>OW388082.2:107175184-109575184 GCA_936449025.2 Sarcophaga subvicina | reverse complement strand
TTCTTAGCAATAATTTCCAATAATTATATGATGGATAAAAATGATGTCATTAAACCGTATGAGTCATTGCGATTTAAAAATATACATACATATGTAACTGTATGTTAATCTCTATTAAGTTCAGTTATCAATTATCGTTTTAAAACTTTACTAATTATTAAATACAACAAAGCAGCTTCAAAAAATATTAAATTTAATCTAGCGTTACTAGGCAAACAAGATAAATTCTGTGTAAAGAAATTGTATTATTTAAAATGCATTTAAAACACCATTAGCCTGACTTTGTCCTCGTTGAACTTGATTATTAGCTCGAAATATTATAATAAGAATATACAAAAAATAAACAGAAAAATATTTGAAGATTTCATAATTAAACGTATAATTAATAATGTTTGAATGGAATATTTTGCGTTTTAAGATTGCAAATTCGATTTTTATAAATTTTATTTCCTCAATTAACAATCTTTCTTGTATTGTTTTACATTTTAATCGTAAAATGTTTGCTTAAACCTGTTTTTGTTCTTAACAAGATTTCTTTGAAATATATTATTACCAATGAGACAGCAGAATTGAACAGTAATTTCTATATAAATATGAGAATTATTAAAAAAAATAAATCTCGAATCTACATTTTTTAACATCCAACACTACTCGTTTTTAAACTAGTTACGGAGGAAAGTAATGTTTGGGGAGGTTACGTTGCGACCTCTGCATACGTTCCATATACGGATAGTGCGACCGAATAACGAATTTTATCTGTAGCGCATAGCGGGGTATTCTAACCAATCGAACAAAGAAAAGTTTTCTATGAGAAAAATCAAAACTATGTAAAAATATATGATTTCCGAAAGCAAGTACCTACATTTTGCTAGTTCCTATGAATCAATAGAGGTGGAAACCATACCTTCTTTAAGGAGCACCTTTCTATTGGCAGCTGCAAAGACGAGCTGCTGGGCATGAAGAAACTCTTTGAGGTATTTGATATTAAATTTGATCAGTCAGAACATTTCCCTTGAAAATAGGCCAGGTATATCTCTCGAAATATTCAAGCACATGTGAATTAACTTGTTCGAAATAGCGAACCCTGTCACCTCTTGATAAGGAAACAAGGAAACCAGTGAGCATAACCACTGTAGAATAAGCTACTGTGGAAATTACAACAGAGGATCTAATTCTCAAAGGAGTAGCAATACACAAAAACGTATGCTTGCAAATTACTCAATTGTGTGATTTAATACTGACATAACAAGGAAATGGAATTCGACATGAAAAAAGTGTAACATGCCCTTGAAGAAAGCAATGTCTTGAGAGGAAACAAAATAAAAGTACTGCAACAGCATAGTATCGTTAAGGAAGAATTTCGTGTCAGAGAAGAAACTATTTGAAATGAATAAAATGAGAACATTGGAAACAAATACTTAAATCAAATTTTACAACACATTGGAACTCTTTAAACGTCCATATCTGAAACACCTCATGAGCAGTCAGTTTACCCACACTGTTCGCGTGGGCACGTCTGGCATTTTCAATTCCTTCTGAGTACCTTACAACAGCTTGATCCGAAGTATATTTGCTATCATATATGAAATGACTATAATTGAAACGAAAGTCGAATCCATACGGTCGTACAAAATGTTGTAGATCAACCAACCACAATTGCCTGAAATATTTATTTTTTAAAAGGCATGTGACAGATAGTTTGGATGACGGTTCTTCGTTTCACTTCAGTCTCTTTACCATATTAAATATTAGATAAAATTGGCTACTATACTCGTGGAGTACATAACAGTTAACGTTATAAATTGAGGTGTACTTAATATTAAAAGACTCACTGTAACATGTGATAAGAAATTTGCCAATACAACTGCTATAAACGCAGCTGAATTTTACTCATTGCAAAGTTATTTGATTGAATTAGACAAAGGGAATTAAGTATATTTTAATTTCTTGATTAAAGAAATTTAATATTTTATCGTACATATTATACGCTTAACTCTGAATAAGCGTTTAAAAAGTCAATGACTCGCCAAAAAAAAAACAAACACTTTCTAAAATGTTAATCAAAGTGAATATATGTAAATGAAGTGGAAAATATTTAAACAAAAATAACAAGAATATGATATGAACTCACCGTATCTTGTGTAGAGTATTACGTTAATTAATATTGTTTACTGACTGTCTGCTTATTATGGCCAAATGAATGAATGATTGTTGGTTGACCCAATGACAACAGGATAACCTTGAGAAATGGTTAAACAGCTTAACTAAAGTTCACACGTTTAATTGGTGGCAAGTGGGCACGTAAAATATGTTTGCAAGTTTTTATATAATTTTATGGCTTTTTGTTATAATAGTTTATTATATTACTTACTTTAATAAATTATCTCTAACAGGCACTTGTTTTATTTATTTATTAATAAGAAAAAGACACAATTCAGTAGGCAGTAGAGCACCTTAATTTAGAATTATTTTTTCATATGTATTGCCTTTAGTAGCTATTTTTTCACATAAATTATTCCTTTTTTAATATATTAATTATTATTTACATTATTCTGATCTACAAATTAACACAATAACACTTAAAAGCTAATTAGAATTTTCTCCCCAGCTCACTACACGAAGGAATAAACAGTAATGATTTTTATTTGCGGGAAAGAAAAACACAACAACAATAAGAGAATTTTATTCAACGGCTGTTTTTATATATGTAAAAGCTCATGGTTACAGAAACCTTTGAAGAAAATATAAACATATCAACAGAGTTGTATTTACAAGACAATAATTAATTTTTACATAATGTAGAATACGTAAAACATAAATACGTAAACAATAAAAAACAATGTAAAAGAATTTAAAGTGCTATAAAATAAAATGAGATATCTAATTTCCAATCTAGTTTGTAAAACATCAGATTATTCAAGCCCAACTTTATATATGTTAAATAACAACGGGCTTAAAGCTAAATGTTAAAGAGGTATAGATCTCCAAGTGGAGAAGTTAGGGTTATCACTGCCTATCCATGGACTATAAATTAAATCTTAATATTCAGATTACTTGCCAGAATGATAATACACATGCGTTGTGAATCAGATAACATAAAAATAAAATATAAAAACCAAACGAAGTTCTCTTTCTATACATCACTTGTATTTTTTTCTTTAATTATAAATTATTTTGGTTTATTATTAAAATAAATTATTACTTAATAAAAACTTATAAAGTTTTATTCTCAAAAATTCGTATTACTTTTACTAGTTTACAATTTGTTGTTATTTTTCTAGTAAACTTTTCTCACAAAAAAAAAATAGAAATTGTATATGAAATAGACAACTAATGAACAAAAAAATATATATAAATATTCACAAAATTGGGATATTTAAAGGCAAAATAAAACAAACTAAATTACATAACTAAGAAGGTTTTTTCTTTCAGTATTAAAATTAAGTCTTAGCAGCTTTAAAGTTGTTTTCACAGACCATTATAAGCACGATTAATAGAGGCTTGATCCAATATCTTTTTAAGCTCTGAAAGTACAGACGTATACATTTTATTATTTCGTTCAAATGTTTTATAATTGTTTTAAGTTTACCTTCTTTCTCTGTATCATCCAAGTCTTTTTTGGGGAATTCTACATCAAATGTTATATACAAGTTGCCATGCAAATTGTTGTTTTCATAGTTTGGCATACCCTCGCCCTTCTTGCGAATACGGGCTCCTGGCCATGTTATTTTCTCTCTAGTCACTGATACTTTATGACCATCTAAATGTATAATATCCATGCTAAAGCCTACCAAAGCATCCTGAAAAAATATAAATGAAGATCAAGAATTAAAAAAAATTTAAAAACGACAAAAATAAATTTTAAAAATTTTAAAAATCTAATTTAGAAACGCGAAATCCTTACTTCTGCTTTAACATCTCTGTTCAGCAAGGTTTGAGAAAGTCGTAATATTAATAATAATTCGAACTAAAATAAATCTGATCCAGAAGTTCATAAGTTGTCAATTCTGCGGTCAACATAATCGGACAAGTGGACAAACATTTCGTGAAGTATTACTTGCACTAATTTTACCAATCTCGATTCAAAGCCATCAACAGGACAAAATATGTGCGTGCTGGAGGGAATATTGCTGCTATGAAGCGAAGTCTTGAAAGACGTCTTGTTTGCATTTGTCCTTAGACTAAGTAGACAATTTGACCTAACGATCTTCACTTACGTACGTATAAAATACTTTTCGTAAAATAAGCGATCGTTATTACTTTCGAAATGAGGCTGAGCGCTATCAATTTATACTGACTGAATTTTTGTTTCCCAAAACTAATTAGCTAAATATAAATGTCAATAATAATATAAGTTCTCAAGCTCTTAAACAATTGCTTTCATTCGTCAATATAGAATTTGCACTCGAGGGACAAACACTCCATTCACAAAATATGCGGCATTTTATTCGTAGAATTATATTTAATTCCCATTTTCCTTTCAAGTTATTTGTAAGTCATTTGCTGTGATGTGACAAAAAGAAACCGCCACTATAACTATACGCCTATGATGCACATAATTTCTGAATATCGATAGGCAGCTTCGACAGATTTTTAACATCATCATATTATTGTTGCTTTTAGATCAGTGAATGCTTATAAATCAATTCCACTAACGCCAATAATTATATTCAATGCTTTTACTAATTTCGTTGTAGATTTAATTGTAATACAAGAGCATATAAGCATTTTCATAATTCTGTTACTAAGAAAAAAAATGCTGATGTTTGATTTTGTCGACCCAATTAGTTGCCCCACATTATCGCCAGTTTCAAATATGGGCGTGCAGACTAACAATAACACAATGTGAATTCAAAGTATTTTTGTATTTAACTCACCTGTAAACTAATTGTAACATTTGTATACAAATCGTCACCCTTGCGTTGGAATCTTTCGTGAGGCATTTGTATGACCTTAATGATTAAATCACCAGGTTCACCGTCCATATGTGGTTCACCTTCCGCTACAAATCTCGTCTCCTGGCCATCAACCATACCAGGCTCTACTTCAATCTCCAAAGTACGCTCTTCATTGACCAATTTTACATTGGGACATTCATCACAGACGGTTTGCTGTATCATTTGGAAACGGCCAGGACCCAAATTACGAGTAACCATCTCTTGGCGACAATTACATTTTCGTGTACCAGTAGCAGGCTTTAGAACAGGTTTATTTCTTACAATTTCCACGAAATTCCCCGAATATAATTCTTCCAAAGTCACATACATGTTCATTACAATATTGGCTCCTTTAGGGGTATCATGATGTTGGGATTCACCATGAAAATGGAAACCGAAATCACCAAAGAAACTGGCAAATGGATCACCGCCATGATCCATCATGCCATCCTTTTTCAAACACTCTTCACCACATCGGTCGTAGGTTTTGCGTTTGTCTGCATCGGATAAAACTTCATAGGCCGCCCCCAAATCTTGAAACTTTGTAGATGCATCAGGATCATCTTTATTCTTATCCGGATGCAGTTCTTTCGCTAATTTTCTGTAGGCTTTTTTAATTTCATTTGTTGTGGCAGATTTCTTTACGTTAAGAATCTTGTAAAAGTCTCTCCCGGCAAGTGCTGAGTCTAGCAGACAGACAGCGATTTGTATTAGTAAAACTATGGCTAAAATTCTCATTGTTTCTTAACGATATTACTTTATAACTATTAATTAGGAATCGATGACTATGTTTTATTTATAAATTTACAAGAGTTTTCTTTTAAAAACACATATTTTATTAATGATTAGCCAGCGAAAATTAATTTACACGGTATCTGGTAGGAAAAAAACTGATGACAACTGCGTGGTCTGCGTTGATTGGTTAAAATATGCTGCTTCTTACAGTGAGCATGCACTAATAACTGATAACATGCCACGACAAAACAGCTGCAAAAGATTGATTAGAAAGCAAAGAGAAGCCAGACAAAATTTAAATTATGTAGAATACAGCCAATATGTAACATTTTAACAGTAAATAGAATACGTTACTTTTAAAATTGTTTTAATGAAATTAGATATAAAAAATAAATATTTTTAAGAAAAAGGTGAAGAATTTTACGAATGTTGTATGTTGTGAATTGCAGACAACATGTGTGCTGCTTAAATAATCTCTCTTTTTTATTTTTTATTCTGTAAAAAAATTATGCTTAATTTTATTTACTGTGCAACTAAATTATTTATCAATAATAATAACCATGAAGTACACGTTTATACAACTTTGAAATATACAATTAAAAACATTTTCATCGGGTAACACTATAACTGCCGGCTGTTATCAAATACCTACACTACATAAGCAATAAACAACCACAGAGCGTGAGAGAGAGAGAGCAATTGTTATATTTTGAAAAATTTTAAAGCATACTTATGCGTGTGTATTGTTGTTTCCTGTTATTTTGTGGTAAAAATTATGCTCAGAGAACTTATACAAAAGAAGTCCTTAAGAGAGAGTAAAATGTTAAAGAACAACTCGGATAGAAATTTTCTTAGACAGTTAAAATATTTTCACAGATGTAGACGTACTTTTATTTCATAAGTAGATGAAAAAAGAATAAAAAAAAATTATTTTATTTTTAGAATTATTAATAAGACACACACATACACAAAAGCAATAAAAGAAAAACTAGTGAAAATTTGAAATTATTTCATAAGCTTTTAAATAAAAACGCGTGTAAAGTTTTGTGTTTTTAAAAGAAATAAAAAAAATAAAAAAATTCAAATTATAGTGTGAAGCTTAAAGAAGACAATTTTCTCGTTATTATTTACATATAGTTTTAATTGCCTTTAAAACATTAAATATATACCAATAATTATTATGTATGGGTTCCAAAATTGTTAATTTAGAGGTGAGTTTAAAGACGTTTCTATTGGAATTTAAAAAAGAAAATATTTTGTGCATAAAAGTGTATGTAAGAAAATTTTTTCATATTTATTTAACATACATATACACATACGCGAACATATGTACATACAAACATACATACACTTATCGTATATATTTGAATCCTCTTTTTCTCTTTTCCAAGTCCTGTCAAAGCATGTTATCGATTTTTTTTTGCTTCGACTACTGTGACTTGACATATGTGAGTGTTCTCATTTTTGAAGTTTTTTTTATCCATTTATTCTTCTCTTACTTCTTCGTTTGTGTTTGTTTATTGTAGTTGTTGTTGTTTTAAAGTGTTAGACAGTCTTTCATTTGGTCGTTTAGTCTAATTCATAAGTCCTTTTTTAATTTCATTCATTTCATTTTGAAAATTTTAAGTACTTCTCTTTTTTCAGTCTATGTGTGTGTTTATTGTTTATTACTTACTCTCTGCCTCTTTTTCTTTCAACCTCTCTCTCTCTCTCCCTCTCTCTCCGTTTGGTGAAAATGACCTAAAAATATTAGTGCATGTGCTAATGGCCTTTGGTGTACAATATATTTACCGTTAGTTATTTAAATGTTTAACTTAATATTGCGGCATTTGGCGCTCAAAAGTAGACTATAAAAGAAAACACAAACGGAAATGCCTTTGCGCGTTTTAAGGCCAACATTTGGAGAGTGTACAGTGAGCAAGTGAGCAAGTGAGTGTGTGAGCGAGTGAGTGCATTAAGTTAGCCGCTAAGGTAAATTAAAAGAGCAGCCAATATGACTACATTTTCCATGGCCTTATTTAATTATACCACTTTGTAATTTATAGTTAAAGTTCTATTTGTTGTTGTTGTTGCTGCTGTTGCTGGTATTTAGCTGACTAGTTGTTGGCGTGTTTTATAATTGCCATTTGACACATTTTCCCTTTGATGGTCGCTCGTTCTAATACTTTTGTTTTCACTCACAATGTATACATGACTTGCCTTTTTCTAGCCTGTTGTTGTTCGTTCTATCGTTTCTTCTTTCGAAATTGGTTTTGGATTCCTTTTCACATGGCTGTTGGTTGGTTGGCATTTGCATAATTGTACTGTAACACATTTGGCATGCATTTCAATCCATTTTCAAGAACCAACAATAAAAATAACAACAAAAAAGTGAAAACATTTTAAATTGTTGAAAACTCCTCGACGTACAAGTACAATAAGAAAATACAGTTACATTCACAACTCACATGAAATTTAGGGTTTCGTGTCAATTTGGTTAAGGTTGCTGATTAGTTTTGTTGTTATTTCCGGTATGTTTTCATTTTTTTTATTTGTTTTTGTTGTGTAGAAAACAGTGTTTTAAGCCTTTTTATAAACATTTCCGTTTGGCCACTTTTCTGGTGGTAATTTATGATTAACGCCGTATTTTTTTAATATGAAAAGGAAAGTGTAGTTTAGCGGGTTTAATTAAAACATTACGTGTGTGTGATCCTTTATTTTCCATGACAATTAATTTCTGAGCCGAGTTAATTTATAAATTAATTTATAAGTACTCAGAGTAGATAAAAATAATACAGTTTTTTCCATTTTTAGTTGGCTTTCTGTGGGCTAGGCTCAGTTAAATGAAGACCATTACACTATTCCGATAGCCCTAGAAAATATATTGACACGAAGGTGGGATGAACACTAAAGTGAACTTTGAACATGAAAATATTTAGTATTTATTTTAGAAAAGAATAATAAGATTAACGTACAACAACAAAAGGCTAAAGAAATTACGACAATAGAATAAACAAACAACAATCGAATTACAATAACAAAACTACATAGAAAAATTCAAATTTGCGATACAAATAATGATACAATTGACCACATGATACTGTAGTATTCTACTGAAACAGAGTGTATGCTGTATAGTTCCCATCGCTTCTTCTGTAAATACCATTTCCAGCAAATTGTTTGCAAAAAACTTAAATGGAGATCCGACCTTTAAATAATGAATCTGTTTATAGCCCTAAGATATATTATAATTTGTGTGAAACCTAAAAGTATGCTCATATTTTTTTTAAATTTTCTTTGTAGATTTTCCTTATTTACTTTTTTCTATTAATACCATGGCCTCATACACATGTTATAAAACGTTTATGCTCCAGAGATAACAGTCGCTTAGTGCGTAAGATAGTCCGATCCAAATGGACACCGATATTAGATAAATATCAGGTATGTAAACCCTTTTCCTATACATTTGAAATGAAATATTTTCCAATTTTCTTTTACTAATAAAAATGCAGGTTAAACTTCCTCTCGAATGTCCTTTACATCCATTTCGAGATATTTTTGCACCCCGACAAGATGCCAAAAAACGTGATAGACCTACACAATGGACCTGTCGTTTGTGTGGCAAAAGTTTCTATCAGGAGAAATTTTTGGATTTACATTTTGAAACTCGACATAAAAATGTTATAAATGAGGTGAGTTGGAGTCTCACTATTTGAGAAAGAGAGATCGAAGAGAATGTTTCTGAATATGTATACTTTCAGGCTGAAGATGCTGTTTGCCTGGCGGACTATTGCGATATAATGCGTTGCGAAGTTTTCCAATCGGAAGAATCATCATCTCTCAAGTTAGGCGATCAAACCATTATTACGGACATTGAAGTGTGGGGCGATTCATTTGGTCAAAACTCCGCTTTGGCTAAGGCGAACATAGCCTATTTAAGTTTATTACCCTTAAGGTATGCTTATCACTTTTATTATATAAAAACATACAGACGCAAGTTACAATTTCTCTTTCTCTTAGAACTTCCTCAACTGGTGCAACAACACGTGCAGCCAAAGTACAAAATCGTCAATTGTGTCAGGATAAAATTGGCCAAACTAAATGTCAACAGACTGGTAAATTAATTATTAATCACTTTCTGTCTATGGCAGAAGAAATTTAAAAACGAAAAACTCTCTTACAGATTCACATTACCATTCTAATGAAAACCACTACAACTATAATGGTGCCTCACGTTCGAAATTCTCCCAAGCGCAACCTTCAGACGAAAGTCAACCGTCTTCGGCTGCACCGCACATACATCATCACAGCAGTTCGTCGTCTTCTGCGGCCCATGTTCACAAGCATTCAATGCCAACTGGCGCCAAAATACCAATGACTACAACAACGAAACATGCCCATGCTTCAACGCCTGTCAATGATGCCACTGCCTCAGACGAAGAACAACAGGCGGATGGCAGCGATGAAAACGGTCAAGCGTATGGCAATGCCTCGTCCGATGACAACAATAAGACTACGAATGCCCAATTGACGAATATGCAAAAGATACGAGCCAATTGTCGCGCCGAAGAGTTGAGTAAATTGAAAGCCAAATGCGAATATTTGGTTAGAAGTTGTATAGGAGGCCTTATACTCTCAATGACTGATCAACAGTTTAAGGATATGGAGGGTATGAGTATTTTTTGGAATATTTTTGAATTTGAAATTTGAATTCCTTATTATTTACGTAATTCGGTTTGTATTTTCTAGAGGAAATGAATAAAGCCGTTTGCTGGTATCTAACGTGTGAACGTTATTGGGAGGATGGTCCTTTAGAACCACGTGCCTTTCCTTGGGGTTTAATCTTTATTTTAATTCTCGTTTTATCTACCGGCATTTGTTTTTGTTATTATATCATTTGGATTTTATTTGAGTAAGTATTTAAAGAAAAATTCTTTAATAATTATTATTACTATGAGGGATGTGTGAGAAGTTAATGTTATAATAATCAGGAAGTTATTTTTTGTTTTTTGAAATTTTAAATTGTTTTTAAATTTTATGTTTTCCCCTTCTCCAATATATACCACAGGACATGTATCCAATAGGTAAAGAGCTGTTTCTTCCTCCACTTGGCCTCTGCATGAGCGCCTATAATGCAATGCTCAGTAATGACTGTAAACAACATGTTCAGCGTGCTAGTTTGTGGTTTGAGCAGACTTTTCATGGGTCTTTAATCAAGCTTTGGCCGGATTTACTGCACTTTCTTCTCCGAAGCTGCCTACACGATGTTTATAGAATCTATTACCACCTTGGTAAATATAAGCACGCAAGATTTCAATGGGGTTCGAAATATAAAGAACTATCCAGAGAGTGCATGGTTCGCACACATCTGGCAATTAAATATATCTGCAGTATTTTGCAATACTCCTATGTCCCTGGACGTGTATGATACAAATGTTGTACCGCTGAAAACTTCGCGGCAGCCATAATTCGTCTTAACGGTCGCCAAACTAGAACCTAGGGTCGCTATCAATCAGTGCACATATAGATTTGTGTGAGCAATCACAAACACGTTGGCATTTCTATCTGCTGAGGGTAAAAACAAAAATTATGGCTACCAAGCCAATGACTCAGATTTTAGGAGTCATATTGTCTGAAATTTGAAATCCCGAACAAACAGAAATAGCATTCCAAAGCAGTCATTTATCTTATTGCCTCAAAAAGTCGATCCATTAATTTTTCTTTTAATTATTATTATTTGAATACTATTACGAATTTAATCATACTTTTACTATTAAAATCTGTAAGCTTTTCACACTACCTTCGTAGATTTTTATATGGAATTACTTGCTATCGATTACAGTTAAAAAATTTTGATTAAACGTAAGTTATGTGTTACAGCTCCGAAGAGACGACAATCAATGCCACAACAAATCATCATCATCTGTATATACCGCAAAACGCGCAGCAAGAGCAGCAAATATATCATACACAACACATGCATCCGCAACAGCTACACCAGCAGCAGCTGCAGCAACAAACTATGCACCAAGATCATTATCTTTTTCAAGACTACCCTACCACCGGCATACATCATGGTATGACCAACGTCGAGCCTCAGACCAACACCCGATACTACTATCAACAGGCTCAAGTTCAACAGCACCAGCACCAGCAGCAGCAACAGCAGGCCGAGCTACATCATCACCAGCAAGCCATGGCACACGATATATACCCAGAACCAGTGCAATACGACTATCGTCACAGTCCAAGACGCTACATAGGCGATCAGCGTCTGCCGGGTACACCAACGATTACTATGACCGGTGGAGCCACAATCGGAGGCGGACAGACTCCACTGCGTCATCAGCCGACGAATCTGGCATACCAACAGGACATTTTAGACCGACGCGACTATATAAGTAGGCCAATTGCCACCTCTGTGGTAAGTGGTGCTGGTGGCATAACAATGCATGGACCAAATTCCGGCTCAACTGGAACACTGAGTCATCATTCGGCACAAATGGATTGTGACAATACACTGCCAGCCACCCATTTAGGCAATACAACCGCTGGTGGTGTCAAACATTACAATACAATACCGCGACCCTTAGAGCCCAGACAGCGTTATGTCAGTGGTTCTCAACAATCGTTACGTGCCTCATCATCGTCTCATGAAATCATACAAAATGAAGTTGGGCACAATGAACATTATATTTATGTAACCTATCCGCCGGATTTAAAAAAACGCTTTTTCGAAAAATATGAATAAAAAAACCCAAAAACAAAACAAAACGAAACACATTAAATCAATCAATCAATCAATAAATCAATCATTGAATCAATAAAAAAAAATAAAAAAAACAAATGTTTAGCGGTGTCTATGAAGAAAGAAAAACTAAAACAGCTTGAAAATAGTAGAACGATACGAGGGATGACATACTCTACATACATACATACATACAACTTATTTCTAATGGTATATACTCGCATTGTAGAGGTTGGTTTTTTTACAAATACAATTAAATTAAATTAATTAATTAATTAATTTACTTTTAAATTTAAAACGCATACAATGAAAACTATTTTCAAATTTTGAAGGCAACAATTTAATTTATTTTTGTGATCATTTTTTTGTCTAAAAGCACTCGCATAATTTTTTTTTTTAACATAATAATAGTAATTATAATAATAATAATAATAACAACAACAACAACAAGAACAACAAAATACCAAAGATTATCATAAAAATAAAACGAATAAATAAATAAAAAAAATAATAATTATTATTATAATAATAAGTTGTTATCTACAGTCATACATACTTATAATTATTTTGTCAATTCTTTTTTATAAAAAAAAAAAATAATAATAAATAAACAATAATAAAAATAAATTAATATTATAATAAATCATACAGGTTTTATAATTTATTTATAATTAGCATTATAATTGAAAACAAATAAAACAAATTTAAAAATTAAAAAATTAAAAAAAAATAAAATAAATCCTTAAATTAAATTTTATTTTTTAATTCCATAAGGCTTATATTGTAATAAAACTTTAAAAAACATAAAACAACAAAACAAACATTAATTTGTATTTGTTTAAATAAAATAAAACAAAGATTTTTTAATAAAAAACTAAACAAAAACAAATAAAAAGAAAACTGCAATTTAATAAAAAAAATAAAAATAAAATAAAAATAAAACAACTTCAATAACAATTTGTTTCCTTTCCAACACTTGGCTACTCTCAGCAAAGCTCTGAATTGCATTGTTTATGTTTTTTATAACCCACTGTGTTTATGTTGCTATTTGCCTTCCATATTAAATTTATTATTCTCTCAGGCCATTAAGTTTAAACAACTCTCTGGCCTCGTAAATACCGTGCCGTATTAAGCACGTGTTATAAATATATTATCATGTCAGTGTAAAAAAAAAATGATAATAAAATTATGCATTTGCATACATAAAATTCCTTGCACAGTTTTCATAATCAACATAAGCAATTAAATTTATTGCTTAAAATTTAATGCACAGTAAATAATGGCATTAAAACATCATTGCTACTGTGGTGGAAATAGATATTTGCACTTTAAAATAGAGTCATAAAAATCAGTTGGTAAATTAAGGGGAAAGTAAACGAGTTATTCATTTAGTGGTTGCAAAACTGACACTCTGGCAGGACTGTCAGATGTTAAATAACGGTTCTGTGATCAACTGCTGAGAGAAATGGGAAGATTATACAGAAATTTAATAGACCGGAAGAACTACAGACGCTATTAGACCTGTGCTTTATAGAAATGTAGGCTGTTGCTAGAGAAAGCAATTGAACTACTAATTATCGAAATATGTACTCATTATGACGCATGAATTTCCACCTTCATCCAGTTAAAGCCAGCTGACCATTCACAACGCTGTAGATATGCTAAATGGGTGCTAAAGCAGCAGTCTTTCTTTCAATAACTTTTTTCGTACAAAGCTTTATTGAGCAATGAAACTTATCTTTCACTAGTTTTTCACGTTAAAAAAAATTGTCGTGTATAGAGCTCAAAGAACACAGAAGCAGTGGTGTTGTGCTAATTTTTTTTTTACCGGAACGTGTTCCGGACTCCGGTTCACGGTTCGGAAAAACAAGCCGGTTCGTTCCGGTTCGGGTTCGGTTCAAACCCTTGTTTATAAAAATACATATAAATATTCGTCAAAAATTAGAAAAAAAATCAGCAATTCTTTTTAATTTTTTCAAAACGTCAGCCAATTCTCGTTATCAGAAATCATCTTTAGTTCCGGAACGTGTTCCTGTCCAAAAAAAGAAGTACCGGAACGACGTTCCGGAGCGTTCCGGCTCGACAACACCACTGCCCAGAAGTGATTATGGAAAAGCTTTTGCATCTGGAAGGATTGACTGTTTGGTGCGCATTAGGGTCTGGATGTGTTATTAATACCCACTTATTTAATTTTATTTTATTATTTTAATTTTTTGTCAGCAGTTAAACATTAAAGAGGAAATGTATGAAGTCGCCGTAGTCTACTAGGTAGTATATTGGCTTATTAGACGTAAGGCCCCGGTTCAAACCCCAGGTCAGCAATCAAAACGAAAATATGAAAAAATATTTCTTCGGCAACTTCCTCTCAGCAGATTTCTGACAAAAACTCTGAGAGTAATTAAAATGTCCATGAAAAAGATTCTCAAACATCTGTCATTCGGAGTCGACTTGAAACTGTCGGTTCCACCACTCATGTATAAAAATTAACACACACAACATATCGACGCCTCCGTTCTATAACATTCTAAGTCGAAAAAGTGTGTTTTGAGTTATGAGCTCTCAAAGTTTTCACGCGACATACGACTATATATGTTTTCTAAGTAGATTTTTCCCTAAACTTCGGAACAGATCGGCGCATCTCAACCAAATTTTGACAGTATTTAAGTTAGAGAACGTAGAATTTAAAAATGCGAGAACATTAAAAACATTCTAAGTACACATAGAACGTTATAGAATGGAGGCGTCGATATGTGATGTGAGAAACTAGGTGGTAATCCTGACTGAAGGGTTGTAATGGCCAATTATGTAATGTATGTATGTATGTATAAAAATGTATGAAGAATGAGTCTTAAATTAGTTATCGTAAAAGGTTACTATTCTGTAGCTAAATAGATTAATTCGCAGTTCGTTGAAAGGTTTGTTAGTTTCGTTAAGTAATATTCTTTTCCAAAATATTATAAGTCTTCCACAACATCTGCTGTCAAAAGGAGTCCATTTCGTTATATGACTTTCGTAAAGTATACCAAGCTAATTAAATTGTGTTTACTAATATCCTCTTGATTGCTTGAGAATATCCTTAACTTCTAAATCTTAAAAATTTTTCATAAGCACCATAGAATTAACATTCTAATCTAGATCATCGAGTTGTTGGCTGACCTACTATGGTCCTTAGGTAAATAAAAATTACTAAATTTGACTTCAAAATTGTTTTCAAAAAATATCTCTACAACAATGCTATAACTAATGCATTGTCAACACTTATGTACTTACATTTTTATAAACAATCACCTTTCTTTAAAAAGAACAAATTTTTTGGTTTTTTTTTTCAATTTTAAAATACATTGACACATTTAAAACATTTATTTTTGAAATTAGAAATGAGAAAAACAAAATAGTTTTCATTATAATAATAATTATAAATTTTAATAGATAACATACAAAAATTGTTACACAAATGCACTTCACTTCATTTCTTTCGATTTTTTTTTAAACATTTAGATTAATAACAAATGGTTTTCAGTTTTTAAATTTATTTACTATGAATTATACTTTCTGTTTTAACCTTAAGAGTTACATAAATAAATACACGAAATTTAAGACTACCTTATAAAATAAATAATAAAAAAAAAGAAATATTAATTAATTAATAAATTGGTGTGTAAATAAAATATTTATTGACTACAATTTACTAAATACAGATAAATTTATTTAATAATATTAAATTTATTCTATTTTCTATTTATTATTTGTTAAAGGCAATACGTTTAAAAACTAATTTAAATTGTGATTTTCTTTAATGATTATTGATTACTTTTATTATGATTATATATGTATGTATACATATATTTCTTTATAAAATTCTAAAAATGTGTACAAAATATTAATAAATGTGTTTAATTAATTTTTGTTTTTTTTTTTATAATATTGTTTTATTTTATAAAGCCTTGATATTTTTTTCAATGTCTTTTATTAAAAGAAAATTTTTCTAAAGCCTACACCCTAATTGAAAAAGAAAAATAAACGTTAATATCAGTCATGTAAAGTAAAAAGTAAATATTAATATTAAAAAGTCAAAAAAAATATAAATATTTTAAAAAAATTTGTATTTAAAACATAAAAAGTTTTTGGAATTAAATAAAAAAAATTTTAAATAATTTTTTATTTATCATCTGACTTTCCTGAAAGAAATAATTCACTATTAATTTATTGCAGAATGTTGAAAAATTGTAATAAATTCAAATTAAAAGAAAAAAATTAGTTTTTAAAAATCATGTCTTGTATCGGAATTGTTTTTTTATTATAATAAAAAAATAATATATTTTGGTTTAAAAATTTAACAAATATTTAAAACGTGCCCTTTTAATTCAAAAATAATGTGAAAAATTTGTTTTAAAACTCTTGTTTTGACCTGTATGGAAATTATTTCTTTAATAGAATTAAATATTTTTGAGCTATAAAAAAATTAATAAATATTTTATATGTGCAATTTTGACTTAAAGAAAATTTATTTTTTGATTTTTAATATTAAAAGAACATTTAATTAAAACAATATATTGAAAATAATGTCTTGAAATTATTATTTAATTAAAGAAGGCGCTTATTAAAAATTATGTGTTGAAATTTAGTTTATAAAACAATGTTCTTTTTAAATTAATAAATATTTTATACGGGCAATTTGAATTAAAAATATATTTTATATTATTTTTTTAATTTTTTAATTTTTAACAAAATATTTTTTTTAATAAAAATAAAAAATATATTTTTTAAAAAAACCGATTTTTAAAATATTATTTTTTAGCCTAAAAAAAAATAATAAATATTTAGTATGTGCAACTTTAAAAAAAAATTTTTTTATATTAAATGAAAACATTATTTTAAAAATTATGTCTTTTATCGAAATTGTTTTAAAAAAATTATTTTGTACTACAAAAAAAGCTACATCCATACATACTCATATATAAATAATGTATAATAAATATGCATTATCTTAGTATACATAGATATTTGAATATTAATGATCTAAAACTTGGTCCTTTACTTTGGAATGTGTTACATTTACAATAAATATATTTTATTTTATTTTTTATTTATTTATTATATAAAATATAATTTTATATAATATACATGTACAATATTAACGACAAGATAAAGCAGTGTTTTTATTTTTAAAAATGATTTCTATTTTATATTTTTGTTGTTAATAAATATATTATAAATTTAAATATTTATAAAATTGAGCTAAAAATATTTTTTTTAATTTTTTTTTGTTTGTTTTATTTTGTTATATATTTTTATGTGTATATGTATATACTCCTGTATAATTTTCTCTTAAATATTTACGATTTCTAGTATACTAATATTTATTTATGAAAAATATTTATTTTTATTTATTTTGTTAAATATAACATTTACTTTAATTTTTTTTTTATTTTTTTTGATTTTTTAGTTGATTTATTTTATTGATTTTTGTATTTAAAATATATTTTACGTATTTTGTTGTTAAAGATCATTTATTTCTTCTTTTTTGAAAAGAAGACAAAGAAACCTTTATACTCTATACAAAGAAAAAAAATTCTATAAAAAACAAAAACTTTTTAATTTCCGCCTATAAATTATCAAACCTATGTTTTTCATTAATATTTTTCTATATTGCATTTAAATTACAGAACATTTTAGGCAAGCATTTGTTTAAATAATTCTATTCCAAATATAAAAACAAAAACAGATGTTTCTACTTCATTAAAGACTTTGAAACCATTTCAAAAGTAAAAAACAATAGGAAAAATTATACAAAATTTAATGCACTTTGGGTGTTTCGTATTTTTAAATAACTGATTAACATTTTACTTTTTAATGCAATAATACATTGCTTTAAATTTAAATGGTTTTATTTTTAAATCATGGAAAACTATATATAAATTATATATAAAATAAAACTTAACAAAAAAAAATATATAAATATTCAAAATAATTCACTAAAAACGAAACAGTAATAAATTCAAATGAAATCAATGTTAGTTTGACACTTTAAACTATTGCACTAAAAAAACAATATCAATTAACTATACCTACTTAAATACATTAACAACTAAAACTATTTAATTATCATGCAATAAAACATTTAAAAAAAAAAAAAAAATACCAATAATTAAAACAAAAAACAGGGGATAAATTGCGGTACATTGAATACTATGTTTTACAAGCGATTATTAAAAAAATGACATTTGGAAAGTTGCTCATGAAAAAATATATATATAAACAGACATGCAATTATTGCATTATTATGGGGTAGTATTGGTAAAAATATTTTTTAAATATATATTTCAAATAGAAAAAATATTTCCACTAAAACAAGAAATTTTTCTGTAGAATTAATAAAAAACATACAAAAAATTATATTTGAAAAGCTATTGTTGAAAAATATGTTCAAAATTAATGTTAAAAAATACTTTTATTATAATTAAATTATTAAAAATGTTTTTGATAAATAACTTTAGTAATTTGCTTTAATTTTAGAAATGATAATTTAAAAAAAATAATTTTTAAATATTTTTTTTATTGAAAACATATTTTTGTCGGAATAAAATATTTTCTACAAAAGAAAAAATATTTTTTGTTTAAATTATTTTTTATAAAAATATATATAAAATAAAAGAAAAATATATATAAATTTATTTTATAAAAAATAATTCAAATAAATATTTTTAATACAAATTTAAAATCAATTTTTTAATTAAATAGTTTTTTTTATAAATAAATTATATTAAAAAAAAAAAAAAAACAAAAGAAAAAATATTTTTTGTTTAAATTATTTTTTATAAAAATATAAAATAAAAGAAAAATATATATAAATTTATTTTATAAAAAATAATTCAAATAAATATTTTTAATACAAATTTAAAATCAATTTTTTAATTAAATAATTTTTTTTTATATACAAATGATATTGAAAACAAAAATATTTTTATATAGAAACATACATATAAAGAAATATTTTAACTTTTTTATATAAAAATTTCTAAAAATATTATTTTTCAATTTTTAATTTTTGAAAATATCTTCTATTGTAAATGATAAAATATTTAAAAAATATACAATATATTTTTGAAAAGAAATATATATTTAAACAAATAATTTTCCAATACTGAAAAGTAAATGAAGCTTGAAATTTTCAAATCTGTACTTTATTATAAGCATTTTTTAATTGGTTGTGTAATTAGAAAAACAAAAAACCAAAATCAAAATCATTATAATTCGCTTATACACAATTTGTTTTTAGTTCCTACTCAACATAATGTATTTTGCTTATTAATAAACTAAAACCTCAAATTCATAAATAAACTCCATTATTTGGTTGAATAATTTTTGATTTAAAAGTGAGATTCCCAAGAAAAATATTTTAAATATTTATTTATTATAAAAAATATATTTAAGCTACATGATAATGATGACGACTTACATGAATTATCGTGCTTTCAGCAAATATTTGCTTTGCTTTGAAGTTGAATTTCTTTTTATGGCAGTTTATTAATATTGAATTGGATATTGAGCACACACAATATGTTTTTGAAAATTGTAGCGTTATTTTCTTTGGTTATTTAAAAAGTTACAGTGGCATAAAATTTATGTTATGTATTGGATGTTATGAAAAAGTTAAAGTTGTAGTAAAAATAGATAAATACAAAGCCATTCTGTAGATTGAACCGAGTCAAGTGCTTCAATGTCTTTTCGTTTTAATGTAACGTTTTCGATACTTTTTAATTACACGATTGGCATGATAATATTTTGAGATATTTCTTTGTACATATTTTTCATGTAAATACTTGTAGAATTCCTCTTGTAAAAACTTATTTAAATTATCAGGTACTATTTCTTCATGGTGTATGGTTGATATATCGGATAAACTATCGTTATCGTTACCGTTACCGCAACTACCGTTATCATTATCATTGATAAACGGTATGGTAACACGTTCGTGTTGGGCCACAAAGGGTCTGTACACAAAATCGGTTTCATCATCATCATCATCGCTTAATATGATTACCTCACTTTCAGAATCGGAACTAATGATATGAATTTGAGGTTCATGGTTTTGTGTATCTAAAATGCCTATAAATTGTACCGTATTAACCCTTTCCGCTTGTCTCCCGCCACTGTTATCCCGTGCCGCTGCGTTCCGGTCTTCCTCATTTGCCGGCATAACATTCAGGACACTGTCATTCATATCACATTGTAAAACATAGACATCATTGTTATCACTATTTAAAATTTCTTGTAAATTAATCAATAACACATCATGGGCTTCTTCATTAGCCATAGCGGCTGTTTCATTATCGCAATCCTCTGGATCGGATAATAAGACACCCGCTTGACGATACATTTCGGCTAAAGCCTCTTCAACGCTTAATTCACCTTCCACTAGGACAGTGGATGTTGCTTCTGTGTCAGATAAATTTCGATTTGAATGTAAGGAACTATTTAAGGCAGCCCTACAAAGGTCACTTAACTTTGGTATTACAGAATTTACATTAACAGGTTTAATAATATCGTTTAAAATATCTTTAGGATTAGAACTAGAATTTTCTTCAAACTTAACTTTACTGTTGTTGTCTTTCATTTCATCCTCATCTGGTTGATGAGCCTCCTCATCACTTTCCAGCATTTGTTTGATATGTTCAATATCGTTTGTAGATATAACTTTAACTTTTGACAGATGCAGAATTTCAGTCTCATTCTCTTTGCTATTGCCTTCCTCCACGGCAGCTATCGTTTGATGCTGTGATAGTTCTTTTTCCAAAGCCTCCAATTCATTGATTTCCGAACCCGAACTGCCTGCTGATAGAGAGTTTGTAGATGTTTTATGCAATTCTTTATTTAGCTGTGCATAGTTCAGGAAACCATCATTAGCGGTTGAGTCCTCATTAAGCTGTTCCATTTCTTGACGTATGCGTGCTACCTCTTCTAAATCTTCGAAACCGTGAAAATCTTCTGATTCATCTTCAAAGCTCGATTGATTTTTGAAACCATAAAAATCGCCCGAAAATTCTTCTTCGGTAGTGCTTTGTTTTTCGTTTGATATTTTGAGATCAGTTTTTGAATGCTGCGCACTTTTAGAAGAGTCCTCTTCACTATCTTTTATTATAGTTTCTGAATTTTCTTTAGATGTTACGACTGTCTCTATACTTCTGCTAAGATCTTGCAATTCACTAGATTCTGCAATCGAGTTTCTAGCATTGCTAGAAGCTGTGTCTTCCTCTGACAATGACGCAATATGCGGACTTTCAGTTGAGTCTCTAAGCTTGTCATTATCAGCTAATTCTGCCACCTCATCGCCGATCGTTTTAGAGTTTTGTTCCGAAGGTTCAACTACATCATCTCTTTCTGCACAAAATTTATTTGGGCTTTCAATTCTTGCACTTAATGCTTCTGGAGAAGTGAGTTTGACAAAACTTGACAAGATTTCTCCACCATTTTCTTCGACATTTAAATCCTTCGCTTCACATACAATTTTAGAAATTGTTTGTATCTCCTTGGAGGATTCCCCAGAATCATTTACAACTTGTTTTTGAATTTTCAAAAACCTATTTTCATACGTTTCTGGAACAATGTCTTGTATGGATGAGGAAGAAGGAGTCTGTTCTTCTTCAGATATTTCTGTAGACATATGAGAGTTATCATCTACAGTTTCCGCAACATCTTCTACGTTAGGCAAAATTTGAGAAATTCGTTTCTCACAGGCAACAGCAGTTATTGCTTCAGTTGTCTCTCCGCAGGACGTGTCAGAAACATTAGAAATCTCTATATGGGTTTCCAAAGAAATGTCATCGATTATCTTTGAATCAGTTTCTAATTCAGTTGAAATTTGCGGAATCTCCTTCCTTTCGGATTCCGTAGAAACGTCTAGAGATTCATTTTGAATTTCCATAGAAATATCTTCGAGAGTTTCGGGAATATCCTCCATATCAGACTTACTTTGAGAAACCTCCTTCTCCCCGGAAGATTCCTCTTCTATTTTAGTTGCAGACAGCGGAATTTCTTTATCTTCAGATGGTACAGCAGAAGCGACCATCGAAGTAGCCCCGAACGCTTCTGGTTCAGTTTCTACTTCGAATGTAGGTTGTGGAATGGCCTTTAGTTTGGGTTCTGTGGAAACATCTGGGAATTCTTTTTGAATTTCTGAAGAAATGTCGTCGATAGTTTCAGGATTTTCTTCCATATCAGCTGTACTTCGGAAAACCTCTTTCCTGGAATATTCAGCTTCCGCTTCAGTTAGATGTTGAGGAATCTCAGTCTCTTCGCATGTACAAGCAGACGCATCTAAATTTTCTTCTTGAGTTTTTGAAATTTCCATAACTTTTGATTCTGTGGAAACATCTGGGATTTCTTTTTCGGTCTCACGAGAAAAGTCTTCGACTATTTTAGGTACAACTTCAATTTCACGCATACTTTCAGGGATCGTGTTCTCCTCAAAAGATTCTTCCTTTTGAACTTCCATAGAAGTATTCGCCAGTCCTTCCAGAACAGATTCTGATTGAGTTCTGAATCGATCGACCTCCTTTCTTCTGAACGATTCCGAAAGAACATGTGAATTCTCTTTTTGAATTTGCGCGGAATTATCTTCAACTCCGTGTGGAATCGGTTCTGCTTCGGTTGCAGGTTGGTAAACTTCCTTCTTCCCAGATAATTCGGTGCAAATATCTAGGGTTTCGATTTCTTCTGTATTATCCTCCGCTTTAGTTCGAGAATTTTGCTGCTCCTCGGATGAATCTGTGGAAGTATCAAAAACATCTTTTTGAATTTCCAAAGAATTATCATCAATTGTTTCTGGAACAGGTTTTTCTACAGTTTGGAAAGTCTCGCTAACTCCGCACGGTTTAGTAAGAACATCTGAATTTTCTTTTTGAATTTCCAAAGAAATATCTTCGCTTGTTTCTGGATCAAGCCCTATTGCAATTGTATTTGGAGGAATTTCTTTTTCTACCGATGATTCTATAGGAACATCAACAATTTCTTTTGCAAGTTCTAAGGAAATATCATCGGTTTCCGCTTCTTTGGGAAAATCTGAACGATCTGAATGAATTTCTTCTCCTTCAGTTGGAGGTAGAGGAATTTCCGACTCCCCAGATAATTCTACAGAATTATCTAAAACATCCATTTGGCTGTTCTCTGCTTCTGGCATAACTTCAATAGCATTTGAAACCTCTCGTTCAGCTCTAACGACCGATTTAATACTTGATTCCAACATAATGACTTCGGAACTGGTTTCAGTCTCATCAGTAGTCAATCCTTTAGTGTCATATTTTTGTGTTATTTTGACTTCTGATTCGGTGTTTACTATAACGTTAGATGTGGTCAATTCAGCATATAACTTTGGATCGATTTCTTCTTCTAATCTTTCTGAAATTTGAGTCTCAGATTTATTAGCAATATTGGAGATGCAACTTGAGGATTGTGAATCTTCCACGGACTTATCAGTTGTCTCTTTACAACGTTCATTTTCCAAATTTTCTGAAATTGGTGGATTTAATTCTTGAGCGAGGAAATGCTCTAAATTGGTTTGAGTTTTTTCGGTTGTTGAACAATCGAAGGTTTCCTTGCTTATTTCTGGCTCTTTGTAATGATTCTTTTCTGCAGTTTGTGCATCAAATTCCTCTGAAGTATTAGGTGCAAGAACAGAAGTTCCTAAAGAAGATTCTTTACATGTGTATTCACTTAAATTACCTTCAGCTCTAATGACTTCTGCTTGTTCCTCAGCTGTACAGAACTCTGATGTTAAAGTATCCGTACTAAATTCTAAACTATGATTCATACTATCACAAACTTCTTCGTCCACTTTACCTGACTTTGTTTGAGACTCTTTCAAAAAGTTTTTGGTTTCTTGAGTTGTAGAGTCAACATCAGTTTCTTCTTGTTCCAAGTATTCTTTAGACTGCAGTTCATAGACTTCCATATCTTGCTGCTGATTTGAAGTCCCAATCGGAAATTCTACCTCCAGTTCGGAGTCGTGAACGTTTTCATCATCTTTGGCAATAGACTCAATTTTATTACTAGGTCTTGTATATTCAATTTGTCTATCCGTTTCCTTCAAATGTTTATCATTTAATTCATTTTCTTGTACAATATCGTTTAATTCGGAGTCCTCAATTTTTTCTTCAGCATCCTGATCTAATGTTTTATTTAGAGGTTCGGGAATTTGACAAACTCGTTGGTCTTTGGTATTATCCGAGTCAGGAATAACGATGTTTGTTTCTTCCCTTCCAGATATTCTTTCATCAGATTCGCTATTCTGTGCAGAGTTTTCAGATAGAGCTTCCAATTTCTTACATTCTAGATCAAAATTTTTGGCATGTAATTCAGCAGCAGGAAAATCTGGTAAAGTTTCGGTAGGATCAGAATAGCAAGCAGATCCTCCTTTTGAATAGTCTCGTATAACTAAGTTTTGTTCCGTACTTTCTGACAACTTGTTATCAACCGCAGTATCTGAAATGTCTTCCGTAAATGCGACCGATTGTACGTAAATCTCTTGCTGATCAATATCCAGAGCAGGCTCTTCATTTAATTTATTTATCTTTAGACTTTTTTCAGGATTTTCTAAAGTTTCATTTCCAATTGAGAATTCTAAAAGAGTTTCCCTAGCTGGTAATACAACTGCAGGATTTTGATTAGAGTTCACTAAAGATACCAAGTTCTCTAAATTCTCAGAAACTTGTGCTCTACGATACTCCCGGACAATGTGTTGCATAAAATTGTCTTCAAAAGTTTCACGTTTGCTTTCATTCACTTCATGATGAAATGTTTCATTGCTAAGGTCTTCTTCTGAAGTATTTCCGCATTGTTTTTCCGATTCCAGAACTTGACTTTGCTGTTGGTCTTGCATTAATTTTAAACTGAATTCTTCGACATGCTTTGGAAATTTGTTGTTGAGGTTTTCCGCACTACAAAAATCATTTTCTTTCGCAATTTCCATATTTTTTTCAAGGAGAGAATTTTGTGATTCCTGATTTTCTTTCTCTGGGAAAGTCGCTTCCAGAGCTGGATGGTTAAAATCTTCTGAAGCTTTTTCAGAATCTGCAGAAAGTTTATCAGTGTCTGTCTCTGAATCTGAATCTCTGCTTTCTTCGGAACTCAGGGAGCTTTCAGAATGATTATCCTGCCGGTCTTTCATAGGCGTACGTAGCTTAGAATTGACTTCAGTAACATTTTCATGTTGTTCTGGATCATCTTTCTCTAAGGTAGTTTGTTTCGAAGGGGAATCTTCTTTAAAAGAGCACTCCTGACTTACTTCTGAGTAACTAAACTTCTCTGCTGTATGTTCACTAGTTTCTTTTGTAAATATTTCCTCCGGTTCATCAGCACTTTCCATATCAGTATCTGAATTATCATTCTCTACTGAACTAAGGGAATACTCCGAAATGTTGTCTTGTGTTTCTTTTGCAAGGGGAGTGAGATCTTGGTTAGAGAGTTGCCTCGATGAAATATCGGGAGATTTAGAGACTTCTGCAAATATTCGTTCCGATTGATCAAAGTTTGTAGGGCTTGTAGACAAGTTTTTAACCCTTTCCATATCATTATATGAATTTTCATTATTTTCAAAGCTAAGAGAGTCTTCAGAATGATTTTCATGTGAATCCTTTAAAAGTGTGGGTAATTCCACATCGCGCTCGGAATGACATTCACACGATTCCTGATTCGAAGCTGGACAGAAATCCTCTTCGCTAGAGTATCTAGGGCTCTCAGGACTATTTTCTTTACGTTCTTTGATGAAATTTGTCTCTGATTCATTAAAGTTTGTAGGTGCAGTTTCCAAATCATTGTTCGAAGTTTCATCTTCTTCAGGATTAAGAGCGTCTTCCGATAGATTTTCACATGAATCTTTTAAAGGAATGGATAAATATAAGTCGGCTCCAGCAATATTTTCTTTAGTTTCCTCTCTTAAAATTAGTTCTGGTTCATCAAGGTTTGTTGCTTTTGATGAAATGCTTTTATATGCTTCCAAATCGTTATCCGAATCTTCATTATCCGTACTAAGAAAGTCTTTCGATAAATTTTCATGTGATCGTTTCAAAGGTTTGGATAAATGTAAGCCGCGATCTTTAGTTTTCTTTCTAAACGTTGGTTCTAGTTTGTCAAAGTTTGCAGGTTTTATTGAAGTGCTTTTACCAGCTTCCAAATCGTTATCCGGATTTTCATCTTCTTCAGAACTAAGGGAGTCTTCCGACAGATTTTCATGTGAATGTTTTAAAGGTGAGCATAAATCCAGGCCGTCGTTGGAGGTATTAACATCAGTTTCATTTGCAAATATTGTTTGCGGATTGGTTTCAGTTTCTACATCTTCATCAAAATGTTCATCTTCTCCAGGACTAAAAGAGTCCTCGGACAGATTTTCGTGTGAATCTTTTAAAGATGTATTTCTCAGACCCATATTTTCCATTTCATCTTGATGAGTTTCTTGGTGAGTTTCTTGAAATTGTTGATCGTTGCTGGCAATAAGTTGAACCTCACCTTTTATATCACTGTTCTTAGATAATTCCACTGAATTTTTAAGCTCTTCGTGGTTATTTTCTTCTTCGCTGTCTACACTGCTCATAGATTCATCATCGGATATTAGAATATCAACACCACTTGTCTTAGTATTGTCATCCTTAGCATATGACAAATTTGCCGAAGTTCTCTTTACCTTCTCATCATCCTCACTTTCGGAACCAGAACTCTCTGAATCCAAAGACCTTACAGGATCTTGAAATGCAATCAATCTCGAGCCTTCTGAATTTAACTTTGACGAATTCTCTGCGTGAATATCAGTTGAGATTTTTACAGAGGCATCCAACAGCTTTTCCGTAAAATTCTCTACTAAACGTTTGGTTTCTGGATTTCCAAGATGCGGTGAACTTTGCTGACAAATGTTTTCTGTGACAATATCATCTACTTCACTGTCAGAACTTTCCAAGTCTTCGGATTTGTGGAAAATGGCAGATGTTTCTTGGTCATCTGTTTTAGGATCTACACTTTGTACGGAATCATGCTTTTCTTTTTCATTTTTGCAATCCTCAACACTATCCAAGTGATTGTTGTCAACGTTTCCAATGAAATTCTCTTTTTCCTCGTCTTCACTCCCTTCATCATCGGAACTAGTGGAACTACTGCTACTGCTGCTACTACTACCACTACTACTACTACTACTGCTATCTGTGCTACTTTCACTGTCAGACTCGCAGGAATCTGAATCTCCACTTTCCTTTTCAGTATCTTTAATAGCTTGCTTCGCTGGGCTTGACAAAGTTTTTAATTCTTCCAAAATTTCACCGACTTTATGGTCACTTTCTAAAGCATCCACGACGGTAGGAACTATGCTTCCATTTTCTAAGTTTTCCTCTGCGGCAAGCGGCACATTGGTGCCGTGTACAGTTGTAGGAATATCTGCTTCGCCATCCACTTCAGCTGTTTGCAAACTAAATTGTGAGACTATTGAACTCCCTCCGAAATATGCTTCCGTTTCAAGTTCACTCTGTGCGTTGTTTTCAGGTACAGTTTTGGTCACATCTAATAGCTGCAGATTTTCTTGGGTATATTCCAGATTTTCATCTTCTGTTGAGATCACTATATATTCATCCTTTTTCAAATTGAGATCAACTATGTTAAGCTCGTCATCTATAACGGTAATTTTTTCCTGGCTCTCTTCCCCTTCGTTTAGTTGCACGTCAACACTTTCATTTGCTGCGTCCAGCGCTGGTGTTGCAAACGATTGGCTTGCCATTAAACTTCTAAGGACTTCACAAGTTTCACATGTAGGATCCGGGCATATGTGTTTGTCATTATCGGCTTCCAAACAACTGCTGAGCGGCTTCTTCTCTTCTTTTTCCGTTGGGATAATGATTCTTTGGCGAAATTCCTCGGTGTTAATGACTTCTATACATAAGGCTTTAAGTGTTTGAGGCTTAAAAAGACTGTCATTTAGACAATGCGAGTAATTCTTAATCGATTGCCGTTTGATGAGGGGCAAATGTTTCTCCTTTAACTCGGTTAAATAGTCTCGAGCCCGTTTTAAGCGTTTTAAACCTACGCGTCGCAAGGAATGTATAACTTTATAGTACAACGAGAAGGGTTTACGCCGTAGTGGTAATGTTGAAGAGTTTTTTGCAGATCTGTTTCTTGACTTTTTCGTATAGACCTGCGGAAAATTTGAATTTTTATGCTTGGCTATCATATTGGATTTAAGTTTCTTTTTATTTTGTTGATAGGCTGTGGACGATTTGAGTTCATCTTCCTTGAGTTTACGTTTACGTTTATAGAACTTGGAGAAATCCTGTACATTCTGTGCAAATTCTACTTCCTGATCCCTTTCGTTAGACTTATCATGGGCTTTTGTGCTAGTTTCATGGGTAATTCTATTGATAAACGTTTCGTATTCCTTTTCAAAAGCTGATTCATTGGAGTGTCGACTACTACCACTCTCATAGCCTTCCATATCTTTAAAGTAGTGCTCTGGTAAGTCGGAGCTTTGACGAGTTGCGGAGTTGAGGACGGTTTTATTGCTGTGTTCCAAATTCAACTCTTCAAAGCTGAGTTGTGTGTTGAGATTTTTGCAGGGACTTAATTGCGGGGTATTGACACTTTTCATAGAATCATTATCATTTAAATCTTTGGTTTGGTTTTGTGGCGTTGGTTTCTTGATTTTCAGCTCATCCAGTTCCTTTTCAACATCGAAATCTGTGAGGTTTAAGGAGGTATTGTTTTCGCCCACAGCTTCTGATACCGCACTGGTCGCGAGATTTATTGTAGAGTTATTAACGCTATTCGACTTTTCAATATCTATTATAATATCAGGCAGATTAGCATATTGACTGTTATCAGGCTCAACTTCACTTGAAGCTGAAGCGGATGCTGACGTTGGCGCGGGAGCGGGAACGGGAGCTGGCGCAGTAGTTGTAAAATCCTTTTCAATTATTTGATTATCATCTTTGGTTTCTATTGAACAGGTCGTGGACTTAACCACTTCCGTTGATTCATGTGATGCCACCACTTCCATGGCCACAGCTCCTCCGTGGTGTTCTTGTTCGTTGGGAGTGGCTTGTAAAACCTCTTGAATTACAGAGCTTTGATCAAAGTTTAGTTCCTCATTGTTCTGGTATTCTTCCTCGTCATCGTTCCAATTGGCTATGAAATCACGTAAACTTAAATTTTTATTACCTTGATTAGACTCTGCAACCGAGTTCGCTTCATCTATAGCTTCCTGGGTTTTATGCGCAATATATGAACTACTTTCCTGTGGTGACTCGTATTCATTGAATGATGTGGTGGTTTCGGGTGTATTAAGCACGTCATGTTGATTATAATGGTGATGGTCCCTGGTGGTAATGGTGGTGGCGGAAAGTGCCGGATAGCACTCATCGTTTATTGTAGGTGGTGGTGGCTGAGGTTGGATGGGTTTGCGATAATCCAATAAGGCACGTTTTGCCACCGTGGCCGCATACGCTGGCGGTGATGATTGTTGTTGTTGTTGTTGCTGTTGTAGGTTATGTTGTTGTATACCGACCAGTGCTTGTGGACCCAAATGGTTATCAAGATGAGAATGATAGCTATCGAAATTGCTTGTCGTTAAACTGAGATCATTTGTATAGTTTGCTGAATTCGCCGGCATAGGATCATGAGGCCCATGAACCATGCTTTGATGTGTATTGCCAGCATATAAAGACTGACTGCTATGACCAGAGCCATAGCCATAGTTGTGCGGTGGCGGTGGTGGAGGATTTGCGTCATAACGATGAGAGCTGAGATAGAGATCATTAGTATTCTTAACTTTGTTAACGTTGCCATAGTCTGTTAAAATACCGCCAAATTTACAGCTGGCGGTTAAAGCATTCAAGTGGGGTGATTGCCCCAAAGGAGGTTGTTGGTTCGCTAAGAAGCCACCAGAGGATGGTGCCACTGTAGCTGGTTGATTGTAAGGCAGGCGGTTTACTGCAGCATGTGTGGGAGCAGGATAGTAACAATTTTGTGTTTGATACGGTTGATTGCAACACGATTGTCGGCTATTTAGAGCAGAGGCAGAATTCGCTGAAAAATATGGTGAAGAATGTAAGCCATGAGGTGGTGGTACCGTTGGCGACGTTGCCATAGGATGTCTTTCATTAAGCGGCGCTAGATTATTAGCTGCAGCACTGCTGGGCCACATGTGATGTCTGCTGGGCGTGGGATTAACATAGGGTTGCTGATAGGCTGGTGGTACTGCGTATTTGTCGTACTTTAAGGCATATTTCTCAGGCGTCATATAGAACGGCTCCCTCGTTAGCGACGTAGGGTTCGGTGTTAAATAGGTGGCATGTGTGGGTGCTACAGTGGCTGTGGGTATATGATTGGTTGGCGGTGGCGGTATAGTACGGCTATTTCCCGCATTGTAATCAATACCCCAAGGCCAAGATGTAGAGTTGAGTTGATTTGCTGCCACCGGTTTGCGGTAATTGTTCTGATCTGGTGGTGTTTCACTGCCTACATGTTGGCTCGTGGAGTAGCCCGCAGCTGGAACATGTGGCGGGTATAGATATTTATCATAAGTGGTAGCCGATGCCGGAAAAAAATTGCTTGTACTTGAATACAATGATTTACCGCCTAAGCCTACAGCTGCTGGAGATCCATATGCGGCGGCTTCTTTAAGCTGCGATTTCGCAGCGGCATAATACTTTTGTTGCTGATGATATGTGTTGGCCGCTGCCGGAGAGTTATTACCATAGGACTCATGATATTCCAAAGGCATCCTATGTTTGACATTGTCATAATACGCGGTGGGAGAATTCGTATGGCTCTGAGCTAAAGGTTGAGCATAGAAAGGTGTAGCAGCTGCCTGGGGTTTTGAAGTGCTAACATTCGATGAGGAACCAACTAACGATGAGGATCTTTGTTTTGTTGAACTTAAAACTCCACCAAATTGTTGGCTGTGATGCTGGGCTAAAGGCTTGTTTTGCATTTCACTTGTTGACATTTGTTGAGGCTGATTATAGGGTGTCGTTCTTACTGCTGCACTGCGTTCATAGTTCAAGGTTGACAAGCCTGGCATCTTATATTGTGAACCCACTGCTGCATAAGATGTGGCCGCAGAGGGGGAAATTTCATAGGGTCCTGGTATACCCATATTATAAGCAGGTGCTGATGGTGATGTAGAACCCGTTAAGTTGTGTGTAGGCGGTGGCGATTGTTGATAGTCAGCATATGTGGGATAATATTGTTGTCTGGGCAAATATTGAGGTTGGTGTTGATGTTGATGTTGATGTGTATTCGTTTGTGCATGTGTTTGGGACAATTGATGATGTTGCTGTTGCAACAAATGATGTGAATGATGTTGCTGTTGTAGTTGTTGTTGCTCTAAATTATGTGTTGCTATTGATTCATTATAAAAAGGTGTTACAGCTGCTATTGTTGCTACGGGTATAATTGGATCCGCTACGGCTATGGGCGTAGTTGGTATGGGTGTGGTTGTTGGTGTGGTTTGTTGCTGCTGTTGTTGAAAATCATAATTGTTTGTTGGTGTTGTTGTTGTGCTACCATAACCGCTACTATTGCTACTTGAACTGCTACCACTGCTACAGCTGCTATTGCTACTATGACTGCCTACATTAGACGCTGCCGCTACTGCTACTGCTGCTGTCGCTGTTGTACTTAAACTATTAGTTCCACTGTGGTGTATATTGTTATTGCTCTGATTAACATGATGGATGGTGGTGGCATTTGCTGAAGTTGGTCTATTGGTTGCTACCGCTACTTCTGGCGCTATTGCACTTGATACTAATGATGGTGGCGGTGTTGGTGGTACTGTCACCAATGCACTGACTGCATCCATTATATTTAATTTGTTAAATTGTTGTGGTTGTTGTTATTATTATTTAAAGTACATGAATTAGAACTAAATATAGTCGGGTAAAATTATTGCATGTGAATGTGTGTACGAAAAAGTAACCTGAAAAGAAAAGAAATTTCTTGGGAATTTAGTTGGAAATTTTGTTATAAAAAAGAGGAAATAATAATTTAAAAAGAGTGTTAGTTTCTTATATTAAAAGTTAACATGTACTAAACAGAACTTACTGACTTATTTCTAACTAAGTTGCCTGAATCATATTTTTCATACAGTTTTCTAATGCTATAAAATGCGAGAGATTTTGCTATAAGTGGTCTCAATTTTCTTTCTGTGTCATTGGACAGCTTTTAGAAGCAATAATCATACAGATGATATAAAATATTTTTGTACAATTCAGAAGTGGTCTTTTTCATCGCCCCCGTCATCTAATAAAGTCCGAAGATGATGAAGTGTGATTAAGATTGTTGCCAAACTCAGGACGAAATTGCAAACTCTAATTAAGCAGCAATTTCAAGAATTCCTACAATATTATCGAAATTATTTACGATCCGAGTTAAAGACAAAGACATTAAGAGTTAAATCTGAATATCATTTGAGTATTATCTAACTACTGGCAATCTAATAAACCGTCTGAAAACTATTTAATACATGTTGTAGCCACCAGTCAGAATTTTACAGAAAATACAGACACATACCCATTGCAGTTACTGCGGATGCCCGCAAACGGTTCTCTCCTGAAGTCCGCATTAAATGCGATGCCGTTTTTGACCTAACAATAAAGTTCTTTAATAGAGAACTGTTGATGACAACTAAGGCTGGAGGTCCACACCAAGCGTTCTAGGCGTTTTCGCATTCTACGCGGCTGTCAAAAAAGTAGAATTAATATATTTGGTGCAAGTTACACGCACTAAAGCGTAGGATGCCATGACGCATAGAACGCGAAAAGTAAATCTACTTTCTACTTTTGTAAACATCACAAGCGGCGCGCGTACGAAACAGCTGATTTTGACAGGTTGTTTTGTTTTAATTTGTTTAAATCAAAACAAACATTGGCGCATAAAAAGCGTTCCATGTAACTTGAAGCGTAGAATGCGAAGAAGGTATGAAATGCACCCAACGCTTTGACACGAAAACGCGTGGTGTGGACCTCCAGCTTAAACGGGCTAGCAGCGCCATTGTTTTATTTAAATTTCAAGACAGCAAGAGCTTACTAAAAGACCTTATGTTTCCAAACTTGATGGTAGAGGCTTTGCCAATAACGACGGTATAAAGTCTGCAGTTTATTATTATTACCTTACACGGGGCATGGAAGCTATTGGGTATTGTTTTGAAAAGTAAAAAAAAAACGTGATAAGTATAGTGGTGCCTTTTTTTATCCTGTCTGGAGTACAAAGAGCTTTCTTTTTTAATTAGTTAGTGGGAATTGAACGCAAAATTCTGTGTTCAAACTTGTTCTGTGTTCATGTATTCATTCCTTTTAGCCTATACATCACGCCATTTCTATTTTAGTTTGGATAATTATGGCACTACACTCGATATTTTTATTTATTAAACTTTATTTACTTAAGTCCAAAAATATTTCGATAGTTTTTTTTTTTTTAATTCATTACAAAATTGAATTTTTCTTTGTGTTTCTAATTTCTATTTTAAGCTTAAACAATTACACTTCACTTCCTTTATTTTAAAATTCAAAATTTCAAAAGTCATTTACTTTAATTACTCAAATTACTTCAAAATGCATTTCAAATTTCTTTTCTTTTGAAAGCAAAAAAAGGAACGTTTTTTCTCTCTCTCTTCACTATTTATTTAAATGCAATCAATATTCATAATTTCATTTTGTGTTTCTTGATAAATTGCTACGATTCGAAAAATCCAATAATAATGGGCAACCACACTTGCATTAAATGCATTCAAATTCATTTTCTAAGTTTTTTCTTTCTCTTCTTTTTTGTTTTTGTTGTTGTTGTTTTTAATTTTATAAAAAATTTTTAATATGAATTACAATTTTATGTTGTGTATTGTTGGTAATTACTTTGGCAATAAACTCACCTTCAATTCATTAAAATTATTCACGTTTCTCGCTTTTTTCGTTTTGTTTTTTTTTTTTTCTTTTTTGTAACGTTATTTTTTCCAATGAATGTCCTCAACTAAACTTTAATGGTGTACAACAACAAATGGGAATTTTCAACGCAAATGACTAGTTAAATAGCAACAACTACCACATGTAATACAACTACAACACAACCCGAAACAGAAACAGAAGCAGAAAAAATATAAAAAAAAAATTATTAATAATTTGGCCCACTGAAAAATGAATACAACAGACATGTTGTCGATAGAATAGCAACAACAGCAACAACAACAACAACATATCACGATAATAATGACAATAAAAAATATGACAAAAAAGAGGATAAAATGAAAAAAAAGAAAAGTGAAACAACAACAATGAACAGAGAAATGAAAAGTGAAAGAAAAAGAAAAAAACCCATGAGTCAATATGTATTGATAATAGCGTACCGAGTGGTTCTAATGAAAGTATGCAGTGGTAGGGACTGTCATTATAAAAACAACGTGAAAAAAGAAAAGAAAAACATGGTTTGAAGGACCCAATACATGCGCTAGTAGAATAACCGAACGCAATGTCTAACTGACCCTATCAACCACCGCCCTCTTGGTGTAACGAATGTTTTACTTTCACTATCATCACATTGAAAACGAGAGTGTATTGTAGTTCGAGTATGTGTAGAGACAAGGATGGACTTCAATTATATATAAATTGTTTTTCTTTTAAAGCCTATAAAATATTAATTTTTAAATGTCAAACAACAAAGTACGTCTGTCAATGCATGGTATGTTAACCCCTTAAATCCCAACCAATACATATCGACATTTGGCGTCAATTAAATACAAATTTACAGGCCCACATTGTATTGGTTCTTGAAAAAGTTTGTACACACAATTGGCTCTAAAATGCAATATCAATTGCATTTGGCAACACCATAGCTGACACTTTAAGCTTCACTTTGTTAGAAGACATTATAAAAATCGTATTATTCTGTGAGAAGTTATTTGGGTTTGAAAGTAAAGGGTGTTTTTTATAGAGGTATAGAACTTTAAGTTGGCATTACTTTTCAAGATGGCGACCGATTTAACAGCTGTCAAGTGATTTATTCTCAGTTTGGTTTGGCAATTCATCATGAATAGAACAAGGCTTGCAAATAGTGCAATTTTATTTCGAAAATAATGGTTCTGTGCGGAAAACGTATCGCGCACTACGTCCATTTTATCGTCGACAAAATCGTCCATCAGAGCAGTTAATTCGATTAACCATGGAACGTTTTCGCATCACGTTTACTCTTATTGATAACTCGCATCCCCAGAGACGCTGTACGGTGCGTACAGAAGAAGCTATTGCTGCTGTAGAGCGTAGCATTGAGGAAGACCCGAATGTGTCCATCCGCCATCGAGCACAGGAATTGGATCTGTGTCCATCCACTTTATGGAAGATTTTGCGGAAGGATCTTGGTTAGCGTGCTTACAAAATCCAACTCGTGCTAGAATTGAAGCCAAACGATCATCAAGTAAGGCGTAGATTCGTCGAATGGGCCCAAAACGAGATTACCGTTGTTCCCGATTTTCATAAGCGAATTTTGTTTAGCGATGAAGCGCACTTCTGGTTGAATGGCTACGTCAACAAACAAAACTGCCGCATTTGGAGTGAAGGTAATCCTCAAGTGTATGTGGAAACACCGTTACATCCAGAAAAACTGACTGTTTGGTGCGCTTTATGGGCTGGTGGAATCATTGGTTCGTACTTTTTCAAAAACGATGGTGGCCATAACGTTACAGTCAATGGTGATCGGTATATGAGCCATGATTACAAACTTTTTCATTCCTGAATTGAATAACCATGATGTCCAGGAGATGTGGTTTCAACAAGACGGCGCAACATGTCACACAGCTCGTGCCACAATAGATTTATTGAAAGACACGTTTGGTGACCGCCTAATTTCACGTTTTGGACCTATGAATTGGCCTCCAAGATCTTGTGATTTAACACCGCTAGACTACTTTCTGTGGGGCTATGTAAAGTCATTGGTCTATGCGGTAAAGCCACAAACGTTTGACCATTTGGTCATTTTTGGTTGAAAAAGTCATCGAAAATTGGACGTCCAGATTGGACTACATCCGCGCCAGCCGTGGCGGTCTTATGTCAGAAATCATATTTAAAATGTAATGCCACACGATTATCTTTCGGATAAATAAAATTCATGTCAATCGAATAATCCATCGTTGTTTTATTGCAACTTAAAGTTCTATACCTCTATAAAAAACACCCTTTACAAATTCGGAACATTACCGTCATAGTTTGCTTTCTTATTTTGTTTCAGAAAAGTTAAGAATGCCTCGCAGCCTGCTAAAAAGAGAGTAAAGTTTACGGAAACAGTGCCGTAATTAAAAAACCGATACGATCGTTTCCAATATAATATCTATGATATAAAGTTGCACCTCGCTCCGGTTGATCAATCACTAGAAAGTCAATGAAATTACGGAAAAAATTGAGAAAGGTCGTCAAATAAGTAGCGTGGGGGACTAGACATACATTAGCAAACAGTTATCCACCATAAAGAAAGCTGGATCCACAAAGAAGCTCGATGTTCGACTGCCACATGAATTTACAATGAAGAATTTAATGCATTGAACTTCTATTTGAGATTCACTGGCTTCAATAATTTATTCTCCTTCATGGACTATAAAATATTTCTAATTACTTGACTACAGCTGCATAGTACCTATATGAATAGACATTTCAACAATTTAAAATGGTCAAACGCAAGTCAGACAATTTGTTAAAATCAATTTTTCTATACGATGTCATCCGTTATGGTAAATAGTGAATATAGGTGAACGACTATTGTTATAGACGCACAATTTTTCTACTGTCCTCAATAATATTTCTTGGGCTAACAGTTGCCCTCGCATTATTTATGCCACCCCCCGATTTTTTTGAGAAGGTTTTTTAAATAATAGAAACCTCTTTTCATAAGCAAAGAAAAAAAGCGTTAAGAAGAAATATGTAGGATATAAACGAATTGTATGTGCATACTACATTCAATCTATCTAAAATAATCTACCAATGTATTGGTGTACAAGAAAATTAAGACATGCGGTAATAAGATGAAACTCGAACCAATTAAAGCAATTAAAACACATGCTTTTGCCATAATCACGAAGACCTTACTGGATTAAATTACGACTAGCACCGATAGTGCGAAGATCAAATAATGAAGTCGCCGTAGTCTAGTAGGTAGTGTGTTGCCTTATTAGACGTGAGGCAACGGTTCAAACCACAGTCCAAACATTTCCAACAAAACGAAATATGAAAAATTTTTCCTCGGCAACTGAGAGGCCCCAGGAAAAACTCTGAGAGTAAAAAAAAATTGCCATGAGAAAGTTTCTCAAAACTCTGTCGTTCGGAGTCCGCCAATCATGTAAAAGGTCCGCCAAATAACTTTTTTTTTTTTTGAAAATGCTTTAAATAAAAAACTACTGAACATTTTCTCAAAATAATTTCATTCAAATGGCTGCCTCGGCTGGCCATGCAGTAGCCTACACCAGAAGATGCCGATTTTGGCCAAAGAAATCATCTTTTCAGATGAAGCTCATTTTGATCTTGGCGGATATGTAAACAAGCAAAATTGTCACATTTGGGGCACAGAAAACCCGCACGCATACATTGAAAAGCCGACGCACCCAAAACGAGTCACTGTTTGGTGCGGATTTTGGTCCAGAGGCATAATTGAACCATTTTTCTTCGAAAATGATCAAGGAGTGGCCGTTACAATCAATGGCGATCGCTATCGGGCCATGTTGAACGAATTTTTGTTCACAAAAATTAAAGAGGAGGATATTGGCAACATTTGGTTTCAACAGGACTGCGCTACGTGCCACACATCCGAAGCTACACTCGATGTTTTGCGCCCGGTTTTTGGAGATCGCATTATTAGCCGCAGAGCTGATGTCGTTTGGCCACCTCGGAGCTGCGATTTGACACCGTTGGACTATTATTTGTGGGGTGCCGTCAAAGATAAGTGTTACGCCGACAAGCCACAGACAATTGACGCTTTAAAGGACAATATTCGTGAAGCCATTGGTGAAATACAGCTGCACACAATCGATAATGTGCTTAAAAATTGGACCGATCGTGTAGGCTACTGCATGGTCAGCTGAGGCAGCCATTTGAATGAAATTATTTTCCATTATTAACCGGAAGGATTGTACTTTCAAATAAAACAAGAAATTTGAGAAAATGTTCAGTAGTTTTTTTTAAAGCATTTTCAAAAAAAAAAAAAAAGTTATTTGGCGGACCCTTTATTTCTTCATCTCAGCAGATTTCTGGCAAAAACTCTGAGAATTGCCATGAAAAGTTTCTTCAAAATTTGGCGTTTGGAATCGACTTTAGGTCCCGCCACTCATGTATAAAATTAACACACACAACATAAGTAGTGTGAGAAGCTAGGCCATAATCCTGACTGAAGGGTTGTTATGACCAATTATGTATGTTTGTAGTAGTCAGGACTATTTCACCTCATGTTTAATAGATAAAGTGCTAGAGGCGAGTCTGATCTGGAAAATAGGTGAACATAAAATGTCGAGCAAGAGTAATTAATGGGTTTAAAAGCTTTTATGGCCTAGACAGGATTATAAGGAAACGATAGTCTATGACAACCCAGCAGTGGCCTTAACGAAGGACAAGCTTTACAATAGAACAAGCACTGAAACAGTATCTTTTGTACAAAGACCCTTCTAATGGCCAGCCAGGCTGAACATCTATACTAACCCTTTTATTCGATTACTATTCTTAACTTTGTTTCGGTTTCATTAATCAATGTTTTCCTCAGACAAATGATTTCTACTGCAGTAGGTTCTAGGATGATAGGATTGCCAACTCTCATCTCCAGAATATAACAACTTTTGTGACATGTAGTGATTTGTTATATTGTCCTACTCTTTCCCAAGAGGTTAAAATTTCTAATCTTCCAAAGATGTTTGCTGTTAACGTTATCTTCTCTGGAGCGTTAGGTGTTTCAGCATGGATTTTTCAAAATTCGATGAAAATTGATTTTGTTTTCTGCTGTATTTAAACCAGGGATGCAAGCACATTCGTGATATACTTTGCCATCTAATCTGTTTCTTTCCCAAGAAGATAACTTGATACTAAAGAAATATTTGCTTTCTGAATGAAGATCCCCCGGTACTTTATTCTGAATAGCAAATTTAACTATAAAAGCAGCCGTTCAATACCTTGTGATTCAGTCTAGTTTCCAAAATATTGTTTTTAACACTCATTTGATAACATGAATTTATGTTTACTTAGTTCCGTAGGCAATTCCCGTTAATATGTTTGAATTGTAAATGTGTGTGAAGATAAATTCGAATTTGAAAACCCAAGACGCAATCCATAAATTTTAGCAGCGCCACACTTAGCGTTAACGTGCAAAATTTGCTCTTAACAGAGCACTGTTAACTGTTTAACAGTATCAATCTGAACAAGGTCACTTGTTTAGAAGCTAATTTTAGGGCATATACTAGGTCTTTGAGTACCATATCATAGTCAAAGGAGTGTCCCAAGGCCTCCTAATACAATAAGCAATATAGTCATATATAAAGTGGCATGGTATTGTTGAAATTGGCTTTGCAAAAATAAATTTTTTGATTGAAAATTCTCAAGAAGATCAGTGGCCATTTGGGAACGTATAAGAAATAGTACACCATACAGACTATATGCAAATGATAGTCCAGAGGGTCCTCTTTCCAACCGTGGTAGTGGGATAGCTGAAATAATTTTGTGAGTCGAGATTTTGAATTTTAAAAAAATCGATTTTTGGCCTAAAATATATGAAAATTCTCTAGAAGATCAGTGGCGCTGCTAAAATTTATGGATTGCGTCTTAAGTTTTCAAATTCGAATTTATCTTCACACACATGAATTGTAAAGCCTTTTTGAAAGCCAACCTTTATAGCAATAATAATTCCTCATTTTGAAATCCATCAAGTAGACATTAGCGTACATCATGCTGTCATTTAAATACACACATACAGACACACGCGCACACACACAAACTCTCCTCTAAACGACTATTATGGTTGCCACCCCCCTCTCATACAGACTAATTTATTTATAACGACCATGTGGCCGGCCACTAATAAAACATTCTCCCACCGAAATGAAATCAAACAGAGAATGGAAATGAAAATGAAAATGAAAATACGAATAAATATGAATGTGAACATAAATTATTTAATATTTGAAATTATACCTGGGTATTCTTGTACTTGCAACGATTTTTCTCACTATGAACGCAAACAGACAGCAGTATTTGTAAAGGTTTGCCCCCCACTAAACCAAAATACATACGGAGTAAATTAACGCTTCTGCAAAGGCTATAAGTTTTCTTAAAGTCCCAAGTATTTTCCTTTCCTGAAATGTAAAGGGTGTTTTTTATAGAGGTATAGAACTTTAAGTTGGCATTACTTTTCATGATGGCGACCGATTTAACAGCTGTCAAGTGATTTATTCTCAGTTTGGTTTGGCAATTCATCATGAATAGACTCACGCCTGAACAACGCTTGCAAATAATGCAATTTTATTTCGAAAATAATGGTTCTGTCCGGAAAACGTATCGCGCACTATGTCCATTTTATCGTCTACAAAATCGTCCATCAGAGCAGTTAATTCGATTAACCATGGAACGTTTTCGCACCACGTTTACTCTTATTGATAACTCGCATCCCCAGAGACGCTGTACGGTGCGTACAGAAGAAGCTATTGCTGCTGTAGAGCGTAGCATTGAGGAAGACCCGAATGAGTCCATCCGCCATCGAGCACAGGAATTGGATCTGTGTCTATCCACTTTATGGAAGATTTTGCGGAAGGATCTTGGTTTGCGTGCTTACAAAATCCAACTCGTGCAAGAATTAAAGCCAAACGATCATCAAGTAAGGCGTAGATTCGTCGAATGGGCCCAAAACGAGATTACCGTTCCCGATTTTCATAAGCAAATTTTGTTTAGCGATGAAGCGCACTTTTGGTTGAATGGCTACGTCAACAAACAAAACTGCCGCATTTAGAGTGAAGGTAATCCTCAAGTGTATGTGGAAACACCGTTACATCCAGAAAAACTGACTGTTTGGTGCGCTTTATGGGCTGGTGGAATCATTGGTCCGTACTTTTGAAAAAACGATGATGGCCAGAACGTTACAGTCAATGGTGATCGGTATAGAGCCATGATTACAAACTTTTTCATTCCTGAATTGAATAACCATGATGTCCAGGAGATGTGGTTTCAACAAGACGGCGCAACATGTCACACAGCTCGTGCCACAATAGATTTATTGAAAGACACGTTTGGTGACCGTCTAATTTCACGTTTTGGACCTGTGAATTGGCCTCCAAGATCTTGTGATTTAACACCGCTAGACTACTTTCTGTGGGGCTACGTAAAGTCATTAGTCTATGCGGTAAAGCCACAAACGCTTGACCATTTGGAAGACAACATTCGCCGTATTATTGCCGATATACGGCCACAAATGTTGGAAAAAGTCATCGAAAATTGGACGTCCAGATTGGACTACATCCGCGCCAGAAGTGGCGGTCATATGCCAGAAATCACATTTAAAATGTAATGCCACAAGATTATCTTTCGGATAAATAAAATTCATGTCAATCGAATAATCCATCGTTGTTTTATTGCAACTTAAAGTTCTATACCTCTATAAAAAACACCCTTTATTTTCATAGGGCTATTCTAACTGTAATAATTTCTAATTTCAAGTATACATACATATGCAGAGTATTTATTGTGGTATTGTTAGTTGACAGATATGTGGTATGGGTTGTAAAGGTATTCTATTTTTTTTTTTGTCTTAAAAATAATTTCAATAGGTTTTAGCTTAATTAAATGCCTGTGTTTAATGGTTTATTGGTGTTGTTTTTTTTTATTTTATTTTATACTTTAATTTAAAGGTTTTTAAATCTACATTAAAACAAGTCTACTTCTTAAGAGTTGTTGGCTGATGGCAAGAAATTATTCTGTCTTTCTATCACTAGATAGGTGATAAAGTTTGCATTTGAGGAGGTACACAAGAATAAAGATAAACAAAAATGAAATAACAATCACAAAACTAAGTACATAGAAAGACCGTGAAAGTTATTAAACAAAAAAATAACAATAACAAATCAACAGTACGTTCTAGAAGTTGTCACGCTGAAAATAAATGAAGTACAAGTAGGTCGATAAGTCACTAACAAACTTTGTTTCAACGTCAGTCTTTGTTAATGAAAGTCGAGGTTTTCTCTGAGAAATTTCGGATCGTTCAAAGGTAACTCTCACATGAGTTTCGGAACATAGGGCTATCGTTAAAAATTGCATTGCTGACAAGCAGGTATATATGTATATACAGGGTATAGGTATACCGATTGTAGAAAAAAGCGTGATGTCTCAGCAGTATGAAGTAAAATAATCGTATAGAAAAATTGACAGCGAGTTGTTACCAATTAAACTGTGTTGTTAAATTTAAATATTTAGAGGATCTATTTATTTTATCACTCCATTATCTTTTCTATTACTAGATTAAAGGTTATATTTGCGTTGAAAAAGTATACTTATAATGGGTGATTTTTTAAGAGCTATAGGAGAATTTTTCAAAAAAAAAAAAACACATAAACTTCAGAAAAAAAAGCATGAAATCTTTATTTGAATCGATAGTACGGTCCATATAATTTAATATTTGAAGATTATTTCATGCAAATGTTGACCGCGACTGCGCCTCAAATGGTCCATCCGCTTAGTCCAATTTTGGCATACTCTTTCCAACATTTCGGACGGTATCTCACGAATAAATGCTTCAATGTTGTCTTCCAATGCGTCAATTGAAGCGGGCTTGTCTGTATAGACATGAGCCCTACAAAAAATAGTCTAAAGGCGTTAAATCGCATGATCTAGGCGGCCAATTGGCCGGTCCCGAGCGTGAAATAAAATGTTCGCCGTACTCGCCTGTCAATAAGTCCATTGTTACGCGTGCTGTGTGGCATGTGGCACCGTCTTGTTGAAACCACATGTCATGCAAGTCAAGCTCTTGCATTTTGGGCAAAAAAAAGTTGGATATCATCTCACGGTAGCGCTCACCATTCACAGTTACGTTACGATTCGCAGCATCTTTGAAGAAGTACGGTCCAATGATGCCACCAGCCCATAAACCGCACCAAACTGTGACTTTTTCTAGATGCATTGATAGCTTTTGCAATGCTTCTGGCTGATCTTCACTCCAAAATCGACAATTCTACGTATTTACGTATCCATTGAGACAAAAATGAGCTTCGTCGCTGAACACAATTTTTCGATAAAGAAGTGGATCTTCGGCCAACTTTCCAAGAGCCAAGAGAGATAATAAAATTTAATGATTTGCATGCGTTGTTCGTTTGTAAGACGATTCAAGATGTTTGACAGTGAAACAAAATACGAAACGTGCGTGAGCTGTTTAAACCAGTGTTGCCAAAAAGATAATAGCTAAAAAATCACCCGTTATATACTTATGTATACTTATATACTATGGTGACACCTCTGGTAATTTCATTTTGTTTTTTCCCCCTTTTTTATGTATGTACATATGTACGTAAACCTATTAACATTAGATAAAATAAGGAAAATTTATTTAAATTAAATTTTTAACCCAATTTTGTTAAGTGTTACTTAAATGACTAACGGCATAGAACGGTAGTTAGAGTCGCAATCACTCCAACTAATTTCACGTAAAATGTTTCAATCATTATTTTACGATTTAGTGTACAAACAACTTAATGTTTCTTTTTTTATTTTATTAACTATTCCCTTGACTTCAAATCCGAGAAAGCTTCAAATCACGAAGAAAACAAAAAATTAATCTTTATTGTGGTTTCGGAGGGAGGGCAGAAGATCTAGGTAAGGCTAGAAGAGAGACACACGAAAAGTGTGCACACTTAGTTTAGTTGGTGGTCACTCAGGGTACGCATGCGAAACGGCTATGGCTAATGAGGCAAGAAAAGGGTGGAAACTGTTCTTCACCTCTTGAGTGTACATCAGAGATCAGCAATGAATCGTTTTTTCGCTACTCATGAGTACTCATGAAATTTTGAGTATGAGTGAGTCAACAGTATTGAAATCCAACTACTCTGATTCATTCGTACTCAGTACAACATTGACTTATAAGTACAGGTTGCAATGAGTATAAGTACAACATTGACATCAAACTCATAACATTCGGACTATGTTTGATTCATACACCTACTCATTCAGATTCATAAATTTAGAAAAATACTTATAAATGATGCAAGTGACTCGAATCATTCGTCAAAATTTACAGTCTTAGTTGTTGTTGCATTTACAAAGAAAGGAGAAAGACACATAAACAAAAAAGACAAAGACGTGCGCGAATCATACTTATTTTGTGATTCGTGTATACGATGAGTCATGGAGAGTCAATAACATCATGCGTATTGTTAAGTACGAGTACCATGAGTATTTCAAACTTTGAATATAAGTAGCATGAGTATGACATTAAAATAAGTATGAATGCGTATAAGTATCAGAAATTATAAGTATGATTCGAATCTACTCATCGTTTTGAATACTCATTGCTCACGTCTGACATATGCCTAGATAAAAGGGAGCACCTGAGCTTCTTTTATACAGATAACTTCACTCATATGTCGCTGATAGCCAAATGACTAAAAGGTTTCTATTTTAGACGAAATTATGGAAAATACCACTCTCCATAATGGGCCACACGTGGTCTAAGTATGCCCATCATTTTCGATTAGAAGCCATGTTTACATACATTATTTATTATTGACATTAAAGAATGATTCCAATATGACAACATGAAGCGTTAGAAATCGTATATTGAACCTGAGCATCAGTGCTAACCTAAAAATCTTGGTCACCCAGATAATAATCTAAATATAGTGGGATTGAGATCGCCATAGTCTAGTATTATAAATCGTGTGGTTGCTTATTAGAAGGGAGTCTGTGGTTCAAAACCCAGCACAGACATATCCCAGGTCAAACATCAAAACGAAAATATGAAAATAATATTTCTTTGGCGACTGCGTCTCAGTAGATTTCTGGCAAAAACTCTGAGTGAATAAAATTGAAGAGTTCCTCAAAAATCTGTCTTTCAGAGTCGACTTTAAACTGTAGATCCCGCCACACGTGTATAAAATTAACGCACACAACATACATAAGTGGCGTGAGAAGCTACACACAGTTACTAAAGTATACATACGGTTAACAAATTTCAGAAATTTTTTAACCAATCCGTTTTCGTTGAAAATCTTTATAGTTTCCTTGATGTTAAGACGGTCTTTTGCATTGGTTAAAAAATTTCTGAAATTGAAATGAATTGTGGCCCTGCACAGGCCCACAAAGGTATGCATCCGATTAACAAATTTCACAAATTTCTGAACCAAAGCAAAAGACCGTCTTAAAATCGAAGAAAGATGTCAGATAATTATAAATATTTTCAAAAAAAAACGGATTTTTTAAAAAATTTCTGAAATTTGTTAACTTTTGTGGGCCTGATGTACACTTTTGTGGCCCACAAATTTCAGAAATTTTTTAACCAAGACCGTCTTAAAATCGAGGAAAGTTGTCAGACAATTACAAAGATTTTCAACGAAAACGGATTAGTTAAAAAAATTTCTAAAATTTGTTATCCGTATGTATACTTTTGTGGCTATGTGTAGGTCGTAATCCTGACTTAAGAGTTGTAATGACCAATTAAAAAAAAATAGACTAAATATGAGAAAATATTTCTTTCGAATACTTCCTCTCAGCAGTCTTCTTTCAAAAACTATCGAGTGTAAAACAAAATTACTTTGAAAAGTTCTTCAAAAAACTTTAGTATCCACCATTCATGTATAATATTAATATACACAACACGAGTGTTGTTAAAAGCTAGGTTATAATCCTGACAAAAGGGTTCCAATGGCCAATTAGGTATGTACATATGTAAGTAAGTAAATAGATAATTCAATATAAACAGATTCAAAACTGTCCGTAAACACTATTTCCTCTCTCCCACAACCTATTTTTCGAGTTCCAATAGTTCATGGATTGCATGAGTAGGAGCCATTCCCTGTGTATTGGGAATGTTTGATTGAGGAAATTGTTGATTTCAAAGTATAATTAACCGTTAAGTTTGAAACAAAACGAAGTAACGGTATTTAGTAATAAATTAAGAGTAAAACTTTAAATTTGCATTTGCATTTGCATGGTTTTATTTGCCTGCCGTGTCAAAATCTTCGACAGAAGACGTTGACAACAGTAGTAATAGCGTCGGGCATTTGAGTAAATTTTTTTTTATTGCAATTTAATATACAAACAACGAACTGTAACTGTTACTGTAACTATTACTGTTATCGCAAACATTTTTGACATTCCTCACGAATATTGTTTCTGTCTCTTTACCCAAGTATTATGGGTGGCTGGCTCTCGCTGACTAGCTTGATGTATAAAACGAATTTTCTGTCTGTCTGGCTGTCTGTATGTCTGTCTGTCATTAATTCATTATTTTTTTAACTTAAAACAAAAACAACAACAATAAAATAAATAAAACAAAAATAAAACAAAAAGAAAAGATTATTACATTTGGCTTATCTTCAGAATGCATTTAAAATTCTCGTGAATCCATCAAAAACGTTTGTCTGTCTGTCTCTTTGTCTGTCTGCTTATCATCTTACTGCTGTTTTTGTTATTCATGTTAATTTAATGCAAATTTTTATAGAACAGAACATAATATTGTGACCCATTTTTGTTGTTATTTTTATTTTTTTCACTGACAACATAATTTATAAGAATATTTTACTAGATTATCCATCCCGCCAAAATGATCTGAATTTTTAATACGAATTTTTAAAAACAATGTTAACAAAAAGGTAAATTATAATTTTAAATATCCAAAAAAGGGCTATTTTATGTAAATTTTATAAATATTTGTATTTATAAGATTCAATTTCAAAATCTTTCAACAAAAAAAATTGGTTAAAAAATTTGTTTTTTTTTTTACAAAATCCAAACCTTAGAGATATGCTAAGTTCGGTATCGTATGTACGTACAGTTGTGTTCATAAAAATAGGAGTGAGCCCATTAAAAAACAAAAGCTTAAATTTTAACAAATAAAAAACATGGTTTAATTCAATTTTTTGGTGTAATGTAATGTTGATTCAATACTAAATTATTTAAGTTATTCATTAATTAAATAAAGCTTTCAACAAGTAAGTAACAGGAAGTTTAAAAAAATCTTAAAAGGTACTGTTCAAAATAATAGGAGTATTTCAGTTTTCATAAAGATTTACTATTAAAAAAGTTAAAAATGCTTATGACTATAATCAGAAACTTTAAATACGATTAGTATTTGATAGAATAGCCTTTACTTTTTATTACAGCAGCACATCTACGAGCCATGGAGTCAACTAAATCTTGACATTGTTTTAGTAGAATTTCATTCCACCCATCTTGCACTGCAGACCACAACTCAGTTGCATTTGACGGTTTTCTCTCGGCAACATATTTTTTAACATCCCTCATAGATGTCCTATGGGATTAAGGTCAGGACACTGAACTGTCCACGCCATAACCTTTACCCCATTAACCCGAAACCACTCATTTGCCAATTTACTGGTGTCTTTCGGGTCATTGTCTTGTTGGAATATCCATTTTAGAGGTGTGGAATATGGTAACATCACTTCTCTCAAAATGCTAACGTAGACGTTCCTATCCATTATGTCTCTAATTCGATGTATTGGGCCTAAACCATTATATGAAAAGCTTCCCCATATCATTAGTTTTGCACCGCCAGGTTTAACTGTCTTTTGTGTATACTGAGCTTTATATTTGGTGTTGGGCGGACGTCTAACATGCTGTCTAGACCCAGTGCCACCAAATAAAACAATTTTGCTTTCGTCGGTCCACAATAAGTTCTCCATTTTTCTTTCGGATATTTGATATGTTCTTGGGCAAACTTTAAGCGGGCTGCTGCCTGTTTTGTATGTCAACAATGGCAGCTTTTGTGAACTTCTTGCGAATAAATTGTTGGCCATCAGACGGCTACGAATAGTAGGGACACTTACGGCAAGATTCAGATCCTTTTGAATTTTATTTGAAGACGCTGAAGGATTTATTTTGCTGTATCGCACAATTCGGCGGGCATCGACAGTAGATGTTTTAGCCTTGCGCCCACGCGTTTCGGGCTTTTTTTTATATTTTAATGCATTTGTGATCATTTGATCGGACTAACTTAAGATTTCTTTAGTTTCTTTGTAAGTTTTGCCTTTATTTCGAAAATTTTTAATTAGTTTTCTCTTTTCTTCAGTACAGTGCTTTTCTCGTCCCACTATTACAAAAATTTATGTGAATCACTGTAGAAAAAGTTTTAACTGCATTTTTCCGTACTTATTTTTCACTTTTTTCTTTAAATTATGTGCTGTTATATTTTTATTTTTAAAAGAACACTCACACTCCTATTTTTTTGATCAACTGAATTCAGGGGCAAACACAGAAATGAATCAATTTCATCGTAAATATTAAAATTATTACGAGAATCTTTTTTGTATTTTATTTCTTACATATCGTTGTAACTACCATTAAAATATAACATGTTTTGCAAATTGGTAAAATAAACAATTTTAACTTTGAAAATATTACATGGTAGCACTCCTATTATTTTGAACACAGCTGTATACGCTTGTAAATTACAATATTTTATTACTCAATAGCATTTGAATAGTATTTGAATAGTTTTGCTTTGTTAAAGTGTTTAATAATCGGTTTATCTGAATAAATAATTCATCATTATCAATTAAATTAAATGAAATGAAATTTATCGCTTCTATTAAATCTTGTTCGCTTGTCTGTTTTTATTTTAATAACAATTAATCAACTTGTTTCGATTACAATAATTTATTAATTAAGAAAGTGCAAGCTATGCATATATTTATTTACCACCAGGTGCTAAGGCCACAATATAGTAATTCATTAAAGAGTTTTATAACGAATGGAATATACATATGTACATACGAGCAGGTATGAAATCGTAATATTTCATTAAAAAAAAAACGGTCACATACTTCTGGTTAAATTATTAAATAGTATCTAGAACAAAGGGGTGGAGAAATTTTACTTCATCCACTCGATGGTAAAGACTAAGTCTCGCCCGACTTCCAATTATTTCGTTCTACTTGAGAACAGGGTATACGATCGTTTTACGTTCTGCGTAATCTTTACTTGGAAAAGGTTCATATGCAGACATCAATGACCAATACTTTAAATAAACTTATCTTCTTCCGAGTTATCCATTTAGCGATTTCAAAGTCTCTTATCTAACAATAACGTCAGCTATTAAGGGTCAGCTATTGTCTGAAGTATCATTTATTTAGAAAAAGAAGTGAAATTTGTAAATATCGATCGTTTAACAATCGAAGAACGTCCAATAAAAGTGATGATTTAAACTTTACGTGCCTACTCGTCAAATATTCGCCGAAATACTATTTCAAAAATATTTACTAATCCAGAGATGGTTATTTAAATGGCATTATCTTTTTATTTATTTGGAGATTTCAACATCGTGCCGATTGTTTCAGGCCATACAAACTGTGATTCAACTTACAGACCAGACCCTCTTCTCCCGGCATAAGAAAACCTTCCGGTTGTTTGATATAAATTTCAGAATTCAACTCACCGTATAAAAATGCCGTCTTTACATCAATATGACAAACCCTCATCTTCTTGTTGCTCGCTATTGGCAATAAAGTTCGGAATGATGCTTGTTTTACTACGGGTGCAAAAATTTCATCATAATTTTCCCCGTACTTCTGCGAGAAACCTTTCGCAACCAGTCTTGCCCTGTACTTTTTCACACCATCAGCGGTTTGTTTTGCGTTAAAGACCCATTTGCAGCCGATTGCTTTACAACCTTCCGGTAGCTCTACCAAGTCCCAGGTTCGGTTATTTTCAAGTGCTTCCATTTCTTCCTTCATAGCTTTTAACCACTCTTTGTTGTCAGATCTTGATACAGCTTCATCATAAGTTACAGGGTCTTCATTGAAGCAGACTTTGTATCCGTATTTCTTAGGAGGTACGCCTTTGTTTATTCTTGAAGAAGTTCTCGGTTCAATTTTAGAGTCACATTGAGTTTCAGAATCGGATGATGCTAACGACTCTTCAGCTGACATAAAACCATGAAAATCGTCTGAGCTTATTACATCGACATTTTCATCTAGCTCTTCTGATGTTTGCGACAAAACGACATTAGGCTTGGTTTCTGACAAAAAAACGTCTACTACTTCGGTATTCGAATTATTATTTTCAATATTGACATTTGACGAAAGAAATTCTGCAGATTCTAATATCTTCACGTTACGGCTAATAATAATCTTATTAGTTCTGCAGTCCAATAATCCAAAACCGTTTGATTCGTCAGGATAACCGACTAAGCGACATGCACAGTTCCCAGGTACAAACATTATAGTTAAAAAAAGCTCCACGTGGATCCATAGCCATATGAAAGAAAATTTTATTTGCAAAATCAGCATTGTAAGCCAGCTTATGGGCTACAGCCAATAAATATTTCTAACGGCGTTGTGAATGGTTAGTCGCCTTTATTTGTTGGGTGACTTGGGTTTTAAATGGGTGCAGATGCACATCCAAGTGTAAAATACGCCACAGTGAGCCTTTAGGCTCAATTGTCGAAAATGCCATGGATTCGACATATTTTTGGATTATTCGTCACACTTTCTGTAACAGATGCGGTGTTTTCAGCACTGGGTTAATTGCACTAGATGTACTGCCCTGACTCATCTTTACCGCTACCAGTCTATTTAAATCTCGTTTTAATCGTGCCAATTCCTTGCGTAGAACATTGATTAAGACGGTCATAAAAATTCTGTATTGCTGGGAAAATAATCAATTTTAAAATTTTTACGTGTACTTGGGCCTCTAGATGAAAGATATTTAACAGCTGACAGCCTATATTCGAAGAATCATCATTGAAAGGATGTTCCTCTACCACTTCATCAGCATATCTAAGGCGTTGTAAACGGTCAGACTGGTTTATTTGCTGGGTTAGTTCAGCTCTATATGAAGAGCGATATCTATTCAATCCTAATTCGAATTATCCTCAATGCTTGCCCTAATAGAAGCAATATTTTAGGTAAAGCGTACATTGTAATGATGTCTAGACCCCCAAGCTCTTCAAAATTTCTTAATAATCTCGGCAATTCCTTGCTCGATAGATTGATGATTATGATGACCATAGTCACCCTGTTATATATGAAAAGTGACCACGTTTGAATCAGCACTTTTGAAGTGAAAGTTTTAACGAGTTCTACGTCTTCCGCATCGATATACGAACCATGTTCCTAAATAGATGACCCGATATTAAAATAAAAACGGCTACATACTTATAATAATTGAAATTGAAAAATCTAATTAATTTAAAAATTATTAAAAGACCCATGGTAAGCGTTTAAAAATATAAACTAATTATTATTGTTGTTTTTCTCTCTCTGTGATATTGTTAGTTTTTTTCATAAATTTTAAATTATTTCCACTAACGTTTTACATTTAGCACTCAGCCAAAGCAATTTAATTCCCAAATGAAAAGAATTTAATTTCCCACAAATACTGGTTCTATGAATGCAATGTGTTTACCCTTAACCTTGTAAGGTGGGTGTAAATAATAAAAAAAACAAAAAAAAAAAAAAGAAACCACTCTTTCTATTATTTTCTCAAACAACTGGTATACAAACCGAAAGAGTATTAGAAAAAAGAAAAGAGATGGAAAAAATAAGAATACAAAAAAAACAAGAAGTAAACGCTATGACCCATATGTTTAATATGAACACAACAACAACAACAATAATGATGGTTAAAGCTTTTTAAATAAAGAGATTTAAAATTAGCGCGTGTGTGTGTGTAAGTGTATGTGTCACAAGAAATTTAATTATGACATGTTAAACAAGATATTCATTAACATAATTTGCTGTAAAAACAAATACAAATACAAACACAAATAACAGCACAACACTCATACGCACCCTAAACTTCTCACTGTATGCTAAAATGATAAACAATTGCTTATTAACGTGTTTACATACATTAATAAAAATTATGGAAATCTTTTTTACTCTTAATACACCTCCTCCTCTCACACTCTTAGTATAATATGCGTATGCATACATGTTAAATTGTAAACATGCGGATGAAAAACGTGTGAGAAAATAAATCAACAACCATATGTTAGAAGGTATTACAGTTTTAGACACTCGCTTACAGACTCACACTCACTTGTCAACAAATATTATTATTACTCTTGGTTATTACGATGAATTGTATTTGTTTTTGTAATGATTTTTGTTTGTTTTTTTTTTCTTGTTTTTTCTTTCTCTCTGTGAATTTGTGTACTCCAAATTCAATGTGTTTTGCAAACAAACAAACACACACATAACAGCTGTAAACATTTGGGGGGATGTGTATAGAAAGGCAATGAACGTTTAACATAGAATGCAAAACAAGAAAAAGAAAACAAAAACAATAAATTACCCCACAACTATTAAATCGTATATTCAGGCGGCAAAAAACAATTTTTTTTGTGTAAAATTTACATTTTTTTGTTAAAAATTTTCAGCTTGTCAGGCCAATCAACACTTTCACTTTATAAACAACCACATTTATTTGATTTTTTTTAAATAAAAATTGAATTTTTTCAACAATTCTTATAAATTTTATGCTCCGTTAGGCAAGACTCTCCCATACATATAACTTGTCACCGTTTATTTAATATTTTCCAATTTTTCTTTTCATTTTTTTTCCTTAAATTTTTCTTTTCCGTTTCTTTTTTTTTCTTTAACGTTATTTTTTTTTTTTTGCTTAACAGCCAAAGGAACTTTCACGTACATAAACTAAAAACCAACTGAATAAAGGCAGCAACAATATTGTTTTAACAACGTCAACGCTGTTTGACACCAAAATGTATAAAAAAAAAACAAAACGGTTTCATATGCATGTGTAAGTAAGCCTTTGTAAAAAGCAAGCCTATGTGTGTGTAAAAAGTATTCATGTTTACATTAATGGGGTGTATAAAGCAGAAAAAATAAAGAGCGAAAGAAAGAAAAAAGGAAACAAAATTACACAAAAACATGCCTTCATACATACAAAGCATAGAAAACGAAAAAAAAATAAACAAAAAAAAACGAAACTAACATATACAACAACATGCTTTCATTCATACATACCAACACTTTCTCATGCACACTCACACCCTGTTACGGACAGAAAGGACATTTACAAACAAACAAAACCCCGAAGCCAAAAAGAAAGAAAAAAAGAAAAAAATTGTGTTCAAAAGCATGTTGTTTGTTTTAAGAAAACAAGTGGTTGCCGGGGTAATAAGAGAGTGGGTGGCTTTTAAGTAAATTCCAATGTTCTCTACAATCAACATGGTTTCCTACATCCACTACAACAACAACATCAGCAACACCAAACACGTGAAAAGGGGTAATAACTGTTTACATGTGAGTGAGTAAAATAATCGTTTTTATACTCAATCAAACAGCAAAACAAGAGCACTTAGAATACAAATTTAAATAAAGAGAGCAACTGCTTTAAGAGTGTACAAACAGTGCTAAAATGTTTTAAGAATTAACACAGCCAAAATCGTAACAAAACAGCTGAAGACAAGGTTGCCACATAAAATCCTTTCAATATTATTTTTTTAATACAATATCCTATTGAGTATAATGTTTTAAAAACACTCGATGTAATTTATCGATATCTCGAAACAATTCGATGAGTTTTTATTGATCAATATCGAGGCTTTTTCATCGATGTTGAATAAACTTATTTTTGAAAAAAACTGTGGTAGAAAAGTACGGTCTTGAGTTAGTATAAACGAGAAACTGCCCTGTAAGGACGCAGTACATTCTGTTGGATTTAACAAGTTTAACGCATTATTAATCAGAAGGCATCGTGGACTGACAAATCGAACCCCAGTAAAATCTATGATTTTGGAAACGCTTCGCTTCATTGTGAGTGAAAGAAATAATTTGGCTTTTACATACTCTTTTACGAGAGAGACCATTCTTTAGTGTCCTAAGGAGCCGATGACATATAGTCAACAACCTCAGAGTGGAATATGAACAGCACATGGGGAAAGTTTCGAGTTGCTTCCAAACGAAAGTTAACATCATCGAAAGAAGTGCTCAATTCAAGGACATAATGTATAGAGATTATGGGACATAGCAGAACGTACAGAGGGTACAGGACATAGCAATATTATCTGACAGTCAGGCTGCACTCTGCGCCTCAGGTCCTATAAGATTGAATTCCAAGCGAAAGTTAACATTGCCGAAAGATGTGCGCAATTCAATTTCGACAGAAGGTATAGAGAGTACGGGTCATAGCAGTTCTATCTGAAAGTCAGACTGCCCACTGCGCATTGAGCTCCTATGAGGTTAACTCGAGATTAGAATGAAAAGCTGAATTAGCTGAGCAATACTAAACCCACAGTCACGAAAGAATACACAGTAATGAGCCGGCCGTTAATGACGCCAGAACCTTCCTGTGGAGCAGCAAGAGGAGCTTCGAAGCATTCACGTAGCAGATGGAAAGATGAAAAGAGTCGGACACTCTTCTCAAGTCAAAAGGTTTTGAGACAATCTAAACTTTAGTTGGATAATTACAGTGAGAAGGGATTTGGGTTATGCATCAGACTACCCACAAGTAGCTTGAGGATAGAATTAGACATTTTAACGGGCATTGTAGACTGAGAAGACATTTGTTTTAAAATTGGAATCGATTGGAACCTAATATGTGAACTTCGTGATAAAAATAATGAAACCTGTGCGGCCTCAGAATACTTTGGTGTTTATCAAGCAATAACAGAGAGTTACCCGAACAGCATTTCGAAGTTTACTAGGATAGGGGCGATATTTCAGTTATACTCTGCATTCTTCTGCGCGATAATAAATACTTTTTTTGCAAGTTTACATAATTCCAATCTTTACATTTGAAAAACTTTAAAAATTACCAAAAATATAGCAAAAAAAACACTACAGTGGCCACTTTTTCTTTTGTATTGCACTCAAGAGAATTTAAGTTAATAAGAGAAACAAGACAAGCAACTCGTAAACAAAAGAAAGAGCATCTTAAAGAAAGAGAGCAATTATATCAAAGAGTAAAAAGAGCAATGCATAAGAGTAAAGACAGTTTAATTTAAAATTTAAAAATATTCATGCATAATTTTAAAGAGCGAAAAAAAGCAAATAATTTATGTACAGTTTAATAAATAAATAAAAACAATAACACAAAAAAAAGCGAAAACAAATTAGAAAAGAAATTATAAAATAAATTTAATAACCCATAACGAAATGAAATATAAAAAATCGGTGAAAAAACAGTAGAAAGATATTAAAAACATATGTATGATAGCATGTGTGCGTCTAATTTATTATGAAAAAAAAATGCAACAACAATGAAATGAAAAACAATATACAACAACAAAGCAAATGAAAAAAAGCAAAACAGAATTGGCAAAAACAATAATTAGAAACAAAAACAAAATAAAAAGTAGATAACAGACACACTTTTGCCTTAAGCTAAACGTCAGTTAAGAAAAAGACAATAAAATAGAGTCTACAAAAAGAAACAACAACACAAGAATTGCTAATAAAAGGTAGAAAATAGTAAATTAAACAAAAGAAAAAAATACGGCGAGAAGGTGAAATTGTATTGAAACCATAAAAATATAATCACAACGTCATATTCCATATCTATCACTCACTCACTCTTAGCAGAAATGCTTGGCAAACAAAAAAGAAAAAAAAAGAAAAACAGAAACAGCAAAAAAACGCCAAGAAGACACACTTTTTTCAAAACAAATAAATACACAAACTTATGCATAACATACATACATCCATACACACACACACACTCACTCTTGCTTAACACAATGAAGAAGCACATCGAAACGAAGAAAAAAAATAAACGAAATGAAAGAAAACAATCAACAATTCAAATGCAAATAAAACAATATTTCAAAATCATTATTGAACTCGATTTAGTAGTATAGCACTGTTGTTGTTGTAAGCGTGTTTTTTTTTATGATGTTTTCTTAAACAAAAAACAACAGCAACAAACACGTCAACGACAACGAAGACGTTAAAAACATCGTAACAACACATTCGGTAATGCCATCATATAGCATATACAATAGCAACAACAAGAAGAACAACAACTTGACAGCTATATAAACAACACATAAATAAACTGTTGTAAAGTACACACACACACAAAGATACACATACATACATGCACTTATATAAATATGTTAGTGTATGTACATATGTGTAGATAGTTTAATAGTAATAAAAGAACATAAACATAAGCACGCGCTTATAAGTAAACAAACAAACACACACTTACGTATGTATTTACACTCACCTTTTTTGATAAAAAAAAAAGAAACAAACTTTCATACCTACATACATACATACACATATAATATTACATTTAAAACACTAGTGTGTGCATGTATGTTGGTATTGGTAAAACAATGACAGCAAAACTATTACAACTCAGAGAAGCCTAACAAAATACTTGACAACAACAACAACAACAACAATAATTAATAAAAGTGGATCAAAACACACATACACATACATACACAACCTTTCCAAAGTTTGTATTTCTTTAGTTTGTTGTCTGTTTCTCTTTTTTTAATTTTTGTTGTTTTTATTTTCGAAGCGGTAAATTGTTCATTGGCACAGTGTCACTCTCTGGTCATGCTATTGGAGTCAATATTAGTGCAGAGTAAGAGTCATTTCTTTTAAGTCAAAGAAACTTAATTTAATTCTGGAAACAAACTAAACAAACGAAAATACATAAACGAAGACATAAATTTCAATAAAATAAACTACAACAATAAAAAAATAGGAAAGAAAATAATTAAAATAACAGATCAGTTCAACAGTAAGATTCCAGAAGTTGCCAAGGGGTTAACCATTTTCTTGGTTTCAAAAGCACGGCTCTGACATTATCATTCTTATTATCGTTGTAATAGAGTGCCTTAATATTGCGACCACACAATCTGTTGCACTCCCTTCCAATCTTATTTCCCTAACAAATTTCAGGATACTGCTCGGTGTCAATAATGACAATTCCTCGCTTGCACTTGATCTGCATCCAACTGTATATTCCTAGGATGTATTAATTAGTTACAGGTTGCAAGAATGCCTTCCAATGATTCATTCCCATTGCCACAGAATCTACGTGTAGGGCTCATGAAGTGTACTCCGAAGCTACGTTGCCCTGCCAAAAGATTGGTTATCATCACAGAATATTTCTTGAGTCTTTTCTAGCTTTAGCCTCAGATCTCTTCGAATTGAAGTTTCCTAACAAAAGTTTTGATAGTCTCAAACCCACTTGGTTTGTGAAGAATCTTTCTCTCTCTCTCTCTCTCTCTGTATCTTCCCTTTCATTGAGCATACCTTTCCCAACATCCTCTGAGTGTGATAAATCAGTTTGATGCCATGGTGTCATAATATTTCTCAAGTACCTCTTGAAACTATGACATATTTATTGTGAATATTCTGTATCAATTGTTTCATTTATTGATGGCGTTTACGTTCATCATCCCATGTCGGGATTATCGGTTAATAATTCGTTCGGGTAATAAAGTGACGATTTCATACACAAGTAACACTGAATTTAAACATTTCGTAGTAATTTTTATACTTTTACCGGGTTATTTATTTTATCGAAATTTTTTATTAATTGCACTTGACTTATGAACCATATTATCAAATTAAAATCAAAATTCTTATGCGATTAAAGTGTGAGCGATAACAGAAAAATTGCAAATGATTTAACACTGTTAGACAGTATTTGAAGGCCGAATGAAATAATATCTGCGTTACGAATTTGACGACTTCAAAACCGTAAGTGCGGCAAGTCTCTCAACTGTTAAATATCATTCACCTGAAGTGCAATTTGGTAAATGAAAATTTTACGAGTTACAAACAAGGGATATTTATCAAATGAAGAATGGGTAAAAATAGTTAAAACGTAGCCTCTTTTAGAACATTACTGTACAAGCAATTGACAAGATCATAAAGAAATTCGAAGAGACTGGAAGAATTAAAAATGTTAATAATTTATCAATAATGGGAGATATTCTAAATTTGTCAATTCCATGGCATTCTCAGCAATTTAACTTATCTTTCGGCTCATTAAGGTGTATTTTGCATTTAGATTTGTACCCCCATCCATAAAATAGCCAACTTACGCAACAATTAGAATCGTTTAACCATACGCAACGCCCTTTTCAATGCTAATTTTTCGAAACCCATTTCTCTGTTATCTGTGGTTACCTCAACAAGCCAAGTTATTCCGCATGAATCTCGGAAAAATAATCGTGAAAAAGTTATCGCATGTAGAAAAAGTGCCTATTTGATCTGTAGGTCTTATTTGTTCAATTTTTTTTAATCTTATCCTTCATTCAAAGCACTATGGCCGTATTTTAAACCAAATTTTTAGCATACAATTGAAGATAATGAAATGGACGGCATGCGGTTTTAACTAGACGGTGCCAGTAGCTACACAACATGACTGATTTTGGCTTTATGGCATGATTGTGAAGAAGTTATCGCATGTGAAAAAAGTGCTTTTAATCTGTAGGTCTCATTTGGTCAATTTTTTTTATTAAATCTTATCTTTCATTCAAAGCACTATGGCCGTATGTTAACCCAAATTTTTAGCATGCAATTGAAGATAATGAAATGGACGGCATGCGGTTTTAACTAGACGGTGCCCCGAGCTACACAACATGACTGATTTTGGCTTTATGGCAAGAGAAGCTTTTCAGAAGAGTAATTTCATGTTCTGGTCAAGTCAATTTGACGCCTTTAGACTTTTTACCCTAATGTTACGGTCGCTATACCGGCCAAAGGCTACATGGAATGATAAATAAAAATTTAAGAAAATATTGAAATTTTAGTGCGGCCCTATTAATACTTCCACCACTGTATTTACAGCCACATTGAACTTTTGAACGATTCTTTGCTGTGCCCGTATCATCAGTCTTCTTAATATTTATTTGAAGATTACTTTTGCCCCTCCCTAATATCAACTACAAACACTTTCTTTTTTAATCACAGTTTCTGTATCTCTCTCTCTCTCTCTGTGTATCGGTGGGTGTGTGTGTGCAAGCGTTGGAATCATAATTTTTTTTTTTTGCTCATTAACTGACCTGGGCCAAAAGCGATTAAATTATTAAACAATTCATCTGGTCTAATCTATTCTAATATGTAGACAAACAATACAAGTACAACAACAACAACAACAACGAAAACAAATGATTAATTGTGTGATTATCAATCAATAAAAAAAAGCAAATGTTTGATAATATAATATTTTGTTTATTTGATTTGATTTGATTTGATTTAATTGAATTTAATTTTTTTCATTTGTTTATTTATTTATTATGTTTACATGCTCAATAAACTGTTTACCTTTTAAAGCAAATGAAAAACAAAAAAAAAAAAAAAACTAAAATTCAAGGGCTTCTTCAAAGCGCTGATAAAGCAAAGCAGAATTATTTATTGTTTAATAATAAAAGTGTATTGTAAATAATAATACAACAATAATAAATTACTAACAATTATGATTGGAAATGAATTCGGAATTGTTGGCAAAAGAATTTTCAACTGATATGAAATAACCACCACCGCGTTAAAATGGAACGAAATTAAAATGAAACAAAATTAAAATGAAACAAAAAAAATTGTTTTTTTTTTATAAAGGGTGTTTTTTATAGAGGTATAGAACTTTAAGTTGGCATTACTTTTCAAGATGGCGACCGACTTAACAGCTGTCAAGTGATTTATTCTCAGTTTGGTTTGGCAATTCATCATGAATAGACGCACGCCTGAACAACGCTTGCAAATAATGCAATTTTATTTCGAAAATAATGCTTCTGTGCGGAAAACGTATCGCGCACTACGTCCATTTTATCGCCGACAAAATCGTCCATCAGAGCAGTTCAATTCGATTAACCATGGAACGTTTTCGCACCACGTTTACTCTTATTGATAACTCGCATCCCCAGAGACGCTGTACGGTGCGTACAGAAGAAGCTATTGCTGCTGTAGAGCGTAGCATTGAGGAAGACCCGAATGAGTCCATCCGCCATCGAGCACAGGATCTGTGGATCTGTGTCCATCCACTTTATGGAAGATTTTGCGGAAGGATCTTGGTTTGCGTGGCTTACAAAATCCAACTCGTGCAAGAATTGAAGCCAAACGATCATCAAGTAAGGCGTAGGTAGATTCGTCGAATGGGCCCAAAACGAGATTACCGTTGTTTCCGATTTTCATAAGCGAATTTTGTTTAGCGATGAAGCGCACTTCCGGTTGAATGGCTACGTCAACAAACAAAACTGCCGCATTTGGAGTGAAGGTAATCCTCAAGTGTATGTGGAAACACCGTTACATCCAGAAAAACGGACTGTTTGGTGCGCTTTATGGGCTGGTGGAATCATTGGTCCGTACTTTTTCAAAAACGATGGTGGCCAGAACGTTACAGTCAATGGTGATCGGTATAGAGCCATGATTACAAACTTTTTCATTCCTGTATTGAATAACCATGATGTCCAGGAGATGTGGTTTCAACTAGACGGCGCAACATGTCACACGGCTCGTGCCACAATAGATTTATTGAAAGACACGTTTGGTGACCGCCTAATTTCACGTTTTGGACCTGTGAATTGGCCTCCAAGACCTTGTGATTTAACACCGCTAGACTACTTTCTGTGGGGCTATGTAAAGTCATTGGTCTATGCGGTAAAGCCACAAACGCTTGACCATTTGGAAGACAACATTCGCCGTATTATTGCCGATATACGGCCACAAATGTTGGAAAATTGGAAATGTTCGAAAATTGGACGTCCAGATTGGACTACATCCGCGCCAGCCGTGGCGGTCATATGCCAGAAATCATATTTAAAATGTAATGCCACAAGATTATCTTTCGGATAAATACAATTCATGTCAATCGAATAATCCATCGTTGTTTTATTGCAACTTAAAGTTCTATACCTCTATAAAAAAAACACCCTTTACTTGCGGCATTACAGTAACCAATGCCAGTGTGTGAGTGAGTATTTAACAAATTTTTAATAAATAAATATTGATTGATTGATGTAACGGAAAGTGTAGATCTATTGCCCTTCAAACTCTCGATGAAATAGAACTTCTACTGTGATATTTTCGAAATTATTGTCGATTCTATCGTGGTTGCTTTACAACTATTTACAAACAACATCATTAAGATAATACAACTTTGTCTGGAACCCATGAATCAAGACCTTATCAGCGTCAATATATTCAAAATTCAAGAAGGAATGGGAAGAGATAATGCGGCACCAGCTGTATTACAACATAAGAAGAGCTTTCCAATGCCAACTCGACTGCAAAACAAAAAGTTCAGACAAAACGTATGCTATAAAGCTGGCGAAAACTCCAGGGAAGGTAAAACAGTAGAGAAGTAGTTTAACCATCAAATTCATTTCTAGATGAGAGGGAGGAAGACAGAAGGAAAATAAACACAAACAAAGAGCGTAACAATGTGTCGCTCTCATTGTACGTATGTACATGTGTATGTATTCTTGTGTTTTTTGATTTAGTTGTCGATCAGACTGCGACAAGAACACATGTTTCGTGGATGTTTTATCATTTTATTTCAGGATAACACTCGAAGAATATTTTGTGTTAAAAATGCTCTATGTCATTAGCTGGGCGTATTTCATTTTTTTATTTTGTCTCATAGTATATTTTTTTTAAATGCTTTGGAATGCTCGTTTTTTTCTTTTAATAAAAAATGGTTTTTTATTCTTTTTATTTATCTAAAAAAACATTTTTAAGCCAAATATGGATAGCTTCATGTTCTTTTAAAAATAAAATCGATTTTTTATTTTATTTTTATTTATCCAAATTTATTAAGCCAAAGATAGACAGCTTTACATATGTATGTTGATGAAATAAAAATAAAAATAGCGTATATTACTAACACTTTTATATGGCTGTAAATAAATAAATTCTCTCAACTTAAAACTTAAAATTGTTAGTAATAATTTCAAGTCTACTTATTAACCCAATGAATGATATGTATATGTCCCTAAAGACACCGTATTTAACAATGCGAAATACCGCAAGTATTCTTCCAAAAATCGAAATCATTTCTCATTGATATTAGTGAATACTACTGTGATATTTCTTTGGGCGTATAATTGAATAAAAGCTGACAAGATTTTTACGCTCTTTTTAGCGAACATTCTTGATGCTCGTGTCCTATGTGTGTAAAAAGCCGAAGATGTTCTTCCCCTGAGGGACATTGGTGCCGACGTCTAGACACTATAAAAAGACACCAGAAAAATAAATAAAAAGTGGTCAAACAACAAAAACGCACGATGAGAACAACGCATTGTTACGCTCTTGGTTTCTGTAACCTTCCCTTTTATCTTTCCCCCCGCGTCATGAAATTTTTTTTAAAAATATTCCAAAAAATGTTAAAATGCGCATTCTTTATACTTTATTTTCTTTGCTTTTAGTCAGCGCACAATCGACATATCGTTTGCAAACAGTACCTAATGGCGGCCAAAGTCGTGTTTGTAAACTTGACGTGATGAATATCAAAATTTTTTGATTTTGGTTGGATAGTGTAATAGCAAAACACTCACACTTATTAGGTAGTGTTTGCAGTCGAAATTCCATTGTGTACTAAACCCTTAAATCGGCTAAAGTTCTCGGAATGTGGTTGACAATTTCCTACACAACCACCTTAGAATCTGAATATGATGATAACATGCGCTTGTCCCCTGTTAATGTTGAATTGCAAAGCGAAAGTATTTTACACTGCCATTAATTTAAACATTTGAGCTTTAAACGTTGTTGAAATAACATTAAAAATTTTAATTAAATTCTTAAAAAAAAAAACAAAAAAAAAACAGCAACAAAATGAATCTAACATTTTGCATAACATTTTAAAGAAAAAAAAAAGCGAAAAACTGAAAAAAATACCGCTAAAGGTTAAAAACCTCAACGAAAGTGTTAATTTTTTTGTATTTTATTTAAAAATAAAACCTGAATGACGCAATACAAACACAAAAACGGAAAAACGTAATAAAATGAATAAAAAAGACAATTTTGTTGCATATAATTAAAGAATATGTACGTACATATGTCTATATAGATAGACCCCAAAAAAAATATATTCTAAGAAGAATTGTTTTTTAATTTTAAATAAAAACGAATTTGAGATCGCCAAGAAATGTTAACTAACCACTGTTTTGTAAGACAGCAGACACATACTCACACCATTTCCAATGCATTGTTTGCTGGCTGCCTGTTATTACTTGTTCAAAAGATAACAACAATACAAAACAACAACTACAACAACAATTGATTTTTTTTTATAGGTAAATCAAAAGAGATTGTAAGAGAAAGAGAGTGAATATCTGTTTACATACCTTTCTACGTGTGCGTGTTTTTCGCATTTTTTTTTTGTTTGTAAACTCAAATGCAACAATAATAATAAAGTGGAGCAGCAGCAAGTAATCAATGTTTTTTTTTTGTTTTGTTTTGTTTTTCTTCTTTCATTACTTTTTTTAATTTCATTTCATTTTGTTGTTATTTATTGCAGCCGTTGCCTTTTTTAAAGCAGAAGCACCAAGTTTGTACGAGTAAATACACAATAAACGAGTAAACGAATATACTATGTATGTAAGCGCGTCAACGGTTGACAACAATTTTGTTTTTCTTTTTTTCATTCTTTTTTTTCGGTGTTTTTCTCCACCTCAGTTTAGTCTGTTTTTTTTTGCTTTTTTAGTAACAAGAGCACGAAAATAATAACGACAAATTTTGTGTAAATGTATGATGTATGATGTGTGCGTGTGTGTTTGTGTGAAGACTACCGTTTATAACATTGTTTACCATTTCATAGCACAGTTGTGCAAAGAGAACTCACACGCATTCTTGTGTTTTTTCATTTAGTTGTCGATCAGACTGCGACAAGAACACATGTGCGGCGAATGCTTTACCATTTTATTTCAGAATGACACTCAAAAATTATTTTATGTTAAAAGATGCTTTTGATAATATTCAATGCCTTATATGTTATAAAACATTTAAAGAAGGTAGGGAATATGTTCTTAAAAGACATTTTGTAAGTTATCATATTCATAATAATAATTTAAATGATAAGGAAAGGGAAGAGCTTTTTAATAGAAAAAAAACAATTTTTTTAGATAAATTAAAAGGTTGGTTGGAAAGAGAGGAAATTTCCGAACCAAAATTAGTTCCTAAATTAAAAATGGAAATTTCCAGTTTAATAAGTTTGGAAATTGTTAGAAAGGGCAGACCATTCAGTGATGGCGTTTTTATTAAACAATTATTAAAAAAAGTTTGGCAAAGATTAAATTATAATACAAAATTTATAGAGTCCCTTCCACTGTCTGACAAAACTGTAGCCCGTCGCACTCTTCATTTAGGAATATCAATCGAATCTCAGATTAGGGAAAAATTAATTAATTGTGAAAATTTTTCACTTTGCTTAGACGAAAGCACTGACATCAACGATCTCTGTCAACTTGTAATTTGTATTCGATGCGTAGACAGCTCTTACAATATTTTTGAAACCATGTTTACTTTAGAAACATTTTATGGAAATGTAACAGGTAGGCTGTTGTATAATGTTGTTAGAGAAAAGCTTCTTTCCATTGTAGATAGAAACAAATTCGCTGGAATATGTACAGATGGAGCCAATGTAATGGCGGGCAAACATGAAGGTCTAATAGGCCAACTAAAAAAGCATGAATATGCAGTTCATACTTTTCACTGCTTAATTCATCAGACTGCTCTTGCATCGAAATTTATAAGCGATTGCCAAGCTATGAAAACAGCAGAGCAAATAATAAATAAAATTCGAGGCGGACATCACTCGCTTACCCACCGCAAATTTGTAACCTTTTTGAAAAACAAAAATGCTATGAATTACGACTTAAAAATGTTCACAGAAGTTCGGTGGTTAAGTCGCGGTGATTGTCTCAATAGATTGTACGATTTGCGAGAAGAAGTGCTTGAGTTCCTAGAAATTGAAAATATAGAAAAAAATTTAGTGAGTTATTTAAAAGACAGTAATTTTATTTTAGACTTAGCTTTTTTGGCAGACACAACAAGAATGTTAAATGAACTGAATTTAGAATTACAAGGAAAAGAACGGAGTATATGCCATTTGTCGAAAATAATTTTTAATTTTAAAACCAAACTGTTTTTGCTTCTTTCCCAAATTCAATCGGCGGATTTTTCAAATTTTCCAAAAACTTTACTTGTTTGCAGAAAGCAAGAGAACGTCAAAAAAAATGAATACGCGGAAATATTTGAAACACTTTTAAATAATTTTCAGGATAGGTTTCAAGATTTAGTCCATGTACAACCACTGTTAGAACTTTTCGAAAACCCTTTTTCTTGTGATCTAAACAAGTATGAATTTAAAATTCAATCAGAACTGATTATACTTCGAAGCCAAGTAAAAGTTCCTGATTTAATTAATATAGTAGACTTCTGGAAATATTTGGATAGTGAGTTTTATCCTGAACTTAAAAAAAATTCATTTAAGGTTATATCTTTATTCCCTACCACTTATTTATGCGAACAAATATTTTCTGATTTAAAATTCATTTGTTCAAAACAACGCAACAAATTAAGTTCAACATATTTAAAAAACATTCTACTACTACGAAACTCTCATAAGAGTATAAATGTAGAGGATTTTATTTTATAGATAATAATAATAATAACAATAATAATAATAATAATAATAATAATAATAATAATAATAATAATAATAATAATACTCATAATATAATAATATAATATAATATATAATAATAATTCTACTCAACAAAACTCAAAACTGGGCGTATTTTTTTTTTGTATTTTGTTGCATAATATAATTTTTTTTAAATGTTTGAGAATGCGCGCTTTTTTTCTATTAATAATAAATGGATTTTTTATTTTTATTTATCTAAAAAACATGGTCTAATTTTTAAGCCCAAGATGGATAGCTTTATGTTCTTCTAATAGAAAATGGATTTGTTATTTTATTTTTATTTATCTAAAATTATTAAACCAAAGACAAATAGCTTTATGTATGTTGATGAAATGAAAATCTACATAGCGTATACATATTACTAACACTTTTCTATGGCTGTAAATAAATAAATTCTCTCAACTTATTTTCTCTCTCTTACTCACTACCACATAGCCAAAAATTTTTTGACGAACCCTGGTTTATAATGACAATAGGCTACGGCAGCATTTTATACATACACGTAGTACACATACAGTGGTGGCGAAATTTAAAACTCTTAAAAACTTTTCTTTTAAATTAAAAAAAAAAACATTTACAAGAATGTCAAACATTTACGAAAATTAGCCAAGTGGTAACACCAAAACCGGCAGTCAGGTGTTAAATAGCTTTCATTTACGAATGTGAATCGTTTAATAACCGAAAAACGCATAAAAATATTAAAAAACTTACAATTGCCATGATTTAAACGTGATCAAGCATTACGAAGATGTTAAGGCCTACTGCGCAAGGTACTGGCAAGTTTATAAATAAATTTGAAGCGACTGGTTAGTCCTGTTCATCATCGCAATGTACGCTCTATAGAAAAATATTGCTTCTGTGATTTAAAATACCGCGGATAGTCTGAATTTCTCTTAAGACATCTTATTGAAGAGACTGGAACCGTTATAGATGTGTTCATTACTAGGTCCGCATTGCCGAATATATTGCTTCTGTTGGTATGGCGCATAATTCGAGTTATCAATTCTCAGCAATTGAGCCTATCTTACTACTTATTATGGCGTAAGTTCAACTCACACAACATTTAAAGGCGGGAGACAAATGTTATGATTTAAACGTGATCACTTTTCAAGCATTACGAAGATGTTAAAGCCTACTGTGCAAGGTATTGCCAATACATCGTCGTAATTGGCTGTTAGAGTAACAGAAACTGAAAATCAGCATTGAGATTTTCTTTAGCGTTCAAGCCCGCTTCTCACTCGGTTTTGTTTTGTCGCTTATGGGACTCGAAAAAGCTAGAAGCGATTATAAGAAAAGCCGATTGTATGCGTAAAAACTGACAATATTGGAAGGCATTATGGTCTGTAAATGGCTTTAAGCAAATTTTATTTTTTGATAGTGACCAGGCCAAAAACGTTGCCGTTACGATAACCGGTTTATTTTTTCCCGTACATGAAGATCGTGAACCAAAACCTATATATCGTTTAATGTATACGGTGGCACGAGCCACACTGCACGATCGATTTTGGTTTTGACACCTTTAGGCTGCTGTTGTGTTGCTATGTCAAAAACCGTATTAAAGCGTTGAAAGATCGTCAAGTTACCACACAATAAATGCGTGAAAAGCAGTCTGTAGTCAACTATCTGAAAACTATCGACTGTTGCAATCAAGTCACGGGCGGTCATTTCAGTTATATTGTATTTTGTACATAATCATAAGGATCAAGCATTATAATGAATTTATAGTTTAATCGAAATTATAGTTTGAAGTGTGTTTTATTTAAATTTACTATTAAAATCGAAAACATTTTTTTATTCAAACAAATATTTTCAATTTTATAAGTGCCTATTATTTCTTCCAACACTGTAAATACAATACAACACGTATGTACATGCATATGTACATACCTACATAGATATCTATGTATGTACTGTATGTACGCATGTAAATTTTTTATAGACTTTTACTTTATGGTAATTAAGGTATTTTTTTTCATTCTTTTTTTTCTTTTTCAATAAAACGAAAGAAAAATTGAAGACCTTAACGATTACTGCTTCGATTTGGAGGGAAAAAAAATATTCCAAAAATGTAAATTACGCTCAATAGACGTTTAAAGTCACAAAAATAAAAAGAAAAGTTCGGAAATAAAAAATATTTCACAATAATTCAAAAACCATTTTATAACTTTTGCATACCACTGTGCCATAATAAAGTAAAATAGAGGTATTTTTTTTCAAAGGGGTACCTATACACAAATATACATACATATATGTACATGCATATGCACATACACCCCTACATACATTGAATGGTAATTGATGTTCATCAAGTGCAATAAAAGGGAGAAAGAGAATGAAAACGAAAAAAAACACAGTTCGTGTTTCGAGATTTTAAAGCAGTCAAAATAAAAGGTAATTTAAATTGGTCTTTTTTTTGTTTTTTTTTAACAAATTGTTTTAAATTATTTTGTTTAAAAAGCCAAATCACCTAATTTATGTACATATTTATTTTTATACATTTACTAAAATAAATAAATAAATACATAAACCAATAAAAGAAGAGTAAGTGAGAAATTGTCACGGCGATTTGCTTTACTTGGCCACACCGTACGTAGCAATTGCATCCAAATAAACCCATCATCACTTACTCTCAAACACAAACACACACGCACACACACACACTACACAGTTACACTCATGCTTAATCATTTTTGTTTTTTTAAATTGTCACATTAATGTACACTAACATGCCACCTTGCACTTGTTTTTCTCTTTATTAACATACAGGCACACATGCATGCATATTTAAGTCTAATTGCCGTTGTTATTGCAAATGGTTTTGACTTTTTTTGTTTTTGTCTTGCTACTACTATGTATTGTTATTATTATTTTGGTTTGTGCCATAAACAGAAAACAAAAACACACAAACAAAAAACGTAAAATCATAAAATTTTTTGTTTTCATTTTCATTTTGTTTAAAAAAAAACAACAATTTTATATACTTTCCTAAATAAGCGCACGTTCTCTGTCTGTTTAATTAACTCTCCTATGTTCTCTTTCTAGTTACTCTCTTATTGTGTAGTGTTGCAAAACGAGCTGTTTTTTAAAATTTAATTTTTTTAATCAAAAGAAAAGCGTATTTATGTAAAATATGATTAAAAATACATTACTTTCTGACTTATTTTAGAAATAAGACTGAAAACAAATAAGTATTGTTAATGCCTAGTCTACACGATACAATTTGACATACGTAAACTCAGAGAGAAAATATTACAGAATTCCATCAGTATTTTTAAAATGAAAGTAAGAAACTTATGACAGAAATGTGATTGTTTTTGAAAAATTCCAAAGAACGTACAAAGTCTGCCAACTTTCCCATTAAATTTTCGTACATATTGAATTTAAGTAAGTACCTTAGTCAAGATTACAACCTCACTTCCCACATCACTTTGTGTGTGTGTTAATTTTATCCGGGATCTACAATTTAGTGTCAATTACGAACAACAGATTTTTGAAAAACTCTTTCAAGGCAATTTTATTTACTCTCAGAGTTTTTGCCATAAGACTGCTGGTAGAAAGTCGGCGAAGAAATTTTTACAAAACAAAGCGATTTGTTTTTTAAAAACGAACAATTACGAAAACAATAAATGTCGTTAGCAATACTGTTTATTGTGATGACAGGCAGAAGCAAAAACAAATCATACGTTTTTTTAATTTATTTTCTCTCGCACCCTTTGCTCTCATCATGTTTTTTTTTGCTGCAAATAACGGTAGATTGGCAAAGATTTAAAAACGAGTGGCATGTAGAGTGGAGGAAATAATTAAAATGAGTGATCTTTTTTTCTTTCTTTCAAGGTGTCGTTGTTTTTCTTATTGTTTGTTTTTTATGTTTTCATTTCATTCCTTATTTCGTTCAATAACACTGAAGTAAAGTGATGAACATTAATTATGGCTCATCAAGTTATTTTTTAAGGGTTATAAGTGTTTGAAAAAATAAATACGATTGTATGAAATAGAAATCTGTTCAAAAGGTAATATTTGTGAAAATAGTTCTCTAATATGAATTTTCAAATTAATTAATTATTGTGTCTGAAGAAATACGATTCTTTGGATTCTTGTTACCACAAAAAAACTTTCATAAAAATCCTGATTAAATGTTTTGGAATGACCGATTAAGTATTTCTGTATTTTGCATGATTTGATTACAGTGTCACTAAATTAAATGTAAAAGGCTAATGAACGAACGAATGAATGACAAAAAATTACTGCCACCTCTGAATAAACTTTTCTTTTTACAAAGAAACGACATAATAAATTCGATGGTTTCTAAATTATTGCATGCCACTGTACCTCCTCCAAGTGCGTAGTGTAGTACATCAATTTAATTTTTTGTTTTTTAATTTATTTTGTTTAGATATATTTTATTTATTATTGTGTTTTATTACTTACATTTTGTTGGTTGTACGTACGTATATTTATTTGCACAAAGATAATTTGTTATTGTTGTAGATTTTAAAAATTTATTGCACTTTTTTGTGTATTTATTTATTGCACTTAAAGACACTTGAATTATAGTTTTATTTATTATTTGTTACTGCGTTTTTTTTTTTGGTATTAAATTACGATTATTTTATTTTTTTTTATTTATTTACACAGTTCTCTTATATATTAATTTAAATTTATTTGGTATAAATATAAAGAAAAAAATTTAATTTTTTATTTTTTGTATATGTATGTTACTTTATAAATACAAAACGTCAGCACTTTTTAACTCTTTTTTTTTAATTTTAATTTTGTTGTACGTTTCACTCTTTAGCGCGCTTCAAAACATTCTCTAAAAAAACGATTTTTTTGTTTTCTTTTTTATTTAGGTTTTGTAATTAAGAGCCAAAATCATGAGAAAAACATATTCTTCTTGAAGAAGACACACAAACCGCTCATTAAATATATGTAACATTATACTCAATTTCTCTTTCTTTCATTTCTCTTTCTTCTTTCTCCCTCTCACTTTTTAATTTGATTTTTTTCGTTTTGTTTGTATTTTTATTTACTTATTTGATTTTATAACTTATTTTAAAGCCTTTTTTATTTATATTAAAATAAAACTATTTTTAAACAGAACGTTATCAAATTGTTAACTCTGTTAATAAAATTTTATTATGCTATTTATTTATATTTTGTTTTGCAAATAATTTTGTTTCAAAACCGTAAGAAACTGACAAAAAAAGCGACACGAAACTTAAATAAGGCAACGCAACTTAAAACGAAAAAACACGCGCTTGTATGAGTGAATTTCGTTAAATATTTATTTTATTTGCAACTACACTTGTATTTGTGTATATGTATATAACAACAATAATAGTAACAATAAAAAAAGAGAAAAAATTTAAACTTAAATTTATATCAGCGATACGCTTTACACAACAGACGTTACGCGAATGAGCTAAAAATGGCCAAACGAGTGCTTTTTTAAGTTTTAGTTTAATAAAGCACAGCTAAATAATAAACAAATACATACACACTCAATCACACAATTAAGAGAAAACAAAACTCTAAGCATAATAACAGCAGAGAGTTTTAACTAACTGCGCTCTCTCTGCAAGAAAAGAGAACAGCTATGATTAGAAAAACTGAGTTAAACAAAAACCTAAAGAGAGAGTGTTTTTCAATTTTCCTTTTTGCTTTCTTTATAAATATTATATTTCAAAAGAAAAAATAATTTTAATTAAAAACACTCATACGCAACAGTTGATCATCAAAATCAGTGTTGCCGTATTTAGTAATTTTCAACCAAAAACTGGTTCTTATTTAGTTCTGATTTTGCAATTTATTAATATTGATAAATAAATAAACCTAATTTAATTTTGAAAAAAAAAATAGAAAAAACTATGAATTTAAAAATATTTTCTGGAGTGATTTACAAAATTAGTTTCTTTCCTGGCAACATTGGCGGTTGGAAAAATCGTCTCTTTTTCGTTTAAAAGCAAACAGTGGTTGATAATTCACACATTCTTTTTTCGTATTCGAGTTGTTTAAGTGAAAATTAAAAGCCATGTCGCTCTCAAGTAGAATTTATGGCGTAAGTGTGCCGCGTGTGTGTGTTGGGAGTTCTTTCTTGCCTGTAGCCGTATATGTGTGTGTTGGCGGTTGGTGTTGTGGTTGTTGTGACAGACACTACCAAAATTACATTTTTTAACATGGTAAATTTTTGGGAAGGGTGGTGAAGTTATTTTGGCGTGGTGAGTTTCCACAGTGGTGAGTTTTGCAAAGTATAACGAATTTTCCTGGTATGGTGAATAGAACTGAAATTCACCAAAGTGCCGTTATTTGAAATAGGTACTGTATTACCATAGATCATTGTACGTACTACCGGTGTGTGCCTATAATAAGTAATTTTCATCTGCATTAGCGGAGCCATCGGGTTAAAACAAAGCCACCATACATAATCAGGGATGGGTGGGACGTAATCACGCAGTATTGCCACTGTGTCAGAATATTTTTTATTACGCATCGAAAAAAATTTAAATTAAAAAATATTGTGTATAAACAAAGACAAACTCTCTATAAAAATCAATATTTTAAACAAAAATTCAAAAATATATTACTTTAAATATTATTTTTACTAATTTTTCTTAATTAAAAAAACACTTTTTAACATACAAAACATAAACATTCAAGGTCTGGTAGTCTTTTCCCATTGCGTTGCCAACTTTAGGTTAACTTGACATCACAAAAGTGAAGATGGTAGCACTACAACGTTAATTACCTTTCATGGTGAAGTTAAATTCACCTTGTTACCTTTCATAATTGTGTAGAATTGTTAAGTGTAAACAAATTGCCGAAAAGTTTAATAAAAAATATTAAAGAAAATCTAATAAACTTCATAAAGTTTACAATAAATTAAAAAAAAATACCAACAAAATGGCAGAAGAGTGGCAGTCACAAAAGTTTCGCCAAAATGTCATCACGAAAATGTAAGTAAAAGAAAATCGAAGGGGCCAGACAGACATTGACAATTCCCCTTGAGTTTGTTCATAATTTCAGCAATGAAATCCTGCAAAGCACCAGGCAAGATGGTAAAAGTGCCAGCGTTATGGAGAATCACATTTTCAAAAAGTCAAAAAACAAGGATGAATACCTGGGTTTGGTAGCCAAGTTGTTTATGCACTTTAAGGATTTGTCGCAAAGTAAGTTTCAAGACCTCTTTATAAGGCAAGCCCTGTTTGAATAAAATATTTTCTATTGAATAGGAAGACCTCAGCAAGCACCACAACCTAATGCTGAAATGGGCCAGCAGAATATGATGCAGGATCCTTTGAATGCCTTGCAGACCCTGGCTAGCCAGGGTAATCGTAATCCCCAAATGATGTCTATGCCGGGTGGACCTAACGTACAGCAAGGTTCAGCTGGTGCGGCGCCTGCTTCAAATCTTTTGCAAACATTAAATCAACAACGTCCCGGTCAGCAACAAATGCAGCAAATGCAAGGCATAAGACCACAAATGGCCATGGGCACAGGTGGTCCAGGTCAACAGCAAGGAAATATTGTGGGTACTGGACCAGGACAACAACAAATCATGCCACAAATGGGTGGCCCAGGGGGATTACAAATGAATGTCATGGGAGGTCCTGCTGGGGGACCAAATCAACAAATGGTAAGTAATGCTCAACAAATGGGTGGACCTTCTTCAGGCACTGGTGTCGGTGGACCAGGTGGTCCTCAGGGTATGCCCGGGCAGCTAAATCAAATGGGTGGTCCGAATGCCAATGTACCCATGGGTCCAGGTTCCAGCGGACCTGGGGGTCCCAATCAAATGCAAATGAATGCCGGCGGCCAAATACAAGGCGGTCCCGTGGTAAATGTTAATTCTATGAATGTCCAGCAGTTGCCTAACCAACTGCAACAGCAACAAATGCAGCAAATGGGCATGCAACATCCCCAATTAAATCAAATGATGAATGCTCGCATGAATCAAGCTGGACCAGTGGGTTCAATGAATGTTGTTGGCGGCCCCAATGCAGGCGGTAATCAGGGTATGCAAGGTATACCGCCCAGTATGCAACAAAATCAAGTAGGCAATGTAGGTGTGGGTACAGGAGGTCCTATGCATCCTAACAGTGTGGCAAACGCGGTGTCTCAAGGGCAAGCAGGTGGTATGCCAAATGCTACTGGTCCCCAGGGTGAGTAAAATAAAAGAAGCAAAATTTTCTAAAAGGATCGGAAAAGATAATAATCTTGTTTCTCCTGTTTCTAGGTAATCTTAATCAAATGCTTAATATGCCGCCTGGCATGCAAAAGAATCCCAATATGAATATTGGCCAGGGTCAGCAAATGTTTGGCGTTAGTCGTGGCGTTGTGGGGCAGCAGCAATTTTTACGTCAAAGCCCTTCACCCAGTACCGGAACCTCACCGGCTGGTGCTTTAAATGTACAACAGCAGCAACAATTACAACAACAGGTGGTAAATAATCAACAGCAGCAGCAACAACAACAACAGCAACAGCAGCAGCAACAACAACAGCAAATGCAACAAAGCAATCAACAGGGTGGTCCTCAAGTGCCACAACAAACAATACCCAATCCACAGATGATACCAAGTCCAGCTTTGGTGCCCACTTCAAGTCCACAAATGCCAGGGCTCATGCAAAATCCCAATCAACGACAACAAATGCGTCAATCACCAAGTGCTACTTTAAATACACCCGGCCAGGTAACACAAAATAGTCCTTTTAATCCTCAAGAGGATCAACTCTACCGGGAGAAGTATAAACAATTGACGAAATACAAGGAAACCTTGAAACGCATGGTGGCCAAATTCCGTAATGATGGTAATAATGCGGAATCCTATACAAAAATGAGTAAACTTTTGGAGATCTTAAGTAATCCCGTACAACGTGTGCCTTTGGAAACGCTGCTCAAATGCGAAAAGGTATTGGAGAACATGAAAATCTCACCTTTCTGTGGTCAAACATTTGGTGTAAGTATTTCGGAGGAAACTTAAGAAATAGAAGGTGATAATAAACCCTGGTTTTTTAACTTTTTTGTTTAGAAATCTTCCAATCCCTTGATGGAGGTTATTAACACAACTTTACAAAGTCCAATAGCTAATCATACTTTGCATAGAACCTTTAGACCAAGTTTGGAATTACTATTTGGCACTGATATCTCTGCACCATCGCCGGCGAAAAGAGCTCGTGTAACTGAAAAACCTAGTGCTGGTACAGACATCGAAATACCCTATGTATTGCAGGGTGAAATAGCTCGTTTGGATCAGAAGTTTAAGGTTACTTTAGATCATACCGCACAAAGTAATATCAAATCGATTAAATTAATCTGCTGCTTGGACGATAAGAAATTGCCGAGTGTACCACCAGTTAGTGTTAATATACCGGGTAAGAAGTGTTTGATTTTTATGTTTTGTGCTGCAAATTAAGTGTTTTTGTTTTCTATTTTACAGAGGAATATCCATGGGTTTCGCCTGAATGTTCTATGATTGAACAGGACTATTCTACTACTGCCTTCCTTAAGGCAGTTCAAAATGCTTTAATTGCACGCATTGCTAAATTGCCAAAACTACATTCCCTCTCTCATATCCTGGACACTTGGGAGATGTCTGTACGTCAGGCTTGCTCACCAAATGCTATTAAACCCGCATGCGAATATCTCACTATATTGGGCATGTAATTTGCTTTTTTTTATTCATTTAAATATATTATATCCGTAAATAAATATTTATTTTTAAGGTTCAAGTTTCCATTTTTCGATTATTTCAACACCATATAATACACTAACAATACCTATATTATCATATATAAAGCAATGGTTTATTATTTTACTGATGGAGTACGTTTCTAATACTTGCAGACAGGACAACAAATCGGGATTTAATTTCAGAACTTTGAGAGCAAAGTGAGAGTTGCATCATAAAGCATATATTGGCGCTTTACTGTGTGACTGAGATAGACGATTGAGACAACGGCTATTTCATCAGATTCTCATTTAACAAAGTAGCAACATTTCTTTAAGCAATTTGACAGCTAGACTTCTTAAAAGCGCCTATTTTGCATTGCACCTCATATCGCCAATGCAAAAGAAGCTGTCCGAAATTGATTGTAGGCAGTCATATCTAAACTTCATCTATATGATTAGTTTTGAACGCAAAGAACATTGTAAAAGCATAGCGAAACCACCCGTACAGGCTATAAATACTAGAAGTTTTCGAGGTTTTGTCTCACGTCATTGGCCAGATGTTAATCTAGCTACACTAGAAGTACCGATTGATTAAAGAGAAGAGCTTTATGAACTGTAGAAAGCGAATAGTAAGAAGATAGGTTTTGCAATCCCAATTGATATTGGGTCTAGGAGGTTTTTTTCGTATAGATTTACTTGAGAATTTACAGAGCAGAGAGGTCATATATTCTCCGTATAGTCTAGGACCTAGACTCCAGGTCATTCGGCTACGCCTTTATTCTCGTTTAATGCTGTTGCTGCTGAAGTCGCCGCGGTGTAGTAGGTAGCGTGTTGGCTTATTAGACGAAAAGCCAGGGTTCGAGCCCCAGGTCAGACATCAAAACGAAATATGAAAAAAATATTTCTTGGGCGGATTTCTGGCAATAACTCTGAGAGTAAAATAAAATTGCCTTGAAAATTTTCTCAAAAATCTGTCGTTCGGAGTCGACTTTAAACTGTAGGTCCTGCCACTCACGTATAAAATTAACACACACAACATAAGTGGTGTGAGAAACTGGGTTGTAATCCTGACTGAAGCGATGTAATGACCAATTATGTATGTATGTGTGTAATGCTGTTGCTGCTGATGTTTCGGCAAAATCTTATCTTCCTTCTTCCCTGCCTCCCATAATACATTTTCCTAGTTTCAACATAATGCACTGCATGAGTGGAGCACTTCGTCAGAGTATTTGGTGGTCCATAAAAAAGTAATGAGCTTCAGTTTATTATATGATTTATGTTATCAAAAGCACTTGGGATATTTGGGGTATTTCTTTTCCTCTTCACATCGACAGCTCCTGCTGAAATCTTTAGAAGGAGAGATCTTCAGAACAGTAGTCATCCCTAGTTGGACTATTCAACAAGAAACCTTATAATCAACGCCATAATGTCTATATCTTGCCAGAATGTCCTTAATCGAGTTTAGAACCAAATTTAACTGCATTGAGCCAGCTCAGCTCTCTGCTTCAAAAAGAAAAAAAACAAATGGAAGCAATTGAACGCAGCTAAAACAGGTTTTTATTTGAATGAAATATCGGGTCCGCCATCTAACTTTTTTTCAACTAGTGCTTATTTCGTGAATGGTAACACTTAGCTCATGTCTGATTTGACAGATAATTATTTATTTATTTATTAATTACAATACAATTACAAATTATATCCTAATTATTTACGAGCGAAGTAACTTGACTATGTGCCCGGTGTAGTGTCACAGACCAGAGTCTCTGGTGGGAATCGAACCCACGTCCCTTACGCTAATAGTCTAGCACACTACCCACTAGACTATCAGGGCACCCAGGTAATTAGTTTTATCCTTCCGCTGAACGAATATGGTTGTGTATACGCTTTAACAACGCTGGGAAATATTGCCACATTACTTTGAAAATCATGGTAATGTTGCAGAATGTGTGCGAAAATTGCGTACGGATTTTGGAAGAAGAGAAGCACCGTCAGCTCCGTATGTTCGTTATCTTGTGAAAAAAGTGAAAGAAACTGGCATCCTCATCGATAAACCAATGCGTGAAAAGCCAAAAACAGTGCGTACACCCGAGAATATTGCTGCTGTGGCAGAAAGTGTGCGTGAAGCGTCATCAACATAAATTCACTGTCGTTCTCAACAATTGAACATTTCGGAGACATCATTGAGACGAATTTTGCATAAAGACCTTGGTATGACGCCATACAAAGTCCAATTGGTTCAGGAGTTGAAGCCAATTGACCATCCAATGCGTTTTCGCTTCGCTAAGTGGGCCTGCGATCGACTTACAGAAGATGCCGATTTGGGCAAAAAAATCATCTTTTCAGATTAAGCTCATTTTGAGCCACCTCGGAGCTGCGATTTGACACCGTTGGACTATTATTTGTGCGGTGCCGTCAAAGATAAGTGTTACGCCGACAAGCCAGAGACAATTGCCGCTTAAAAGGACAATATTCGTAAAGCCATTGGTGAGATGCAGCTGCACACAATCGATAATGTGCTTAAAAATTGGACCGATCGTGTAGGCTACTGCATGGCCAGCCGAGACAGTCATTTGAATGAAATTATTTTCCATTATTAACCGGAAGGATTGTACTTTCAAATAAAAAAAGAAATTTGAGAAAATTTTCAGTAGTTTTTTTTTAAAGCATTTTTAAAAAAAGTTATTTGGCGGACCCTTTATAAAAGAATATTGGCACTACCGAACCTTGCACATACTCTGTCTATCAGCCTGGAGTGATAAAACAAAATTGATTTCATCACGGTTTGATAGAGCCGATATATAATGTTACTCTTGTCCTTTTAAAGGTGTATAGCGCTTTAGTTGCACTTTATCTATTTATCCATGAGAGTTTGAAGTCTAGGATAACATATAAATACTCTGCCCTATTGGATAGAGATAATTGAATCCCATTAGCTTGTATGCTCTGGTGAAAGTTAGAAGTTTTGTTTTGCGAGTATTGTATCTACCGGACTTAACTATGAATATCATTCATAATCTATTCTTTAAAGGGATTAATATATGTACTTATGGTGAATGTTTTTTCCCCTGAAGTATGTGGCATCTTCCTTTAATTCTAGTACACAGTTGTACTACAATACTGCCCGCCCCTTTTTAATTTTTGTTTGTTTTCTTTTTGTCAAAATAAAAACACAATTTCGTAATTAAGTTTTGAATAAGTTGAAAAATATATATTTTGTTTGTATATTTTGTATCTTTTTGTTCTCATTTTAAGATTAGGGATTTTCTTCTTTTGTATTTGTTTTTTTTTTTGTTTTGTTTTAGAGCATAGTTTTGTTCTTTTCTTTTTAATTTTTTTTTTAATTAATTTTTTCTCTTTTTTTCTGTTTACATGTTTACAATCAATAATAATTATTAAAGTATAATAGGCAAAATATTATATACAGAAAAGTATTTAAAAATCTGTTGATACAATAATATTCAATACACAGTTTAAAAATTAAAATAAATTAATAATTAAACAATTTAATATTTCATAAATTAATTCATAAACTTTTAATACAAAAATTGTTTGTTTTTTTTAATACATAGAAAAAAAGAAACTAAAAACATAAAATAAACAAAAAACTTAAATATCACAGTTTATATATTTGTTTTTAATGTATGTTTGTATGTATAAAAAATAATTACTAAAATTATAATAATAAAAAAAAGTTATTTAATTTATAAATTGGCTTTTTGAGAGGAAAATTTTTAAATGGAAATATTTTTTGTTTTTGTTTTTAATACACAAGGAAAAGCCATTTTTTTGTTTTCATTTGATATTGAAAGGAAAATATTTTCCTTAATTTAAATTTGATATTGAATTGTAAGCATTAATTTGTTTTACACTTTCTTTCTTTTTTGTTCTTTCAAGTGGAATGACTGACTATTTAAATAAAAATGAAAAAAAAATTCTTTCTTTAAGGAAATTTAAGATTAAAAAAAAAAATAAAAAAATAAGATGAGATTAAAATTTACTGTTGTTGCTGCTGGACCACAGCAGCTTGGGTAACAGCGGCGGGTGTTATGAAATTGGCAAAATTGGCCACTTGCTGCAGATTTAACAAATCCGTGGCTGTGCAAATTTGCACTTGCAATTGAGATATTTGAGGAGCAGCATTATTCTGTGCTGTTACTGAGCTAGAGTCACAGCTGGCCGCCGGTGCTATTGGTCTTAATTGTTGCATCACTTGTCCAGCTAGATTAGTGGAAGCATCCATGTGTACACCACCATTGTTGGACAATTGCCTGCCCGTATCCTGCCGTTTCGAGGCATGCCTTTTGACATGCTTGGACAAATGATCACTGCGCATAAACTTCTTATCGCATACCACACATACGAACTTCTTCTCGCCAGTATGGGTACGCTTGTGGCGTGACAATTCATCGGAACGCGAGAAACGCTTATCGCAATTCTCCCATTTGCAAATAAAAGGTCTTTCACCTGTGTGGACTCTTTGATGGGCCTTCAAGTGGCTGGATTTGAAATAGTTTTTACCACAATCCGGATGATTGCATTCATAAATGCGTTTACGTTCATTTGCTGGTGTTGTTGCATTATTAGAGGCCTTGTTTGTTGCAGTTGAGTTCAAAGCCAAGGGGGCTGGATTAGAGTTTACATTTAATGCTGGGCGGGGATTAAGGGTTTGTAGCAAAACATTTGGATTTAATAAGACAAACTGGGGTGCCATTAATGGTGCATTACTGCTGCCGCTGTTGTTGTTATCTGCCATAGCAGAGCTTATGAAATTGGTTTTGGGTGCTATAACTTGATACTGCATGGTGGTGGTTGTTGTGCTAGCCGAAGCTTGTACTTTAGCCGGTAAGGCGGTGGCACATGCTGGCAATGCAAAACGAAACTGGGGCATTTCCTGTGTTAGTATTTGCACTGCAGATGTGGGCGGCAAACTGCTGTGACTACTGCTACTACTGCTGCAATCTTCCTCCTCCTCTTGCTTGACTTGCTTGAAAACATTTTTGGCTTGTAATACTTGTGTGGCTTGTACGGCTTGATTTGTCAGACTTTCGCTATCCGAAGAGGATTCTGTAGTTTCGGTAGCGGTACGTTTGCGATTCATTTTGAATTTCAAACTGCGCCAAACATTTGTTTCCGTACAATCATCATCGGTATTGTATAGAGGCGAGCTATAAGGGGCGGGGGAGTTTGAGGAGGTGTTTGTAGCTGAGGCGGATGTTGCTTGTGATACTGAGGATATGTTAGAGGAACAAGAATTTTCATCTAAAGTTGAGCAAATGCCCGAGCTATTCACATGCATTATGACACTGGCACGCTGTTGTTGTTGTTGTTGTGTGTTAAATGAAATATCCAATTTTGGTTTTTTACTTAAAGGCTGGGAACAACAATCATTGCCATCATCTTCAGTATCTGAGGGTTGTGGAGTAATCAAGCCATTTTGTAGAGATTTATTACCACTGCTGCTGCTATGCTTCAATTGTAATTGCAATTTAACTTTTAAAAGTTTATCATCCAATTGTTGAGATACCAAAGGACACTAAAATTAGAAAAAAAAATTGAAAAAAAATTATTAAAAATTTATTTCACAAAACAAAATAAAAAAGTTTATTTAATTTTAATGCCTTAAAAATGTTTGCTTGGTTAGATTTTTACGCTCTTCTACATTTAAATACTCTCAGTTGTAAATAAAAACACAAGCAAGCGAGAGAGAAACAAAAAAAAAAAAATATAATATATAACCCCTCTAATACTATTTTCATAATTATGAGTAAATAAGTGCCTGTACAAGAGTGTGTATGTGTGTGTGTGTGTGAATGTGAGCTAGCACGCATTCAATGCATGATAGTCTTTCGTTTTGGATTTGTTTCAAAGGTCTACGTCATCGTCATTGCTTATAAATTGTGTTTATTTTTATACCATGTTTTTTTTATGAACGAACGTAAAGGAATTTTATAAACGGGCTTGGTTCGTTTAATGAAAAAAAAGAAAAAAGAGCGCCCGCCAATTTTTATAGAAATACTTATAAAACAATAACAACAATACAAAGCAAAAACACTCCCTCTTTTTTGAAAATAACAGGCACACAGCGTGTTTAGTTCAGTTAAACAACAACAACTTAACTACGTCAAATGAAACTCTCGCTGCCTTTCTCTCTCTGTTTTTTTTCATCTTTTTAGTTCAAAAAGAAAAGAGACAAAACCTATACAAATACTAATAATACTATACCCCCAATTTAAATACACAAAGCAATTGCTGGCTGTTGTGTTGTTAAAATTTTAAGTCCAATGTACGGTTTTTTTTTTGTTTCTACTACACAACATGCTGTGTGTGTGTTTTGCTAGGTCGTTTGTTTACACTCACATCACATAATCAAGTATAACAACTTATGCATGTGCGTATGCATATGTGTGTGTGTGTTTATACAAAAAATCACTCGTCTACTTCATGGTTGTTCATTCAATGTTCACGTGAACACCAGCTGATACTAGAGTGTTTACTGCGTGATCACATTAGCAAGTGTAGGTTGAAAAGAGATAAAAAACTTTTGTTTTCAAAATTTCTACGGGCTAAATAAAGAAAAGAGATGTTTTAAAGGTAGAAAAAATACACCCAAAGAAAAAAATTAATAAAATGAGGTTTTTTGTTTTTTCTAAGAAAATGTGTTGTTTTATTTATTATTTCGTATTAACAAATCATTCGTCATGTTTTTTGTTTTTTTTATGATCAATTATTATAAAGTGACGAAAATTTGTTTAAAATTTATAGTTTTACATTTAAGCGTGTCACAAATAATTTATAAAAATGAGTATATTTTAATGAGGGGAATTAAAAATGATGAGCTTACCTAAAAACTAACTATAAAATTGGTTTAAATTAAACGTTAATTAATTAAATAGCATTTTTTTTAAATTATATTAAGGGGTGTGTCTAATTGTGGGAATGTAAATAAGTTAAGAATTTTTTTTCAAATAAAAAACGCATTTTTTGGTTTTTGTTGGCATTAATTTTTAAAAAAATGTTTTCTAAAGAAAATCTATATTTTTAAAAGATTTTTCTAAGCTTTATAAATCATTTTCTGGTTTTCTTAACTATTACAATATCTTAACTGACCTACTTTAGAGTTTAGCTGTTATTTCAAATATTTTCTTTGTAATTTTTCCTTTTAAAAATTATACTTTTGTTCAAAATACCTTAAAACCTTAAACCAAACATTTTTAAAATATTTTTAATAGTAAGGAAAACTATCAAATTTAAAAATATTATAAAATTTCATAAATTAATTTTTTGTATAATTTTTTTTGCAATTTTTCTTATTAAAACTTTCAATTTCAAAGTTAATTTTTGAAATTTATATTTTTTTAAATAAAACTTACATTTTCGATTTTTTCACACAATGGTGGTGTGGCTGGTGGCGAGGGTAATAGTGTAATATCCATTTTTAATTAATTTTTTTTAAATTTATTTAGAATTTTAAATATTTTTAAAATTTTTCTTTACAATAATCCTTTTCTTTTTTTGAGTTTAAATTGTTTTCTTGTATTTTCCAGGGCTTTTTCTAAAAATTTAATGCCTTTTTTCTTTTTATCTGTTCAAAATGATATATTTTCACAGTTTCTTTAATGTTTTATTTAATTAAAATGTATTTTTCTGCATAAATATTTGATATTTTCACTGTATTACTTCTTTAGCGTTTTTTCTTAATGAGAAAAAAAGCGCTTTTTAAGAACCGTTCCGTTGGACAATCAACAAACGAATGAAAAATACATCACAGTTCATTTTAACAAGTTAACGTTGCTTATACACACACTCTGCTTACTCAGCTAGCCAGCAACAGAAAACAGCAAACGAAGAAGAAGCACCATTAACAACATTATAACGAAAATCTCATTGGAAAAAAAGAAGGCTCGTTTGTGTACAAACACGACACCGACATGATTTCATATATCCACACACACACTCACACATACATACATTATCGTTAAACCCTGTTGTTTCTCGTATATTGTAGTCGGTAGTAGTGTTTTTCCCCCTACATATCCAACAATTGAAATTGAAAAAAAGTGAATTCAAGTTTTTAAAGATAAATTGCTCTCTCCTTGTCACTGTATGTCATTGTTATTGTTGTTTTCTCCTACATTTAAAGGACTTTGGTGTGTTGTTTCTTTTTTCTGTGCATTGTTTTGATTTTTTTGTATCTCTTCGTTTGTAATTGTTTTGATTTGAAGCAGCCCAGAAGTTTTTCGAATAATTTTTGTGCCTTGAGCTGGTCTTTTGAAGGCAGTGGCGTGACGTGTTGATTTGTTGCCTTTTTTGTGTGTTCAATTTTCGTACAAAGGAGGGCTAATAAAAGCGGAAGTTTTCAATGCATTTTTTGCTTTGTTCTGCAATCACAATTATTGCGACGCATAAACGTGTGCGTAAACAGTGACAGAAAAATTTGAGTTTTAAAGGGAAATTATATTTATAGACGGTGTTAGTTTTCCTTAAGACGCAATTAAAATGATTATTCTCGTGTTGCATAAAACAAAAGCTATTGTTTTAGAGCGTTTAAACTAAATTGCTAAGAAGACAAAGGTTCTTAACTATGAGGTGCTACGTCACCTTGGAACGTGATATAGTTATGTGATAAATCATGTTTCTCTTCTTTTTATTCCATGTTTTTTGTCTTTTCTCCATTTTTCTTTACCCTTTCTTTTCTCTTTTCCGCTCTCCCTCTCTCTGTTAATAACAAACAGTATTCTGTGATTACAGTTTGTTCACTTTTTCTGAAGGACCATTAATGGGTGTCCGAATGAATGTGTACCACTGCGTAGTAGTTGAGCACGATGACTTCGAAAAAGGTTAACCTTTCATAAGAAACATTGCTGTTAAGAGTATCAATAGTGCTCCTGTAAATGTAATTCCGACGTCTCTGTTTCAATGTACACTTGTGGACACACAATTAAGTCATCTATGCAAAATTTTTCATTTTTATAAAAATTAAAAAATTTAAGAAAAGTGGAAACAAAAACAACTTATATTTATTAATTTCATATGCTTAATAATTAATTAACAACAAAAACTTATATAGTTTTTCACTGTAAAAAATGTTTTGGTACTTAGTTGATATCAGACTTAAAATTTAAGTGGACACATAATTAAGTCATTTGAAACAAAATATTGAAAATTCAATTTAATTACTTTATTTTTCACCCAAACTATTTTGAACCTTTAATATTTTGTGGGGAAACTTTTTTGCCGTATTATTTCAGTACATCTTTGTGGTATTGAGTTGTTTAAGTTGCGACACTGCTCAGGACTAATGTTATCCCATTCTGCCTGGAAAAGCTGCCAAACTGCTTTTTGATGCTGGGTTTTTTGGCTGCAACTGCTCGTTTTACGATCCCCCAAAGATTTTCAATAGGGTTCAGATCGGGACTTTGAGTTGGCCAATCAGGAATGTTTATTTTTTCCTCAGCAAACCTAGGTTTAACTACCCAAGATGTTTGCTTCAGGTCGTTATCATGCTGAAATATCCGCGCTAGTGGTAATTCGTTGTCATAATCTTTAGTCAAATTGTTCCGTAGGATGTTCTTATACATTTCCCCAGTCATTTTTCCATCGATTCTTACCAGTGGACCAACGCCGGATGAGGTAAAACAACCCCAAACCATTACTGACTAACCTCCATGCTTTACGGTTTGTTTGGTGTACTTTGGGTATAATTGTGTATTGACAGGACATCTTACATAGGGTCTGCCATCATTTCCAAAGATATTAAACTTGGGCTCATCACTCCATACGACTAATTTCCAAAATTTTGTCGTCTTTATGGAGGTGGGTTTTGGCAAACAGCAAGCGTTGCTGAATATTTTTTTGGACACATTAGGTTTTCTTCTCGCAAAACGTCCATGGAGATTATTTTCAGTCAAGCGTATTCTTACGGTCCTTGCCGATATTTTAACAGCGTGTTCCAACTCAATGCACCATATTATCTGAGTAGATGTGAGGAGTGCGTCAGCTTTACTCATCCTGGATAAGAAAAATAAGCGTTCTTGATTGGCCAACTTAAAGTCCTGATCTGAACGCTATTGAAAATCTTTGGGGGATCGTAAAACGAGCAGCTGCAGCCAAAAAACCCAGCATCAAAAAGCACTTTGGCAGCTTTTCCAGGCAGAGTGGGATAACATTAGTCCTGAGCAGTGTCGCAACTTAATCAACTCAATGCCACAAAGATGTACCTAAATAATACGCCAAAAAGGGTTCCCCACAAAATATTAAAGGTTCCAAATAGTTTGGGTGAAAAATAAAGCAATTAAATAAAATTTTCTAAATTTTTCTTCAGATGACTTAATTATGTGTCCACTTTAATTTTAAGTCTGATATCAACTAAGTACCAAAACATCTTTTACAATGAAAAACTATTTAAGTTTTTGTTGTTAATTAATTATTAAGCATATGAAATTAATAAATATAAGTTGTTTTTGTTTCCACTTTTCTTAAATTTTTTAATTTTTACAAAAATGTAAAATTTTGCATAGATGACTTAATTGTGTGTCCACAAGTGTAGGTACAGTGTGAACCATGTGTTATGAATTTACAGGGATCTATGTAAATAAAATCATTTAAAAAAGGGGAATATACACAATTCTTAAGAAAAATGGAAGTTTTGGCATAAAAATATTGAAATTCGACAACTCTGGAGGGGAAAAAAAATATTGTAAAATTCCTTTAATGGTTGACATAATAAACAAATTTTAAAATTAAAATAAACATCTGTTAACTTAAAATAAAATTCACATTTTTCTCTACGTTTCATACGAATATTGAGTCATTTAAGGTCAATTTTGTAAAAAAAAAAACCACCGGTCACAAGGTCACGTGAGTGTAATTTGAAACAACAAACAAAAAAAATCATTTCTAAACGTTAAAAAATTAAATTTATTTACGAAATAAAAACCAAATAATCACTTACATACTACATACGAGAGACGTCAAGAGTAAGGAGAGCAGAGGAAAAATTGTGTCAATAAAATACAAAAACAAAGAGAAGTAGAATTTATTTGGTACGTAAATCAAAATAATATTTCAAAATCTTTTTTAATAAATTTTTATTGTGTTGTGATAAAAACAAAAGTACACACCTGCATGCGTCACAAGAGTATTTTTGAAAACGATAAGATTAATGACAACAAAAACGCCCCATTTTAATATTTTTTAACAATTATTGCTCAATAATTTTTTTGGAAATTGTTAATAAACTTTTTTTCTCTCTCTCTCTCTCTCTGAAATTTTACGCTACAATGCTAGCCACAATAATGACGTTACTGCAGTCATTGGAACACCCATTTTTTGTAGGGTAAGTGTCCATAAAGTATCTGAGGCCAAACTCTCGTAACAAAAAAAAAAAAAAAAACATTTTAATAAATGAGTACCCTACACGCCTACTATTGGATACGATATCCAGGCTTTCTTTAGTGATGTAATGCAAATAAAATCAAGACAGTCCGAGTAGACTGTCGATTCCAGATTTAATACATCAAGTAGCCTAACCTGATCCTTCAATGGGAACGTCAGGAACTTATGTGCCCTATCGACTCATGTTTCTTACTGCAGATAATAGTACCGGTTATGCTTATCATGTACAAGCGCTTGTTTCAGACGTAATGACCAGAAAGTACCTCAAAAAGTTTTCCTTAGCTTTTTCTAAGCGTTTTTTTTTACCATTTCTTATTTGATTTCCCGTTAGATGACGTAGTTTCTCGTGTTTGTCTCAATTCCTCAAAAATTTAAAGAGAACTAAAGATTGCAACATGAGCGTGATTTCCCGTTAGATGACCTAACTTCTCTCATGCTTCTTACTTTAAAAACCAATTTGAAACCACCTCCGCTGAATAGAAACAGTGTGGCGTATCATCAATTCTAACAGATGCGCAGAAAATTTAAATGTTCAGAGCAGCGAAGTTAGGACATCTAAAAGCTTAAATGCGAATATGAATTGCCAACCTTATTTATCACTTCATTTCGAGGACTTTCTCAAAGATTTTCTTCAACTTATAAACCCTTCTACGTTCTTGGCCAACTGATTACAGAACTTCCTTCCTTACGTTGTGTCTTTTAAGATATACTACCACTAACCAGCATTACGATGTCTTTGTTGCAGTATATGCTTATCACAATGAAAAGAAATGAAAACAAAGGAAAATAAAGAAAAGCTCGATTTTAAAATGTGATACGCCAGTCATCATTAACTAATGTAGGGTATGGAAAATACCCATAAGTAATGAATTGAAAGCAATTCAATTGATCACTTTAGAACAACAATAACAAGAAAATCATACAATATTTACTCGTTTACTTACTAACTAACTGACTGTCTCATTATCTTGTGGCATCTCGTACGAGACAAGTATTGAAAAATTCCAATTTTTTTTTTTTTTCAAAACAAATCACGCTGAGAAAGCGTGATTCAAAATAAAATTGTAGGCAGCAGCCATTCATTTGCTCGTTTACTCACTCACTCATTAAGATTATGGCGGGCAAATGGCCAGCAGCAAAGTTAGACAGACAGACGTTTAGTGTTATTCAGCCAACAATAATAGCCGGCCAAACTATCACTGAAAAATAGAGAAAAGGCCAACACATTGTTAATAAAAACAAAAAACAACAACAACAACAAAAAGAAATTTCATCATTTTAAGTAAAAAAAATCACAACAGCTGAGCATCCCAAACAAATAAACAAAAACATGCGGGTATTTTTAAAACCCATTATTCAACTCTCAATAAAAATAAAAACACAAGAAGAACTAACGAACATTATTTGCTCGGCTGTTGCCGAGGCGTTGCCAACGGAAGTTATTCGCAAGAAATACAAAAATTGTCATGGAATTTTATGATTTATTTATGAAATCATGATCATCAGTTATTCAGCATCACACTAAATGACCGTGTGATTTAACGATAACAACCACAAGAGTAAAAATGCGGTTTTCTAAATAGTTCAGCAAGAACCTGCATGACTTTGTTACTTTTTCTACCGTGTACATTCACTCGTATTATTATGGTAAACAACATGGCAAGCAAGCAAATTCCCAACAAAAAACATTTGTATGTAAACCGTAATGTGTTCAAACTTGTTATTGTTTTTCAAAAGCCCACCACCTATGGCAACATAAATTTGATTTCAAGTCTGGTTCATCTTCTCTCTGCTTCTTCTTCTTCTTTGGTTTTGTTTTGATATTTTGGCTCGTGTTTTTAATTGTGTTGTTGCTTTCAACTTATGTATTTCTCTGCCTGGCTGACTGGATGTTGTGGTTGTAACAAAAGTCCTCGTTTATTTTCGTCTTGTTAACGAGAACATGTTTTTTCTTGTTTCATTATTGTTGCTTGCGTTAATTCTCTCGTAGTAGTGTAGTGTAAAAAGCAAAAGAATTTTAGTGTGTAGGTCTTTCTTTAAATGGAAACTGGGTTGCTGCTGCTGTTGATAATTATTTAGCTGTGTAATGTTTTCTGTTACATTTATTTGTTTGCAATACATACTACACAACAAAAACAACAGACATTTGTTTTGTACATGCGCTTTAAACTGTTGAATATTGTGTATAAATGTTTGCCGTACTCTGTATAAATTTTCTGGTACAAAGAGGAAAGTAAATGTGTTGGTTGGTATATGTGCGTGTTAGTAATAAAATTAGGCGTATGGTATTGCCAGGTGTAAAATTGTAAAATGTTATTAAAGATAGCTTTACATGGGGTCTATAATAGCGTGAATGAAATTGCTATGAAATTTTTTTTAAATCTGTCGTTCAGTCGGCTTTAAACTATAGGTCCCGCCTTTCACACACAACATGGGTAGTGGTAGTAGAGAAGCTAGGCTGTAATCCTGACTAAAAGGGTTGCAATGGCCTATAAATGTATCCAGTTGTCGTCTCTAAAACATAAAATTACCCTTTAGTGGAAACTTCCCAGGCAATCGCGCTATTTGTACTCCTTTATTTTATGTCTGAATCGTTTATTAGGATTGTTATTGTTGGACTTTCTATCTTTGCTTATTTTCTTTCCCGTAAATACCTTCGTATTTGTTTGTACAATTCTGAATACCGTACGATGTGTATATTTTGTTGCTGTCTGTTTGTCTAGTTTGCTCATTTTTACTTGGTTTGTTTTTGTCGGCGTAACCATATATTTTCTCTTCCCTTTTCGTTTGTTATTATTCAAATAAAATTACATTCCCTGATACAAATTTATATAATTTTAAAATTCGTAATGCCATCACTGGTGTGTTCACTTCACTACAATTTTACTGATAGCCTTTTTAAATATATTAGAAATCCATTAGAAAACTTTTGAAATCAAAAATTCTATTTTTTTCTTATCTTGATAATTTTGCTTTAGAAAAACTTGTTGCTTCAGCCTACCATATTTACTTAATTAGAATATTTTAACACAAAAATGTATATCTGGCAATGCTTTTTTAGTTAAAGAAATTCCTTTAAAAAAAGGGGCTCGTCACCGTTCACAGCCAATAAACGTCAAGGTAATTGACTTACAAAATACACATGAAATACAAGAGACTAACAACAAGAGTAATGGAGAGAGAAAGACAGAGAGAGAGAGTAGAAATATTTACTGTTGATAAATTCGTCATAAAAAACTAGTTTGTACACTGGGAAATATACACTCATTCACTTAAGCAGTTTGTTGTTCTTGTTGTAGATATACAAACAATAAAAAAATATAAATAAACAAAAAACCGAATACAAAAAAGTTGTTGGTATACATACACTGTCATACTGCAAAATTGTTATTGTATTATTATTATTTTCACAACGAGCAGCAACAGAAATTGTTGTGTTCACGCGTTGACCTCATGATATCGGCTAAATGTTCACGTGAACAGTGAGATTATAGCGTGTTTATTTTTATTTCAAGCACACACACACAAACACATACATAAGTATATACCCACTCCCATCTTGTTTATGAATATAAAACGGTGTTTTGCTTATTATTAGAGGGGTACGAACGTTGGCAGAGAGTTTAGTGTCTTCTTCTGTGTGTTCAAGGGTCTTTTATTTTTTTTTCTTTCTTCTGGAAAATTGTAAATATCGTGTGTTTACGAAATGAGAGTACAGAGTCGATAATTTAATAGAAAAGTGTAGATAAAACGAGTAGTAAATAATTAAAGCAACGCAATAACAGTTGTATACTCATTGTAGAGAAGTTGTGGTATTGGGGTCTGGTTTTTTGTTGTCTGGCATGCATTTTATGGTCGTTTGTTGAGTTCAAACAACGGTTGGGTACGGCAGGGGAGGCTTAACAGAAGAAAACGACGACGTGCCATGACGTGCGTATGTTTTCAAATCTTTTTTTCTTCTTTGTTGTGTTTAGTTTTTGTTATTGGGTTGATTGCAGGTATTTTTAGCGTGTTAAATGTACGGTGTACATATGTATGTATGTATGTATGTTCATAGGGGTATATCGATTGCTTTGTTTTCTTTCACACGTTTTTGTTTTGTTTTGTTTTTTTTTTTTGCAATTATGTTTTGTTACCTTGTTGTGTTTGCATGTGTTGTTATATTTACATACTACATGTGCATGTATGCATGCGTGTGTGTAAATATTTACTTTGTTGTACTAACAATTGTGCAAAAAAAAGATGTGAAATAAAAATAGTTTGCTTTTATTGAGGGGTGTGTTTCGCTTACTCTCAGTACGTATGTATGAGTCTCGAATTTTTGTTTGCTTTTGCACAAAATTTATTTTCGCTTGTATGTAGTTCTCTGTGTGGGTGAATGTTCACGTAAATCACTAACAATGGCTTGAAAACTTAATTCGCCTGACGCGCACAAAGCAAATTGTGCTGAAAAATTCTGGGAATTTGGGATTTTGTTTTTTAACTTCAATTCAATTTCGCTTAACGAATTAACAGATTTAATTAAATTAAACTCAAATATAATCGGTTAATATCGAATACATGATACTCTATATCGTACTTTATATCAGCTGCATTCTGTACAATTTTATTGCAATTCGCTTTTTTGTTGTGGTCAGTATGCACGCGCCTCCATTTTATAATAAAATTTCAAACATTTGCACACTTTTTGCATTCTCCGCCAATTTACGAAAATTAAAAGATAAAAGAGAATACAATAAATACATATATTATGGGTGGGTGTGTTTCTTTGTATAAAATTATTTTTTAAATTAATTAAATTTTGTTTCCATAATTTTTACAATAAAATTGTATTTTCCATACGCCATTAACTTTCACCCGCTGTGCTTCGCTGCCCCCTCCCTTGCTTTAATACTTAATGTGGTGATGAACCACTCTATGTTAATGCGGTATTATAATTCGTGGCGTCTTCATAATAGTTTGAGTGCTAAGGCGAAGGCAAAACATGTATAGAAATGCAAACTCAGACGACCAGATAGACAGTCAAATGGGCCCCTGTTCTGAGTCTTTCTGGTCAACTTTACGTGACCTTTACGTGTAATACATTTTTTCGTAAGCCTTTTTGGGGCTAGAAGCCATACTCAAGGACTCCGAGATAATTTATTTCTATAGGATCCAGGGATTAATATTAATATTAACTGGACAAGAATTTCTCAGAAAAATATCTGCAAACTAAGTGGAAATGCAGTCTGAACTCCAAAACCGAACTACACATTCATTTTATATGTGCACGAACACACTTACCGTGTGCCTGCTTTATCATATGCGATAATACAGTTTCAAAAATATTAACCTGCTAAATTCCATTGAAATTTATAAAAAAAAATTGAAAAAAACTCCTTTAAAAATGGCAGCTCACATGGTTTTTATTTATGGTTGCAGCCCACCCATCAACTATTATTCACCCCCAAACAAATTCATAATTCAAGGCCGGTCTGGCATTCAAACAAGTTGAGGCAGCCAAATACGTCATTTAAATAACAACAACAGCAACGGCACTAAGAGCAAAATATTGCCAACATTGTGAGTTTACGAAACTTACGCAGACGACTGGCAATACAACAGTCAACACAAACAGCAACAGAATGAGGAAAATATTTTTGTAAAATTCCTTAGCCTTCAGGAATTTGCCACATTGAGTGGGTACATTACTACCGAAACAAATGGAACTGACGTCACACAGTAACTTGAGCAAGCACAGGAATACACCACGACGAGCATGTCAAAGTCACAAACCTACACAATTTAATACGAAAAAAATGGGAAAAATTGCCAGGCATTGCCTGTTCACCAGCGAAGAAGTTTGATTGAGACATACTAATACCATCACCACCACCACTCGTTTAAATGCCAAGGCCAGAATCATTAGACAATAGAACAACAAGTAAGTGCTGCATGTAAACATTTTTCTTTCTGCTTAAAACTTACGGTAACTGGGTGTACTGTTGACACTGCAATTACGTTATTGCTAGGCAAGGTTATGGAAATTTCTGCCAATGACAGAAACCATTGACCCTAAAATACAGGGCCATTAATGATTACCTCAGGAATTATAGGTATTAAATAATTTAACACAGTCATGCTGAACTTTTTTTTTATTTTATTTTTCTTTTCATTTTGCTTATTTGTTCTTAATTTAGAAGCGATAAGATGGAGAGTGTGGTATGGAATTATTTTTTTTAATAAGCAAAGGTTAAGATCAGCTTTACTTTGTATGAAATGCGCTCGTAAATCAATGCATAAAATTTAGAAGGAAAGAAACAAAAATTGGCCACACCTGGACATTATCAAAGTTGAACTAAAAAAAAAAAAAACTGTTCACGGAGTTCTCTAAATATTGGGACTTCCGATAGTTATAACAGAGACATAATGTGTTGAGATAAGGTGCATATGAAAACTAATCAAAAATCGTTGAACTCTACCGCCAAAGGTTCGAAACAGGAAGTAAATTGAAAAATCTTCAGCATGGTTTTGAAATTTTAAATAAAATGGACTTCAATCGCCCCTTCAAAAATTCAGAGTACAACTCAATGAGCAAAGTTTCTCACCCGTCCACACCATACAATAACCTATGATAGGCACAACCAGGTTCGAATACAGCAGAAGTCAGAATAAATTTTCGTGATGATTTTCGCAGTTTAAAAATGGCCAGGTTTTAGTCCACCTCCCTGTTATCATAGGATTCATTGGACACTTAGGCAGCAACATCTCTTGAGAAAGAGTAGGACCCAATGGGCAAAGTTTCTCACCAGTCCATACCATACAATAACCTATGATAGGCAAAACCATTCTATGATAGACACAACCAGGTTCGAATACGAAGGGTAGGACCAAATGAGCAAAGAGTCTGACCACTATACCTAATACAACAATCTATCAAAATGAAAAAGAGTGCATGCGTAACAGGGTACTTAAAGCTCAAGATTCCACGTGGTATGGATAAGTAGACCTTGGTTCCAACTAACAAATCATTTCATTTTCTACTATTTCGCCCCTTTTCGAATCCCTTCCCTAAGAACAGAATGGCACGAAATCGCGTTAAGACCAAGAGGATGAGTAGACCAAAATGCTGGATTTTTTCCGCTTAGTCTAGTAGGTAGTTTTTTGCTTATTAGATCAGATATCTGGAACAAACACTCAGTCGAGGAAGAAAATCTCTCAGTGGTATCTGCCAGTAAAAACTCTGAAAGTAAAATCTCATTGCCTCTGTCGTACGAAGTCGACTTAAACTGTAGAACCCACCACTCACGAATAAAATTAAAACACACAATATGGGTGGTGTGGGAAGATAGGTTGTAATCCTAACTAAAGGCTTTTAATGACAAATTAAGTAAGTAAGTGAATAAAGCCATTGTTTGGGCATGGATTTGGACCTGTTTTCAAAAATCAGTTCAAATATGAAATTACTTTTGAGCCACCTTGTATAAGAATAAAAAAATGTCAATTTCAAATCTTAGCAAAATTAATTTCGTGTTCTGTCGCATTAACGTAATACAAGTCACGATTTTATAATCCATTTGGGGTATAGCGTCGCTATATGTCGTCTATTGCCTCATTTAACGGTCATATGATGAATGAAATGCTGAAGTTAAAATTCAAATACCCACTGAAAATCCACTTCTGCTGTTAATACATTCGTTCGTTCGTTCATTTGTTCGTTCGTTCGTTCGTTCACTCGTTTAATGAATGATTTACTGCTTTCGCTTGCGAATTTGTCGATATTTCAGGGGTACTTTTTTTATTTTGTTTTCAGGTTTTAATTTCTTTTTATTTTTTTTATAGCAACAACAGCCAAAGAAAGGTGGGTACACGGTTGACGTCACAGTGTTTTTTCTTTTCAAAATGTTTGTGAGTGATTATTACGGCCTTATGACGGTGGCCCTACTATTTTTTTATTCATTTTGAAAGTTTTTTTCTCTGTGCTGTTTTTTCCTATTTTTTTGCATCGTAACACCGTATACGAATGAGTAGGTATTGGCCTGGGGGAATATATTTTGAAAGCTTTTTTCTTTTCTTTTTAATTCAATAATTGACGTCTCTCGTCGTATAGTAGAGTGTGTGGGGTTTTATTTTTTCTCAATCGGTTTGTTTGTTTAATGAATGACTCTGTTTTTTTATCGTTTTTTTTTTTTAATTTTAATTTTTATTATTCTCCACTATTTAAATTTAATTTGTATTTATTTTTTATCTAATTAAACAATAAAAATAAAAACAAAAATGAACGTAAGAAGTCATCAGCTTATCATTCTCGCCACTTGTTGAAAAAGATACCAAGAAAAGAAAAATTCTTCAAAATTTTGTTGTTATTCTCGAGGTTATCATGCAGTTTAGGCGTGACACTGCTGCCTAAGCACGAGGGGTTTTTTTTTTGGAAAATTTAATTATTTTAAATGGTGAAATAGTCCAATTTATTTTTAATTCTTGAAAAAAAAAGAAAAACAATTTTTTTTGTATTTAAAAATATGACCTACTTTAAAGGGTTTAATTTCCAAAGTTATCTCACAGTCACGGATTATTTGAGTATTAGGTTACGGCACAGAACATTTTTGATTACGAGTAATACAAAGTCTCCAAAGAGAAAGTTTATATAACGGGTGGTACTTTAACCGTTTGGCAAAAAACCGTAGGTGGTGTATCAGTGTGCTCCAACTTACTGCTATTTTTCCTTGCACGTTTGTTATTCTAGCTGGCTTGTCCCTACTTATGGGACCCTTCACAAATACAGGCTAAAAATAGTAGAGATACGATCAAGTCGTATGCTTTTGGTATCCAACAGACTCCTTCCGATACTCTGACACGAGATTAATTGCTCATGCTACAGCATGTGCAATCGTAGTTTCAAAGTCCGTCCTAGTCCATTAATGCTAAGGATTTCTTAGTGAAATTTCGGATCAATCAAAGGTAATTCTTATATGGGTTTCAGGACAAAGGGATATCAATGGAGATTGCATTGCAAATGAGCTGGCAAGAGCCAGCACGGAGCTCGTTATCTCCCAAATGTTACAGGACAAAGGCATTCTCATTGCCTAAGTTAAATTGGATATCATCCACTTGTTTTAAAAGGAGTCCCAAGCTTGTTGGCAGCAAGAGGCTTGATTCTGTTAAAGGCATATGGATAAGTAGAGAACCGACTCACTTTTAAACTTTAATTCCATGACTAACTAACTATCGCACAATAACTCATCGCACAATATTCTCATGAGCTACTGTCCTTTTAATAGGCAAGCCGTAAGACTTGCCATTCAACCAAATGACTCCTGCAGAAGCTGTGGGTCTGAGAAGGAGGTAGAAACTGTCACCTCATGTGTCAGAGCACTGCACTTGTCATAAAAAGATGGAGGTTTTTCATCACCCACTTTCTGACATCCTTGACCCAGCTCTCTTATATAAATATTTGCCGGAATAGCAAAATTTTTTTGCGGACTCGGGTTGTTTTTCTCTAGGGAATGTTTGAACCCTGGATTGAATATTGATTGTTGTATCATAATGGAACCTCTTTCTTTAAGGGGAGTTCGCCTTAACTAATATAACGTAAACATCTTATGTGTCTTCATCTTGTTAAATCAGTCAATGGAGTACGATTCTTCTATTTTGGACAGACAAAGTCGGTAATTATTGCACAAGACCTTGTCCCACTGACTCTAACGATGTGGTTTTTATCATGCTAAAAATGCGCAACCCGCCTCAACAGTGCTTCAAACCGAAATGACAAGCTTTACTACGCATTTTTTGCAATGGACATTGTCACGAATTGTTTCTTTCATACTGTAAAGCCGAATAGCAAACTAATCTCAGCCAATGGTTCAATTAGAAACAACGTTGCCATACTCTAGGTAGGTAGACTTATTAAGCAAGAGCCCATGGTTCTAACCACAGCTCAAAAATCTATTCTCTTCCTCTGGCAAAAATTCTGAATGTAAAGAAAATTTACCATGAAAATTTTCTCGAAACTCTGTCATTCGGAGTCGATGATAAACTGTAGGTCCACAGAAGTAAGAAGTTAGGTCGTAATCTTGGCTGAGGATTGTAATGAATAATTATGCATGGAAATTAAGTATGTATAGGAAATAGTTTACGACTTTAAGTTGACCATAGGACAACATGAATAATTGTAAAGGGTGTTTTTTATAGAGGTATAAAACTTTAAGTTGCAATAAAACAACGATGGATTATTCGATTGACATGAATTTTATTTATCCGAAAGATAATCTTGTGGCATTACATTTTAAATATGATTTCTGGCATATGACCGCCACGGCTGGCGCGGATGTAGTCCAATCTGGACGTCCAATTTTCGATGACTTTTTCTAACATTTGTGGCCGTATATCGGCAATAATACGGCGAATGTTGTCTTCCAAATGGTCAAGCGTTTGTGGCTTTACCGCATAGACCAATGACTTTACATAGCCCCACAGAAAGTAGTCTAGCGGTGTTAAATCACAAGATCTTGGAGGCCAATTCACAGGTCCAAAACGTGAAATTATGCGGTCACCAAACGTGTCTTTCAATAAATCTATTGCGGCACGTGTGTGTGTGTGACATGTTGCGCCGTCTTGTTGAAACCACATCTCCTGGACATCATGGTTATTCAATTCAGGAATGAAAAAGTTAGTAATCATGGCTCTATACCGATCATCCATAAAGTGGATGGACACAGATCCAATTCCTGTGTTCGATGGCGGATGGACTCATTCGGGACTTCCTCAATGCTACGCTCTACAGCAGCAATAGCTTCTTCTGTACGCACCGTACAGCGTTTCTGGGGAGGCGAGTTATCAATAAGAGTAAACGTGGTGCGAAAACGTTCCATGGTTAATCGAATTAACTGCTCTGATGGACGATTTTGTCGACGATAAAATGGACGTAGTGCGCGATACGTTTTCCGCACAGAACCATTATTTTCGAAATAAAATTGCACAACTTGCAAGCGTTGTTCAGGCGTGAGTCTATTCATCAGGAATTGCCAAACCAAACTGAGAATAAATCACTTGACAGCTGTTAAATCAGTCGCCATCTTGAAAAGTAATGCCAACTTAAAGTTCTATACCTCTATAAAAAACACCCTTTAGATTCTTTTTTCCGTTTAGGAAACTTTCTAACCGTTTTTATTTAATTTATCAGACTAATGACTGTCTGGCGCAGTGTGTTTGTAATTCTTTGTAAATCGTTTATTTATTTCTTCTTCTATTAACAATTAAAAAATACTTGGCTATTCTTAATGATTTATTCATTAAATGTTACATGTTTCCAGAATACAAATCAATCATTTGTTGAATATTTAAGAAAAAAAAAAAAAAAGTTGTACTCTTTTTCAGTATATCACACATTAAATGTTCTGCAGAATTAAATTTTTCTTATGAAATTATTGATTCAATTGCGTCAATAAAGTTGAAAAAAATTAAATATGAAATGGAACACACAATGAAAGTGTGAAATTTTGTTTTTTGTCTATTGATCATACGAGTATTAGAGAGAGAGGGGGGGCCCAGATCAAAGTATTCATCAGCATAGCATGCCAATGTCATGGCATGCCATGTTTGTCTGTCTGTTTCTCTGTATTTACCGTGTGACAGACTGTGTGATTTTCATTTTTCTTTTTATCAGTCATTTATATAAAGAATGATGATTATGATGTTGATAATAATGATTATTATTACGGCTTAATTAATTAGTTTAACGATAACTGAAGTAAATAAAGGCGTGTTTGTTTTCCTTTCTTTTCTTTTTTGGGATCTTTTTTTAGACTGTGAAGGCATGCTTTTCAAGTTTTTTGTATTTTTTGTCGTTTTTTTCGGGGGTTCTGTAGACAACAAAGAAAGCGTATTTTTAATAAGTATCAGGTGTCATCGTACATAAAATTTGTTTAAAATTATCGTTTATGAAATGTCACAAACATTTTGGACATGAGATGGACAGTAAAATTCTGGTCCTTCTGTTATATTATAACTTCATATGGTTGTGGCTACACCCAGGTGGTCGATTTGAACCTGAAGTGCAATAAAACGCCAGTAATTGTTGTCTTCTGTCAATTGCTGACTTCCATTGCTTTCACATAGTTGTTATCTGAGTAGCAGACAGCTGGTGTATAACACAAGCTCGGGCCCAAGGGTGAAATATATAACATCAGGAGCGGCACAGGGATCTATCCTTGGCCCCGACCTATGGAACGTCAACTACGATGGAATTCTGAGAGAGGATATGCCAGATGATATTGCAGCTGTTATCACGGCCTGGAACACGGAAGAGGCACAACGAAAACTGAGACGTGTCATGCTGAGAACGAAAACATGGCTGGATGCCCACGGCCTGCATCTGGCCATGCATAAAACGGAATTACTGCTGATCACTGGTCGTCATATCCCCTTGCAGGTGGACATGAGTATAGGAGACGGGGTAATTAGGACCAAGAGTTCGGTGAAATACCTGGGAATAAGGCTGGATCCCAGACTGACATTTTCACATCAGATTTAGTACTCGGCTAACAAGGCCCAGAAGATCGTTGGACAGCTACCGGCGAGACGGAGACTCCTGATGGAGGTTGGAAACAGCAGAAGAAGCGGAAAAACGCACTGGTAGCGGTACAGAGAACGGCTGCATTGCGTATCGCGTCAGCATATCGTACGGTATCCGCCCCAGCCGTAGTGGTGATAGCGTGTATTATCCCTGTGGATCTGCTGGCAGCGGAGCGGATGGAGATTTATGAGGCGAAATCGGCTGGAAGTCACATAACCGCTCATTTCAGGGAAAACACCATTTCAAAATGGCAACAACGATGGAACGAGGAAGATAGATGAAGATGGACGGCGAGACTTATTCCAGACATAAGGCCATGGATTGGTCGGAAATTTGGAGAGGTAAATTACTACGTTACACAGATGTTATCGGGTCACGGATATTTTAGGCAATATCTGCACAGAATGGGAAAGACCGACTCACCTTACTGTCTTTACGAGGAAGGGGAGATAATTGATGACGCAGAGCACACCGTTTTCGAGTGTGCACGCTGGCAGATTTAGTGGGTGAGGGCCCCACACACGGAGGATGTGACGACTTCCTCTATGGTGTGGTTAGGTACATTTACCCCTCCTCGGCGTGAAAAAAAAATTGCTTTCACATATTTTGGCACCTCGTAGCGCCACCCGTTTTTTGTATTTGTAAGCCTTGGGTTAGGTGAAGTTAGGTAATGTGGCAGACTTTCCTTAAAGGAAGAAGTCTAACTTAGTTCAGAACTAAGGCCCATTATTAATATTCAACACGGAGTTCCATCAATCCCTAGAGGAAACCAACTGAAATATATCAGAAAGTGAGAGTTTGAAACCTCCATCTTTTCATGACACAAGCAGGGCACTGACACGTTAGGAGAAAGGTGATCTTTTCCTCTTCCTCAGACCCACAGCTTCTGCAGAAGTGATTCGGCGGAATGCCAAGTCTTTCAACATGCCTACCTAAAGGACAGTGGCCTGTAAGAATTGCAATTGAGCCATAGATGCCCATACGACATAAGGACAGAAGTGAGTCTGTCTTTTCCAAAGGGGTACAGCAAACTTGTGCGTACCTTCTTGCTGTCAATGAGTGGACGATATCCAATTTAACTGAGGTCCTGGACATCTCATCAACACTGCAATTACGAACGATATCCCTATGTCTCGGAGGATGAGAAGGAATCATTGTAACACATTCTTGGAAGCTGTGAGGCATTCATGCAGGTCATTGTAGATACCGACCAGTATCCTTAAATTTGTAAGGGCAATAAACTTGAAGCCGCTGTAGTCTAGTAGTGTTTGGCTTATTAGACGTGAGGCCATGGTTCAAACCCCAGTCAACTTTCTGCCAGCAGATTTCTGGTAAAAACTCTAAACAGTATTTCGTTCGGTTGAAGTCGCCGTAGTCTAGTAGCTAGTGTGTTGGCTTATTAGACGCAAAAGCCAGGGTTAGAGACCCAGGCCAGACATCAAAGACAAAATACAAAAATTATTTTTCGGCGACTTCCTCTCAGCAGATTTCTGGCAAAAACTCTGAGTAAATAAAATTGCCATGAAAAAGTTTCTCAAAAAATAAAAATCTGTCGTTCGGAGTCGACTTTAAACTGTAGGTTCCACCACTAATGTATAAAATTAACACACACAACATAAGTGGTGTGAGAAACTAGGACGTTGTATAATGGGTTAATTCGACCTCCGGGTACTGTACTTGTCTTAATTGACAAGTACACGTACTTTAACCTATGTCGTTCAGAGTGGTCTTTAAACTGTAGGTCCACCCACTTATGGATAAAATTACCACAAGAAGCAAGTGTGTAAACCAGGCTGAAGTGCTATAATGACCTAAATTATGGTAATAGGCTTGGAGGAGGCATTATAAGGGTAATAATTTATTTCGTACATAATGTCAAGGTCCAAGTATTATAATGACGGAAAAGTTTCACTAAAATCTTAGCTTTACGGGCGTTTTATTTACTTTTTTTTATTCAGAACTTATTAGAACGTTTCATTCAAATGCACATTATTGCTGAATTTTTTTTTACAATAATTTCCGGTAGAAATGCTTTTGTTTTCAAAACCAAATCAAATTTATTATATTCATTCATTAATTGTGGTCTATAAAAAACAATATTTATAAGCGTGTGATAAATTACTGAAATTTCCCAGACTAGACAGTCGACGTAAATTGTAATGTAAATGTAGGCGCAAGTCATCAGTTGAATATAAAATAAAAACCGGCGAAAGAGTCATATTAACTTAAGTCTAATTAAGCTACTCGGCTAGTAATTTTAACCATTTATTACCTATAATAACTACAAATCATTTATATTCTGTAATAAATTATAATGAAAGCAAAAACAAAAAGAAAAAAATAATTCAGAATAATAAAATAAAATTTATTAGAAACGAAATAATCGAACGTAACATAACGTAACGTAATTTTGAATGCGACATTTCAACGACGGTGTTGTAATCATCACAAGTGTTTTCGTTAATTTGTAGAGCGTTTAAAAATATTCAATTTTTTTTATTTGATTTTATTTAAAGCCGACAAAAAAAATTCAAAAGCGATAACAACCAAGTATTTTTAGCTGGGTCTGGCACACCCATTTTCATTGAATTTAATTTTAATTTTTCGATTTTTTTTTTGGTAAATCGTTCAGTCGATCACACTTATGGCTCATGTTCAACACCGCTAATACGACGGAATATGTACATCGTGCCTGCAACATTTCGATCCGTTTAAGCTATAGGCACGCTCAAAAACAGTCGTTTTTCAATTCCCATGATGATAACGATGAAACCAATTCTCATGATATTTTTCGATTTTCATGATATAATGTATACGTTACAACGTTTTAGTGAATAAAGGGCATAAGAGACATTTTTTAAATATTATTTGACTTTTAACAAAAAATAATTTTTCTTTTAAATACATGAAAAAAGGGGAAAAATTGGAATTTTTGGAAAACGGACCATTTGGTATGTAGGTTCAAGGGAAAAGCCGTTCTTCGTCCAGACAGATACTTCTATGTCTTATCAGTCAATCTTTTGTACTTTCAACGATAAGAAGCACGTAATATTCAAAGATTTTGTAAAAGTCAGATAATTTGTAACTAAAAGGTACCCAAAAAGGTAATTTCTATTCAACAAAAAACTTATTAGCCTATAAATTAAGTAAGTTTCATTTCTTGAAAAAGGAAATTTCTTTATAAAAAATACTTGATCTCATTTGTAGTTTATAAAAGTACCAAAAGGGAAAAGTAGTACTTTTTAACTAACGTAATACGTAGGAATACATACATAATTGGTCATTACAACCCTTCAGTCAGGATTACGACCTAGTTTCTCACACCACTTATGTTGTGTGAGTTAATTTTATAAAGGGTGTTTTTATGGAGGTATAGAACTTTAAGTTGGCATTACTTTTCAAGATGGCGACCGATTTAACAGCTGTCAACTGATTTATTCTCAGTTTAGTTTGGCAATTCATCATGAATAGATTCACGCCTGAACAACGCTTGCAAATAGTGGAATTTTATTTCGAAAATAATGGTTCTGTGCGGAAAACGTATCGCGCACTACGTCCATTATATCGTCGACAAAATCGTCCATCAGAGCAGTTAATTCGATTAACCATGGAACGTTTTCGCACCACGTTTACTCTTATTGATAACTCGCATCCCCAGAGACGCTGTACGGTGCGTACAGAAGAAGCTATTGCTGCTGTAGAGCGTAGCATTGAGGAAGACCCGAATGAGTCCATCCGCCATCGAGCACAGGAATTGGATCTGTGTCCATCCACTTTATGGAAGATTTTGCGGAAGGATCTTGGTTTGCGTGCTTACAAAATCCAACTCGTGCAAGAATTGAAGCCAAACGATCATCAAGTAAGGCGTAGATTCGTCGAATGGGCCCAAAACGAGATTACCGTTGTTCCCGATTTTCATAAGCGAATTTTGTTTAGCGACGAAGCGCACTTCTGGTTGAATGGCTACGTCAACAAACAAAACTGCCGCATTTGGAGTGAAGGTAATCCTCAAGTGTAGGTGGAAACACCGTTACATCCAGAAAAACTGACTGTTTGGTGCGCTTTATGAGCTGGTGCAATCATTGGTCCGTACTTTTGCAAAAACGATGGTGGCCAGAACGTTACAGTCAATGGTGATCGGTATAGAGCCATGATTACTAACTTTTTCATTCCAGAATTGATTAACCATGATGTCCAGGAGGTGTGGTGGTTTCAACAAGACGGCGCAACATGTCACACAGCTCGTGCCACAATAGATTTATTGAAAGACACGTTTGGTGACCGCCTAATTTCACGTTTTGGACTTGTGAATTGGCCTCCAAGATCTTGTGATTTAACACCGCTAGACTACTTTCTGTGGGGCTATGTAAAGTCATTGGTCTATGCGGTAAAGCCACAAACGCTTGACCATTTGGAAGACAACATTCGCCGTATTATTGCCGATATACGGCCACAAATGTTGGAACAAGTCATCGAAATTTGGACGTCCAGATTGGACTACATCCGCTCCAGCCGTGGCGGTCATATGCCAGAAATCATATTTAAAATGTAATGTAAATTTAATGGATGTACTCTAGTGAAATAGAGGAACTTGTTCTCGAAAATCACTTGTTTTTGAGTAATACTCATTTGTTTGTGGTCGATTGGCTGGCAAGTGAATTGTACAGTGTATTACAGAGAGATACGTTCGTATGTGGAAAGCACTTGTTGTAGACGTTTTTTCTATCGTTTACAATATACATAGAATCAAGTCCTCCCTTTTTTCTTCTTCCGATGTTTTATTTTCCTAGTGTTTTACGAAAAAGACTTACAAAAAAAAATGGCTTTTAATACCTTTTTGACGTACACTTCAGTTGTTGACTTACATTTCATTTCATTTTTTTCTCCTTTCGTAATTCGATTTTTTTTTCAGAAGTGCCCGTCTAATAAATAAAAATTATGAGTATTTATTGCTCAAATCTAATCTCTAAATTGAAAGGGACTCGCAAGTATTCTATTATCTGAGTGACCTTTGTATTTTGTTGCACACAATGAATACAATGTATATACAATCGTATAGTATTTGGTAATAGAAATTCTTCTAAGCGTTCTAAGCGCTAGTAATTCACTTAACCGGACTTATCTAGCCAGACATGGGATTTACTCTATAAACACTACACGTTATACGTTATCTGTGTTGTATTGTTGTATTACTAATGGGTAGCCAATAAAATCCAATTTTTCCAATTTATTAATAACAATTTTTTTAAATGTTTTTGTTTATTTTTATTTCTTGTTTATTTTTTTTTCTTTTTTTTTCTAGTCACTCTCATAAAATATTGTCGCTAAGAATGTGCTCGACTGATTGGTTGTTTTTTTTTCTAACACGCTTTATTCACGTGAAATTCTTTTTTTCCAAATGACCATCAAAATTATTGAACCCCGGGTATGACGATGCGTTGTATATGAATTTCTGATGATAAGAAAATTGTGGTTGTTTTCGTTTTGAAAGAAATTCTCATGGTAAATAGCGTCATATCACCATCGCGACGACCACCACCACCAGCCAACAATACCCATTAAATTTAATTAGACCATCCATCCATAGTACATTAGTTTGTGGACCTGACTATACAACAGAAATACAAGCGTTAGAAAAAAGTAGCATGTGTGACGACGAAATTCCGTAAGACAGACGGGGCCAATAAAAAACGTAAAAAAAACGTTTAAAAATATTTTTCTTTATCGATTTGTTGAGTTGAAACAAATTAAAAAACGTGGTACTTTTTAAAGTAACTTTTTTGTACATTTTTCAATTTAAGTACCCTTTTTAAAAACTTTATGCTTTACAACTGTGAGGTCATTTTCAGAAAAAGAGGTATTTGAATTCGTAACGCGACGAAAGACTGAACACAATGATTGAAGCAACTTATGATAGATGCCATGATCATGCCATAAAGATTGTCATAAAATGGGAAAGGAAATCATCATCTTATGCATTAGGATATCAAGGCTAGGGGCGTAAAGCAGATTGATTTCGCATCCAGTATCAGAGTACATCGAATATGAATATAATAAGCGTAATCTGATTCTAGGACACAGTCTGACAACTTCTAGACTGTTACTGTTGATTTGTTGCTGTCATTCCTATTCTTTCTGTCTCCCATAGTCTGTATAGGTAAAGGGTGTTTTTTATAGAGGTATAGAACTTTAAGTTGCAATAAAACAACGATGGATTATTCGATTGACATGAATTTTATTTATCCGAAAGATAATCTTGTGGCATTACATTTTAAATATGATTTCTGGCATAAGACCGCCACGGCAGGCGCGGATGTAGTCCAATCTGGACGTCCAATTTTCGATGACTTTTTCCAACATTTGTGGCCGTATATCGGCAATAATACGGCGAATGTTGTCTTCCAAATGGTCAAGCGTTTGTGGCTTTACCGCATAGACCAATGACTCTACATAGCCCCACAGAAAGTAGTCTAGCGGTGTTAAATCACAAGATCTTGGAGGCCAATTCACAAGTCCAAACGTGTCTTTCAATAAATCTATTGTGGCACGAGCTGTGTGACATGTTGCGCCGTCTTGTTGAAACCACATCTCCTGGACATCATGTTTATTCAATTCAGGAATGAAAAAGTTAGTAATCATGACTCTATACCGATCACCATTGACTGTAACGTTCTGTCCATCATCGTTTTTGAAAAAGTACAGACCAATGATTCCACCAGCCCATAAGCAGTCAGTTTTTCTGGATGTAACGGTGTTTCCACATACACTTGAGGATTACCTTCACTCCAAATGCGGCAGTTTTGTTTGTTGGCGTAGCCATTCAACGAGAATGTGCGCTTCATCGCTAAACAAATCTTGCACGAGTTGGATTTTGTAAGCACGCAAACCAAGATCCTTCCACAAAATCTTCCATAAAGTGGATGGACACAGATCCAATTCCTGTGCTTGATGGCGGATGGACTCATTCGGGTCTTCCTCAATGCTACGCTCTACAGCAGCAATAGCTTCTTCTGTACGCACCGTACAGCGTCTCTGGGGATGCGAGTTATCAATAAGAGTAAACGTGGTGCGAAAACGTTCCATGGTTAATCGAATTAACTGCTCTGATGGACGATTTTGTCGGCGATAAAATGGACGTAGTGCGCGATACGTTTTCCGCACAGAACCATTATTTTCGAAATAAAATTGCACTTTTTGCAAGCGTTGTTCAGGCGTGAGTCTTTCATGATGAATTGCCAAACCAAACTGAGAATAAATCACTTGACAGCTGTTAAATCGGTCGCCATCTTGAAAAGTAATGCCAACTTAAAGTTCTATACCTCTTTTGTTATTGCGACCTGGTTCCTGGACGCAGGGACATTGAAGGCAGACACACTTGTTAAGCATGGTACAGCAAAAAATTCGAACAAACTCATACGTGAGATTGGCATTCATTTACATTCTTGTTCGCTTATTCACAAGGGGAAAATGATTCCACTGGTATAAATATCAGACAAATTTGCAATTAAACCTGATCAGAATCCATCTGAAAAGGCTCAAAAGTAGTCATATCGGGGCACTGGATTCAGGGGATGTAAATTCTGCAGAAGGTGCAATGTCGAGGTATAAAGGAAACCAAAGAAAATCATTCCTGTTATTGGAAACTGGAGACGAAAGATTTTTAGGATGCCAAAACCCAAAGGAAATTTGCACAATATCATAGGAATTGAAGTCGCCGTAGTATAGTAGGTAGTGTGTTGGCTTATTAGACGTAAAGCCAGAGTTCGAGCCCCAGGCCAGACATCAAAACAAAATACAAAAAGTATTTCTTCGGCGACTTCCTCTCAGCAGATTTCTTGCAATGAAAAGTTTCTCAAAAATCTGTCGTTCGGAGTCGACGTTAAACTGTAGGTCCCGCCACTCATGTATAAAATTAACCCACACAACATAAGTGGTGTGAGAAACTAGATCGTTATCCTGACTGAAGGGTTGTAATGACCAATTATGAATGTATGTATGCATAGGAATTCTGTAAGATGCATGCACGCTATGGGGATCGAACAGCCCAAAAATAACTGTGAAGAAGCCAGTACAAGCACAGAGCACTACGGGTATATGATAACTGACTTGTTTTGTCTGCCTATGAAGCCTTCGAAATAGACTGTATGCTGTTCCAAACAGACAGTATAACGAGCCTTGGAACACACTTCAAAATAAGAAAGAGTAATTTCAACTTTGGCGACGTTAATTGACCATCCAGATCATGCGTTTCGGCTTCCTTAGATTTTTTAGTGGGAATGCATCAAAGACTGTGTCTAGGCTGATAATAGCCTAACATTTGAGAATGATTTTGCTGCAAGCAATACAATAGTTTTGGTATGACCCAAGTATTATAATGAAATCAAAGTTTTATCGAAATTCCAGCTTTATGGGTGTTTTATTTCACTTTGCTTTTAAAATCGATAAAATGGGAAAGGAAATCATCATCTTATGCATTAGGACATCAAGGCTAGGGGCGTAAAGCAGATTGATTACGCATCCGGTATCAGAGTACATCGAATATGAATATAATAAGCGTAATCTGATTCTAGGACACAGTCTGACAACTTCTAGACTATTACTGTTGATTTGTTACTGTCATTCCTCTTTTTTCTGTCTTCCATAGTCTGTATATGTAGTTTTGTTATTGTAACCTGGTTCCTGAAGGCTCTTGTTAAGCATGGTACAGCAGAAAATGCGAACAAACTCATACGTGAGATTGGCATTCATTTACATTCTGGGAAAATGAATGCACTGGTATAGATATCACACAAATTTGCAATTAAACTTGATCAAAATCCATCAGAAAAAGCTCAAAGTAGTCATATCGGGGCACTGGATCCTGGTGCTACAGGTCCAGGGGATGGAACTTCTGCAGAAGGTGTAATGTCGAGGTATAAAGGAAACCAAAGAAAATCATTCCTGTTATTGGAAACCGGAGACGAAAGATTTTTAGGCTGCCAAAACCCAAAGAAAATTTGCACAACATCACAGGAATTCTGTAAGATGCTATACACGCTATGGGGATCGAACAACCCATAAGTAACTGTGGAGAAGTCAATACAAGCCCTGAAAAAGTGTCTGATAATTCAGAGCACTACGGGTATATGATAACTGATTTTGCCTGCCGATGAAGCTTATGAAATAGTGTCACGAGCCTTGGAACACACTTCAAAATGAGAAAGAGTAATTTCAACTTTGGCGACGTCAATTGGCCACCTAGATCATGCGATTCGTCCTCCTTAGATTTTTTTAATGGGAATACATCAAAGACTGTATTTAGGCTGATAATAGCCTAACATTTGAGGATGATTTTGCTGCAAACAATACAGAAGCTTTCATTTTACCTATATTGTACTTCGCTCAAAAATGGTATGACCCTAGTATTATAATGAAATTAAAGTTTTATCGAAATCCCAGCTTTCCGTGTGTTTTATTTCACTTTGCTTTTCAAATCGAAGAATGGATAATCGTGTACTTAATTTATTTAGGTTCTGGCAACTTCTAGATTGTTACTGTCGATTTGTTGTTGTTATTCTGTTATTTAAAAAAAAAAATTAATTTGTTTTTATTGAAAAAATATTTTCCTTTAAGGGTTTTCGTTGACTTGATTAAATATTTTAATAAGTAGTACAGTCGCAAGTAAATTAACACGTTGACTGCCGATTACGAGATAACTCGTAGACTGCGTTCAATTCTAGGAAGCCAACTACGAGTTATCTCGTACTCACTAAACCGATTTCTGTCATAAAAAACATCATTTTTGCTTTCTGATGATACCTATGATCTAAAAACAGAGTTTTTAGTAATTTAATGTCAATGTAATGTAATGCAGCGGCAGTCAACGTGTTAAACTTATTTTTGACAATTTTTCTTGGCAATTACACTGTGTTATGGCACAAACGATACCACAATAATTATAATTCAGTGCAAAAAACAAAAAATATTACGTCGTATTTTTAATTGTCTTAACATTAATGAAATCCATGAAACTAAATCTTCTTGTCAATTTCATTTCCTGTTCAACAGGATCGCATCCCAAGTTCAACTTCAAGGATTTGATGAAAATGATGCAATTTTCGTGTAAAACTTTTATTTTTTCCGCATCTAAAACAGTCTTTTAAGTCAAGGTTACGCTCTATATCGTAGACTATACTATACCGTACTTGTATCATATCGTAATCATTCATTAACTTATCCTTGAAATGATTTTACGTTGTAATTTAATCATTTTATTTTCTGTGTAAATTCAGAGCAAAAAATATTATTTTTTGATTATTGAGTGCGCGCAGTCACACGTTTATTTTTTGGTGTGGTCTGGTTTAATGACCCTGATGGGTTGGTAGCCTGGTTGATCAGAAATTTAAACCCTAAAAGGTGAACGTATTTTCAATGTCAATAAATATAAAAAGGAAAATTAACGCAACAGTGTAAAAATTTGTTAATATTTGTTGTACAATTAAGTAATAAAATCCAGTGGTACACTGTGAAAAATTAAGAGTTTTTTTTATTTCATCACAATTGCTTCAAGCATTTGCTGAATCGTAACGATTTTTGAGTAAAAATTCCATATGATAGGGGACTATTCATGATACTTTTTAGTGAAATAACTTTTGTTTTAATTTTCCTTACTCAATTAGCCATTACAACCCTTCAGTCTGGATTACAACCTAGCTTCTGACGAAATCCATGTCATATGTGTAAATTTTTTTTAAATCGACACCGAACCGCAGATTATCATGGCAATTTTATTTAGGTTAGGTTAGGTTAGAGGACGTGTACCTGTCAGTCAAGACAGGTACAGTACCCGGAGGTCAGATTGACCCATTGTAAAACGTCCTAAAGGTGGGAAGGATAGTATAGGGGGTAGGATTAAAGGAGGGTATATGGGAAAGGGGGGAGGAGTGGGAAGCGGAGGAATAACATAGACCAGACACAACAAATGGTTGGGAGAGCGCGACTACACCGATGAAGTCCTAGCCTCTCAACCAGCCTAAGCCACTAATGAATCTGTGGAGAGCCTTGATGTCGGCTCTCGACACAGTATTCAAACCCTCAAAGAAGGGCCTACCAAGGGTCCTCAACCTCAATCTACCAAGGGCTGGGCAGTTACAGAGGAGGTGTTCGATAGTCTTCAACTCCTCCTCATCGCAACACGCCCTGCTGGAAATTTTATTTACTCCCACAGTTTGTGCCAGAAGACTGCTGAGAGGAAGTCGCCGACGGAAATACTTTTCCATATTTCGTTCTGTTCGAGATGTCTAGCCTGGTGTTTGTACTAAAAGCTCTCGTCTCTAGACTACGGCGATAACGTCAACAGCAAACGTAATTGAAAGCTGTGGCTGCACTACATCTCGAGAACCATTAGTACTCAATGAAAATAAGTTCCAAAAACCACTAAATTTTTACAGTGGACTCTATCCTAGCAGTGATAAATGGCAACCCTATTATTCTAGAACCCACTGCAGTAGATCATTCAACTGCATTAAAGATACTGAATCCAGACAAAGAGATAATACTGAGATGGGTGAGATTTTTTTGAAAGTTCTATGCTCCTATCTTATGTGATAAAATGTTCTTAAAGTCGTATAGACTGTAAAATTTTTCTCAGTGTATTGTGATTAAACTTTTTTGTTTGTATATGTATACAATACCAGCCAAATGAAAATTTTTACAACAGTTCCAGCCAGTCTGCTGCCTTCCCATTTATATGTGTGAGTTTTGCAGTGTGTGCACTGTACAGTACAGAACCTCACAAACCAGTTTATTAGTTTCTATAAAAAGACCTTGACCCCTATATTTCCCGGTGTAAAAACCAAAAACAAACTTTAACTGTCAGGCACAAAAGTGTTGAATGTTTTTACTGTGTTTCAAAATGTATACGAACAATTTAATTTAGCGCAGCCATAGAGAGAGAGAGGAGAGACAAAATGAACTTGAACGGTCAAAAACCTAAAAATAAAGAACATTGGGAGGGAACACCCATATAACAACAGCAGCTTTAAAGTTCAGGCAGAAATATACGTTTCACGCATAACGATGACACTTCGTTCGTGTCGTAAAATGTGTAACGAATTCTAAGCGATACATTCAGTCGAGAGGGTTCGTTCCTTCTCTACAGTGTGCGGCTGGTAGGCGAATTACTGGAAAGAGAAGAGCTGCCGAGTGTGTGTATGTGTATGTGTGTGTGTGTGGTATTGTAAGGAACTTCCTTGCATTGTGTTATTAACCTCTAACCAACAATTGCGGTTAAACAAACAATTATTGAAACCAGTCTGACTTAAATAAGCTGACAGTTTTTGTTATTGAAAGTTTTTGCGTTTTTACTTTTTTGTTTTTGTTTCTGTTTCGGCTTTTATGTGGAGGTGATAAAGTCTACTTTTTTTTTTTCTTTAATTGAATCATTTATTTGGAGGCCAGATTATTATACGTTTTGTACTGATGAAAACAATTTTTTTTTCGATTATTTTCTCTCCTTCTACAAGTTTTGTATTAAAAAAATAAACAAAAATTGCGTAAGATCCACAAAAAATAAAAAATAAGGAGGAAGTAAATACTCGTATACATATAATGATGGAGGTGGTGGCATAAATAATTGAATATTGATTTCATATACGATATTACGTAAGCTTGTTATAAAACTTTTGGCCCTCATGGTAATTCCCCCTTTAGTTCTGCACGCGTTCAAAAATATTTATGTCAATCCGCATCAGTAAAGTACCTCCCAGGTTCGTATTGATAAGCACTCACTAGGTTTGGTTAGGTCTGAGTGGTAGCTCTGATTTCACAAAGCTCACTTGAGCACGCATAGCGGCCCGTTGTGATGCCACGGGTGAACGCAGTCCCTGTACTGACCAAGTTCCACCAAAATCAGGGAAGAGGAAGATGTTGGCCAGAGCAAGGGCTGCACATTAAAAGCACGACTACCCCATACTGGAAAACCAGCGAGAAAGTTTGATGACCGAAGCTATATCCTTGATATCAATAGATGATAGCTCCGTCAGGCTGACAAGAAATGGAGAACCAAATAACCTATATCTACACCTAGCAAGAGACGTGCACTGACAAAGAAAGTGGATAACAGTCTCCTCTTCCTCAGCGGATCTGCATCCACGGCAGAAGTTGTTAAATTGGAGCCTCATTCTCTCCGCGTGTATACCCATAACGCAATGACCTGTAAGCACGGCCACTGTGGTTGAGATGACGTCACGACCAAGACCAAGTAATTGGTTGGTACGCCTTCTATCCATCAAGGGCCGGGTGAGTCTAGCGGTGGAGTAGGACTCCTCATTGACCCAGGATAGGTTGGCGTCCCGAGAGAATTTCCGCGCAATGTCCAACTGGACCGAGGCAAGTGGCATACCCAGTTCAATTGAAGAGGATTCCGGAATGAGCGCACCAGCTCTGGCGAGCTCGTCGGCCCTACAGTTTCCCGGAATGTTACTGTGCCCGTGGACCCACACTAGTGAGACACTGGTGAAGCGCCCAGAAAGAAGGCCGAGACAGCGGCGACATTCCCTAACGATCCTAGTTATTCACGAAACTAAGCACTCACTGCTTGAAGCAGTTTCTATTTTGAAAACAAGTATTCTTGTAGACTCAATGCATTGTAAAAGGCCGGTTACTAATCTCAGATGGTTTCTGTTTAGTCTGATGTATGACTCAGATCTCCTTTTACTGTAGTTTTCCAACAAAAGTTACGATTGCCGCAAACCTACTTGGCTTGAGAAGAATCTCTGCCTCTCTCTCGATCTTTCTTTTCGCCAAAAATAGCCGTTCAAACAAATATATTCTGGCCCTAAGCAGTGGCATGCAGCTTATCCCCTTACAAGCTTTTTAATCTGTTCATTGCCTTGAATTCCTGGCTGAAGGGTTTGTTAACATATTTCCTCTATCCAGCTTGCTCAATCAGTCCCATACTTTTCTCTTATAACCTCATACAAGCCGTGTGCTCGTATGAAGGTCTGGCTGTCGGAGATAGTACTGCTACGCCCCGTTCTTTGTACTTCATTTTGTGGCGTAGGCTACCGCTTGAAATATACACGCGAGTTTACCAATGAGTTACGAACATTTTACTCTGGGATTGCGACTGAAGTCGCTGTAGTATAGTAGTTATTATATTGACTTATTAGACGAGAGCTTGTGGCACAAATCCTAGCTCAGATATATTACGCAAAACAAAGATATGAAAAAATTAATGCTTTCAGCTTTTGAATTCATGCTAACGATAGATCTAGCCATCTATGGAAATAAGACTTTGGGGAGCGGGTATGTAACTACAAGGCAACGCCACTGATTGGTTTCAACTTGGCGAAGCCCGGGGCTATCCTTGCAAGTACATACCAAGCAGCTCACAGCCTCCGTATCTTAGATCAGGCGCTCCCCGGGTACTGGTACTCAGCACCCGCTGCGTACTTGCTAATGTGAGAAGGCAAGATTGACGATTCGGCGCGACCTTGACTATGTACTGGAAATCGAAGATGACGCAAGTGGGTTGACGTTTGTTGCATTCCGTTACCTGAGTACACCGAGTGAAAACCGGTCGAAATGGCTTTCAGGCTAATGTTGCAGACGCCTCCGTTTCGTTAAATCCGTGGCAGGGCTTCAAGTACGTTCGATTATCGTCGCCATTTAGTTGGTGATGCAGGTTTGGTTGAGATGACTTCTAATTAGTGTCCGACCTGGCTCTGAACGCAAACTCCCATGAAGATTTGCGTCAACCCTCGCGAGGACCTCACTGATTACCATAGGCACCCTCGGGGTCTTTGGAGGACAACTGCATATTCGATATGAGATAGTGGCTTGAAGATGGAACCCAAAAGAGAAAATGAATAAAAGAATATTGGAAGTGGAAGAGATGATGCAGGGAGAGGTTGCCTTTATGAGCAGCCCAAAAATCAGGCGATCGCCGGTGAAGAAATCCCAGATGACGGCGAACTCTCAGAGCATGTCTGCGAGGAACAATGGAATGGAGAAGGGTGGCACGACACCAAAATCTGGGCAGGAGGGCGCGCAATCGCATGCACAGCGACCAGCGCATAGTGGAACAAAGGAACCGCTTTTGGAACACAGTTCCCTTGACAGGAGTTTATATGCAGGATGAAAAACTCCGAGGAGGAGACGCTCACTAAGTGCCAGAGTGTTATCCGCAAGTTTAGAATGGCAATGACGAAGGCAAGGAACATCAGTATGGAGGCTCAGAGCGGAGTATCGGAATTAGAAGAGCTCATCGACATAATGAGGAGCTATAGAGAGAATTGGAAGACTGCGGAAAAGGAAAAAGAAGCGAGTATAGCACTCGAGATCACCAGGAATAACAGGAACGACTGTGATGACTCCACACCTGTTAGTTGCCTCAACAAGAGAGGCGCCTCAAGCCGAGAGGAAAACCGACGGACACGATACAGCTCAAGGAAACAGTGGACGAGGAATGGAAAACAGTGAAGAGCAAGGAAAGAGAAAAAGGAGCGACGAAAAACTATGAAGGAAAGGAATGTAATCATCCACCCAACCGAGGGGCGCAGCTACGCTGACGTTCTGAAAATATCAGAGACGAAGATATATTCCCTTTTCTAGAAAGTTTATACAGCTAACATCCTATCCTTCTTCATATTATTACTTTGTTTTAATTTATACAGCGAAGCAGCAGATTCTAGAGTCCAAAGGTTGTCATTTCCATGGTTCTCTGTGAACATATTCCCTTTTGCTGTATTGGGTGTAGTGGGACAGATTTTTGTTTATTGTGCACTGTCTGACCTCCATGTGAAGTTCGTTGTTAATGTCTGTTGCCATTATATAGAGGCTTTACTGTTGTTTGAACCAAGTAGTATGTGTGTAAATAAGTTTGTTATTGGTGTTGAGCTAGCTATGGTTTTATCAGTATAAATGGGAACGCGTGTATCCAAAAAGTGTGGAGTGTATGAGTGCATTTGCAATATGAATCCGACATTAACTTGCCAAAAATTAAACGAAATACTACCGTAGACATAATAAATGAATGAAATTTAATAAAAAAAAAAACAAAATAAAAGATAAACAATGTGAAAGAGACAAAAATAATAATTTTTTTTATAAACAATATTTGTGTGTTTATTTTTAAACAAATAAAAACAATAATAAAAGAAAACATTAAAAACAAAATAGACTGTGACTAAGAGACAGCAATTTATGAAAATTATCACACATTGATTATTACTGTCCGGGTGGGTATATTTGGGGCCCGTTGTTAAGCCAAAAGAAGCTCATGTCTCATGCCTCATGGTGGTTATATTTTCAATATCCATTGTTTCTTTTGATTTTATTTTCTGCGCATATTGCATTTTGTGATTTCGAAAATTTAATTACGCGTTGTTTTTTGTTGTTAAAATTATTAAATTTTTTATTTGTTAACAAATAAAAAAAAAAAAAAAAAGGTGCACCTCAGGTTAAACGCATGCATGATAACATCACACACTTCATTATTGTACTCGGGAGGGAGTAAATGTTTTTATTTTTTTGAACTGATTTTCGTAATCATTTCGAGTTCATTGTATCGCATGCAAATTCACGGTCATTGTTAGTTTGTTTGCTTAAATTCGTCGACAGTCGACTGTCTGATTTGTGGGGGTATTTTTGGCAAAAAAAAAAAAAAAAAAAAAAAAAGAATAAAAAACGTGTCTTTATTTTACCACAGACACTGAAAGAAACAATAATTATTTGGAATTTCTACGATTTTTATTTATTGTTTTTTAACCACAATAGAAATTTTATGATTAAAACCTTAATTGATTAGCTTATTAGTATAAACAAGGTTGAAAGAGTTCATCTTCTCTAAGTAGGAGTCAAGTCACACTGACATTTCAGTGTCTTTTAATTCTTAGAAAATCGATTAGAGATTGAAACCAATATTGTGAATGCCATTCTTAAGCCGTAGCAATGATTAATCCACATGAAACCTTTCTAATGTTCCCCTAGAACTTAACAGGTGAGTTATGTTTGCTTGATTTAGAACAGATGAAGAGAGGCGAAGGCTCTTCTCAAACCCAATGGCTTAAGGACAAGATGAGATTTTAGTCATTCGTCAGACTATGTAGTTGTAGCCTGAAGATGATAACTGATCTTTTGACCAGGCGATGTACAGAATAGCTAACGTCTCAAGCCGTATATATAGATCCTGTGATCATGAAATTGAATTATGAGAATACATACTTGGAAGATGGGATGTGTTAAAATATATCAGAATGAAAAATTTAGGTGCAAACCAACTACTAGGCGCCTACGACAACGTTATGAACTTTGTAAATGCAACAGTATTAGCTGGGATATTATAGGGTATGGTTGAGGCCGGTACAATAGATTAGATGGTCGCTATACTCTTTGAAAGTTTGATGAGCCTAATGAATGATCTGTTATCCAGCAATGACTGATTCTTTAAACATTCGAGAAAGGGTGATGGGACAACCTTTTTGTTGTATAATGGGTCAAATCGACCTCCGGTACTGTACTTGTCTAAATTGACAAGTACACGTCCTCTAACCTAACCTTTTTGTTAGCATGAAGTACGCAATATTTACTTTCACCTCAGCAGGTCTGTAACTTCTATAGAGCCATTAGCAGTTAAGCGAATGACTTGTGATGTAGCGATTCCAGTTAGGCTTCCTAACCAATTTAGGTTAGGTAGGATTCTTCACCAGTGCCGGATTTGATAGTAACTAACAAACACCTCAACCTTATGGTAAACTTAAAAGATGTATGTAAAGTGTGGATTGATATACGACGGTAGCATGTCAAATAAAGACAGGACATCAACCATACAATTACCCGGGATATTACAGTAAACCGATGTGACCGCGAGAGTCTACACTTTTTACGTATTAACGATAGTTTTAATAATGATTGCCAATTGTAGTGGGAGCGTTGTGTTATAGGGGTTAAAGTGCTTGGCTACAAACAATTCAAGTTTAAACCCGAGAAAAACGGAAATTGAGGCAATAAGAGACTTTAATCTACTCAATATAATCAATCAAGCGCCTTGACGCCAAAGGGACTTCTGTATAAAACGATAAACGCATGTTTGGGAGCGCAAACCTTAGATAAATAGTAAGACTAAATGATGAAATATCCTTAGCATATCACCCAATACTACAAACTAATGTAATTGCCTAGAAACAAGGCTAAATGGTAACTCTGTTATCCTAGAACCTGCTATAGTAAGCCATTCACCTGCTTAGCTTACTTAATTGGTAATTAATACCCTTTAGTCAGGACTACAACCTAGCTTCTCACACTACCCTTATTGTGAGTGTTAGTTTTACTCATGAGTGGAGGGATCTATAGTGTACAATTGAGTGCGTACCCTAGATTTTATTTACTCTCAGGGTTTTTGTCAGAAGAGTGCTGAGAGGAAGCCGCCAAAAATATATTTTTCACTTTTCGTTTGTTTTGGGATGTTTGAGCTGGGGTTTGAACCATGGGCTCGATTCTAATATGCCAACACACTGCCTATTAGACTACATCGACTGCTTAACTGGAACAAAGCAGAGAAATAACAAATAGGGTCGGATAGATGATTGGTTCTTAAAGGTTATAAAAATAAATGGTGAAGGGGCGTGGCACTCTGGAATCAATGTTCAGATTTTCAGTCAAATTATTATGAATTATTTTATACAATTGTTTTGTGTTAGTAAAAGTAACTGTTTCTGTAAACAAAATGCAATGTTTTTGTAAATAAAAGACCCCATAAAAAAAGAATGAAAAATAAAAATTAATCTTAAGAGAGAGAGAGAGGCAGCTTGGCAGCACTTGGATACAAAATTACTTTGTTGTGCTACTTCTTCTTCTTTTTCTTCTACGTTTTTTCTTTGTAGTCATTTTGAACTTTGAAATGATGTCATTTGTGATTTGATTGTATTGTTGTTGTTTTATTTTTATGAAAATAAATTAAAAAATAATTTTTCTTTTGTTTTTTTTTAGTTCTTATTATTGCTGTGATTTAGTCTTGGCAACAAGAACAATATTTGTAAAGCCATGATAACATTCTAATACTCGTATGTGCTGCAATCTATTAAATTATAATGACCTGAAGGATTGGACTTGGTTGACAGGTGGTTATAAAAAGGCCCGGACTTATGAGGTGAGTTCATTGAGCAATTAATTTCTCTTATTTCTGTTTACTATAACAAAATCCTCCGTTATATATTTGACATTAAAGTATAGGATGTTATGTAGCCGTATGAAACCCAATATTTTCATCATCTTTTTTGTGATTGTAAAAATATTCAGAAAAGTTGTGTCTTCGTATTCCCCTGTAATATATATTTGCTTTCAATTAAATGCTTACTTATCGTGTAAAAGAGAAAATTTCACAACAAAAAAAGTAAAAAGAAAAATATGAAACAAAGAACGGAAAAGAAGAAAACGCCCACAAAAATTTATCTGAATGTGTTGCGAAGGCGCCTATCCATTATTTAGACTTTGGACTTGTAAAAGCTACATAATAACGAATATGTGTTATTTTTACATCAGGGCCATTTAAAATAGTCTTTTCTCTCTCTTGAATTTTCTAGATAAATACTTGAGGAAAATTATTAAAAAAAAAAATTATGTGCACAATAATATTGCAATACGACATAGAAACAAGAAAAATTTTTCTAATTGGCTAAAACACTTGCAGGTTTTGCATATTGAAAATGAATGATCTTTATAAGAGAGGATATCTGTTTATAATATAAATTAAAAATGTATACGACAGCCACCTTTTGGGGTACCCTTTTAATGCTCAAAAGGATATGAGTCGCACACAAAGCATCTCGCTCATCTTCTTATTATTTCTTTGCTTTGTTTCAGATTCATTCAAAAAGTCTGTTGCATAGGTGATTTATTTAGTAGAGCAAGTTCTAGAATGATAGGGTTGCCACCTGACGTTGTCCAGATAAGGTCGTAAATTGTTGTAGAGGCTGTAGTGCTGAGATTTTTAGTTCATTGAGTCCTACGTACTATGTTCTCATTTTTAAGATTTTTCTTTTAGAATTGTAAGGCAAAGGAGGTGATAATCAAGTGGAATCAGTCGATCCAATGATTTGAGGCGAGAATAGTAGCTACTTTAAAAATTTCCAAAGACTTTTGTTTTCGAAAAATAGTTTTTTTTTTATTGGTAATCATTTCCCTGGGAATATGCGGATTAATTCAAAAACAAGTGCCGTCTCTCCATTGTATGGAGCACAGCCCAATGATGGTTAGTTCTCACTAGTGTATGTAAAGCACTTAACTCTGATATATGTAAGTTTAGGTCCGGCCCTGGGACTTTATGAACTTAACATCTAATGTAAGTTTACAGGAAAACATTTTTTTGGACACTTCAAAACTATATTCCGAATTCCCATTCCTTTTTAAAGGCTACATAGTATTTTGCCTATAAAGACTTCATCTTTAGCGTATATTCTCTAGAAATTTAAACGAAGAAATACTTCTTGGGCGTAAGCAGATTTCAGAACTTGTGTATCCATAAAGGCAAGTACAAAAATACCCGTCGGACATGGGTATCTTTGTGTTTGTCCTAGAAAAAGGAAACGAAAGCGAGTAAAAGAATTGAAAAATCCGGCCAAGATCTATCCCAGATGCTCATCAGTCTCACAACACAATGTCCTATAAGAAACCCAATTACAATGTTGGCTCCAGCTGCAATAAATTTCCATCATTGGCGACAGATGAGCAAAGCCTCGTAATATCCCCCAATCTATTTTTCTAGTACCTCTGCTCTTTCTCTCACCTCCGAATCCAACACCCTGTGGGTCAAAAGGGGTCGCAGATAGGTGCAAATGGACTACGACCTACTTACTCCATTATCAATCAAGAGAGAACGCAATCTAGCAAGGGCATTACGTTTCCAGTAATTACACTACTATAGGATTATAAATGCATCAATTTCAGATGCTTCATTTGTTTGGTGTAGTGATAAATGTCGTCAGGGTAGTGTAAACCTCAGATGACACCTTAAGAAAAAAAAGAATTTTTCGGCGTAACCTCTTCGCAGTGTTCCGGCAAAAGTTCAGAGAATAATTGCCATGAAAAGGCTTTTTAAACTTGTAGTTCGGAGCCGACATTAAACTGTAGGCCCTGTCACTCATGAATAAAATTAACACACACAACACGGGTAGTGGATAGGCTAGATTGTGTCCCGACTAAAAAAGTGGTGATGGCCGATAATATACAAATAGATAATTGCCCAGTATTCTGCGTATTCCCAGAAACTGTTTAGGTCAGAGCTATATTCAATAGCAACACTTTAATTCACTAGCAGACGAGTTTTATTCTTCTCTTAAATATTCCCAAATCTTCTGCAGAAATATTTAACTAAACAAAGTTCTGAAAATCACTATACCTCATTCAATGTTTACATTTAAAATGTGAAATATTTTTTTTTTAAATTTAAAACATTTTTATTACCTACTCTGTAGGCCTTTACTAAATTGAGTGCGTAAATTATAACGAAATATGTTTTTGTCCCTGTGCTTAAGCAATTTAACCCTGAAAATTTAATTTCCTTCCCAAACAAATAAAAATGAAATAAAAAAACAAACAAACACAAAAACATATCTTTTCTATAGAATTTCTCAATAAATGTTTAAAGAATTCAAAATAGAATTGAAATAGTTGAACAAACTAAACGTTCTTGCTTAATAAAACATTTAATTTCCACTTACCGCAAGCGTGATACCGAACCACCACCGGCCCTCATTGAAAAACAAAATACAACAAAAAAAGATCAATGTCCACACCACAGAAATGCCAAACAAATAAATAAACAAAGAGAAAACAAAATATTGTTTATTAAGAAATATTCGTATGTATGTCAGTCTGTTTGTCTGTATGTATGTACATACATATAGAGCATAAGGAATATAAACAAATTCGTAAACAAACAAAAAGGCAAACCAAAACAAATGTTTCTACAGACGGTTTACATCGATCGATGTAATACCCTACACGTTGGTGTTTGTATTGGCAACAAAGTGTCACATGGAATTCATTCCATTCGAAGACATAATTCTTATCATTTATTGGCAGTTTAGATCAAGTACGTTACACTTCAAATTACAATTGACGGAGCCAGTCAATGACGCCAATGCAAAAACATTTTTTGCACTTTTCTTAGCTTAGGTTGTGCGGATAACCATACAGGAGCACTGATTGGAGACTATACTACAATAGAAGTCATATATCGTGTGTATACTCTAGGCTCTCAACTTATTGGTTAAGACCCCAATTAAGTCCTCGTAGTAATACGAAGTGTATTAAATAGTAACGATGGGCATCAGCTACCACATCTAAGCGGTTACTCAGAGCATATTATAGACAACGGGGAGGCATCCCTTTATATGTAAGAGGACTCCATATTGTGTTTTTATTTAATATCTGAAAAACTTTCTCAAAGTCAATATATAGCGGTTATCGAAATTCTGTAGATCGTTCAACATTTATGAGCATCTATATACATATAGAGGTTAGGTTAGGTCGGAGTGGTAGCTCTGTTATCACAAAGCTCACTTGAGCACGCATAGCGGCCCGTTGTGATGCCACGGGTGAACGCAGTCCCTGTACTAACCAAGTTCCACCAAAATCAGGGAAAAGGAAGAAGTTGGTCAGCGCAAGGGCTGCACATATATGGTCTACACAAATTTTTTAGGATGTGCGCTCTCTAAGTACTATATCGGGTAATTTCCTGATCATAACTGTGATTACAACTCTGGAAATTATAATGACCCACCAGTTTTAACAGCGTATTCGCACGAAATGCATGACGATTAAGGCTCTCATTGCTACAGAGCCGGAAGAGATTCTGTAAACGGTGACAATTACCAGCCACTTTTGATTAATTATCAGGGGAATACAAATATTATTTTGTTTTTATGGATGCTTTAAAATCGATCCTGGTTTCCTAAGCTGAACGATAGTTTTAGTGGCTACAGCCAATTAAGCTAATCAGTCTAGGCAGATGGGTTAGTTTGAGGTCTGGTATAGCTGTAAAGACAAAAGAAATAGAGGAATGAATTCTTATGTATCCCTTAGGCGGCGTAATCACATTATAAAGTTCAGGAAAGCCTGAGCTTTAAAGCCTGTAAGAAACTCAGTACAGTAATCATCAAATGTTCATTCACAGACGGTATGTTCTATGATCTCTAACCACTTCATATCCACATACAGAAATCCGAATGAGATTTTCCCCGACTTTTGTCAGCGATCTAACAGCACATTGTTCCGTAAGGAACTTAATTATTGTATCACTTTGGACTCATTGAGCTATTACAGCTAGCTGGTTGTATTACCAACGATAGGTATCCAAAGCTTCCTAACCACATAACATTCCGATCTATACTTCCAGCACCTCCACGCCCTCATTTGAATCTATCATCGGATAGGTTAGGTTAGGTTAGAGGACGTGTACTTGTCAATTAAGACAAGTACAGTACCCGGAGGTCGAATTGACCCATTGTACAACGTCCTAGTTTATCACACCACTTATGTTGTGTGTTTTAATTTTATACATAAGTGGAGGGACCTACAGTTTAAAGTCGACTCCGAACGACAGATTTTTTGAGAAACTTTTTTATGGCAATTTTATTTACTCTCGGGGTTTTTTGCCAGAAATCTGCTGAGAGGAAGTCGCCGAAAAAATACTTTTTGTATTTTGTCTTGATGTCTGGCCTAGAGCTCGAACCCTGGCTTTACGTTTAATAAGCCCACACACTACCTACTAGACTACGGCGACTTCAAGAATATCGATAGGTGTCCAAAGATTTCTAACCACATAACTTTTGAATCTATCATCCGATAAGTCCTTAGGGATAACAAACATGAGTAGGTTAGGTTAGGACTGTCCTCTAACTGTAAAACTTAATTTTATCACCATCATTCATTTTTTTCCATTAAAATAACAGCACATTGTTATAAAATTTCAATTCCAATGCGTATTTATTCTACATAATACGGTTATTCCACTTTAAACTCTCGTTTGTACTTTCCATTCCAGTTTTAAACGTAATTTTCGTGTGTAGGGTATAATTGAAATAGAAAATATTTGTATTTCCGACTTGTATGCGGGTATATTATAACATCAGTTTGTTTTTGTTTGTCTACAGCGTCGATGTTTAATTTTACAAGGCCGTTACTGCGTCATTAAATTATGGGGCATATACATATAAAGGCTACACACGAAGGTAAATTTCGTGATTTTAGTTATGTTGTAAAAAGTACAGGCATATATCTACTTTTTATTCAATTAAATAGATAACATCGTCTGTCTTATAAATCTTATAATGAACTTAATTTGAAAGGTTATTATTATTTTATATTCTTATTCGTTTTGCTTTGAAAAGGATAGAGCTACACTAACAGCTAACTACACTTCGTGTCTAAGGGCCATTATTAGAACTTGCCGTTAAAGTTGGGTTTAGTTAAAGCTACCTTTAGCTAAAGCGAACTGTAAAGTTACTTTTAACTTATTTTCGATAAAATAAAGTTAACTTCTTCAAAAATATGGCAGTGGCGATGCAATGTCGATAACACTGCGCAATTAAAGAAGTTTTTTTAAACGCAGTGTGACGAAGGGCTTCTATTTTTGTAGCATTTGCTCATTTTGTTTATATTTGGAGTTGCCGTATTGAAAATAATATATAATATGGGAAGTTCAAACATAAACTTAACTTTAAAAGTTACCAGCAGGATGATCTTCCCTTTAGCTTAACACTCACTTCTACCTTATCGTCCACTTGTAATAATGAAAACAATTTATTATTAATATTAAAATTCTCCCTTTAGTAAACGGCAAGTTGTTGCCCTTATTCTTATAAGCATCAAGTTTTTTAGCATAACGGATGATTAATCTAATGTATCAGGTTCTAGAATAATAGAGTTGCCATTAATCCTTGCTCGAAAACAATTCCTTATAAGGCAATACACGGGATTGTTGTACTGAGTCTAGTGGAGACGAACATTGCTCATTCTGTCTCAATAGATTTAAATACTTGATGTTGCTATGATGTTCGTAAACTTATAAGCAATCAAGAGTTAAATTCCGTGCATATCCTATCGTGTACAGTCTTTAGCATTTTACATTGTTAAAGACACACACACACCTGATTGTATCTACTCAATATCAGGCTCGTCTCAGCCACATTGAAATAAAAATTACTTAATAAAATACAATATAAAAATAGATAAAAACAATATTTATTTAATAACACATTGTTTTTTTTTTTTTGTTGTTGTTAGTGTTGCTGATGTAAATTTATTTACCTTTAAAACAAAATATTATAAAACAATTCATTTGTCTTTTAAAAAGTTTTTTCCTTTCGAGTCAGTTTTTACCGCCAATTGCTAGTTTTGTTTGTAGAGCTGGTGTTGTCTCAAAGAGCACTATGGGTCAATTGTGATTATTAATTAATTACGCATTTGATTTGATTAAATTTACTATCGTTTCATTTGCTATTTTTAAATAGATTGTATTGGACATTGTGGAGACAGTAATAAACAGAAAACAAATAAAAAAAAATAATAAAGAGATGTTATTACTTAAGAAATAAAATTAATTTAAACGTCTGTTGATTAAACATAATAAATAAATAAATAACAATAAATAAACTGTAAACAAAATTGAAATGAAGCCTATAAATGTAAATATTTTAAATAAATGTTAAAAAGAAAAAATACAAATAAAATGAGAATATTTTAAAAAAAATTAAAACAATTAAAGAAAAGAAGAGAGTTTAAAAATAACTCTCCACTTGGATATGTAGATGAGGTTATGTGTGACTCAGTTGGAGGCGAAAATATTTTTCAAAAAAAGAAAAAAAAATTTAATTAAATGCGCATATTTTTTTGGAAGTACAAGGTGGCTTTAAATTGTTTTCAATTTGGTCGTAAATTTAAATAAAATATATAGCGATCAACAAAATTATGTTACATATTATGGTTCTAAATGTAACAATTCTGGATCTGGATATTTAAACCTGGCAACTCTATAATTTGTTTTAAAGTCAACCTTTAAAGCTTCGCTTTGGTAGAAGATGTTATTAAACTAATTGGTTAATTCACACAAGCCGTTGTATCGTTGTATTCATTGTATTGTTGGAAGTACATACAACAGTGTATGATTGTTGTTGATATTTTTCATATAAAAATCCGATACACTTATACACATTTTTTCCATATGTTTTTAATAAGTTGTGTTGGTTTCGGGCTATCAAATTGTGTGAATGAAAAAAACGTGTATATGTTTCCATATGTTTTTAATAAGTTGTGTTGGTTTCGGGCTATCAAATTGTTTGAATGCCACGAGATACACAATACAGCATAGCATTGAGCGTTCACCAACAAACAAATGTATTCAATACAACATACACGATACAAAGTCGTGTGAATTGCCCAAATATTATTCTTACTGAATAGGTAATTACAATCCTTTAGTCAGAACTGCAACCTAGCTTCTCACGCTATCCTATTTTGTGTTAATTTTATTCATGAATGGTGGAACTTACAGTTGAAACGACCGATTTTTAAGAAGCTTTTTGTGGCAATTTTATATACTTCCAGAGTTTTTGCCAGAAGATTGCTGAGAGGATGTTGCCAAAGGCGTATTTTTCCATATTTCGTTTGAGATATTTGAACTAGGGTTCAAGGTCTCGCGACAATTGAGCCAATACACACTCAACTACACTACTGCGACTTTAGCACTTGCTATAACACCACCACTCCCAATATTACGTTACTACAAACTTTTACAGACAGGCTTTATTTCTTCTAAATGATAGATTTAAACCCTATTATTCTAGAACCTACTACAACAGACCAATTACCGGCTTAACTGAAAGCTACATTAATAATAATGAAGCCATTTGAATGATAGAGAAGATGACGTTAAGAATCCGTAGAAACTCTTCCTTAATATCAAAGTTCTTTACCTTGTACTTAAAACTGTTAGTAGCCTGAATGTTTACTCAAAAAATCGCACACATACATACACACACCTAGGTGTTATATATTTAAACAATATTTTGTTTTCATTTTCTAAACAGAACGCCTATTAGGACAAGTGAAAACGGTTTTTTTGTTTTTCTAAACCAACAAATTAAAAACGTTAATTTGGGCACGTACTTCTCTTGAAAATAATCGTTAACAGAGGTACAGGCTCCATTAACATGCTTAATTCGTTCAAATTCTATTCTATGGACTGTAGACATCGCCATTCGCCGTTAAATGATAAGAAGATTTAGAAACCAGTCTCGCTTAAAAAAAGAAAACACAACAAAACCTTAAAGGGAGAGAATCATAAGAATATTTGCTTATTAATTTTAATTTTATTTTAATAAACAATAATTTTTTTATGGTTTTTACAATTTACATTAAAAAAAAAACAAAAAAAAAAACCTGTTTTATAACGTTGTTTACAAGTGCCTTCTTTACATTTCAAAATATTTTGGTAAACACCCTGTTGTTCATAAACCTACTGGCTGATTCAAGTAATAAATTTATTTTGTTTTGATATTTATTTTTCCTTTTTCTTCCACAATATTTTTATGTACGTATTTAATGTTGTTGTTTATTTTGTAAATTTCAACAAAATTAAGGTCAACGACAATTTCAGAGAGTGCTGTTGTTGTGTTGAAAAAAATATGCCCAGTTTTTATAAAATTTTCATTATGGACTTATGTACGTTGATTTTTTGTTGTTGTTGTCAATTTTTAATCTCATTTTTGTGAAATTTATCCAGTATGATCCAGTGTAAATGGTAGATATTTATTTATTGTTTGATTGTTGTTAAAAGTGTTTTTAACCCTTAAAAGGTTGTGCACATAAACCTGGTACTCTATTTTATGAGTGTCTCAGAGTCTCAAAAGAATCAATCCAAAATGTAAAGTTAAGTATGCTTACTTACATAACAATCAGTTTTTTATATTTTGTTCTGTCTAAGCACGTCCTTCAGGTGCGTATGATTGACATTTTCCCTTAAAAGTTGATCATACCAATTGATGATAGGGCCTCTTGCACTTAGTACTTTCCACTCCAAGCAGACAAAGTCGTCCTTTACGCCATATCAAATACCTGTCTCACCATAACATCCTCTTATATTCCAAAAACATATCTGAGTCAGCATAGCCGCTAAAGATTGTTAATGCCCTCAAATGAGTCCTGTTCGTTGAGGAGCTCACGCAGCTTATTATTATTTCGAATGCGGAAATCATTGTCAACTCATACTGAACCGAAGATCTCGCATAGAATATATGCTATAATACTCCAAAAACAACTGTATTTGTGCGTTAACAGCGTCAAACCAAGATTCTAGAAGTTGCCAGACCCAAAACAATTTCAAGGTAGTATTTTTAATTTGAACCACAATCGCGGTGATCACCTCCTCTTCAATAAATTGTTTTTCCAGCCTTATGTTTAAGGGTTAATAACTGTCAAAAGAGTAACAAGTGCAGTTTATCTGACCTGGTTATTTTAGCGGGTGGGTGCTGTACGAATAGAACAGAATATGACCGTGACGTTTCTTTCCATATGAAAAGGCAGTTAAAAAAGTCTATAAATGCGGTTGTGAAATAGACTCCAGAGTTCGAAAAAACAAAACAAAAACCTTAGTGCTGACAGCATTTAAATCTTTTGTGTCGATTTAATTAATTGTCATATTTTTCTTAAAACATTTTCTGCTAAAGTTGCGGTCGCATTCTGTTCGGCCATTAAGTGAAACAAGGCATAAACTCTTGCACACATACTCTTGCAAAAACAATAATAAACATGTAATCTAACTTCGTTTATTATTGTTTACGAACATACTCCATAATTGTTATTGTTGTCATGATATGTTTAAATATGTTGTTATTGTCATTGGTATTGAGATAAAACAAAAAAATACACTCTCCAGAGATAAAATTTCAATGTTGTACAATGCACTTGATATCGGTACACGAGTACCAAACGACGAGTATTTAACATTTACTCATAACCTACCCATACTTGTAAACCTACACACATCCACATCACGTGTAAACACTTAAATTTGATGTATTTAGTTAAAGAGGCATACAATTTCCCTCAAAACCTGTTGAATTTTGGTTTTTGTTTGTGTTTTGACTGGCTGGCTGACAGACTGTTTACATCAATTTTACACCAATTGTTTGTTTTTTTTTGGTGTTATTGTAATTTTTATTGTTGTCATTGTTGTAGTTATTGTTTATTATTGTTACTCAAAGTTCGGTGTACTTGTCTTGTTATTGTTTTTCTCTTTTTATTTATTTTTTGTTGTTGTTTATTTTTCATGCAGACATGCAAAGTTGAAGGTAAATAAACCCAAAAATAATTTCATTGCTTAACGCTAATAACAATGATGATTATTATTAATGATGTTCATTATCATTACCTTCATTATTATGTTTATTGTTATGAAAACAAATATAAGTGTGTGTGGGTATTAATTGCGTCCAACATGTTTACCTTGTGCTTTTGTAACTTTTTACGATTGAGTGGGATGTCATTGTACTGTGTACTCAGACTAAAATATACAGAGAGACAGAGAGAGAAAAAGGATGACATTTCCAGTTAAACACAGACAAATTGTAGACACAATTTAAGAAATTACTTGTTGATAGATTTTTTGAAGGCAATAAACTGAATGTAGTGTGAAGAACTTGTTTGGTGATGCACACCCTGTTTTATATAATCCTACTGACTGACTCATGTAAGATGTTTTCTCAATTTTTGTTTTCACAGCATTTTGTTGCAAATTTTGTATAAAACTAGGTGGTTAACGACAATTTTAAAGATTTTCTTTGCATTGAAAACCAAATTTAAGTTGATTTTTATAAAACTTTTCTAATTCTAACTGCAGAAATTATTGGGGCAGCCAGAGCAGTACAAAGATGATGGCATTACTCCATGAAAATTGTTGTAACAGGGTTCATTCAAACGACGAGTTATAGCTTTACTTTACTAAAGAAGAACTTTGTGCAATGATGACGACGATAATTCTGAAGCAATAGAGACGACATCTGCAACTCGGTACACAAGCTTAATAACCATGAAGTCGTGGCAATGCTCTGTATTTAGTGGGACCAGAAGTGTGCCAGAAGTCGCCAAAGTCTAGTAGGTAGTGTTGTTTTTATTAGACGAAAGCCCGTGGTTTAAACCCCAATTCAAACATCACGAACAAAACAATATATGAAAATATTTATTTAGTCGTCTTCATTTCTGCAGTCGCCTGCAAAAACTCTGAGGGTACAATAAATAAAATTTCCACGCAAAATTTCTCAAATCTGCTGTTCAAAGTCAACGATAAACTGTAACTTCCACCACTCATCTTGGATAAAATTAGCACACACAACATAGGTGGTGTGAGAAACTAGGTTGTAATCCTGACTAAAAGGGATGTAGTGACCAATTAATTATCAGCTACAAACCTGACCCATTAATGTGAGTCTTGTATGGCTATTTAGTTGTCAACAAAGAACATTTGACGTTATTCTTTTCGCTATCACTTCATTTTTTTCTATTACGAACACTTCCACTGCCTAATGGCTTACAGTAAACTCTTGCACCAACTTAACTCTTTACTCAGGAGTCTCCAATGTTCTCATTTACCATAGCCATCTTCTTGATAAAAAAATGGCCAAGTTATTGAGGAAAAAAGAAATATGTTGCATTTATTTCTTTCCACACTGTATATTATGCAGTAAAACAGGAATTTTATCGTAATAAAACATTTCAAAAAATTGCCTGCGAATATAAATTATTTATTATTTTAAATGTTTTACCAAAAAAATAGGAAAAACGGAAATTAAACTATTTTTTAAGACAAAACCAAACAATCATTACCAAAAACAAAATCCATTTTTTTCTATTTTATGCTTACAGCAGCTGTATTAAATCACCGGGTGAATGAATAAATCCACCCAAAAAATTTTATTTCGTTTTATTTCTCATTTTTTTTATTAGTGGCGACACACTGTATTTAAAATAATTTATTGTTAAAAACGTTTTTTAATTCCTTTTCATATTTCGTTTTTCTCTTTTCCTTTTTAGTATTAACGGTACTTTTGTTTCAACAACTAATTCCTGTGGCCATTACATTTTTTCCCACACTTCTTTGTGTGACTCTTGCTAGTGTGCCTTGTGTGCTGCCTCTTAACTAACATATGCACTACGGTTTGTGTTATACGGTGGTGATGGTCCTTTTTATTGTTTTTTATTTGCTTTTTGGGGGATATATTTTTTTTTTTGGTTTTGCTCGTGGGATTTTTTATATTTTAAATTAACAGTCACACAGTCATTACGCTTGTTTGCATTATTTAGTCATAGATTTTGCGAAAAAAAAACAAATGGCTGACATTTAACGGAAATAACATTATTTCCTGCACCTTTTTTACAATTTAAATTGCAATTTTTCTTCTTCCCTTTTTTATACGGAATTGTTTTATTTTTATTATGGTGGCGGATTTGAAATATTTTATTTCGAATTTTTTTTCTTCGTTATGTACACCTATTTTCATAAGCTTAAAATAGCGTTTTTAAAACTATTTTTAATAGTTTTATTAGTTTTTACTAAAATCCAACGTAGACAGTAACATTAGACGTACAACTATGTGTAAAGTTTTAAGATGGAGAGACATTCTTCATCACATAAAAAACTCGGCATCAGAAAAGTTAATCGCATCTTCAGCCAATTATTCCATATCACTTACTTAGTTTGTTTAAACTCTTTACAACCTAGCTTTTCATACAACCCGTATTGTAAGTGTAACTGTTAACCATGACTGTTATCCAACAGCTTAAAGTCGTCTCCGAATGACAAATTTGAGTAACTCTTCGTAGCAATTTTATTTTATCCTCAGAGTTTTTGAGGCAGGACCGTTTCATATAGTTTAAGATGTCTGATCTAGGGGTTTGAACCACGGGATCTCGTCTAATAAACCAACACGCTTCATACCACACTACGACGACTTCCCAGCACCACTAGAGTAGAACAAGAATGCCCTCTATCTTTTCCCAGACAGTCCATTACTGTGCACTTATATAAGTTTTGGGCTTGGATGGCAGCCTGAATCCCACACAGTATTTCCATTAATTTTTCGCCATATCTTCTAAGCAGGGAATCAAATATTGTTCCATTTAAGAAGTTTCCTCTTTTTTGTAAAACCGTATTATTGTGGCCTCGGGTTAATTTTAGTACACTAGGCGTCTCTTGTCAAACTTGTCCTTGCGATTAGAATAATGCCGTCGCAGCGCCTTGACAGTCAATTCCTGCCTCATACAATTTTATCAAGATTCCATTTACAACTAAGCTCTACATTAGTGGTGTTAGAATGCCACCTTGCGGACAACTTCTGATTGTGCTTTTCATCTTATGCCCGCAGATCGGATCTGTTCGGATGTTATCCATCCAGATTAACCATCCGGATGTTATCCATCCAGATGCCAAAGGGACCAAAACTCTCATTCTCGCGATTATTGTCCATCTATTTATATCTAGAAAAATGCAAATTGTCACTTTTTTGAAGTCCAGAAACTTAAATGGCTTCCACTAAATCTTTTATAGCTGCAAAACCAAAAATCTTGTAGCGTAGGATTCAGCAGCACTTCTTTGTCATACCCCGCGTCTAATGTAGTTGTTTGAAGTCGATGCGTTTTCAACGCGAATAATGTGAGGTTAATTGGTCTAAAAAATATTTGGTTGTGTTTCAAAATCATGGTCAAAATCATGAAAAAACAAATTTTCCAATTTCTTGAAGGCTTGGAGTTAGAAAAACATTTAAAATCAATTTAGTTATTTAAAATTCGCCGCAAAGGTTGTTATGACACGGTGTTGTTTCAATTTTTTACGATTTCACTTAGAATTTAATAACAATTCGCTTCAATTTGTCTCATGTTATAATTTTTGCCTAAAAATATTCACAACATATGCATATGTTGCATATTTTCCTATACAACACGTGCTAATTTAGCCACAAACCTCATGTGGTTCATAGAAACATTTCACGACCATCAGCTTTTACGTGCAAACAGACGTTATCGACATTTAGTCACAAAGCATCTGACAACAAATGGCATAATGTTAGTACAGACATGTCGGTAATGCCATGCATTGCTTAATTAACGGCATAGTGGTTAATTATATTTCTTATCAACACACCGGAGAAACGCACAGCGCCAGAAACTGACCACAACGAAAACAAATATATTTTTCTTTGTTAAGGTTGAACAGGCTGCCCGTCGGGCATTTGTAAAGTAGCAAGTACCTAACAACATTCACACGTAACAATTACCACACGAGCTAGTCCTTCACTCGCACACAATGCACGCAAACAAAAACACAATCAATCAGAACGAAACCCCGCCACATCACCACCAACAAACAATACACTCACGCCATAAATTCTCCTTAAACAACAAGGGCATTTTGGCCACCAAAAATGTAATCAAAACCTATAAAACATAAATAATTTCCCATACAACACATGTTATCTTAGCCACAAACCTTATATAGTTCATAAAACATTTCATAATCATCAGCTTTTACTTGCAAGCAGTCGTTATTGACATTTAACCACGAAACATCTGACATTTTTTTTTAGCTCACACCGCATATACAAGTCAGTCAAACGGCATTTCGTAGCGTACGGTAGTGATAAGAATTTGCAAAAAGTGTTTCAAAAAACAACAGAAGTCATTGCATTTATTTCTTATTGGAATTGCATTGATTACAAAGAAAAAATATCAGTAATTTTAAGTGTGTGTTGGAAAGAGAGTGAGAGTGTTAAAATAATGGTAAATAAAGAAAAAAAATGTGCAAAAAAATCTATAAATTGTTGTGTTACACGACGCTTATCTTCAAATCACAATCAAACAATTAGTTTTCCGTGGTAATGTTATTGTTGTTGTTGTAGTTGTAACTGTTATTGCAGCCATTGTTGTTATTCTAATAATTATTTGCATAGTGTGTACTACGTACGTATATAGGTATGTGTTGTAATTTTGTTTTTTGTTTTGATTCTTATCAGTAGTAACAACAAAACCATGGCATATTTATATCAGGTAGGAGTAAGTCAACAGCTGACGAGTCTTAAAATGTCAAAATTTTGTTGTTTTTTTAGTGTTTTGTAACCATTTTTATAAATTTTTTTAACATTTCTCTTTCTATTGTTATTCGTCAGTCAGTTATGAAGCTGTTTTTGACATTCCGTGTACTCTTTAACAAAAACAAAATGCCTGTTGTTTTTGCATTGTTGTACTTGTTGTATTCTTGCGGTTACCTGATATAAATATGCCTTGAACAAAACTAAAGTGTTAAGGAAGAGAGTCGAAAAGCGAGAGTCCAATGAGAGCGTTCGTATAAATTATTTCCTGCTCTCTGCTTTTATTTCTCTCTCATTTGTTTTGTTTGTTTTTATTTTGTGTGGGAGCATTTTTATATGGGTTGCTAAGCACGAATTAAATTGTTTTGCTGGGATTGTTTTTGGGAATTTCTAATACAACTTTTAATGCGTTTAGTATAGGATATTTTTTAAGAATAGATAATATTAAAATGCAAGAAATAGTTCAATTCATGATATTCTTTATTAGCAAGTACATATTTCGTATGATTATCTTCAGCTTGTCTTACAACTAAAAGCCTTCAGGGTAAGATTTCTAGCAATCTCTGTGGGTATAGATTCTAATATGTCTAGTTCCAGTTTCCTTGGTTCTGTTCCCTTTTGTTTTTGTTTTTACCGATCAAGAGCTGTCATAAAGCATCTCCACTCCCCTCTTTATCATTATTTATTTTCGTGCCATTAATCATGTCTATCCAAAGCAGGTAATGGGTTGCAGTAATTCAAGAATAAATTTTCCGCTTTCAGCAGCAAAAGTTAAGTGAAACACATATAAGGATATGGTTTTAACGAAATTTTTATTTCTTTCTATATCTTGACATGGTATTGTACGAAAGAAAATGTCATTTAAATGACCGCTTCTAGATTGGTTTTAGTAATCGATCCTTTTGATGTATTCTTTGATTACTTCAGTCTTACGGTGTAAAATCGGTGGCAAAATGATCTCGGAAGAGATTTCTTTTTCTGAAAGCTTCTCATGTGACTCATTGATTCGTCTTGAAACTATCTAGTGTCCAGTTCTTTAATTGCAACCCAAAAAGTTAGTTATCATACAGGCATAGCGCCTACATACACGGTAAAAAAGCGATATTTTTGCCAGTACATCCATTGCAATAATGTACCGGTCTGACCTATTTTTAACGCCTCCAGTCTCCTCAAATCGTTAATATGTAGGTAGGTAGATTGGTGGTGAAGAGAGCAACCAGTCACAAGCCATCAGTACCAACCATACTTTCTATAGGAAGCCTATATCTTGCACAAACTTCCCCGGTCCAGTCCTCTGTATTCAACGTGGTAGTGAAGATCTTTGCACATTGGTTCCTACTTTTTCCCAAAAGATGTTACTGCCTGATCTTATTATGATATTCATTGTACATGTTATGCGTTTTAGGAAAGCCAGGCAGCACACTGATTGGATTATTTAAAGACAGGCTCAAGCCACTTGATTTTGAAATTGGTAAACAAGAATGAAATATTTATATCTCCTAGGTTCGTACTAGCTCCGCTCCGTTTTAATGGTATTGCTATAGTGTTTGCTCCAAACCTTTTGCCTAGCATTTCTTAAGCATGTTTCTTGCTGGATATTGATAAAAAAAAATGTACATATCCAGAGCCCCTTAAATGCTTTCTTTTTCCCCTCTGGTCGATTTTAAATTCCCAATTTTATTTATTTAACCGATCTGTTAACACTGTTGCTTGGCTTCTCTTATTATTTTTGGGGTTTAAGAAAAACTACCGTGTTTTTATACTCCCTCTCTTATTTTCTCTAATAAATCATGTGTTGCTTGGTTGTATTTTTATTTTCTTGCTTACATTGAATAACACGCTCTTTGTTGTTGTCATGTGTTGGCCTTTAAGGTAAAAAGAGTGTGGAAACCGAAAAAAAAAACAAAAACAAATATAGTTAAATCCGGTTCCGGTATTAAAAAGCATTTCTCTTGTTCTCATACTCTCTTTTAAAATTTTGCTCTCACTCTCTTGATAAGAGTACACATGCACGATTTATTTACGTTTTTTTTTCTTTCAACAAAGTTTTTTGTTTTGTTCACGTAAATTTTATTGTTGTTGTCGTTTTTGCAAGTGAGCGAGCGAGCAAGAGTGTATGAGTATATGTTGTGTGATTTGATTGTGATTCTTTTGTTTGGGAGTATAAAAATTTTTGGCGCTGTTTTGTTAATGCTTTGTTTGCATTGTTTGCCTGGCACATTGTGTTCTCGTGGCTTGTTACAATTGTTTGTAATTGGAGAGTAATGCTATGATGTGTTTAGGTGGTGGTGGTGGTGGGGTGTAGAGCGTGGTGTGGTGGCTTAAGCATAAGTAAACGCGAATTGTTTAATTCAATTCGTTACGATTGCAGTTTAAGTTCAATTCAATTTGTTTTCTTCTGTGTTTGGACACTTGCTGCTATTGTTGTTGTCTTTTGTTGTAGTTGTTTTAATGTTAATGTTCATTTTCTTTTTGTTTTCTTTTTTTTAACATATTGTTGTTGCAGTTATTGCGATTGGTGTTGCTTTTCTTTGTATTATTCTTCGTTTTGTTCGTATTGCTGCTGTTGTTGCTGCTGATTTCAATTCGTTAAATGTTCATCATGCATTTAACAAACCATTTTTAGTAGTGAGTATTTCGCCGTGTTGTTTAGACGTCTTGTTTATGTTCTCAAATTTCGCAATAAAAACTAAGAACGAACACAAACAACAAGAAGAAAGAAAATAAAAAACGTTTTTCATCCTCCATGTGTTTGCAAGTTTTACGTTTGATCGTGTTTATTAATTATCAATACTTAACTTGGCCTATAATATTTAACAATAATAATAATAACAACGACAACAACAATAAATAATAATTATTATTTGAATAAAAAAATAATAAAAAAAAATTTTAAAACAAACGTGTTTGTGTGCAAAGTTAATAAAAAAAAAGCGGCCTCATTTTCTCGCTGCCATTATTTTGTTGTATTTTTGCGTTTAAAAAAATTAAAAATAATCAAATCAAGATTATCATTCTTATTAAAGATTAATACATAAAAAAATGCTTAAAATAAATTTAAAAATTTTAAAATAAAATTCAATTTATTTTAAAAGAAAAATATTTTTTTTTAAAAATCACTCAGTTTATCAAACAAATTTTTTTGTTTAAATTACAAACGCTTATAAGCTTTTGTGTTAGTGTTTATAACCGCGTGTACCTGCGTGTGTATGTGTGTTCTTTCTCAATGCTTTACTAGTTTATAACACTTTTTTGGTTTTGAATGTAGTGTTTTAGTGTTTAATACCGTTATCTAAACTATAACCGTTTTGTTTTTAACCCAACGCTGCCGCTTGTGGATTTTTTATGCTCAACACTTTAGCTGTAACAATGATGTCACGTCGTAAACAACTGAATCCTAAGCCATTAAATAAAGGTGAGTTGCACCTCTTTCCCTTGTTGTATTAATTGTAAGATAATTCTGACTAAAAGGCTATAATGATTCAAATCTCCACCCACAATAATAACCGTAAAAAAGTTTCGATTGTCTTCATTCCCTTTGGCTTGTCCATCGCTCTGTCTCTCTCTCTATCTCTCTCCTACTCTATTCCCTTTTTCTGTATGCGAGCTCGCCTCTTGCGCATTGCTCTGAATTCCAACATGAATTTTTACATGGGATCAACAAAGGTCGACTTTATTTGTTTAGCCCAGTTCATTAAACTTGTCTAGATAGTGTCTCGCATTAAACTAGAGCGATCTCATAGGAGCTTAGTGCTCGGTTGGCGGCCTGATTGTCAGTCGGTGTTTCGATTTTCCGTTCTCTGTACTTTGTTTTGTTCAAATGCACCAAAGAAGGGATTAGCCATTGAACTTTAGACAAGAGGTTTACAGCATCCATTGCTATATCTACCTCCATAATATTCATGAATCATACTAAATGACAGAGTCCGCAATTCTGTACTCCCTGGACAGCAAACAGACTTTCATCGGGAAGTTGATCAAAATTTATAATCAAGATCCATTAAAATCTAGTGCTCCTACTTCAATAATGAGAGGGGTTTTCACTGTTTTGATATCACAGATCATTGAAATTATAGAGAGTTGATCACGACTCTCCACTAATTAGATAGTATCAGTATACGCTTCTTATCTTTCAAATTCAATAAAAGAGTGTGTGTTGGTAGAATAGCCTTTACTTTTTATTACAGCAGCACATCAACGAGGCATGGAGTCAACTAAATCCTGACATTGTTTTAGTAGAATTTCATTCCACTCATCTTGCACTGCAGACCACAACTCAGTTGCATTTGACGGTTTTCTCTCGGCAACATATTTTTTAACATCCCTCATAGATGTTCTATGGGATTAAGGACAGGACACTGAGCTGGCCACGCCATAACCTTTACCGCATTAACCCGAAACCACTCATTTGCTAATTTACTGGTGTGTTTCGGGTCATTGTCTTGTTGGAATATCCATTTTAGAGGCGTGGAATATGGTAACATCACTTCTCTCAAAATGCTGACATAGACGTTCCTATCCATTATGTCTCTAATTCGATGTATTGGGCCTAAACCATTATATGAAAAGCTTCCCCATATCATTAGTTTTGCACCACCATGTTTAACTGTCTTGTATTGTGTGTATACTGAGCTTTATATTTGGTGTTGGGCGGACGTCTAACATGCTGTCTAGGCCCAGTGCCACCAAATAAAACAATTTTGCTTTCGTCGGTCCACAATAAGTTCTCCATTTTTCTTCCGGATATTTGATATGTTCTTGGGCAAACTTTAAGCGGGCTGCTGCCTGTTTTGTATGTCAACAATGGCACCTTTTGTGAACTTCTTGCGAATAAATTGTTGTCCATCAGACGTCTACGAATAGTAGGGACACTTACGGCAAGATTCATATCCTTTTGAATATTATTTGAAGACGCTGAAGGATTTATTTGGCTGTATCGCACAATTCGGCGGTCATCGACAGTAGATGTTTTGGCCTTGCGCCCACGCGTTTCGGGCTTTTTTTTTATATTTTAATGTATTTGTGATCATTTGATCGGATTAACTTAAGATTTCCTTAGTTTCTTTGTAAGTTTTGCCTTTTTTTTTCGAAGATTTTTAATTAGTTTTCTCTTTTCTTCAGTACAGTGCTTTTCTCGTCCCACTATTACAAAAATTTATGTGAATCACTGTAGAAAAAGTTTTAACTGCATTTTTCCGTACTTATTTTTCACTTTTTTCTTTAAATTATGTGCTGCTATATTTTTATTTTTAAAAGAACAGTCGCACTCCTATTTTTTTGATCAACTGAATTCAATGGCAAACACAGAAATGAATCAATTTCATCGTAAATATTAAAGTTATTACGAGATTCTTTTTTGTATTTTATTTCTTACATATCGTTGTAACTACCATTAAAATATATCATGTTTTGTAAATTGGTAGAATAAAAAATTTTAACTTTGAAAATATTACATGGTAGCACTCCTATTATTTTGAACACAGCTGTAGGTGGCTAGTTTTCATGTCTTCCAATTGCTAGCGCAGCACATCCAGTGCATTCCTGTTGAAACCTGTTGTTGGCGCCCAGGTAATCCAGTTCAGGCCACAAGAAATTGGTAATCATCGACCTATAGTGGTATAGTGTGGCCAACGTCCTTCTCAAAGAATTATGGACTGACGACGCCGCTAATCCAAAATCCAATCCAAACAGTGACCTTTTCGGTATATATTGGACACTCTTGGATCTCATGTCCCTGGATCGTCCCAAATTGGACAATCTTTCATGCGCCCTTGCATTAAAAAAAATTGGCCTCATTGCTGAATATGCTTTAGAGCCCATTTAGCAAACACACGTCGTTGTCCATGGTCGTTTATCATCAGCTCCTGGGGTAATATTCACCAAGTTCTTACATGTGCCGATTCTCCGATTCTCAAATATTACATTGCGTCGACATATAGATATTGGTCGTCCAACATCCAAAAATAAAATCACCGACTTGACAACACTGCTAATACCGTTACTCCCACATTTAATTTCCATTCAATCGGCCACCATTTAAAATACAAAAAATTCCCGTAAAATACCGTTCAAATAAAAATGTTTTTATCAAACGTTATAAAAATTATTTAAATATCGTATTTAAATTATTTATTCGTTTATTTTTAAACTTATTTCTTGACTTTTATTGTATTTTACATTTAGTTTTGCATTTTTCAATTTTTTTTCGTTTTTTTTTTTTTCAAAATTTTATCAAAAATTCCTCAACTGCTGCATGACTGACTGTGTGCTGCTGTTGTTGTTGTTCAAAGCAATAGTTTTTGCTATTGTTACTGTTGTTGTTGTTGTTGTTGTTGCCATTTTGATCGTTTCTGTTTATAAAACAATTTTCGTTTTTTTCTTTTCCTTTTTTGCTTTCTTATCAGTGACGGCGGGGACACTTGCGTATGTATGCATGTATGTGTGTGTATCGCTTATTTTTTTTACACCATGACTCACTTTATTTGTATTATTGCAAAGGCTTGTAAGTATGAGTGCAAGTTTATATGTGTGTGTGTGTTTATGTCTGAGGGAGCAAAAGAGTGTGACTCCATAAAATACGTTAAAAAAAGAAAACAAAAACGAAACAATAGATTAAAAGATTATTATTATTGTTGTTGTTGTTGTTGTTGTTGCTAAGTACAGTAAATATTTGTAGGCTCACTACAGCCGTACATTTTATGCATTTTACCGACGGTATTTTGTTCCTTTTTTGAATTAAAAATTTTGGTTGCGAAGTTTTCTGTGAGGAAAGTTTGAAAAATTGAATGAAATTTGATACAGAATTTGACTGTCATTTACAAGCAGAAGGTAAAGCTTTAACTTTCTTACTTAAGCTGGTTTTGGTGCAGGTAAATGGTGTATTACAAAGCATTCTTATTAAACCACTCTGTCGCTTAAATTTGACTGGTTTTACGTGGTAATATAATTACCGTTTGATAACAGAAGGCAATGAGATTCATCTCCCCTCTACCTTCAATTCATAGTCTCTCTAAAAAGTTAGCTTGGACCCTACGCCATCCAATGGCAATACCTACCTAATTGTCATTTCAATTTTAGTCAGGATTACATTCTAGTTTCTCTCATCAACCTTGTTGTGTGTCTTAATATTATCCATGAGTGGCGGGCTCGAAGGGATTCAAACACGACTTTGAACGACAGATTTGAATATTGTAATTTGTGTTGTGTGTTCTTTTCCTGCTAGTATCCTAAAGCTCGAGAGACCATTGTCCCATTATAACTATTAAAATGCTTAAGATGAATTCTGGCTAGGTTTAAAAATATCGTGTTTAGCGTATATCCATATTGTGTGGCATATTGTCTCCGGACGATATGCTGGTGAGTGCATTTCACCCTCTTTTCTTTGTCTGTTTGTCTAATAAGTCTGTGTGAGATCGTTTGTTTGCTACTCTGCAGTGGAATGCAAATGAATCAGCTTTGTTGTAATCTTAAATGCTCGCGCGTCCAAGATCCCATATGCCCGTAACTGTGAAATGACTTGCTATATCTCCCAGAGACATTCGGCACGATTATTGCGTGACACATTACCTACTAGACGACGGCGACTTCAATGACCGCTTAACTGTTGGTAAATTAGCGTATATCTCCACATGATATTCCCCGGTAATGGATTTGCGTTGGGACAGTCTTTATAGCCATTATTTCATCTCAATAGTAAAGGGTGGTTTTTATAGAGGTATAGAACTTTAAGTTGCAATAAAACAACGATGGATTATTCGATTGACATGAATTTTATTTATCCGAAAGATAATCTTGTGGCATTACATTTTAAATATGATTTCTGGCATATGACCGCCACGGCTGGCGCGGATGTAGTCCAATCTGGACGTCCAATTTTCGATGACTTTTTCCAACATTTGTGGCCGTATATCGGCAATAATACGGCGAATGTTGTCTTCCAAATGGTCAAGCGTTTGTGGCTTTACCGCATAGAACAATGACTTTACATAGCCCCACAGAAAGTAGTCTAGCGGTGTTAAATCACAAGATCTTGGAGGCCAATTCACAGGTCCAAAACGTTGAATTAGGCGGTCACCAAACGTGTCTTTCAATAAATCTATTGTGGCACGTGTGTGTGTGTGACATGTTGCGCCGTCTTGTTGAAACCACATCTCCTGGACATCATGGTTATTCAATTCAGGAATGAAAAAGTTAGTAATCATGGCTCTATACCGATCACCATTGACTGTAACGTTCTGGCCACCATCGTTTTTGAAAAAGTACGGACCAATGATTCTACCAGCCCATAAAGCGCACTAAACAGTCAGTTTTTCTGGATGTAACGATGATGCGAGTTATCAATAAGAGTAAACGTGGTGCGAAAACGTTCCATGGTTAATCGAATTAACTGCTCTGATGGACGAGTTTGTCGACGATAAAATGGACGTAGTGCGCGATACGTTTTCCGCACAGAACCATTATTTTCGCAATAAAATTGCACTATTTGCAAGCGTTGTTCAGGCGTGAGTCTATTCATGATGAATTGCCAAACCGAACTGAGAATAAATCACTTGACAGCTGTTAAATCGGTCGCCATCTTGAAAAGTAATGCCAACTTAAAGTTCTGTACCTCTATAAAAAACACCCTTTATTAGAGTGATGGAATAATCCAACGGGTCTAAGGTTCAACTGATCTGAAATTTGTGAATAGGTCGTGCAATTAGTGAATAGTTGGACGAAATTTCTTTGAAAATGCCTCCACCGTAACGAATTTAAACGTTCGCCTTTGTCAAAAAATGCAAAGCATTTCTGAGTTAAATTTTGGATCAATCAAGGTAAGCTCTTTTATTGGTTCCGGGGGCACTGGAATTTGCATTGCTAACTAGCTGGTCAGGGCCTGGAATCTCCGACATGTTACAGGGCATAGGTATTCCGATTACATACATAACATAATTGGTCATTACAACCCTTCAGTCAGGATTACGACCTAGTTTCTCACACCACTTATGTTGTGTGTGTTAATTTTATACATGAGTGGTGGGACCTACAGTTTAAAGTCGACTCTGAACGACAGATTTTTGAGAAACTTTTCACGACAAATTTTATTTACGCTCAGAGTTTTTGCCAGAAATCTGCTGAGAGAAAGTTGCCGAAGAAATAATTTTTGTATTTTGTTTTGCTGTCTGGCCTGGGGTTCGAACCCGGGCTTTACGTCTAATAAGCAAACACACTAAATACTAGACTACGGCGACTACCGTATTCCGATTGCCTGAATTAAATTAGATCCTTTCGTCTAACAGGGAGACGTGTAATATTGCTAGACTCTGCTGGATTCAAATGGATAGGAAGAAAACCGCACAATAGCAGTTGTCTTTTTACTAGGCATGTCGAAAGAGTTGGGATTTCTGCAAATAACTTCTGCAGGAGTTGTGGACCTGAGGAGCAGATTGCATTTTACCTCCTTTGCCAGTAACCGGCTCTTAAAAATAAAGATCGCGGCAATATCAAGATTTATTTTAGACTCGGTTTGAATATTGATTGTGATATCACAATCAGTCTAAATGCTGTCCGAAGTGAAACGAAAGTCTCAATGCATTTACTTCACTGCCTAATTCAAACGGTAATTAAAAAAGTAGGAAGTTTGCAACATTATTACGATATTAATGGCGACAAAAACAATAACAGCAACAACAGCGTTGATAAAAAATGAAATGCAATTGTTAAAAAGATATAAAAAATATCGAAAATAAGAACAACAATCAGTTAAAGAAAGTAATGCAGGTAGCAATTGCAACAACAATAACATTTAAATGCAATTGCAACATAAAAACAGTGACAATTTCTCAAGTATTTACATTTGCCAACATTAAATATGAGACTTTCTTTAAAACACATACGAGTACACTTACATTGAAAATATTTTTATTTTTCTGTGATAAAATTAATTTAATTTTATTTCTTAACGCCTATCACTTACACTGAAAGAACAATTTTTGAAATTTTTATGGCGTTTTTTTATAACACAGTCTTGCATACACTGGACGACGAGGCGCAAATTCACATTTGAATGGATTCTCTTTAAAAACGTGTGATGCAAGACATCAATAACAGCAGCAACAACAAGTAAATAAGAACAACAAATGAAATTTACCGTTTCTTAATGTTTTCTTTATAAAAATAATCGCCATAAAAATGCTTACAAAGTTTCATTGCAATTTAATATTTGAGCACGTTTTAATTGATATTTGTTGAGTTGATTTCTTAATCTGTGTATGTGTGCGAGTGTGTGTGTGTTTATCTCTTGGAATATTTTTGCTGTAATACGATAATAAAATCTGAGCTTACAATGTAACTCACCTCAATCAACAATTACTTCCTCCCAGAGATGTAAAATTGCAAACATTAAAAATATTTAAAACAAATGATACATACGGTGGCAGTTTTATCTATATATATGTATGTATGTAATTAATAGAATCGTAAACTATGCATTTGATCATGCTATGATCTTCAGCAAAGTTGTTGCGCATGAGCCGGGGAAGGTTTCTAAGTTGGTATGACCAGTTTCCAACAGGTGGCGCCACTCAAAATTATTAAAAATGAATTAAATCGTAAACATTTGATCATGCTATGAAATGTAGCAAAGTTGTGCATGAGCCGCCGAAGGTTTATAATTTGGTATTGCCAATTTAAGACAGGTGGCGTCACTGAAAATTAATCAAAATTACTTAAATCGTAAACTGTGCATTTGATCATGATATGATGTTTAGCAGAGGTGTTGCGCATAAGTCGACGGAGGTTTCTAAGTTGGTGCGATTAATTTCCGATAGATGGCGCCACTAAGAATTATTCAAAATGAATTGAATCGTAAACTATGCATTTGATCATGTGTTGATCGGGCAAATACCAGACATTTTAGCATCTATCATTTATGATTTTAATAACATTTAGTATAACTCATTGCCGTAAAACTTGAAACATTTTAATTTTGGAAAATGTTTAAAAATGCTGTTGGGTTAAATTGGATTGGTTATATTGTGAGATTTTAATAAATTTAACACATTTTTCACGTCATTTCCGTGCACCTACACCTCGAGCACGAAAGAAAAGACCATTACGAGCCTCAGAATCAGACGAGCAACTAACATTGAGACTGGAAAATCTTCGAGTACATGCCGCGGAGACCCTATGCCAACAGGTCTTGAACAACGAGAAGTGAGATTAGAAACTGATCGAATGCGTACTACTCAGGCCTGTTCGTCTGAATCATCTGGACAACGGGATACAAAATCAATAAAATGATTCAAAATTAATTTGATATTTGTGTACTGTCTTTCCTTCAAATTTATTTTAGTTGGTGGCGCAGCAATACGCGCAGGGTACAGCTAGTTCTTTATATTTTTTTATTTGACATGTGGCGATGTCCAAAATGCTCAGAAAAGTTTGTCATTTATTTCACCATGAATGGACGATCAATGTTTATAAAATCAACTGAATTTTATTGTGAGCATTCAAGCTTTGGGAGAAAATGTTAAAAATGAACTTCAGAAACGAATTTAATTTATGTCTAAATGGGTACGTCAGTACTGCGAATTGGCGAATTTGGAGTGAAGCCTAGCTAATCTTTGATTTGAACACGTATTATTAATTTTATTGGTATAAAGGAAGTGCTTCAGTACTACGATCAAATGATCTATTGTAAAGGGTGTTTTTTATAGAGGTATAGAACTTTAAGTTGGCATTACTTTTCAAGATGGCGACCGATTTAACAGCTGTCAAGTGATTTATTCTCAGTTTGCTTTGGCAATTCCTGATGAATAGACTCACGCCTGAACAACGCTTGCAAATAATGCAATTTTATTTCGAAAATAATGGTTCTGTGCGGAAAACGTATCGCGCACTACGTCCATTTTATCGTCGAAAAAATCGTCCATCAGAGCAGTTAATTCGATTAACCATGGAACGTTTTCGCACCACGTTTACTCTTATTGATAACTCGCATCCCCAGAGACGCTGTACGGTGCGTACAGAAGAAGCTATTGCTGCTGTAGAGCGTAGCATTGAGGAAGACCCGAATGAGTCCATCCGCCATCGTTACAGTCAATGGTGATCGGTATAGAGCCATGATTACTAACTTTTTCATTCTTGAATTGAATAACCATGATGTCCAGGAGATGTGGTTTCAACAAGACGGCGCAACATGTCACACCGCTCGTGCCACAATAGATTTATTGAAAGACACGTTTGGTGACCGCTTAATTTCACGTTTTGGACCTGTGAATTGGCCTCCAAGATCTTGTGATTTAACACCGCTAGACTACTTTCTGTGGGGCTATGTAAAGTCATTGGTCTATGCGGTAAAGCCACAAACGCTTGACCATTTGGAAGACAACATTCGCCGTATTATTGCCGATATACGGCCACAAATGTTGGAAAAAGTCATCGAAAATTGGACGTCCAGATTGGACTACATCCGCGCCTGCCAGCCGTGGCGGTCATATGCCAGAAATCATGTCAATCGAATAATCCATCGTTGTTTTATTGCAACTTAAAGTTCTATACCTCTATAAAAAACACCCTTTACTTGCCTCTATCTTTATAGGGTTTCCATAGAATGTCTCCTCCAAGTCTATTCCACTGAAAAACTTCAGAATGCTACTACTACTACACAATTCTTTGTCAAGTGTTTGATATAAACCCAAATGCTTCCTCGTATGTTGCATTTATGCCCCAAGAATGTGTTCCGGCGATAAGTTCTCATCGTCACAGAATTTACATGTTAGGCTAAATATTAATAAACAAATTACATTTTAAATAAGTGTACTCTCAGTCTTCACCGCTCTGTCAAAATTACCGATTACCAGCAACAAAATATTTCTTGATAGCCTGAAGCATGTTACAGATCTCCTCTTATTGCAATTTCTAAACGAACGTTTTGATTACCTCAAACCCATTTAGTTTGAGCCTTTACCTTCTTTATCTTTCCTTTCGTTGAACATAACTTACAAGCATTTGTCCTAACTGCGAAGAAGGGTTCTAACGACTGGTCTGCTTGCTCAATTGTAAGAGTATTTTGCCTAAATAGCCTATTCAGCTTCTCCAAACAGTCCTATACTATTTCCAATTTAATCTCTTAAAAGCCGAGTGTTTGAATGGGCGCCCTGACTGTTACATAGTATTTCTCTGGCTTGTCTTTTGTATCTCCTATTCCGGTTGAATTAAGCACATCTTTCGATGGCATAAACTTCTGCTCATAAAATACCCATAAGTTTAGCCAAGGGGTCAAAATAACGCAACTAGTGACTATTTTGTAGAATGTGAATAAGGAGGGAAGTCGTCACAGTCTAGTAGATAGTGTGTTGGCTTATTAGACGAAAGGCCAAGGTTCAAACCCCAGGCCAGACATCAAAACAAAATATGAAAAAAATATTTCTTGGGCGGATTTCTGACAAAAACGAATTGTAGTAACAAAAATGAATGAAGTAATCTGGAAATTGCGTAATTTTTCAAAAAAAAAAGAGGACCTATTTTGTGGTGTGCAGATACGTCAAGAACGGATCTTAGAACAGGAACTCGATGTTTTGGCCCAGAAATGATATACTTCAAGCTCATGGAGAAATTTGTGGGTATTTTCCAAGCGAAAGTCTGTGCCAACGAAAGATGTGCTGAACTTGACTTGGGTAGGAGATACAAAACGCAGCACATATCAGTATTATCTGACCGTCAGTCCTATAAGATTAAATCGAAAATAGTCTGGAGAAGCTGAATCGGCTGTGTAGGAAAAATAAGTTTATCCTCTGCTGGATTTCAACTCATGTGGGAATTCTTGGCAATGAGCAAGCAAACGATTTTGTAAGGAGAAGGGCTACCACGCTGTCAATGGGCCCGCCACCGTTCTATTGAGTGCTGGCGGATGTTTGATAAGGTGTGCTTAACGAAAGGAAGATAAAGAGAAGCAACAATTCTTCTCAAATCAAATGGGTTTGAGACAATCAAAACTTTCGCTGGGATAGATCAATAGGAGGAGATTTGAGTCATACATCAAATTATACAAGAATAATCTGAGATCGATTACGTACCACATTGAAGTCGCCGTGGTCTAATAGGTAGTGTGTTGTCTTATTAGACGTAAAGCCAGGGTTAAAATCCCAGGCCAGGCATCACAACAAAATACAAAAAGTATTTCTTCGGCGGTAAATAAAAATTGCCATGAAAAGTTTCGCAAAAAATCTGTCGGTCGGAATTGAGTTTAAACTGTAGATCCCGCCACTCATGTATAAAATTAACACACTCAACAGAAGCTAGGCCTCAATCCTGACTGAAGGGTTGTAATGGCCAATTATGTATGTGTATGCATATGTAGTGCCTGTCCATCTTTTAGTTGTGGAACGTATTGTTTTGGACAATTTTTCTCCTTGCTTGTAAAATCCTTAGCTTATTCCTGTGGGTCAGTTAAACTGTTTGGTAATAGTGTCGCATCACAACCCATCAAAATAAATTTTTTTCTTCTTCCAATGGCTCTTGTACGGTCTATGAGAACTTCTAAAACAATCTGCCGGACCTTAAGGTCTATGGATTTGGGCTTAGTTTAAATCTAGGCGCTGTAGACAACAGCCGATAATAAAGATCTGAATTAATAGATTGGCTTTAGGGAAATAGCCCATAGAACCTGATTGTGTGCCGAATTCGAAAACACGCAAACAAATTTTTTAAAATTATATGGCGCCTACTCACTATGTTTCCGATTAACTAACGGTCAAGGGATATTTCCACACGGATATTCTTTCGAATATTCACCGTAGTCTAGTAGGTAGTGTGTTGGCTTCTTTAGACGCAAAGCCAGGCCAGACATCAAAACAAAATAAAAAAAAAATATTTTCTTCTGCGACTTTCTCTCAGCAGATTTCTGGCAACAACTCTGAGAGTAAATAAAATTGCCAAGAAAAGTTTTTCAAATTCTGTCGTTCGGAGTCGATTTTAAACTGTAGGTCCCACCACTCATGTATAAAATTTAACACACACAACATAAGTGGTGTGAGAAACTTAGTCGTAATTCTGACTGAAGGGTTGTAATGACCAATTATGTATGTATTCTTTCGAACTGGGCGGTTTCTTTGCGTTAAACAGTGTGACAACACATACATCGAACTACGTTTTTTATTTGCACCTATTTCCATCACTGCTACCTACCGTTATATTACAAGAAGTGTGGGAGAATATCAAACATTAAACAACAACAACAATAATACAATGTTACAATAATTACTACGTGTTAACAGTAGTAGTAGTAGCCAACATCTGTTAAGTTGTCATAATTTTCAATTACAAATGCAATTACAATTACAATTGAAATTTTGTTGCTGCCGCCGTTACTGTTGTAAATCTGCTGTCTGTCTGTTTACAAATTTGTTACAAATATGACAATTGTTGCATATTTTTGCTATTGTTGTTGCATTATTAAGAAGTGTTTCATATTTTTTTGTCTTTCTGTGCTATTGCCCGCTCAACAATTGCATTCTGTGAAGAGGGTGTGCCTTGACTTCTTTTGATTTTCACAAGCATTTCCATTTATTTATTTGTTGTTATTATTGCTTATTGTTATTGTTGTTGTTTTTGTTGTAAAGGGTGTTTTTTATAGAGGTATAGAACTTTAAGTTGGCATTACTTTTCAAGATGGCGACCGATTTAACAGCTGTCAAGTGATTTATTCTCAGTTTGGTTTGGCAATTCATCATGAATAGACTCACGCCTGAACAACGCTTGCAAATAGTGCAATTTTATTTCGAAAATAATGGTTCTGTGAGGAAAACGTATCGCGCACTACGTCCATTTTATCGTCTACAAAATCGTCCATCAGAGCAGTTAATTCGATTAACCATGGAACGTTTTCGCACCACGTTGAATTGGTAAAGTCATTGGTCTATGCGGTAAAGCCGCAAACGCTTGACCATTTGGAAGACAACATTCGCCGTATTATTGCCGACATACGGCCACAAATGTTGGAAAAAGTCATCGAAAAGTGGACGTCCAGATTGGACTACATCCGCGCCAGCCGTGGCGGTCATATGCCAGAAATCATATTTAAAATGTAATGCCACAAGATTATCTTTCGGATAAATAAAATTCATGTCAATCAAATAATCCATCGTTGTTTTATTGCAACTTAAAGTTCTATACCTCTATAAAAAGCACCCTTTATATATTTAAATTTGCATTAAAAGCGCCAGCATTTCTTATTAAAATTAAAAAAATTATTTTGAAAAGAATTCGTTTTGTTGTATTGAAAGTGTAACAGAATTTGATTTTAATCATGATTTTGAAGGTTGAATTTTAATGTGTGGGAATTAAAAGGTTAAAGGGTCTTATTAAAGCAATAAAATATTTTATTTTTTTTTTATTATATTATATGACCTCAGGGTGGAATTTTTAAAAGGTAACATACGAGTATATTTATTCAGTTTTAAGGTGCAAATGTTTGGTGGACAGTGTAACTGCTGACTGATATACAGGCTGTTCTGGCGCCACTCCAACTATGGTATTACTTGCTGTACACAATTGGTTCCCCTGGTTCTGACCTTCTACATACATACATACATAATTGGTCATTACAACCCTTCAGTCAGGATTACGACCCAGTTTCTCACACCACTTCTGTTGTGTGTGTTAATTTTTATACATGAGTGGCGGGACCTACAGTTTAAAGTCGACTCCGAACGACAGATTTTTTAAGAACCTTTTCATGGCAATTTTTATTTACTCTCAGAGAAGAAATACTTTTTTGTATTTTGTTGTAATGTCTGGCCTGGGGTTTGAACCCTAGCTTCACGTCTAATAAGCCAACACACTACCCACTAGACCACGGCGACTTCTGACCTTCTATTGAAGCAAATTGCTGAACTAATGTCTGGATTAATCTGGACAGTGGGCATGTTGTAATACAAGGAAGCCATTAAAAAAATTCGACTTCATGGTTTCCCATAATTCTAATCTGCCGTTTCGGTAAGAGTTTTGAGGTTGATGTCATGGGCTCCAAAATACTGACAGAGTAGGCTGACGGAATATTAGGCTATATGATAACTGTTGATTTTTCCTGTATTGTTGCAATGGTTGTTGTGTGATCAGGTTTCCTTTGAAAGTCCCTTAATTTACTTAGATAGCTAAGCTACAATCAAATCTCCAACAAACGCCATTTCAACTTCCGGCCTTAACCATGAACTTCGGGCATTTCTGAGAGAAAATTTCGGTTAATATGAAGGTAACTCTGATTTTGCTGCGAGATCATAGAGATACTGTCGTTAAAATGCATTGTTGACGAGTTTATCATGGCTAGTACGGAGATCATAATCATCGACAGGGCATAAATGGTTCGATTTTCTTAGTTAAATTGTAAATTATTCTTCCGCTCGCTTTCCAGCGAGGCTCAATTGCATTAGCAGCACGAGCGTACCTGCATTATTGCTAAGCTACGCGGAACTAATATGATGAAGAAGAGGACTGATTTACTGTTTTCTATTCTTTAATCGGTATAGTAATCCGTCACATAATTGCAATGCTTACAGGCCCTTGTCATATTTGGGTGCATTTCAAGAAATTTGGCATCCACACGAATGACTTTTGCAGTTGCTCTGTATTTAAGGTTCATGAGCCTATAAAGAGTTTACTCCAGCTGAAATGGCAAACCTATTTGTATTTTTGCCATGGCACGAAAAAAAAACATATAAAATAACCAAAGAGAAGCAAAACGCCCCTTAAATAAAAATAACCTCTTAATGATTTGTTAACGTCCGCTGGATCCAGTCATAAAAGACAACCGATCTCTTCACTTTTATCGATAATATGCTTAGACCTCATTTCGGGTACTTGGTATTTCCGGTTTTCGTGGCAATTTTTAATGATAATGGCATTTAAATGATAAGAATTTAGAACATTTTCTTTGTAATTATTTTCAATTCCAACAACCCTCATTTCGTGATTAAAAAAATGCAAAAATGTGGGCTTAAAAATTAAAACTACCTTCAGTTAATTGATAAGCTTTTATCGTAAATTACAATTTTTTTGTGTATTTTGTCTTCTACTTTTTCGCATTTAAATAATTCGAAAAATTGAAAAAATTAAGATTATTTTTATAGAATTAACGACAATGAAATTGTCACTACTTGGTGATTACTGCTTTAGAACAACCTGTAGATGTTGAGAGGTTTGCCAAAGCCTTTGAAAGAATAGGTCCTACCAACCCGAGTCTACAATAAATCTTGCTTTTGCAGCAGTCTTTATATATTTACAAGGGCTCGGTCAAGGGTGTCATCTACTGAGAGGTGTTTTTATGACAAAAACACGGCACTGACACATAAGGTGAAAGACAGTATCTTCCTCCTAAGACCCACAGCTTCTGCAGTAGTAATATGCCGTAAAATTAAGTTTCTCGGCATCCCTGCCTAAAGGCCAGTGGCCTGTGGGAATCGCTATTATGCAACGGATGGATTGCAATGAGTCGGTCCTGTTTTTATCCAAACGTGTTCAGCAGAAGTCGCCGTAGTCTAGTAGGTAGTGTGTTGGCTTATTAGACGTAAAGCCAGGTTTCGAACCCCAGGCGAGACATTAAAACGAAATATGAAAAAATATTTCTTCGGCGAATTCCTCTCAGCAGATGTCTGGCAAAAACCTCTGAGCGTAAATAAAACTGCCATGAAAAGTTTCTCAAAAATCTGTCGTTCGGAATCGACTTTAAACTGTAGGTCCCGTCACTCATGTGTAAAAATTAACACACACGAGTGGTGTGAGAAACTAGGCCGTAAGCCTGACTGAAGGGTTTATGTATGTATGTTCAGCAGACTCTATCACCTCCATCCTCTTTCTGCTAACGAGATTGAGCTTCTCTGTAAAACGAGTGGATAATATCCAATTTAACTGAGGTCAACTTATAAGCAATGCAACTTCCAACGACATCCATACCTCTCGGGACCCATGTAAGAACGATAAAAACGCCCTCCATCTAGAAAACACTGCAGTCGTCTGTGTTTAATATCAGAACCCTTAATAAATATACTACCATGTACTGCATCTGAAGGGTTCCATAGGGAATCACCGGATCTTTAGACCAGAAGTCTTTAGCTGCTATTCTAACATCGAATGTTCTATTTTGAAAGTTGTAGGGAATCATATTGTCGACGCGAATGTGTCCAGGTCTTACCAAAATAGCAGCGAGCTTATAGCATTGTTAGGGCCAGGATTAACTCGCATTTAATCTTACTGCCACCAACTCCCTGCTCTAGAGAGAGTTATTACTGCGATTGTAAACAAAATTGGGCACACAAACAGAGCCAGACCAAATTAAAAAATTACATTTTTTACGCTTGAAATATCGAATGCATTAGTTGCCGTGGTCTAGTAGGTAGTGTGTTGGCTTATTAGACGAAAAGCCAGGGTTCGAGCCCCAGGCCAGACATCAAAATAAAATACAAAAATATTTCTTCGGCGACTTCCTCTCAGCAGATTTCTGGCGAAAACTCTGAGAGTGAATAAAATTGTCTTGAAAAGTTTCTCAAAAATCTGTCGTTCGGAGTCGACTTTAAACTGTAGGTCCCGCCACTCATGTATAAAATTAACACACACAATATAAGTGGTGTGAGAAACTAGGTCGTAATCCTGACTGAAGGGTTGTAATGACCAATTATGTATGCATGTATGTATTGAATTAATTCTTTTAAGCTGCTGGTTGTTTAATTTTAAACTCTCTCCCCCTCTTTACCTTACTCTTACACTGTATCAAGTTTCCTCATGTACCCAGTGAAACACTCTAATTCTCTCGCTTTCACGCACATGTATGTATGTATGTATACTCCGAGTGAGTATTAGTTGCTCTCTGTTTATCGATATCTGGCATCATTTAATATTTTCAGTAACACTGACTTTATTTTTGATTCGTTCAGCTGATAATGACATAATTAATTATTATTTTACAATACTTGCTTGCAATGAATGTCAACAATTGCATAAAAATAAATACAAATTCAATAAAAAAAGAGTAAAAAATCGTAATAAACTATAAAAAAAATTATTTTCAAATAAATGGCAAACAAATGAAAATTCAAGACCAAGAAAAAAAAATAATCAAATACCTGCTCAACGATTAAATAATGATTTGAAGTAAGTTAGAATCGACTATTTGTTGCTCAACACCATGTGTATGCTACAGTGAAATAGTATATCTGAGTGTATGTGGATCTTTTTCTGAACATATTTCTGGCAAAAAACTAAAACTTACTTTCTAATGGACCGTAATTTTAATATGTTACTTACCTTCAGTACGGCAACTTCTGGATTCTTACTGTTGGTTTGTTATTGTAATTCTTGTTGGACCCATTGCACAAGCGTCTTCGAACTGGAAACAGACCAGCAGCCGTCGGGTAATCGAATGCAGTTGTGAGATTTATATGTGGAACTTAGAATTTTGCGAAGACGGCTAGTTTTGACAGAGGATTCCAAGCTCGCGCAGTAGTTTCTCCACGAAGTTTTTTGGCCTTATAAAGTGCCCGTTCACCGGCAGGTTCGCTCTGGGGGGAAGATCTTCCATGTCAATATTAAAGGTAATGTATCTATGATCCGAGAAGAAGCATTCCTGAAATACAAACCAGCCTTTGAGATAGTAAGAGAAATCTGAGCTTATCAAGGTAATGTCCAGCACTTCCCTCCCATTAGAGGTGAGAAATATTGGTTCTTTACCCCGATTAGCGAAAAATAAATTATTAGCAATAATAAAATAAAAGAGGCAACTCACCACGTAGCTGGTGGGAGTTGGTAACGTTTCCGATAATGAGCTGGATCCCACATTGGTGCGCGTGGGCAAACAGTTCACTGATGGTCCTCCTGCGGGAGGAATAGGGTAGAGAACATAGTCATGCGCGAAGTACGATGATGTGATCCAGATGGGCTTCGAAATCGATGGCCATGGTGGCCCATGTAACTCACTATATTTGGAAAGGAGATTCAAAAGTAAATTCATTACATTATGCTGAGACTGAAGCGTTACAAATAATTTTACTAATATGTGTAGGGTATTATAAACGTTTGATTAAATTAAAGAACAATAAATATAAAAAAAATTTTAAATTTAAATGCCATTTTAATTGTATCTGGTCAATTGGAATTTATCTGCGCAAAAAATCTAATTTCATTAGAATTTTATACATTTTTTTATTCATTTCAAATCTGATTTAAAATTTAAATAAAAAAATGTAAAGTTTTTCAAAATTAAGTGACAGATTGGTATTTTGTTTTCAAATATTTTACAATAACAACAGAGATTAAAATAAAATGTTTAAAGTTTTTTAAATATTTTTTATAATAAAAAAAAAAAACTGAAAAAATTCTTAACCGAACATATGTAAAGGGTGTTTTTTATAGAGGTATAGAACTTTAAGTTGCACTAAAACAACGATGAATTATTCGATTGACATGAATTTTATTTATCCGAAAGATAATCTTGTGGCATTACATTTTAAATATGATTTCTGGCATATGACCGCCACGGCTGGCGCGGATGTAGTCCAATCTGGACGTCCAATTTTCGATGATTTTTTCCAACATTTGTGGCCGTATATCGGCAATAATACGGCGAATGTTGTCTTCCAAATGGTCAAGCGTTTGTGGCTTAACCGCATAGACCAATGACTTTACATAGCCCCACAGAAAGTAGTCTAGCGGTGTTAAATCACAAGATCTTGGAGGCCAATTCACAGGTCAAAAACGTGAAATTAGGCGGTCACCAAACGTCTCTTTCTATAAATCTATTGTGGCACGAGCTGTGTGACATGTTGCGCCGTCTTGTTGAAACCACATCTCCTGGACATCATGGTTATTCAATTCAGGAATGAAAAAGTTAGTAATCATGGCTCTATACCGATCACCATTGACTGTAACGTTCTGGCCACCATCGTTTTTGAAAAAGTACGGACCAATGATTCCACCAGCCCATAAAGCGCACCAAACAGTCAGTTTTCCTGGATGTAACGGTGTTTCCACATACACTTGCGGATTACCTTCACTCCAAATGCGGCAGTTTTGTTTGTTGACGTAGCCATTCAACCAGAAGTGCGCTTCATCGCTAAACAAAATTCGCTTATGAAAATCGGGAACAACGGTAATCTCGTTTTGGGCCCATTCGACGAATCTACGCCTTACTTGATGATCGTTTGGCTTCAAATCTTGCACGAGTTGGATTTTGTAAGCCACGCAAACCAAGATCCTTCCGCAAAATCTTCCATAAAGTGGATGGACACAGATCCAATTCCTGTGCTCGATGGCGGATGGACTCATTCGGGTCTTCCTCAATGCTACGCTCTACAGCAGCAATAGCTTCTTCTGTACGCACCGTACAGCGTCTCTGGGGATGCGAGTTATCAATAAGAGTAAACGTGGTGAGAAAACGTTCCAACGTGCTCTGATGGACGATTTTGTCGACGATAAAAAGGACGTAGTGCGCGATACGTTTTCCGTACAGAACCATTATTTTCGAAATAAAATTGCACTATTTGCAAGCGTTGTTCAGGCGTGAGTCTATTCATGATGAATTGCCAAACCAAACTGAGAATAAATCACTTGACAGCTGTTAAATCGGTCGCCATCTTGAAAAGTAATGTCAACTTAAAGTTCTATACCTCTATAAAAAACACCCTTTATAAAAAAATATTGAGTTGGCAATGCGTTTCCTAACAACCGTTAGCAGTGTAGCCAATTCAAAAATGGACTTCCCCTTAAGCTGGGTTGCTATTGTGTTCATTAGAATTTTTATTCTGAATGAAATCTGATGATGATTTCATAATTTCCTCATTTTCGTTGTGATAAGTTTTTATTTTTCAGAAAACTGTTTTGAATGCATTTTTTTTCGTTTTCTTCTAAAGTCACCAATTGTTGTTGCTTTTTCGTTTTGTTTTTGGTTTTCATACAATATTTAAATTATTTTTCTTGTGTTGTTGTTGTTGTTGTTGTTATTGCTCATAAATTAATTATTAATAATTTCATTTCAATTTCAATTTTGCTTATTTCTGTTTTACATCTCGCGCGTCAAGTATTTTGTTCGATATCCATATCGGTTTGGTATATCGCCAGTCAGAGTGTTTGTGTGTATTTCGATTTTTTTGTTATGGAATTCTCGCATTTTATCTTTTGGCATTTCCTGTAATCAGCTGAAATTTTATATACAGAGAAACAAAGCAATTAAAAAAAATACAATTCTTTTTATTTTCTTGATTAAATTATTCAACAATAATTTTTTGTTTTTGAAAGTATGAGTAATTAATTTTACAAAAACTTTATTATCAAGAAATTTTTATGGAATGGAATCAGTTTCGCCGCTGAGCATTTAGAATGATAGCTACCGCCGACAGGCGACCGGCGCACTATGTGGCATTTACCCTGAAAAGCTGGCCAAAAAGGCAAAAATGAATTTAAAGAAATTTAAGAAACTGAGTATGCAGTTCGACAGATAACAAAATTCTGCATCATATAGTGAATTTTCACGACTTTAAGTTGAGATTTGTAGATTTGAGACGATGTCAAAATCAGGAAAGTGAAGAAAATTAAATACGTTTTTGGTGTTTTTTTGAAATTTTAATAGGCTTATATGATATTTTTTGTGGCTAAACGAATAGAGGTTTTATATTGATTTTTTTTATTTGAAAGATATGAGCAACTGCTACTATCAGTTTTTTTTTTAAATATATATCTCATATATTAATGGTAAAATTATTCGTTAAAAATTTAAAAATAATAAATATAAACATTTTTTTACCCTTCCTAAAGAAAAGATAAGGATTTTAAAGGTGAAAGTAGTTTTTAGTAGTTTAATGTTATATACCACAAGAAAATATGAACTCTCTACATTCAGGAACAAAAAGAAAAGTTTGCTCAAATTTGCGCAATTATTTTTGGCGAATTTTTGAAAATTTTACTTTTTTTTTGAAAAATTAAAAAAAATTAGACGGAGTGTAAAAAAGCCATAGGCAATAAAGCCATATGGCGTACGAATTATGCGAGGAAATTCAGTAGAAGCGATACCAATCGAGAAGTCCTGAATAGGTTACTTTTAATCAGTGACCCTTTTATAAGCTGCAGTACACAAAAATCGCGAAGGAATAGAAAAGCATTTTCATCAGATACTATTAAATTACTCCTTCCTGACATTGATGATGAAAATGATAACGATTTTAACGATTGTAGTTAGTTTCACTTTTTAAGTATTTTTAAGTTAAGTATTAGATAATGTAAAATAAATATTATGAATAAATATTAATTAATTATCATAGAAGTTTAAGAACTTAATTACATATGTATATCGACTATTATAACAATATGAGATGTACGTCTGATTTTCTTAATGGACCGTATGTGGTACCTAGGGGCACTTATGATCCGATCATTATAAAGTGTGATCATAAATGATTCACATTCATATTAAAGATGTTCATGTCGAATTTCATCGAGGTAATAAAATTTTTAAGCCAATTATAATTGCTAAACATATTTTCTTAAGGGGCCCTATTTTGGACCAATGGGCAATAATGGACCGACCATAACAAAATTTGGTAATATGATTTAGATTTACAAAATACACGTTCATACCGAATTTCATCACTATACCGATGTTTTTAAACCATTTATAAGCGTAATCGTGAATTTCTAAAGGGGACTTTATATGGGCACTAGGGTCAAATGTGATCCGATTTTCACCAAACTTTACACCATGATTTCTTAGTACACAGAACTGATCCATGGTAAATTTTATCATGATTGTTGCATAATTACCATAATTATGTGTAGATAAGTGCAATTTCGAGGGGAATTTGTATGGGGGCTAGGCGAAATCACGGACCGATTTGAACAAAAATCAGTTGGGTTCATCCTTGGGCCTTATTATCACTAACACTATCAAAAAATTCCAGCCATTAACTCATAAAACACTTCTATTAATTTTGGCCAGGTTTTCAGGCAAAATGCCACATAGTGCGGCGTTAAGAACAATAGAAAAAGTGGCCAATAAATATTGAAATTTCTCTACTCGAGATTGTACTAAAATGTTCCATGCTTTTGATTCCGTAATTTAGTGCATTGAGTACTGTTCTCCATATATCTCTATAATGTCTCCTCAAAATCTAGTTATCGTGATAAACTTTATTATGCTGTTCGACATGTGTAAGGGCAGCTCTCTGTATACTTAATCTCGTTTAGAACCTTTTTTCAAAATCAAAGAAGTTTCTGATCCATTAGATTTATTAGGTCATGATGTACCCTATGAATCTCGTTTTGTACCTGTTCCCCATTATCTTAACCATCACTGTAGTCCTCACTATCATATGCATCGAACGGACTTAAATCCAGCAGATCTTACTTATTGCCATGATTATATCACTTTGCTTTTGCCAACTCTACCTGAGCTATTTGTATATTTCTCTTGGCTTCCCAAACAACTTCCTCAGTAAGTTTGAATCATAGAGATTTTCCTATAAGGCATGCTAGTCCTTCCTTGGAATGCTGTCTGTAAGGACCTTATATGTCTGTTTACTATCCATTATTATTCTCAGTTATTTAACCTATGGTATCACCTTGTCTAGAAGTTGAATATTTTCCACTAAAAAAAAATTGTATTCTTTCTCATAAGCATTACTACAATGGTTTTGATCGGGTGACAGCCTCAAGACCGTCACCCCCAAAGCCGTCTTGTTTTCATCAAGAGTTCATCCATAACTAGGCCTCATATTAAACGTGAAGAACCCTGCCTTGTGAGCAACTTCTGGTCGTATCGACCCTTATTATTTCGTTCCCCGCGTTTGATTTCTCTAATCTGGTGTATAGAATTTCTGTAATTTACTCGAATATCCTTCTATTCAATGCTATGTTAAATGCTTTGTGAGGTATTTATGACTCTACAGTTACAAGTTCTAGGATAAAAAGGTTGCCAAGTGTTTCTTTGCTGCATGTAAAATGTAAGCTAAAGAATTTTAGCTTTTAATTATTTATTGCCACACCGTCGCTAAAAAGACGCAGAGTGCCTGGCTAGTGCTATGGTCTATGTAATCTGGTGTTGTTATGATGGAACACATAAACTGTTCTGTTGATCAATTCTCACCGTTTGAATTGAATTGCTGCTTCAGTCACATCAACTGTTGACGGCAGAAATCCGATTTAATCGTTCGTTCAGATGGGATATCATATTTTTTGCATATTACTGTCGCACGGAATCCACTTGTAAGCCTTCGTTCGATTTCATTCTGTTTTAGCAGTGAATCTCCAATGGAAATTCGTTTCATTCAACTTTTTACTAAGTCATGTGCTTCCATGTTATATCAAGCTTTTCTCAATTTGCTGATAATGGATTGGCGATGAATCCCTATTTCTTTAGCAAGTCCATACCGGTTGTAGCTTATATGTACGAGGTGTGATCATAAAATAATCGTTATTTTCAAATTTCGTGAGTTATGTGTGTTTGATTTTCGTATTTTTTTCTGTTTTGGATTGTCAGTTTGTTTTTGACAGATAAAAAGGTTAGTCGTGTTTTGGTGTGCTCTTCGATTTTTTACTATTCGAAAAAGTGAGATGATTGGGCTTTGGTTTCAATGTCATAGCCATACGCCCATGATTCGTCACCAGTTATGACCTTTTTGAGCAAATCGTCAACATCTCCTGAGCCATGTCCATGTGACGTTGTTTTTGCTCAGAATTTAGCAATTTTGAAACAATCTTCGCTGCAGCACGTTTCATGCCTAAAACATACGTATAAATTGCTTGGCATGAGCCGAACGATATGCCAACATCATCAGCAACCTCTCTAATAGTAATTCGACGATTATCCACAATCATTTTCTTCACTGCTTCAATGTTTTCATCGATTGTTGACTTGCTCGGGCGACCAGGACGAGCATCGTCATTGACATCTTCTCGGCCTTACCACAATTGAACTTGTGTTCTGTTCATAGTAGACTCGCCAAACGCCACAGTCAACATTTCAAATGTCCTTGCATGTAGTATATGCAGGTCTTTTTAAATTTTTTCCACAATTTCACTGACGATTGAAGTCGCCGTAGTCTAGTAGGTAGTGTGTTGGCTTATTAGACGCAAAAGCCTGGGTTCGAGCCCCAGGCCAGGCATCAAAGACAAAATACAAAAAGTATTTTTTCGGCGACTTCCTCTCAGTAGATTTCTGGCAAAAACTCTGAGTAAATAAAAATTGCCATAAAAAGTTTCTCAATAAATAAAAATCTGTCGTTCGGAGTCGACTTTAAACTGTAGGTCCCACCACTCATGTATAAAATTAACACACACAACATAAGTGTTGTGAGAAACTAGGACGTTGTACAATGGGTCAATTCGATCTCCGGGTACTTTACTTGGCTTAATTGACACGTCCTCTAACCTAACCTAACCTAACCTACTGACGATTTGCTTACCAGAGCGAAGTTCATCTTTAACATTAAAGTTCTGGCGAGCAAGAAGAAGGGTGTTTGCCCTTGTTACAGTATTGTCTTCGTAAACTTAAACAATTTTTTTTAGCAGCCTACGACTTATTCTTACGCTTCACTAGTAGAAACGTAAAATATGACGTTAATGCTCAGAATTTTTACGTATTTTTCAAACCCGGCTAACCTTTCACAAAATAATGTGATTTTGCTAAGCATAAAATGCCTTCTTTCAAACAAGTTATAGTGTTGCCAGATGCAATTAATATAACCATAGAGATTACATTTTAGCGATATTGTATCGATAATCGGTAAAGGAGCAACCATATTTGATTTCTGTAGCGTGTGCTTTAATGCCTCTTGAGTGGGAGACATTTTTAAAAACAATTTCATATTTAATTAAGTAGATTTTAATTTAATAAATTATAAATAAATATGATTAAAACAAATGAACAAAAAAAAAAGCAAACAAACAATTTTAAATGATAACGAACCAGCCGGCTGTGTTTCACTTTCAATAGACGAATATGTTATCGCCACATTATTTTGATTTTTTTTTCGTTTTTTTTGAGTTCATTACTGATTAACGAAAACTTTTTTTGAACACAATCAGTTCTAAACTATGTATTTAATGGACTTGAAAAATCCGGCAGATTCATTTCAGCGATAACAGCCCCATGAACGTGTTTGTAATGCCAGAGATTTTAAAAGGCGATTATTTTTTTCCGGTGATTATTTTTTTATTTTTTTTTATTTGCAAACGTTAAGGCAAAATTAATCAATTAAAAACCAAATGAAATAATCAAAATATTTATTTATTTATTGTATATTTTTAAATAATTATCAATTTTTAAAATATCACTTAAAAAAAAACAACAAAATGTGGGGCCTATGGTATGGTAGGTACACATAAAAAATATGTGTGTGACAAAGATTTATGGTTTGAAACTTTGATTTCTTATTTTTTTTGGTTCTATTTTGATAATTTTCTTTATAAATACTTGATAACGCAAAAAGGAAAACAAAATCAAAATTGAAGAAAAAAAATAAAGGTTATCGCTGATGAATTTCATTTAGATTGACCATAAAGATTTCAAAAAAAAAAAAAAAATCGAATGGAATGGAATGGAACACAATAATTCTTAATTTGTTCTGTTCTTCACTTGGAGTGGCCATAACATGACTTTTGAATTTTTTTTTAAAACCTTTCCTCTTAATTGTTGGTGATATTTTTTTTTATCAAGATAAGCCTTAAAGCATTAACGTAACGTAATTGTTATCTTAGATTATTGATTGGCGTAGTGATTTTGATAGTGAAATAAAGAAATAAAGAAGATCGAATGCTGATTTGTTTTTATAATTAAAACCAAACAAAATCAGATAAATAATCAATCATTATCGTATCTTTTTTTTTATAAATTCAAGGAAAAAATTGATTTCTCAAAATCGGTAACTTTTAGAATTGTAATCGTGACTGAATGTAAATAATTTTGAAATTTAATTAGAATTTAGGGAATAAGTCTTCAGTATTTATACTCAAATCTTTATAAAATAAATTATGAATTAGTCTTTCACCATCAAACAACTACTGCAGTGAATCAGTTTCTTAAATCAGTAAATAGGCCCCTTATCAAGAATGTAATGAAGTTTTTATATTTATGGAAAAACCAAAACAAAACATCTTCTTACAAGCATTTCGAATATAATTGTGGGGTGAAGTCACAAAGAATAGAAACAATCAACATCTATAGATCGTGGGCTATAATTCCTTGTGGTGTAGATTACTTAACTTACTCACTACAACCAAAGAATATGGAAGAAGTAGAAGTAAAATTTCGTATGGCGGGTCGTAACATTACGACCCGCTCTCATCAAATTCATTTCTTGTTGAGAGGGAAGAAGACAGAAGGAAAATGAACACAAACAAAGAGCGTAACAATGTGTTGCTCTCATTGTACGTATGTAAGTGTGTATGTATTCTTGTGTTTTTTGAAGAAGAACACATGTTTGGCGGATGCTTTATCATTTTATTTCAGAATAACACTCGAAGAATATTTTGTGTTAAAAATGTTATGTCATTAGCTGGGCGTATTTTCATTTTTTTCGTCTCATAGTATAATTTTTTTATGATAAGAAAATTGTTAGTAATAATTTCAAGTCTACTTATTAACCCAATGATATGTATATGTGATCGGAAAATATAGAAAAATTGTACTGCGCTAAATCCCTAAAGACACCGTATTTAACTTGGCAAGTATTATTCCAAAAATCGGAATCATTTCTCATTCATATTAGTGATTACTACTGTGATATTTCTTTGGGTGTATAATTGAAGTCTGAAAAAAGCGACATGAACCTTCTTCTTTAAAAGCTGACAAGATTTTTACGCTCTTTTTAACGAACATTCTTGATGTTCGTGTCCTATGTGTGTAAAAAGCCGAAGATGTTCTTCCCCTGAGGGACATTGGTGCCGACGTCTGTTTTTAACACCAGAAAAATAAATACAAAGTGGTCAAACAACAAAAACGCACGATGAGAACAATGCATTGTTACGCTCTTGGTTTCTGTAACCTTCCCTTCTATCTTTCCCCCCGCGTCATGAAATATTTTTGAAAAATATTCCAAAAAATGTTAAAATGCGCATTCTTTATACTTTATTTTCTTTGCTACAACCCTTTAGTCAGGATCACAACCTTGCTCCTCACAAAACCCATGTTGTGTATGTGTCCGAACGTTAGATTTTCGAGAAAGCGACAATCTTATTTACTCTCAAAGTTTTTACCAGAAGACCTGTTGAGAGGAAAAAGGCGAGGAAATATTTTTTCATATCCCGTTTTGCTTCAGATGTCTGATCTGGGGTTTGAACCATGGACTTTAGTCTAAGTTACCCCTTTATCTACCACACTACGTCCATTTTCGTGTATACACAATTGGTCATTACAACCTTTTAGTCAGGACTACAACTTAGCTTCTAATACGGTGTTCAGATATGCACCTTTAGTGCGTAAATCGCAATAAACGTCATTATTGAGCTCAATATTTCATATAAAGTTTCAATTAATTATTACGCAATAAATACGAAAATTGTTATAATATTGAGTAAAACTTAAAATGCAGAACTGTCATAAGTATGTTCAGTGCGTATATTACAATTATCCAAACACTTTCTGTTAATATTTGACAACTCAAATGTTAACAAAGACAAAAAAAAAACAATGTTGTTGAAGCAACCAGCTGTTTTGTTTACCAGCTGTCAAATGAATATTGAATAAGCAGCTGAACTGCATATATTATTATGTCTGAACACTTAAAATATTGTACCCAATAAATCGAATATTGACTCAATAAAAGTGCATATCATAACGTCAACCATGTTGTGTGTGCTAATTTTATGCATGACTTGCGCTTCCTACAGTTTAAAACCCACTCCGAACGATAAATTTTTGTGAAACTTTTCATGGCAATTTTATATTTTACTCGCAGAATTTTTACCAAAAAACTTCTGAGAGGAAATTCGTTTTGCTCGAGATTTTTGAGCTGGGGTTTCAACCACGGGCTGTAGTCTAAGTCAGTAAAAGTATATTACATTCACTATATTTTTCCAATATCTTAAGGCATGTACCAATTATGCGATTACATGCTAGTAAAAAGTGGAGAACAGACAGCACTTTTCTTTATTCGATCAGCAATTCTGTATCTCTGTCATGCTTCTGCCATGCAGCCAAGCAAAATTTGTTGTTCATATCTCTCTCTGGTTATTTTATTACAAATTTAATGAAAAAAATGTTTTCGAAAAATGGTTTTTAAATGTAAAACGGTTAATTGTTTACGACTAAAACTGATTACCTGTGTCTGTTATTTTCGATTTATTTTTTTTTTGATTTTTTTTTGGTAAATCTACGGCATGTAATTGATGCCACGCGCTGATAATGAACGCAGGTACATACATATTCGAAAACGTACTTTTGGTATCAATTAATTGTACTTAGTTTTTGGTTTTTTTTTTGGTAAAAGTTTAAAATGCTGTTATCGATAACGCACTACATAGAACAGGAACAGTTTGTGTAATTAAAAAATAACTTGAGGGAAAACAAATTTTAATTGTAACAACAGTTTTAGAGATTAAAAACAAATCACTCATGTTTAATTTCATTAATTTTTTTCTTTTCTTTAAGTTTATTTCCTAATTTGAAAAGATAAAATTTAAAAAAAAAAAACAAACAAACATCGCAACATGAAACATAAAAATGTCTTTACTTATAGGGAATTTTATCGATTATTTATCGATCTTGAATTAATTGTTAAACAAATGCTTCATGCATTAATTAAATACAAAAAAAAAAATAATAATAATGAAATTAAATATCAATTGTATGACAAGACAACATTTGATCATGATGAGGAATTTTATTCCAAACAATTTGAAATATTTCAGCGATAAAGTGCTTCTGATTTCAATAAATTATTTTTTATTTTCATATATAATTTTAATTTTGTTGTTAAAAATACATTGTTATTGTTTGATTTATTTTTAAAAATTAATTTGTTTATATTTTCCACCTCCACACACAAAATTTAAAAGATTTGATGCCTGTTTCTTGAAATAATCAAATTTGGATTGCTTTTAAGCATCATACAGTGGTGATCTTATAATTAGAAACGATGTTTCTGGAACAGAGTTCTCTGGAGTAACGAATCTAAGTTTAATTTGTCCCAATCTGATGGAAAAACGTATGTAAGACGGCCTCCAAACAAAGCCTTTGATACCTGGGTACACAGTGAAAACTGTAGAACAAATTAACAAACATACATGTGTTGCTAAGTCGTTTCTAATTATAAGGCCACCACTGTATCTAGTACGTAAATAACAAAATTAAGAATGACACAAAGGCAGAAGAGGTTTTTTGGGAATACCCTACACCACAGTGCATTTTTTGGAGGCGTATGGTTTTTATAACGGGTGCCTTAGTACTGCAATCGTACGATCTATTGTATTCCCCTCAAATTTTATAGGGCATTCAAATAATTTCTCCTTCGAGCTTATTTTTTCCGATGCTTCTCGGTGTCCAGTTTGATAATTATCCGGCCTAGCACTTGATATGCCCTAGGAGGATGTATCCTACTGGGATGCATTAATGCCCCATAGGTTCCAACAATCTGTTCCGGTGATTCTTCTTATCGTCACAGAATCTATATGTCAAACGCGAAACAACCCCAGTTCTGTATAAATGAACTCTGAGTCTAAAGTGTCCTGTCAAAACAACAGTTATCAATCTCAGATTACTCCTGCATAGTTTGATGCATTCGATTTGAGAAGAATGTTTGCTTCTCTGTATATTCCCATTCGTGAAGCATACATACATATGTAGATAATTGGTCATTTACAACCCTTCAGTCAGGATTACGACCTAATTTCTAACACTAATTATGTTGTGTGTGTTAATTTTATGCATGAGTGGCCGGACCTACAGTTTAAAGTCGACTCCGAACGACAGATTTTTTGAGAAACTTTTCAAGGCAATTTTATTTACTCACAGAGTTTTTGCCAGTAATCTGCTGAGAGGAAGCCGCCGAAGAAATACTTTTTGTATTTTGTTGTGATGCCTAGGCTGGGGTTTGAACCCTGGCTTTACGTCTAATAAGCCAACACACTACCTATTAGACCACGGCGACTTCAATCTGGTACGTAATCGGTCTCAGATTATTCGTGGATAGTTTGATGTATGACTCAGATCTCCTCCTATTGATCTATCCCAGCGAAAGTTTTGATTGTCTCATACCCATTTGATTTGAGAAGAATTTTTGCTTCTCTTTATCTTCTCTTTCGTTAAGCATACCTTATCAAATATCCGCCAGCACTCAATAGCACTGTTGCGGGTACATTAACAGCGTGGTAGCCTTTCTCCTCCGTAAAATCGTCTGCTTGCTCATTGCCAAGAATTCCCGCATGACCTGGAATCCAGCAGAGGATAACCTTATTTTTCCTACACAGCCGATTCAGCTTCTCCAGACTATTTTCGATTTAACCTTATGAGAGCCGAGTGCTCGACTGGTGGGTTTTGTATCTCCTACCCAAGTTGATTTGAGTACATCTTTCGTTGGCATAGACTTTCGCTTGGAAAATACCCGCAAATTTCCCCATGACCTCGAAGTAAAGGGTCCGCCAAATAACTTTTTTTTTGAAAATACTTTTAAAAAAAAAACTACGGAATATTTTCTAAAATTTCTTTTTTTTATTTGAAAGTACAATCCTTCCGGCTAATAATGGAAAATAATTTCATTCAAATGGCTGCCTCGGCTGGCCATGCAGTAACATACACGATCGGTCCAATTTTTAAGCACATTATCGATTGTGTGCAGCTATATTTCACCAATGGCTTCACGAATATTGTCCTTTAAAGCATCAATTGTCTCTGGCTTATCGGCGTAACACTTATCTTTGACGGCACCCCACAAACAATAGTCTAACGGTGTCAAATCGCAGCTCCGAGGTGGCCAAATGACAGCTCTGTGGCTGATAATGCGATCTTCAAAAACAGGGATCAAAACATCGAGTGTAGCTTCGGCTGTGTGGCACGTAGCGCCGTCCTGTTGAAACCAAATGTTGCCAATATACTCCTCTTCAATTTTTGTGAACAAAAATTCGTTAAACATGGCCCGATAACGATCGCCATTGACTGTAACGGCCCAAATGGCCCAATTATGCCTCTGGACCAAAATCCGCACCAAACAGTGACTCGTTTTGGGTGCGTCGGCTTTTCAATGTATGCGCGCGGCTTTTCTGTGCCCCAAATGCGACAATTTTGCTTGTTTACACACCCGCCAAGATCAAAATGAGCTTCATCTGAAAAGATGCTTTTTTTCTTTTGCCAAAATCGGCATCTTCTGGTGTAGGCTACTGCATGGCCAGCCGAGGCAGCCATTTGAATGAAATTATTTTCCATTATTAATCGGAAGGATTGTGCTTTCAAATAAAGAAAGAAATTTTCGAAAATATTCAGTAGTTTTTTTTTTTAAAGCATTTTCAAAAAAAAGTTATTTGGCGGACCCTTTATATCATTTCGGGGCCAAAAAAATCGAGTTCCTGTTCTAAGATCCGTTCTTGACGTATCTGCACACCACAAAATAGTGCCTCTTTTTTTGAAAAACTACTCCGTTTCCAGATTACTTCATTAATTTTTGTTACTACAGTTCGTTGCAAAGCATTTCCCAAAATCATGGAGACTTCTGGCGTTATTCAGGGGATATTTGGGGTGGGTGGTGTTAGCCAATCGATTCTAAAGTCTTGAAATCGAATGAATTTCCTATTAGACTTGTCTCCAATCAACCTAACAATAGATTCCAAAGCTTTGGTCTTTAATACCATGCAACAGAGCTTCCAGCGCCACTATATTACACCCACTTATGGCATCTGTTATGCCAACATATGCCAGTCTCTGCATCTTGAATTTCAGACGAGAATATAGGCATCTCTTATGAGACCTGAGCCTGTGATTCAAACCCCCAGCTTAGAGCGTAACAGAAGAGTGCAGAATCAATTAACATTTTTGTTGTTATTTTTATCTGCCATACAACATACGTACATATGTACAGGTTAAGGCCACTCTGATAGTTACAGCAGTGTTGGTGGTGACAATCATGGAGCACAACAACAACAATGGGTGACAAAGATGATGATCATTGATCTTGTTTTTCGTTTGCATTCTACGAAACCCGTCCGTCCAACTTGTGACCACTCCAATACAATTTTAAGTGATTTCTTCCAAAGTTCTGTATGCTTTTGCTTTTCGTGTCTGTCATGTTTTTTTTGTTTTTTGTTTTTAATTCATTATCACAACAAAAGTATTCATATTGTTATTGTAGTTGTTGTTGTTGGCAGTGTTTCAATATACAATCTTATGCTGCTTAATTAAGAGAAGAGTAGCAGACCAACGACACAACCACAACGTTCGTTCAAGTGCAGAATTTTATTTTCGAAATCTCATTTAAATGATCAGTTTTTTCTGTTTTTTTTGTAGGATTTCTTTTATAATTGTTGTTGTTGTAAAAGTGTTTTTAATTCTGAAGCTTTTTCTTGATCAATCTTTTCAATTTTCAAGCTTATCGCCTGGTTTTGAAATGAAAAAAAAAACTAAAAAAAGTTCATGAGGTCCTATTATCTATTCCAAGCGATCTTTCTTCATTCATTTTTTCGTGTTTAATTGACCACTAAGACCAGACTACATAACTATACTAACAATAACAACAACAACAAAAGTATAATAATAATAATTGAGTATGAAAACCATTCTGTTTTGTTTACTGCTCCCAAAAAAATATTAGAAAATGGGCCTATTTAGTTAAACTTTGTTTGCTGCTGTTTATTTCCCGTCGTAGTGCAGTTGCTAGTGTCTTGGCTTACTAGAGAAGAGTTCCTAGTTCAAATCTCAGCTTAGATATCTTGATAAAAGAAATACAACAGCAGCCGCAGGCAAGTTTGGCTGGCTTTATCACATCCTGATGTTGTTTACCTTGCTTAAATGTGCTCACGTTTGATCACTAGGGCACTATGTTCCATTCCAACGAGGGCATAATATATGTACATACATACATACATATATAATTGGTCCCGAGAGCAGTAAAAGCTGTACTTAAGTGGCTACTCTCCGACTTTCAATTCTTGAATCAAAGGGCTGAGTTAGTTTCGGTAAGGTCTGGTCCAAATAGCACCATGGAAATGCTGCAATGCCAGGGATTCGTACTCATATTTGGGTCCCATATAATTTTCTTTATGGCAGTTTGACTGTAGTATTCTATTGAGATACTTCTGGTCTGAAGATCTAAACGTCCGAGGCTTAAAAGATACTGCAAAATGATGGACAGAGTAAGCTGTAGTTTTCGGCTGTGGTTTCCGGCTTTCGTATAGGATTTTTAACCACTGCAGTGCTAGCTAGACAAAGACCATGGCGCAATGCTTGTTGAAAATATGCAATCAGGTTGCGATCAAGACCTGTACGAACGTTAATTATATGTCCGTTCTAAACCATGAATATTCGAAGTTTCTCTGAGAAATTTCGAATCATTCGAAGAAAATCTTTATATGTATTCCTGGACATATGGATATCGTCTAAAATTATATGCCGGATGAACTAGTTAGGTGCTTAAAAATCTTTAAACTGTAGGTCCCGTCACTCATGCATAAAATTTAACACATACAACATAAATGGTGTGAGAAGCTAGCTCGTAATCCTGACTGAAGGGTTGTAATGACCAATTGTGTATGTGTGGTGCTTACAATATCGGACGTGTTACTGGTGATAGGGTAGCAAGAGCGCAAATGCAGTATTGCTAGGCTCTGTTAGATTGATATGAATTATTTTCTTTACATAAATCGCATGGCTATTCAGTGCACTATTGCGGTCCACTGGAAGGCATGCCAATAGACTTGAAACCCCCACGAATGACTTCTTTAGGAGCTGTGCGCCTATAAACGAGGAGGAGACTTATTTTTCAGTGGCCTCTCTCTCTTTTATTGTCTTCTTTAACTGAACTCTTCAAAATAAAAATTACTGCAATAGAGAGATCTACAGTTTAAGATTCAGGGACACTCATGGATACAATTGACACATACAATATGAGTAGGGCTGACTTCCAAAATGTTAGTTGCTTTGTGTTTGAACAAAGTATAGTGTTTCATAAAGCCGCTGTACAAAATGTTCACAATGTATACTATTTCAAAACGTCGTCAATGTGTATTTTTAACGCAGTCAAAAAGCAATCAGGCATCGGATTTATAGTTAATGCATTGTTTGGTAACTTTGCATAGCTACATAATTTGTATACCGTAGTGGAACTGTATACAAACTTTGTATTGAGACATTTTGGAAGGCAGCCTAGGTCTCACTTTTCGAGTGTATTGTAAGGTTGTTATTTCAAAGGCCATAGGACCTCTAACTATTCGATAACTGCGGGAGACTCATACAACGCAACATAACCGATAAGTTTATTGTCTGCCGGCAGTCAAGCAGTCATAGCGTTTAAAGTAAATTCCTTTACTAGATTTGCGATCAAAAGAGATTGGCCGGCATTATACGGTTTCCCCATTTCTAGATTGAGTGTAGGTATGTACCCTGCATTCGTCCATAGCGCTCAAAGGGGTGTTAAGTCCACTTCGTAGTGATATGGGCGGTGCATTTATGTTTTGGTTTTGTGGCAACCATTGCACTGGTGAAGACATTTTTAGCTGATTAAGCGCTACTTATTCCTTTAAACCAAACAAAACAGAAAAAAAAAATATTAAAATTAAAAAGTATCGATTGACTAGCCTCTTCTCTCACTTATCACCACAGTGTGGCAAGCAGGGAAAGTATGTAATTTTGATGCAACAAGAGAAAAAAAAATGCAACCTTCGTTTGCCGTCTTTAACAGCCAATCGTAGTTTGTATACTTAATCCCTCACAAAAAAAAACAAGAAAGAAGTAAAACAACCAAATACCGTATAATAAAACAAAAGCAAAAGAGAAAGAAACATAAAAAAGAAGGAAAAGATGGAAAAGAAGTGTATGAAGTGGAATAACCTTAATCCCTACGCTCAATAACCCCCACTCTGTAAATAACATCAGCATACCGTTGATAATGACGCTGATGATATTGATGATGATGATGATGACAATGGTGGTGGTGCTGGTGATGGCTTTTTAAAAGTCATACGAAGAATTATAAGCAGACCAACCGAATCGGTCAAAACGCGAAGAAAAGAAAGAAAAAAAATTAAACGCTTATCTAAATGCCAGCCTTACAGTCTCGTTTTCCATTATGATACAAAGATATGAATGGAACTCAACTTCATACACACACATACACACACACACACATTGACACTGGTACTAGGTACGTTACTGGCATTTGGAATGGCATGGAATAGAATCATTTCTTGACTTTGCTTTTTAACACAAACCAACTGAAATCAACAGAAAGTAATCGAATGTCGCCAATGCAATGGATTGTAGTCGCCTCTCTTACACACACACACACACACACGCGCAGGCATATGCATAATGTTTAACGGCAGTAATGTTACAACAGTTTAGTGTAACTAATTAGCAATAAAAATTATTTTAATGGTTTAAGGAAGATGATATCAGTCCAGGCCAGATCTTGGTGGGTAATCTTTGCTCCAAGATGCAACACTCAACAAAGGCAACACTTAACAAAGGTAACACTCAACAAAGGCATGTTCGTTGAGGCAGCTTCACAAATTCCCTTTTCTGGATATCGACGGAAGTAAATGACGGAAGTAAATGAGGGCAAAACAAAGTATATGTTATCGACAAGTAGAGACGTGCGGCGTATTGATTCTCAGATTACGGCCGATAACTATACTTTTGAAACAGTCAAGGAATTTATTTATCTTGGCTCCGCCGTTACCACCACAAATGATGTCAGTCTGGAGATCAAGCGCAGGATCACTTTTGCCAACAGGTGCTACTATGGTCTCAATAGGCAATTGAGTAGCAGAGACCTCTCTCGTACGACAAAACTAACACTCTACAAGACGCTCATCCTACCCGTGCTTCTTTATGGCGCAGAGGCATGGACCCTATTAAGTACTGATGCAGCAGCCTTGAGAGTGTTCGAGAGAAAAGTACTGCGTAAGATCTTCGGTCCAGTACGTGTTGGCGATGATTTCCGCATTCGATACAATAGTGAGCTGTATAGCTCCTCAACAACATGGACGTTGTACAGCGTATTAATATCCAGCGGCTGCGATGGCTCGGCCATGTCGTTCGAATGGAGGAGGATGCTCCAGCGAGACGGGTATTTGATGCGGGGTTCTGCGGAAGTCGGCGAAGAGGACGACCTTGTATCCGTTGGAAGGACCAAATCGAGGGAGCCCTGTCATCGATTGGTGTGACCAACTGGCGTAGGCGCGCAAGAAGCAGAGGCGCCTGGAAGGATGTGTTGCGGCAGGCCGAAATCCGTTAATCGGGTTGTTATGGCCAATTAAGTAAGTAAGTAAGGATATCGACGGAGTCTTTAAAAATTTTAAACTAAGGCTCATAAGGACTGCACTAACCAAAGTGTAAAGCAGGCCATAGTGAACTTAATATATAAATTGCTACAGTGAAAAAACCGACGACAAATCAACTGTGGGGCAATCGCCTATGGGAATTACAATTTCGAACAGATTTGTACATTCTATTATCGATTGGAAGCAATTTGTGCTGGATAAAGCTAGTGACTGGGCATCTGATTATCAGTATTTATTACCAGAAAGGATAAACAGTCCACTTTCCAGCTGCTGAAGCAATATGGAGCGAATCCTGATACACGCACTTCCTTGAACTTGAACACTCAGCAGAATGAAAAAGAACACAACATTGTTCGGACTTATTTTGATCTACAGATGTCTAGTATAGTGGAAATCACTCATCAAGATGACTACCCTCAACATAATTTCCATCGGCTTATTGGGTACATCACCTCTGTCGCCTCAAGAGATAAGATTACATCTCTTTCCGCTTGATCCTTATTGCCAGGTCAGGAACTAATTGGGTACTCACAAACACTGAGGGCATTGGAGATCATTTTCAGGACGATCATCCCAGATAGGAAGGAAAGGAAGTGTGAAACTTCTCATCAGCTGTGTGTAAAGGTACTTTTTCCAAGTTGGTACAGTTCACCGTACTATTGCAGTGTTTTCTAGACGGAAGTATTAGATATCCGAACAGCTGTGATATTTATTGGAAATATTATATACATATACGGTGGTGATATTAGTATAACCTCGAGTAGTCTAGCGATACTCAGGGCACTGAGTTCTTACATTATAACGTTGAGGACAGTTTTAGGCTGTCATATGTCTTTAAATGCACAATTGGGCACCGGAACTCCGAAAACTGCAGAGTGGATGAACTGCCCAAATGTGATACAAGTGCTAAATTTTCATACGAATTTTATAGAATTGAAATTCCATTGGGAACATGTAAGATTCGGAATGACAATGTGTTATCAGATTCTATTAACCCGGCAGTGTTAGCTACTGATGCAGGCAAGAAAGTAAAGCAAAGCTGGCTCCTTAGGACACACAGAAAATCTGCTTTAACTACAAACAAACACGTTCATCACTCATCATTGTTGTTTTAGTCACAACATTGCATTCTAGGCAATCATGTGAGCAAGACATACTGGTCTTGATCATGTGGTCAGTGACTTCAATTGCAGAAGTTACGAAGACAAAGAAAAGCATGCACTGTAGATCAGTTACCAGATTCCTTTCAGCATCTATGTATGAGGATATGCCTGTTCTAGGTCTTTCTTTTAACTTTAGACAATCTCCATTTGCTCCCATTTTTGTCTTTCTATTCCACTTTTCTTGCACTGAAAAATTCGTACGGTTTCTATTTTTCTTCTTCCTTCGCCCTGTAACTCCCTCCTGTCATACATGCAAGTTTTTTTCCTGTGTCTTGAGGAACATTTATTACTATTTCGCTACCCTTAACTGTAGTTTAATTCACCGATATATTAACATACCCATTCTAAGAGACAATCATCATTCTACTGATATAGACATACGAGTTGCACACAGACATAAACGCATACAACGACAACAACCGCACCGCGATAGTAAATTTTTTTAAGGATGGAGTTTAAAATATTTTTTTTTTACGTTACTCTCCCTCTCTTATCAGTTGAGAAACGACGACCAACTACTCAAAAAACCATTATTACAGGCAGAGAGGGTATTTGAAACTTTTGTTTTTTATCCACCACCACCACATACATACGACAATGTAGTATTGAGAGCTGCAAACGAAGGAAACCGAAAAAATTTATAAAACACAAACACAGAAACGAAGACGAGGACAAAGACGAAGACGAGTATGACGATGACGATGAAGATGCTTTGGTATGCATTATTATCAGTAGTGTTGATGCATCAGCCTCCAAGTCATACACTCATTGAACTAAAGCAACAGCAGTTAAGGAAACACTCGGTCTCAAAAAAGCCTTAGTATGTGTGTGTATTTTGTGTGGAAGTGTGTTTGGCAAAGAGCGCGTGTTTATGTACAGTGTCTGTCTGTTATAATTTGTCTGACTGTAAAAGAAGAGTGTGTGTTTAAAGTATAATTTACATGGCAACTAAACAAGCGCCACTAACCAAAAACACCATAAATTTTATTGTGTTGTTAACTGCGCTTAACAAGAGCAACAACAACAACAACGGCAACTACAACAAAACAAGTAATAAAAGCAAAAAAAAGAACAAGAAGAACGTTTTTAAAAGAGCAATAAAAAATGTTGAAATCGCTGAAATAACAAAATGTTTTTAAAATGTTATACAAAATCTTATTAAATGTCAAACTAAACGCCACAAACAACCAAAGACAAACAACCAACCATTCACTCACTAATACACTCATACTAATAAGAGTGTAGATGAAAATGAATTAACTTAACAATAAACACTAACAACAACAATAACAATAACATATAAGATGAAGGCTACTCTCGTATAATAAAATAATTTGAATTGAATGAAAACAAAAATCCAGTTTTATTGAGCGTGTGTGTGTGTCTGTGTGTGTGTCTCAGAGATTATTTATTTTGTATTATCGTTTGGGAGAATTTAAATGATTTTGTTGGCGTATAAATAAACACAAAATAAGAGAAACAATAAAAAACAATTGAAGTTATTTGAAATATATTTACTGGCTTAATTTAAGGATATTAACGAATGAGTGAGTAAGTGCGTGTGTATGAAAAGAGTTAATTGCACAATAAGAGAGAGAGAGACATATATAGAAAAGAGAGTGAGATAGAGATAGTGAGAGTGTTTTAAGTAGTATTGTTTCTTTGTTATGAGAGATAATAAATCGTATTTACGGTTTGAAGTTAATTTAGATTGGAGTGTAACTCAGGGATGGGATTATATGAAATTAAAAATTATGGAAATACAAGTAAAGTATTAAATATTAAATAAATTTAAAAACAATTGTTTTAAATTCAAAAAATTAGTTTGTTCTCGTATCCATTCATCCCGAAAAAGAGTTTCATGGCTGGACAAGATTGTTCGATGACAATTAGAGGGTCTGCCAAATAACTTTTTTTTTTGAAAATGCTTTAAAAAAAAAACTACTGAATATTTTCTCAAATTTCTTTTTTTATTGGAAAGTACAATCCTTCCGGTTAATAATGGAAAATAATTTCATTCATATGGCTGGAAAATAATTTCATTCATATGGCTTCCTGGGCTGGCCATGCAGTAGCGTAAAAGATCGGTCCAATTTTTAAGCACATTATCGATTGTGTGCAGCTGTATTTCACCAATGGCTTCACGAATATTGTCCTTTAAAGCGTCAATTGTCTCTGGCTTGTCGACGTAACACTAATCTTTGACGGCACCCAACAAATAATAGTCCAACGGTGTCAAATCGCAGCTCCGAGGTGGCCAAACGACATCAGCTTTGCGGCTGATTGATAATGCGATATCCAAAAACAGGGCGCAAAACATCGAGTGTAGCTTCGGCTGTGTGGCACGTAGCACTGTCCTGTTGAAACCAAATGTTGCCAATATCCTCCTCTTCAATTTTTGTGAACAAGAATTCGTTCAACCTGGCCCGATAACGATCGCCATTGACTGTAACGGCCACTCCTTGTTCATTTTCGAAGAAAAATGGCCCAATTATGCCTCTGGACCAAAATCCGCACCAAACAGTTACTCGTTTTGGGTGCGTCGGCTTGTGCTCAATGTATGCGTGCGGGTTTACTGTGCCCCAAATGCAACAATTTTGCTTGTTTACATACCCGCCAAGATCAAAATGAGCTTAATCTGAAAAGATGATTTTTTTTTGCCAAAATCGGCATCTTCCGGTGTAGGCTACTGCATGGACAGCCGAGGCAGCCATTTGAATGAAATTATTTTCCATTATTAACCGGAAGGATTGTACTTTCAAATAAAAAAAGAAATTTGAGAAAATATTCAGTAGCTTTTTTTAAAGCATTTTCAAAAAAAAGTTATTTGGCGGACCCTTTAGTATCAGGCTCTAGTGAAGTCCCATTTTGATAAAACAATTTTTTTTTTTTTTTTTATTTGCACATGTAATCGAATACTATAACCACCCATGATGTTATGGCTTACTGGCTACTGTTGTACAAGCAGAGTTTTTCTCTGAAGAAGTGTTGAGGTATTTATGGTCATTTAGATTTTTGAAACCTAAGAAGTCGCCTTAGTCTAGTAGGTAGTATGTTGACTTGTTAGACGTGAGATCACGGTTTAAACCCCAGGTCAAACATATCCAACAAAACGAAATATGGAAAAAAGATTTCTTCGATAACTTCATCTCAGAAGATTTCTGGCGAAACCTATGAGAGTAAATAAAATTGCAATAAAAACTTCTAAAAAAATCTGTCGTTCGGAGTTGGTTTTAAACTGAGGTGCCGCCACTCATGTATAAAATTAACACACACAACATAGGTGGTGTGAGAAGCTAGGTCGTAATCCTTACTGAAGGGTTGTAATAACTAATTATGCATGTATGTAAGAAGAGCTCTTGCAGAATTTTCCAAGGAGTGGGTAATATATTCTCGCTTCACCCGTTTTTTGGCATCTTTATTAGTGGCGTATTCGCTTTTTTTACTCAGTCAGCAAAATTAACAAGTCAGATGAATGCAAAGATAATATCCTTACCCCCGTTTAAACAAAACTAGACCATCATTGAACCTTTTAATTCTGTCTGGAGATCAGAGTATAAGGTTTTTCGGTAACAAAGGAAGTTTAATTAGGAAACTTTTATTTCATTCTGGACTTGCGGCAAGTACATTAGGGTATACTGTACTATAAAGTGCGGCTGGCTTATCAGACACTGATAAAGCAGTTCAAATTCAAGAATCTTATCAATTGTCATAAATGCACTGTAAAAATAAAAAAGAAAATTAAATAAAATGAGTCAGATTACCATCGAGCATTGATTTCAAATTTTATTTAAATTTACGAAATACATTCAAAAGCCATTAACAGCATGGAAAAGAGAGAAACATCGCATAGCGTTAAGAAATAATGCGTGTCTCCATATCATTCCCATTACACTTACAATTCCAATTCAAATTTTCATTTTCACTATCTCTTGGGCTGTCTTGTAATTGCAAATGCTGATGAAGTTTGTATTGCTACTTCAACTGCTGCTGCTGCTGCTATTGCCTAATGTTTACTCTGTCTACTCTGTCTGCTCCTTTTACTCTTGTAATCTTTGTTGTTTGTCGTTAACTTTGGCTGTCATCTAAAATATGTTGCTGAGATGTACTTGCGATAGGATCGCCTGTATGCGATAACGTCATATTGAACAATTTTCATATTGAAGCATAACATTTTATAGCTGATATCAGCTACAAGAATACATATACATATGGAAGTACCCTCCGCATTTGAGATTCTTTACTCATCTCTTTATAATTAAAATGAAATTTTATTTCTTGTCTTGCTACAGAAGACACAACACGATAGATAGACAGTAGCAAAGAAAACAGAAGCCTATCAGTGGCATGTTAAAAAATTATTAAAAAAAAGAAAACCAAGAAATTGTCATTTGAAATTGTAACAGAAGCAGCAGCAGCAACAGCAGCAGTAATGATTTAATGACTTTTCTGCCTACCCCCCTCCTCTCAACTACCCACACCACATTGTAAAATATTTGATTAGAAGATTTCAATTTCGAATATCGCGTATTGGTAACTGATAAGCAGTTTTATAAATGCCAGAGCAAATGCGACACAATGACATGTCATTAGTGAAGACACTGAGTTCACTGTTAAGATAGCAGCGTGATTCATATTATGATAGAGTGGTGGTGGTGGTGCTGTTACCAAAAAAAAAATTTCTTATCGTTTACGTACGAGTACAATTAAAACAAATCGTTTGAGTTTAAATCAGACACAACGTTATTAGAAAATAAATTAAATTTCTCAATAATTTTTGCAATTTAAGTAGATTTAAGGGCGGGCCATATTTGGTACTTTTTCGTTGTATTACATATATATGAAGTCGCCGTAGTCTAGTAGATAGTAGACGTAAGGCCACAGTTCAAACCCCAAATCAGACATCAAGACGAAAATATGAAAAAATATATCTTCGCCGACTTCCTCTCAGCAGATTTTTGGCAAAAACTCACTCTGAAAGTAAATAAAAACTGACATGTAAAGTTTCTCAAATATTTGTCGTGCGGAATTGACTTTAAACCGTAGGTCCCGCCACTCATGTATGAAGTTAACGCACACAACATAAGTGGTGTGAGAAGCTAAGTCGTAATCCTGACTAAAGGGTTGTAATGACCAATTATGTATGTATAGTATGTATTAGATTCGATTCTCTCGATGAACCTACATACTCTCCATTTGTATTCTTTTAAAATCATACTAGCTCCCTAGCAAGTTGCAATCGTTAAGGCACAGCAATCAGTAGTCATTTGGCTATCTTAACCTCTTGTATTGGTGATGGGTACTCTGTTCTAGCCTTTAGGAATTTTTGGTTCTTAATTTGTCATCAGCTAGTTGCTTTAGTCATTGTACTGCTCGATATGTGTATAACGACATAAAAGTGGGTTTAATGGTGCAATAATTCAATGCTCGTAGCAATCCAGTAGACATGGTTCAAATCCCAGTTGAGACCTCTCGAACAGAACGAAATATGAAAAAATATTTCTTTAGGCGATTTCTTCTCAGCAGTAACTCGAAACGTCAGGGTTCGAGCCCCAGGCCAGACATCAAAATAAAAAATACAAAAAAAGTATTTCTTCGGCGACTTCCTCTCAGCAGATTTCTGGCAAAAACTCTGAGTGTAAAACAAAATTGCCATGAAAGCTTTCTAATAAATCTGTTGTTGGGAAGCGACATTAAACAGGAGGTCCCGCCACTCATCGATAAAATGAACACTCACAACATGGGTGGTGTGAGAAACTAGTTTGTAATACTCACTAAAGGGTTGTAATAATAGTGGAATTGTTTAAAATGCTTTTCTTGTTTGAAACTCAGGATTGAAATCCGTAAGAAGACTACAAAATTGTCAATTAATGACTTTTGGTTTCCTGATCCCTAATCCTAAATCCTTTTCTTTCATCCTCTTCTGAGACTGCAACAAGTCCTTGGTATTCCTGAATAAATGAACCGTACTGGACGAAGTTAAAGAAAGTTGCAGGAACTATGTCATATAAGTTTTTGGTTTTAAAGATGAGCAATACTCTGGACTGTCAACCAATACTAGGTTGTCAGAGAGCAGAAAAACCTTAAATTTGAATCTGTTTCCATTGTAAATGTCTGTCACATGCTACCATATACGCGGCTAAACAGCAAATTCTTTCTATAATGCCTTGTTCGGTCGACAATCGACAACATATGAATTTACCTTAAGAGACCATTCAGTATTGCGAAAAAAATATGTAATTTTCAGTGACCCTTGGTCACATTCCGCTGAAATAGCGATAAAATAATGAGTCATAAGCGTGAGTAACCTAATAATTCACTGATATCGAGCACTTTCGCCCGCTTCCAGTACGTTGACGTTTACCCTCAAAACAGACCTCGAGTCACCATGGCACTTTAATGTTTCTTCTTAGAGCTGAAACAGCTCGCCATCTATACGAATTAGACCCTATTTCTACGATTAAGTACGGAGATTGCTTGCAAGCCTGATGCTCCCGAATTATTCATAAAACACTACTCCCTCTTTCCACCTTCCTATAACCTATTTTCCTAACCTGCACAATGCATTGCATGAGTAGGGGCCATGCCCTGAGTGCTGGTTCTACCAAAAAAAAGGTATGTGAAGATAAATTCAAATTTAACTAGCAAAGACAAGAACCAAAAATTTTAACAGAGCTAATGTTAAAGTTAACAGAGCAATCACCCAAAATATACGATATCAGAGAATGGAATACCTATTCCATTCCTTTAAAATTGTGCTCCATACGTTCCTGAGTGGAACAGCTGCTCTGGTAATTCGGTAATTCTTTTGAAAATTGAAAAACTTCGACAACAAATTTATTAGAATTTCTGGGTAGGATGATCGATATCGTATCATATCATATACAAATTGTAGGCTAAGGTGTACCCAATTAAACCCAGTAAGTGGTATAACCCAAATAATTTTGGAAATTGAGATATCCAGACTTCCTGAATCAGTCACACAGCGAAATCAAGTAGAAGTATTTTTTACCTCAGAGAGATTAATAAATCAGTTAGATAGCTCACACCGTTGTTCTTATCTGGTCACCCTATAATTTAAATTTCCTTTTTTTTTAACATTTCTCAAGTACCACTTGAAAATTGTCATGTTTATTGTGAATATACACGGTGGTGTCGTTCGATCGTCTAATACAGTGACCTGTTCCTACACACGTAACGCTAAATTTAAACTATTCATGGTTATTTTTATACATTCATTCGCGTTTTGTGCTTTTTTTTTAATTATCGAAAATATTTATTGTTTGCACTTGACTTGTGGCCATATTTTCAAATTCAAATCAAAATATTCATCAAATCAAAATTCGTACGCGATTAAAGTACATGCGATAGAGCAGAAAAAGAGTGCAAGTGATTGACTGCGGCAAGGCAGGTGTTCAATTGATTGATGATTGATTGAAAGCATTTGAAGGAAATATTCAAAAAAAAAGGTATGTTCTTGGAGGAAATCTTTAAATTTTATGGCCTCATATAGGTTAGGTTAGATTAGAGGACGTGTACTTGTCAATTAAGACAAGTAGAGTACCCGGAGATCGAATTGACCCATTGTACAACGTCCTAGTTTCTCACACCACTTATGTTTTTGTGTGTTAATTTTATACATGAGTGGTGGGACCTACAGTCGACTCCGAACGACAGATTTTTATTTATTGAGAAACTTTTCATGGCAATTTTTATTTACCCTCAGAGCTTTTGCCAGAAATCTGCTGAGAGGAAGTCGCCGAAAAAATACTTTTTGTATTTTGTCTTTGATGCCTGGCCTGGAGCTCGAACCCAGGCTTTTGAGTCTAATAAGCCAACACACTACCTACTAGACTACGGCGACTTCATGGCCACATATAACTGATAAAAAATATTATTGGGGATGTAATATTGGGTTACCCAATTAGTGGTTTCAAGCAGATGGGAAGGCTGTCCAGTTGTTAAAAATATTTCATCTGATCAGTCACTTATTTCCTTACGAATAGGGACCGTTTTAACTGAGTGTGGAAGCGGTGATTTAAACAGTTTTCGTGAATGATCATGGTGATCATGGTTACCATATTTGGCCTACTCCGAAAGGAATTGGCAAGGAAGTATGGGGAGAACAATCCCAATTTGTCGATTCTACGGCATTCCCAGCAATTGAACTTTTCTTCTTGAATTTACGCCTCCATCCAAAAAAGTTAAACTCATGCTACAATTAAAGTCGGCTGACTATTCACAATGTCGTATATACACACAGTTACTAAAGTATACATACGGTTAACAAAATTCAATCCGTGTTCGTTGAAAATCTTTATAGTTTCCTCGATTTTAAGACGGTCTTTTGCATTGGTTAAAAAATTTCTGAAATTGAACTGAATTGTGGCCCTGCACAGGCCCACGAAAGTATACATCCGATTAACAAATTTCACAAATTTCTGAACCAATGCAAGAGACCGTCTTAAAATCGAAAAAGATGTCAGACAATTATAAAGATTTTCAACGAAAACGGATTGGTTAAAAAATTTCAGAAATTTTTTAACCGTATGTATACTTTTGTGGCTGAGTGTATACCAGAGCAAGAGGCTTTCAACGTAGATTTTCGAACAAAATTTTCTTTAGCGATAAAGCTCGACGGAGACATCGGTGGTTACGCTAACAAACAAAATGGGCGCGGAGAAGCCATTACATCCGGAAAAAGTGTTTTTTTTGGTGCGCTTTACAGTTTCATTGAGCCGTATGCTTTTGAATGCGACCATGAGAGCAGCATTATCGTTAACATAGTGCGCTATGACCGTAAGATAACCGACTTTTTTTTGTCAGTAGTTTGAACTGGACGGTAGTAATTTCCATATGCTACTGGTCAGGACTTATACAACAAAACAGATTTAGTATGTGTGTGAAAATCCAAGACACAAACCATAAATTTTAGCAGCTCCGTATTTGGCGTTAATAAAGAAAAATTGTCTCTTAACAGAATAAAATTTGCCCTTAACAGAGCGCTGTTAGCTGCTTAACAATATCCATCTGAACCAGCCCACTTATTTAGGAGCTAATTTTAGGACATTTCCTAGGTCTATGTGTACCATATCATATTCAAAAATAGATTACAAGGCCTCTTGATATAATCAGCAATATAGTTATATACAAAGTGATATGGTACTGTGAAAATTGGCTTTGAAACTAACGGGTGATTTTTTAGCTAATTATCTTTTTGGCAACACTGGTTTAAATAGATCACGCACGTTTCGTGTTTTGTTTCACTGTCAAACATCTTCAGTTTGGCTTATAATTGAACCATGAATCGTCTTACAAACGAACAACGCTTGCAAATCATTAAATTTTATTATCTCTCTTGGCTCTTGGAAAGTTGGCCGAAGATTCACTTCTTTATCGAAAAATTGTGTTCAGCGACGAAGCTCTTTTTTGGCTCAATGGATACGTAAATAAGCAGAATTGTCGATTTTGGGGTGAAGATCAGCCAGAAGCATTGCAAAAGCTACCAATGCATCCAGAAAAAGTCATAGTTTGGTACGGTTTATGTGCAGGTAGCATCATTGGACCGTACTTCTTCAAAGATGCTACGAATCGTAACGTAACTGTGAATGGTGAGCGCTACCGTGAGATGATATCCAACTTTATTGCCCAAAATGCAAGACGGTGCCACATGCCACACAGCACGCGTAACAATGGACTTATTGAGAGGCGAGTTCGGTGAACATTTTACATTTCACGTTCGGGACCGGTCAATTGGCCGCCTAGATCGTGCGATTTAACGCCTTTAGACTATTTTTTGTGGGGCTATGTTAAAGCGCATGTCTATATAGACAAGCCCGCTTCAATTGACGCATTGGAAGACAACATTGAAGCATTTATTCGTGAGATACCGGCCGAAATGTTGGAAAGGGTATGCCAAAATTGGACTAAGGACCATTTGAGGCGCAGTCGCGGTCAACATTTGCATGAAATAATCTTCAAATATTAAATTATATGGACCGTACTATCGATTCAAATAAAGATTTCATGCATTTTTCTGAAAAATCTTAAAAAATCACCCTTTATGTATCAATTTTTTGATTGAAAATTCTTTAGAAGATCAGTGGTCATTTGGGAACATATAAGAAATGGTAGACCCACCCGACTATATGCAAATGACAGTCCAGAGGGTACTCTTTCGAACCGTGGAAGTGGGATAGCTAGAATAATTTTGAGATTCGAGAAATTGAATTTCAAAAAATTGTCTGTTAATTTTTATCCATAAGAGGCGGGTCCTACAGTTTAACGTCGACTCCAAACGACAGGCTTGAGCAACTTCCCTTGGCAATTATTTTACTCTTAGAGCTTTTGGGCAAAGACTGTTGAGATAAAGTCGCCGAAAGAAATATTTATTTTCTCATAGTTCGCTTTATTCGAGATATCTGAGCTGGGGTTTGTTCCAGAGGTCAGCAATGAGTATTCAAAACGATGAGTACATTCGAATCATACTTATAATTTCTGATACTTATACGCATTCTTACTTATTTTAATGTCATACTCATACTACTCATATTCAAAGTTTGAAATACTCATGGTACTCTTACTTAACAATACGCATGATGTTATTGATTTCGACTCTCCATGACTCTTCGTATACACGAATCACAAAATAAGTATGATTCGCGTACGAACACTACAGAAGGTTGTATGTTTGCTCTGCTTGCTGTCTTTGTCTTTTTTGTTTATGTGTCTTTGTTCTTTCTTTATAAATGCAACAACAACTAAGACTGTAAATTTTGACCAATGATTCGAATCATTTATAAGTATTATAAATATTTTTCTAAATTTATGAATCTAAATGAGAAGACTTATGAATCAAACATATTTCGAATGTTATGAGTTTGATGTCAACGTTGTACTCATACTCATTGCAACTTGTACTTATAAATCAACGTTGTAGTGAGTACGAATAAATCAGAATAGTTGGATTTCAATACTATTGACTCACGCATACTCAAAATTTCATGAGTACTTATGAGTAGCGAAAAAGCGATTGGATTCGTGTTAGTACGTCTACGTACTAGGCTGTGCTGCATTTAGAAACCAATATTCACCATATTATCTCGAAATATTGTCTGAAAAGTGTGAAAAATCAGTCGAAAACAAAGGAATCGACTGCTGCCGCTATAATGTCAAGGTAATGGCACTATAATTAAAGACTAGTTTAATGTAAACATAGCTTTATGTGTGTTTTATCTAACCGAAGCTAACCGAATGGATCACTGTTTAAACATCCTCGAATTTTTAAGCGAAAAGAAACTTTTTGGAGAGAGATAAGAAATGTTTGTGATTTCATCAATTTGATCGTTTTCATAATGGTACGATAGGTCATTTGCAGCTTCAACTGAAGGTCATTAGATCCTTGATCCGAAAAGTAACTCCAATGTTTTGATTTAAAGACTACCAGGTTTAGGGTGGGGTGTCAAGTAATCAAATTTACTGTTCAAGTGCGTTATTTGACAATTTTAAAAAATTTATTAATTTTAGAAAAATTGATTAAAATTTTTGGTGAAATAAGTTATCGAAATCCTAATCAGTCCCCCAAAAATCTTCTCATTCATACTCTACTCACGTTCAGACACGTGATCACGTGTTTGAACACAAAGGTTGCTAACATGCCTCACGCTGAAGTGGTGGCCTGCAGTGTTATCGCTCAGATAATCATCGAAACAGTGCTCAATGTGTTTATCACTCGATATTACCGGATTTTGTTTTGTTGGTCATGGGTATTTTCATTTTATCTGCTGTCGTTTGCATTCTGCCTACGCAATTGTTTTCGTAATTCAAATCTAATTTCGTAAGAATGTCTTCTGGCTGCCTCAATAATAACAAGAAATGAAAAAAGAGGGTGGAAGGAGGTGTTATAAGAATATGAACTCTTTTCGTCCTTGTTGGCTAAACGCATAAATTATTTCATAAATTTATTGATACTCTCTCAGATACAACAATCGATTTGAATCTACGAGGGTACATTAGAATGTATACAACTGGGAAATTATTGTTTGGGCCCTTAAGTCTCTTGAGCTTTAAAGAATAATTTACTGTAGTAAACTAAACTGCGGAGTTTTATAATGAAATTTTAATTCAGGAATTGTCGAAATCATATTTAAAACCTGGTCCAATCTGGATTGTTGAAATGCTGCCATTATGGGAAGACATGGACTCATCCGTGTTGATTATATCGTTCCTCATAGCTTTCCCCTCATTTGATTTTTGAAATCCGTTTAGGAACTTCGGGTCTAAAGGTACGCAGAATGTCAGTGGGACCCTTGAGGCTTATACCGATTGCTTAACGATATGTGACAGTGTGGTTTGTGGTATATTAAGAGTTCTGATCACAAATTTTGCTGTAGGCTGCCTCACTACTGCCTAATGGATATTGTGAAAGCGGCGCAATGCTTGTTGGTTTCCTGAAAATCTTTTCTCGGTTTAAGTCCCAACGAACGTAGTGTCCACTTCCGCCTTTGCTTATGAATGCTAAATGTGTCCCAGGGAAATTTGAATTCATTCAAAGGTAACTATTATAAGGGTTCCGAGACATAGGGATATCGTTGAACATTGATTGCTGATGGGCTGGCCAGGTCCTATACAGATCAAGCATTCGTCGACATGTTACCGGGCATAGGTATTTCGATTGCCTCAGTTTAATTGGATACTATCCACGTGTCTTACATGGTGGCTCAAATAGGGTATGTGCAATAATATTAGACTCTGCTAGACTCGTTACTGTGGGGAACTGGACCTGAACATTTCTCTCCGGCTGCCGAACTACTGCAGTGTGTTTCAGGCGGAGGTGATGGCCATTTACCGGGCTGCTCAATGAATCCTCGTTAACGGTGCTCCTTTCACCCGCGTCTCGGTCTTCTCCGACAGTCAGGCCGCCATAAGATCTCTGTCGGGTTTTGTGAATAACTCCAGGATCGTTAGGGAATGTCGCCGCTGTCTCGACCTTCTTTCTGAGCGCTTCAGCGTCTCGCTGGTCTGGGTCCCCGGGTACAGTAATGTTCTGGGGAACTGTAGGGCCGACGAGCTCGCCAGAGCTGGTGCTCTCCTTCCGGAATTGTCTTCGATTGAGTTAGGCATGCCAGTTGCCTCGTTCAAGCTGGCTATTGTGCGGAAATTCTTTCGAGACCCCAACCTATCCTGGGTCAATGAGGAGTCCTGCTCCACAGCTAGACTCACCTGGCCCTTGATGGATAGTAGGCGTACGAACCAGTTGCTTGGACTTGGTCGTAACATCATCTCGACCACAGTGGCCATGCTTACGGGCCATTGCGTTATGGGTAGACACGCGGAAAGGATGCGGCTCCCATTCAACGACTTCTGCCGCGGGTGCAGATCCGCTGAGGAAGAAGAGACTGTGATCCACTTCTTCTGTCAGTGTCCGTCACTTGCTAGGTGCAGGAACAGATTATTTGGCTCTCCATTTCTTGTCAGCTTGACGGAGCTATCATCTATTGACATCAAGGATATAGCTTCGTTCATCAAACTTTCTGGCTGGTTTTCCAGCGTGGGGTAGTCGTGCTTCTGATGAGCAGCCCTTGTGCTGACCAACTCCTGCCACCTCCCTGGTCTTGGTGGAACTTGGTCAGCACAGAGACTGCGTTCATCCGTGGCATCACAACGGGCCGCTATGCGCGCTCAAGTGAGCTTTGTGACACGATCAAAGCTACCACTACGACCTAACCTAACCTAACTTAGACTCGTTGGGATAAGAAGAGCATGGATTCACTTGGCCAACCATCGCACAATAGCGATACTCATGTCTAACTATCCGTTATGGGGGCTTTTCGGCAAATAAATTCTGCAGGAGCCGTGTGGTTTGAGAAGAAGGAAGAAACTGCCTTCCACTCATGAGTCAGTATTCTGTTCTTGTCATAAAAGGAACGAAGGGTTTTAATATCTCGCTTTCTGACATCCCTGATCGAGCTCTCAAATACAAAGATTTCTATATTAGCAAGATTTATTGTGGACTTGGGTTGTCGTCCATACCCTAGATGCTGGATCTTCGGGTTGAATATGGGTATCACAATGGATTACCTAACCTTAGCAAACCTAACTCTCCAGTTTAATACCTAACTCATGATATTTATTTCTAGTCTTCGATTTTATTTTCCAATTCGTGAGTTTTATTTTTCATTACATGATTTAAGTACATGAATGAAACGGACGATTTTTAATTAAATGAAATTTTTAACCGGCCCTCGTAAAAGTACAACCCATACACAATAATTATCTTTTGGTTTTCGATGTCATAAATTTTCAAATCAATTGATGAATCAACAAATACATGTTCATTTATTATTACCGTTATTCGATGTACAAGTACTTTTCGTCTTCTTCTTCTTGTTATTCTTGTTGCCCTTATTATTAACATTATTGTTGTTGTTGTTGCTGTAGTTGGTTTTAACTACTATTGGATAGGATTGCATTGAGTATGTAAGTAAAGGGTGTTTTTTATAGAGGTATAGAACTTTAAGTTGCAATAAAACAACGATGGATTATTCGATTGACATGAATTTTATTTATCCGAAAGATAATCTTGTGGCATTACATTTTAAATATGATTTCTGGCATATGACCGCAACGGCTGGCGCGGATGTAGTCCAATCTGGACGTCCAATTTTCGATGACTTTTTCCAACATTTGTGGCCGTATATCGGCAATAATACGGCGAATGTTGTCTTCCAAATGGTCAAGCGTTTGTGGCTTTACCGCATAGACCAATGACTTTACATAGCCCCACAGAAAGTAGTCTAGCGGTGTTAAATCACAAGATCTTGGAGGCCAATTCACAGGTCCAAAACGTGAAATTAGGCGGTTACCAAACGTGTCTTTCAATAAATCTATTGTGGCACGAGCTGCGTGACATGTTGCGCCGTCTTGTTGAAACCACATCTCCTGGACATCATGGTTATTCAATTCAGGAATGAAAAAGTTAGTAATCATGGCTCTATACCGATCACCATTGACTGTAACGTTCTGGCCACCATCGTTTTTGAAAAAGTACGGACCAATGATTCCACCAGGCCATAAAGCGCACCAAACAGTCAGTTTTTCTGGATGTAACGGTGTTTCCACATACCTACTACTAATGCGGCAGTTATGTTTGTTGACGTAGCCATTCAACCAGAGGTCTACGCCTTACTTGATTATCGTTTGGCTTCAATTCTTGCACGAGTTGGATTTTGTAAGCACGCAAACCAAGATCCTTCCGCAAAATCTTCCATAGAGTGGATGGACACAGATCCAATTCCTGTGCTCGATGGCGGATGGACTCATTCGGGTCTTCCTCAATGCTACGCTCTACAGCAGCAATAGCTTCTTCTGTACGCACCGTACAGCGTCTCTGGGGATTCGAGTTATCAATAAGAGTAAACGTTCCATGGTTAATCGAATTAACTGCTCTGATGGACGATTTTGTCGACGATAAAATGGACGTAGTGCGCGATACGTTTTCCGCACAGAACCATTATTTTCGAAATAAAATTGCACTATTTGCAAGCGTTGTTCAGGTGTGAGTCTATTCATCAGGAATTGCCAAACCAAACTGAGAATAAATCACTTGACAGCTGTTAAATCGGTCGCCATCTTGAAAAGTAATGCCAACTTAAAGTTCTATACCTCTATAAAAAACACCCTTTATATATATATGTGTGTGTGTGTGTGATGTCATTATTAAATGCTGAATATTTGGAATCAAATTCTGATTCAAACGATTTGAATGGAATTAATGAATAAATGAATGACTAAATGAAAGAGATATATTTGTATGTGTATGTGTATGTGCGCATGAAAGAGAGAGAGAGAGAGAGAGTGTGTATATGTCATAAATGCCTGAGAGCTTAAGAACAAACACTATATTTGTGTGTGTGTGTGTGTGTGTGTCTGCGTGTTTAATTGTCTTGTGAATATAGAATTCAAATCATATTTGCGTAACGAAATTATCAAAAAAAAAAACAAAAATCAAATGAAATAGTTAAAGAGAAGAAGAATGGATGGATGATTCTGTTTACTGATGCTGAGTTAAAGGCAATAAGACAAGCAGCAGCAGCAACAGCAACAGCAGCAATCTCTTGATATTGTGCTGATATCAGCATATATTTTAAGAAGATTGTCAATGTGTGTTAGTTTTTCTTCTTCTTCAACGCAAAGCAGAGATTATTTCCAGAAGCCATAAATTTGAAATGATTTTTCCAATAATTTATTGTAGTTTCACTCTTAATTTTTTGTTTTTTCTTTGGCTTAAGTATCCGTTTTTAACCGTATTGTGTATGTGTATGTGTATGTGTGCAAGTATTTTAATGTCACAGAAAGGTCAAAAACTATTACACATGTTTGGATTTAAAAGAAAATACTTTCTATGTGAACAACATAAACCATGAATAATAATTTTGAGACATAAAAGTGATTAAAAGGAAAGTCTGTTGTTGCTGGATTTAGAAGGAATTAAAAAACTCCCAAAAGAAGCCGTAAACTTGACTTGCAGGAAGGCCCAAAAACTCTTCACTGCACATTACGAAAATCTGGAACACTGGGAACGTTATAAGATTTCATTGGTATTTACAAAAGATTCTAAGGCATGCAAAGGAAACTTGTATAGATGCTTCGCTGATAACATGGAAACCATCAACAAAGAAAACATCCTAGGCAAGGAAGGAATTTTTGGCGTTTAGCCCATTGGGCTAAAAATAACGAATGTCTCTTGAAACGGTTCGAAGAAAGAAACTGTTGTAAAGGATGTCCACTTTCCACCCGGAAAGGATATGGAGGCATAGTTCTGGGTGGAGGGTATATAGCAATCATGTCTGTATAAGAAATTAAATCGACAGTTGATGAGTTTAGTCACTGCGACCGGACGGAATATATACAGACGTTCTACAACATGTCTGTTTGGAGTTCATTGGCTTCATTAGGGTTTCCTTCCTCGCCAGTTTCATGTTGAATCACATGCCATTGGTATCGGCAAATACAGGGTTCAACTACTTACACCTCCTCTAAGGATTACGGACCCACTTCTTCTGTCTTGATGAAAACCTTGCGGAGGCTTATTAATACGATACTAAGCCAGAGGTTGGATGGTAATATTCTATACGATAAACATTATGCTTGTAGTAAGGGGAGGTAAGTTGGAGCGCCTTACATCCTCTAACGCGTACAATAGAGAGAAAATCGCCGTGGTCTAGTAGGTAGTGTGTTGGCTTATTAGACAAAAAGCCAGGGTTCTAGCCCCAGGCCGGACATCAAAGACAAAATACAAAAAGTATTTCTTCGGCGACTTCCTCTCAGCAGATTTCTGGCAAAAACTCTGAGAGTAAATAAAATTGCCATGAAAAGATTCTCAAACATCTGTCATTCGGAATCGACTTTAAACTGTAGGTCCCGCCACTCATTTATAAAATTAACACACACAACATAAGTGGTGTGAGAAACTAGGTCGTAATCCTGACTGAAGGGTTGTAATGACCAATTATGTATGTATGTACAATAGAGAGAGAGGGGGAGAGAGAGAGGGAGAGGGAGAAGGAGAAAGAAGTCATTGACATAGATACTAATATATTGATTTGATTGCATTCCTGAATTTAAAAGGGGTCTTCAATACTGTGGAAATAAGCGTTGTAGCACTGAAAAGTTCGTGGGTATAGGATATTGCAGTGTAATGGTTATCGAAGTTACTTCTTAGAAATATAATCAACCCTACGCAACGAAACGTGACCATATATTGGCCTTGAGGAATTTTTTCTGATTCAGTTCTACACTTTCTAATAGGTGATGCTCTTGGTATCTTCTTTGAAAAGCCTGGGTAAAGATGATTTCCAACACTCCTCACTACCATAAAAACTTTTAACGTTTTGTCAACATCGCCTGCACCCAATTGAATTATTCTCGATTAATTCGCCCAATTTTGAATATTAATTTTTCAAATTTTTTAATTTTTCCTTTAACCTAAAACCCCCAAAATATTTTAACAAAGATTTCCGATCATAATCAACATTGCAATGCGACATCATCGCCTTGATCAAATCAAGTGTTTAAACAAACAGCGTGTGCACTTGGCTGGGCTGTTGTAATCAATTTTAAAATATTTGCCGTCAGGCATCCATCATAAATTGATCACTCATTTAAATATTCCTTGGACGCACACACATACAGAGAGAGAGGCAAAAAAAGTAAAGCAACATGTTGATAAAAGAAATCCGCTAAAATTTAACGATCAATCAAAAAGCACTTGTGACATGTGTAAGCAAAACAGGCTGCAAAACAAAATGTGCATAAATAAACAAACACACACACTGTTACATATGTACTTCCATTTAACAGTTACCGTCTTAATTGGCCGTCATAAGAAATCAATTCTTTATGACTTAAAATGTGTACAAATAAAAGAAAAACGGGCCCCTTTACGTAAATTTTAAAATTCAATAATTGCTGCCGCCGTTACTAATAGGCCGGTATGGACGTTATAATGTGAAACATTCACAAGCAACCACCAGAAAACAATAACAAAAACAGCAGCATCAATTAATGATGGTCATTCTCATACTCATCTTAAGGCAGCATCATCTCATTGTCGTCATCAGCATCATTATCGTAATAACAATAATAATACTCGTAATGTGCTTATTTTGTTACGGTCTCTTGTGTGTGTGTGTGCGTTGACCAACACAACATATAAATAAAACCAACAACTTAATGCCCATGAGAGCCACAAGGCTTCAATACAACAGTGAACAAAGCAACACAAAATAAAGCAACATGAAGCTTAGCAATACAAAAGGTTTAAAGAAGGGCTTTTCTCTGTCTCTCTCTGCGCTCCCTTTGGAAACTTCATAAATATGAGAGCAGCTATAATGGACGAGTGTTTTGTTTTTTATATGAATTTAAATTGAGTGTTTGTTTCTTAACAGTTGATTTGTTTTTGTTTTTGCTTTGCTTTAAAACAATTTATTTGTCCTTATAAAGCAAAAACCCACGTACCCTCATGTGTGTGTGTGTGTCTGTTGATTTATACTTGTTGCTGTTTTGTTTGTTCATGTTGAATGTGTGTTTTAATGTACAGTGGTGTGTTATTGTGCGGTGTGGTGCGGTGCGGTGTGTTTGTGTTGTATTTTAGTGGCTGCGGGAGAAAATTAATGTTTAACAACATGTTTTAGTGTGTTTAATTTCACATCAAAGGATCACCACACACTCACCAAAGAAAACCCGTTTGTTGTCCATGTTGCTGGCCCATGCTTTAGATGCTGCTGCTGTCTGTTCTTTGTTTTTCTTTTAAAAGCAAACCATTTGGGGATTTCTTGGCTGGTTTTCTTTGGTTTTTTTTCTGTGCTGTGCGGCTCTCATCTCTTGTTGCATGTCTGTTATTATTGTTGCTGTGCGTCTGTTGTCTGCTTGTTTTGTTTGTTGCTGTTGGTCTTGTTAAATGGTGTAAAACCACACAAAACGGTGGCACGAAAACATTTTAATTATGTGTTGCACACATTTTGTTCTTCTACATCTACTCCTTCTCCTTCCTTTCCACTCACTTTGTTGTTATTTTGTTTTTTCTTGTGTGTCGTTCCGTGGACTATAATTTTTATTAAAAGAAATTAATGTTGTTGTGCGTGTTAAAGGTGGACCACAAGCAAGACGGGCTATTAAAAGGTTCGAATTCATATCACCACTCTACTTTAGATGGTGGTGGGGTGTATACTAGTGGGGCTATTATTTGTAACGCCTTAACAAATAGTGCTAAACCCACCTATTATTTAACGATCGGTTTAGTAGCATTTCTAGTAATTTTCTTGTAATTTAACAACGAATTATTGCTTTATACTTGTGATTGGTTTCTAGTATTTCTGTATGTGAGATAAGTTGAGAAATTAACGTGTAATTGGTTTAAAGAATAATAATGCATCAGGGAGCATTAAGTTTTTCAATTTCATTGAAACTTATTGGCGATCTGGAAGCTGCACACCTAGTGGATGGGTCAAGAACGGATCTTGGCAGAGGGTTTCGGGTCCCAGAATGAAAGTTTCTAGAAGATGGGGCAACTCGCTGGTATCTTTCAAGCGGAGGTCTATGCCATCGCAAGATGCGCTCAGTTCAACTTGGATACTAGGTACAGAAAACAGGACAAAGCAATACTAGCTGGCAGTCAAGTTGCCATTTGAGCACTCTTATGAGGTTAAATCGAAGAGTCTGAATCAGCTAACTACACAGAATAAGGTACCCATCTTCTGCTGCGTCCCAAGTCATGCGGGGATTCTTGGAAATGAGAACGAGACTTGGGATGCAGCAAACGAGCTTTTGATGTGGGGAGCAAAACCCCTTTATGGAGTGAGAGGTGGACGATCAGAATGGGATGCTCAATAAAAGCGAAAATAAAGAGTGGCCAAGACTCTTCTGAAACCAAGTGGGTTTGATTGTTGGGAAACTACAATAAGAGGAGATGTGAGTCATGTACCGAGGAATAAACTGAGGTTGATAGCCGGCCTTTTGACAGGGCACAGTACACTTTATCAGCATAGGGGTTGTTTCGAGTCCAACATGTAAATTCGGTGATGATGAGAATGAATCATTGGAGCTGATTGTAAAGGGTGTTTTTTTATAGAGGTATAGAACATTAAGTTGGCATTACTTTTCAAGATGGCGACCGATTTAACAGCTGTCAAGTGATTTTTTCTCAGTTTGGTTTGGCAATTCATCATGAATAGACTCACGCCTGAACAACGCTTGCAAATCGTGCAATTTTATTTCGAAAATAATGGTTCTGTGCGGAAAACGTATCGCGCACTACGTCCGTTTTATCGTCGACAAAATCGTCCATCAGAGCAGTTAATTCGATTAACCATGGAACGTTTTCGCACCACGTTTACTCTTATTGATAACTCGCATCCCCAGAGACGCTGTACGGTGCGTAGAGCGTAGCATTGAGGAAGACCCGAATGAGTCCATCCGCCATCGAGCACAGGATCTATGGATCTGTGTCCATCCACTTTATGGAAGATTTTGCGGAAGGATCTTGGTTTGCGTGCTTACAAAATCCAACTCGTGAAAGATTTGAAGTCAAACGATCATCAAGTAAGGCGTAGATTCGTCGTCGAATGGGCCCAAAACGAGATTACCGTTGTTCCCGATTTTCATAAGCGAATTTTGTTTAGCGATGAAGCGCACTTCTGGTTGAATGGCTACGTCAACAAACAAAACTGCCGCATTTGGAGTGAAGGTAATCCTCAAGTGTATGTGGAAACACCGTTACATCCAGAAAAACTGACTGTTTGGTGCGCTTTATGGGCTGGTGGAATCATTGGTCCGTACTTTTTCAAAAACGATGGTGGCCAGAACGTTACAGTCAATGGTGATCGGTAAAGAGCCATGATTACTAACTTTTTCATTCCTGAATTGAATAACCATGATGTCCAGGAGATGTGGTTTCAACAAGACGGCGCAACATGTCACACAGCTCGTGCCACAATAGATTTATTGAAAGACACGTTTGGTGACCGCTTAATTTCACGTTTTGGACCTGTGAATTGGCCTCCAATATCTTGTGATTTAACACCGCTAGACTACTTTCTGTGGGGCTATGTAAAGTCATTGGTCTATGCGGTAAAGCCACAAAAGCTTGACCATTTGGAAGACAACATTCGCCGTATTATTGCCGATATACGGCCACAAATGTTGGAAAAAGTCATCGAAAATTGGACATCCGCGCCAGCCGTGGCGGTCATATGCCAGAAATCATATTTAAAATGTAATGCCACAAGATTATCTTTCGGATAAATAAAATTCATGTCAATCGAATAATCCATCGTTGTTTTATTGCAACTTAAAGTTCTATACCTCTATAAAAAACAAACCTTTAGAAACCTGAGAGAAACTCATTCTTCCTAACCGTTTGCAATCATTTTAAAGTGATTTCATAACCAGATGTGTGTTAGTAAATGATGTTATGCGGCGCTAGATATACGCGTAAATCTTGATTTCTTTGAATTTCAGTTGATAAATCGAAGAAACATTTCACAAAACGATAATAGTTCTTGGGGTAACATTTATTAATTAATAGAGAGAGAATTAATTACACGAAAAAGAAAAAAAAGCAACTTATCTGTCTAAAGATAAAGAGTGAAATTTGAAAAAAAAACAAAAATTAATTACAATCATTACAAGCGTATACCATGCCATACCATATTGCCACAAGATTGACAAATAATTTCAGAATTCAATAAGATAAAGAACAACAACAATAAAATGGAAAAAACCCTTTGCATTTGGTTGTTCTTTTGGTTGTAAGTGCTGCGATTAATTTGGCTTATCAGGTTGCACCACTTGTGTATCACTTTTCTAAAGTTGAATGAAATCATTTTGTTTCTTACCTTTACGAATCAATACTACGTCGTTTCGTTTACATCTTCTTTTATGATATTTTCTTGAAATATTTTTTTCAATTCGATTCATTTCGATTGGATTGTTTTCTTCTCCTCTTTTTATTACCAATTTTTAATGACAGCTGCTGCTGTGCTGACTTGAACAACTGCAATTAAAGAAAAGAAAGAAAAAAAATTATATTTCACTTGAGCGTTTTTTTTCTACTTCTTCTTTTGCTATGAGTATTTGAAAAGATAAGCAGCATATACATACTATTAGTTGCACTTATTCTCTGCTACATGTATGTAGATACAACAGTGATACAGAAAAACACCCACCTTTTTCTAAACAATTGCAATTGCAATCCAATTCCAATTCCAATTCCCTCCCATCCAATCGAATCGAATTCAATACTCGAATACAAGTACTGGGTATGAATATAATCACTTACCGCTTGACATGGATAAATTACATGCAACATTATATTGTGTATCTACACAGTGTCTGTCACCGGATCTGTGCTGTGGCGTGTCGTTGTGTATTCATGTCTTTGGCTTTGTCTTTGTATCCCCAATTGATAAGAAAACATAATTTTTTATTAACAAGATTTCCATTACATTTCTTAATGTTTCTCTCTCTGTCTTATTGGAATGATTGTTTTGATATGACATGAACGCATTAAAACATATTGAAATCATCGTACAAACATTTAGAAAAATAAGCAAAAAAAAATTAAAAAGAAAAACCGTAATTAAGAGATAAATTATCGTTATTTTTTAAATTTTTAATCAGTTTCAAAAAGAAAAAAAAATATTTCCAGAAATGATTACCACAATGACTGATTAACACACACACATCACTTAATGGCCTAAAAACTATGTATGCCTAGTTTGTTTTTAATAAAACAAAATACCTGTCGCCTTGAGTGCGAAACCACGACCTTCTGCCTTCAAAAATGTATCAATACAAAGTTTGTATGCAGTTCTACTACTGCATATAAACAATGTAGATACGCAAAGTAACCAAACAATGCATCAACTATAAATCCGATGCCTGATTGCTTTTTGACTGCGTTAAAAATACACATTGACGACGTTTTGAAATAGAATACATTGTATATATTTTGTACAGCGGCATTATGAAACACGATACTTAGTTCAAATACAAAGCAACTAACATTTTGGAAGGCAGCCGAACTTTACCCACTCAGGGGTAAATTTTCTAGTTAGAACTACAAAAGCGAATTGCGTGGGTGTTTTTATTCCTTTTGGTCCTTTCCGTGGTCTAGCAGATAGTGTTCTATGTTATTAGATGAGAGCCCGAACAAAACGAAATACGAAAAGATATTTCTTCTTCGACAACTTCCTCTCCTGGCAGTCTCATGGCAAAAACTGTTGGGGATAAATAAAAAGCTGCTAGGAAAAGTTTCTCAAAAATCTGTTGTTCGAAAGAGACGTAAGGTAGGTCCCTGTCACACACAACCAGGGTAGCGTGAGAAGCTAGGTTGTAATCTTGACTAAAGGATTGTAATGATCAATTACGTGAGTAAGAATTTTTCATATGTCTAGAATAAGGTGGACAAATTTACATGGATTTGGATTTCAGGACGCTGTAATGTCGGACAATGAATAGTCGCCGTGGTCTAGTAGGTAGTGCGTTGGCCAGGGTTCGAGCCCCAGGCCAGACATCAAAATAAAATACAAAAAGTATTTCTTCGGCGACTTCCTCTCAGCAGATTTCTGGCAAAAACTCTGAGCGTAAATAGAAAATTGCCGTGAAAAGTTTCTCAAAAATCTGTCGTTCGGAGTCGACGTTAAACTGTAGGTCCCGCCACTCATGTATAAAATTAACACACACAACATACGTCGTGTGAGAAATTAGGTCGTAATGCTGACTGAAGGGTTGTAATGACCAATTATGTTATGTATGTAATGTCGACGGCAATATTGATTAATCCCGTTTTGATCGATAAAATATTGCTATTTTTGGGACATAGCCATCGTTCTTTCAGAGCAAAATGTCTGTCTGATGTAGATGCAACAAATCTTCCCAGCCAAACTCTCACAACTTCTGCTGGGTCTTTGAGTGTGTGCGTAAGTGGAATAAAATATATTTTCTATTCACTTATTCTGGCTTCAATTAAGTCCCTTATGAACTTGGTTTTAATATCCGCCATTGGCTATTAATGACGAGGATTTCTTAGGGAAATTTGTAAGCATTCAAAGCGATCTGGAATATAGGGATATCGTTGGAAATTGTACTACCGATGTGCTGTCTAGAACTGATACGGAGCTCACAATCTCAGTCATGGTACAGGGCATAGGTATTTCGATTGCCTCAGTTAAATAGGATATTATGCATACAGTTTACAGGGAGGCTCAATCTCATTGACAGCAATATTGATAGACCCTGCTGGACACGTATGGATAAGAAGAGAATCGACTCGTAAACTTAAATCGCACCCAATCGCACAACAGCGATATTGACAGGGTTACTGCCATTTTGGTAGGCCTGACGAGAGACCTGGCATACCGGCAAATGGCTTCCGCAGACTGTACGTCTGAAGAAGCCTGTTCTTGTCATAAATAGACGTCGATTTCTAATCTCTCACATTCCTGTAATAGCAGGATTTATTGTGAACTCAGGCCGGCTTCCTCTAGGAAATGTTTGATCCCCGATTTGAATATTGGTATTGTGGTATCACAATGGGCTTAAAAAGCTGGCATAAATGGTAATCTTTTCCTTAAAGTGGAGTCTGCCACTTAATCTAAAAAAAACTTTTTCTGACTTCAATCTTGTTAATTGTAAAAACGATAAGAATCAATCGACAAGACGACATACAGTTTTACCATTTTTGGTGTCCATTAATGTGGTTTTGAAAATGGCATGTCACTGACTGAATCAGTCTCTGTCTGTGGAGTGCCATGAGAAGTTTCGAAAGGCATACTCGCCTAAAGAAGGCTATGTAGAGCCGAAGACTCTTTCCAAATTGTATAGATTTGAGAGAATCAGTATTTTTGCAGGGTAATTAAAATCGAAAGAGAATTGCGGTCTGCATTAGACAACCGAGAATTAACCTAAGGATAGTAACCACCAACCCTCTGAGCAGGCCTCAGGATTGTGGGAAGTATTATAGGAATACCCTTGTAGTCTTAAGTCTTGTTTCTTGTTTTGTGAAGTTTTCCACTTGGAGATTTATTCTTCCAAGTTGAGGTTACAGCCTTAGTCTTTGTAGTCTAGTAGGTATAGGTGTGTTGGCTTATTAAACGTGAGGCTCCAGGTCAGACATCAAAACGAAATGCGGGACAACATTTCTTCGGCGTCTTTTGCTCAGCAGATTTCTGGTAAAAACTCTGAGAAAAATAAAATTGCCATGAAAAGTTAGTCAAAAATTTGTCGGTCCGACTTGACCTACCACTCATGTATAAAATTAACTCACATAACAGAAGAGGTGTGAGCAACTAGCTCATAATCCTGGCTGGAGGGTTGTAATGACCAATTATGTATGTATAAAGAGATACCCTATATAGGCTTTCTATTATTTGTATTTATCTGTAGAATCAGCCTGTATTTTAAATTGAAATTTTTTAAGATTCTTCCGCTGGATCATACAATATCCGATTTGCACCAGATATTGTGTTGAGTGACACGGAGGTTCTCACTACGTGCAATACTGAACATCAGAAAATTCTTATTGCTACTGCGGATTGAAGTTGAGGAAATTTTCCTTTTGAATTTTATCTGCCACCATAAGAGTGTAAGGAGGGAGGGATAGCGAGAGGGAAGTGAAAAGATTGATTGGTAGGCCATAGCCAACCGTAAAGTTGATGTTTACTTCGTTTCATAAGAAACAAGGGAGAAAAGCAACCTTTTTGTGCTGAGGTGTAACAAAATGAGAGTAAAATGTTGCCGGCCTGCATAGGGATCAATTTTTAATACTGGGGGTTTATTTCTGGCACCACGGAAATTTTTTTTATAAAAAATTCCATACTTCGCGGCTTCTCAGTCATCTGGTTCACTATGAGTAGTGTGGCGGCACTGGCGATGATTTTTACATTTTTTAGAGTTTTCAGCAGAACTGCAAGATTCAAAAGATTTCAAAAAGATGTAAATATTGAAACAGTTTTCATGCCTTTGCTTCAATATAATCGTAGAGTTTTTATTTGATCTATGCACAACTCCCTCTGAGCAAAGCTTAATAATAATTATAATTTTGAATCTTAGTTTTATTTCAACTTTATGCGTGAATTACTCGTTTCATATTTCCCCATTCGATACAAAAAATCTTGGTAAGAAAATTATTTGTGAAAAGGTTTTGCAAAATTTTTAATTTAAAAACAGAGTCGACTGTTTTTCTGCAAAACTGAACTTTGCTTTTATTATGATCATTATAAACACGGAGATAATCTATATTTAATTGCCGTTAATATGCTAAATTTGTTTTTAATAAACCAAAAATAATTTAAAAAAAATAATAAAATTTTCTTCTTTTTTCCTTTTTTTTTCTTAATCTCGTTGCAGGTTAGTTCATCTCATCTAAATTGAGTAAGTATTTCAAATAAAAAAAAAACAAAATGTTATCAAAACCATACAAAAAGAATATTAAATTTCTTAAAATAAACAAACAGCAGTTTTAATATTAAAAATATTTTTAAAAAAATTCTTTCAAAGCTGGCTGATATCAGCTTGAAATGAAAACAATTCGAATAAAATTTAAATTGTCTTATCAATTTTGAAAAACTCATTAAAAAAAAGAGCCGACTTTCAAGGCACACATCTTCTCTTCTGCTCAACTTCATTATACGTGGGGACGAATAGATGACTAGACGACAAGTACCTCGACCAACCTTAACAAAGACAAAAGATTACAGAGACGGGACCATTGATACACTCTATTTCTTCTTCTACTATTATCAGCTACTAAATGGAATGAAATTAAATAAATAAACAAATTAATAAATAAGAAAACCAACAACATCAACAACAATAAAAACAAAAACAAAAAAATACCATAAAAAATACTTTAAAAGACAAACCAACTTGTCACCCCGAAAAAAAAGAAGCAAATCTCTACGAACAAACGAAGGAAATGAGGAGCCACAGCACTTAAGATTCTCCGATCAGATAATGGATCTGCTTAAAACGTCGTGTATGTTTCTGTTATTTGATGTTGTTGATGCAGATGATGACGAGGATGATGATGATGGTTTTTATATGAAAACATGTAATAAAAATCGTTGAAAAGTGTTGTAAAACAAATGACAGCTTTGTGGCTTATGCGCCAACAGTGCTCTTGTTGAGAACAACCGTAGTTTTGGTTTTTTTTTTCTTTCTTTCTTTTCTTATTCCTACTTGGTTTGTAAGAAAACAGCGGGGAAAACAAAGAAGAATAAAGTGTCAAGTGACAAATGAAAGCAAAAATATGATTTTAATTCTGTTTTAGAAGGTACAGATTTTGGGACAAAACCAACCGACTGTCAAGATGCCTTTTCTTAGGTCCTATTAGCATGCATGCAATTGTCTGGGTATGGTTAATCAGTTAGGCAGGGGAAATAGTTCCATTCTTTGTTGAATTCCAAGTCATATGGGAATTCAAGGCAATGTACGGGCAGATGGTCTTGACAAAACAGGACTTTCCACGCCTTTAATGGATGGGGTCAGAGCCTTTCTGTTGAATAGGACGAGGAGTTTGAAAGCTATGAATCTTTCAATATGCAAAGCCCTTTCTAACGCCTTCAATATATTGTGGCATCTACCCGAAACATTTATTCAGGCAATAGAGATCTGCAGCACAGAGATGTCCACTGAAGTGTGAAATGCCAAGATTCTCGATAAACGATCAGGAGGAGTACCCTCTGCAATCGCTAACTGCATACATGAATTCAACTTCGATAATATGTTTGAGGTAAGAATACTTCGTACTTAAAATCTTAAGAGCTCCACGTCGTTATTGTGCAGCTTTTGCGCTGACCAACTTCTTCCTCTTCCCTGATTTTGGTGGAACTTGGTCAGTACAGGGACTGCGTTCATCCGTGGCATCACAACGGGCCGCTATGCGTGCTCAAGTGAGCTTTGTGATATCAGAGCTAGCACTCCGACCTGAACCTGAACGTCGTTATTATTTTTGTCTCTACTGCTGCGAAGTTTGTTACTTTGCTTTCTTACTTAATTAATAACTAAAATCCTTTAGTCAGGATTACAACTTAACTTTTCACTCGACCCACAGGGTTAATTTTATCCATGAGTGGCAGGCCCTACGGTTAGATCGACGCCGAACAATATATTTGAAAAACTTTTTTGAGAGAAAGAAATATTTTTTCTTTCATATTTCGCTCCTTGCAAGAGATCGAACTGGGGTTTGATGTACGGGCTCTTAACTAAGAACCCAACACACTGCCTACTAGGCTACAACGACTTCATACATACATACATACATAATTGGTCGTTACAACCCTTTAGTAAGGATTACGACCTAGTTTCTCACACCACTTATGTTGTTTGCGTTAATTTTTATACATGAGTGGTGGGACCTACAGTTTAAAGTCGACTCCGAACGACAGATTTTTGAGAAACCTTTCAAGGTAATTTTATTTACTAGCAGAGTTTTTGCCAGAAATCTGAGAGGAAGTCGCCGAAGAAATATTTTTTCATGTTTCGTTCAGTAGGAGACCTGGGGTTTGAACCAAGGCCTATCCACTGTCTACTAGGTTATGGAGACTTCGCTTGCCAATATTCAATATTGTGGATGTCAGAGTATTACTGTGGTCATATATATTGACACCGATGAACATTGTAGTGATCGACCATTTTGTATGACAGGTTGGCTGGTCTTAAAAAATGTACAAATCATCACACGTGCCACACTACTCATAGTGTACCAGATGACTAAGAAGCCTAAGAAAAATTTTCTTACAAAAATTATCGTGAACCTAGTAATAAACACCCACACATTCAAACACTTCGTTACATCATTTCAACATAGAAAAATCTTTTCAAAAATTGCTTTTCTCTCATGTTTCCTATGCAACGGAGTGAACATGAAGGCTGCCTTCCAAAATGTATCAATACAAAGTTTGTATGCAGTTCTACTACTGTGTATAAACTATGTAGGCATGCAAAGTAACAAAATAATGCATCAACTATAAATCCGATGCCTGATTGCTTTTTGACTGCGTTAAAAATACACATTGACGACGTTTTGAAATAGAATACATTGTATATATTTTGTACAGCGGCATTATGGAAGGCAATCGAACTTTTATGGTTGACTGTGGCATATCAATCAATCTTTTCACTTCCCTCCCGCTATTCTATTCATCTCCTCTCTACTTTGGTGAAAGATAAAAAAATTCCAAAAGAAAATTTTATTGGAATTTAAAAAAAAAAATGGTTTTAAGATCGTCGAATATTTTATATGCGTTACAACTCTTTTTTTATTTTATCTTCACCTGCCTGTCTGCCATTGCCAATGATGATGATGATGATGATGATGGTGATGACGATGATGACAATGGCAATGTTGTTGTTGCTGGTGGTTGCCACTAGATATGGCATTGGGGCATGGCAATCGTTTGTGGCATTTAATGGCTAGAAATTTATCTGCTGCTGCCACTTTTGCTGGTCTGGGGCATGAGTTGTTAGTTTTATATGCGGCGCTTAGTTATCTGTCGTAGTATTTGTTTTTAATGAAGCAAACAAAAGAGAAAAAAGGATACGACTGCCATTATATTATATATATTATTCATAGTATATAGTATTCTTTCTTAAATGTGCTCTTATTTGAGGGATATTCTAACGATACTCTGATATTCAAATTTCTCTCGAAATTTGTTCCCACTTTCCATAAATTTTTGCGTAACGAAAAATAAAAATTCCCAGGGAATTAGATGTTCTCTTATAATTGGCGATCAGTGGATGAAGTCAAAAGACCAATTGGACCTTACAAACCCGGTATGTCCGCCCCCAATTAGATCTTCACCTTACATTACGTCCTAGAGACCACCCATGAAAAACAAGTGGATATAAACCATCTTTTTTCGACTATTAGGCAGCCTTCGATAAATCGCATGCAATATCTCAGCTCAGTATTTCTGAAACGTTGGTGAGGCTGTGCAGTAACATGTAGCACCGTCATGGTAGGAATGGATTTCATCCAACCTTTTGATGCCATTCGAGGAGATTTAGACAAGTCACTTCCTTATAATGAAATTTCTTCAACTTCGTCTGGGAGAGTGCTTTGAGGAAGACGGCAGTGCAATGGCATCATTTTGTACAGAAATGTGTTCAATTGCTTGCGTACGCTGACGACATTGGCATCTAATTGGGTATACCAAGCAAGATGTTACTGATACCTTTAGCGTTAACAGTAAATGGAGGGTAAAATGAAGTATATGTTGTATATGTACCCCGGCATATAGGGACGCATCAATACTGCAGTCTTAAGAGTATTTGAGAGAAAAATTGTACGTAAGATCTTTGCTTCAGTGCAAATTAATGATGATTTCCACATCTGATCTTACAAAGAGCTGTATAAAGTCCTCAATGGCATGGACGTTGTGGAATAAATGTAGCATTAGGTCGTAGAAAAACTTTATTTTTAAAAACAGTGTCTCTCTAACCATTTATTCACGATTTATATGATACATTTGGGGTTGTCATTCTGTTGAGATTGTAATTCGTTCTTAGGTAAGGGGCTCATGTCCCCAAAAAGATGAATATGGGTCTGAAAAATATTTAAATAATCGTTCTTTGTCATTACGGACCTTTAATCAGGATTAAAACCTAAGTACCTTCTCACACCACTCACGAAGGAAATGAGGAGCCACAGCACTTAAGATTCTCCGATCAGATAATGATCTGCTTAAAACGTCGTGTATGTTTCTGTTATTGATGTTGCTGATGATGATGATGACGAGGATGATGATGGTTTTTGTATGAAAACATGTAATAAAAATCGTTGAAAAGTGTTGTAATACAAATGACAGCTTTACGGCATATGCACAACAGTGCTCTTGTTGAGAAGAACCGTAGTTTCAGTTCTTTTTTCTTTCTTTTCTTTTCTTTTCTTTTCTTTTCTTTTTCCCATTCGTTTTGTAAGAAAACAGCGGGGAAAACAAAGAAGAATAAAGTGTCAAGTGAAAACAAAAATATGATTTTAATTCTGTTTTAGAAGGTACAGAGAATGGAACAAAGCTATACGACAGTCAAGGTGCCATTTCTTAGGTCCTATTAGCATGTATGCATACCCTGTCTGGGTATGGTTACTCAGTTAGGCAGGAGAAATAGTTCCATTCTTTGTTGAATTCCAAGTCATATGGGAATTACAAACCTTTAATCAGGATTAAAACCTAAGTAGCTTCTCACACCAACCACGTTGTGTGTGTTAAGTTTTTACATAAGTGGCTAGACCTACAGTTTACCGTCGTCTCCCAACTACAGGTTTGAGAAACTTTTAATGGCCATTTTATTTAATCTTCCATTTTATTATTTCTGTGATATTTACACATACTTAAGCTTTTAGTCAGGATTACAATCCTGTTTCTCACACCACCCATGCTGTGTGTGTTAATTTTTTCAAAAAGTGGCGAGACCTACAGTTTCACGTCGTGACCAAACGACTGATTTTTAGACCATTTTATTTACTCTCAGAGTTTTTGCCTGACAACTGATGAAAAAAAGTCGCTTAAGGAATGCTTTTTTGTATTTTGTTTTGTTTGAGGTGTCTCAGATGGAATTCGAAGCACGGGCTTTCGTCCAATAAGCTAACTCACTAGACTACAACGAGTTGCTTGCTTATCAAGTCGATTATGTTGCCTGTACAATAAACGAAGTGCTGTAGGAATTTGACCAACAAATGTAATTTTCTTTCTTTTTTTCAAAGAAAATTTCCACCATTTGAAAGCATTGCTCTGGTGTTAAATGGTTCATAATGATTTTAGAAATTTTATTGAACATACCTGAGCGCCAAAACTGAGTAAACACCACTGAAATAGTTCATTTTCTTAGAATAGCGAGAAAAGTAAGTGAAAATAGTGGAATAAATTTCTAAAAATAAAAACGATTTTTATTACCTATAAAATGTTAAAACAAAAACAACAATTCATGATAAAGGAACTTTTTTTGTACTTAAAAACAAAACTGTTTTATACTTAAGAACAAAAGTGTTGACTCACTTATGGCGCTAAGTGTACCTGTCAACACAGTTGAACATTACATGCACTTAAAAAAACCATCCATAATTAATACAATATATTTATGCAAATTGCAGTAAATAGTATTTAAACATGTACTCACTTTTGCTCCTTATTGCATATTGAGTCAGAAACTCTTTTTAAGTATAAAAAATCATATTTTTCCAACACCATTTGGAGTAATTCATCCAATTACGTGTTTCCTACAAGAGTTATAAAATGCAAAACGACAATCTATCCCAAGAATTAATGAATTTCCTTTAAAGGAAACAGTGGTGGACTGTTGTAGCCATATTTCAATAAGTAATTTGTCAATATTGAAAGTAATACTCTCAATCATATTTATTTATTTTTTTTATATTTTATTTTAACACGAATTAAATTTAAATGGATTAGGCGAGAGCCGTAAACCCACTGTTGGAATTATGAAAACATGTGCTGCCAGTAAATTTCAACAAAATGTTGTTTAAATTTTTACACCAAATGCCAACTTGGTTACAAGAACAACAACAACAATAACAACAACGAAACTAAATATATTTAAACATTAACAGTAAATAACAGTTATTAATTAAGATACAATATATTTTCATAAAAAAAAGTTGGTTATTTGAAGTCAATAAAGACGTCAACACGAAACGTGAGTTAAATTTATTAAACAAAGAACGAAAAAAATAAACGAAAAACCCACATCTCACTTTACACCACCGTGTGTGTGTATTATGGTTAAAATTGCAGTAAAAAAATTTAAAAAAAAAACATGAAAAATCTGTGATAATTTATTTCCACAATATTTGTATTGAATGTTACAAATTGTTAAGAGAAACGTTTTGCTTTTTTTTATTTTTTTTTTTCAATTCGAAATATTATTTCTTAAACAAAATGAGGATAGACAGTCAAATATTTGCTAAGACGAAATGGCCAAATCAAATTTGTTCAACTAGAAAACAAGGAAACATTTAAGAAAAAATCATAAGAAAAGCAAAAAAAAAATATCTGCGAACGTGTTAAAATATCTGTGAAATAAATAGCAACAACAACAACAACAACAATTGAAATAGAAACTGTATTAAATACCATAAGATTTCGTTTTGGATTTCAGTTACAGTGTGGTGGTTGGTTACAATGTGATGATTTGATGCTTTTACACTCAAAAAAATTAATTCGTATTAATGGGACTGCAAAAGTAAACACTTTACATGAATGACCAGGAATACGACCTAGCTTCTGAAATCACTTGTTGTTGTGTGGGTTTTTTTGTATACATGAATGGCAGGACCTAAAGTTTAAAATCGATTCCGAACGACAGATTTTTTTGAGAAACTTTTCATGGCAAGTTTTATGCCAGAAATCTACTGAGTAGGAAGACGCCGAAGAAATATTTTTTCGTATTTCGTTTTGTTGGAGATGTCTCACTTGGGACTTGAACCGGGGCCTCACGTCTAATAAGCCAAAACATTAAATACATTGAGACGATTTAAAGGCCATAAAAATAGTGCCCTTAAAAATCAATAAATCTGTTCTGTACTCTATACAAATTTCCTCTTGCTTCAGGTGACTGTGAATAAACATCGGGGTTTCAAACTGAATTCAATTGTATCTGAAACAACGGTTGTATGACTTAACATCATCCATCCCTCTCTCTAGTTGGCAAACATACATACATAATTGGTCATTACAATCCTTTAGTCAGGATTACGGCCTAGCTTCTCACACCAGTCATGTTGTGTGCGTTAATTTTTATACGTGAGTGGCGAGACCTACAGTTTAACGACGACTCCGAACGACAGATTTTTGAGAAACTTTTTCATGGCAATTTTATTTACTCTCAGAGTTTTTGTCAGAAATCTGCTGAGAGGAAGTCGCCGCAGAAATACTTTTTGTATTTTATTTTGATGTCTGGCCTGGGGCTCGAACCCTGGCTTTTCGTCTAATAAGCCAACACACTACCTATTAGACCACGGCGACTTCAATTCACAAACAACAAACATATAAAAGTCCGCAAGCCTTTCTGCAACAAGATAACAAATCCACTCACTACTACTAATTTCCTCAGGGAGTCGATGTGCAACGTCCAAAGCAAAGATGTCTGATCAAAGCTATGAACCGTGGCCTCACATTACCTACTAGACTAGGTTTCATTATACAAAAACTATTATAAGCAATTGGAAACTAAGGAAAATCCTTAAGGTATTCGTCTCACTGATGGATAAAAAGATGGTTGCAGTATAGTAAACACGTACTTATGTTGGCAGAACAAAGGCAATAAGAACCTATCTTACAGCGGCTCTAGGGACTCTGTTATTTTTAAGTCCGCTGCATGTGGTAGTGAAGACCAAAGACCGCTGGTGACAGACTACTCGTAACATGAAATTCATTATAGGATTTCGTGATCTAAGCAATCAATTGGTTGACAGCTTTTTACTTGTAATGTCAGTAAACTGTATGATTTTGGAAAATGGTCTGCAACGAGACTTAGTAATAAAAATGAATTGAGTAATCCGGAAACTGCATACTCTCTTAAAGAGGCACTATTTTGTGGCTTACAAGAACGAAGATTGGAACAGAAGCAGGCCATGGGGAAACTTTTTGGCATCTTCCAAGCGGAAGTCTATGTCATCGAAAGATGGGAGCTGCAAAAGACGGGAAATATCTGAAAGACTGTTATAAGTTATAAGCAATATAGTAGTATGGGACTGTCTGGGCAAACTGAAGTGGCTGGGCAGGGAAAATAATTTATCCCTCAGGGATAATAATCTTTGCCCAGATCATGTGATTATTTTGGAGACGAGCAAGCAAACAAGCTCGTTAGGAGAGGAGCCTTCACACTGCTGAACTAGAAGTAGTGGGGGCGGATGTTTGGAATGGTATGCTCAACAAAAGATAAGATAAAGAGAGGAAAAGACTCTCCTTAAACGAAGAGGTTTTGAGGCAATCGAACCACGAGTGTTTGCTGAATTGGCTCTGACTTAGCTGGCAACTGTAATACTAATCTTGATCAAAAAATCATCTTCAGCGATGAATGGCATTTGTGGATGATACCAACAACATAAGCGTCAGAGTCATGGAAAATTGGACATTTTGAATGGTCTTTATGCACAGAAGTAGTGACGGACATTTGAACGATGTTAAGTGCAATATATAATGCCATCAATGGGTCTTGCTAACAATAAGAAATTTCGAAAGATTGAAAAATTTGTTAAAGAGATTGAACTTTAAAGATATTTGGGTCTTAGTAAGAAAGGCATTCAATTGCTGTGCTTCCAAATTATTGCTTCATTTTGGCTATAAATAAATCTGCAAGACTTTCTTGAATTACAGCGAGAGATTCATTAAAGTTCTGCATTTAAACTTTGTTCGTAAGATTTTAAACACAAGCTTTAAATGACCAGGAAGATTTCCCCATTCATCTTTATTAATCACTTTTCCTGAGTGTAAGCCTCTTGAGTAGCCAGTGCTCGTCGTCACAGCGTTAACAAACGACTACTTGCATACAAAAAATGCCACCTCAATGTTTGCTACGACTCCCTTCCTCCTTCTTTGTGTTTGTGGTGTTAGTTCGTGTATTATATTCGTACAAAACGAAACGAAAAATCCCGAATGACCTTTATGAACTGACACGCTCATGGTTGTGGTAATAACGTAGCAAAATATTTAAGTCAAGAAAATTAACACCTTGGATGGCCGGGATAGCTGCGATGGCTGGGATGGCTGAATGGTTTAAGCCTGTGTTTCTTTATATTTTCTTGGCAAGATTTTGCGTTACAGATTTTAAAAGACGAATAAGAAGAAGAAAAAAACAACGACAAAAACAAAAAGCACAGCTGAGAACGTAAATGAACGACAAAATCAAGAAAGAAAAAAAAAGAAAAAACTGAAACGATATGAGGCAACAGAACCCTACCGAACGCCCAAACGAGACAGAGATAGTGGTCGTTTTTAACAGGAATTGTACAAATACAAACAGATGTGGACAGACGCACAAATACACAAGCAGTCAAGTATTTAGATTCTGATATTCCTTGTCGAAGAAGAACAAGAAGAAGTGTTGGCTGCAACAGCATTCGCATGTTGAAAGTGTTGCTGGCCTGCCTGCTGCTGAGTCTTGCATTTCTTAAAGGAAAATCGTTTGTTTTTGTTGTTTTTTTTTGTTTTTTTTAAAGGAAATGATTATTGTTTTCGTAGGAGGAGGTGGAGTTGCAACATTTTAGATTTTCTGCCGTCATTTTAACCCATGATTTTGTTTCCTTTTCACTGTTGTTCTCGTATCTTTTAAATTGAAATACTTTTTCATGTAATTGGCTTGTTTTACATGTGAATTGAAAATTGAAAATTTGAATACCATTCCTGATGTTTGTTTGCTTGTTGTTGGTCTTGTTGCAGTTGCAGTTACTATTGTTATTGTTTTAACTACTGCTCTAGCATCTGTTGTTGTTAAGTTGCAACAGATCTAAAGCATGATGACAAGCCTTTACGACAGACATTGCATTGCCAACCAACCACCTCGTCCAGAGTATTTAAACAAAAATCTTCTTCTGCTTCTTTACCAAGCTTTTTGGCTACTGTGATTTGAATGTTGTTGTTGCTGCTTATTGTGGCATTCTTTTGGGCCATCTATTCTCACCTTAAGAAACACATTTAAAGTCAGACTCTTGGCCAAACTTCTAATAAAACAGTTCCCAGCTGCTGCTACGTTTTGTGGCATACAATTGGAGCAATAGCATGTGTGTGTGTGTGTTTGTAGTATAATTTTTTTTGGAAGATGTTGATCTCTTCTTTCCATGTTGTTGTTGTTGTTGTTTTATGGGGCGTTTTTATTTTGGGTTATTTGGCGGTTCCACACACACAGTACCTGTATACCATGTTATTACCTTTAAATACATTTCGTCGTCTTCATAATCGTCATCTTGCTGCTTTACAGACTTTGTCTTTAGCTGTAGCTGCCATAGCCTTCTCCTCCTATGGCAACCTCGTTTCCCTGGCTTTTATTCGTTTTTTGTTACTACTTTAACTACTTCTCTCCTAAGAAGCATCTTTTTTGTTTTGAGATCATCTCTGGCAACGATTTCTTTTTCATTTTTTCTTTGGTTTTCATAAACCCTCGAAAAGAGTGAGAAAAACTACACCATTTCTTATCAGGTTCACGAAACAATTGCTTATTTTTCCTTTTTCGTAAAACAAGAGATCTTAACACGATTAGCATACGAAGAGTGAGAAAAAAAAACGAAATCGCAGAAAAAAGTTTAAAGAAACTGGAGAACTTATTTCTAAAAGAGTGTGATTTTGTTCTTAACAATCTCAATGCGCAGCCGGAAATAGCAATTAAGTTTGAAAGCTGCATCATGAAATTCTTTTCAAAATATTCAAGCAAAGGTCATCTTTTCTCGTGTAAGGAAAACTGCCAAATGTGATGAAGATTTACAAACGACCGAATGTAAAGAATTTCCTCAATGTAGTTTCATTTGGGTTCCAAATTTGGCAAAAATCTGTTCCTTAATGACCTCTTTATAGGGTTTAAACAGTTCAATTACAATTCATCATTAAAATGACCACCAGTTGGTCCTTTGGCGGTAGTTTTCAAGCACTATTTCATGTAATCCTGGAGATATTGCGGCGATAACTTGGCGAATGTTAACTTTCATATGCTGCAACTTGAACAGCATACACGCGTAGACTCGATACATACATACATACATAATTGGTCATTACAACCCTTCAGTCAAGATTGCGACCTAGTTTCTCACACCATTTATGTTTATTATGTTATTTTATACATGAGTGGCGGGACCTACAATTTAAAGTCGACTCCGAGCGACATATTTTTTTGAGAAACTTTTCATGGCAATTTTTTATTTACTCTCAGAGTTTTTGCCAGAAATCTGCTGAGAGCAAGTCGCCGAAGAAATATTTTTTGTATTTTGTTTTGATGTCTGGCCTGGAGCTCGAACCCTGGCTTTACGTCTAATAAGCCAACAGACTACCTATAAGACTACGGCGTATCACGGTATAAAAAACAATCTTAACATCATCGAAATGCATGATTATGCTTGAAACTTCCCATTCATAAACAAAAAATTTGACGTGATGTGAGGTTTGTGGGTTCATTATCTTAAACTACATTCCAAAAAATGTCGGTTATGATACGACCATAGCGCTCTGGTTCTTCCAGGGCACATAAATACATACACAACTGATCATTACAACCCTTCAGTCAGTATTACGACCTAGCTTCGCACACCACTTAAATTGTGTGTGTAAATTTTTTGCCATAAGTTACGGGATCTCTGGTTTAAAGTCGTCTCCGAACGGCAGGTTTTCTTTGAGAAACTTTTCATGGCAATTTTAGAGTTTTTGAGAGAAATCTGTTGAGAGGAAGTCGACGAGGAAATATGTTTTCATATTTCGTTTTTATTAGAGATGTTTAGTAGTGGCCTCACGTCTAATAAGCCAACGAAAAAATACGACCCGACACCACCAGATCATTATGTGAACCACGCACAGTATGGCTGACTTCCAAAATGTATCAATACAAAGTTTGTATGCAGTTCTACTACGGTATATAAATTTTGTAGATATGCAAAGTTGCCAAACAATGCATCAACTATAAATACGATGCCTGATTACTTTTTGACTGCGTTAAAAATACACATTAACGACGTTTTGAAATAGTAAACATTGTGAACATTTTGTACAGCGGCTTTATGCAACACTATACTTTGTTCAAACACAAAGCAACTAACATTTTGGAAGTCAGCCTATCAGAAGACTCCTTTTTAAAAGTTTTGTTACTGACGTAATCATCTGAATGAGAAATGATGTTCGCCGCCGAAGAGTTTTTTTTCGAACAATTTGCATTGAAAGACCGTTGACAGCCGTTATAGGCGTTACAGTCTTCTGAAAGTGGTATTTTTATGTTCTTTTAATGTTCTTATAATAAATTCTGTTACCCCAAATTTTTTTGATATTTATTTATAATATATTATTTATAAGTCTTTATTTTGTTAGCGTTAACATTAAGATATGATCGCACCGCCCAGAGCTGCCCAGTCTGGGTTAGTTAGTCTCTGAACTTTGCTTAGATTGAACCACGAACAGCCACGTACTCCTATCCTACTAAAGCAGAGTAGTGAAACAAAATTGCAGTTATGCATGCATGATCACGCATTTAATTTCGATGTAAGATTTTCTGAGTCTTTTGTTTTTAATGATTGCATTCCTTTAGTTTCCTATTGCTACGAACATTCATTTCACTTCAGTTTTTTTATTATTATTTTACTGGGTGTTAAAAACAATCGTTTTGTCTGCTTAAACTTTAGTTGGGTGTATGAAAACAAGATTTTTTTGTTGTTGATCTCTTTTCATTTTTGTTGAATACTGTTTCATATTATTTGTAGAAGAGTACACTGAGAAAAAATTTAAATTAATTAGACAAGATCCCATGGTTATAATCACACTTCAGATATCTTTTACGAAACAAAATATGAAAAAATATTTAGAAGTAGGCTACTTCCTCTCAACAGTCTGCTGGAAAAAATTCTGAGGGTGAATCGATTGATGTGAGAAACTAGAATTACATCCTGACTAAAGGTATTCTAATGACCAATTAAGTATTTATGTAAGTAAATAAGACTGTATTTTTTCCTCTTATGAATTAATAACCTCCCAGTCCGTTTTATTCCTTGGCCACCATGTGCTTGAGATGTTATGCAATCATCCACTTGCGAGGCTTTACAGTTTATGTTTAATGATTGGATTTGCTGTACCTACATTGCATGTAGAGTTCGACTTCCAAAAGTATTCTAAACTACGAATGACGACTTTTGCTTTACATACATTTGTATCTATAACAAGAGAGGAGGCGTAGTGTAAGGGTCAATCCAAGAGAAGGCGAAAAAAAATCTCGTAGTTTAGTTTAACAAATAAAAGGGGGCTTCAGTCCCCCATCATATAATGTAACTGGTAAGCCAGAAGTCTTCTGATTTAACATTACATCTACCATCACAAGAAACATCATAAGAAAGTCAGGCAGCGTCATCTTTTACCACTTATTCCACTACAATAGCCCAAAGTTGCAACATACAGTGGTGGCCTTGTAATTAGAAACGACTTAGCAACATGTATGTTTAATTTGTTTTACAGTTTTCGCTGTGTACCTGGGATCAAAGCCTTTGTTTGGAGGACGTCTTACATACGTTTTTCCATCAGATTGGGACAAATTAAACTTAGATTCGTCACTCCAGAGACATCGTTTCTAATTATAAGGCCACCACTGTACCATGTCAAGATCCTGCTGCAGTATAAATTATTGAAAACGAATACAGGAGCAGGAAGAAACGCAAGGGCCAAGTTCAAAAAAGCGATACCAGTATTTAGACGACTGTAGACAACTCACAAGTTTAAAAATTTCCAAATGAAACAAGCTTAGGATATGAACGCTTGTGTTAAGTCTATTCGAATGTGGTCAATCACACCAAATTCATCAACAAGTGTCTCCGAATCATATGCAGAAAGTTCTAGCCAAAGGACACTAGCATCATCGATATTTGGAATTTAACCAAATGAGAAGCAAGATTCAAGAGACCGAATAATATTAGAAGAAAGATGCCAGAAGCTGTAGTGCATCAAAGAACAGCTTGGAAGTCCATTGGGATACATAGCAGAAATCGTTCAAAAATAATGAGTATTTCAATGATCATCCTCTTGTATTCTATTTTTTCTCTCACTGTAAAGATCACTTGGATTTCGTCTTTTTTGTTGTTGTTGTTGTTGTTTTTGTTTTTGTTGCCAATAATACCAAACAAAATACATTTTTTTTTTGGGAATCTTTTAGTTGGAGGGAGAATTTATTTATTGGCAAGGTGGGATTCGTAATCAAAATAATGAACTATAAATTGAAAGGTTTTTCGGTTAAATGCCTGTCTGTTGTATTCGCAGCAATAGCAACAACAGAAAGTGAACGAATAAAAAAAAAATCGCATCTACAAGTTTTATTTTGTAATGATTTATAGCTAAACGATCTTAATCTGATTGAATCATTAAATAGTGCCAAAGTAATGCATACCAAATACAACAAAAACAGAAACAGAAATAAAATAAAAATAAAAGCTTTTAATCCAAATTATTTGCAAAAAAATTATTGAGGATTTTTAAAAGTAAAATGTGAGTTTGATTTGAAAAATAAAAATGAATGGCACTTTAAAGAACTTTTACTTGTACTTGTACTTGTACACTCTAAAATCTTTAATCAAATTTTCTTTGATTTATGTGATGCAAGCTGTGATCTAACGGTATTCTAATTAGCCTAACTGGATAGCATTATTTTATTTTTAAATTTAATTTGTTCCAATAACACCCCGCTTGGGATCATATCGACGCCTCCCTCCATTCTATAACGTTCTAAGTGTACTTACGACGCCTCCATTCTATAACGTTCTAAGTGTACTTAGAACGTTTTTAATGTTCTTGCATTATTAAATTAAATTCTACGTTCTCTAACTAAAATACTGTCAAAATTTGGTTAAGATGCGCCGATCCGTTCCGAAGTTATAGGGAAAAGTCTCCTTAGAATACACATATGGTCGTATGTCCCGTGAAAACTTTGAGAGCTCATAACTCAAAACACACTTTTTCGACTTAGAATGTTATAGAACGGAGGCGTCGATATGGTTTTCATAAAACATCTGAATTTTACACGGCTTGTTTGTGTATTTTTGTTGGGTCGCAGATCATTCTTTTACAACCACATCGCTGTAGTATAGTAGGTAGTGTGTTGGCTTATTAGGCTTGAGGTCACGGTTCAAACCCCAGGCCAGATATATCCAACAAACCCTAATCTGAAAAAATATTCCTTCGGCGACTTCTTCTGAAAAGATTTCTGGCAAAAACTCTGCGAATAAAATAAAATTGACATGAAAGGATTCTCAACAGCTATTGTTTAAACTGTAGGTCCCGCCACTCATGTATAAAATTAACACACACAATATAAATGGTGCGGAAGCTAGGTCGTAATCCTGACTGAAGAGTTGTAATGACCAATTACATACAGTCACACAGATAATTATACGTACCCCCCTAAAATCATTTTTTTTTTAAGTTATGAACTTCTAATCTAAAATTTCTTTACATTAGCGTCTGTAACGACACATTTACTTAAATAAAGAAAAAAGGTTCCCAAAATCTATGAATTTGTGACTGCAGTTTGCTTAAAACCAATATGGTACCACAGAAAATTATACGTACGACGTATATTTCGCATAAAATTTATCCAAGGCTAGCCCGGTATATAAAAGGTATTGTGGATAAAAATCCTAGGACTACAGCCGTAGAAATACGAAATACCTCGGAAAGTGATCACAGTGTTATTGTGCACTCCGAAACAGTTCGAAGTGTTTTGAGAAAGAACGGTTTCCGCAGCCGAGTGCCGAGAAAAAAGCCACAACTGGAATTTGCCCAATATTATATGGGCAAGTCAACTGATTTTTGGGCGAATGCAGTATTTAGTGATGAGAACAAATATAATTTGTGCGGCTGTGACGGAAAACAAAAAATTTGACGCAAAAATCAGTTGACTAATCCATATATTATCATTTTAAAAAAAATGATTTTTAGGGGGTACGTATAATCATCTGTGTGACTGTATGTACCCACTCACATCGCAGCAGCTCTTGCACTAATCTACAACGATGTTCCACAGCAGCACGGGGTGAGAGAACACCACCTTATCGTGTGCCCCTATTTATTTCCCTAGCGACATAAACTTCTCCAATAGAGCTAGTAACCAACTTCGAAACAGGTTCAATAACTTTGTTCTTATTAAGAGCCCTAACAACAGCTCCCCATTGGACATTGGTGAGCCTCCAGCTGTTTTTTGGTTCACGACAGCTTCTAGCATCATTCTTGTATTGCTATCTGGTCTCTTGAAAATAGAATCGAAATCGAGAACGATCTGCATATGCTTCTCATTTGTTTAAGTTCTAAAGATCATTTGGCTAGAACTTTTTGCATATGACTCCGAGACACTTGCTGATGAATTTGGTGTGATTGACTAAATCCGAATAGACTTAACAGAAGCGTTCATATCCTAAGCTTGTTTCATTTGAAAATTTTTGAACTTGTGAGTTGTTTACAATCGTCCAAATACTGATTTCGCTTTGTTGAGCTTGGCCCTTGCGTTTCTTTCTACTCCTTTATTCGTTTTCAATAATTTCTACAGCAGCAGGTTCTTCAGATGGTATGTTGCAACTTTGGGCGGTTGTAGTGGAAAAAGTAGCAAAAGAGGGCGCTGCCTGACTTTCTCATAATGTTTCTTGTGATGATAGATATCACTTTAAATCAGGAGACTTCCAGCTTACCAGTTACATAATATGATGGGGGACTGAAGCCCCTTTTATTTGTTAAACTTAATAAAATTCTACCAGATTTTTTCACCTTCTCTTAGGTTGACCACTCCCCTACGCCTTGTCTCTTGTCATAGTTACAAGCGTAAGTAAAGCAAGAGCCGGCATTCGTAGTTTAGAATACTTTTGGAAATCGAACTCTACATGCAATGTAGGTACAGCAAATCCAATCATTATACGTAAACTGTAAAGCTTCACAAGCGGATGATTGCAAAACATCTCAAGCACATGCTGGCCAAGGAATAAAATGGAATGGGACGTTATTAACACATAAGAGGAAGGAATACAGCATTACTTACTTACTCAAATACTTAATTGGTCATTACAACCCTTTAGTCAGGATTACAACATAGTTTCCATTTCCATTTCCATTTTTGTTCATTTTGACCATTAGTGGCAGGGCTTACTGTACAATGCCGACTCCGAATGACAGATTTTAGAAAGTTTTGATGGTAATTTAATAGTTTTAGCCAGAAGATCCCGTTCAGAGAAAGTCACCGAAACTAGTGTGTTTTCGTATTTCGTTTTGTTCGAGATGTCTGAGCCGGGGATTTATCCACGAATTCTCGTCTAATAAGCCAACGTACTATCTACTAGATTACGGGAACTTCAGCGATACTTACAGTGTCATATTCTCCGCAAACTGTGTGGCTAGTTTGCCACGCACGACGTGATGACATATTCGTCCCTAGACAAACAAAATAGCTTGAAGAACTTGTACATGTATTGTGCAACAAGACTTGAAATTCCTTATGGAATACCTTAATAAATAAATCCGTGCCGACCTTCGTATTATGTTTGCCATTGTTTGTCACCCTAAAAATATTTCGCGGCTATAATTCCTCTTCTATTGATTGTTAAAAAGGTGTTCCTGGTGTCTTCGCTAAACTCATACTCCCAATTCTCATTTGTGGCTTCCCATTGTATTGAATTTTTGTTTTCTTCTTTTTTTTTTGCTTTTTGCCCCAAATGCTGCCGAAGATGATGATGATGATGATGACGATGACGTTGATTGGGGTTTCAACCTTTTTTTCTATGTGTTTCTTTGCGATTTTCGATATTTTTTTCTTTTCTTTTGGTTATAAAATTATTTGTTAAATATTGAATATACGACGATATATTCTTTTTTTATTGCTGTTGTTGTTGCTGTTGTTGCTGTTATTATTTTCATATTATTTGTAGTGATTTGTTTTGGGGTTTTTGTTTTTCACCATTAGTTTGTCGGTTTATTGTTGTTTCTTGTTGGTATTGTTTCGTATTGTTTTGTTCGAAAAAAAAAATAAAAAATATGAACAAAAAATTAAAAAAAAAAACACCAGAGAATCAAACGATGAATGATAAATATTTTCGTGTAAATTCGTTTTTTTTCTGTTTTGCTTTTCTTTTCTCCAGTTTTTTTTCTTTTTTTTTCTTTTTATTTTTAATGCTGACAATGACTTCGACATCTAAAAAGCTAAGGAAACTGGGCACCAGAAATTCCACAAAAAAAAAAGAGGAAAAAGATGATGATTTGCAATGATTATTTGATTCTTTTTTTTATTGCTTTTATTGTTTTTGGTGTTAATGTTTTACGAAATCTGTTACCTTTTACACTCGAAGGAATATTTTTATAGCAAAAGGATTAAAACATCTTGTTTAAGTGAAGTTCATAGTCTTTTTCGAAAATTATTTTTAATTTCTTTAATTTTCTAATCCATTGAGTCGGACATTATTGCTATTTCTTGATTTAAACTTTCAAGGTTCAAAAGAAGAATTTAAGTGTCTACATTTCTAAAGAAGGTGCCAGAAATACTTCACTTTATCTGAGCTGTTTAATTTTCACAGCATCTACTCGTATATTCGAATAAAAACGAAATATATTCTTACGTATAGACCGATGACACGAAGTCTGCATTGTGGCTTCTCGAAGATGAAAATGTTTATTAGTACGAGCAGAGTATCCAGCTCTATGGGTTAATAAAAACATAATTTCAATGAGCTTTAATGCTTAGTCGAACTACAACGAAAGCTGAGCTAATGAAATAGGGCAGCTAGTCTAGTATTTTGTATAGAAATCGTCTCCCATGTTCACATCACATTCATTGTATAATGGATTCAAAGTATTCGTAGTAAACTTTTCTGCCACCTACTCCCGCGCTTACTCCTTACAATGAGTTTCTCTTGTTCCGCATTGATTAAGTGCTGGTTGTCTAATTGTGATCAGAGTACTGGACTTGAGGGTTTCACAATTTTTGCGAACTCCATATGACAGTAGACTGATTCAGTTTTTTTTCTTTTTTCTAAGATATGGTATCGTATTATAATGTTCATTAGATTTCCGCTATAGTGTTTAGCTGATGTCGTACATGACCTAAACATGTACGACCCAGTGTTGTCGCTCTCTGGATGTTAATCATGCATGTCGTTGAAGAGCTTATACAGATCATTGTTGGTTCGGATGCAGAAATTATCGCCAACTCGACTCCAACTGAAAATTCTTTGTTTCTAATACTACGAAGGCATCTGATCTAGACGAGAAAGATGTACTACATACAGAGCATTACTGTCGTCGCTCTATAGATCTCTCTGGTGCTCATATACCTGTGGAGACTATAGTACCAGAAGACGCATTTCCTAAAATCTCCTAAGATCTCAAATCTCCAATCTTAAAAGGTTGGAAGAGGTTCTTTCATACCTTGATAGAATTGCTGGAAAATGCTTTATGGATGCTACAACAATATGTGATCTAGTGAAATTGGGTAGCTTGTTTTCGAAAGTCAAATATTTTGTATAGAAATTGTCTCTCATGTCGAGCAGATTCAGTCGTTTGTTTAGTGCATTGTACAAGGGATTACAGATAGAATTTTATTAGATGGTGACCTTCCCCTACTGAAAACTTTTCTGCCATCTACTTCCGTTTACACCATACAATGAATTTCTCTTGTTCCACATTGAATGATTACAGGATGCCTCAAATAATAATAAACTAGACTTGGAAATAAAGGCGATTATTGATTGTCTATATTGGGATCACGGTAATGGACTTGTAGGTTTCAAAATAATCGTAAACCCCATATAAAGTTTTTTTTTTTTTCTAAAATTTGGCTTCGTATTATTAACTCCAATAGATTTCCGCTGTGGTGTTCAGCTTGTATCGTTTAGGTCATGTCTGCTGTTGTCTGTGTAGTTGCTCTCTGGATGTTAACGCAGATGAACAACATGTATGCCGTTGAAGAGCTTATACAGATAATTGTTGGTTCGGATGCTGTTATCATTGTCTACTTGCTCTGAATAGAAAATCTTTTGTGTGAGACAAGAATAAGCTGCATACAGAGCAACAGTTTTGCCGCTCGGTAGATAACTGTGGTGCTTAAATTTCTATTGCGACCATAATACCACTTGTTGGCAAGACCAATACTACGACTGATCTCCAGATTGTAAATTGTTTGCTTACAACAGCCAATTCAAGGTAAACAGATTCCTTGACAACGTCGGAGGTATAGTTGATGGCTTGCACGTTCCTATTTATCGTTTTGCTTGATCTATCTTGATAGACTTTCATTCTAAAGCCAAAGCAGACGTTAAACTTGGTACTGCCAATAAGGTCAATGTTGTCGGCAAGCAAATAGACACATACATACATACATAATTGGTCATTACAACCCTTCAGTCAGGATTACGACCTAGTTTCTCACACCACTTATGTTGTGTGTGATGATGTTATGTTTTATATGGCGGGACCTAGAGTTTAAAGTCGACTCCGAACGACAGATTTTTTGAGAAACTTTTCATGGCAATTTTTACTTACTCTCAGAGTTTTTTGCCAGAAATCTGCTGAGAGGAAGTCGCCGAAGAAATACTTTTTGTATTTTATTTTGATGTCTGGCCTGGGGCTCGAACCTTGGCTTTTCGTCTAATAAGCCAACACACTACCTACTAGACTACGACTCGGCAGATGACTCTAGTGCTTAAATTTCTGTTGGGGCTATAATACCACCTGGTAGCGAGAGCAATTCTACGATTGATCTCCAGATTGTAAATTTTTTTTCTTAGAACGGCCAATACAACGTTGAAAGTGTAGTTGGTGGCTTGTACGCTCCTATTTATCGTTTTGCTAGATCTATCTTGATAGACTTTCATTCTAAAGCCAAAGTAGACATTATACTTGGTACTGCCAATAAGGTCAATGCCGTCGGCAAGCAATTAGACAACTTTTGTAAAAAATAGTACCATTACGAATGATTTACTGCCCATGCCATGTCAAAGAGGTCGCATGATAAGGCTAGCCCCAAAACGTTATCTGAGGGTCTTTCAGAGTTGTAGGAGTTGGCCAGTATCATACTATACAGCATTATAAGCTTTACAGCAGGACGGAGCTTGGACATTTCGGCCAATAAGCGATCACCTATAGGTCCATCGGATGCCGCTTTATAGGCGACAAAAAGATGGTGAGTGTCGTCATGGTTTTTAATCGATCTTCTCCAAGATTTGCAAAGCGTGATTATCTGGTCGATGATGGACTTGCCAGGTCTGCTTCTGTTGTGGCTTGAGTTAAGTTAGGTGGAAGCGGCAGCTTCGATTACCAAAACTCACTTGAGCACGCATAGCCGTTGGCCGGTTGTAATGCTACAGATAAGCGCAGTCCCTGTACTGACGAAATTCCACCAACCTCATCGAAGATGTGGGCAAAGCACGACTACCTTATGCTAGAAACCTGCCTCAAAGTTTAACAAACAAATTACTTGAGCTGTATAACTTAAATATTTTTCTGAGTGTATTGCGGCGAGAGAAAAAGAAAGAAAATCGAAATGCCCATTAAATTCAAGTGTTGAAAATATTTACTTCTGTTAGTTTCTAAGCGAACCAAAAAAAAAAAAAAAAACACAAGAAGACAAATCTTAACAACTTTTCTATTTAACGGTTTCGCGTTGTTGTCGTCTTTTTTGGAACTTGAAATGGTGACTCCACTGAATAATGCCCCGGTGTATGTATGTATGAGTATGTATGTATGTATGTGGTTTCCTCTGAAAGGTTTCATGTTTAAAAATAATTGTACTTTTGAAGTACCAAAGCAAAGCAGAGCAAACCAAAGCAAACCAATTAGTTTTTCACTCCATAGTTAACTTGGCTTTCTTTCTTCCGATCTTTTGAAAAAATTTCATCGTTTCGTTTCATTTCGTTATAAAAAAAGAAAACAAAAAAAAATTGCAATTTCATGTGCTGATTAAAGGTGTTGGTGGCGAGGTTTTTAACAAATTTTCACCAGGTTTTCGTTGTGCCTTTCAAATCTCTACGAGATTTATAGGGAATTTGTATATGATTTGTTCAAATAATTTTTGTTGTAATCGAAAGACTCATGTTTTCTATTTCTATTGTGTTTTATTACGTTTTTTTTAAACTTTTTCAGTTTCTGTATTTCAAAACAAATCAAAAAAAGAAAGAAAAGGTGTCGGCAGTTGTTTTTTTTTTCTTCATAGCCTGGGGTATAATTATTTTAACACAATATTTATAAAAACCATTCGTTTTTATTTGAAATTTTTGTTTGATTTTTATTATTACGAGTATAAAGAAATCGATTTTGTTTTGTTGCTCTGCCGCTTATAAGTGGGGTGTGAATTAATCACGATTTTTATTAAACGTTTTCATTATTTTAATTCTTTTTTTCTTCTCTCTGTTTCACTTACAGCAAAAAATCATTATCTTTTGCTGTTTTGTTGGCCTATGAAACACGTTTATTTTATTAAAAATTTATTAGATTTTCTTGTTTTTTGTTTTTTTGTTTTTGTATTGCAAATATTACAAGCTAAGAAAAAATAATTTGTAAATACACTTGCCTTTACAAGTCTATGCAGTTCAAGTACATACGTTTCACATCACTGGAGGGTGAATATCGCCTAGTAAACTATGAATTGAAATGTTTGTTATAAAAAAGTCAAGTAAAAATTGTAGAACCAATTATAATTACCATGGGGTTCAAAGGCTAAAAATGTCAAAAAAGAAACACACAGCAAAGTAACAGAAAATTTAAATTAAAAACTAAAAAGAATAAAAAAAATTTAAGTTTTTATGAAACGGGACCACAAAATATTTTTTGTTTCAATCGGATTACTTAAGTGCCAAATTGGTCATTACAACTCTTTAGTTAGGATTACGACCTAGTTTCACACACCACCCTTTGGTGGTTATTTCATCCTATAGTTTAACGTTGACTCCGCACATTGATTTTTGAGAAACATTTCATGGCATATTGATTTACAGGGAGGCTGATATATAATGCAACAAAGTAAAGCGCTATATTTTTTTAATTTTATTGTTCAAAAGCAAAAAATGTTGGAAATAACATCAAATTTTAGAATCAGTTTAGATTTGTTCGAATTGGCCACCTTTGGTACGAATTATGGCCTTCAAACGGCCGACAAAGCCATCACAGGCTGCACGAAAGTGGCTCTGCGGTATTTTCGCCCATTCCCGGCGAAGCGCCCTCTTGAGATGATCGACACTTTGGTGTTTTTTAGTGAGAACCTTACTCTCCGAAATGCCCCAGGCGCAAAAGTCCAACGGATTGAGAGCCGGAAATTTTGGTGGCCATTGTGCGGTAGAAATGAAGCGAGGAATCTCCTTTTTAAGCCATTCTTGGTTGACGCGTGCTGATTGCGGTGGTACTTAGTCCTGTTGGAATTTCCATGGTCTGCGGCCGAAATGTTTGTCTGCTTAGGGCTTCAATACTGTCTTTAAGACATTTTCCCGATAATATTCGGCATTTATTTTGACCCCACGGTCGATGAATACGAGCGGGGTGCGATCATCGGCCGTTACGGCGGCCCACACCATCACCATCGGCGGCGCTTGAGTTCTGGTGGCCAATCGCAGGTGTAAATTTTCAGCTGACCTCTATGGCAAGTAAACCCGATCATTTTGTTTGTTCACAAACTGCTCAATTTGGAATGGCTTCTCATCGGAGAAAACCAAATTCGGTAACTGGCCACTTTCGTGCAAGCGAAGTAACTCCTTGGCTCTCTCCAGTCTAACTTTTTTTTTGTCCATCGGTGAGCTCTTGCACTTTTTGGAACTTCAATGGCTTTAGTCCAAGCTCAGTTTTCAATATGTGTTGCATTCGTTCTCGCGATATGTTCAGCTCACGAGCAATTTTTCTACCACTGCGACGTGAATTTCGATCAAATCTGGCCTTCACTTTTCGGATCATTTCTGGTGTTGTTACCGTTTTTTCGTTCATTTTTTGGACGCGATGCAACACTGCCAGTATCACGGTAACGAGCAATGGTACGAGAAACAAAAGATTTATTCATATTTAAATGCTGGAGGGCTCTAACGATAGCCACCTGTGGTTTTCCAGCCAAATATAAAGCAAACACACTATCACGCTTGAATTCCATCACGAATAGTTTTTTTTCTGAATGCTTGTAAATGATAAAATGAACTATCACTGGAATAAATATGTCAGCTGTCAGATGAGCGGTTTACAAGTGATAACAACCTGAAGTTGGTTGCAATACTTATCAGCCACCCTGTACTCTTAAGAGTTTTTGCCAGAAGTCTAATGAGAAGAAGTCGCCGTTTTGTTCGAGATGTCTAAACTGGGACTTGAACCGCAAGTTTTCGTCTAAAAAGACAACACAATGCCTACTAGACTATGGTGACTTCCATTAGATTTGATTTCTTTGTGTTTGAAAGCTAAAATGCTGAAAACATGCAGATACTGACGGTGAATATAAAACGATTTCTATATGCTTGGATTCCCGCATAACTAAACTGTCATAAAATTGGTTTAGCTAAGGAACTGTCGTGCAGCCCTTGCGCTGTCCAACTTCGTCCTCTTCTCTGATTTTGGTGGAACTTGTTCAGTACAGAGATTGCGTCCAGCCGTGGCATCACAACAGGCCGCTATGCGTGCTCAAGTGAGCTTTTTGATATTAGAGCTACCACTCCGACCTAACCTAACCTAAGGAACTGTCGGTAAAAGAGGAAACTTTTTACGAAGGTGGCTCAAACACCAACACTGTTCCTGGCAACAGACATCTGTCAGTTGACTGTTGTCGAAATTTGAACAATTTTGCGTCAATTCTTTTGTGAGATTTGGGGAGAAAACTAAAAATGGGGGAAAATTGTTTTCCATGCTAATATTCTCCGGATTTAGTTACAAGTAACAATTTCTTCTTTCCGAATTTAGAGAACAGATGCTGCGCAAAAGGATTCGCCCCACTCTCAAGCAAAGTCTCCTACTTTGACAATCTCAACAAATTCAATATTTTGGAAGGTTTAAAAAAATTGGAGAAAAATTTAAGAAATTGCAGAAATGGGACCAAAAGAGACAGCGTGGTCAAAAGTATGATGTTTTCCGCAACATCCTCTTTAATTCATAATTAAAAATTTAATAAGGTGATGTTTGCGGACCTAGTGGGCAGGATAGCTATTCTAAAACAGGTTTGCTTACGGTCGGGCATTACTTGGGACCGGATTGATAGACCCTACCGTTTTCGAACCCTTGTTACCATGGCTATTCAGTCCTCTAGCTCTATATCCCCGACAAGAAAGCATTTAGCTTCTTCGGCTATATCTTCGATTCCTAAGAAAATTTCCATACATTATGAACTCCAATGAAGTCAAACCTTGTCCAAGTAATGCATTCAGGAAGCTGTCTGACCGCTGACTATCCTGAGAGAAAGACATTAATTAATAAGTAAAGTTTCTCAACACGATATTCAATACAACAATAAAATATGTTTTAATGGAAGGCGTTATTTCTAAGTAATGATATATGGCAACCCTAACATTCTAGAACTTGTTGCATTGAATCAATAAACTGCTTATGTGCCAAAGAAGTTGATTAATGAAAACTAAATCAATGAAAAGAAATAAAAAGATGATGAGGAACCCATAAAATATGAAACATCTGCATAATTTTTTGTATTCCCTCGAGGTTATTTAGAGTCATTGGTTTATTTAAACTTATTTTCTAAGTTATCAACAAAATTACAAGCCGATCTTTGTTACGGTTTTAATGGACATTCAATGATTCATACTCCATGTATACATAAGTGGCTGTTCCCATATGGTGTAAGAGAACAAATTAATTTATATGATGAGTATGAAAGACTAAAGCAAACATTTACAAAAGCCTTCAAAAAAATAAAGAAAAATAAAAATAAAATCCCAACCCAAATGATGGGTATCACAGCAACAGCAAACGGACTCAACACCACATCAAGCAGCATCAGCCATCAAAATGAATCTCCTCAGAACGCCAAAGCAAGTAACATGAGAAATTGACGGACTTTATGAGTTTTTTTCTTTCTTTCTTACTTGTTTTGACGTTTAATATGCGGTTGCATTATAACACTTTCACGGCTCGTTGAGTTAAATAAAGATGATGTCAATATCAATCAGAGATGCGGTCAGTACAGAACAGAACAGTACAGCAGATAACAGAACAGAAATAAAAAATTAAAACAAAAAACGACAGAAAGAAAGGCAAAAAAATGGATTTTTAACACACAAAACATCAGAATCAATGTAAGCCAGCCAGCTAGCCAGCCAGCCAGTGTATTGAAAGTCTAAGAGGCATAAAAGACAACAACAAAAACACACAAAAAAAAGAGAAAAAAGTGTTATGATCCATCATCAGTCAGTCAGTCAGTTTAAGGCAAGATCCAGCCATCACAAGCTAATAAAAATGATGATTTTGTTTTCATTTCTTGTTTTTGTTTTCCTTGTTATTTTCACCGGCCAAAGCACTTGATGAAATATAAGCTGGTCAATGTTTCTCAAGCCGTTAAAGGAGATGGTGTTTATTGGAGGAGTGTTAGCTTACGTTCGTTAAGGTTACGAAGAGAGGTTTTATGAAATTATGAAAAGAGCTTTTGTTTTGACTCATCTTTTTGAAAAAGCTGCGAATATTTGCTAATTAAGTTGTGCATCGACTTTTACTGTAATACGGTGTAAAACATCTGGCAACGACGGATTGGATTGTTCGCTGATTTTTTTACAATGTTCTCGCTTTATCCCCTTGATGATAGGAATAAGTTCTAAGTTCTAAATTTTGGAATGGGTTCTGATTTAGAAATCGAGAATATTTATGTTTAATTCTTTTTTGGGTTGCCATACTTCGTTGCTTAACGACAACGCCTTATCATCTATTGTACTATCCTCCAACTTTATAGCGTATTCCTATATTATAATTCAGGACTCTGCTGGGCGATAACAATGACAATTCCCTGTCAAGTATTTGGTATGCACTCAGATGTTTCCTTCTGGGATGCGTTAATACCCCACAGGATCGATTTTTAATTCACATAGTCAAAGAATATACATGTTAGGCTCGAAACAATCCCTATTCTGAATAAGAGTACAGTTACCCTCAGGTAATTCCTGGATAGTCTGATGCTTGTTTCAGATCTCCGCTGGTTGTATTTTCCCAACAAAAGTTTCGATTGCTTCAGCACACTTGATTTAAGAAATGTCTTTATTTGCGTCTTCGGTTTCTTTGACTATGCCTTTCCAAAAATCGGTTGGCAATCTACAGAAGGGTTCTGGTCTCATCAGAGGAGTGGAAGCTGCCTTCTTCGAAAGCTCGTCTGCTTGCTCATTACAGAGAATACGCATATGACCTGAACTTGTATTTCCAACATTAATTGGATATTAAGAACCCAATTAACGGATTTCGGCCTGCTGCAACATATCCCTCCAGGCGCCTCTGCTTCTTGCGCGCCTACGCCAGTTGGTCACACCAATCGATGACAGGGTTATCTCGATTTGGTACTTCCAACGCATACAAGCTCGTCCTCTTCATCGACTTCCGTTTATCCCCGCATTAAATACACGTCTCGCCGGAGCATCCTCCTCAATTCGAACGACACGGCCGAACCAGCGCAGCCACTGGATATTAATACGCTGCACAACGCATATGTTGTTGAGGGCTCATATAGTTTACTGTTGGATCGGATGCGAAAATCATCGCCAACTCGCTAACGGATTTCGGCCTGCCGCAACACATCCTTCCAGGCGCTTCTGCTTCTTGCGCGGCTACGCCAGTTGGTCACATCAATCGATGACAGGGCTCCCTCGATTTGATCCTTCAAAGGCATTCAAGCTCGTCCTTTTCGACGACTTCCGCAGATTCCCGCATTAAATACCCGTCTCGCCGAAGTATCCTCCTCCATTCGAACGACATGGCCGAGCCGGCGCAGACGCTGGATATTAATACGCTGCACAACGTCTATGTCGTTGAGGAGCTCACACAGCTCACTGTTGCATCGAATGCGAAAATCATCGCCGACTTGCACTGGACCGAAGATCTTACGTGGGACTTTTCTCTCGAATACTCTCAAGGCTGCTGCATCAATGCTTAATAGGTCCCATGCCTCCGCGCCATAAGGAAGCGCGGGTAGAATGAGCGTCTTGTAGAGCATTAGTTTTGCCGTACGAGAGAGGTCTCTGCTTCTCAATTGTCTATTGAGACCATAGTAGCACCTGTTGGCAAGAGAGGTCCTGCGCTTGATCTCCAAACTGACATCATTTTGAGCGGTAACGGCGGAGCCAAGATAAATTCCTTGACTATATCAAAAGTATATCATAAAATTTGGAGCCGACAAAACTCTACCAGCCAGGATGTTACGGTTGCCATATGTTACTTTTTAAAAATAATGCCCTCTAGGAAAAAATTGTGGGGTTGTTGTTTTGGGCATAGTGGTGACGAAGTTTACTTTTTGAGGCCTAGGCAGGGCTTGGCAGCGTTATCTCTGATGGCAGAGTACAGAATTGTTTGGTCTCTGAAAGGCAGACATTCAATAAATGGCGAATCCCAGACCAGAGGCAAAACTAATCAACATCTTTGTAATCACAAGAATCAGAGAAGTATTTTTCCAACATCTTGCAATTCATGTGACTCTAGTCCGCTAATATGATGTTGTGTACAGACACAGATCATTTAGCACTTCATTAGGCGTTTGCGGTTTTCATATAATTCCTTGAAATATTATGGATCCTCTATTCTGAAAGCGATATTGGCAAATATGATGTAATCTATTGAAAATTCTATCAAGCTTACGAGAATTGCAAGCTTTTTGAATTGCATTTTAATGTGGAGCCATGATGTTCATCAGTTAGGTAGGTAGAGGTGACTGCCCATCCAAGAAAATTTTTTGGATGGACTCACTTAGGTCGCATTGGGCCCACAGTCATCCGTTATCGCCTAGTCTCGAAACCATTCGGAGCTCCTGATGAAGCGATTCAGGCTGCCAATGTCAATCCCTGACAGTTCCTTCAGATCATCCCAAGTACTTCCTTCTCCTTTGGCAAAGAGCCGGGCATGTACCCAGCAGATGAGGGACAATCTTCTCTTCTCCTTCCTCATCTCTGCAGCTTCTGCAGAAGTCGTTAGCAAGGTGTTCAAGACCAATGCGCCTCGCATGCGTACCCATAATGCAATGCCCCGTAATGACACCGACAACTACACTGAGTGCGCCTCTTTGGAGTTTAAGTAGACTCATTGTGCGCCCCTCATCCAGCCTTGGCCAGATTTTACGAGCCGTCCTACCCGTGTCCGAGGCCGCCTACCTGTTGTTGATGGAATCGACGATCGCATTATCAATTATGAGCTTGCAGGTTCTCATAGGGATGCCCAGATTAGAGAACTCATAGGAGTTCATAGAGTTCGATGGTCGTGTCCCGCCTGGCAAGTTCATCAGCTCTACAGTTACCCGGAATACCACTGTGCTCCGGTACCTATGCGATATGGATGTCATATCGCTCCGCTACCTCGTCGAGATATCTGCGACAGCCGTACACCGTCTTGGAGGTCATCACATTAGAACTCAGAGCCTTGATAGATGCCTGGCTATCAGAAAGTATGGTGACGCTCCGCTTGGAGACCCTTCCGTCTCCAATAATATGTTCATCAGTTAGAATCCATTTCTTTCTGCATTAAAGCAATTCTAATGCACTTTTAAATTCAAAGTCAAGCAAAAAATTAAACATATTTTATAATTTTTTTTATTAATATTCACTGTTGAAAGTGACTGTTTCCCTTATCTAATAGTTTTCGAAGTACCATTAAAAGCATTTCCAGTATGTATTGGCGTATTTATTATCTCCGATAATGCTTGCCAATATAAGAAATTCTAATAAAAAAAAATAAAAAGAATCTAAAATGGTGGTAAATAGTTCCCCTTCCCCTTTACTGCCCTTGTTCCCCAAACTTATTACTCGGGTTATTTATTTATTTTTTTTTATTGGAAATTTCATTACGTTCTTATAGCACGATTGGTTACTTGGATTTCGCTTTAGAATTGCTGGGTGATAACGAGTTAAGGTTCCCCTCTGTTTTCCTCCTCGATATGCTTGGTATTGCAAAAGAGAAAATCAAACTGAAAAACGTGCATTAAAAACCTTTTTTTAAAATAAAACGAAAAAAAAGAAAAGAAATCAAAATAAGAAGAACGAATCGTTGAAAATAGATTTTAGCAAAAATATAAGGCAGTGTAAAGCACAAAGAAAAAAAGTCACAAGAACACGTTTCGCGCCAAATAATTTTTTTATTTTTTTTTTCCAGAACTGATAAAAGTTGTTCTCTTCTTTGCACACTTTGACTATATAACAACGCTATCGCTGCATAGTTTATAACAGCAGCAATAGTTGCAACAACATTAACAATACAGCAGCAGCAGCAGCAACAACAGCAACAGCATTAGGTTGATACAAAAATTTCCATATGAATAGAGAGTAGCACCTGAAAACATCGTTTATCCTGCTTGAAAATCTTCAAGTTCGTAAAACACGCGATATTTTTGTAAATTTTCCAACATGGACATCTTTTTATACTCTCCCCTGCTCCTATACTTTGCTCTCCTCTCCTTACTATCTTTTTTTCTTTTTTCTCCTCTTCTATTTTAACACTTTATGTACTTACAGTTTTAGATCTGTTTATACGAGGATCATTACTGAAAATTTCCTAAGATGCAGAGGTCTTGTTACTAATTTTGTTGTATTTAAGGGAGTTTAAATATATTGGCTTATTAGACGTGAGGCCTCGGATCAAACCTAGGCATCTCCAACTAAACGACATATGAAAAAAAAATTATTTCTTTGTCGACTTCCTCTCAGCAGATTTCTGGCAAAAACTCTGAGAGTAAAAAAAATTGTCATGAAAAAGTTTCACAAAAATCTGCCCTTCGAAGTCGACTTTAAACTGTAGGTCCCGCCACTCATGTATAAAATTAACACACACAACATAAGTGGTGTGAGAAACTAGGTCGTAATCCTGACTGAAGGGTTGTAATGACCAAATATGTACGTAAGTACGTACAGTAAGATACGGGATACGTTCCAATAAATTCCAGCGCTAAGCGAAGACGCCGTAGTCTAGTATGTAGTGTGTCGGCTTCTTAGACGTAAAGCCAGGGTACGAGCCCCAGGCCAGACATCAAAATAAAATACAAAAAATATTTCTTCGGCGACTTCCTCTCAGCAGATTTCTGGTAAAAACTCTGAGAGTGAATAAAATTGCCATGAAAAGTTTCTCAAAAATATGTCGTTCGGAGTCGACGTTAAACTGTACACACACAACACGAGTGATGTGAGAAGCTAGACCGTAATTCTGACTGAAGGGTTGTAATGACCAAGTATGTATGTATGTATGTATGCTAAACGAAGCAGCGTTAAACGAAGCAACTTAACACGTACGTATGTATACACCTAGTAACGTTGATGACAACTAATGAATCAACCGTAACGCAGGAAACATGCGTCCGTACTGTGATTGCGACTTCGGAAAATATAGTTGGAATCTTTATTCTGGACAGACTAATAAAAGACCGTTGAAAAAGATGCATAGGCTGCCTTCCAAAATGTTAGTTGCTTTGTATTTGAACAAAGTATCGTGTTTCATAAAGCCGCTGTACAAAATATTTCCAATGTATTCTATTTCAAAACGTCTTCAATGTGTATTTTTAACGCAGTCAAAAAGCAATCAGGCATCGGAGTTATAGTTGATGCATTGTTTGCATGTCTACATTGTTTATATACAGTAGTAGAATTGCATACAAACTTTGTATTGATACATTTCGGAAGGCAGCCATAGTATACATCGTCGCCATATAGTGCACCGCTTTTGGTTGGTGCATGGCCATTTCATTTGCACACATATTCAACAAGTATGAATACAGTGTGTGATTTAGGGGAATCTCAATACTACTGCGTAATACTGAACCAGCATTAAGCGGGGTCTTACTGTATGTAATCGTTTCAAGTATTTAACTTTTCTTTGTTATGCGAGAGTAAATTTATGTCCTCATAATTTAAATCATCTTGTTGGTATGACAGACCTCATGCAATACCTCCGCTCTCTAAATATACTTCGCGAGCCTTAATTGATTTCAATCATTGAATCATTTCATTGGAAATTAGGGTCAGTTGCGAAGGGCTCCATAGTCCAAATACAGCGAATACAAATCGTTTTACATGGTCATCTATTAAATGACAATGAATACGTGACAAATTTGACAGATGTAGCTTTAAAAATACAGTCGTTATTGACTGTCAATGATCGGAAGTTCATTTTGGAAGATTCTTAGTCCCAGGTATTGCATGTAGAGGAGTATATATAGTTCTGTGTAATTCCCTAGCCTCTACATATTGTGACGTAACTGCCGTAACACTCTACCAAAGAAGAAATGTATATGTTAGCATAGGTCTAATAACAGCATCATACACCCAGTGTGCCATAAGTACCTGAGACTACTCGAACTTTATCAAAGTTTATCAAAGCTCCTGTACTTCGCTTCTCTACATTAAACTTCAGCCAAATAATGTTTCTAAAATTACTACCAAGTGCTTCACCGTGACAAATAGCAGGTCGTTTTCAGCTTTGCCTGGTCAATCGCTAGGTTAGGTTACGTTAGAGGACGTGTACTTGTCAATTAAGACAAGTACAGTACCCGGAGGTCGAATTGACCCATTGTACAACGTCCTAGTTTCTCACACCACTTATGTTGTGTGTGTTAATTTTATACATGAGTGGCGGGACCTACAGTTTTAAAGTCGATTCCGTACGACAGATTTTTGAGAAACTTTTTCATGGCAATTTTTATTTACTCTCAGAGTTTTTGCCAGAAATCTGCTGAGAGGAAGTCGCCGAATAAACATTTTTTCATATTTCGTTTTGATGTCTAAACGGGGGTTTGAACCGTAGTTTTACGTCTAATAAGCCAACACACTATCTACTAGACTACGGCGACTTCATCAATCGCTATATTAAATACGTTATCATAGTTTCGCTTCAATATATGCCCGATCCAGTTTTATTTCGTCTTTGTGATTTCCATGCGGATGGGATTCTAATCTGTCGGAAACTTCGTCCCTTGAAAATATTGGTAATATTTTCCGAATAAAACTCTCAAGATACCGGGAACTTTTTTATTATATTTCTTAAAACTTTAGCTTCTGCCCTCGTATCAGATATTTATGCATTGAACTGATATAAGCGAAAAAAAATATATATAAAACAACAACAAGTATAAAAATTCTATATGAAATCACTTTATTACGTATTCGTAAATATATTTTCTGCTTCTACTTTATCTCTCAACTGATATCACTCAGTTCAGTTCAGTTCTAGTTTGAGCGAATTTTTTTTTTTTTGGTTTTCTTTCAGGCTATTCAGCCAATGCCAGCCACAAGGCATGGCTCTTGGTGGCTATGAATACCGGCATAAACGCCATTTTGTTTCGTTTTGTATTTTCCTCATTCACTAAAGTCTTCACTAAAAATTCTTCGCATTTAGTTTTCATTATTTACAGACGTGGCTTTCAAAATGAAATCGTTTGTTATCTTTCGTTATACGTTTTTGGTACTCTTTTTTCACGTATTTTTTTCCTTTTTTTTTGGAGTCCGTTTATTCGTATTCCATTTCAATACAGTTTTGCAGCAACAACACTTTTCAAGTGAAAAAAGGGCCCCCAAATTGATAACAATTCACCAGTTAAAGGTGTTTAGTAAGGGGGTGGGGTGGTGTTTTGCTTCCCTTTTATTTTTTAAATACTTTCTACAGGCAATAAAAATTATTATCTTAACAACAACAACAACATCAGCAATAGCAATAAAAAAAACAATACAACAACAACATTTACAAAAGCAGCAATTTTACAAAGCCAAAGAAGGAAAAACACTTTGAAAATGAAAAAAAACACGATAACGATTTCAATTCTAAACGACAACACGTACAATTCTTTTCTTTTTTTTTTTTTTAGTAAATTTTATCGCTTTTATTATCGTTTTTCGCCGTTGTTGTTGTTGTTTTGCAATATTTTATTTAATTTTTTAAACATTATTATGGCTTTTATTGTTGTTGTTGTTGTTGCTGCTGTTGATTTTTATTTATTTTTTAATTGTGGGCGTTTGCTATTGTTATCGTTTATTATTGTGCTTCAGAAATGCTTTACTTTTCGTATTTATTTCTTAGAATTCGATAAAACGCGATAAATTATTTTGAAATTGTTTTTCGTTACGTTTGGTTTTTGTTTTCGTTGTTCTTAATTCGTTTTCTCTATTCATTATGATGAATAATAAGAAGAGGGTTCTGATAATTCCTAAAAGTGACTCACTAAGCTGGCATTTAGTAATTTCACCATCACGCTGCTTTTCAACTAACCCGAAGGGAATTGCGTATAGCAAGATGGGAAATTCGAGGTTTAGGCGCATGGATTACTAAGAGGCCTTTTGGTTCATAAGTTTTCTGATCATGGATTACAACGTATTAGAAATAATAGACAAAGCTGAGCTCGAAGTAAACGTTGCCAAAACTAAAAAGTTGCGTGTAAATACTTACATCGCCGATCTATTGTGAATAGGCGAAACTCAAATAAGAGCCATCAACCAATTTTACTGCCTAAGCAGCATTATATATGTAGTTAAGTTAGTGGGCATAAACATTCCCTATTTCTTACACAAGTTTTGGAAGAGATTTTATTACTTACACATATTATGGGTATTACCTAACGGACGAAACGAATTTGAGTTCTGTATCTGACTCTATCCAAAACTCTCCATATTAATGCGATGACCGAAAAATATGTGCACGTTCACAAACATCAATCTTTAATGGTTAAACTTTTAGTCTGCATATTTACAAGCGGCTAATAGGGCGATAGTAGCAAGTCCTAGAATGATATGCAAATGTTTGGGATAGTAAAGGGTCCGACAAATAACTTTTTTTTTTTGAAAATGCTTTAAAATAAAAACTACTGAATATTTTCTCAAATTTCTTTTTTATTTGAAAGTACAATCCTTTCGGTTAATAATGGAAAATAATTTCATTCAAATGGCTGCCTCGGCTGGCCATGCAGTAGCCTACACGATCGGTCCAATTTTTAAGCACATTATCGATTGTGTGCAGCTTTATTTCACCAATGGCTTCACGAATATTGTCCTTTAAGGCATCAATTGTCTCTGGCTTGTCGGCGTAACACTTATCTTTGACGGCACCCCACAAATAATAGTCCAACGGTGTCAAATCGCAGCTCCGAGGTGGCCAAACGACATCAGCTCTGCGGCTGATAATGCGATCTTTAAAAACAGGGCGCAAAACATCGAGTGTAGCTTCGGCTGTGTGGCACGTAGCGCCGTCCTGTTGAAACCAAATGTTGCCAATATCTTCCTCTTCAATTTTTGTGAACAAAAATTCTTTCAACATGGCCCGATAGCGATCCCCATTGACTGTAACGGGCACTCCTTGCTTATTTTCAAAGAAAAAGGGCCCAATTATGCCTCTGGACTAAAATCTGCACCAAACAGTGACTCGTTTTGGGTGCGTCGGCTTTGCAATGTATGCGTGCTGGTTTTCTGTGCCCCAAATGCGACATTATTGCTTGTTTACATACCCGCCAAGATCAAAATGAGCTTCATCTGAAAAGATGATTTTTTTTTGCCAAAATCGGCATCTTCTGGTGTAGGCTACTGCATGGCCAGCCGAGGCAGCCATTTGAATGAAATTATTTTCCATTAGCAACCGGAAGGATTGTACTTTCAAATAAAAAAAGAAATTTGAGAAAATATTCACTAGTTTTTTTTAAAGCATTTTCAAAAAAAAAAAGTTATTTGGCGGACCCTTTATTAGGTGCAGTAATGATAAACATTGCACACCACTCTTTCCCAAGATCTCTGTTCTGATCTGATCTCTGTGTTAATGCCAGCTCCTCTGTATGGTTAGGAGATTTATGGATGGTTTATTTCTCTTGAGAATGAAGTCTCTTAATACAACTTTACTTACTTAATTGCTCATTACAAAACTTTAGTCAGGATAACAACCTAGCTTTTCACACCTCCCATCTTGTATGTGTGTCCATTTTATTCATGAGTGGCGGCAGCTGTAATTTAAAGTCGACACCGAGCGATAAATTTGAGAAATTGTTCCTTTTCTTTCGAAATGTCTGATTTAGGGCTCTCGTCTAATAAGCCAACACACTATTTACGAAACTATGGGGTCTGTCTCCCAACACAAACGAAGAAAAATTAATTGTTTTCTGCTGTATTCGAACCTAGAATGCTTGGGTATGTAGCCACGTCATATTTATTATTCAGCGTATGTTGCAGAAATTGTAATTTTTTATGATCACTTTCTTTGACCATACTAATCAAGAAATCTTTGAATGGGATGACGAGAAATCTACATGAACAACTGCTGCGATATAAGGAAATATTGAGTAGAGTCTAGTAGCAGTTTATTTGCTTACAAAAGCAGCTAAGATACTGACATTGAGTACTAAAACCCTAAAATGTATCATGATTGCCCGTTGCCTCATTTAAAGTGGCCATAGTGGAACATACTGAAGCTGTGAATACGGCAGATTGGGTGCCTTTGTTAATGCAGAAGCTCGTGTACTTTCTCTGAATACATTTGCATATGGTAGACACTATGTTTACTGGAGCGATTCATGTGAGAATCTCCAAAAAAAGTGATGTATATGAAAAGCTTAGAGTTGCTAAAAGTTGTGTACATGTAGAGTATGATGAGACTTTTGTTCACCTTCTCTGCCTGTGTCCTGCAGTATCTGGTGCTAGATATGGAATTCCGGATAGAATCTTGTTAGATAGAACAGATACAAACGCAATCGTTGTTTGTCACAAAATTGCTCATCGGCCTAGTTACTCTATTTTTTATTTACTGTCAACACATGGGGGATCGTTTAATCAACCAAAGAGAAATCCCATCTGAAACAATATAAACATAGGAAATAAAGATGAATGGGCACACGCCATCAGGAAAAAAATCCTATATCGTTACAAAATCGGCCACTGATAGGATTGATACTGCAAGAGTTAAGGCTGTGAAACTTTATGTAGGAGGCAGTAAACATAACATCAGCAAATCGTTTATGGAATCCATAGGCTCTCAAGAGGAGTAAGTGTGATCCTTCCTGAACAAATCATCATGTGATCTTGTATGTTTTTTTTTAAATTAAATTTCATTTCAATTCAATTCATTTTGCTGTCTGCTCTTAATTTAAATAATTTTATTTTTTCCTGTCACGATTATACATACTTTCTCGTGTATTTTGTTTTGTAATTTCTTGACAAATTGTAGCACGTGTCATAATTGAATTTTAAAACAAAACAAAACAAAAACAAAAAACACAACCAGTTGAACCACTCAAAAAATTTAAATCTTTATCTTGAAAATATAAAATGAAACGAAAACAATCGCCCCCAATAAACCAATAAAATAAATTGACTGACTGACTGACTTGACTGGCTGATATCTATACTTCATGTACAACTACTGCTGCTTTTATAAATTATCATAAAAAAGTCACCAAAAATAATAACAACAACAACAACAACAAAATTAACTTCCATTCAAATTAATTTTTATCTTTAACGACGATCTTTAAAAATATTATTATTTTTTGGCAAAATGAATAAGAAACAACAAAAACAACAACCAAAAAAAATATTTTAAAATTAAATTTAAAAATAAATAATCGGACGGATAACTTTAACATACGAAGACACTTTTTATTTATTTTAATAATGAAATGAAAGCGGTATTATGCGACACTTTAAAGCCGTACTATTAAACTGGAAAAAGAAAACATAGAAAACTACCTACAATGTGTTTTTGCACTTTCCAAGGTTGTGGAAAGTATGATTAACTACAAACTTATGAAATGTTATATAGGGTAGGCCATCTATCGGTTTAAATTTCTACCATCTGTTATTTCGAATCTGGCAATACTTCTGTTATTCTATTCTGTCACAAAATTCAGTTTCTTATCACCATTGAACGCAGTGAATCGATTTACACTTGAGCAACGTTGGGATTTATGGGATATTGGGGCCAACGAGAAACTGCATGATGATGTCGATTTTGCCAAAAAAATTATCTTTTCGGATGAAGCTCAGAAAAATCACACGTGGTCTTACAGAAGCCAATGCATCCATTACAAGTGACTGTTTGGAGCGGCTTGTGGAGGGGTCATCATTGGCCTATACATACATACATACATAATTGGTCATTCATTACAACCCTTCAGTCAGGATTACGGCCTAGTTTCTAAACACCACTTATGTAGTTGCCATTTATAAACTGGCGCTCTGCGCACCACCCCCACGAAAGCCTTGTTCGCAATGCTCAACTGGCTTCCTACTGTGCTTCTCGCTAAGCAGGCGGCTAAGTTTGCTGCGACTAGACTTAATGCCCTGTCTGGTTGGCACATTGTACCTTCTGGTCACTCCACTATTCTGGAGGTTGATCCAGTGGCCCCCGTGAACATCGACTATCTCCCTGCTGAATACTGTCTCGATAGGGGTTTCCACTTTCTGATTCCGAGTAGGGACGACTGGTATCCTAATACGGTTGTCCCACCGGAAGTCCTGGATATATATACCGACGGCTCTAAACTCGATAATGGGGTTGGAAGCGGTGTCTACTCTGGGAAACTGGACCTGAACATTTCTCTCCGTCTGCCGGACTACTGCAGTGTGTTTCAGGCGGAGGTGACGGCAATTTACCGGGCCGCTCAATGGATCCTCGTCAACGGTGCTCCTTTCACTCGCGTCTCGGTCTTTTCTGATAGTCAGGCCGCGATAAGATCTCTATCGTGTTTCGTGAATAACTCTAGGATCGTTAGGGAATGTCGCCGCTGTCTCGACCTTCTTTCTGGGCGCTTCACCAGTGTCTCACTGGTGTCGGTTCCCGGGGCACAGTAACATTCCGGGAAACTGTAGGGCCGACGAGCTCGCCAGAGCTGGTGCGCTCCTTCCGGAATCCTCTTCAATTGAACTGGGAATGCCACTTGCCTCGGTCAAGTTGGACATTGCGCGGAAATTCTCTCGGGACGCCAATCTATCCTGGGTCAATGAGGAGTCCTGCTCCACCGCTAGACTCACCTGGCCCTTGATGGATAAAAGGCGTACCAACCAATTACTTGTTCTTGGTCGTGACGTCATCTCAACCACAGTGGACGTGCTTACAGGTCATGGGACCTACAGTCAACTCCGAATGACAGATTTTTGAGAAACTTTTCAATGCAATTTTTTCTACTGAGAGGAAGTCGTCAAAGAAATATTTTTTTTTTCATATTTCGTTGTGTTGAAGACGTCTGACCTGGAGATTGAACCGTGGCCTGACGTCTAATAAATAAGCATACTACCTACTAGACTAAGGCAGCGACTCGTTGATGCAATGCTGATAGAAAACTTTATTAACTCCTGAAAGTTTGTTGTTAATGATGTTAGGTTTTGAATGCTTCTCCATTAATTGCGGCCTAATGTGCCACAGCATAGCATAAAACTTATTCAATGCACTTCTTTTATGCACGAGAGTTCTGGAGAAGTGGGTACAACTCTTTTTCTAATTGTTCATGTAATCATCACATTATAATGGGAAACGTGAACCATGTTAGGGCATCAAGTTATGCCTCAAGACTAGCTTATAAAATATGTACTTGATATCTCTTCCTATTTGTCCGTGAACAATGTAGGGTACAAAATTAAAATTTTTTTTATCTTTAAATTCCTCTACAATTCCAAGCTACACCTTAAAACAAATCCACTCTAAAGTCGAAGTTAATTTAAAATTGATGTTAATCGATAACAAATTTATATGGTGTTATCGTTATTATTATTATTATTTTTATTTTTTGTAGATAAAACACAATACAATCGTTTTGGAAAAAAAGACAAAGGAATTCCATAATTTTTTTCTTTTTTTTTTAATTTTATTTTTAAATCATTGGCCTTTGCATGACCAGTGTGTTCAGATGTTTTTCTTGTATTTCTCTTGTAAAATAAAACGAATTTATTACGGTGTTAACAACAATAACAATAAAAAAATTATTAAAATATTTAAAAGTTTTTTTTTAATTTTTATTATTATTTGTTGTCAGTTGTTGTTGTAGTTGTTGTATTTTTATTTGTGTTCATATTTAAATAAAAATTTATCTCGACATGCAATGACACTTTAATGATGTTTATCATCGCATTTGTATCGCATACAGCTTTTTATACCAGTTTAGAAGTTATTTTTTTTTAAATTTATTTGTTTTTAAATTTAATTTTTAATTTTTCCTATCAAATCCATGTTATTTGTTATTGTTTGTTACTTTGTTGTTGATTTGATTTGTATTAAAATTTAGTTTTTTTTCTGTTGTTGCTTCTATGATGATGATGATAATCACGATTAAAATGAAATCATTTTTCATTTGTTTTTTAGCCTAGAATTTTAGATGCCGATAAATACATTGTGTTACATTGTTGTTGTTGCTGTTATTGGTCTGTTTTATAACATTTCCGTCTCTACTTGCATGTCATTTAATCGCATAAAAATGTTTAGATGGCTAATCTCTCTCTCTAATGGTGATTAGAAAATAAATTTAAAAAAAAATTAAAAATTTAACATTGTTTAGACGGTAGTTATTCGATATTATATTCATGGCCTTTTATCTAATAGGTATAGGCATCAATTTCTACTGTTTTATTGTTTATTATTTCCACAATTTCTTATCGTTAGTATAATTCGCAAAGACGCTAAGTCCACTTTTTTCCAAAATTGAGATTTTAATGCAAAATGATAACACTATACCAAATACATATTTTACGACAAAAAATTTAAACACCGAGTGACCTGTCAATAGTTATTAATGACTTGTGAGAAGTTTCCATAAATAAGACATTAATTGCTTCAATTAAAAGCTTTATTAAATTAATATGCACAAATTGATTTGATGTTTAATAATGAAAGTCAATATCAAGAAAAAAAACCACGCCCGGAAGAAATTGTGTTGAAAGTTTTTATTTAAAAATAATTTTTTTTTTATTTTTTTTTTATCACACAGTTTTATATTTGACTTAATAAGAAACCATTGGAAGTCTAGAATTAGTGCGAGAGACGAATGTCATAACGTTTGTTTACAATGAAACAACTACTGGGCCATGCATTTTTAATATACTCGTACGTCACTCGAGGAATGGCTCCTATGTATGTAACGCATTATTTTGAAAGTAAGAAAATAGATTTTGGAAAAGCGAAAAGAGGGTATAGTTTAGATATATATACTTATAACCAACCTTGGATTTGAACGTGTTTACATTGTGACAGAAAATATTTCTGTAGAAAGAGCGGTGGTGCACATACTATAAGTGCGGCTAGAGCTCAATTTTTTATTCCATACATTTATTCATTCTATTTGACAGACAAATAATATGTACAAGTCCCCTTATTTCACGAGAGCACATTCGCTTGCAGTATCGATATAAACAGTGGAGTAGAAGTCCCATTAGGAAAGCACTCTAATAAATAAATAAAATTGGATAATCCACTGTCAATGATAAGTACTTTCGCTCTCTCCCATATGCAATCGAGAAGGCTTGAAATATATTACGAGCTCTGGACCCCCTTTTTTTTGGCTACAAAAAATCCTCTGTGGACGTATACATATGTGGAGTGTAGTAAATGTAGTGAGTAAATGTAATCATTGACTCCTATTCGCCTGCCTGATCGTCTTATGGTGCTCGTAATTTATAGTACTTGCTCTGGGAGGGGGGAGGATAGAATGTCCCCTGGATTACTGTTTGAAAGGATACAAGATGCGTTTCTATTAAAGTTCGAAAACCTCAGACTTTCCAGGCTTAGAATTTGAATTACTTGGACTTCAATTACTACACCACAAATACTAGGATTAGGTCGGATATAAGTGGGATATCTAGTAAGAAAATCATGTGAAGTTATGTAATTTGAAAGATTTTAAAAATATTATGGTCTCAGCTTCTGGCTTTTCAACGCGTCTTTACTTATTAATCACAACAGACATTATATTACATCTCCAAGCAGCATTAAAACTGACCACATTTAGACATTGTGCGAACTTAGATGCAAGCTGGTCATTTACATTTTCCTCCGCGCCGAGCCTCTAAAGGGGTTTGTCCACAATAAAAGAGAGAAGATTGTTCAAGAAAATAAGAAATAGAGTTAGAAGTAGAACAGGACCTACGACTAGCTTCTATTAGAGTTAAAACACATCTAAAAATATATGTTATTTGCTTTTATTATATTGAGATACAGTTTCATGAGATAGGTAGTCCTGTGCTAATTTATTGAATCTTGTAATTAAGGAAGAAAGGCCACATTGGGCTAAAATCATTGAATTATAGTTCGTATAGCATCTTCATACACTTTAGATTGTTAGCTAAAGATTTGCAGAATTGGTAGAGGTGCCTACTTTAAGACTCTTCAATATTCTAATTATAGATAGGGTATCGAAGCTATTAAATACTTTACCGGGAATACTTTACCGAACTGAAAGTTGTTTATATTGAAAAATAGAAAAAATTTCTTAAATTTTTTTATGATTTCTTGGAGTGTGGTTTCACTAGAAAAGATACACGAATTTATGTCCTTAAAGAACAATTTTTTACACAAAAATCTTTGAATTCCTTTACAACTCTGCTAAACCCATTAAATCTGTAAAAATCTGCATTCATTTGAGGTAAACACACACTCATGCAAACCCATTCAATTGCAACTTTTGTCGTTGTATGGCAAGGCAACATGTGGTTGTTGCGGCATTGACTCTGGTGTTGTATGCATATGGCGCATAATGAAATAAAAAAAAAAAATAAAAAATAACTGTTGAATTAAACATTTATTGGCCACTTTTTTTTAATATTTTTTGTCTGGCGTTTTTTTTTGTTTTTGTGTGGGGCCCACGATACCATTGGACGACAATATGAAACTGAATTGTTGCACTTTATTAAAAAAAGTAGCAGCAGCAGCAGCAACAACAGCAATCAATGCAACAATAAAACATATTAAAAAATAAATAAAACAAAAACAATAAAAATAAAAAAAATAAGTTTATCGTAATTTTTAAGTTCACACATCAATGAATTTAATTGCATTACGGCGAATAAAAAAAATAAACAAAAACACAGTAAGACCCAATGGGGTAAAAAAGGGGAAGTTAAAGTGTAACAAACGTGTGATATTTGAATACGGGAAAGTGATGCTAACTTTTGTGTAATAGAAACACGCTTAAAACGTCCTCGTTTACGAATCTACATATAAAGGCTGGAGGAATTTCTATTCTTTTAGTCTACAGTGCCCGGTCAAAGAGGCTAAAGCTGCTTCTGTATGACTAAATCAATCAATTCAATCTCTTCTCATTGTAATCACGCAACAACAACAAATTCCGATTGTCTTAAACGCTTCTGTCTTAAGAAGAGTTTCCGTCATATTTCACCTAGTTTTTCTACGAGTATACTTTTCCAAGAAGTCGTCATAGTCTAGTAGGTAGTGTGTGGCTTATTAGACATGAGACCTTGATTCGGACATCTCCAACAACTGGAAATATGGAAAAATATTTCTTCGGCTAGTTCCTCTCAAAAGATTTCTGGCAAAAGCTCTGAGAGTAAATAAAATTGCCATGAAAAGGTTTCTTAAACTGTTGGTGCCGCCACTCATATATAAAATTAACACACAACCAACATAAGTGGTGTGAGAAGCTACGTTGTAATACTGACTGAGGGGTTATAACGACCAATTATTTATGTATGTATGTATATATCAGAGATCAGCAATTAATCGTTTTTCGCTACCCATAAGCACTCATGAAATTTTGAATGAGTCAACAATATTGAAATTTAATTACTCTGATACATTCATACTCACTACAACGTTTATTGATAAGTACAGGTTGCAATGAGTATGAGTACAACTTTGACATCAAACTCATACCATTCGAAGTATGTTTGATTCATAAGCCTACTCATTCTGATTGATAACTTTAGAAAAATACTTATAAATGATTGAAGTGACTGGAATCATTCATCAAAATATACTGTCTTAGTTGTTGTTGTATTTACAGCAAAAGAAAAAAGACACATAAGCAAAAAGACAGAGCAGCAAGCAGAGCAAACATACAACCTTTTACTGAGTATTTAAGTGTTCGTACGCTAATCATACTTATTTTGCGCTTCGTGTATATGTTGAGTTATGGAGAGTCGAAATCAACAACATCATGCGTATTGTTAAGTATGAATATGAGATGAGTACTTCAAACTTTGAATATGAGTAGAGGTTCCATGATATTAAAATAAGTATGAATGCGTATAAGCATCAGAAATTATGAGTATGATTCGATTCTACTCATCTTTTTGAATACTCATTGCTGATCTCTGGTATGTATGTATACTCTTGCAAATATATGCTCCCAGTCCACAGAAAGGTTGTGATCCAAGCAGCGAATCCAATGCTCTCTTCCTCGCAAGCTCGTCTGCCTGTTCTCATTGCCGAGAACACAATAACTGCGACCCAGTGATGTTCTACAACCTCCTGCAGTGTGCCTGTAATATATTTAGTTCGATTGACTATATTAAGGAAATTAAAACAAGTCTTCGAAGTAAAAAAACGAAACCGAATAGATGCTAGAAATTCCCCAGAAATAAAAAAATTCCCATATTGCGTACAACAAAATTTGAAATCATTTCTAAATAGAAAATCCATTTTTAAATAGAAAGTTAGCATCACTGGTATTGTCATCACTTGTAATGCATTTCTTCACGTTTATTGTTATCGAAGCATAACAAGGATATCATCGAGCCATTAAGGAAAGAGTTTCGGTTTAAAGGGCACATCCATCTCATTTAAAAACTGGTTGACTGTAGCCCATCATCTGCATTTGTTATTGCTATTGTTGTTGTATTATTTAAAGAAAAATTAAAAAAAAGCAATAAATGAACTATAAAATGTGCAAATTTTAATGCAACAATTCAACTTTCAGTTTTAAATTTCGAGAAGACTTTTTAATGGAAAGCGACACTTTGAAATGGTTTTTGAAGTCATTTCTCTTTTAAATTCAACAAAAACCTAAACAATGCCACAAAACAATAATGAAAACTTCTTTATATTTTCGGTTAATGAATTTCCATGACTATTAACCGGTAGGTAGCAAATTGCTGACACTAAGACTAGTTTGATAGCTTAGTTTTGGTTTGATAGTAGCTAGTGTTTTGCCTTATTAGACGTGAGGTCTCGATTCAAATCCCCAGTCAGATATCTCCAATAAAACGAAATACGAAAATTATTTTCTCGGCGGCTTCCTCTAAGCAGATTTCTAACTGAAGAGTTGTAATGACCAATTATGTATGTACGTTTGTGTAAAGTGTTTAACATTTAAGTTATGTGAAGTTAGGCAGAGAATAATGGCAAGAGTAGCCTGCTGGCAGCTAGTTCTGAATCCGATAGCACTCAAAGAGGATATCCAGTGTACCTTATTGAAGATACCAAAACTGGATATTTCTGAAAAACTTCCTCTTTAAATAAAGGGTCCGCAAAATAACTTCATTTTTTTTTAATGCTTTCTAAAATTTATTTCTTTATTTGAAAGTACAATCCTTCCGGTTAATAATGGAAAATAATTTCATTCAAATGGCTGCCTCGGCTGGCCATGCAGTAGCCTACACCAGAAGATGCCGATTTTGGCAAAAAAAATCATATTTTCAGATGAAGCTCATTTTGATCTTGGCGGGTATGTATGTAAACAAGCAAAATTGTCGCATTTGGGGCACAGAAAACCCGCACGCATACATTGAAAAGCCGACGCACCCAAAACGAGTCACTGTTTGGTGCGAATTTTGGTCCAGAGGCATAATTGGGCAATTTTTCTTCAAAAATGAGCAAGGAGTAGCCGTTACAGTCAATGGCGATCGTTATCGGGCCATGTTGAACGAATTTTTGTTCACAAAAATTGAAGAGGAGGATATTGGCAACATTTGGTTTCAACAGGACGGCGCTACGTGCCACACAGCCGAAGCTACACTCGTTGTTTTGCGCCCTGTTTTTGAAGATCGCATTATCAGCCGCAGAGCTGATGTCGTTTGGCCACCTCGGAGCTGCGATTTCACAACGTTGGGCTATTATTTGTGGGGTGCCGTCAAAGATAAGTGTTACGCCGACAAGCCAGAGACAATTAACGCTTTAAAGGACAATATTCGTGAAGCCATTGCTGAAATACAGCTGCACACAATCGATAATGTGCTTAAAAATTGGACCGATCGTATAATGTACGATTTGGTTTGGACAGCGTCACTTTAAAATCCAATTTTTCTGATGGTTGGTTTTTTAATACGTCATACGGGTAACAGAGTTAGATCAGGGCTTTGCAACTAGGTGGGTACCAGAGATCAGCAATGAATCGTTTTTTCCCTACTGATAAGCACTCATGAAATTTTGAATATAAATGAGTCAACAATATTGAAATTTAATTACTCTGACTCATTCGTACTCACTACAACGTTGATTTATAGGTACAGATTGCAATGAGTATGCGTACAATGTTGACATCAAACTCATACCATTCGAAATATGTTTGACTGATACAAAATACATAGGAAAAAAAGACAGAGCAGCAGCAGACAAAAACACAACCCTTCAGTGAGTATTTTAGTGTTCGTACGCTAATTATACTTATTTTGTGCTTCGTGTATATGTTGAGCTATGGAGAGTCAAAATCAATAACATCATAAATGTTGTTAAGTATGAATATGATGAGTATTTCAAACTTTGAATATGAGTAGTATGAGTATGATATTAAAATAAGTATGAATGCGTATAAGTATCAGAAATTATAAGTATGATTCGAATCTACTCATCTTTTTGAATACTCATTGCTGATCTCTGGTGGATACCACAATCAAGTGGAGATGGAGATTTCTTTTTAATGTTTTACTGTTTTACTGTTAATCGTCATCATTAACAGGTTTTAGCGATTTATTTATCTTTTTCTTTTGTATTTATTTAAATTTTTGATTCTGTTATGCTGTTATGATATAGAAAATATCAAATAACCTGATAAAAAATAAAAAAAAACTAACAAAGCCTAATTCTCTTATACTTTATTGTAATAGAATTTTTTTTAATTGATTCTATCGTATCTTTTGTATTCTTCCCCATGTATTTTAATAGAGTTTTTATTGTGGCTGCTGCTGCAGCTGAATTTATTCAATTTATTGAAAAATAAATTTGAAAATAAATAGAAAATATTTCTATTAAATAAAATACAATCAAATAAAATATAATAACAATAATAAATAAATAAATAAATAAATGAAATTATCGATTAGGATCAGTAATTATAGAATTTATTATTGAAAATAAAATTTGTAGGCATTTACTGCTTTGGTGGCAGTGGTGGCGTGGCGTTAACTGAAAAGGTAACACTTTGTTATGGATTCGATTCGATTCTCTATTATTATTTGCCAATATATGGTTAAAATGCTAAAATAAATAGAAAATATTTTTTGTTTTTTTCTAATAAAATTAAATTGAAATTGCATTGTATGTACATATAAATATTATTCCCGTAATACAATGCAAATTTTATTTATGCAATCATGTGCAGCGACCATAATAGAAACTATTAATCGTACGGGAAATATTTAAAAAATAAAAATTTGAAAAAATTACATAAAATTAATAGGACCAGAGATTAGCAATGCATTGGTTTTTCGCTACCCATAAGCACTCATGAAATTTTGAATATATGTAAGTGGGTCAACAATATTGAAATTTTACTCACACCATCCATGTTGTGTGTGTTAATTTTTACCGATGAGTGGAAAGATCTACAGTTTTAAGTTGACTCTGAATGACAGACATTTGAGAATCAGCAGTTTTCCGCAGAAATATTTTTCCATATTTTGTTTTTATCGTGCTGTGGTTGGCATTAGAGATCAGCAATGAGTTTCCAAAAAGATGAGTAGAATTGAATCATACTCATAATTTCTGATGATTATACGCATTCATACTTATTTTAATATCATGGAACCTCTTATCATACTCAAAGTTTGAAATACTCATCATATTCATATTTAACAACATGTATGATGTTGTTGATTTCAACTCTCCATGACTCAACATATACACGATTCACAAAATAAGTATGATTCACGTACGAACACCAAAATACTCACTAAAAACTTGTGTATTTGCCCTGCTTGTTGTTCTGTCTTTTTATTTTTTTTTTTTTTGCAAATGCAACAACAACTAAGAATGTAAAATTTTGATGAATGATTCAAGTCACTTGAATGATTTATTATAACTATTATAAGTATTTTTCTGAAGTTATGAATCTAAATGATTAGGCTTATGAATCAAATATATTTCGAATGGTATGAGTTTGACGTCAACGTTGTAGTCATACTCATTGCAACCTGTACTTATAAAACAACTTTGTAGTGAGTATGAATGTATCAGAGTAGTTGAACTTCAATACTGTTGACTCATTTATATTCAAAATTTCATTAGTGCTTATGAGTAGTAAAAAAACGATTCATTGCTGATCTCTGATTTGAACTATGGTTTCTCGTCTAAAAAATCAACGTAGTAATCTAGGGCTATACGTTCATATCTCCTATATCTAAGTGAGTAGAATCATTTCGAAATCTTCCGTGGCTTAATTACAGCAGCGCTCAATCACATTTTCAGTTAATTTTGGAGTGCAGCTGTTTTGATTTCTACTGTAAATTGTTTACATTACTTGAGAAGGCATAAAATTAGCGTTAGGACAGTCTCCTACAGAAAACATTTTTAAAAACTATCCTTAGAATAAGTACGTACAAAATTTCGATCCCATAGCGATTTTGAAAAGTCTCAAAGAGAGTAATAATGAGCAACAGTAATATTAAATGTGTGTAATTGTATGTGTGCATTTAGTTGCTTTATCAACTAACACATGAGCAATAATAATCAAAGTTATCAATACTCCTCTATATATCCACATACACATACTTACAGGAATTTTTAAAAACGCCATTCTTTTATAGTTTTTGGCTCTTCAATATTCTCTTGGTTTTGTTTTTTTCTTATAAAAATCTTCTCTCTTATGCAAAAACTAACATAAATACGGAGAAGAATAAATAACCAAAAACCAGCTAAACAACATGCTCTTTAAACATATACACACACACACATGCACATATAAATGCATTGCGAGAGAAAAATAAATAAAAGAAAAACTTTTACTATCAATATTTGTTTGTTATTGTTGTTGTTATTGCTTCTGCATAAAACATTATTGCTGATGCATGTGTTGCTAATGCTCGTGCTGTTGCTGTTGTTGTTGTTACTGTTGTTTTGTTAGGAACACTAAACATTTATAAACAACCACAACAAGACCACAAATACTTTAAAAAACGAAAAATATGTGAGAGAGATAATACAAGATAAGTAAACATTGCCTGGCAGGCAGGCAGCATTGTATCAGAAAAAAAAAAAAAAACTACGACAACAACAACAACAACATTAACTCACTATAAAAAATAAAATAAATTTAAAGAAACAAAACAAAAAAAAAAGAGAAGAAAAGAAAAAACCAGATATGGGCGGCGCCATACCATCAGTTTAGAGTAGACCAATCACAGCAACTTGTTTTCAAAGTGTTTTATGGCCTTTTAAATGTTGCAACTCACGTTATAAGCAAAAGAGAGCATATAGAGACTGTGTGTGAATGTGTGTGTTTGTGTGACTGATTGTGTTTTTTGAATTGAGTTCTTTTTTTATCAAGAGTAAATGCATATGGATATGTGTATGTGTGTGAGTGTTTGAAGTGATATATCCATTAATATGGCATAACAAAATGTATAAAAAACACATTGTTGTTGTTGGCTGCTGTTATTTTTTTCATCCTTTCTTTTGCTCCCTTTTTCTACTCGTTTTAAATGCAATATTTCCAGTGAATGGTTGCATTTTTGCATTGTATTGCTAGCAATTTTTTTCTCTTTTCTCTCACTCTCTAACTCGTTTTTTTTTTGTGTGCGAGTGTATGTGTGTAGGTTTTTTTTTAGCTTTTTGCATATCTATAGCCACTGATAGCGACATTAGGATGTAATAAATCTAAAACACCATCACCATCAACATCATCATCATCATCGTCATCGCCATCCACGTCGTAGTCGTTAACATTTGTAGCAATAGCAGCAGCATTAGCCTTAAACCACGAGTAGCTCGCATAAAAGCAAAAATGGTGGTGATGTTGAGATTTGCAAAAAATACATTCGTTGCAACAAGAACATGTTGTGTTTACGAAAATGTAAACAAAATAACACATAACCTATGCGTGTGTATGTGTGTGTTTGCATAATGCTTGTGTAGTGTTGCTAATGCCATTAAAGAGTAAAACTAAATACATTGTTTACATTCTTGTATAGAAAAAAAAAAAATAAAAAATAGAAACATTTTAAAGGTCAATTTAATTTAAAAAAGAAAAGGGGTGAGAGAGAGAGGGGAGAGTGGTTCACAATAAAAAATGTATTTTCTTTATTTAAATTAAATCTGGAAACGGCAATAACAGTGCTGAGTTTTAATATTTTTTTAATTTCTAAAGCATTTTGAAATCAACGTAGTTTTGTTGGTAGTATGTTGGCTTATTAGACAAGCTCCAGCAATTTGAATTCCTTTTAGAGTTTTTGCCAGAAATCTGCTGAGATGAAGTCATCGAAGAAATCTTTTTACATATTTGGTTTTATTGGAGATGTATGATCTGGGGTTTGAACCGAAGCCTGGCATCTAATGGGCCACAACATGACCTACTGAACTACGTCGACTTCAAACTTGCCACACTTTTATGAAATTTCATGAATTTTCACGCTTTGGCAATCGCTTATGCTTGTGTTCTAATCAGAGATCAGCAATGAATCGATTTTTCGCTACTCATAAGTACTCATGTAATTTTGAGTATGAGTAAGTCAACAGTATTGAAATCCAATTACTATGATTCATTCGTACTCAGTACAACATTGATTTATAAGTATAAGTTGCTATGAGTATGAGTACAACGTTGACATCAAACTCATAAAATTCGAACTATGTTTGATTCATTCGCCTACTCATTCAGATTCATAAATTTAGAAAAATACTTTTAATACTTATAAATGATTCGAGTGATTCAAATCATTCGTCAAAATTTACAGTCTTAGTAGTTGTTGCATTTACAAAGAAAGAAGAAAGACACATAAACAAAATAGACAAAGACAGCAAGGGGAGCAAACACACAACCTTCATGTGAGTATTGTAGTGTACGTACGCGAATCATACTTATTTTGTGATTCGTGTATGCGATGAGTCGTGAGAGTCGAAATCAATAACATCATGCGTATTGCTAATTATGAGTACCATGAGTATTTCAAACTTTGAATATGAGTAGTATGAATATGACATTAAAATAAGTATGAATGCGTATACGTATCAGAAATTATAAGTATGATTCGAGTCTACTCATCGTTTTGAATACTCATTGCTGACCTCTGGTCCTAATGTATAAAAAGAGGGAGGCAGATACAGGTGTATATTTTCTAACCAAAAAATAGAAGTTCACTCACAGTGTCTGATAAAGCGACTCAGATTGGCAATGTCCATGGCTGCCAGATGCTTTTTCCTTCATTGGAATGGTTCTAGGCATGTACCCAGTAGGTTTAGAAAAAATTCCTCCTTTTTCTCCTTTCTACATCCTTCTGCATAAGGTGTCCAAGACCAATGCACTTTGTATGAGCGCCCATAATGCAATGCCTAGATTTGACTCCAACAACCAGGCTCACTATGCTCTTTTAGAGTTCAATTAGACTTTTGTGGGCCTTTCGTTCAGTTTTGGCCAGATGTTCTTCGTAATTCTGCCCATGTCCGAAGACGTCCAGCTGGTGTTGGGCTATCCATTGCCTTAGGAATCGTCTCGTTGGAATTTAGTGCTTTCAAAGACGCCTGGCAATCAGAAAGTATGTTAATAAAGTGTGTTTTTTATAGAGGTATAGAACATTACGTTGGCATTACTTTTCAAGATGGCGACCGATTTAACAGCTGTCAAGTGATTTATTCTCAGTTTGGTTTGGCAATTCATCATGAATAGACTCACGCCTGAACAACGCTTGCAAATAATGCAATTTTATTTCGAAAATAATGGTTCTGTGCGGAAAACGTATCGCGCACTACGTCCATTTTATCGTCGACAAAATCGTCCATCAGAGCAGTTAATTCGATTAACCAGGGAACGTTTTCGCACCACGTTTACTTTTAGGGATACGGTGCGTACAGAAGAAGCTATTGCTGCTGTAGAGCGTAGCATTGAGGAAGACCCGAATGAGTCCATCCGCCATCGAGCACAGGAATTGGATCTGTGTCCATTCACTTTATGGAAGATTTTGCGGAAGGATCTTGGTTTGCGTGCTTACAAAATCCAACTCGTGCAAGATTTGAAGCCAAACGATCATCAAGTAAGGCGTAGATTCGTCGAATGGGCCCAAAACGAGATTACCGTTGTTTCCGATTTTCATAAGCGAATTTTGTTTAGCGATGAAGCGCACTTCTGGTTGAATGGCTACGTCAACAAACAAAACTGCCGCATTTGGAGTGAAGGTAATCCTCAAGTGTATGTGGAAACACCGTTACATCCAGAAAAACTGACTGTTTGGTGCGCTTTATGGGCTGGTGGAATCATTGATGCGTACTTTTCAAAAACGATGGTGGCCAGAACGTTACAGTCAATGGTGATCGGTATAGAGCCATGATTACTAACTTTTTCATTCCTGAATTGAATAACCATGATGTCCAGGAGATGTGGTTTCAACAAGACGGCACAACATGTCACACACACACACGTGCCACAATAGATTTATTGAAAGACACGTTTGGTGACCGCCTAATTTCACGTTTTGGACCTGTGAATTGGCCTCCAAGATCTTGTGATTTAACACCGCTAGACTACTTTCTGTGGGGCTATGCGGTAAAGCCACAAACGCTTGACCATTTGGAAGACAACATTCGCCGTATTATTGCCGATATACGGCAACAAATGTTGGAAAAAGTCATCGAAAATTGGACGTCCAGATTGGACAACATCCGCGGCAGCCGTGGCGGTCATATGCCAGAAATCATATTTAAAATGTAATGCCACAAGATTATCTTTCGGATAAATAAAATTCATGTCAATCGAATAATCCATCGTTGTTTTATTGCAACTTAAAGTTCTATACCTCTATAAAAAACACCCTTTATTACGTCTGGGAATATTTGCATCTTGAATAATCCTCGCTGCAGCCTGTATTGCCAATATATTCGTCAGAAAAACGCTATTGATTCATTCGGCAGCCTTTCAGACTGTGCTCTTCTAATCGATTTCGAGAAAAGTCCGTCACTTACAGTTCTATTCAATTTAGAGCCATCAGTGAAGATTTCTGCAGAGTCTTTTACAAGATGTAGCGCAGCACCATTTTGCCAAACTTCTTTATCCGGAATGGATGTCATTAATTTCCTCGAAAGTTTATATCGCAGTCGTATTACTGTCCTATTCTGTTTTCACACTTGCTTGACTGTGTGGTAACAAAAAAAGGTTTCTGTTTTTTCTTTGCATTGCGTGTTAAATTGTAACAATTTAGACCCACTAGGATCCGCATTTGGTGGGTTGTGTCGTCTTTTTTTTTAATAAAATCTTGTTTTTCTTTTCTCAATTTTTTTATTACTGTTGGCCGGTTTGTGTTTAATAAATATGCGCATATTTTAATGATAATAAGTTTGTATAAAAACAAGCTGTTGGTTTTTTATTATTATTATTATTATTGTTGTTGTTGTTTTTAATTGAGTTTAATTGATTCGGTTACATTCATAATTAATACGCTTACAGTGTAAAACATGCTGTTTAACATGCCCTATTTTGCTGTTAATACTGTTACTGCTGCTGTTGTTGTTGTTATTATTAATTATGAAATCAAAACAAATATGCAAATTTTTCCTTAAGCGTTAATTGAATTAATTTAAAAAAATAAATAAATAAATAAATATACATATACATTTAACACGTTTAACATTGAAATTTTTCCCTTTTTTTCTTTTGCAGGTGAGTTTTTATGAATCAAAGCCACAGAAGTTTACACGAAAAAAAAATGTAAGTAAATGCCTATCTTATAAAGGCTCCACCAAATAACTTTTTTTTTTTGAAAATTCTTTAAAAAAAACTGCTGAATATTTTCTCAAATTTCTTTTTTTATTTGGAAGTACAATCCTTCCGGTTAATAATGGAAAATAATTTCATTTAAATGGCTGCCTCGGTAGCCTATACGATCGGTTCAATTTTTAGGCACAGATTGTGTGCAGCTGTATTTCACCAATGGCTTCACGAATATTGTCCTTTAAAGCCTCAATTGTCTCTGGCTTGTCGGCGTAACACTTATCATTGGCGGCACCCCACAAATAATAGTCCAACGGTGTCAAATCGCAGCTCCGAGGTGGCCAAGCGACATCAGCTCTGCGGCTGATAATGCGATCTTCAAAAACAGGGCGCAAAACATCGAGTGTAGCTTCGGCTGTGTGGCACGTAGCGCCGTCCTGTTGAAACCAAATGTTGCCAATATCCTCCTCTCCAATTTTTGTGAACAAAAATTCGTTCAACATGGCCCGATAACGATCGCCATTGACTGTAACGGCCACTCCTTGCTTATTTTCGAAGAAAAATGGCCCAATTATGCCTCTGGACCAAAATCCGCACCAAACAATTTATAACTTTTTACGGTCGTGTGACCATCTATTGTACTGTTCTTAATATTGTCTCCACCAAGCATATTGCCCTGACATATTTCAGAATGCTGTTCTCGGTGTTTACAATACAGGTTTCCTACGTAGCACATGCTATGGACCCAAATGTTTTTCCTGCGATGCATTAATGTCCCACGCATTCCAAGAATATGTTCCGATCATTCATTCCTATCGTCAGAGATTCTGTATTTGTTGAGTTCAACACGGTCTCCATTCAAAATAAATGTACCCAGAATCTACAATGCCTTGTCAAAAGATCGGTTACCAACCTTAAGTTACTCCTGGATAGTCAGATGCACGACTCAGATCTCCTTTTGTTGTATTTTCGCAACAGAAGTTTTGTGAAAAGTCTTTGCTGCCCTTTATCTTTCCTTTCGTTGAGCATACCTTTCCCTTCTAATAAGCTCGTCTGTTTGCTCATTACAGAGAATTCCCACGTGACCTGGAACTCAGTAGAGGATCATCTCATTTTGCCTACCTAACCGGTTCAGTTATCTTCGATTTAATCACATAAGGAGCCGAGTGCTTGAATGACGGCCTGACTGTGAGATAGTATTGCCACATTCTGTCTTTTGTAGGTTCCCGCATCTAAGTTGAATTGTGCGTATCTTTCGTTGGCTTAGACTTTTGTTTTTAAGATACCCATGAGTTTTGCGATAGCATCGGAATATTTCATTCTGAAATCAAAAACTATTTCTCCTGCCTTAAGGTTCCTTCTTGCCCTATCTGTATATCACAAAATATTCCCTCTTTTAGGAAGGTATGTATAGAGTTTACTTTTTCTATCCAGGGGCCAGATAAGTAGGGAGGTGCAATCAGTGGGCTCGAAAGCTTTGGACTTCACTACCATGCGAAGCGGACTTAAATCCGACAGAGAATTCAGCGCTTCTCATAATATATAGGAGGCCACTCTTGGTTCGACCATCATGGTGCAATCAGTGGGCTCGAAAGCTTTGGACTTCACTACCATGCGAAGCGGACTTAAATCCGACAGAGAATTCAGCGCTTCTCATAATATATAGGAGGCCACTCTTGGTTCGACCATCATGGTGCAATCAGTGGGCTCGAAAGCTTTGGACTTCACTACCATGCGAAGCGGACTTAAATCCGACAGAGAATTCAGCGCTTCTCATAATATATAGGAGGCCACTCTTGGTTCGACCATCATGGTGTACTTCCAGTGCATAATTCCGATGTTGCATCTCCGGGATTTCCCTACATGCCCTCTGCATATCATCATGGCATCTCTGGTCTCTCCTGAAATGCTCGCTATATAGGCCGCCTTCCATGTTAATATATACATCAAGTGTTATCTCAGATCTGGATATGGAATTCTAGTTTCTATGGTATTACCACAATCAGGTGTCGAATATGCGTCCATTTACGAAGTTTTCTTCTTCTTTTTCTTTACTTCTTCTATCCAATAACCTCTACGATGGACAGGAGGGTTGTTATCTTATATATGTAGCTCAAGACATTGCACGCTTTTTTACTATAAAAATTCAGACTCTTATGCCTTTAGAGTTCATTGATGAGTCAATTTCTCAACTCCTCGCTATATTGTACATTCATACATAAATTCTAACATACATACTTGTAGCTCGTTCCCCTTTATTGACTGCAATCTTTTAGAAAAATAGAAATTTGTTTACTGTCTACGCATACTTATGCAACTTTGAAATCATTGAATTGTAAAGCTTAATAAATCCGCTTTAGTTTCATTTTCACTACCACTTTCTGCATTATTCTCTCACTCTGTCTCTCTCTCTCTCTCACTCTGTCTCTCTCTCTCTCTCTCTCTGTCTTTGTTTCATTCACACAGAATGCAAAATTTATTATTTTACGATAACGAAACAAACAGCCAACAGACTCTGAAGAAAACCATCAAGTTTCACAAGAGAATATAACTTAATGCACTCAAGGACAACCGGTAATGGTCGACTGTCATCCTTTTTAAATAGGGACACACATCACTGTCAGTCACAAACACCGCAGAGCCCGGCCTAACAATTTTTTGCTATCTTAACGACTAAACCGGAAGTACATGTAGTCTTAACAGGCACTACAATAGGGTGTCAATGTAGGATTACATTCACTGTGATGAGTGCATTAATGATATGTCATCGGTAGCGTTGTCTTCTTCGCCATCGTCCAGCTCATCTAATGGCAGACCTCATGAACACCACACGATATCCCCTCTCTAGAAAAAACTAGAATTGAATAATTTTCTTAAGCCTTGAGTCTCATTTCTCACTCTGTAGTTACTGTGAAGTCGCCGTATTCTAGTAGGTAGTGTGTTGGCTTATTAGACGTAAAGCCAGGGTTCGAGCCCCAGGCCAGATATCAAAACAAAATACAAAAAGTACTTCTTCGGCGACTTTCTCTGAGCAGATTTCTGGTAAAAACTCTGAGAGTAAATAAAATTGCCATGAACAGTTTCTCTTAAAATCTGTCGTTTGGAGTCGACTTTAAACTGTAGATACCGCCACTCATGTATACAAATTAACGCACACAACATAAGTGGTGTGAGAAACTTGGTCGAAATCCTAACTAAAGGGTTGTAATGAATAATTATGTTATGTGTGCATGACGCTTTGGCGCCGTCAATTGGCCACCAAAACTTTTTTGTAAAACACGGTCAAAGACGGTGCCTATCTGGATAGCCCTCTAAAGCTGGAGCACTTAAAAGCCAGCAACAGTTTAGTTATCGCCTCAATAACGCTCGTAACGTGTGAAATGTTCGAATCCAACGAATCCAATTTCATACCCAATCCTAAGGTCCAAGCATCATAACGAAATAAAATTTTCATCCTAGTAATCCTTTATAAATCCCATCTACCATCTACCATGGCACCATAGCTGCCAGATTTGACGATTTATCGTCATTTTGACGATTTTGTGCCCCAAAATTATCATATTGACGATTTGACGATTTATGACCTTATTTTGACGATTTTTAGAAATTAAAAATTTACATCATGTTCTTTACTTTTGTCTATTAAAAGCCACTTTAAGATTTGTATTTACATTGCAATTGTTACTATTGGAAATTTATGTTATTAAAATCAAGGAATAAAGTATTATATTTTTAAATTACTTTTGAATACCTGTGATGATTTTTCTGTATTTTATTCCTTTTTAACCCCTTAAAAGCCAAAAATGACAACTCCTAAATAACCTCGTATTTGGGAATAACCTCGTATTTTATCGTAAATTCGAGTATAGCTTCTAATATTACCATCAGAAGAACAAAGGCAAGCGCCGTTATTTTTTTTTACACTCAGGGGATGGATGGCATTGTGTTTGGAACTATTAAAACTATTATGGGAAGAAGAAAAGAGAGAACAGTTTTTATGGACGCTAGGCTTGTATATTTTTATACAATAAGTAACAGGAAAGACCTCTGCAGGAATTGAGTTCCACATACGAATAGTCCGACTAAGAAACGTACTTTTTCTGTAATGCAGAGTGCGATCTACTGGCCAATCGACCACATACGGAAGTGGTGGCCGAGAAAGACGAGCGTTACGTAGGAATATATGATTTTCGGGAACAAGTCCCCTTATTTCGTTCGATCAAAATCCTTTTGTAGTAATGATAGAACAGTGAAACACAAACCACATTGCAACGATGCACCAATGATTCAATGGAGTTGGATACACTACCGTCATTAACGAGCTACTACGGCCTCTCCTGTACACGGCCGAGAAACTTCAAAATATCGTTGAGGCACCGACCTCATAAATAGCATAAATAAATAGTGTAAATAATAAGATCAGATGATAAGATCTTAAAAAGGAACTGAAGGAACTGAAAAATGTCTCGGTTGCAGTCAACATTACACTGAATTTTCATGCTCAGAATGTTAAGAGCTTCTGACTTCTTAATATTTACACCATCCATAGATTAGGATTATGCAATATTATTGCTGCGCTTATGTGTCAATTTATTTATTTATTATTTTATAATTTATTTATTTATTTTTTCTGATGATTTTTGACGATTTCAATAAACGTCTTTGACGATTTTGACGATTTTTGATTTTTCTCAAATATTTGACGATTTGGTGCCTTATCTATCTAGCAGCTATGTATGGCACCCATTGTTGTATAGGGTATACGTGGCATAAATATCCATCATTAACACAGTTTATCTCTGTTCTTGCTCAATGCCTTGAGTCACAGCACACACACACACACAACCAGAGTGAGAAGGCAATAACGACACTAAAAAGAATTCTGCTTTAAATGCAAAAATGCAACAACAACAACAATAGCAAAAACAACCTTGATTAATAACGAAATACTATTTGCAATACAAATAAAAAAACACAAACACACATATACACAGTGGGGGTGAGAGTGAGAGTTGTGAGTCAGAGTTTAATAATGTTTTAATGATACTCATACACATACGCATACACATACACATACTCTTACAATCTTCCATTGATTTAATAACATATTTGTGGGAAAATTATTCTTTTAAAAAAGAGAAAGAGAGAGAGAGAGAGAAATAACCAACCAAGTATGTATAAAAAAAACTACCAAAATAAGTGTTTTTTATAAAGAAATAAATAGAGAGAGAGGAAGAAAAATACTGAGGGAGAGAAAGGCAAAGGAAGTAGAAGAGAAAGCCAACTGTAAGGCAAAATGTATTTATTTATTATTGATATTAACTCGTGCATGTGTGGCAAAAGTTAAGCAAATGATAAACTACTGCTCTGTTTAATATATACCCCATCTTTCTCCCCCTCTCTCCGCCTTCTCTCTATCGCACACACTCACACTCATTTATGTACACATATGCACAAAAAAGACAAGGGCAACCAAGAGAGAGAGAGAGAGAGAGAGAGAGAGAGAGCGGGCAACAAAAAACTCTTAAAAGGCAACACGATTTTGAAAAAAAAAAAATACTTTTATCAGCGTGTACCAACAACAATTTTACAACCGAAAATTTTATGAAACGTAAAACTTAAGATATCCCTGCTGCACACATGCATGCCGTACAACAGTAGTAGAGGGAAACAAGAGAGTATAAAAATCTGTGCATTTTATATGTTCTACACATACACATACACATACGCATGATTTATATGTGCAACTACTCCTTCATAAACACTATTTGATATGCAGATTTATTTTCAAGACTGCATGCTTGTATGTATGCATGTGTGTGTTTGGAAAGCTCATGTGGCATCAGGCGTTAAGAAAACGGCTAGACTAACGCAACAAACTGAGTGCTTAACAACAGTGGGCTTAAAGTGATAAAAAGAAAAACAGTTTTAATAGGAACCCAATAGCAATTCAGAATTAAATCATCTAACGAAGGCTGTCCTTTGTATTGCAAACATGAAGTTCTCAGGAGAATTGAAAGGTTATGGAGGAGGTAAGGATTAAAGAGCTTATTGACACCAATTTTCCAGGCAATTCGGAATTTCTAATCACTTGATTCTGAAGGTATTTCAGCTAGCTTGTAGGCGGCATTTGTGTATTTGTATAAAGGCAGACCTTGAACTTTCTTTCATATCCTATTGATGATGAGCTTCGAGTGTGATATTTATTCGCAAGGCAAAGAAAATTTTACACACATTCGCTAGAGACTTCAGACCCTTCTTTTCTACTCAAGATACAGGCGCGATAAACCTACTACCGGATTATATACAACACTTTTGACGAAGGCAACATCCAACAAGACGGTCCTTCTTCGAGACGGCTTTATGTCCTGTGGTAATCTTCATAGAAATGCCTTTTCACTACAGTAATCCCTCGATTTACCTCACAGTTGGTTCTAAAAAAGGCGACTTAAATCGAAACGACGTAAATCGAATTTCATATTGCCCATACGACAAAATAGTATGTTTTTAACAAGGAACTTAAAAAGTTCCCGTAATCCCTCGATTTACGTCGCAGTTGTTTCCAAAAAAATTCGAATGACGACGCAAATTGAAGTTAGAGGGAACAAAAAATTTGACGACGCAAATCGAAACAACGTTAATCGAGGCGACGTAAATTGAAGGATTACTGTATAAACAAATTTGTATGGCAACCTTCGTAATAACGTTAGAACCCTTGCTGTTCTTGAAGACCTCTTTAGTAGGAAAGTTAACGCTTTTGGCATTCATGAACAACGCCGAGCATAGTAGATCATGAGAATTAAATGATAGCTCCTACTTAATTGATCATTACAACTCTTTAGTCAGGATTACAATCTAGCCTCTCACACCACCCATGCGTATTTCGGTTTTAATACATGAGAAGCGAACAAAAAATTACAGAAACATTTTCATGGCGATCAGTTGCTCTCACAGTCCAACGATTGCTGAACGGACGATACCGGAAGAAATATTTTTCCATATTTTTTGCTGTTAAAATGTCAAAGTTGAGATTTGAACTCTTTACCGTCATCTATCTATTATTATTGTGGTGTGGTGATACTTTATAGGATGTCCCTATAATGTCTCCACTAAGCCTAATATGTCCTCACAAACTTCAGGAGACTGTACTTACAACGACTGTGTTTACAATGACAATTCTCTACCTAGCAGTTGATATACTCACAGATGTTCTTCCTGGGTTTAAAACAACCCTTCATTCATTCTCATTGTTGCAGAATCTACATGTTGGGTTCGAAAAAAAACCCCATTCTAAATAAGTGTACCCTGAGTCTAAACTGCCTTGTCATTAAAAGACTGTTAACAAATTGAGATTTGTGAGTGTTATTCCTGGATAGCCCGATGCATGACTCAGATCTCTTCTTGTTATAGTTTCCCAACAAATATTTCGATTGCCTCGATTTAGAACCGATTTGTCTCTTTATATCGTCCCGTTTGGAGCATACCTTTTTTTAAACATCCACCCCCACTTCACAGAAGAGTTTTGGTCCAAGTAGCGGTCCTTTGGTCCTTCTCGCAAGCTCGTTTGCTTGCTTATTGTCGAGGATTACCACATGGCTTATGACCTTAGGGAGGGTACCCTTATTTTGCCTACATATACGATGCGACTTCTCCAGACAGTCCCATACTATTTTCGGTTTAAGTATGTCTGACTATCAGACCTTTTTTGTCTTTTGTACCCCCTCATGTAAGTTGAACTGAGCACATCTTTCGAGGGCATAGTTTTCCGCTTGGAATATACCCTCATTTGATAAAACTTATTAAGAAACAAAAATCATGTGTAAAATATGTGCCATCTGACGTGAATTCCGCATTTTTAATTGAAATTAATCACGACGCAAATTGTATTTAACATTTCATACATGAATGTTGCCCACTGTTAAGGCTTAAGCTCATGCATGTGTGAGTAAACAAATTTCTATACACATGTATCATTATTTGTAGCAACATGTTGAGAGCGTATGTGAATTTAAATGTTTGTATATGGACACACACATACGCATACTTGTAGATTTATTTGTAGTATAAGAGAGAGTTTGTTTGCATTAGTGAGATATGAATAGTTTTTCCATTCAATGATACATGTATATGTATATGTGAGCATGAGTGTAATAATATTTGTATTATCACTGTGTTGCTAAAGATACCGGAAAAAAAAACAAAAATTATCAAAACATTTTGAGAAAAAAAAAACAACAAAAAAAAATGCTTAAATGTGCACAAATGCACAAGAGGGTACGTGTGAGTGTGTGTGTGAATTAAAGAGAGAGAGAGTGTTTATGATTGTGTGCGTGTTTGCATAGTTAAAATAGCAACAGCAATACCAACAACAATGAAAGTCAGCAAGAGAGAAGAAAAAAAAAACGTAAAGAAGAGATACATTTTAATGTGAATCTTGATAAGGCAACAGATTATGGCTGCAAAAAGTAGAAGCAGAAGAAGAAAAAAGGGAAACAAAACTGTTTCGTACGATAAGAAAACTGCTCGAAAGCATAAGAATCTGAAAATCGAAAAATGAAACAGAAACACACCAACAGCAACAGCAACAGCAACAGCAACAATACCAACGAAAGCAAAATGAAATGAAATGAATATAACAACAACAACAGCAGTTGGAATGGAATGATATATGTATTGTGTTAAAAAGTTTATAAAACTGATTTGAGTATTGCTGTTGCACTGGGTACTGCAATTTCCCATCCACACACATGCATAAATAACTGTGTATGCATTACTTATCGTTTTCTTCCTTATTATGTGCATTATACACTCACCCCACACACATACACACAATAAATAAAGCATTTTATATGAAGAAAATCAGAGAAAACCTCATAAAGATTAAGTCACTTCACCAAAGGAATCATTTTTCTTCTTGGGTTGCCAAGCGAAAAAGAAAAATTACCACAAGTTTCGCTTTTCATTTGGCAGCGTAATAAAATTTTTTCTTTTTTTTTTTTTTTTTGGCTTACGGCTTAAACAGAATTATTAATTTTTATTACAGATTAAAATTTGAAGAGTATTTAAATTTCTTTTTCCAAATTTGCCAAAAGCTTTAAGGGTATAGGAGTATTAAAAAGTTTTTAAAGTTTTATAACAAAAACGAATGTTAACCATATGTCGGGTAATATCGAAAGTACCCGTGCATTTATTTTTTGGAACTAAAATTCTGAAAATCTGTATTCAAACTCAAGATGTGTTGTGATACAGATTTAGGGTGCATTGAACTACAGTGAGCGCCATAAGTGAGTTAACACTTTTGATTTTAAGTATAAAACAGTTTTGTTCTTAAGTATAAAAAAAGTTCCTTTATCATGAATTGTTGTTTTTGTTTTAACATTTTATAAGTAATAAATAAACGTTTTTATTTTTGGAAATTTATTCGACTATTCTCATTTACTTTTCTCGCTATCCTAAGAAAATGAATTATTTCTTACTTTTGGCGCTCAGTGTATATATCTCCACAAAACCCCTTTTTGTAATACTTATTTGGCTTTCATTTAAATCGCTTGGCAGACATCATAATGCATTTGTTGCAATTTGCACTAAATAGCACGGTGGCCCGTTATACCTTTTGAATACTACTCTGCCCTATCTAAGTATCACCAGGATCTGAAATTAGTCTTCTTAGAAGATTGCATACTAGAACTCAAAGTCCGGTCCTCTGGCATGATTATCTCCATAAATTCAGTACAAGTCCACACAAACTGTTCTAAACTTGAAAAAGTATATGTAGGCTTCATAGGATATCACCCTGCTTCCCTGGCTCCCTGGCAGTGTGTTTCAGATCAAAGGGATGGCTATTAAGCAAGCCGTGTGATACATCCTTACATCCTAAGACCAGTATTTTTATCTCCTCTGATAGATAAGCGGGTGCAAGCTTCAGATCTAGACTGGTTGGCATCTGCCGCAACTTCCTTGATTGACTCTTGCAGCAGTTCACATACGTACTACATACATACATACATAATTGGTCATTACCACCCTTCAGTCAGGATTACAACCTAGTTTCTCACACCACTGTGTGAGTTAATTTTATACATGAGTGGCGGCACCTACAGTTTAAAGTCGACTCTGAACGACAGATTTTTGAGAAACTTTTCATGGCAAAGTAGAGAGAGTAAATAAAACTCTCAGTTTTTGTCAGAAATCTGCTGAGAGGAAGTCGTCGAAGAAATTGCCAATCTAATATGGCTTCCGGATAATTGTGTAGTCGATAATCTCGAATAATAACTCATCTCCATTAGACAGTCCATTAGGCAAAGGCATTGGCATTTGGAATCCTGGACTGGATTCTTCCTATATCGCCAGATATATTGCCAGACTCGTTTGTTTAGCTTATCTTATCCAAGCCAGACTATAAGAAAATGATTTAAGGAATTTATTTTTGATTTTTCAGAGGTTCACGACTGATGAGATTCATCATCTGTCAAGGCCAATCCATTTGAAAGAAAACAGAATTTTTCATCCCTAATAAGATTTGGTAGCGGAATATTTGGATAAAATGTCGTTTAGGAAATGGTATTTCATCCATGGAAAATGAAATCATTATTACTCTGCAGAATATCAACAATAAAAAGCACCAACGGCGTTAATTCAGAATTTAGTGTCCTCGTTTCAAAATTTTTATGAATTCAGAATAATATCTTCGAAAAAATCCCTGTAGACAAAGTCATATTATCACTATACGCATCTGATCTGTAATAGGCGCAATAAAAAAACCAAGATTCTAGACAGCGTGAGAAGTCAATCTGCCATTCAACTAAGGTTTTTCATGATAATAATCTCAGAACTTTTGCCAGTTCAGTTGATTGCTGAGTGGGAGTCATCAAAAGAAATATTTTTTTTAGATGTCATAGCTGAAGTTAGAACTCTTGCGGCCTTATCTAGAAAAGTAAGGCGTTATTCACTAGACTATGGCGAGCCACCAAGATTATTCTGCAGCTACAGCCTAAGCAGTTCCATGGGTTAGTCAAGTAATTAGAAAAATATTTCAAAGAGTACCTTGTTAGACCGCTAAGTTGTGCTAACCAAATCTTAACCCAGGAAGAACGACACAGCTTGCCGTATATTATTGATCTCTGTCTTCATGGGACATTGTCTAATAGGAACACGAGCCCATAGGGTACCCCCCTCATGTACTTTCTGCAGAAGTTGCGATTCGATCTATTATAAGCACTAAGAACACAATTCTCGATCGGTCGGATAGAATTGTTTAAATTTGGGATAAAAATAATGTCCGATATATAGATGAGTGGAATGTGATAGCATTTTGATATTAATACACTGGAGTTAGTGCATAATTCACGTGATTTTATAGGTGTTGAAATCGTCGTTGTCTAGTAGGTAGTGTGTTGATTTATTAGACGTAAGACCATCCCAAAGCCCAGGTCAGGCATCAAAACGAAAATATGAAAAAATATTCTTCGGCGACTTCTTCTCAGCAGATTTCTGGCAAAAATTCTGAGAGCAAATAAAATTGCAATTTAGTTTCTCAAAAAGTCTGTAGGTCCCTCCACTGATGTATAAGATTAACACACCCAATATAAGTGGTGTGAGAGGCTAGGTTGCAATCCTGACTGAAGTGTTGTAATGACCAATTATGTATGTATGTATGTATAGACCAATGATTGTTTCCTATTATCCTTCAATGCAAATATATATGATCGATTACTACGTTGCAAATAAGTTTTAATTAAAAATTATGAAGTCTCACTGTACTTCAAAGAATTTTACAGTGAGATCCATCCGTAAAAACTCAGTACGGCATTTTATTGATAAATCAGAAATTTCGTCGATAAATTTCTACAGCACTTTAGTTCCAAAAAACTCGTTAAAACTTTTTAAAAAATAAAAAATTATTTCCTTCCTTCGGTTGTTTTCAAAATGTATGTTAAAAATGCAATACAAATTGCTTTTATTCACTTAATGGCCGGTCACCAATAATTCTGGTTACAATCTTATGGAGACGATTATAGGCTGCAACAGCAAAACATATGAGTAGAAAATTGAAATACTCTGAGAGTGTTTGTTTTCAATTTTTTTTAATCAACTTCATTTCATCGTCATCATCATGATCATCATCATTCTGTTATACATTTTAGTTTGAAACTAAAAGTTCGATTACATTAAAGCAACAATAACAACAACAACAGCAGGAACAACAACTAAAAATGTCTCTCTTATCAGAAAAAACTATAAAAGAATGAAACCAACCAGCCAGCCAGCCAACCAACCAACCAACCAACGTTTCAACAGCAACAGCAACAAACAATCAACGAAACAAATGAATGGGGATCACAGATACGAACAAAGTATGAAATGGGAACCTTAGCAAAATGCAATACAACTTCACCATACAACATATTAATAACAACAACAACAACAGCAACACAAATAATAACAATAAAAAGAAAGAATATTACTAACCTCGCCTAAAGCGTCCACTGACATGTGTTATCACCAAAATGATAATAAAGACGCCAGGCGCGACATCAAAGGGTTCTCAGTTCCAGTTTCAAATTTAGTTTTATTCTTGCAATCTCTCGCTCTCTCTTTCGCTCTGTGTGTGTGTGTGTGTCTGTGTCTCGCAGTGCTATTAAGTTGCCAACAATAACAACAACAACAATAATAATGAATAGTGATAACAACTAAAAGCTGTACAAGTTATGGACAGCAACACCATTTGTAGCAGCAGCAAGAGCAACAACAAAATATTTCGATAACTATTCGATACCCCATATTCTTAAAGAAATTGAACGTCATTCGCGAACTCTCATGACATCTGACAGTCTGAGAAAGAGAGCGAGAGAGAAAGAGAGAATTATTAGGCAGATATGTGTGTTGTTTTCATTAATTTTTAAACGAAATGTTAACGAAAGTCTCACTTAAGTGAGTTTGTGTGGGAATTTCGCATTCAAATGAGTCATCGAAAGATAAGGAATGCGTCACAGATATTATACCTAATGGTTTCCAACAATTCCTCTTGCCTATACATATATATACTACAGCAAGCCTCCATCCAAGCACTAATTAACGGTAAAGTATTACAGTAATCGATAACCGTTTCTGGAAAGCAAATAGCTTGCAGCCAGAACTAAAGGAGAGAAGATCTAATCATAGGAGAGGAGGATAGTCGAATCAAAACTGACTGAAGCACACATAGCAAACCATTGTGATACCAAAGGAAGCGATGTCGTAGAGTTAACCGATAAGTATCGATTAATCGGTCTTGACAATCAGCATTAGTTCTTGGCCTTTAAAGCATAACTTGATAAGAAAACATGTTGAAAACTAACAATATGGACTAGCCTGTACTGAAGATTTCTCATTATTATAAAACCAGTTAGTGCTTCTAAAGGGTCCGCCAAATAACTTTTTTTTTGAAAATGCTTTAAAAAAAACTACTGAATATTTTCTAAAATTTCTTTCTTTATTTGAAAGTACAATCCTTCCGGTTAATAATGGAAAATAATTTCATTCAAATGGCTGCCTCGGCTGGCTATGCAGTAGCCTACACCAGAAGATGGCGATTTTGGCAAAAAAAAAAAAATCATCTTTTCAGATGAAGTTCATTTTGATCTTGGCGGGTATGTAAACAAGCAAAATTGTCGCATTTGGGGCACAGAAAACCCGCACGCATATATTGAAAAGCCGACGCACTCAAAACGAGCCACTGTTTGGTGCGGATTTTGGTCCAGGGGCATAATTGGGCCATTTTTCTTCAAAAATGAGAAAGGAGTGGCCGTTACAGTCAATGGCGATCGTTATCGGGCCATGTTGAACGAATTTTTGTTCACAAAAATTGAAGAGGAGGATATTGGCAACATTTGATTTCAACAGGACGGCGCTACGTGCCACACAGCCGAAGCTACACTCGATGTTTTGCGCCCTGTTTTTGAAGATCGCATTATCAGCCGCAGAGCTGATGTCGTTTGACCACCTCGGAGCTGCGATTTGACACCGGTGGACTATTATTTGTGGGGTGCCGTCAAAGATAAGTGTTACGCCGACAAGCCAGAGACAATTGACGCTTTAAAGGACAATATTCGTGAAGCCATTGGTGAAATACAGCTGCACACAATCGATAATGTGCTTAAAAATTGGACCGATCGTGTAGGCTACTGCATGGCCAGCCGAGGCAGCAATTTGAATGAAATTATTTTCCATTATTAACCGGAAGGATTGTACTTTCAAATAAAGAAAGAAATTTTAGAAAATATTCAGTAGTTTTTTTTAAAGCACTTTCAAAAAAAAAAAAGTTATTTCACGGATCCTTTACTTAATTTAGGATGGAGATACCTTCCTTACAACAGCAAGAAACTGGTGCTTCTGCTCATTCAACATTTAAGGACTTTTGCATTACCATTACCGCGTAGCATGTATCAGCAGCTTCAATTACAAGGTGAGAAGAGGGATTTGAGAAAGAGAGTAATTAGCGTCTTATATGTATATCGATATCATCATTGATTGATGTTCAGAGAACTTTTAGAATAAAAACCACCACGAATATTTAACAACGAAATATTAAAAGTTTTATTTTTTCTTTATCGCCAGTCTTTATTAACCTTATTCCGATTAACAATCGTTTTTATTGTCTTAAGATTCATAAAAACCTGGAAAAAGAAAATAAAAACCAACAATTCGATAACTTGGCGCCAACAAATTTGTCACCAATAATTACAAATGATGGTCAGAGAGACACATTCAATGGTAGAAATAAAACAATAAATCCAAACACAACCTGTCTGTCTGTCTGTCGATCTATTAAGACCAACTGTAATCACCAACAAACAATATTCAAAGGTTAATAAAAAAAATATTTCATTTGATATGATAAATCGATTACAAATAATGCGTATATTAACCAAATAAAACGATAGAAATTTGTCAACATTATCACAATTAATCAAATTGATGCGTTTGCAGCCCAACAACAACAACAACAATAGGCGTCATCATCATCAATTTTTAAGGGCCAAACCACCACCAAAGACGCCGCAAGGTAAACACATAGTATGTGGGGCATTAGAACCATCAGAGGCTCCACAAAATTAATATTTTTTTCGATTAAATGCGACTAATCGCCCTCATAACTAAACTAAACGAAAATGAAAAAGAACAAAATGCCGCATTTAGCATTTATTAGAGGAAAGAAACAAAACCCGCCCGATAACAAATGGTGATGATGGTGCAAGAGACATAATTGTGAAAGAGGGAGAGAGAGAGAAAACAAAATCGAATATAATTAATTATGCTTGTTTTTTTCGATAATTTTTCTTTTGGTTTTTGGTTTTTTAAGAAAGAAAATTTCCCAATAAAACTTCCACCAGCAATGTCAACTCAATAATGACAATCGAAGGCAGGCAGGTTGATAAAAAAAAAATAATTTTTTAAAAAATCAAATTTTTCATGTGAACAAGAAGAAGACAAAGAAATAAAAGTTATCGAAGAAAGTTTTAATTTTGTTGTATTTTTTTTTTGTATTACAACTTGGGTGGCAATTTGTCTTAAGCGTAATTAAAAGAAAGATGATATAGAGGGCATCCGAATAAAGGAAGGACTATTTGAAAGTCTTATATTCAACTCCACTGTAATTTCAATTTTTTTTTTAAATGTGACTGATTTTTTGCTGGATTTTTAAATATTCAAAAAAAAATTGCAATTTAAAAAATGATTCGCAACATGTGACAATGCCAAAAAATGCACTGCCTTCCCATCATGAGTAGACATAAAATTGCCAGTGCTAGCAAATCATCCAATTCTAGCGTCTCTACATACATACATACATACATAATTGGTCATTACAACCCTTCAGTCAGGATTACGACCAAGTTTCTCACACCACTTATGTAGTGTGTGTTAAATTTTATACATGAGTGGCGGGACCTACAGTTTAAAATCGACTTTGAACGACGGATTTTTTAGAAACTTTTCATGGCAATTTTATTTACTCACAGAGTTTTTGCCAGAAATCTGCTGAGAGGAAGTCGCCAAAGAAATACTTTTTTTGTATTTTGTTTTGATGTCTGGCTTAGGGCTCGAACCCTGGCTTTTCGTCTAATAAGCCAACACACTACCTACTAGACCACGGCGACTTCGCGTCTCTACATGATAGCAATAATCCATAAATTATCTTCAGCGACGAAGCTAATTTTCAACTCAGGGGATATAACAACGAGCCCACAATGGTACAAGAGCTGCCACTGACACCGGGGTTTCCTAAGAATGACGAAATCAGAACGTGCGAATTGTTCCCTATTTCTTTAAATAAATGCAAGCATTGGACTTGGTTGGCATGCAGTTTTAGAAAAAAAGACAGTGCTTTACGCCACATAGCATCTGTGCATCTATTGAGAAATGATTTTAGTGAACTAGTGAACTAGTTCAGCGATTTGCAGCGATCGTTTGATCGTCAAAAACATTTTTTTTTTTTTTGTTGTGTAAATACATGAAATGTATTGTAAAAGGGGACACGCAAGTCAAAATTCTGGATAATTCCCTGGAAAACAACATTATAGATGTCATTGGTGACATAACGAGCTAAATATTGACAAAAATGTGCCGAAATTTGAAGTCTACATATGACTTAACTGGGAACAATACTCAATACTAAATACAATACTCAACATAACCTAAAAATATATTCTAGACACGGCTTTAGAGCCCCAAAACAATGTTTTTCCTTTACTTTTGCAAAAATACTTTTTTTTTATTTTTTCAATTTTGAAACGGGGGCAAGTCAGTTACAAACGATTAAAAAAATTACCCGTTATTTGGAAATCGTTTCACGGATAATCTAATTATGATACAGAGATGAATCGAAATTGTGGTTAGTTAAGCTGCAAGGAGAGGCAGGTCGGGAAGAGCTCGATGTGGCTCTCCTGTATTCCGAATAACTGCAGAATCACTGTTTACAAAATAGCTGATTGACTTGCGAGAGATCTTTGTCTAGTATGCAGTGTGTTGGCTTATTAAATGCGAGCTCGAGGTTTAAACCCCAGCTCAGACTTCTCAAACAAAGCGAAGTATGAAAAAATATTTCCTTTTAGCAGTCTGAGAGTGAATAAAATTGCCAAGAGAAGTTTTTCAAAAAATCTGTCATTTGAAGAGTACTTTAAACTGAAGATTTCACACTCATGGATAATATTAACACATATACAGTCACACAGATAATTATACGTACCCCCCTAAAAATAATTTTTTTAAAAATGTTAATATATGGACAAGTCAACTGATTTTTGCGCCAAATTTTTTGTTTTCCGTCACAGCCGAACAAATTATATTTGTTCTCATCACTAAATATTGCATTCGCCCAAAAATCAGTTGACTTGTCCATATATTATTGGGCAAATTCCAATCGTGGCTTCTTTTTCGGCACTCGGCTGCGGAAACCGTTCTTTCTCAAAACACTTCGAACTGTTTCGAAATGCACAATAACACTGTGATCACTTTCCGAGGTATTTCGTATTTCTACGGCTGTAGTCGTAGGATTTTTATCCACAATACCTTTTATATACCGGGCTACCCTTGGAGAAATTTTATACGAAATATACGTCGTACGTATAATTTTCTGTGGTGCCATATTGGTTTTAAGCAAACTGCAGTCACAAATTCATAGATTTTAGGAATCTTTATTCTTTATTTAAGTAAATGAGTCCTTACAGACGCTAATGTAAAGAAATTTTAGATTAGGAGTTCATAACTTTTTAAAAAAATGATTTTTAGGGGGGCGACGTATAATTATTTGTGTGACTATATATGTACAACGTGGATGGCGTGAGGCGCTAGGTCGTAATCCCAACTAAAGGGCTGTAATGACTAAATTAAGTAAGAGTGGCGAGAGATCTATTCGCAGCATAATGTATTGGCCCAGAGCCGTATTTAGCAATTATCTGGTTAGGGCGACAGTGGATTGTTAATAACGCTTGTCTTGGAGTCACATTTTGAGAGCGTACTCGAGAACTTCACTAGATCAAACGGGGCGGTCCTTAGCCTATGCAGGAGTAGGACACTCTACTATTAGGACAATCTATTGTTATGGTATTGTGAATGAAGCTTTAGCTTTGAATTTCTATCACTAACGCCATCTCTATACGGCGGGGTGTAGTTTGTCCTTCATTAAAAACTTGAGCAAAGCCGGTTTGATTATATTTAGGTTAGGTTAGAGGACGTGTGTTTGTCAATGAAGACAAGTACAGTACCCGGAGATCGAATTGACCCATTGTACAAAGTCCTAGTTACTCACACCTCTTATGTTGTGTGTGTTAATTTTATACATGAGTGGTGGGACCAACAGTTTAAAGTTGACTCCGAACGACAGATTTTTTGAGAAACTTTTCATGACAATTTTTGCCAGAAAACCGCTGAGAGGAAGTCGCCGAAAAAATATACTTTTTGCATTTTGTCTTGATGTCTGGCCTGGGGCTCGAACCCTGGCTTTTCGTTTAATAAGCCAACACCTACCTACTAGACTACGGCGACTTCTTGATTATATTTAGTGGAATAAAATGTTGATCTCGATCATAATCTCCTTGAAATCCAAAGAAACAAAAGTTCCCCACCACAGCATCCAGTACCCAAAAATCCAATAGAAAGAGACAGAGAGAGAGAGTTGTTTCTAGGCATGAGGCAGACAGATGTATAAAATCAAAAAGGGTACATTAGTTATTAAAGGCGCAAAACTTTTGTATCGCAAACCATCGTTTGTGTATGACGCTTTTGAGATATTTTACAGAAAAAAATTTTTTTTTTCTTCAATTTTTTCGAAAGATTGCATTCCTTGTTTAAACTGGCTTATCGTTCCAAAAACGTACTCAGTTTAGGTAATAACTATGAAAAGAATATATTAATTTACGTTTGTGACCATCATTAAATGTTTTGACCATTTTACCAACTTCCTCCTTTATGACCCGATTAGGTTTAGCGTGCGTTTTTGTTTTAATTTCTTCTAGAAGCTCTATGTTGTGTGCTGGGGAGTTAAAAAAACGTTTTTTTTATTTTAAAAATTTTTTAATTCATTTTGCCATTTGGCATTTAGTTTTTCTGTTGTTATTGTTGCTGTTGTTTTTATATATTTTTTTAATTTATTTGGTGATCTTTTGCGAGTGATTAATTAAGATTGATTGATAAACCACAGGCACAAGCGGTAAAAACGCATGAAATAATTCAATACGTTACTGTGTGTGTGTGTGTGTAAGTTTTCAAAGCTTTATTTTTAATGCGATAAAAAAAGCATTGCGATACGAATTGACGATATGAAACACACAACACAACACAGCAAATGTTGATGTACGAATGTGTGAGTGAGTGAGTGGAGTGGAGGTTCATTTAATATTTACGCTGTTGTTTTTGTTGTTTTCATTTCATACGCTTAATGCCAATAAATTGTGAAATGTTTTATGTGCGTTGGCTACCCTTGGTGCTTAAGGCTCCCCCCTTACCCCCTCCTCTACTACTACTACGGCTGGTGGCAATAGCTCCTATACTCACTTACCAGCAGCTCATCCGCTCGTTCGTCGCCTGTTACGGGGTTTTAATGCGATAAATAGAAAGATTAGGAGTGTGTAACTCACCTTAAAACAGCAGCAGCAACAGCAACAGCAACAGCATGACCGTTGTTGCCATTTCATTTTAAAACTTTATTTATAATTTGTTGTTATTGTTGTTGCTGTTGTTGTTAGCTGCTGCTGCTACCTTATAGCCACAATAGTCATAAAAACGCGAAAAAAACGAAAATAAATAAATAAAAACCTCAACCGTATAAAGCTTTAAAATTGAGATCTCATTTATCGATAACTGAATTGCTTTTTTTTTCTGCGTTCGTTTTCGAATGAAATGAGAAAAAAAAAACTGAAAAGATTTTTTACTTTTTGATGTATGAAATGAGATACGAACGTAAATATAAAAATCACCCAAATGGATTCCCTGTGTGTTTTTTCAATGTTTTTTTTTTGTTTTATTCGCTGCTGCCTTAGCTAAATGGCCAGGCCATATGCAGTTATCGTTTTGCTGTTATCGTTGCTCTTTTTTTATTTTCTAAAAATAAAGCAAAAAAAAAAAAACAACGACAACAAAAATACGTTATTATTCGTAATGAAGAGAGAAAGAAAAAACCGTCTGATATCATAAAAATTTTAAAAGATAGTCATGATGATAATGCCACAAACAACAACATTCCTATGCCACTATCCATGTGGTGCTGCAACAGCAAAAGGATAAAAATGTCTTCAAATTAAAGTGAAGTAATCGATAACCAAATGCTTTTTTGTTAAATTTATTTTTCTTATTTAAGCTCATGGAATTTTTAACGTAAAGACATCAAAAATCAACAACGACTGTGGGTTACACAGTTGCCTATCAGTGGAATGAAAATATTAAATTTTATAACTCCAGATTAAAAGATCACGATAACACAGGCTTGTGGTGGTCGTCTTTGACTAGTTAAAGACAACTTTTTTCATCACAGAATGTCAGTGCAATGAAAGTAGTTTCTCCGTAGTACGCAGCAATTAATTCTTTTGGGGTATTTGTCCTTCATAATAAAGCAAAGGGTGTGGAGACAAAGTACGAACACAAACTTTATTATTATATACGAGGAGGTTGGGTCAAAAAGTCCAAGAAGCCAGTAGAAAGGCTCAGCATGCTCAAGTGATTACAGTTAAAGCCAAAGATTTGTTTTCGGATTGTGCCTACTAAGTGTCTTCCCAGAATTGCATAGTCTGCAGTCTAGCAGATAGTGTGTTGACTTATTGAACGTGAGGCCACCGCTCAAACCCCAGGTCATACATTTCCAACAAACTGAAATATAAAAAAAAAATTCGGCGAATTCTTCTCAGAAAATTTTTGGCAAAAAAATCTGAGCGTATGTAGAAAATTGCCGTGAAAAGTTTCTCTAACAACTGTCGTACGGAGTCGACCCGCCACGTATAAATTTAACACACACAACATAGGTTGTAGCTAGGTTGTAATCCTGACTGAAGTGTTGGGTAAAAAAGTAAGAGAAGGCAGTAGAAAGCTCAACATTCGACGGCGCTATGCTCAAGTGTTATGTTGATTACAGTTAAAGCTATAGAATCGCTTTCGGATTGTGCCTACTACGCGTCTATAGAGAAATGCCCAAACCAGGTTGGACCAAGAAGTCTCCGCAGTCTAGCAAGTAGTGTGTTGGCTTATTGAACGTGAGGCCACCGCTCAAACCCCAGCTCATACATTTCCAATAAACTGAAATATAAAAAAATATTTCTTCGGCGACTTCCTCTCAGCAGATTTAAGGCAAAAACTCTGAGCGTAAATAGAAAATTGCCATGAGAAGTTTCTCTAAAATCTGTCGTACGGAGTCGACCCGCCACGTATAAATTTAAAACACACAACGTAGGTGGTGTGAGAAGCTAGGCCGTAATCCGCATAAGTGTTGTAGTGGGTCAAAAAGTCAGAGAAAGCAGTAGAAAGGCTTAGCATTTTACAGCGCTATGTACAAGTGTTGTATTCATTACAGTTCAAGCCATAGAATCGATCCAAACGTGTCTTCTCTGAACTGTATATACCAGGTTTGGAGTCCTCTATCAGAAATGACAGAAAATCAGGTATTGAGTTTCCTACAGGGAAGCTTTGATCCCTTAGGTCTTAGGTCTGAGTGGTAACTCTGATTTCACAAAGCTCACTTGAGCACGCATAGCGGCCCGTTATGATGCCACGGGTGAAGGCAGTCCCTGTACTGACCAAGTTCCACCAAAATCAGGGAAGAGGAAGAAGTTGGTCAGCGCAAGGGCTGCTCATCAGAAGCACGACTACCCCACGCTGGAAAACCAGCCAGAAAGTTTGATGAACGAAGCTATATCCGTGATATCAATAGATGATAGCTCCGTCAAGTTGACAAGAAATGGAGAGCCAGATAACCTATATCTACACCTAGCAAGAGACGAGCACTGACAAAGAAAGTGGATAACAGTCTACTCTTCCTCAGCGGATCTGCATCCTCGGCAGAAGTCGTTAAATGGGAGCCTCATTCTCTCCGCGTGTCTACCCACAACGCAATGACCTGTAAGCACGTGACCTGACGTCACGACCAAGACCAAGTAATTGGTTGGTACGCCTTCTATCCATCAAGGGCCAGGTAAGTCTAGCGGTGGAGCAGGACTTCTCATTGACCCAGGATAGGTTGGCGTCCCGAGAGAATTTCCGCGCAATGTCCAACTTGACCGAGGCAAGTGGCATATCCAGTTCAATTGAAGAGGATTCCGGAAGGAGCGCACCAGCTCTGGCGAGAGCTCGTCGGCCCTACAGTTTCCCGGAATGTTACTGCGCCCGGGGATCCACACCAGTGAGACACTGGTGAGGTGCCCAGAAAGAAGATCGAGACAGCGGCGACATTCCCTAACGATCCAAGAGTTGTTCACGAAACACGATAGAGATCTTATCGCGGCCTGACTATCAGAAAAGACCGAGACGCGAGTGAAAGGAGCACCGTTGACAAGGATCCAAGGATCCAACCGATAAATTGCCATCACCTCCGCCTGAAACACGCTGCAGTAGTCCGGCAGACGGAGAGAAATGTTCAGGTCCAGTTTCCCAGAGTAGACACCGCTTCCAACCCCATTATCGAGTTTAGAGCCGTCGGTATATACATCCAGGACTTCCGGGGGGACAACCGTATTATGATTCCAGTCGTCCCTACTCCGAATCAGAGAGTGGAAACCCCTATCGAGACAATACTCAGCAGGGATATAGTCGATCCATGATTTGAGAAAAAATTTGAGGTCAAAATTGTGGTCTAAGCGTGACCATCTCAAGAAAGATATGACTTCAATCCAGCTGTCTCCGTAGTTTCGCTACAACATCATGATTTGTAAGGAAATTTATTATCCAGCTCTGTTTACTACCACCCCGTGGTGAATCACCATTTAAAATAACTTTATCAAGGACACAAACCATGTACAGAAATAATGCCGCCGTATTTGTTTTAAGACGATCTCTTTTAATTGAACAAGCTGGGCATAAATTTAAAATTTCCACCATTCCCTTGTGAGGCCTTACTCTCATAAATTGCCTCTAAATTATTGTGCAATCATAAATCTATCGATAATTTTGTATACTTTACGCACTAGTGTACCTGTTATTGATTAATCGTTGTTCACTACATCCTGCTTTATATCATCTCTCACAGTCTAGCGTTTCATCGGCCTGAAAAAAGAAACGAAAAAAATCGAAAAAAAGCTGTTCATTAGTCAGGAATCTATAGTTTTCTCATTAACTGATAACAAACAATATATTTTTCCAACTTTATACTTGTTTTTGTTGTTACTGTTGTTATCAGTTCTTTTTTTAATGTATTTAGTGAGGTTATATCTTCATTTAGTAGTTTGTAGGTGCTTAATACAATGAGCGAGAGAGCGAGAGAGAGAGAAAGAGGGCGAGAGATGTGCTAACAAATAAAGTTTTACTTTTAACTGTGAAATATCGAGACCACAAATCTAAAAAAAAGTCTTACAAATAATGGTGGTCCGCTTGTTATTTTGTTTGTTTTTTTATTGCTTCTTTTTCTCCTGCCCAAGGTATATGTGAGTATTTGTTTCACATAAAATGTATTGATTTATTTACCAAGGCAATGCATATATATTTTATAGGATACAAACAGTCCAAGAGAAAAGTAAACACACACTGTAAGGAATATTATTCAATAGTTAAGGAATTTGCCATAAGCTCCTTATTTTTCGTTTTTAATATTCTCAGGAATAATCAATTTGTAGGTAAACTTTTGTGTTTGACTGTATGGTTTGGTTTTTATCATAAAGATAGTATCTTCTATCAAACTGTATTAATTTCGACTTATGAAGTGAACTGTTGTTGTGAGTTTATTCAACAAAACTTATTCATGATTTACAAAAAGAACTAGAATTTATAGGGTGAGCCACATAGTGGTTACTTTTATGCACTTTACATCAACGCTGTTCTAAAACAAGAATATTTGCTATCATCTGGAGATTTCAAGTAAGTGTAGAGCAGATGAACTTGCCAAGTACAACGCAACCTATGAGCTCAGCAATTAATTCCCTCTGGGAACCTGCGGACTTTTAACAGCCAAATGAGACAACGCCAGATAGGCTACTTGGAACACGGGCAGAACAGAATGGCAATGGCTTAAGTACCAGTTACCAACCCATGGTTTTACGTGGATAGTCTGATGCATGACTCAGATCTCCACTTATTGTAATTTACCAACAAAAGTTTCGATTGCCTTAAACCCATTTAATTTGAGAGTAGCCTTTGGCTCTCATTATCTTATCTTTCACTGAGCATACCATTGGAAATATCCGCTCCCTCTCTACAGAAGGGTACTGGTTGCCTTCAACGACGCAGAAGCTGCCCAAGCAAGTAGGAAAGCAGAGGGTAACCTAATTTCCAATGCCTAGTCCATTCAGCTTCTCTAGAGAGTTCCATACTATATTCAATTTAACCTCACAAACTTTTGACGTCGCCGTAGTCTAGTAGATAGTGTGTTGCCTTATTAGACGTAAAGCCAGAATTCGAGCACCAGGCCAGGCATCAAGACAAAATACAAAAAAGTATTTCTTCGGCGACTTCCTCTCAGCAGATTTCAGGCAAAAACTCTGAAAGTAAATAGAAATTGCCATGAAAAGTTTCTCAAAAATCTGTCGTTCGGAGTCGACTTTAAACTGTAGGTCCCACCACTCATGTAAACTCTGAGTAAATAAAATTGCCATGAAAAGTTTCTCAAAAAATCTGTCGTTCGGAGTCGACTTTAAACTGTAGGTCCCACCACTCATGTATAAAATTAACACACACAACATAAGTGATGTGAGAGACTAGGACGTTGTACAATGGGTCAATTCGACCTCCGGGTACTGTACTTGTCTTAATTGACAAGTATATGTCCTCTAACCTAACCTAACCTAAAGGAATGGAAATCGAAAAGCCTGCTTAAGCTCCAAGCGCGTACACTAGGAATTGCAGTTATTACTGGGCATTTCATTACGGGTATCACAGTGGTCTTGAACACAAGGCAAGTGATTTCTACAGAAGCTGTAGAGGCGTGGAAAAGGAGAAGAATGTACTTCATCTAGTAGGTACAAACCCAGTACTTTGTCTAAACGAACTGGCAGACATGGACATTGGCATTCTGAGTCACTAGGAGCTCCAAATTTTTCCAGGGAAAAATGAATGGTGTTACAATGGGCGTTAGTGTGTCTATTCAACTCTTTATGGGCAGACACACCTCTGCCCACTTACCTACCATCATATGGATGGTATTCTTTGTCGATTTTGATTCTAATAACGGCCTTCAGGTGGCTACAGACTTACTGACTCACTTGATACACCAATTTCCCAGAGTTTTTATACTTCATAGCCCCAAAAGTTTTTAATCCGTAAAATAGCCTCTAATACCAAATTTAAAACCCCTGGAATTTTCACCCTGTATAACCTACAAATATGAAAAAAATGACTGATGGTATGTGTGTATGTATGCATGCAAGTAAAGGGTCCGTCAAATACCTTTTTTTTTGAAAATGCTTTAAAAAAACTACTGAATATTTTCTAAAATTTCTTTCTTTATTTGAAAGTACAATCCTTCCGGTTAATAATGGAAAACAATTTCATTCAAATGGGTGCCTCGGCTGGCCATGCAGTAGCCTACACCAGAAGATGCCAATTTTGGCAAAAAAAATCATCTTTTCCGATGAAGCTCATTTTGATCTTGGCGGATATGTAAACAAGCAAAATTGTCGCATTTGGGGCACAGAAAACCCGCACGCATACATTGAAAAGCCGACGCACCCAAAACGAGTCACTGTTTGGTGCGGATTTTGGTCCAGAGGCATAATTGGGCCATTTTTCTTCGAAAATGAGCAAGGAGTGGCCGTTACAGTCAATGGCGATCATTATCGGGCCATGTTGAACGAATTTTTGTTCACAGAATTTGAAGAGGAGGATATTGGCAACATTTGGTTTCAACAGGCCCGCTACGTGTCACACAGCCGAAGCTACACTCGATGTATTGCGCCCTGTTTTTGAAGATCGCATTATCAGCCGCAGAGCTGATATCGTTTGACCACCTCGGAGCTGCGATTTGACACCGTTGGGCTATTATTTGTGGGGTGCCATCAAAGATAAGTGTTACGCCGACAAGCCAGAGACAATTGACGCTTTAAAGGACAATATTCGTGAAGCCATTGGTGAAATACAGCTGCACACAATCGATAATATGCTTAAAAATTGGACCGATCGTGTAGGCTACTGCATGGCCAGCCGAGGCAGCCATTTGAATGAAATTATTTTCCATTATTAACCGGAAGGATTCTACTTTCAAATAAGAAAAGAAATTTGAGAAAATATTCAGTAGTTTTTATTTTTAAAGCATTTTCAAAAAAAAAAAATAAAGTTATTTGGCGGACCCTTTATATGCATGTAACAAAACTTTTCTACCACAATACCTCACTCCTTGTTCTTGATAATCATATTAAAAGACAGAAACAACAAAAAATACAAGTCAGCAGCAAAACAGCCAACTTTATTACAAAATGTCTACAAACTCCACGTGTAGTGGAGGCATGGAGGATGATGTGGAAACATTAGATTTTCAAAAGATTAAACTGTGATGGATATTCAATACACTTACATTGTGTAGCTAAAATACTTAAATTTGCAAATACTTGCCGGGTATTTAAATGTACGACGTACGACGTACGACGTCAGAGATGTATTGATGTATTCATTAAAAGTTTCATATCGTATGTTAAGTTTTCTTACTTGATGATGTGCCACTATGGATAACAAACAGTTTTTGTCTCAACATTTTTATCACAAGAGCAGAGGAGAGGAAAGGAGAGAAGTTTGCAAATCGATGGCATAATTTTTAAGTTCATTTGAAAATGTTTAACACATCGCAGTTGTCTAACAGAAAAAGTACTTTCGAATTACCTGAACAAGGCTGTATGGTTCTCCTGTTACAGAATGCTTACCTATCGCATGAATAGTATCAGATAAAGGTGATGAACACTAACGTCAATAAAGGACAGTGATTATGGTCGAACAGCTACAGGGTGGCTGGTATGTATTGCAACCAACTTCAGGTTGTTATCATTTGTAAACCGCTCATCTGACAGCTGACAGATTTATTCCAGTGACAGTTCATTTCATTATTTATAAGCTTACAAAAGCATTTTGATCTATTGCATTCAGAAAAAAAAGTTATTCGTGATGGAATTCAAGCGTGATAGTGTGATTGCTTTATATTTGGCTGGAAAACCACAGGTGGCTATCGTTAGAGCCCTCCAGCATTTAAATGTGAATACATCTTTTGTTTCTCGTACCATTGCTCGTTACCGTGATACTGGCAGTGTTGCATCGCGTTCAAAAAATGAACGAAAAAACGGTAACAACACCAGAAATGATCCGAAAAGTGAAGGCCAGATTTGATCGAAATTCACGCCGCAGTGTTAGACAAATTGCTCGTGAGCTGAACATATCGCGAGAACGGATGCAACACATATTGAAAACTGAGTTTGGACTAAAGCCATTGAAGTTCCAAAAAGTGCAAGAGCTCACCGATAGACAAAAAAAAAGTTAGACTGGAAAGAGCCAAGGAGTTACTTCGCTTGCACGAAAGTGGCCAGTTACCGAATTTGGTTTACTCCGATGAGAAGCCATTCCAAATTGAGCAGTTTGTGAACAAACAAAATGAACGGGTTTACTTGCCATAGAGGTCAGCTGAAAATTTACACCTGCGATTGACCACCAGAACTCAAGCGCCGCCGATGGTAATGGTGTGGGCCGCCGTAATGGCCGATGGTCGCTCCCCGCTCGTATTCATCGACCGTGGGGTCAAAATAAAATCCGAATATTATCGGGAAAACGTCTTAAAGACAGTATTGGAGCACTGGGCAGACACACATTTCGGCCACAGACAATGGCCATTCCAACAGGACTCAGCACCACCGCACTCATCACGCGTCAACCAAGAATGGCTTAAAAAGGAGGTTCCTCGCTTCATTTCTACCGCACAATGGCCACCAAAATCTCCGGATCTCAATTCGTTGGACTTTTGCGCCTGGGGCATTTTGGAGAGTAAGGTTTTCACTAAAAAAAATACCAAAGTTTCGATCATCTCAAGTCGGCACTTCGCCGGGAATGGCGAATTAAAATACCTCAGAGCAACTTTCGTGCAGCCTGTGATGGCTTTGTCGGGCGTTTGAAGGCCATAATTCTTACCAAATGTAGCCAATTCGAACAAATCTAAACTGATTCTAAAATTTGATGTTATTTCCAAAATTTTGCTTTTGAACAATAAAATTAAAAAAAAAATTAAAAAATATAGGGCTTTATTTTGTTGCATCAGTCAAGCTGTATTTAGTACTGCCCTCTCTAAAGCATACAGTTTTCACATGCTGTAACACAATGCGAGTATTTCAAGTTACTCTAGCTCTTCTTAGCTTCCTTAGGTTTAAGGATTCCACTATAGTACAGCCATGTTATCAAATTTTTCGGTGATAGCATAGCCGTTTCAGTATCATTTTTACATTTAATTTGATTCAGAAAAGGTTCCTCGTTGGTTTTATTGTACAAATACGATACGATATGATGATATTGGGTCAGCGTGAGCAGTCTAGGTTCAAATCTAGATATATTCATGTACATATACATTATTTTTGTTCGTATTAAGAGCATAGAGCTCAAGGCTTGCATTCCATTCCCTTTCATCTGATAAGAGTGAGTAAAGAACTTCTAGATTCTTGCTGCTTCTAAGTGAAATTCTCAACAACAATAATAGTAAGGGTGTGTCCTATTGCGACGGCCTCTGAAGTTCCGCTTAATCCATTTTTTTTTTGCTATTTTGGATCGATTCGTGACCAGACGTGTAGGTTGGTGACGTTTCTAGGTAATGAAAACTTTAATATAAGATCGCAACCAGCGGAGTATCATGTTGCGCATTTTTACAGATTTCACGCAGCTATTGAAGATCTTTAGTTCGATTGTTCGGGAAAATTATTGTAAATTCCGCACTTTGTTGTACACAGGCTTGATTGGTTCTGGTGGTGGAGTTCTATTTATCCTTCGGTTGATATTATTATTATATCGTGACCGCGGAAAGGCGAAACTTTTTTTTAAATTTTAAAAATTTCAAAGTTGTGCACTAGTTAAGGCATCTAGGTTCAAACCCCAGAGCACCCAGAGAGATAAAATCAATAACAAACATCTTACGAAACCAAGATGCACCTTTTCTTAAAAAAAATACACAATTCAGTTAGTAAAGTTACACACCACCACTATAGCCAATATAGCAACCCAATACATTTTGGCAGAGCAATTTGTGTCTAGGCACCGAGGGATGATAACTTTAATCACCTGCTTTGCTTAAATACACCTGATTTATGAAACTGAAAACGAATGTAAATAATAATAAGAAGATAGGGGAGAAGATTTACGCTACCCACATTTCTTAAAACCTAGTCAATCCTTAAAAACCTAATCAACCTATCCTACGCCTGCGTAGCATGGAACTAAGCATCTGAGTTAACCAGAAGTTACAATACCGTTGCAAAATACTGCCATAAGGAGACATAAGCGAAATTAGATAGCAAATATTCTTCGTAGACTACTAAATGAGATCACCAGAAATGCGATGGACTAGAATCCACAATGAAACGGGGGAGAAGATCGAGACCTGTGTCACCCTGGTTGTGGAGGCATTGTGCTTCTTACAGGATTGACGAGAACAGACAGCGTAGCAATATAAGTCATTAATTGGTACGAACCGTTTGTATCGGGTCCGCCATCTAACGTTTTTTTTTTTTTTAAATAATGCTTATTTCGTGAATGGTAACACTTAGTAGCTCATGTCTGATTTGACAGATAATTAGTTTTATCCTTCCGCTGAACGAATATGGTTCCATCCAATGCGTTTTCGCTTCGCTAAGTGGGCCTGCGATCGACTTACAAAAGATGCCGTTTTTGGCAAAAAAAACAATTTATTTTCAGATGAAACTCATTTTGATCTTGGCGGATATGTAAACAAGCAAAATTATCGCATTTGGGGCACAGAAAACCCGCACGCATACATTGAAAAGCCGACGCACCCAAAACGAGTCACTGTTTGGTTCGGATTTTGGTCCAGAGGCATAATTGGGCCAGAGGCATTCTTCGAAAATGAGCAAGGAGTTGCCGTTGCAGTCAATGGCGATCGTTATCGGGCCATGTTGAACGAATTTTTTTTCACAAAAATCGAAGAGGAGGATATTGGCAACATTTGGTTTCAACAGGACGGCGCTACGTGCCACACAGCCGAAGCTACACTCGATGTTTTGCGCCCTGTTTTTGAAGATCGCATTATCAGCCGCAGTGTTGATGTCGCTTGGCCACCTCGTAGCTGCGATTTGACACCGTTGGACTATTATTTGTGGGGTGCCGTCAAAGATAAGTGTTACGTCGACAAGCCAGAGACAATTGACGCTTAAAAGGACAATATTCGTGAAGGCATTGGTGAAATACAGCTGCACACAATCGATAATGTGCTTAAAAATTGGACCGATCGTGTAGGCTACTGCAAGGCCAGCCGAGGCAGCCAGTTGAATGAAATTATTTTCCATTATTAACCGGAAGGATTGTACTTTCAAATAAAAAATAAATTTGAGAAAATATTCAGTTTTTTTAAAGAATTTTCAAAAAAAGTTATTTCATGCCTTTCTATGAAACTGACTGGAAATTTAACCTCTCGCTCTACTTCAACTTCATTTATTCTTACTTTGGCAACTTCTAGATTCTTATTATTTTTATATTATTTCTATATTTCTATATGTTGTCTTTCTATGTAGTTTTGTTATTGTAATTTGGTCTCTGGTTATTCGTATTATAATAATTTTTTTGTTGTTTTATTATTGTTGGTTTCTCTTGTTCTTTTTCTAGAATCTAGAATTAACACTTGAGTGTTTATACTTTCCTCTTCATCTTGAAAATACTCTCAGATTCTTTGATTCTGATTTTCAATGCTTATTGTGGGTATGAAGAATTCCATGTAAAATTTTAAAATTTAAGCTCCATTTATTTTCAAATATATTGCCACAGAAAATATGCAATTTAAGCCAATATTATCGATAACATATTCTCTCATATTGTTTACTACACTACAAAATAGCCTTGTAATCGCCTCCAAATATATACGGAGAACATCGAACACTCGATTTAACAAAATTAAGTTGACGAAAAAAATTGTATTTTAAACACAACAAGTTCAAATCCATTATGTTTTATTTTCCAAAAGAAAAGTGTCATAATTCACGTTATCTTATCCATGCCTTGGTTTTGCCTCCTGCCACTGCTGACTGAGCCTTCTTACTTCGCATCCTTTATTGTCATCTCTTAAAAAAACCCTCTCCTGTTTATCTCTATTTGCTCTCGATGTGCATTAGAATTTTTTGTTTCTTAGGGTATGAAGGGAAAACTGATTCTATTTTTCTCTTGTTTTTTTTTTTTTTTTGCAAAATCAGCTAAAATTGTTCAAAACTATAAACATAACAAATTACAACAATTTATGAAACTCATGAGAGAAATACACGCATACACTCACCCACACCCACATGCACACTGATATACACATTAAGATTTAACACACATACATACATTTACACACAAGTTAAGTGAAGAGAGCGTGAGAGAGTGAGAAATTCTATTGTATTGTGTTGTATTATGAGCATAGAAAATATTAAAAACGAATAATTTAGTGTAAAAGGACAAGTGCTTCTTTGAGTCAGCGTTACAAAAGAATGAATTCTTGAGTTTTATGTGGAATAAAATTCGATTGTTTTTTTACAACAAAATTGAAGTAACAAAAATCAGAATTTTCTTATTATTGCCTAGATGTAGGAGAGTACCGCCATTAGACTGCCCTCAACCTATGAAAAGTATCCTTGCAATGTCTGCCCAAATCCTATTGGTCTGCAAAAATTTTAGAACACTGTTCGGCGTCAGTAAATATAACTCCCCGGCTTTACTTGATAAATACTCGAGTGTTTCCTTCTAGTATGTATTAATGCCGTAAAGGTTCCAAGCAAGTGTTTTCCTCATCACGGAACTCATCTTGAATCGATCCGATCACAACAAAAATTTAGATTTTCTAAGAGCCGTTTAGTGTAGTAGCCGCAGTCTAGTAGGTAGTGTGTTGGCTTATTAGACGTAAGGCCAAGGTTCAAACACCAGGTCAGACATCAGAACGAAATATGAAAAAATATTTCTGCGGCGACTTCCTCTCAGCAGATTTCTGGCAAAAACTCTGAGAGTAAATAAAATTGCCATGAAAAGTTGCACAAAAATCTGTCGATCGGAGTCGACTTTAAACTGTACGTCTCGCCACTCATGTATAAAATTAACACAGACAACATAAGTGGTGTGAGAAACTAGGTCGCAATCCTGACTTAAGGGCTATAATGACCAATTATGTATGTATGTATGTAAGAACCGTTTAGAGTGATAAGAGTTAAATGCTCAGGTTTTTCCTTCCGGCTCCAAGTAATTGTTCTGCTCATCACGGAGCCTTCATGCTTAGCTTCAATCGAAACCATCCCAACAAAAATTTAGATTTTCTATAAACCGTTGAGAGCGAAGGGTGTCTTGCTTTTGAAGCTCTTTCTGCTTCATAGAAAAACGATGGCTTTAGCCGCAGCAAATTGCCACATGGCCCAGAAATCAGCAGAGGGTGATGCTATATTTTCTACCTCTTTGATTAAGCTATCCATCATTACAATCTGAGGTCAAACTCATATTAGCCGATTACTCGTCAACCTTCCGCTGTGAAGATACCCCCAAGTTTCTCCTTGGGTTCTACGTATTTCATCTTGGAATCCAAAACTCTCGATCCTAGGAAGAAAAATGGTGAAATGTAAGGTTAGGTTAGATGAGGTTAGAGGACGTGTGCTTGTCAATTATGACAAGTACAGTACCCGGAGGTCGAATTGACCCATTGTACAACGTCCTAGTTTCTCACACCACTTATGTTGTTAATTTTATACATGAGTGGTGGGACCTACAGTTTAAAGTCGACTCCGAACGACAGTTTTTTGAGAAACAGAGTTTTTGCCAGAAATCTGCTGAGAGGAAGTCGCCGAAGAAATACTTTTTGTATTTTGTCTTGATGTCTGGCCTGGGGCTCGAACCCTGGCCAGACATCTAATAAGCCAACACACTACCTACTAGACTGCAGCGACTTTTGGTGAAATGTATAGAATCTAGACAAATCGGGCCCTAAGTGAATATTTGAAGAACATGATGTTCATTGGATCTACCCAGAATTCACAATATAAACCTCCTAGCGACCATATCAAGACACTAATCGCTGCATTTAATACTGTAGAGCATCTCCTCTGTATACTCAGAGTTTTTGGACAGCACTTGTCTAGCCAAAAGTGATTTAAACGGTGTTACAGTAAGATCCGAACGAGCTAAACATTGATCAACCTGGTAGAAGGTAGAAGATTGGCTCTGGTGTGAGGCGTATTTTACGTGACATAAACAGTAAAAAAAGGAAATTCTATTCGTCCCTTCAAAAGTTTAGATTTTATCAAGATGACATTTCGGACTAATTTTGATCACCTACATACATACATTATTAGCCGTTGCAACTCTTTACGCCCTAGCTTCTCACAACGTACATTTTGTGGGTTTTATTTTTTCCATGAGTGCCGGGACCTACAATTTAATAGTGACTGCGAACAAGAGATGTAAGAAGCTTTTCTATGACTGTTAGGTACTCTCAGAACTGTAAGTAAGTTGTGTAAAGCAAAATACAATGGCGACCCAGAAAATTGCACGAATTAATTCTTTTAAACCTCTGATATCCTACTACTCTTTAACATTGTGTACTGAAAAGGAGTAAAAAAATATTAAGAAAACTGCTGAGTAAAACGAAACAATAAACTTCAATTCTACTCAGGCTCACACTTTGTTCTTTTTTTAGGACAAAAAGGATAACAACAGAATAAAATCTGAAAATCGTTTATAAATATTCTTCACATAAAATAAACAAAAACACAAGGCATGAGAGTCAGAGAGAGAGAGAGAGAGAGAGAGAGAGTTAAAGAAAAGGGAAGGGCAGGGTGGACTGTAGAGCAAAAATTTAGCAAAAATATTAAAATTTAATATTTGTTGTTGTTGTTGTGTTTTTATCAACAATGAAAAATCGCATTTTAACTGTTTTTAACAGTTTTTGTTTTCAGACAATTTCTAAAAGACGAGAGAAAAAAAATAGACAAAACGAGAGAGAGAGAGAGAGAGAGAGAGAGAGAGAGAGAGAGAAATCTGCTTATCAGCTGGAAAACAGAAAAATACAACAACAATAAATAGCAGCAACAACAACAACAAATTTATGTTTATATCAAAAGAATATTAAAGAGAGCCAGAAACAGAGCGGGAGAGAGAGAGCAGGAGAGAGCGGGAGAGAGCGCTAGTAGAAGTGAACAGAAGTAGAGAGAAGGAGTAAATAAATAAATAATATGCCAGAGCAAGGACACTGATAAGTTTAACACCAATTCATACTAAAACAGGACTTTATGGCAGGACTCTGTGGGTGAGAAGTAGAGAGGAATTTTTGGGTTAAATCGTTAAAACGTGGTTATTAACTGTAAATATATATTCACTGTGCTCTTTAAAAGGAACTTATTTTTAGCAGTAGAAGAGTAACATTAAATGCTTAAATCAGTTGCGAATTATTTTTTTAATTGTGTGCAAAGTAATACAGTCGCAGTGGGTATTATAAGAAGGGGTTCAGTGGAGTTTCTAAGCGTTTAATGTATCGGCAAAAATTTGGATTCAATTAGCCGCCACACATACAAAATAACTTTAAAGTATTAAGAGAACACTTTTATTTTTCTTTTTGAGACACAAGCAGGGAATATCGGAATAGAATAGAATACATAGGGATAACAACCTAACTTCTAACACCATTCATGTTGGGTGTGTTAATTTTATCCATGAGTGACGGGACCTTCTATTTCATGGCAATTTTATTTTACTTTCAAGGTTTTGTCAGAAGACTGTTAAAAGAAAGTCACTAAAAGACGTATTTTTTTCATAATTCTTTTTCTGCGAGATATCAGAGCTGAGATTCAAACTCATGACCTCTCGCCTAGTAGGCCAACACACTGTCTACTCGACTACGGCAGCTTTATGCATGGAATTCATTAAAATTTGTTATCAAAATACGGCATCCAGCTACGAGCCTCTTTTAAAGCTCAATGGATATATAAACAAACACAATCGCCAAATTTGGTAGGAGCAGCAGCCTGGGGTAGTACTGTTTGATATCGTTTAAGAGCCGGGGGCGTCTTTCGAGCGCACTTGTTTAGGAACGATGAGAATCGGTCAATTCAGCAAGTTGCCGTGCAGTTTTTCTGTCAAACTGCAAGAATTGGAGTTGATTGGCATGACTTTTCAACAACACAGTGAATCAAGCCACACAGCAAGTAATAGCATTATCACATTGAGAAGCGAGGGTGGAATTAAGTGAGGAATAAATCTCACGGAGTATTATAATTGGCCGCCAAGGTAATACGATTTGACACCATTAGACTCTATTTTGTGGAGACAACTGACGTCGCTAGTGTACAAGGACATTCCAGGCACAAATCCAGCCCTGGAAGACAGCATTTATGCAGCTAATGATGAGATACCGAATGGACGACATTAGTCCAAGCTACAGTGGTGGCCTTATAATTAGAAACGATGTTTCTGGAACAGAGTTCTCTATAGTGACGAATCTAAATTTAATTTGTCCCAATCTGATGTAAAAACGTATGTAAGACGTCCTCCAAACAAAGCCTTTGATCCCAGGTACACAGTGAAAACTGTAAAACAAATTAACAAAAATACATATTGCTAAGTCGTTTCTAATTATAAGGCCACCACTGCATGTGCGTCATTAATATAAAATATTCTTTAAGTGTTGTCGCCGTAGCCTAGTAGGTAGTACGTTGGCTTATTAGACGTGAGGCCACGGTTCGAACTCCAGGTCAGAAATCTCCAACAAAATGAAATACGAAAAAATATTTCTCCGGCGACTTACTCTTAGCAGATTTCTGACTAGAACTCTGGAGTAAATGAAGACTTTACCATGAACGGTTTCTTAAAAGTCTGTCGATCAGGGTCGGCTTTAAACTGTAGGTCCCGCCACTCATATATAAAATTAACGCACACAACATAAGTGGTGTGAGGAGCTAGGTTGTAAACCTGCCTTAAGGATTTTAATGTCCAATTATGTATGTATATATGTAACTTAAAGAGCCCGGTTTGTCTAGTCTCGATATGCGGGGATACATTTTCCCATCCTTTTTTCTTGCGAGTAAGTGAAGTTTGTGTGAAATTATTAGTTTTCCTCTCAAGAAAGGACAGCCCACCTCCACGTTATTAGCTGTTGTTCCACAGCTTTTGCAGGTATGTTACCTATCCCTCTAAAGGATAGTTATTGAATGTTTAGGTCTTTGGCAATATTTTATTTGGTGCACACACTCTAAACTGTAAAATCTAAAAATGTATGACAAATTTACATTTAAACAGCGCGTTATTAATACTTTTTTCACTTGAATAAGCCAAATCCAAAAGAATTTTTTCTCTTATAACCTGGTAAATAGGCCTCTGTCTTAAAATTCACAAATAAAATGTTTTTTTTTCTTTATCGTGGAATCATCCAAAGAGAACAGCTAGGGAGACAAAAGTCTACCTTTTCACGAAATGTCCGTTGAAAAACACATTTATTTTGACTATGAACTCTCACAAATTCATTCCATTGTCTCTCTCTCTTTCCCTCCTTATCTGTATTTCTCTTCTCCAAGAGTATAAGTTTTCATTAATGTTTTTTGTTGGAATTTGTTTGTAACAAATAATAGGAGCTCAGGTTTTATACGGCAGCTATCTTCTACATTTTGTCTCTCTCTCTCTCTCTCACTTTCCAAAAAAAATTTTCTTAAATTTTTTTTAACATAAACAATGTTAAACCAAATAAACATACACAATGACACAACATATACAATAACAACAAGTATTAAATACAAAAAAGAAAACAAAAATATAAAGGACATAAACAACAACATTAACATGTTTGTTGTTCTCCTAAATACATGGGGAATACACACGTACATACATAACAGTATTATAATGCTTGGTTAAGAGTTTCATGTTTAACACATAGAAAGATGGAGAGCGAGAGAGAGAGAGAGCGAAAGAGAGTTTATTAAATTGTTGTTTAACCCAGTGTTGCCACCAACAGCTTTATGAGTTACACACAAATGGCATCGAAATTACACATATGAAAAAAAATTACACACAAAATTCTGTTTTTACAAATATTGCATATACATATATATTATGTAAACAATAAAATTATATATTCATATACATACTTAAAATAATAATTTATGAATGCATAAGTATATGTATGTAGGTTAGATTAGGTTAGAGGACGTGTACTTGTCAATTAAGACAAGTACAGTACCCGGAGGTCGAATTGACCCATTGCACAACGTCTTAGTTTCTCACACCACCTATGTTGTGTGTGTTAATTTTATACATGAGTGGTGGGACCTACAGTTTCAAGTCGACTCCGAACGACAGATGTTTGAGAACCTTTTCATGGCAATTTTTAATTGTTCTGAGAGAGAAGTCGCCGAAGAAATACTTTTTTGTATTTTGTCTTGATGTCTTTCCTGCGGCTCGAACCCTGGCTTTACGTCAAATAAGCCAACACACTACTTACCAGACTACGGCGATTTAAAAAATGTATGAATGTATAAATAAAAATGTAACGTAAAACTCAAATAGAAGTATTGTTTTCTTTTTCTAACAAAAGACATGTAAATGCGTATGTGGGCTCTAGGAGTCAACTAATCTCCTAGAGTCTATCAAAAGGAGTTGAAGAATGGGATACGTATGTTCTTCTGAAATATATATACCCTAATAAAATACGAAGGCTGAGGATTTTGTTTCAACTTAGCCTTTATTGCCTTATTGGAGGTTCCTTAACAACTGATGGTAATTATTTTTAACAGGTTTTACGTAAACAATACAAATATTGAATTTACCAATATATATAATTCATAAAGTCGCCGTTGTCTCGTAGGTAGTGTGTTGGCTTATTAGACGTGAGGCCTCGGTTCACCCCAGGTCAGGCATCTCCAACTGAATGAAATATGAGAAAATATTTCTTCAGCGACTTCATCTCAGCAGATTTCTGACAAAAACTCTGAGAGTAAATAAAATTGCAATGAAAAGTTTCTTAAAAATCTATCGTTCGGAGTCGACGTTAAACTGTAGATCCCGCCACTGATTTATAAAATTAACACACATAACTTGAGTGGCGTGAAAAGCTTGGCCGTAATCCTGACTGAAGGGTTGGTTGTAATGGCCAATTATATACATATGTTATGTTGTGTATAATTCATATATATTTATATATAATAAAAAAACAAGTACATAATATTCGTATAACAGATTAAACAAAAAAAAAAATAATTCACAATATGTTTGTATTACACTAAGAAAAATATGTTGAACACAGTTCAATAGCATATATCAAACATTATCTTTACATGTATTTATATTAGTAAAGCCGAAAGTCCATACCATGCGTTTTGCATAACATGCGTATACCGAAAAAGTAGAATCAGTGTATTTGATTGTGACAAGTTACAGAAGAAAAAGCATAATATGCATAGACGCATACAAAGTAGGATTACTTTCTACTTTTCTATGCGAATAATGCAGTGTTGGAAAATGTCAGCAGTTTTTTAAACTTGGCATGCCAAATTGTATACTATTGTGAATGGTTTCTACAAATATGTTTAAATAGTGCATTACTATTTTCGCATTTTTCTTTATTTGTATTATAAAAATATTAATAAACACATATTTCATAATAAAGTTTATTACTAATTTAAGAGGAAAATATATTAAAATACATTTTTTAACAAATTTCTTTCATGAACAAAATATGTATATGATGATTGTTTATACATATGTATGTATATGATTGTTTTTATGTACTGAGTGTCATCTATTTTGAATTTATCAATTGGTAAACAAGAAAAATGGAGGATAAATTTACTGAAAACACTCGCCTTGTGTTCTTTTGAGGATTTTCGTAGGCCTTAACAGCACAATACAATGTAATTTTTGTGTAAAACTATTAATAATAAAAACAACTAATAACAATTTTTAATTTTTCGTTCCAAGAAATTAAAAAATGTTGGCAACTTTCAGCAGGAAAAATTTTTTATGAGCAGTAAACAAGAAAAATGGAGGATAAATTTACTGAAAACACTCGTCTTGTGTTCTTTTGAGGATTTTCGTAGGCCTTAACAGCACAATACAATGTAATTTTTGTGTAAAACTATTAATAATAAAAACAACTAATAACAATTTTTAATTTTTCGTTCCAAGAAATTAAAAAATGTTGGCAACTTTCAGCAGGAAAAATTTTTTATGAGCAGTACGTCTTATTTTGATCTTATTATATTTAGCTTCTTAATTAACTCTTGCTCAAGAAACTATACTCATTGTGACCGAAATTCACCAACATTTCGATTAATATTTAAATATTTAAGAATCTTTAAACTTTTCATTGACGAAATTAAAAAATATTCCAAATTTTCCCTTTTTTAACACAAAATAAATGTTTGTTTACATTTAATTTTTTTACTTTATCTGCCAGTTTTCACTCTGTATATCTGTTGCTTCTAACACATTTGCCTCGCAAAACTTATAACATTTTTTTTCTCCCTCTAAATTGACCGTTCCTTTTATGTTATGAGCGTTTTTCAAATGTAAACTCATAAATTTAAATAAACTCATAAATTTGAAATTAATGTCATAAATTCTTTTAAAATTACAATTTGATTTTCTATTTTTTCCAAAAATGTTCTTGTTCGCTTGTTTGTTGTTTACCACAACAGCTGATCAAAACAAAAAACCAGTCGCATAAACGCATTGTGTGTAACTTGCAATAAAATCGGCATAGAAAGCAAGATTCGCAAGGCGCATGAAAAGGATGGTATGGACTTTCGGCTTAAGAGATATATGTAGGTGTTTATTTTTGCAAACTAGTGTTGGAAATTGCAATAAATTTTCAAAACAAATTAGTGTTAACAAATTGACTGTTAAAAAAGAGCGATTAAAGAAAAAGTTGAACAAAAAATAAAATTACACACAAATTACACACGAAGCTAATTACACACACGCTACACACACAATGCAAAATTACACACAATATGTGTAATTACACACAAGGTGGCAACACTGGTTTAACCGCTCACAAACAAGAGTGATGTGTACATATTCCTCTACAACAGCAATAAAGGGAAGAGTGCGGTTATATTTTTGTGTACCATTTTAACATAAGAACAACAAGTTTCTCCTGTATTCGTTTGTAAACGCGTAAGTTGTGAGTAAACGAAGTATTTGAGCTGGTTTGATGGTCCTTGCTAATGTTGTTATCCTGGTAGTTTAGTGTACGTATAAACATGTTGTACAGACAGACATACACTTTCGGGTTTTTCCTTTTTTCCGTTTTTTTGAAGAAAAGCAAAAGAGCAAAATATAAGAGAAACAGGGAGAGTGAGAAAGTTTAAAAGGATGATTTAAGTGCGTAGAGGAATAAGAAATGCTTTCACGAGAATAGTAAGACTGCAAACGAAGATTATGTAGTTGCCAGTAGTAAAGAAAATATTCAAATAAAATCTCATTGTGATTCTGTAATCGGTCACTACATGTCGATTTAATGCAATTACTGACCACGAAATCTTTCGTTTTGAGAATCCAGCTGAAATTTCAAAAGTTCATAAGTGTGAATAAGAACAAATGATTGGCTGAGGGTGTAATTTATTACTTAAGATGGCTCCAGTTTAGTTTGACATCAAAATATGTGTCCGTATGAGCACGTAAAATTTGAATTTTGAATTTCTTAACTGAGAGGTTACCAAAGGGTAGTAGGTAGTGTGTTGGCTTATGAAACGATTCAAACACCAGCTCAGAAATCTCTAACAAAACGAAATGTAAGAAAAAAGAATTTTTCTTTAAGCGACTAACTCTCAGCATGAAGAGTTTCTAAAAAATCTGTCGTTTGAAGTCCATACAGTCACACAGATAATTATACGTACCCCCCTAAAAATCATTTTTTTAAATGATATTATATGGACAAGTCAACTGATTTTTGCGCCAAATTTTTTGTTTTCCGTCACAGCCGAACAAATTATATTTGTTCTCATAACTAAATATTACATTCGCCCAAAAATCAGTTGACTTGTCCATATATTGTTGGGCAAATTTCAGTTGTGGCTTTTTTTCTCGGCACTCGGCTGCGGAAACCGTTCTTTCTCAAAACACTTCGAACTGTTTCGGAATGCACAATAACATTGTGATCACTTTCCGAGGTATTTCGTATTTCTACGGCTGTAGTCATAGGATTTTTATCCACAATACCTTTTATATACCGGGCTACCCTTGGAGAAATTTTATACGATATATACGTCGTACGTATAATTTTCTGTGGTGGTGCCACATTGGTTTTAAGCAAACTGCAGTCACAAATTCATAGATTTTGGGAATCTTTTTTCTTTATTGAAGTAAATGTGTCGTTACAGACGCTAATGTAAAGAAATTTTGGATTAGAAATTCATTACTTTTTAAAAAAATGATTTTTAAGGGGGCGGGTGTACGTATAATTATCTTTGTGACTGTATATACTGTAAACTGGGTGGTTTGATAAAATACCCCGACTAATGACCAATTAAGTAAGTAATGGTCTGGAGATGACGTTGGACCTTTTTTTTGGAAATAACTTTTTTAGACTCGAATTAATGATTCTGAACTGAACGGTTTGTAGTTCCAATAAGTCAATATCACGATATACCCAATGGATCGATTTTAGCTTTATTCCCTGAGAAGTTTCCGGAAAGATTAAATGCAGCGATTTGACGCTGTTACAACTACGTAGGCCAAATACATGATTCTGTATTTCATACAAAGATATTTCGTATCAAAGACGGTAAAGGGACAGTCTGTAGAAGTTGAATCATGCAGGTGGACAAAATAAGATACCCTCTGCTGAGTTTCAAGGCATGAAGAACTTCTCGGCAATGCACAAACAGATGAGCTTGCAAGCAGTAAAGTTTCCACGCCGTAGGTGGACTCAGAATCCTTCTGTGGCGTTGGGCGCATATATGGAAAGGGGTGCTTAACGAAAGGGAAGATGAAAAGCAGCAAACACTCTTCTCAAACCAAGTGAGTTTGATGCAATTAAAACTTTTGTTGAGAAATTACAATAAAAGGAGATCTGAGTCATGTATCTGACCATCCAGGAGTAATCTGAGGTAAGTAGCAGATCTTTTGACAGGGTACTGTAGACTCAGGGTATATTTATTCAGAAGAAGAAAATTTTGTGATGATGAGAATGAGTCATCAGAACACATTTTAGGAACCTGTGGGACATTAAAAGAGACTCATTTATTCATTCTTGGAAGTTGTGGCGCATTAATACATCCTAGAAAGAAACACACTAGAAGAAAACACCAGGTGCTAGTCAGGGAATTGTCATTGTTAACGCGAACAACATTCTGAAGTTTGTCAGGGCAATAGGCTTGGAGAAGACATTATTGAGATAACCCATAAAGTATCAGGATCGTGTGGTCGAAATACTAATGCACCTCATCACGGCAGTAATAACACAAAATAAAACAAGTTGCATTGAAATTCAGGAGTGTTTTACTATACTTACGGAACCGAAAACTGGATAATCCACTAATATGCAGTAGGCCTATGGCACAAATATTATTAAACCCTATCACCTGTCCTACTGTAAAGTGTAATTAAGCCACTTATAGTTAAAATGAATCTTTTTGTTTTTCTTGAAAGGAGGACACTCATTAAACAAAAATAAAAAATAAAAAAAAATTTTTTAAATTCTTTTTTTTTATGAAAACGAATTAATGATGATGATGATGATGATGATGATGGCTTTTGATTGATAAGAAAATTCTGTCGTTTTTTTTTTTTACTGTGTATTCCGTTGAGGTGGATTCTTTGGCGTGTTTTTTTATTTTTGTGTTTTAAACTTTAGTGGTGTTCGTTTTATTATTTAATTTTTCTTGTTGTTGTTAAATTTGACCTAAAAAAGAAACAGAAATTGAGAACGAAACGCAACAAAACAAACGAAACGAAAATGTTTTAATCGTCGCCTGGCGGCATTTTGATGCCAATTTTTGATAATACTGATGGATTTTTATATTTCAATGATAAAGTATTTAAAAAAAACACACAAACACATATAAAAAAGGCAACAACAACACATAAAAATTATAATAATGAATACAATTTTGCTATTGTTGTCGCTGTCGTTGTTGTTGTTGTTGGTGTTGATTTTTTAAGTAACTTTTTGGGTGAAATGTTTTGCTTTTAAAATTAATTTTTTAAAAAATGATTTTTTAATTTGTTGTTGATTCTTTTTTTCTTGTTTTTCTTTAAAACGATTAAAATTACGCTAATGGAGGAACAGGTAATTTTTTTTTAACGGAATTAAAAAATACACAAGGCTGCGTAGCTACTTAATGCCTTTGGTGGGGCCAGGATAAAACAGTAGTAGGCTGGTCAAACATTAGCTCTTCCATTTCGCAGTTCCTATAAACCTTTGCTTAATCTCATTCTTTTGAGGAACCTTTAGCAGCTATTCTATCTGCGGATCATTGTAACCCTGGCACCTATTCAGTCAGAGGGTCAGTATTCTTTTAAATTTCGCACTAAAAACTTCCTATTGTTACGAGGGTGCATACATAATACATACATAATTGATCATTACAATTCTTCAGTTAGGATTACGACTTAGTTTCTCACACCACTTATGTTGTGTGCGTTAATTTTATACATGAGTGGCGGGACCTACAGTTTAAAGTCGGCTCCGAACGACAGATTTTTGAGAAACTTTTTATGGCAATTTTATTTCTTCTCAGAGTTTTTGCCAGAAAGGCAAAGAGAGGAAGTCGCCTAAGAAATACTATTTGTATTTTGTTTTGATGTCTTGAACTCGTCTAATAAGCCAACGCAATACCTACTAGACTACGGCAACTGCGAGGGTGGCTCATTATTATTATTGCCGCAAAGAGGTGACATGATACACCAACATACGATCTATTGCACTCTTCTCAATCTATGTAGGATGTACATACGTATAATGTCTTCTTGAAGCCTATTAGTCTAATAAAGATATGGAAGTCAACAGCGACAATTCCTTGCACCTGATACTACCCACGTGTTTCCCACCAGGAGTCATTAATACCTTACAAGTTTCAAGCATGTATTCTGATGATTCATTTTCACAAATTTTGTTTAAACAAGTGTACGGTGAGTCTACAGTGCTCTGTTAAAGTCCGGTTACTAAATTCAGGTTATTCCTGGGCAATCCGATGCTCGACTCAAATTTCATTTTGTTATAATTTAAATTACCATTGTATTAGTCTAGTAAGTAGTGTGCTGGTTTATTAGACGTGAGGCCGCGGTTCAAATCCCATATCGAACAAAACGAAATATGGAAAAATATTTCTGCGGCAACTTTCTCCTAAATTTTCTGGCAAAAACTCTGCGAGTAAAAAAAAATTGATACGAACAGATTCTGAAAAATCTGTTGTTCGGAATCCACTTTAAACTTTAGATTCCGCCACTTTTGGATAAATTTAACACACACAACATGGGTGGTGTGGTGAAGCTAGGTCATAATTCTAATTAAACGGTTGTAATATGTATCTATGTGTGTAATACCCTCGGCAACATAGACCACTTGAATTTAAATAATAAAGACCCCATAATGAAACAAATTTTGCGCAAATTTTGTTTTAAAATCCGATAGTATTCCAGGTATGGTATGATGGATTATTTAAGGTTCAAGAGGTATTCTTGCCAAGAAAAGTTTCTCAAAAATCTGTTTTTCGGAGTCGGCTTTAAAATGTAGTTCCTGCCGCTCATACAGTGGTGGCCTTATAATTAGAAACGATGTTTCTGGAACAGAGTTGTCTGGAGTGACGAATCTAAGTTTAATTTGTCCCAATCTGATGAAAAAACGTATGTAAAACGTCCTCCAAACAAAGCCTTTGATCCCAGGTACACAGTGAAAACTGTAAAACAAATTAACAAACCTACATGTTGCTAAGTCGTTTCTAATTATAAGGCCACCACTGTATATAAATTTACTACACACAACGTAAGTGGTGTGAGAAGCTAAATCGTAATCCTTACTAAAGGCTTTTAATGACAAATTATGTTATGAAGTATTCTTGATACTTTCAATATTGCGACTTTACATACAAAGGTCCAAAAATATCAGCAACAAACTGTAGTAGTTGGAGATGGTTTTTGGAGGTCACATGCTTTCCAAAGCAATAGTGAAAATCACTAAGTTTTCAAGATTTGTGTCTTTGCAGTTGTTATTGTTTTTTATAACCGATCTCTTCAATCGATATGTTTGCCAGCTATTTTGCAGATATAATCGATGCCTTGATACAGAGAATTTTAAACTGAATTTTTGTTTTAATGATTCAGTGGAATTTCTAAGTGCTTCTGTTTAAAAGTGGATCATAAGTAGTATTTTTAGCAAAATAATGGCCACTTATTTTGGGTTAATATAAAATGTATTTGTATTTGTATTTAAAATTTGTATTAAAAACAAATATGACACGCATCACGTCATTATCAATTGTTTTAAAATCTCTACATTTTTTTTCAAAAAAAATTTCTATAAATTGTGTGTCTTGTTTCTCTGTACGCTTATCGCTAATATTCTAAATCATCTCTTAATTGCTGTGTAAAGAAAATAACAAAAACAACAACTACGACAGCAACAAGCAGCAAATGTTTAAAATTTCAAACTCTGTAGAGATTTAGAGATGGAGCTAAGCAATTAAAAGAAAAATAAAACAAAAAATCGGTCCATTTAGCTGATAATTCTATAAACACTTGTTTTACTTTTCCTATCTTTCGTGTGTTATTTTTTTATTATTTTTTTTTGTTCAAAGTTATAAAAATTTTGTCTTTTTTTTTGAATGTTTATCCTTAAATCTTAAAAATTTGTATTTATTTTTAATACTTTTTTGAAATTGTTTTTCGTTTTTTCTTTGTTTGAAATGTTACACGTACATCTGATTTTTTCTAATTTCAGTTTTTTTTTGTTTTTGTTTAGATGCGGCAAATTTGACTTTCTAAAAAACAAATACAAAACTTCTTGTGGCCATAATTTATAACAAATTATACAAATAAAAAAAATTTACTTTTTATTTTTTAATCATTAAGATTAAAATTAAAATAAATTAAAATAAAAAAAGAAAAAAGTTGGTAAACATGGTATACATTGTACGTTTGCTATGTAAAAAGTTTTGTTTTTATGGAGAGTATTGAGATTAGAAAACAAAAACAAAAATTATTCTGAATTGGTTTTTGGTTTTTAATTGTTTTTTAAAGCCAATTTGTTGTTCACATAACTTTTTCTCTATGTAGCATGGCATGGCATGCATATGGCTCTTTTATTACAGGTTTTTTTGCTTCTGTATTATGTATGATGGTGGCACGTGCTTTGAAATGTTTTACAAGTAACCACGTGTCTACTCTCTTTTAGTACTCAGTCACACACTCTCCCTCTCTCTAGCTCTCTAACTTTTTCTCTCACTCATAAAAAAAACACAAAAATTATAAAATATTTGAAATATTTTCGATTAAAAGTAAAGAAAAAAAAAACTCAATAAATAATTAAATTCCCTGAATCATTTCTTTTTTTTTTTTAATAAAATATTCTCATAACAATGCTCAAGACATTGTTTTTCGTATACCAAGCATTTCACCTTCATCACTCATACATATGTAAACAACATTGTTGCTCTAATAAAAAAAAATTCTGTGAGAGTTACTATTCATTCCATCTGCTCTTTTCATTTCGCTTCTCTATCTCTGTAGCTCCCTCCCCTTATAACTGTATTTCATACGATTCATCATTACTTGTGTGTGCTGCTGAGCAAAAATTCATTACGTTTCTATAACCTGTTATCCTGTTACTTGGTGAGAATAAAAACAAATCCATTCCTGTATTATATGCTCCCATAGTGAGAGTATAAAATTTTGTTTTTGCTAAAACTCTTATTAAATGAGAGTGAGAGTGAGCGTGAGCGTAAGAGTATATTGTATGGGGAAAATTATATTAAAGAATTAAAAAGAGCATGACAATGTTTTGTTATAAAATAGAGTACAATTGCTGAATACATAGTCCAATACACTTACACTATAAGAAGTAATTTTATAGAGAAGGTTTCTTAATACATGCCAAACATCTTGCTTTCAGTTCCTCTTTCTCTCTGCAGTTTAATGGCAAAAACTCTGAGTAAAAAAAAAATTGCCAAGAGAAGTTTCTCAAAAATCTGTCGACTTTAAACTGAAGGTCTCGCTACTCATAAGTGGCGGTAGGACCTAGGTTGTAATGCTGACTGATAGGTTGTAATAACCAATTATGTATGTAAAGGGTGTTTTTTATAGAGGTATAGAACTTTAAGTTGCAATAACACAACGATGGTTTATTCGATTGACATGAATTTTATTTATCCGAAAGATAATCTTTTGGCATTACATTTTAAATATGATTTCTGGCATATGACCGCCACGGCTGGCGCGGATGTAGTCCAATCTGGACGTCCAATTTTCGATGACTTTTTCCAACATTTGTGGCCGTATATCGGCAATAATACGGCGACTGTTGTCTTCCAAATGGTCAAGCGTGTGTGGCTTTACCGCATAGACCAATGACTTTACATAGCCCCACAGAAAGTAGTCTAGCGATGTTAAATCACAAGATCTTGAAGGCCAATTCACAGGTCCAAAACGTGAAATTAGGCGGTCAACAAACGTGTCTTTCAATAAATCTATTGTGGCACGAGCTGTGTGACATATTGCGCCGTCTTGTTGAAACCACATCTCCTGGACATCATGGTTATTCAATTCAGGAATGAAAAAGTTTGTAATCATGGCTCTATACCGATCACCATTTACTGTAACGTTCTGGCCCATAAAGCGCACCAAACAGTCAGTTTTTCTGAATGTAACGGTGTTTCCACATACACTTGAGGATTGCGGCAGTTTTGTTTGTTGACGTAGCCATTCAACCAGAAGTGTGCTTCATCGCTAAACAAAATTCGCTTATGAAAATCGGGAACAACGGTAATCTCGTTTTGGGCCAATTCGTGCTCGATGGCGGATGGACTCATTCGGGTCTTCCTCAATGCTACGCTCTACAGCAGCAATAGCTTCTTCTGTACGCACCGTACAGCGTCTCTGGGGATGTGAGTTATCAATAAGAGTAAACGTGATGCGAAAACGTTCCGTGGTTAATCGAATTAACTGCTCTGATGGACGATTTTGTCGACGATAAAATGGACGTAGTGCGCGATACGTTTTCCGCACAGAAACATTATTTTCGAAATAAAATTGCACTATTTGCAAGCGTTGTTCAGGCGTGAGTCTATTCATGATGAATTGCCAAACCAAACTGAGAATAAATCACTTGACAGCTGTTAAATCGGTCGCCATCTTGAAAAGTAATGCCAACTTAAAGTTCTATGCCTCAACAAAAAACACCCTTTAGCAAGTAAATTAACATTTTAGAAGTCCGTCCACTGCTGGATATTTTAGAGCCAACACAACTCGCTTTTTCTCTGAAACTTTTTATCCTTAACATTGGGCTCTCCTTCTCTCTTACTATCAATCCAAGTGTATGCATCTGTGCATATATGTACGTGAGTGTATTAGTCTGTAAGCATGCATATGTACGTGTGTGAGAATAAGTCAAGAGCCTTTGTCACTCTATATCTTCGTTTTCATTGAGTATATTTAATTTCAATCATCTACAGAAATGTTCTGGCCCCATTAACGCCACAGAAATGTCTCCCCTCTCAAGCTCGTTCGCTTATGTTCATTGCCGAGAATGCCCACATGACCTGGGACCCTATACAAAGCCACCTATTTTTGCCTAACTAGTCGGTTCAGCTTCCCCAGAGAGTTCCATACTGTCTCCGATTTAACTACATAAGAGCCGAGTGCTCCAATGACGGCATGACTTTCGGATTGTATTGCTATGTCCCCTGTTTTCTGTACCTCATAACCAAGTTAAATTGAGCACATCTTTCGATAGTATAAACTTCCGCTTAAAAGATACCTCCGAATTTCCATATGGGCTCTGAATCTTTCATTGTGAGGCCAAAAAGAACCCGCTCCAGCTGCAAGATCAGTTCTTGATCCATCCATCTGTATACCACAACTGTTTTCTGTACCTCATAACCAAACACATCTTTTGAGGGTATAAATTTCCGCTTAAAAGATACCCACAAATTTCACCATGGGCACTGAATCTTTCAATCTGAGATCAAAAATACCAGTTCCAGCTGCAAGATTAGTTCTTAATCCATCCTCTTTGAGAAGAGTACGTATGCTTCCAGATTATTCCATTCATTTTTGTTACTAAGACTCGTTGGGTATCATCTTGACTGGTTTTGTCCAGGCGAGAGTTAAAGAGGGTGCTGTCGATTCCTTCGATCCTGATATATCTTCTAATGGTTTGACTCCCACCAACCTAACCATAGACTCCAAAGCTTTGGACTTTACTACCATATGCAGTGCACTTGAACAGAGGCTACAACGGCGCTGTAGTAAATGTACTCATTGCTCATGTTATACCATGTCCAACTCAACTAGAGCTGTTTTCAAACAGTAGCTGCATGATAAACAAAAGCCACACGATGCAAATACATACAACACTAAGAATACAATGAACGTGTTGGTTATCTAAAGCTGCACACACACACATATGTACGACGAACCTGGTTGCGCCTGGTACCAACAACAGGTATGTGACAAAAGGGGATAGACAACATAAGCAAAGTACACAAACAACAATGTATTAGCAATAGAGCTCTTGAGAAGGCGAGATCACGAACCCTCCACTACAAGAATGTTCGTTAGACTGGTTGTGTCGGAATATAAAAGGGCGGGACAAAGCAGGCAGCAATCAGTAAGAATTCAGCCAGCCTTGTGTGAAGTTGCGCGTGAACAAAACAAGTGATTGTAAAGCGAATAGTTGTGTGATAAGAACTAGTAAAGTGAATAAGCAGATTATTTTTGTTGTATCGTTAAGTTGTATACGGTGGCATACAAAAGTAGTATAAAAAATAGAGTTTAACTGAAATTAAACACATATTTGTTTTTACTTTGTTTGCAATTAACGAACTCATATTTAAACGTTTTTAAAAAGGTAAAAACGTAACAATATATTCAGTGAATTCATCACCAGAATTATCCTGCAAGTATTTTGCTTATCATTATGTTTCTCTACATAAGTCCTCCATGTAAATTTAATATCCATTGTTATTGCTAGATGTAGTCTAAGCATCCGATTCATTATCGATTTATTGCAGAACGAATCCACCAGAAATTCTGCCAACTGGCCACCATGATCATGCGATTTAACGCTGTGAGTTTTTTTCTTTGGAGCTTTGGGAAATCGCGGGTTTATGCAAATAAATCAAAAACTATTTCTAAGTTCGAATGCAAGATTCCAAGCCTCATCGGTGGAATGCAGTAATGTCTTTGTGAAAAAACAATTAAAATTTTATGTAAATTTTGTGCAACAACATTATTAAGTGATTGCTCTACTGTTACACATTCTGGGATGATAGGGTTGCCATGGAAATTTTATGAAAAGAGTAAAGGCCTGTCATCCAAACTGTGAAGGCAATTTCACGGCTACATAATCAGAATAATATTTTTCAGCAGGTGATTGGTCGGTCTACTACAGCACATTCTAGGATGACAGGGTTGCCATCTGTCATTACCTAAAAGCAGTTTTCTCTATGAAAATGTGTTGTATTGAGTGTAGCAATAAATATTCATTAAGTCGTGCACTTTCTAAAGAGTTGGTGAGGCTAGATGTTACTCCATGTGGAGTGCGGAAATTTCGGGGAATGGTTATTTAAATGAAAATTATTTTCCATTTACCAAAATCGAACTTAAAATGACATGCTCTTAACTAAATTTTTTTTATTCGATTCTTATTTTGCATTTCCTTTAAAATCTAAACCGCAATGTAATTACACACAGTTACTAAAGTATACATACGGTTAACAAATTTCAGAAATTTTTTAACCAAGACCGTCTTAAAATCGAGGAAAGTTGTCGGACAATTATAAAGATTTTAAACGAAAACGGATTGGTTAAAAAATTTCTGAAATTTGTTAACCGTATGTATACTTTAGTAACTGTGTGTACCTTTGGCCAGCCTAATGGAAATATCAAATCTTTTACTATCTCCGGCCAGATCTCATTGTGGACACAGAAATATTTCATTAAAATTATAAGTTCGGCCATGAGAACGCAATGCGAATAGAAATTTTGTTTTGTTTTTGCCTTAAACTTTTGAAATTCGTAAATACAACACAACACAACAGGCAACAGAACAGAATACAATTGTTTTAAGAGCCCTGTAGGTGCAACATTTTAATGAATGAATGACTAAATGAATGGATGAATAAATGAAATGAAATTGTAGCTGGAATTAGATTTTGGTTGGTATTGGTTTGTAATTTTTTTGTCACGCAAAATTTGCCCCAAATATGGGAAACCTTTAAAGATTTGTATTCAAAGTCCCCAAAGAGTTGTTGGTACTACTGGTGGTGTAGTAGCTTGTAAGGCATGCAACACAAAAGCACACCTTTTTTTCTCTGTCTGTTTGTATGTGATAAAAATATGTCCTGGAAAAAAGTGTCTATTTGCAGTAACAAAAACAATAGCAAAACGAATGATAAACAAAAAAAAAAAATGAAAAGGAAGATAATGAATGAAATGTTGTTGATAAAAATGAAAAAAAAAACATTGTTGTAGTTGTCATTGTTGTTGTTGTTGTTGTAACGACAACAATACATATTTCACCACCTACACAGCTAAACCCCAATACGCCAAAGAAAACCAAAATAACCCCTTCATTGCCACACCACACCAGAGCGACAGTATTTGTAAAAATACTTTAACGACTGCTGATGTTGATGTTGATTTTTTTTTTACAGGAGACAATAACTCCCCTGTGCAGGCATAGGGAGGGGAGACAGGGTGTAAAGGGAGAGGGAGAGAGAGAGAGAACGGAAAAAAATCGAAACAGAAAACATTACTCTTATCATTTGTAGAACAGCATGGCATGCCATTCATATCCATGTGATATGGCCAAAATGATAAGAAATGACCGAACGACCAGGAACCAAAAACTCGCATAAAAGAGAAATTCCAAAAGCACTGGAAAGAAAAAATATTGTGTTGTGGGTAAACGATATAGAAAGTGGGAGAAGAAGAATGCTTGGGGGGTAGGTTTAGGTGTAAAGGGTTTATCACTCATATTCACATACAATATTCACGCAATAAAAGTCCACAAACTATGATTGTATGTGCGTGTGGCATGCCTATCTTGTGCTTTCTGTTTCTGCCCCTCTGCCGTTGTAAATCTACAGTCGTCGTATCTGCCGTCATTTGTAGTGGGAGTCAAGAAATGCTGCTGCATGAATGGCATGCAATAATGGATTAAATCCTGCTGTTGCGGACTGAAATCCAAAACGATTGAATGAAATGGAAAATTGATTTAAATTTTCCACGAAAAAAAGTATTTTCGAGGATGAAGAAACATTAAAACAGAACAAAATGTCTGTTTAAGATGTGATTTTAGGTGTTCCCTGTTATCCAGATGCTTCAGATTGACGAAGGTTTGTCACTAAACTCCCTCTATACTAGTCTCTTCTGTAATATTAGCACCTGAGCTTAAATTGTTTAAATTCAAACGTCTTGGGCACTTTAATTTCGGCTACAATCAAGTTAAGCTTCTCTCTGAATATCGCACATCTCAGTATGATTGTTTTATTTAATCTCCCTTGTATTAGAGCCACAGACTATTCCGGTGGAGTCTTCACTATTGTCTATACACTGTACAATGGGTCAATTCGACCTCCGGGTACAGTACTTGTCCTAATTGACAAGTACACGTCCTCTAACCTATTGTCTATACACTACACTGCGGCTCTCGAACATTGAATTGTATGGGATGGGCCACCTAACGGTTTAAATCTGAACCATCGGCTATTTTGAATCTGGCAATACTTATGCCATTCTATTCTGTCACAGAATTCAATATATTATCGCCATTGAAAGTAATGCATCGATTTACACTTAAGCAAGGTTGGTATTTATTGGGCCAAAGGGACCCAATGATGCCGGTTTTGACAAAAAAAAAAACAATTTTTTCAAATGACGTTCGTTTTCATCTTAATAGGTACGTTAATAAGCAAAATTGCCGTATTAGGGAAGTCGCCGTAGCCTAGTAGGTAGTATGTTGGCTTATTAGACGTAAAGCCAGGGTTCGAGCCCCAGGCCCCGCATTTGGGGCTCAGAAAACCCCGTTAATAAGCAAACTTGCCGTATTTGGGAAGACGCCGTAGCCTAGTAGGTAGTATGTTGGCTTATTAGACGTAAAGCCAGGGTTCGAGCCCCAGGCCCCGTATTTGGGGCTCAGAAAACCCATACGTTGTCTTACAGAAGTTAATGCATCCATTACGACGGACTGTTTGGTGCGGCTTGGCCCTTATTTCTTTGAAAATGAGGACAGCGAACCATTACGGTCAATAAGGAGACACCTATCGCACTATGATAACCGTTTTTTTGTGTCCGCTCTTCATGGTATTAAGGTGAACCATGTTTGGCTTCATGCCGATCAATTTATTTCGTCAAACGCGTGATGAGCGTTTAATTAGCCGTAATGGCTAATGGTAGCCGTAATGGTAACCGCGAAGAAGCTGCGATTTGACACCATTGCACTATTTTCTGTGGTGCGCCATTAAAGATAAATGTTATGACGACATACCAGAGACAATTGAGTATTTGATGGCCAACTTGCGTGATATCATTGCCGAGATACGATCCCATACACTCGAAAAAGTGAATGAAAATTGGTCCAATCGAATGGGGTACTGTGAGGCAAGCCTGCTCAGTCATATGAATGAAATAATTTGTCAATTCACACAAGCCGTTGTATTCACACAAGCCCTTGTATTGTTGTATTCATTGTATTGTTGGAAGAACATACAACCGTGTATGATTGTTGTTGATATTTTTCATATAAAAACCCGATACACATATACACATTTTTTCCATATACTTTTAAAAGTTGTATTGGTTTCGTGCTATCAAATTGTGTGATTGAAAAAAATGTGTATGTTTTCATATGTTTTTAAAAAGTTGTGTTGGTTTCGGGCTATCAAAGTGTTTGAATGCCACGAGATACACAAGACAGCATAGCATTAAGTGTTTACAAACAAACAAATGTATTCAATACAACATACACGATATAATATCGTGTGAATTGCCCAAATATTCCATTTCTAACCGAAACAATTATACTTCACAACAAAAAAAATATATTTCAACCGTTTTGGTTTCAATGCATTATTAAATTTAAACTTTTAAATGGCCCACCCTATACAACATTGTTTCAATTCAATTTGGTTTCAATGCATTATTAAATTTAAACTTTTAAATGGCCCACCCTATACAACATTGTGTAACTAGTCCTCTCATTTCATAGGACGATTTGTTGTGAAATGGCTATTTAACAAGCAATCTCCTTTCAAAATATGTATTCTCTATTACTAACGTATCAGAAAAATTTATATCAAACTGCCATAAAAACACTACTCCCTCGATGTTCTGCTGATCCATTATAATACTCCTCTTACAATCAACCAGTACCACTTGAAATAAAAATCGTTTTGGAATATTTTTGGATGCAATAATAATTATTTTCAAAAGCTTTTTAATCTCATTTTAGTTTAAAAAAAATTTTAAAAAATTTAAAAAAAAAATTTATCACACATTAAAACAGAGCAGTAACCGCCCCAGCTATTTAAACAGACGCACTTATCATCATCACAACAGCAAAACCTGATAGCAGAATAGTAAGAGAAAGTGTTACACCTTCTGCTAGCCTTGTTTTTATCGTATTTGTTTTGGCATGAGTGTGGGTGAGAGCCTGCATTGAAGTTGCATGCCGAACTGTGCCAGTGTATGCCCATGTGCATGTATAAACGAGAGTTTAAGCATTTTCGAAGAAGATGAATCCTTTTTTGTTAAGAGAGAATCTTTTTCTCTCATTTTTTTTTTTTTGCTTTGTTGTAATTCGATAACAAAATGAAATGTGTACCAACAACAACTACACAACTATTTGCACACACATACAGACACTGTGCAATACAACCAACCAACCAACCAACACATTTATTCATAGCCAAGGTAACACAAGATAAGCAAACAGGCACGCAGGCACACAGGCAGCCAGCCAGCCAGCCAGCCAGCAGCAACCAACCAACACAACCAACAACAACAACGATATCAAACTTAACTTTTGCTAGCATACACACATACATATGTACATATAGACGAAAATTTGTTTCTGCTGTTGCTGCTGTTGTTGTTTCATAAGATACGTAAATATTTTGCAAAAGTAGTAGAAATTGTCGTTATAAATAAATAAATTCTGTTGTGTTGTATAAATATCTCTGTTTATAAAAGGACACATTAAGGATAATAAATTTGTTTAAACACATACACATACACACACACCCGCGCTCTCACTAGCCCTTACTCAGAGCAGTGGAGAGAAGAGAAAGAAAGATACCAGCAAGAAAAGTTTTAAAGAAAAACTACAATAAATATTAAACAGTTATATACACTTATACACACACATACACCCACACACATACATAAATTTTTGCAATTATCCTTAACCCTATAAGTAAAATGTGACTTTAACATGGTCACCTTAAATTCAGTTTTAGGTCATTTAAACTCTTATAAAATAATGTTTAAAAACAACAACAATAACAACAACTATTTAATAGCCACTATACTTATACGTGTACAATCAATGAAAAAAGTCTACATACAGTGGTGATTTTTTTCAAATTAAAAAAAGTGTTATAGCCTTGTTTAAGGCAATAATTAAGAATGTTTGAAAACAAAACCGAATATACATACAAAAAATACAACCTAGAAAGTAAAGGGTGTTTTTTATAGAGGTATAGAACTTTAAGTTGGCATTACTTTTCAAGATGACGACCGATTTAACAGCTGTCAAGTGATTTATTCTCAGTTTGGTTTGGCAATTCATCATGAATAGACTCACGCCTGAACAACGCTTGCAAATAGTGCAATTTTATTGCGAAAATAATGGTTCTGTGCGGAAAACGTATCGCGCACTACGTCCATTTTATCGTCGACAAAATCGTCCATCAGAGCAGTTAATTCGATTAGCCATGGAACGTTTTCGCACCACGTTTACTCTTATTGATAACTCGCATCCCCAGAGACGCTGTACGGTGCGTACAGAAGAAGCTATTGCTGCTGTAAATTGGATCTGTGTCCATCCACATTATGGAAGATTTTGCGGAAGGATCTTGGTTTGCGTGCTTACAAAATCCAACTCTTGCAAGATTTGAAGCCAAACGATCATCAAGTAAGGCGTAGATTCGTCGAATCGGCCCAAAACGAGATTACCGTTGTTCCCGATTTTCATAAGCGAATTTTGTTTAGCGATGAAGCGCACTTCTGGTTGAATGGCTACGTCAACAAACAAAACTGCCGCATTTGGAGTGAAGGTAATCCTCAAGTGTATGTGGAAACACCGTTACATCCAGAAAAACTGACTGTTTGGTGCGCTTTATGGGCTGGTGGAATCATTGGTCCGTACTTTTTCAAAAACGATGGTGGCCAGAACGTTACAGTCAATGGTGATCGGTATAGAGCCATGATTACTAACTTTTTCATTCCTGAATTGAATAACCATGATGTCCAGGAGATGTGATGTCAACAAGACGGCGCAACATGTCACACAGCTCGTGCCACAATAGATTTATTGAAAGACACGTTTGTTGACCGCCTAATTTCACGTTTTGGACCTGTGAATTGGCCTCCAAGATCTTGCAATTTAACACCGCTAGACTACTTTCTGTGGGGCTATGTAAAGTCATTGGTCTATGCGGTAAAGCCACAAACGCTTGACCATTTGGAAGACAACATTCGCCGTATTATTGCCGATATACGGCCACAAATGTTGGAAAAAGTCATCGAAAATTGGACGTCCAGATTGGACTACATCCGCGCCAGCCGTGGCGGTCATATGCCAGAAATCATATTTAAAATGTAATGCCACAAGATTATCTTTCGGATAAATAAAATTCATGTCAATCGAATAATCCATCGTTGTTTTATTGCAACTTAAAGTTCTATACCTCTATAAAAAACACCCTTTATTAGTAAAAAACAAAAAAAATTATCAGGAATATGTAGACTTTTTTCTGTGACTATATACGCACCATGTACAATTTAAAAATGAATTTAAACTTTTCCTTTTTTTTTGTAATTTTAGTTTCTTGGGTCCTACCAAAAGTATCCACGTATTATTCTTTACGTTGGTTGTGCAGAATCTTTTATAATTTTACGTATAGCTTCGCTACTCCATTCCATTAGAACTTCATTGATTTATTGGTGAAGAATGCTGCCTTCCAAAATGTATCAATACAAAGTTTGTGTGCAGTTCTACAACGGTATATAAACAATGTAGATATGCAAAGTAACCAAACAATGCATCAACTATAAATCCGATGCCTGATTGCTTTTTGACTGCGTTAAAAATACACATTGACGACGTTTTGAAATAGAAAACATTGTATATATTTTTGTACAGCGGCATTATGAAACACTATACTTTGTTCAAACACAAACGTACATTTTGGAAGTGAGCCGGACTGTATAACTCGTACAAGATTGGGTGGAACATCAAAACTACTCAGCCAAGTGTAGACAATTTTCGGGTGGGTCATCAGTTGTTCTGTAAACCAATTCTAATCACTTTTTCAGAATTGGTTCACCATTAGGTTAGGTTAGGTTAGCGTGGTAGCTTTAATTTACCAAAAAGCTCACTTGAGCACGCATAGCGGCCCGTTGTGATGCCTCAGGTGAACGCAGCCTCTGCACTGACCAAGTTCCTCCGATCCAAGGTTCACCATTATTTTCACAAATTTTAAACCGTAGGTCCCGCCACTCTTGTATAAAAGTTAACACACACAACATAAGTGGTGTGAGAAGCTAGGTCGTAATCCTGACTGAAAGGCTGTAGTGATCAATTATGTATGTATGTATGTATGTAATGTGGTCAGGCCTGTGCATCATCGCAATGTCGCCACAGCCGAAAATATCGTTTCTGTTAGTGAAAGTGTGAAAGAGAATCTGAATTTATCGATTCTTAATTTATCGATATGATAAATTATCGGTTCATATGAATATACAGCCGGCTGCTATAGCAACTGGCGTGCCATCAATACAGATTTTTGCCAACAAAATTTTCTTCAGCGATAAAGTTGTTGCATATGGGGCTCGGAGAAAACACAAATGATTCTGGGAGTAGTTGCATGCATAAAAACTGACTATTGTATGTGCAGACATTGGGGAAGTGTCAATTCAAAGCTTTATAGACGTATGTTAAGCGACTATTTTCGGCCTGCAATTGATGATTATGAACTGGACGGTAAGTGCTTTCAATAAGACGATGCCATGAGCCACAGAACTCGGCCGATTTTAAAAAAATTACTGCAGAGACACTGCCCGAAATGTGTGAAAAATTTGTTGGAAACTTCCTCAAAAGGATAATCGATATACAATGCCTGTCATCCACTAGAATATGCAATTGAAAATTAGTGTGGATAAAGGGAAGTACTAGCTGTACGGTCATTAACCTTTAATTATAGGATGCGAACAGGTAAAACTCTTAAACAAATTGTTCTGCTTTGAAACTCTAACTAATTCTGTGCTTATAGACAACTTTGGACAATTGATAAAAGTCTCACTTTTTAACGCATGAGTATCTCAGAAATAGTGATCTTTAATCATCCCAAGGGCCATTTGCCAACCTCAACTGATCGAATAGTGGAAAGCATTTCACTCTGTCCTAACGTACATTGAGCACGTAACACGTTATTAGCTAGAAAAACGGTTATAAAGCAATTGGTCAATACTCGTGATTGGCAGCTTAGGCCTGCCTGAGCTAGTCCAGAAGTGCATCGATAATATAATTTTTCTAGAACAGAATCGAGTATTCACCGCCTATATTAAGAAATTCGAATTAGTGTTGGTCAACAACAAAAACGACAGATACTTTGCATATAACCGCATAATAAAATTGTATTTTCCCTTGTCATCTATTCTGTTACCGCACCTCGTTTATTAAGCGCTTCATTTCCTTCTCTAAAAATGCTTCGTCCAGCATTAAATTGCTCCTTCTTCGGTTCCACTGTTCGTATTGTTATATTTTATGGCGTTTGTTTTCCTATTCTTTCTCTGCTTCTTCGTTTATATACCAGTTCACCATTCATTTATTTATCATGATTACGATTTGACTGACGGTAGTGGTAATAATGGTGATGGTGGTGGTGGTGATGATGATGATGGTGATAGTAGTGTTGGTGGTACCAAAATACACTCCTCTCCTTCAGTTGTGTATTTGCAATCTTTTTTGCTTATCGCACTAGTGCCTGATTGATGGCCGCAGATAAAACTCGAAAAGCTTACAAACTCTCTCTCTTACACAATTGTGTGTGTGTGGGTGTGTAGTAGTGCTACACAATCATTTCTATTGTGCAGTTAGTACCGCTAGCAGCTCATATCGCTTTCTTTGTATCATGCCATAGAGAGAGAGAGAGAGAGAGAGAGAGAGAGAGAGAGAGTAAAAGAGAACAAATGTATTTGTGTGTAGTTGTGTATGTGTGCAGTTGTATGAGTTGTATAGAATAAAATTTAGTTCTTCTCGCCATTTACACCATTTAAGCCAAATAAAATCATTCTTCATTGTATTGTTGTGTAGTTGCCAAGGACGTGGAAAGTCGTTATTATTTATCCGTGATTGTATTGGAATTTAGATGCAGAAATTAAAAACTTTAAAAATCGCGAAATCTTATAGAAAATATCACAAAGGGCTCGAGGGAAACGTTAGGATTAACGAGTCATTGAAAACGGAGCATAGCAGAAAGGCGAACATTCAGCCCAGTTGTTTCCAAAATTCAATGTCACATCATCCAAGGTAAACTAGGTCTGTGAGAACATTTTTCCTAAAGATGTATGCTTCAATCCTTAATACAGGGTGAGAGCTAATTAAGCCAATTTCTAACACGACATGAAGGTTATCAGCGGTTGTTAGGTTAGGTTAGAGGACGTGTACTTGTCAATTAAGACAAGTACAGTACCCGGAGGTCGAATTGACCCATTGTACAACGTCCTAGTTTCTCACACCACTTATGTTGTGTGTGTAAATTTTATACATGAGTGGTGGGACCTACAGTTTAAAGTCGACTCCGAACGACAGATTTTTATTTATTGAGAAACTTTTCATGTAAATTTTTATTTACTCTCAGAGTTTTTGCCAGAAATCTACCGAGAGGAAGTCGCCGAGAAAATACTTTTTGTATTTTGTCTTTGATGCCTGGCCTGGGGCTCGAACCCAGGCTTTTGTGTCTAATAAGCCAACACACTACCTACTAGACTACGGCGACTTCCAAATAGATGGGAGAAAATTTCCAAATATAGGGAGAGTGGTAAATCAAAGTAATGTGGAGGACCACTTAAGCTAGTTTCTGAGAGGACATGAAGGTTATCAGCAGTTGTTACCAGCAGTGTTTTGGGTACGACAGTTGATTAGGAGCCTTAAGCTTCAAGCAAACAAACGCTGTATTTTTTAACATTTAAAACTCTGAGCATACGGAATGCAATTACATTCCATTCTGGGAGAAATTCTAACGGCGGAAAATAAGGTTAAAGAGCTGCTAGCGTTCTAGAGGGATCGGGACACCGGCTAAGCACTGGCGTCTTGCAGATAGAAGTACCGGTTATACGGACTGCGATAATAATTATTAACGACAATATCTCTGAACAGATATTACCGTACTTCCTGATATTCAGGCAGCTGTCAAGGCACTATTTTTAACAGAACGAGTTTTATGTCGGTTTTCGAGTCGCTGTGGTCTAGTATGTAGTGTGTTGGCTTATTAGATGTGAGGCCTCGGTTCAAACACCAAATAAACGAAATACTATTTCGGGCAAAAACTCTGAGAGTAAATAAACTTGTCATTAAAAAGTTTCACAAAAAATCTGTCATTCGGAATCGACTTTAAACTGCAGGTCCCGCTACGCATTTATTAAATTAACACACGCAACATAAGTGGTATCAGAAACTAGGTCGTAATCCTGAATAAAGGGTTGTAATGACCAATAATGTATGGGTTTCAGTTGCAATGAATCTCTCTTAGCTGTACCAGGATAAAGTGATTCTACATAACACAACGGAGGAATGATTTCGCAAACTTTCAGGCGAATTTCTTTAATGGGGACTAAGAATCCGCAAGCTTAGGATTGAAAATTTCAGGAACCATAAACACCTCGTAATCGGATTCGGATACATGCCAGATAGCGCAACAAATCCGGACAAAGTTAGTTAAGGGCGCCAGAGAAGTTTTTTGTCCTTATTCTGGACATTGAATTCTGCGTATACATGCGAGAAGCAATGGCCTTAATCATATGGCCAAGACAGTTAAATGAAGACAATTGTTCTCCACCTATTGTGTACATGCCTAGCCTTGTGCTGTAGAAAAGGGAAGCATTGATCTGTTGAGAAAGAAAGAAGGAAATGAATGACTACGTTTCATTTGAAAGACAGTCTGGTGACTGCCATTTAAAAATTCTGATCGAGAAAAACTATCTGTAAACCTAACCTTATCAGTCACTTCATGTTGTCTGTCTAGTCTGATCCTGATTTTTGTTTCTGTGAAGAGAAATACGCAGGCAAACTAAAATTATAATGAAAATTCTAATTTATTCGAGACTTTGAAATTCAATTCCACTGTTTTCTTCTATGAAAAGTCATGGAAATGGAATCTAAATTCTCTACAGTTTCAAGTAAAATTTCCATTATTTTTGCCCATTTCACACCATGGTTGGTAGATATCAGTCTCTGTTATTTGTTGTTTTCCTTTAAATCTTTTCAAAATCATACTGAAAATAGTGTTAGTAGTAGTAGTAGTAGTAGTGAGAGAGTTGCAGCCCTTGTAGTGTAACGAGTCCCTACTTTTATGGTAGTAGAGCACAGGGTATTCGAATACTTTTTTCCGTTTGCTTGGCTTTAACGTTTATTGTCACATTTAATAGTATTTCTCTTGTTGGTGTTGTCGCTGTTGTTGCTACCGCTGGTGTCGCTGCAATTGCTGCTACTCGTGCCATTGTTGTTATTGGTTTTGTGTTTTTTTTTGTTTTTGTATTTCAGGCAGCAACAGACTTTACTTTTAGTCCCATTGTTTTGGTCCCATTAGCGCGAGACTCTTATCTGTAAGGCTGTCGTGTTGATTTCATTTCGTTTTTTCTCTCTTTCTCTCTCTATCTCTCTCCTATCATACACATATACAACACACCCACATATACAAATGTGTGCCTGCAAATGCAAACAACACTACACTTAAATGTAGATAATATTGTGTGTAAGTGTGGGTGTTTTCTTTTTTTAATATGAATTTGTGTGTATGTGTGTGTGTTTGATAGTGCAATGAGTGTGGAGTTGGTGATAAGAGGAATGAATATGAATGAACGAATGAATGAAATATTTGTATACGAAAAAAATGATATCAAAAGTTGTGTATAAGCACAGCAAGCAAACACCACACTGAAGGAATGAATGTCCTTTTTTTCTTCTTCTTCTTCTCTTCTGTTTGTTGTTCCTTCTTCTGCTCTAACTTCTTACCTCTTCTTCGTTTACTTTTAATAGATGGCATTCAGGTTTGTTTGTGTGTATTTGTGATAATGACGTTGACGTTAAATGATAGAGTTAAACTCAGTAAAGGATTTAAAAATTCTTTTTTTTTGTTTTTTTTTTGTATTTGTTGTCATGAGTATTTTATTTATTTGTGGATGGGATTATTTACGGTAAGGTGTGGGGAGAATTTGGGAGAAAAGTAATGATTTTTTATGGCGTTATTTTCAGGATATTTTTAAAAAAGTTTTTCTTTTTTTTAATGAAATTGAAAACAATTTGCAGCATGAACACGTTATAAATTCATAAAGTTGCCAGATTGTTTGTATATTTATAGAAACAAAATAACAATAACACATCAACAGCATGGTTCTAGAAGTTACCACACACAAAGAATGCGTGAAGTAAAATAGCTAACGTTGTAGTAGTAGCAGTACACTGCAGCAATTACACTCTCTGAAGTTTTAAAATAATTTCTATTCAATGAATCAAATTAATAGAGCAGTGCTGTGCATTAAAGTTAATGTTGTAAATTTGTTAAACAATAACAAATCAACGGTAGTTTTCTAGAAGTTGTCAGATTGTTGTTGTGTTATGTAATTTAAATAAATATACGATATATAAACAAAGAATCTTTTTAAAGAAAGAAGTAAATACAGATAAAAGTAATCAATATCATTTATATCGTATTGCAGTGCCCGTATACACAGAAAATACTAGTTTTTAAAAGATTAACATGTACGGTCCATAATCTTTTCTGCTCATGAAGTTTTGTGGGTATTTATGTGAGGTTAAAAAGAAAGACCTAGCTGTTCTTGAATATAACGCGCGAATACCAAATACGGTCCCTTCAAAATAGATATCCGAACTCTGACAGTTGCCAACAGCAATCGTATTAACGCCGCATTTGTCAAATTAGTTGTCATTGACTGAGTAGTCAGCCAAATCACCAAAAAAAGATCTTAGGCAACGACATGTGTTTACTGAATGAAGTCTAGGGCAGTTCGCAACTTAATCTCAGCCCTGAGACCCATTTCTGCGTGAAAGGGTACGTGAACAAACAAAACTGCCAACTTTGCGACGATATTAATCAGTATGAGACCCAAGAGCGTATATGTATTTCGAAAAAGTTACTGTTTAGTGTGGATTTTGAATTGACGGCATCATCAATCCATATTGCTTTGAGAATGATGTTGGCAAGGCCATTACTGTCAACGGCGAGCAATATATCTTGATGATTATCAACTTTTTGGGCGGAATATGATGATCTGGACAACAGCGTCATGTGATTATAATATGATGGCGCCACGTGCCACAAAAGTCATGCCACATCGGATATTCTCATTTCAGTACAGGGAGTCTTCTCACACTACTGAGATCGTACTACCGGTATACCTTTTCTTAAGTTTTCTTAAGTCACAAATCACAGCGGTCTTCTAGGCCAGCACAACTCCTGCTATCGATCAAACTCAGCCTGAATTATTCATCAGAGACATGGATATTTGGACGTTTTGGATGAATGTTATGTTGCCCAGATAATGGCATAAATAGGTTTTGCATAAAAGTTTCGATGACACAGATGGAAAACGCTTAACAAAAGATCCAATATTTTCTTATTCCATTTTATTTAACACGTTGACTGCCGCGGTTATTTTCAGAAAACTTGCCAAAAAACGACAATTTGATTTTTTCACATTACTGAGTACGAGATAACTCGTAGTTTGGCGCCCTAGTCGGCAGTCAACGTGTTAAATGAATCCACTCTTGCCTTTCCAATTACAAAGCTTTCCAGGGTGAATTGCGATTGTCTTCTAATGGCAACAACGGCAACGTAATCATCTATTTTGATTCTAATTTAAAGGACGCGTTTACGTAGTCAGTAAATAAGTCGCCGTAGTCTAGTAAGTAGTGTGTTGGCTTATTAGATGTAAAGCCAGGGTTGAAATCCCAGGTTAAAACTTCAGGTCAGACATCTCCAGCAAAATGAATTATGAAAAAATATTTCTTCGGCGACTTCCTCTCAGCAGATTTCTGTCAAAAACTCTGAGGATAAATAAAAAAAATTGCCATGAAAAGTTTCTCAAAAATCTGTTGTTCGGCGTCGACTTTAAACTGTAGGTCCCACCACTCGTGTATAAAAGCACACAACATAAGTGGTGTGAGAAACTAGTTCGTAATCCTGACTGAAGTGTTGTAATAACCAATTATATATGTATGCATGTTTACGTAATCAATTTTTCATCAAAATATTCATGCTTTTGATCTGGTAACCTCTCACAGTTTTCATAACAGAAAACTCTCTTTTCTCTGCCATATTCCTACAACTGAATGTGAGTGTATGTTTGCGTATGTATATGTTGTTTTCACTCATTTGTCATAGGCATGCATAAAATATGATAAGAATTTATGCCTTTTTTATAAACAATCTTTCTCTCTCTCTCTCCCATTCTCTGTTCACTTTTATCCTTTTGTGTTAATACCAACAGAAACAAAACAGAGTATTTGTGTTTGTATATGTGAGAGTAACTGTTGTTGTGATATTGTTGCTCTCTCTCGTATGGTGGTTTCCTGATAACAAAATTTGTGCAACCTTTTCTCATTTTTTTTTCCTCTTTCTCTCCTTTTTTTGTCATTCATTCATTCATTTTTTTTAACATTTTTTTTTTATTCCATAAAGTGCTGTGACCACAACAGAATATGAAGAACAAAAACAAAAAATCGAAATAAAAACGAATGTTAAAAAAACAAACAAACTGAAACCGAAAGACTTTAATCCTTAACGAATTATTTTTTATTTTATTCAGTTCGGTTTGGGTTTGGGTTACTTTTTTTTTGTTTTTCTTTATTTTTTTTTCGTATTTGTTTTGTTGTTGAGTCCATTTAAGCATTACGTTTATGGGCCAAAATAACACTTTAAACCAATTTGTAAGTTGTTCAAAACAATTGTTATTGCCGACATTCAACACTAATTTTGGTCGTTTTCTTCCTTTTTTTTTCCTCTTTTTTTTTGTTTTGTTTTAGAGGAGAAAGATTTTATTTTTATTGTGCGTATGCGTGTGCGTGTGTGAAGCAGTATTTTTTTATTGCTTTTTATGAAATCTTTATATCCACACAGTGACGGCATTTCCTTTTAACGAAATATTTTTCTCATGCGTTAGGCAAAGTGATTTTATTGAAGCGATAAAAATCATCATCAACTGTCACCGAAAATATGGCCACCAACTGGTCAAAAGGCATCATATAATGAATCGATTAGGAATTACTGGGAAATTTTTAATAAAAGCAAATGAAACAATTTTAAGTTCAATACATTGCTACTTTAAAAGGTAGTTTTTCTCAATTGCCAGGAATCGTGTGGTTACAAAAAAAAAAAAAAAAAACGTAGGATGTTAAATTGCATACTTACATACATATATACATAATTGGTCATGACAACCCTTTAGTCAGAATTACGACCTAGTTTCTCGCATCGCTCATGATAAGTGCCTTCATTTTATACATGAGTGACGGTAGCTGCCGTTTAAAGCCGATTCCGAACGACATATTTTTGAGAAACTTTTCATGGCAACTTTATTTACTCTAAGAATTTTTGCCAGAAATCTGCTGAGAGGAAGTCGCCGAAGAAATATTTGTTCATATTTTCGTTTTGATGTCTGACCTGGGGTTTCAACCTAGGCCAACATACTACCTATTAGACCATGGCAACTTATTAAATTAAATTATGTACTTAACTGACTTAATTGGTCATTACAACCATAGCTGCCAGATTTGACGATTTATCGTCATTTTGACGATTTTGTGCCCCAAAATTATCATATTGACGATATGACGATTTATGCACTTATTTTGACGATTTTTGGAAATGAAAAATTTACATCATATTCCTAACTTTAGTACATTAAAAGCCACTTTAAGCTTTGTATTTACTTTGCAATTGTTACTATTGGAAATTTATGTTAGTAAAAACAACATACATATTTTTAAGTTAATTTCGAATACCTGTGATGATTTTTCTATATTTTATTCCTTTTTAATCCCTTAAAGGCCAAAAAATATACTAGGAGTTGTAATAACCTCGTAGTTGAGAATAATATAACACTGGTCGTTGCAGACAATTTTAAAAATTCGAGTATAGCTTCTAATATTACCATCGGAAGAACAAAGGCATGCGCCGTTATTTTTGTTCGTACGACCAACACTCAGGGGATGAACGGCATTGTGTTTGGAACTATGAAAATATGTTATGTGAAGAAGGAAAGAGAGAACAGAGTTTATGGACACTAGACTTGTATACTTTTATACCATAAGTAACAATAAAGACCTCTGCGGGAATTGAGTTCCACATACAAATAGTCCGACTAAAAAACGTACTTTTTCTGTAATGCAGTGCGCGATTCTCTGGCCAATCGATCACATACGGATGTCCTGGTCGAGAAAGACGAGCGTTACGTTGGAATATATGATTTTCGGGAACAAGTCCCCTTATTTCGTTCGATCGTGATAGAACTGTGAAACACAAACCACATTGCAACGATGCACCAATGATTCAATGGAGTTGAATACACTACCGTCACTCGTACCGTATACGTACGAGCTACTACGGCCTCTCCTGTACACGGTCGAGAAATCTCAAAATAGACGTTGAGGCACCGACCTCTTAAATAGTATAAATAAAATCTCAAGAAGGAACTGAAGGAATTGAAAAATGTGTCGGTTGCAGCCAACATTACACTGAATTTTCATAATTATAATGTCAAGAGCCACCATCCATAGATAAAGATGATGCAAAAAGATGATGCACTGGGATAGATTGTTTAAACCTTAAACAATTTTTTCCTGAAAATGATACATTTCTCCATTTATGGAAAAAAAATTAATAAATGAAGATGAGGGACACTAGCTTTAATTTCTAAAAAAAAATTTACATGTCTTGTTTTCGAACTCTCAGATATGTACATACATTGGCTTTATACACTGCGGTTCATCAGGATAGAACCAACATATTTTAAAGTAAAAAAACTGTATAAATTGCAAATACAGATTGAATAAAAAAATTTTGTTTTGCAGAAAGATAGTTGATACTGTAAATGATAATTTAAGCACAAAAAATTTTATAAAAATGAATTATAACGGTACTTTTTCACTTTCTTTGTAGTCAAGTATAAAATTTTTCATTTATTTTTTGGTTCAACAGAATAGAACCACGTGCATTTTTAACGTAAATCAGTAGGCTGTTGTAATAAAGCTTTATAAAAACCAAATATAATTAAAATCACAGTTTGTGGCTGCACTTATCTAAATCCATATGTGAAGAAAGAGTTCTTTAAATTCGTCGGAAATGGTAAAAATTGATGTTTACCATCCTGAAAATTATTCTTATCGCGAAATCGATAGACAAATAGGACGAAGTCATAATGTGGTAATGAATTACATAAAACATCATGAAACATGTAATAAAAATTACAAAGGAGGTACTTAGACAGCTCTAATACCACAGGACAAGCAAAAAATTCTTCGAATTGCCTCAAATTCAGTCCATTCTACCTCTAAAATTAAGCATTTAGCAGGAGTTAAAGCAAGTAAATCAACAGTTTGTCGCGCTATTTTAAACAGTGAACATTTACAAGTCCGAAAACTAAAGAAAAAATCTCCATTAAATGCAATCCGTCAACAACAGCGCCCTCAGTTTGCCAAAGTTCATATGGCATGGAATGTTCAATTACATTGGGAGCGTTATGCTGTGATGGCGGCTCAGAAATTTTTCGGAGTTACGCATATCGTGAAAATAAAAGTTACAGCCATCCAAATAAAATTTTTTTATCAGAAAACAATTACTTTTCGCCAATCGTTATCGCTTAATTGTCTTTGAACATTCCATGCCATATGAACTTTGGCAAACTGAGGGCGCTGTTGTTGACGGATTGCATTTAATGGAGATTTTTTCTTTAGTTTTCGGACTTGTAAATGTTCACTGTTTAAAATAGCGCGACAAACTGTTGATTTACTTGCTTTAACTCCTGCTAAATGCTTAATTTTAGAGGTAGAATGGACTGAATTTGAGGCAATTCGAAGAATTTTTTGCTTGTCCTGTGGTATTAGAGCTGTCTAAGTACCTCCTTTGTAATTTTTATTACATGTTTCATGATGTTTTATGTAATTCATTACCACATTATGACTTCGTCCTATTTGTCTATCGATTTCGCGATAAGAATAATTTTCAGGATGGTAAACATCAATTTTTACCATTTCCGACGAATTTAAAGAACTCTTTCTTCACATATGGATTTAGATAAGTGCAGCCACAAACTGTGATTTTAATTATATTTGGTTTTTATAAAGCTTTATTACAACAGCCTACTGATTTACGTTAAAAATGCACGTGGTTCTATTCTGTTGAACCAAAAAATAAATGAAAAATTTTATACTTGACTACAAAGAAAGTGAAAAAGTACCGTTATAATTCATTTTTATAAATTTTTTTGTGCTTAAATTATCATTTACAGTATCAACTATCTTTCTGCAAAACAAAATTTTTTTATTCAATCTGTATTTGCAATTTATACAGTTTTTTTACTTTAAAATATGTTGGTTCTATCCTGATGAACCGCAGTGTATGTTATATACTACAACAGAAATAATTTTGGTTTTTAAAAACATTTAATTTATTTATTTATTTTTTCTGACGATTTTTTGACGATTTCAGCATACGTCTTTGACGATTTTGACGATTTTTCTTAAATATGCCTCATTTATCTGGCAGCTATGATTACAACCCTGAAGTCATGATTGCAAACCAGTTTCTCATGCCACCCTTGTTGTGTGTAGTAATTTTTTACACGAGTGCCAAGACCTGCAGTTTTAAGTCGTCTCACAACAACAGATATTGCACTCAGTACAGCAACCCATCATAGGTGGCAACCCTATTTTTCTAGAACCTGTTACTGTTAACTAATCAGAAATTTTTCTGTCATTAGTAGTTATTCCTGACAAAAATTGATTGCGTAAAGAAGTTCACAGATTGAAATTTAGTACGTAATGGCATTGCAATAACTCGGAGAGCGCAGGTATTTTTATGGCATCGATTTAGTCGTTCGGTATATTTGATATCACAATATTACCGTTGCTTTTGCGCTGATTATGTAACACATAATGCCGCATAAAATTTCCTAAATTTACTACGATTCAAATGGATGGCACTTTCGCAGACCTTAGGTTAGGTTAGAGGACGTGTACTTGTCAATTAAGACAAGTACAGTACCAGGAGGTCGAATTGACCCATTGTACAACGTCCTAGTTTCTCACACCACTTATGTTGTGTGTGTGTTAATTTTATACATGAGTGGTGGAACCTACAGTTTAAAGTCGACTCTGAACGACAGATTTTTTTGAGAAACTTTTCATGGCAATTTTATTTACTCAGAAATCTGCTGAGAGAAAGTCGACGAAGAAATACTTTTTATATTTTGTGTTGATGTCTGGCCTGGGGCTCGAACCCTGGTTTTACGTCTAATAAGCCAACACACTACCTACTAGACTATGGCGTCTTCAAACCTTACTCATCTAAGAGATTGAAATTGAGGAAAAAGGCTGACGATACGGATTTCCTATAAATTCTAAGGGGTTGATATCTCTTATTAGTGAGCGTACAAGAGACTGCCAGTATGTTTAAGGCCATTAAGGCATGGGACAGAGATACCCATTGAATCTATCGCCATTTTTGTAGTCTAATTTTCAAGGCAATGGGTCTTTGTCTGCGTCTTCTGCAAGGCTGTGCCCATCCTCTGCAACTTCCATATTTAATTGCTAACTACTTGCTGAGGACCTGAGGCAATTCCGACAATAGCGTAGCTACTGATAGGATGCACACCAAGCTGTAGACAATACAACGTCAGTAGGATACACATTATTTCTGTTCCCAAAGCAACTGCCGCCGATTAATAGAACTATAAGCCTATTCAGATTTAGATAGTTACGATAGCTACTCTGTTGATTACGTTTTTTACTGTGGGCTAACAGCTACGAGACTCAATTTCATGAACAAATAATCTACAGCAACGACATTTGTATTGGCCTTTACTTAAGAAAAATATGGGGAATTTTCTTGTTCCCTGATTTGTCTTTCGACACAATCACAGACAAAGCGGTCGTCTTTAATGCCATAAACCTATCTAGAATCTGTTTGTAACCACGTGCAACAAATTTGTTAAAAAAAAATGGTGTTCCGGTTGAGTGTCTGCACGACACCTCTGGCTGTTTTTTTACTAAAAAATTTAAGTGAGTGTTGCCATGTAAGACATGAATGTCGTTTTGTGCATAATTTTTTAATATTTGAAATTGTTTTATTACCCGTATGTAATAAACAATTAAACAACAGTGATCCTGGTCCTAAACTTTTATTTTCTTCGTTCACCAAATTATGTTCTGTGGCGCTAAATGTTCATCTTCTAATTGTTGTTGGTTTGTTCTTTGTTCTGTATTGTTTGCCTCTGCAAGAATAGTCTGCTTATTTGGTTTTTACATCGATAGGCGCTGGTCTCTTTACCTTAATGGCTTGATTTCATTGTTTTATTGTCTACTAATTGGCGTAAAAGATGCTGTGAGCGTACATACGTACATATATCTAAACGATGTGTGTGTAAACCTGGTGGTGGTATACGTATTAAGTTTTTTCTTTTCTTTTTTAATTTTTTGTCCTGTTTATTAGGATTTTTTTTTTTTGAAAAATTAACACAAAAAAATATTTATGGTGGCCGATATTGTTGAATGATGCTGTTGCGAGCCAAACGGACCAGACGTTGTTATTTTTTTGAAATTTTCTTACTGTTTACGGCTTAATAAGCTATAAAATAAGCAGGATAATGGTATTTGAAGTGTTTATGCAATGGAATATGGTCGATCGTTCCATAAAACTTAACAGCTTACAAGTTTTACCTGAGCTGGTATACCTCAGTAGCCTTTAATTCTCAATAGCATGAACTTTTAACTGAAGTTATGAGACCAGGGATGCACTGATACAGGGAGCCATTGCCTATTGAATTATTATGTTTGCTGAAATTTTCAATCACCCTTATTCTGGTTGTCGTCGTCGTCTTTTTTGAGTCGACATCGTTTTCTATCGTCTGTAACACTACTGTGTCGACGTTGACTGTAAGCCGATTCATTTTATGGTTTATTTAGAAAAAAAAGTTTTTTTTATCATCAGGCCTGCCAAAATCAGCGATGTATTGATCCATGTCCAGGAATACGTGGCCGTTTTGCGCTTTGCGATGTTGTAAACCACAGTCCGTTCTATACTTGTATGCAAGACCATACAGGAAATCCATTTGTTCAGTGCCAAAGAATGAATAAGTTTGATAGGATTACAATTTCGGCGAAAACTTAGCTATTAATGCGATTTTTAATGTCTGTAGTCGAACCTCAAAAGGTTGTTGTTGCTTCGAATCCTTAATCTTCACCGTGTGGTCCGAATTGCATTTGTAGGGATATAGGGACAACACCTTCATGTACTTGCTTACCAGAGTATACAGGACAACCACCTAATTGCCGCCCTGAATGCGTTACAAACTCTGAATGTCCCTCGCAACAAACTTGTATTAATCAGAAATGTAAGGATCCCTGCTCAGGACTTTGTGGCCAAAGTGCAGTTTGTCGTGTTAATAGCCACACTTCAATGTGTTATTGTGAGTCTGGCTATACTGGTAATCCATTTGTCCTATGCTCTCCCATACAACAAAATCCACCTGAAGTTGTCGACACTTGCAATCCATCGCCTTGTGGACCCTATGCTCAATGCCGTCAACAAAATGGCGTTGCATTTTGTCAATGTTCACCTGATTAATTTGGCAATCCTTATGAAGGATGTCGACCGGAATGTTTGATTCCGACTGCCCGTTGAACAGGACATGTGTTAATGAGAAATGTAAAGGCCCATGTCCTGGCAGAATGCCGAATGTTTTGTTAGAAATCATTTGACAACGTGTAACTGTATTTATGGATATCAAGGGGATCCATGTCGCTGTTGTGCTAAGGAAGAAAAACGTAAGGCAATAAAAATTCACCACAAGAGTTCATTTTTTAATGCTTGTCGTTACCAAAAATTACGTCGACAAAATCAGAGTCGACACAACACAATATCGACTTAGTATTGACTTACAGAATACCAAATGTGTATCGACAGTCATCGATAACTGTCAATAACGACAAAGAGAATACCAATTTTAAATTGTCGACGTCGTCTTGAGTCGACGACGACAACCAGAATAAGGGTGAATGATTATGTGTTAGAAGAGTGTCGTGTTCATATTACATATTTTACTTGTATTCCATCATTAAGAAGATTACGTTCGTAAAATTCATTCGTTCTCACTTCATTTTAGGTTTAATCGAGAAAAATCCTCTATGAAGTCGACAGATTGGCAGAATAAAAATCGTGAAAAACTGTATAAAAAAAACAAGACTGAAATTTATCGAGGCCTAGTAGAGACTCAAACCACTTACAGGAAAGAGCTGAGGAGGTCTAAGCAAATATCAGTGAAATATTTGTGTGAGGGACTCAATGATATACCAACTACGTTTAGACCTTTCCACAAGAAAAAAAATATGATAGGAGCAGTACAATTGGGGAACTGATTTAGCACATCCTGCCCACAACAATGGAAATGCTGCTTAAGAGAAAGGTTCACAATCAATCCACCGAAGACAAATATTCTAAATTTTATCAAAAAGAGATTGACAGACACTGATATCCCTTTTCAAGAGTAAACTATACAAAGGTTTTTTCAGGTACAGAGATCGAATATTTGGAAACACATCCTGGTTTTGATAGCCACATCTCACGTCAGTGATAAGAAAATCTGTAAGGAGTGCTTATGTCGTATTATGTTCAAGGTCTTAAATAGTTACACACTCAAATGATCACGCCAATCAAGTTGAAGTATGGTGGGAGAAGACTAAGAAGGCAATGGCTATTTTAAGATTTTGTAGAGTAAAAAAGTTTGCTTGCGTATTCATCACAGAAGCAGTAAAGACAATACCAGCAACATATTTTAAGGCTCTTCTGAGTCTAACCTAACGCCTAACGTGGCAATATGAGAGGAGGCTTTTTATACAATCCATCTTCATTCATGGAAAAGGCGAACCTAAGGCTGGAAATCGTATTGGTCAAAAAATTTTGGCTGAAATCGATGACATTCTCTAAGTAACTCTGCATTCCCTACGATCATATAGACCCTGTGCTAAGATTCAATGGGAGATACATGGCCAAATATGACAACGTCACGTGTTACAAAAGTGGCACACAGATGAATACAAAGTAATCCCTTAAATAGGATTAGAAGTGGGGCACAGAATACGAGGAGACCATAATCTTCTACTGCGAACACTAGTAAACAAATCCGAAAGTGAATGTATAGGACAGTAAGGATAAAAATACTCTTGATCCGTGAATCTGTTCTGAGAAGATACACATTTAGATCCGGAGCATTATTGCAGTGCCAAAAAGCGATCTGGCCACTCAAAATCAATTTAATTTTGTATGGATACCAGAAAAGTGGGCACAGAGATCATTCTAGAATTGATCAGAAAATACAGTCGAACTTCCATAACTCGAATCTCCATTATCCAAAAAAAAAAAAAAAACTTCGACTTACGGATACTTCGAGTGACAGAATTTTTTTTCTTTAAGAGTTAATTGCAAGCATGTGTTTTTATTATGTATTTTTTATTTAGAACGAGCAGTAACTGAAAACTGCATACCTTAGCATACTATATAATGTAATCAACAAGTTAAAATGAATTGAAATATTCTGAAATAAGTGACTGAAAATGTAAATTTCTTTGTTATTTTCAGTATAAAATATCTCTCATTTATTCAAAGCCTTATAGTGTTCCTCAGTTGTACATTGTCATTATATAAAAAAATAAATTCAATGTTCGCAAAGAATTTTCTACATCGGCTTTGGAGGGCTGATGAATAGTTTCTTCCAACGAACCCTCGCCATCACTGTCGGTTCCGCTTAAGACTGGATCTTAGGTTCAATACATATTTGCTCAACAATATCATCGTCTGTAGGAAATCCAGTCGTGTAAAGCTCATTATCTACTTCAATATAATCTTGAAAAATAGTATTGCAAGTTATTTTTTCGCTTTTAACCAAGCTTGGTAATCGGCTTCAATTTCATTTTGACTTTCATCAACATTACTCAAAAAAACTAAAGGAATGTCATCTTATTCTTCCCACTCAGAGTACTGACCAAATCCAGCTTTTTTGAAGCAATTTGCTATGGTTTGCCAACTGACGTCAATATCCCAAGCTTTTGTTATATGGTTGACGCAATCCATAAGCGTAACCTCCTGTTTTTCATTTACCTTTATGCTCTTTAGTGCTTCTTTTACTTTTTTGCTACGGTAGAAAACTTTGAAGTTTTGAATAACCCCTTGATCAAGAGGTTGTAATTTAGAGGTCATATTTGGTGGAAAATTGAATTGAATTAAAATGATATTTACACAAGTACAAAGGAACAATAAAGTACCATAAAAAGGGATTTCCCCATAAAAAGACAGCGAAATATGCAAACCAGTTTAACCAGCAAAAGAAAGCGAAACCAACAAACAAAATCAACAAACCAACCAAATAAACAAAATAATTCGAGTTATAGAATTCATTTATACGTGTTTCGTTCGAGTTATGGAGAATTTCGAGTTATGGAAGTTCGAGTTACGGAAAAGTAATTGTATGTTATTTGTTATCTTAAGCCTACTGCCAATCTAATTTGTACGAGTTATAGAAAATTCGAATTAGAGAAGTTCGAGTTATGGAAGTTCGACTGTAGATTGAAACACGTTTGAGGCACAGCTATTACTATGTGGATTATACTACGTGCATCTTAAAAAATACTGGCCATTACTATTTTTTCTGACAGACTTACCTTGGATATTTTGTTTTTCGAGAGGATCCATGTTTTGTTCCGTTTATGTTCCGATTGAGTAATACAGCTGCATATATAAGCAAATAATTTCCCTCGTACACCAGAAAGCATTAAAAATTTAAAGCTCTATGCCATGGTCCTTCCAATCATTCGGTATATTTCGTGTTTTTATGGCCACAATGAAATGCACTTTTTATTATCGAAACTTTTCTATTCTCACTTCAAATCACGGCTGTCAAATGCTGTACAACATAAACTAAATGTCACATTTGGAGTTAACTGGCGCAGGCTTTTTGACAGTAACAATATTATGCTTTCAATTAAGAGACAGAGTTATTAAGAAGTCACTGAATTATTAACCTGCAATATAGGAAAAAAGGGAGGATATTATAATTATTAAGGTGGATTTAAGGAGTTATTGAAAGAATATTTTTATACGATTTACATATAAAACCTTGAGCAAGACTGAACTTAAAAATCAATCTCTCACTTCAATTAATTTTAAAATTTTTTTTTTAAATTTGTTTAACGATTCAATTAATTTTTTTTTTTCTCGAGATCTTTCAAAGCGATAATTTTAATATGAATACCAGATTCATATTCACATTTTTAATTTTCTTCAAAATTTTACTTTTTTCCCCTCTTTTGATTGTATTTCTTAAAAAACAAAAAATCAACATTTCTATACTCTCGTATACGTATACGTAGTATTTGGCAGTTTTCGTCGAATGTTTTCATTTATCACAATGCAAAAATCTCTACCAAATGATATCAGCAATGAAACTTAAAAAAATCTACAAAAAAAACAACAACAGCAAAAAATAAATGCAATTTAAACAAAAATATACACGAAAACGAATATAAAAAAGATTAAAAAACCCTACAGAAATATACAGAGAGGGAAAAAAGAGATAAAAAAGCGAATTATTGTGATAAAAAGTTTGCTTAAAATACCGCAATACGTACGAATATCAACGAAATATTTACAGGGAATTTTGGAATTCTTTGGTTTTTTCACTTTTTTTTTTTGGCGAATACGCTTAATCGTGAGGCAGCATCTAATCGAACTCAACAATCTGTAGACGCGCTTAATATTGTTGCTTAACACTGGTGCTGTTTCGTATTACAAAGTAATGAAAAAAAATATAAAAAAAATTCAAATAAAAATGAAATACAAAAGCAGAGCTGTTAAGGAGTGTCTTCATAAAATGAAAATATAACCAAGAGGGTATCATTGGTGAACTGCATCTCGTATATCTGTGATATAATGGGTGATTTTTTAAGAGCTATAGGAAAATTTTTCAAAAAAAAAACATAAAATTCAGAAAAATGCATGAAATCTTTATTTGCATCGATAGTACGGTCCATATAATTTAATGTTTGAGGATTATTTCGTGCAAATGTTGACCGCGACTGCGTCTCAAATGGTCCATCGGCTTAGTCCAATTTTGGCATACTCTTTCCAACATTTCGGCCGGTATCTCACGAATGAATGCTTCAGTGTTGTCTTCCAATGCGTCAATTGAAGCGGGATTGTCTGTATAGACATGAGCTTTAACATAGCCCCATAAAAAATAGTCTAAAGGCGTTAAATCGCACGATCTAGGCGGGCAATTGACCGGGCCCGAACGTGAAATAAAATGTTCACCGAACTCGCCTCTCAATAAGTCAATTGTTACGCGTGCTGTGTGGCATGTGACACCGTCTTGTTGAAACCACATGTCATGCAAGTCAAGCTCTTGCATTTTGGGCAAAAAAAAAGTTGGATATCATCTAACGGTAGCGCTCACCATTCACAGTTACGTTACGATTCCCAGCATCTTTGAAGAAGTACGGTCCAACGATGCCACCAGCCCATAAACCGCACCAAACTGTGACTTTTTCTGGATGCATTGGTAGCTTTGCTGATCTTCACTCCAAAATCGACAATTCTGCTTATTTACGTATCCATTGAGCCAAAAATGAGCTTCGACCATAAAATGAAAGAAGCGCGCGATGAACCTTCTTAACAGAGCACGCATTTTGATAATAAAATTCAATGATTTGCAAGCGTTGTTCGTTTGTAAGACGATTCATGGTTAAATTATAGAACAACAGATAATACATTTTATCTTATGCTCTATAGATGTCATATTCCTTAATGACATCTATCCTAGCCACAGGTTTTTGGCTACAAATTAAACACATCTGGTTCGAAGACCATTTTGGGCTTGGTTTAGTGGATTTTTTTTTATTTTAAAAGAAGGCTGTTTCGCTGTCCAAATAATACATCCAGAAGCTGAAACTCAGAGATATTATCCCCTTAGAAAACATCAAAGCAACACACCATCCTCAACACTCCACCTCATACAGCAATTCCATTTTTACAAAGGACAAATGACGTCATACTTATTACAAAACCATCATCAAAACCTGTTATACTATATCAATCACCTGTCTAGCAGGAAAAGAAAAACGTAGTTAATTAGCCCAGCTAAGAAAAATGGATACCAAGAAAATTAAACATGATTTGCAAAACCTCTGAAACTTTTTTAAGGAACTAAAGGAATCCATAGAAGTCGCCATAATATATCGGGTCCGCCATCTAACGTTTTTTTTTTTCAACCAGTGCTTATTTCGTAAATGGTAACACCTAGATCATGTCTGATTTGACAGATAATTAGTTTTATCCTTCCGCTTAACGAATATGGACCATCCAATGCGTTTTCGCTTCACTAAGTGGGTCTGCGATCGACTTACAGAAGATGCCGATTTTGGCAAAAAAAAATCATCTTTTCAGATGAAGCTCATTTTGATCTTGGCGGGTATGTAAACAAACAAAATTGTCGCAGTTGGGGCACCCAAAACGAGTCACTGTTTGGTGCGGATTTTGGTCCAGAGGCATAATTGGGCAATTTTTCTTCGAAAATGAGCAAGGAGTGGCCGTTACAGTCAATGGCGATCGTTATCGCGCTATGTTGAACGAATTTTTGTTCACAAAAATTGAAGAGGAGGATATTGGCAACATTTGGTTTCAACAGGACGGCGCTACGTGCCACACAGTCGAAGAAGCTACACTCGATGTTTTGCGCCCTGTTTTTGAAAATCGCATTATCAGCCGCAGAGCTGATGTCGTTTGGCCACCTCGGAGCTGCGATTTGACACCGTTGGACTATTATTTGTGGGGTGCCGTCAAAGATAAGTGTTACGCCGGCCAAGCCAGAGACAATTGACGCTTTAAAGGACAATATTCGTGAAGCCATTGGTGAAATACAGCTGCACACAATCGATAATGTGCTTAAAAATTGGACCGATCGTGTAGGCTACTGCATGGCCAGCCGAGGCAGCCATTTGAATGAAATTATTTTCCATTATTAACGGGAAGGATTGTACTTTCAAATAAAGAAAGAAATTTGAGAAAATATTCACGTTTTTTTTTAAAGCTTTTAAAAAAAAAAAAGTTAGTTGGCGGACCCTTTAGTAGGTAGTGTGTTCATAATGTGGGAAGTTGTTAATGATTTGTTTTAATGTAGAACTTTCGAGAACGTTTAAGATTTTAATTTTTTAACCCAGTAGTAGTGCTTATTGTTCATTTCAAAGTCCGCAATTTCAGTTTCATCTTATTTAAAGTGAATTAATAAAATTACTGGCGATAATGAATAATTAGAAAATTTTTAAAAAAACTTTTATTATCTCATATTCAAATCAAAGCCGGAAATCAACGTTATCATCATGCGAATGATCATCGAATGAAGAGTGGAAAAAAAATTAAAATTTAATTTCGAAAAAACCATTTATTTTCAATTGCTTATCAGCGTTGATCAAAGAACATGAAAATAAAACAGAAAAAGTGCTACAATGATAGCAATGTAATGCTTATGAATTTATTTTATTATCACTCACTATTTCTGTCCAACACTTCAAGATTTTTGGGTTGTATTCTATGCCATCTGATGCGATACGTGCAGTTTTAAAGTTTTTCTTGTTTTTTCTGTTCTCTGAGTCTTATTTCTTGTTTTTTTTTCATATGAAAATACTGATACACCCACTTTACAAAAAATTCAAATTAAATTGAATGAGTTTCGCTTTTCTCAATATTGTTTTTTTATTGTTGGATAAGAGCCACAATCCACTTATCTGGTTATCTCAAGTTACAAGCCATGATGTGCTCTGTTTTGTTTTGTTTAAAATTTAAAAATTATTTTAAAATAGTATTACAGACACGTGTAGTGTCCAGTGTACAACATTTGTATTTGTTAGAAGTGGCAGTCTAATCTTTTTCGTCGATCGTTATGGCCGGCTATGCCATGTTTAAGACGAAATATTCATACACTTGGAAGGAGATTGAAGATCTTTGTTGAATTAGCGAGGGTGATAGGGAAACTGTCCTAACAGTTGGCAGACCAACAAGCTAATCTCAGTGAGAGAGAGAGAGAGTGAGAGAGAGGGAAAGAGAGGTGAGGCTAACTACAACCTAACCCAGCTACTTACATTTTCTATATCACTTCGAGCGCAACTTCTTACCAACATATCTTCAATGGGTAAATGAAGATAAAAAAGTTCAACATTTTTTCAAACATTGAATGAAGACTTCATTAAATCAGTCCATAAAACACTGCGAACAGCTGTAGAAGGGTATCTTGAAATTCATTACGGTAACAAAGTCCATGTGGAAACGACTGGCTAGTATAAGATCAGTTAGGCGGCTAACCACACCTCAATTGTCTGACAACTGTCTGGCATTCCCGTGACGTACTAAAAGTGTGAGATTGCTTTGGTACATCCAACAAAAATAAAAGCCAGAGGTGAAGGACAATCTTTAACGTAATATCCCTTCTTTAATGTGTACTTTCAAGGGATATTATGGTTGCTTTAATATTTATTCCGTAGCTATTTTTACGAGCATTAGTTCAGTTTGAATTCAATTCATCCGGAAAAATGTTACAATCTGCCTTGCTTTCTAATATCACATGTCAGTGAATATTTATTCTCTGACAAATTAAAGTCGTTATTAAAATATGATCTATTTAAACCAGGTTCGAAATCGCATTCTTAGTGGCTCTAGTCAATTTGGTTTACTAATTTCCTTCTTTTTTATTTCTTTACAGGTGAGTCAATTGTATGCCTATTAAGATTCAGTCATTTAACAGGTAAGTGTGAAAAAATCGGCAAAATAAAAAGAAATTTACAACAAGTCTTGTTCCACAAACTAAATTTTATGTGTTGTCATACATCAATTAATATATCGCACCAGCCATGAAATTAGTTTCGAATGTGGCGTGATGTGATAGTTAAAGTCTTCAATCTCCATGCTAATAAACCAACCAGTAAGCTCTCACAACGAATTGCTTCTCTTGAGCAATATTTAGTAGGACTTAATAGACAAAGTTCCTTACCCATACATTTAATACAACAAAGCCTCTCAAAAGGCAATATTTCTTTGCCACAGTCGACTAGTCAGCTACTGAGTTAGAAAACCTTCATTAATCACACAACAATGGTACAATATAGTAACTCCATCGGTCTAGCAGGCCCACCAAAAGGTGAAAACTAAAAGTAGCAGCAGATCCTTATAGTCATACTCCACGTGAATATTTTAAGACACTTCATGGTTGAATTTAAGCCTCCCTTCCTTCCGTATAATATTTACTATGGAGCAGAGGAGACACTCCAGTCTTTACAACCCTTTAGTCAGGTTTATTGCCCATCTTCTCACAGCAGCCTTAGTGTGTGTGTTATTCATGACTGACAGAACCTACAGTTTAAAGTCGACTCCGAACGATAGACTTTTGAGAAACTTTTCCCTCAGAGTTTTTGCTCGAAGTCTGTTGACAGGAAATCGTTATGCGCAAGATGTCAGAGCTGGGATTTGAACCTCGGGCTCGAGCCTACACTACGGTGATTAAAGGAATTGATGAACAGTGCATGTTCATATCTGTAAAAAAGTAGGCAACCACTTAAGCATAGTTCACTTAGGACCTATTATCAGCTTCCCATACATTAGTAAAGTAAACAGATGCACAATAAACGTCAGTAAAACGTGTGGTATTGGCGCGGCATACATTTAGACGTAAATTTCCTTGCCATCTGACATTAACTGGACAAACACTACCTCTTTTAGTTGATGGCTTAGAAAATGTATTTTACAACTCGGAACGGAAGCAGCCGATGTGGTGAGAATATCGCAGCTGCGTTTGCATCGCATGTAGGCATTAATACTAGATTTACGGACCGAGCCAATTTGACTCATTAAAAATTTGATCATTATATACATTGTATATAGAAAACTTTAATATTACTTTTTAAAATCATACGTTGGTTTTTAGTTAAGTAATTAAAGATGTTAAACGTTCATTCCTCTTCCCCATACACCCCTTCATTTCGCATTATCGAATGTGGAATACCTATTTGCACGGCTGTGAGCCAATTTGACTCATAGAATGGTTTAATAGTTTAACAGTCTGGGCAACAGTCAAGAAGCCTGAGATTTTGGTTCGCTGATTGTTACTTGTTTTCGATACATTATTACCCACTTCTGTCATCATTTCGATTTATTCATCGCATGTGAGCCGTTTATTTATGGGAAAAAAATCAGAAAAATTGTCTTCTGTTGAAAAAACTAAAAATAAAGAGAGACCAATCAGATAATGAATCGCATACAACTGATGTAGACCAACGGCATAACGAAATTGAATTAGAAGAGGAAGTCAATAATATTGAATCTTCAAGCAGTGAAGATAAAGATCTTTGTTATATAGCTTCTAACAAAAAAAGAGCCAGGGTTTTTTCTGATTCTGAAACCGAAAATGATTTAGACGCTATCGATATATCTTCTGATAAAGAAATTTTAGCCGAAAAAGCTGCTGATGGCACTTTATGGGAAACATTGAACGAAGGCAGAAACGTAGGCAGATCACCGATTTATACCATATTCAAAGACGTTTCTGGTCCAACTGCCTATGCTAAAAGGTATATTATGATTGGTTCGCCAAGTAGTACCAAATGGCCCGAAAGTATAGCGTTAAAGCAAGTTCACGCAGATGGTCTCTACAAGTTTTCTACAACATTTTAGTTTTAGCGGCTATCCATGCTTGTATTCTGTATAAAGAGACGACTCAAGTAAATATTTCACGAAAAGATTTTATTTTCTAAGAGCTAAGACGTAAATATAAAGAAGAAGTCAAGGACACTTCCAGTCCAATGGCAGAAATCCATGCTACTGACGCACGGAAGAATTGTCAAGTTCAACAATCATGCAAAACAGATCTTCAAACTATTGTACTAAATGTAATAGAAATGTTTGCAGAAAATGTGTTTCACAAAGACAGTCTATATGTAAAAAATGCTTTCCATGAATTTTTTTGATAATAAACATTTCATTTAAATTGATTTGGAACTATTTTTTTCGGAAAAACATCAATTTTCTTGTATGAGTCAAATTGGCTCACTTCAATAAAAATAGGTAGATAATCAACATCCGTAAATCTAGTGTTAATTTGCAAAGAATTCTAATAAAACACTTGAATATGTTCCCTTACAAAAGGAGCGCAAAGCATATAAAATCTGCGCTCCAGTCAATTACAGTCAAAAAGGATCGAATGACAACTTTTACGGTATTTTGGTTATCTTAGCAATTCTTACAGTTTTATTAAGGTGTGGCTGATACTAAATTACCTCTAGCTCTGCGAATAATTAAATACGATTTTTACAGAAATGGTTGAAGGATATTTTCAATATTTTAACGACCCATTACGACCTCTCTAAGATTCATCAAATTGACTCTTAACAGTTTTATCGCACATCGTGTTCTCTGTATAACACGAATTTGCATAATTGTAATCAAAATTTGGTGATGGCATGATTTAGTTTTCATTTAACCCTTAGACCGGATGCATTTCTGTTTTTCTGTTTCTTTCTTTTAAAAACTCACGCCCATTAAGATAATTTTTTTATGAAATAATAAAGATTTTTCAAACTGTTTTATCAGCATACCGATCATTTACCTTTTTTAAGTTCATTTACAAAAACAGTATCATTCATACGTATGTAAACTACGAACCAGCCTCTTATGAAGACATTTTTTCTGTTTTTTCTTTTGCTTTTCGAAAAACCACTTAAAATGCTGGTAACAGAACCGAACCGAACAGAAAGGAATCCAACAGAAATCTTTATAATGAAAAACGAAATTATATCATTTCACTTTATGCCACTTTTTGCTCTTGTTTTTGCCTCCTTTTTTTCCGATATCAAGTGCAAGTAATTGAGTGACTCAATTGTCGCGTCTTGAAAATGAATATGGAAAAAAGTATCGTATCGTAAAAATACAACAACAGAAAGAGAAAGAGACGGAGAGAGAGAGGAAAAGAAAGAAAGGAAACTTATCAACACACATTAATGCTTCCTGGTGGCATGAAAGCAAAAAATACGTAGAGTAGCGGTAGTTGTAGATGCAACACAACATCACCATCAACAACACCGTCACCGTCACCAACACCGACAACGTTAAGAACACAAATACCCATTGAATCGATATGTTCAGGGAGCAGCAAAAAACAACAAAAAAATAAGGTAACTGGCAACAACAACAACAACAACAAGCAAAAATATGCTGTGATAGAAAAAGTAAAATGAATTTTTATTGCACCTTCCTTCTCTTAATTTTCTCATTTTTTTATGGGAAGTCTTTTTCCGGTTAAGATAAGAAACAACTGCCAGAGAGAGAGAGAGCAAGAGAGTGTAAGAGTGTAACAGAAAAAAACAGTGTTTCAATGAATGAAAAGCAAACAAAAAAGTGTTCGTTCAATAAGTAAAGACAGAAAGAAATCATTGAAACATATCGAACACTTTAAAAAAGACTAGAAAAACAAGACAAAAAACCAAAAACAACAACAAAACACAGTCATATGATACACTTTGCAACACTGCACACACACACAGTGTGTGACAATTTGTGGCATTTACAGTATGAATAAGAGAAGAAAAAAAAAGAACAATTCTTATCCGTTTGATCAATAAGAATGAAAGCAAAAGAGAAAAAGAAAAACAAAATGACACTCAACTAAACTTGTATATGAAAGGAATCGAGAGCAACAACAACAACAACAACAACAACAACAACAACAACAACAATGAATGACAATGAATGAGACAAAAATTGCTCACTTATGATTTTTGTATGTCACCTAAACGACATTATTGTTGTCAACGTCATCGTTGTCATCATAATCATCATCATCGTCATCATCATGAAAACATTATTAATATTTTAGAAACTTAAGCAGCTACTACAGCTACTTAAAGGAGTGATGTTTTTTGGTATTACACAACGAACGAGAAGGCTTTCAAATCCTTGTAGCATGAAGCATACTTCTAAATACGGGTTCAAATCCCTACTTATGAGAAACAATTTTTGGTAAAAAGGCTAGGGACTGAAAACACCATTTGCATTCATATTACAGTTCAGAGATCAGCAATGAATCATTTTTTCGCTGCTCATAAGTACTCATGAAATTTTGCGTATAAATGAGTCAACAGTATTGAAATTCAACTATGTACTCTGATTCATTCGTACTCACTAAAACGTTGATTTATAACAACAGGTTGCAATGAGTATGCGTACAGCGTTGGCATCAAACTCATACCATGTTTGATTCATAAGCCTAGTCGTTTAGATTCATAACTTTAGAAAAATACCTAATGTAATGCTTATAAATGAGATTCGAGTGACTGGAATCATTCATTAAAATTTATTCTTAGCTGTTGTTGCAGAGCAACCACGCAACCTTTTACGGAGTATTTTAGTGTTCGTACGCGAATCATACTTATTTTGTGAATCGTGTAAATGTTAAGTCATGGAGAGCCGAAATCAACAACATCATACGTGTTGTTAAGTATGAATATGATGAGTACTTCAATCTTTGAATATGAGTATTATGAGTATGATATTAAAACAAGTGAAGTCGTCGTGGTCTAGTAGGTAGTGTGTCGGCTTATTAGACGTAAAGCCAGGGTTCGAGCCCCAGGCCAGACATCAGAATAAAATACAAAAAGTGTTTCTTCGGCAACTTCCGTTCAGCAGATTTTCGGCAAAAACTCTGAGAGTAAATAAAATTGCCATGAAAGTTTCTCAAAAATCTGTCGTTCGGAGTCGACTTTAAACTGTAGATGCCGTCACTCAAGTATAAAATTAACACACACAACATAAGTGGTGTGAGAAACTAGGTCGTAATCCTGACTGAAGGGTTGTAATGACCAATTATGTATGTATGTATGTTTTAGTCTTAATACGCGAATCATACTTATTTTGTGATCCTTGTAAATGTTGAGTCATGGAGAATCAAAATCAACAACATCATACATGTTGTTAAGTATAAGAACGGTGAGTACTTCAAACTTTGAGTATGAGTAGTATGAGTATGACATTAAAATAAGTATGAATGCGTTTAAGTATCAGAAATTATAAGTATGATTCGATTCTACTCATCTTTTTGAATACTCATTGCTGATCTCTGTTACAGTTGTTAAAATCATTCTTGCATGAAGCGAATGGGCTTCATGGTTTCAACAGTTTAGCAGACGCTGCAACTGTCCGATGGGCCCTGTCAATATTTCTACAAGTTGTGCACTGCAAAAGAAATTTTTATAATAGTCGTAGAGAGATATCATAGTGCTGGGACCATGCAAATCTATTGTACTCCACTTAATCTGTATAGGTTATCCTTAAAATGTCTCTTCCAAATCTATTGTTCTTTCAGCATGACAATTTCCTGCTACCAATTGATATGAACGGAGGTGTATTCCCTTTGGATCCATTAATGCTTCTCAAGTTCCAAGAATGTATTCTGATGTTTCTCATCATCACATGGATGGGTTCGAGGCGTTGTCAGTTCTAAACTAAGTCTACAATGCCTTTAAAAAACAAAAGATCGGTTGCCAACGTCAAATTGTCCCTGATGCATGACTCTTCTTTTCATAATTATCCAACATAAGTTTTTATATCTTCAAAATCCTTTGGTTTAAAACAGTCTCTGGCTTTGTTTCCTATCATTGAGTACGTTTTTTCAAACATATCTCTTCACAGAAAGGTTCTTTCCACAGAATGTCCATATTTGGTGTTGATTTTTGGCTGGTGGCATCATCGGTCCATACTTCATTTAGAACGACGTTAGCTCGGCCATCACTGTCAACAGCAAACACTAGGTAATTACCAAATTCTTTTGACCAGCATTGGATGGTCTGGACATCAATGCAAACTTGGTATTAAAACTACGACGTCACATGCCACATTGGATATTCTGTATAAGCGATTTGACGACATGGCCTTCTCACTTAGAGGCGATATAAATTGAGCACCGAAATCGTGAGATTTGACGCCGTATGAATTTTTCTTGCGTGCCTTCCTTAAGCCGCAGGGGTATGCGTACAAGCCACAAACCACAGCGCCCCGCAATGCTAACAAGCGCCTTGCCATCAGTCAAATTTATATGCCAGAGTCTTGGAAAATTGGACATTTCGAACGAGTTCTATCCAGAAAAGTCATGGCGGACATTTGAATGACGTTATATGCCTCACATAATGCCATCAACAGGCCTTGCCAACGAATAGAAATTTCCGATGATATCTCACACATTAGCACAATGGGCCCAATGCAGCCCATGTGAGCCCATCCAAAAATTTTTCTTGGATGGGCAGCCACCTGTACCTACTAGATAGGAAGCTTTTAATGAAAAACCCATTAGAAGAACTTGAGACCCTCAACTTCTAAAAACAATTTAAAGAAAATCGTTGAGTGGTACTGGATAATGAGAGATTGAGAGTGCATTTGCGGAAGCGACAAGCATAACACATGACTTGATGGTTCAAATTTTTAATGAAAATAGATGGCGCGGATTTGCATACAAAAATGATTCCTTTAAAGGACTTCAGCAGCTATAATGTGTTAAATTCAGTCCGGCATTTCCGCAATAAAACAACAATGGAAAAAGCTCAAACGATATTTCAACGTTTATGATGTGAATCCGTCCTGCGTCGTTGATCTTGAATGTCTCTGCACAGCAGCATTATTGTCATCATCAGTAAACGCAGCAGTAAAGAGTGATGCCGACAATACCACTTATTCACCCACTTTACAAGTCATTGAAAAATCATCGTCATCGCCGTCATCAATATCATCATCATCATCATCATCGTCGTCATCATCATCATTCGCAATCGTTTCATTGATTGTCTGTCAGTCTTTATGTCACGTAATTGCTGTGTATTTTTATCATTATATTGTTGTTGTTGTTGTTGTTATACAATATATTATTGCCTGCTGGGTCCTTGTTAAGTCCTTTCTTTCTTTTTTTTAAAGGTGCTGGCTTTTAAATGATTTTTGCAAAAAAAAAATCAAAAACGCTGTCAGTCAATCAATCCATTCATTATTAGAAGGAAGAGACAAATAAAAATCTGAATGAAAAAAACCTTTTACAGGCGAACGAACAATTTTTGTGTCTCACTGTTATTGACTCATAAGCAGTGTGAACTTAGTTTTTGTTTAGTGAGCGTGTAAATAACCCTCCTCAATATTCATACACCTTCCTTCCGTGCTTATCTTCGCATATAACTGGCCACTTATTAGCTTCACTGTATCTAAACTGTTTATCATTTTAAATCCCCCCCCCTCTCTTGAGCTGTTAGTAGTAGTTTTTTTTCACATTTTATAACGATTAACGTTTTTTTATTTTTAATTTATTTTTTTCGGTTTTAACTTCCATATTAAATAACTACCGCCGCCGCCACCACTTTTAATTCATCTACAAAAACAAAAAAAAGTAATAAAAAAAAACTAAAATAAAAATACAAAGAAACAAACGAATAATTCGTTATAAAAAAAAGCAAAAATGTGAAAACAAACGTACGAGTCAAAGCGAACGAATTCACATTTTCATAGGCGATAATTACACACTAAAAATTCTTATCGCTCGAACACATCGAAAATTTTTAATGAAAGCGAGATTCAGTGGAGCATCATAATACCAGATATACAGTGTAGAAGAGAAGACAAAAAAAAAGACAAAAAAACAAAGACAAATTAATCACCTACTAACTGCTTGCACTTACACTAGAGGGCAAAAGAATAGTAGTGGACATTGTATAAATTTAGTTGCCTAAAGGGCACAGGATGTTATTTTATTACCTCTTCTGTGAATATTGATTACCAACAAAATTTAGCACCAAAATTTATGCTAGTCAAGGTTATCACAGATTTTGTGCATCGTTATATCTTATAAAGGGTGTTTTTTATAGAGGTATAGAACTTTAAGTTGGCATTACTTTTCAAGATGGCGACCGATTTAACAGCTGTCAAGTGATTTATTCTCAGTTTGGTTTGGCAATTCATCATGAATAGACTCACGCCTGAACAACGCGTGCAAATAGTGCAATTTTATTTCGAAAATAATGGTTCTGTGCGGAAAACGTATCGCGCACTACGTCCATTTTATCGTCGACAAAATCGTCCAGCAGAGCAGTTAATTCGATTAACCATGGAACGTTTTCGCACCACGTTTACTCTTATTGATAACTCGCATCCCCAGAGACGCTGTACGGTGCGCACAGACGAAGCTATTGCTGCTGTAGAGCGTAGCATTGAGGAAGACCCGAATGAGTCCATCCGCCATCGAGCACATGAATTGGATCTGTGTCCATCCACTTTATGGAAGATTTTGCGGAAGGATCTTGGTTTGCGTGCTTACAAAATCCAACTCGTGCAAGATTTGAAGTAGATTCGTCGAATGGGCCCAAAACGAGATTACCGTTGTTCCCGATTTTCATAAGCGAATTTTGTTTAGCGATGAAGCGCACTTCTGGTTGAATGGCTATGTCAACAAACAAAACTGCCGCATTTGGAGTGAAGGTAATCCTCAAGTGTATGTGGAAACACCGTTACATCCAGAAAAACTGACTGTTTGGTGCGCTTTATAGGCTGGTGGAATCATTGGTCCGTACTTTTTCAAAAACGATGGTGGCCAGAACGTTACGGTCAATGGTGATCGGTATAGAGCCATGATTACTAACTTTTTCATTCCTGAATTGAATAACCATGATGTCCTGGAGATGTGGTTTCACACAGCTCGTGCCACAATAGATTTATTGAAAGACACGTTTGGTGACCGCCTAATTTCACGTTTTGGACCTGTGAATTGGCCTCCAAGATCTTGTGATTTAACACCGCTAGACTACTTTCTGTGGGGCTATGTAAAGTCTTGGTTTATGCGGTAAAGCCACAAACGCTTGACCATTTGGAAGACAACATTCGCCGTATTATTGCCGATATACGGCCACAAATGTCGGAAAAAGTCATCGAAAATTGGACGTCCAGATTGGACTACATCCGCGCCAGCCGTGGCGGTCATATGCCAGAAATCATATTTAAAATGTAATGCCACAAGATTATCTTTCGAATAAATAAAATTCATGTCAATCGAATAATCCATCGTTGTTTTATTGCAACTTAAAGTTCTATACCTCTATAAAAAACACCCTTTATAATATGACCATCTCTGGACTTAATAACTTACTAACTACAGTAAGACCCCGCTTAACGCTACTCCGCTTAACGCTGTTTCAGTGTTACGCGGTAGTATTGGGATTCCCCTAAATCGCACACTGTATTGATACTTGTTGTATATGTGTGCAAATGAAACGGCCATGCACCAACCAAAAGCGGTGCACTATATAGCGACGGTGTATACTATGTATCCTTTTTCAACGCTCTTATGTTAGTCTGTCCAGAATAAAGATTCTAACTGTATTTTCCAAAGTCGCAATCATAGTACGGACGCATTTTTCCTGCGCCACAGTTGATTTATTAGTTGTCATCAACGTTACTAGGTGTATACATATGTATGTACGTGTTAAGTTGCCCCGTTTAGCGTTAAGCGGGGTCTTACTGTAAATTGATCACAACAACCCTTTAGTCAGGATTACATCCTTGCTTTCCGCATCACTCAGGTTGTGTATGTTAATTTTATCCATGAGTGATGGCGTCTGCTATTTAAAGACGTCTCCGGTTGACAAGAATTAAGAAACTTTTGAAGGCAATTTTATTTTACTCTCTGAGCTTTTTTGCCAGAAGACTGCTAAGAGGTAGTTACCGAATGAAATCGTTTTATGTATTTCGTTTCTTTCGAGATGTCTGACCTGGAGTTTGAACCGTGGCCTCACGTCTAACTAGCCAACACCGTACCTGCTAAACTATGGCGACTAAACAACCTGATAGTAAATGCAATGAACGATCGGAAGAAATATCGATTTTTATACTCTTTGAGTTTTGTTCTCCGAGTGGTTTTCAGTATTGTTGTGCCCATATAATCTATTTTATTCCCCTCCAACCTTGTATGGTATCCCTATACCAACTCCTTCAAGTTTATTGGTCTGACAAACTTCAGTATGTTGCCCTGCATCTGCAATAACAATCCAATGCCTAGCATTTGATATGCAATCAAGTGTTTCCTCCCATGTGATGCATTAAAGCCTCAGAGATTCATAAAGTGTATTCCGATGACTCATTCTTCTCTCCACAAAACCTACATGTTGGACTCGAAACCACCCATATTCTAAACAAGTGTACGTCCTGTTGAAGTGCAGCCCTTGCGCTGACCAACTTCTCCCTCCTTGGATCGGAGGAACTTGGTCAGTAAAGAGGCTTCGTTCACCTGAGCTTTTTGGTAAATTAAAGCTACCACGCTAACCTAAGCTAACCTAACGTCCTGTCGAAAGATAGATTGAATGCATGACTGGAATCCTCTTTTATTGTAATTTGTCCAACAAAAGTTTGAAAAGTCTTCGTCTCTCTTTATCCTCCCTTTGAAAAGGTTTTTGCAAACATCTGCCCCTCCCCACAGATGAGTTTTGGCTCCATCAGCGGCACGTAAGATTCCCTCCTCCCAAGCTCGTCTGCTTTCTCATTGCCGAGAACTCCTATATGACCTGGGACCCTATTGCATACCGTTTTTTATTTAACCCCATAAGAGTACTCGAATGAAGACCAGACTATTAGATAATATTGCTATATCCTGTGGAATGAAGGCCTGACTATCAGATAAAATTGTTGTATCCTGTCTGTTTTACCTTCTATCCAAGTTGAATTGAGCACATCAATCGATGGCATAAACTTTCACTTGGAAGATACCCATGACTTTCCTTTAAAGGTTCTAATTAAATCATTTTGGGACTAAAAACTCCTGCTTCAAGATCCGTTCTTGACCCATCTGACAACATATTGTTACGCAAATCGAAACGACCTGATATCGTTTAACAACAAAAACGATAAACAAAAGCCACACGATACAAATACGCACTAACACTAAGAATACAATGAACGTGTAGATTATCTAAAGCTGCACACACACATATGTACAACTAACCTGGTTGCGCCTGCTACCAACAACAACATGTATGTGACAAAAAGGGATGGACAACGTAAGCAAGGTACACAAACAATAATGTACTAGCAATAGAATTCTCGAGAAGGCGAGAGCAAGAACCTTCCACACCGAGAACGTTCATCATACTGATTGCGTGCGTATATAAAAGGGCAGCAGGGCCAGCAGCGGGTCAGTAAGAATTCAGTCAGTCTTGTGTGAAGTTGCGTGTGATCAAAATAAGTCGTGGTTGTAAAGATCCAGTGAATACTTGTGTGAACTAGTAAAGTGAATAAAAAGATTATTACTGTTGTATCGTTAAGTTGTATACGGTGGCACACAAAAGTAGTGTAAAGAAAAAAGAGAGTTTAACTGAAATTAAACACATATTTGTTTTTACTTTGTTTGCAATTAACGAACTCATATTTAAACGTTTTTAAAAAGGTAAAAACGTTAGAATATTAAATAAAGATCACAGATATCTCAAATAAAACGATATTTATGAAAAAATAACTCTTTTGGCAACTTCCTCCCAGCAGTCTTCTGGCAAAAACCCTGGGAATAAATAAATTTGCCATGAAGCACTCACGAATAAAATTAACACACACAACATGGGTGGCGTGAGCAACTAGGTTGCAATGCTGACTAAAGTGTTGTAATTACCAATTAAGTACGTAAGTTAGTAGTGTAATTAGGACTTCATAATGCTTTAATTTTACACCATACTGTATTAAAGTATAACTTTATTATGGAGAGCATTAAAATTCATCATTATCGTCATACTCAAAACATTCATATTCCGAACAGAGATGGACAGAAATAAAAAAGCAATAAAAAAACATGCAGTGTGTGTGTGAGAGAGAGAGAGAGATGAATGAATAAAATTTAAATAATTTTGATTGATTGCTAGATTAGAGAGTTTAATGTAAATAAATAAATAAAAAAATAAAAACAAAACAAAACAACTAAACAGCAACATAATAATACGCCACCTGATTAAAATAATAAAAACAAAAAACAGAAATAAACAAGTGCAGGCAGTAAAACTAAAAACAGCAACTGAACAACCGAGTGAAAACGAAATTAAAATGTAAATGTATTGTATGCCGGGCATTGTTGTTCCTTTTTTGTTTTGATTTCAATAACAAAGCTACTGTTGTTGTTTGTTTATTATATTATTTTATACTCTTTTGAAATTGAATTTTCTCTCTTTCTCGTGGAACTCTTTTTACATGAGTACAGTGTTGCCACCTTGTGTGTAATTACACATATTGTGTGTAATTTTGCATTGTGTGTGTAGCGTGTGTGTAATTAGCTTCGTGTGTAATTTGTGTGTAATTTTATTTTTTGTTCAACTTTTTCTTTAATCGCTCTTTTTTAACAGTCAATTTGTTAACACTAATTTGTTTTGAAAATTTATTGCAATTTCCAACACTAGTTTGCAAAAATAAACACCTACATATATCTCTTAAGCCGAAAGTCCATACCATCCTTTTCATGCGCCTTGCGAATCTTGCTTTCTATGCCGATTTTATTGCAAGTTACACACAATGCGTTTATGCGACTGGTTTTTTGTTTTGATCAGCTGTTGTGGTAAACAACAAACAAGCGAACAAGAACATTTTTGGAAAAAATAGAAAATCAAATTGTAATTTTAAAAGAATTTATGACATTAATTTCAAATTTATGAGTTTATTTAAATTTATGAGTTTACATTTGAAAAACGCTCATAACATAAAAGGAACGGTCAATTTAGAGGGAGAAAAAAAATGTTATAAGTTTTGCGAGGCAAATGTGTTAGAAGCAACAGATATACAGAGTGAAAACTGGCAGATAAAGTAAAAAAATTAAATGTAAACAAACATTTATTTTGTGTTAAAAAAGGGAAAATTTGGAATATTTTTTAATTTCGTCAATGAAAAGTTTAAAGATTCTTAAATATTTAAATATTAATCGAAATGTTGGTGAATTTCGGTCACAATGAGTATAGTTTCTTGAGCAAGAGTTAATTAAGAAGCTAAATATAATAAGATCAAAATAAGACGTACTGCTCATAAAAAATTTTTCCTGCTGAAAGTTGCCAACATTTTTTAATTTCTTGGAACGAAAAATTAAAAATTGTTATTAGTTGTTTTTATTATTAATAGTTTTACACAAAAATTACATTGTATTGTGCTGTTAAGGCCTACGAAAATCCTCAAAAGAACACAAGACGAGTGTTTTCAGTAAATTTATCCTCCATTTTTCTTGTTTACTGCTCATAAAAAATTTTTCCTGCTGAAAGTTGCCAACATTTTTTAATTTCTTGGAACGAAAAATTAAAAATTGTTATTAGTTGTTTTTATTATTAATAGTTTTACACAAAAATTACATTGTATTGTGCTGTTAAGGCCTACGAAAATCCTCAAAAGAACACAAGGCGAGTGTTTTCAGTAAATTTATCCTCCATTTTTCTTGTTTACCAATTGATAAATTCAAAATAGATGACACTCAGTACATAAAAACAATCATATACATACATATGTATAAACAATCATCATATACATATTTTGTTCATGAAAGAAATTTGTTAAAAAATGTATTTTAATATATTTTCCTCTTAAATTAGTAATAAACTTTATTATGAAATATGTGTTTATTAATATTTTTATAATACAAATAAAGAAAAATGCGAAAATAGTAATGCACTATTTAAACATATTTGTAGAAACCATTCACAATAGTATACAATTTGGCATGCCAAGTTTAAAAAACTGCTGACATTTTCCAACACTGCATTATTCGCATAGAAAAGTAGAAAGTAATCCTACTTTGTATGCGTCTATGCATATTATGCTTTTTCTTCTGTAACTTGTCACAATCAAATACACTGATTCTACTTTTTCGGTATACGCATGTTATGCAAAACGCATGGTATGGACTTTCGGCTTTACTAATATAAATACATGTAAAGATAATGTTTGATATATGCTATTGAACTGTGTTCAACATATTTTTCTTAGTGTAATACAAACATATTGTGAATTATTTTTTTTTTTGTTTAATCTGTTATACGAATATTATGTACTTGTTTTTTTATTATATATAAATATATATGAATTATACACAACATAACATATGTATATAATTGGCCATTACAACCAACCCTTCAGTCAGGATTACGGCCAAGCTTTTCACGCCACTCAAGTTATGTGTGTTAATTTTATAAATCAGTGGCGGGATCTACAGTTTAACGTCGACTCCGAACGATAGATTTTTAAGAAACTTTTCATTGCAATTTTATTTACTCTCAGAGTTTTTGTCAGAAATCTGCTGAGATGAAGTCGCTGAAGAAATATTTTCTCATATTTCATTCAGTTGGAGATGCCTGACCTGGGGTGAACCGAGGCCTCACGTCTAATAAGCCAACACACTACCTACGAGACAACGGCGACTTTATGAATTATATATATTGGTAAATTCAATATTTGTATTGTTTACGTAAAACCTGTTAAAAATAATTACCATCAGTTGTTAAGGAACCTCCAATAAGGCAATAAAGGCTAAGTTGAAACAAAATCCTCAGCCTTCGTATTTTATTAGGGTATATATATTTCAGAAGAACATACGTATCCCATTCTTCAACTCCTTTTGATAGACTCTAGGAGATTAGTTGACTCCTAGAGCCCACATACGCATTTACATGTCTTTTGTTAGAAAAAGAAAACAATACTTCTATTTGAGTTTTACGTTACATTTTTATTTATACATTCATACATTTTTTAAATCGCCGTAGTCTGGTAAGTAGTGTGTTGGCTTATTTGACGTAAAGCCAGGGTTCGAGCCGCAGGAAAGACATCAAGACAAAATACAAAAAAGTATTTCTTCGGCGACTTCTCTCTCAGAACAATTAAAAATTGCCATGAAAAGGTTCTCAAACATCTGTCGTTCGGAGTCGACTTGAAACTGTAGGTCCCACCACTCATGTATAAAATTAACACACACAACATAGGTGGTGTGAGAAACTAAGACGTTGTGCAATGGGTCAATTCGACCTCCGGGTACTGTACTTGTCTTAATTGACAAGTACACGTCCTCTAACCTAATCTAACCTACATACATATACTTATGCATTCATAAATTATTATTTTAAGTATGTATATGAATATATAATTTTATTGTTTACATAATATATATGTATATGCAATATTTGTAAAAACAGAATTTTGTGTGTAATTTTTTTTCATATGTGTAATTTCGATGCCATTTGTGTGTAACTCATAAAGCTGTTGGTGGCAACACTGCATGAGTAGCATAAGCAAATATTTACTAACACACTGTCACACTCTCTCGCTTTCAAACTCCTTCAAACTCAGGCTGTTTTTCTTACATGCAGTTGTAATATTTTGTTTTAATAAAGACCCACAAACACACGCAAACATACACACACGCATGCTTAGTTGTGTTTACTGTTTAACCTGCTGGGTTTTTCTTTTCTTCCGAGGTATTTAATATTCCTTGAAGGTGTTTTTGTTTATGCATGTATAGGTAGGTGGTGGTGGTGTTCTGAGAGTAAATAAATGTGAAATGTTTTGCAGACTTAAGGTGTTTTTATTAATGGAATATTTGCCTGCTGGTTTTTGTTTTTTTGTCGTCTTTTTTTTCTTCTTCTTTTTTCCATCATAACGTTAATGGTGGTTACTTTTGTTGTGTGTTAAACACAACATTTTAAAACACCGGTAGTTGTTGTTTAAGTGTAAATTATATACTCTAAAATGTAACAACAACAACAACAACAACAACATCATTAACTGTGTTGCAATGACGTTAGCAGACACCATGAATAGCAGCAAAAGAAAGTCAAGAAAAATCAAGCGTTTGCCGCCGTCTTCGTCATTATTACTGGGTTAACGGCGCGTCTATGTAAATTTGTTTTGTTTTGTGTTGTTTTCTTTTATATTTTTTTGTTGTTCTTTTCTTCTCTCCCCTCTTTTGTTTATTAATTTAATCTTGTTTGTTTTTGTTGTTGTTTTATTCTACTTGCCTTGTGTTTTTTTTTTTAATGTTTACGTGCTTGCTTGGATGTTACAGTATAGTGTAGTTAGTGTTGCCCTTGTTAAATTATGGATTTATTCTGTCCATCACATTAAATGTTAATGACTTTTAAACGACAAACCGTTTCGTATTTAATTTCAGTTTAAATGACTACCAAAAAAACGAAAGGAAAAGGAAATGAACGAAAGGGTTGTTTTTCTAATTTACTTGTGTAGTCTTTTTTTGCTTTTATTTATTCAAAGGGAATTTTTTCTTATGGCAGTTAAGTTAAGCAGTAAACTATAGAGGTCAAGAGTCTTGAATGCTGAACAAAAAAGTTCTATGAACTGCCAATTAAATTTGATTGAAAATTTAGTAACTCGTCGTAGAAAAAAATTAAATTTTTTAATTTTTCGATTTAATATTTATTTTTGAAGTAAAAAATCTTTTAAAAATTTTTAATTTTACATTATTTACGTGTAATGTCACTTTTAAATTTCGTCGTTACAGGCAGAAGTTTTTAAGAAATGTTTTTAAGAAACCAAAGTGTTAAAATAATAATAGGGACACCCTAAAACATTCACATTTTCATAAATTTTAGTATAACATTACATAAATAACTTGTTTGCTTAAGAAATTTTAAAAATTAATAATAATCTTACCCTGTTTTGTTCATGGATAACTTAAATCTTCGATAACAGAAATAATAGGGACTTCTTTTTTTTTTTTTTTTTTTTGAAAGATGAAATAAATTTTACAAATATTACAATCAAACCCTTTTATTACTTTAAAACATGGTCGAAATTTCCTATAACTACTTACCTACTTGGCCATTACAACAATTTAGTGAAGATTACAACCTAACTTTTCACACCTCTCAAGGCCTACAGTTTAATGTCGATTCGGAAAGACAGATTTGAGAAATACAGTCGAACTTCTATAAATTGACTCACCATTATCCAGAAAAAAACTTCAACTTATAGCAACTTCAACTTTGGAAAGTAAATTTACAAGTGATCTAGATGCTGTTGCCACGACATGTGTTCCAACTTATAGAAGCTTCAAGTAATAGAAGATCAAATTATAGAAATTCGACTGTATTTCATGGAAATTTTATTTTACTCTCAGAGTGTTTTACCAAAAGTCTAATGCGACGAAGTTGCCGAAAGTTATATGATGTTTTGCTCGAAATGTCTGAGTGGGGACTTGAACCACAGATTCACGTCTAAAAAGCCCACACGCTACGTTACCTTTGCAGTCTTTCAACAGTGACTTCATTTTTTTAAGCTACATCTGCCAAATTAGTTGTAATTTTTTGAGATTGGTTTTAAAGATTGCCTTGGGCGACCATAAACAACGATGTGAGTTCCCTGTATATACTCTGGAGAAGGTGGCAACAGACCCCAATTTCAACGAAAAATCATCTTCAGCGATGAGATATATTTTTGGATGAATGGCTATATGAAGAAATAAAATGGTCAAAGTTGTGAGGATAATAACTAGAATGAGACACAAGAGCATTCAATGCATCCCGAATAAGCCAATATTTGGTGTGGGACGACATTAACCAGGCGTTTAACGGCGAAAATTATAAATCGATGAGTACCAACTTTTTTTTTGGTCTGAATTGAACGATCTAGACCTTAACGGTTTCAAAGACTGTGCTCCGTGCCACAAGGTTTATGCCACATTGAATATTTTACACGAATGCTTTGGACTGACCATTAAGATCGTGATCCCGTTGAACCTTTTCTTGTGAAGTTCTCTGAAGATGCGAGTAAGCCATAAACCACAGTGGCTCTCAAAGCCATCGTGACACCTGTCATATGACAAATTTTGCCTTTATGCCTTTATCGTGGTCGCCGTAGTTTAGTAGGTAGTGTGCTGGCTTATTAGACGAAAACTCAGGGTTCGAGCCCCAGGCCAGACATCAAAATATAATACAGAAAGTATTTCTTCGGCGACTTCTTCTCAGCAGATTTCTGGCAAGAACTCTGAGAGTAAATAAAATTGCCATGAAAAGTTTCTCAAAAAACTGTCGTTTATGTACGCACCATCGTAGTGGAAAGTTTGATATTTCGAATATGCTTCACCCAGAGAAGCCGTGGCGTGTATTTGAAAGATCTTATATTCTACTAGTAATGGAATCAATAGGTTCTTCAAACGAATAAAAACATTCAATGATGTCTCATGCTTTGCTCAATATAAATTTAAAAATATGTAGCCTGTAATGAAAGACCCAATGCTTTACCATTAAAATTAGTTTTTATAAAGAAAATGTACGTGCAAATTTTTTCTTGCGCACTCCTTATCTCAGTAACTAAATGGTTTTGTTGGTTTTTTTTTGTAGAAGATAAATTCTTAGTGTACATATATGTATATTAACTTAATATTTATAATCAAAGTATATTTTGCCACAAATTAATGGAAGGCCAACCATTTCAACTGTGAGGCACAAGACCGACTACTTATCTGAATAATCGAAATCGTTTCTAACTGGGTGCCTAAACTCATTATTTAACATAAACTTGTCATTACTTCTACTGCAGCCAAGTAAGATTGCTTAAATAAAGAAAATTTAAAAAAAAAACCAAACAATCATAATACTTTGCAGCGATTTCTTAACATTTTCCAAATTTATGGTAAAAAAAACCGACACTAAATCTCTTTTTTCTTGCATTGGAAATCATAAATATCTATTGCGATATCTTTATCTCACATAATATGACATGCCAGACAACTAAAAAAAAAAAAAAAAGAAATTATCAGCTTGAAAAAGAAATCGAAAACAACAACACAATTTATGAAATGCCACAACATTTTAAAAGATAAAGTATTTACGCAACTCAAGATTATTTCATGCTTTTCCCTGCTCTGGAAAATTCATTTCGATTCAGTTGATGTAATTAGAGGTGGAAAAACGGAAATGCCAATTTAAAACGCAGGCGCAACACAACGATGCACACAACAATGGCATGGCGGCACAGCTGTCGGGTATCTTAATCCAATAAAAAAAACAATGTGGGAAATTGCAACAACAACAACGAACTTTACGAACTTTTATCGAAGCTCTTGAGCACTCTCTTTGGAAATAAAACTCTCTCTCTCACTCACTGTCTTTTGCTCATTTACTACCCACTTTTAGCACAACACAGTGGGTAGAATTTAGCTTAAAGAGAAAAAAAAATAATTTTAATTAAAAACACAATGACAAATTAATCCTAAAAGTTGCATCCAATAGAAGACCTCCTCAATAACACTTTGAAGTTCAGGCAGCTTCATTTTTTGTTTCTAGGAAAATACAACCCTGTCATCGTAGGATCTGCTACATTAGATCAATCAGTTGCTTACCTAGAGAAGTTTGTTTATGAAACCGATCGCTTTACAAATATTGAGGAAGTCATTTGCAAATAGACCAAGTACCTCTGCTTGGCTGTCGATTCCAGAATGAAAGAGATGTCACCACGGCCCAATTTAAATAGTTGGTTGGCACGCTCCCTATTCCTATTCATTCTTTGAAGAGGGTTTGTCAGCAACAAATAAATGCCCATGACTGGACAGTCTATTTGGATTATGGATTAGTATTAGGCGGGTGTATCCCTGATTTAGCTTGATAGCTATACAAGTCTCTGTGACTCGAAATCTTTATAAAATTGACACAAAACTGGCACCACAGTAGTTTAGACCTGAAAGTTGTATCCGAAAGAGGTTTAATTGCCGTTTGTCCATTAGAGAACATAGAATTGGTGCTCTGAACCAGTTCCACAGTGCTATTTATGGGCAATTATCTCAATTTGAATTCGCCGTAGCCTGGTTGGTAGTGTGTTGGCTTATTAGACGAAAAGTCAGGGTTCGAACCCCAGGCCAGACATCAAAACAAAATACAAAAAGTATTTCTTGGGCGACTTCTTCTCAGCAGATTTCTGGCTAAAACTCTAAGAGTAAATAAAATTGCCTTGAAAAGTTTCTCAAAAATCTGTCGTTTGGAGTCGACTTTAAACTGTAGGTCCCCCGCCACTCATGTATAAAAATTAACACACACACCATAAGTGGTGTGAGAACCTGGGTCGTAATCCTGACTTGAGTTGTAATGACCAGTAATGTTATGTATCTCAATTTGAAACACAATACAAACGTAAGGGAGGTGGAGAGATAACTAAAGATCAAAGCCTTTAGAGAAATTTTCACAGTCTATCGTATTTTCAAGTTTAGAACCGCCTGCATAGATTTGCACAGAATATCAGAAGCTAACCATGTGTCAGGGGATCGGTATTCCCTGTTTGGAATTCTAATATGAAACCTCCTACCAAAAGTAGATTCAAAGGAGGTAGAATTACTCTCCAAACCCGGGGAATCCTCAGACAGAATCCTCAGACAGAAAAGTCGAATGGCCTGAACGAATCAACGTTGTTGTCCAGATCATACAAATCAAGCACGACCTATAGTGCTCACCGCTAACAATTAGGCCTGGCCAACGTCGTTTTCAAAGACATGAATAGGGATATGCCAAGAGGGCACAATAATTATGTCGTGCCAACGTGGCAGACCATTTTTGTAACGGTAGTTCGTGACGTCACGTATCACAACAGGTATTCTTACTTTATAAAGAAGTGTTAGTGACGAAAAGTTTACCAGAAGACACCTCCAAAAAAAATATTTGGCTCTCGATAAAGTAAAACACTTGCCCTACGTTGTCTAGGTTGTCTCCCCACTTTAACGAAAATATTTCACCCCAGAGCTGTGACGATATCAGACCACTTTTATTAAAAATTGTGTAAGTTGAGGTATTTCTTTCCAAATTCTCGTGAGTTTGTCGCATAGTGTGTCTTTGCACATACCCGATGCCGCAAAACGGTGATAACGTCAACATAAATATGAATGTTGTTAGCCCAGGCATCAAGCCAAGTAAGAAGCAAGCTGACAGCAAGCCATTCCCATTGTTTGGAGTTTTTAAGGATAAAGAAATCAAATATTGGCACCGATATTGCAACGTAAGCAGGAAACATGCACTTGAAAGAGCAAGGATTCTGAAAAACTAACGCAAAAGGAACATTAAACTAGAATAGCTCTGTTAACTTGGAACTTCTGTAGCGTACTATCATACATAATTGGTCATTAAAACCCCTCAGCCAGGATTACGACCTAGTTTCTCACACCACTTATATTGTGTGCGTTAATTTTATACATGAGTGGTGGGACCTACAGTTTAAAGTCGACTCCGAACGACAGATTTTTTGAGAAACTTTTCATGGCAATTATATTTACTATCAGAGTTTTTGCCAGAAATCTGCTGAGAGGAAGTTGCCGAAGAAATTCTTTTTGTATTTTGTTTTGATGTCTGGCCTGGGGCTCGAACCCTGGCTTTACGTCTAATAAACCAACACACTACCTACTATACTACGGCGACTTCCCCACACTTTAACTAAATATGTATTTCACCACAGAGCTCTGTCTATATCAGACCACTTTTATTCTACATTGCGTAAGTCGAATTATTCCTTTCCAAATTCTCGTGAGTTTGTCGAATAGTGTCTCTTTGCACATACCCGACGCTGCAAAACGGTGTTAACGTCAGCATAAACACGAATGTTGTTAGCCGAGACACCAGGCCAAGTAAGAAGCCAGCTGACAACAAGCCATTGCCATTGTTTGGAGTTTTTACGGATAAAGAGCTTTGGTGGATATATTGGCACATATACTGAAACGTAAGCAGAAACATGTACTTGAAAGAACATACATACATACATAATTGTTCATTACAACACTTCAGTCAGGATTATGACCTAGTTTCTCACACCACTTATGTTGTGTGTATTAATTTTATACATGAGTGGCGGGACCTACAGTTTAAAGTCGACTCCGAACAACAGATTTTTGAGAAACTTTTCATAGAATTTTTTTTGATTTACTCTCACAGTTTTGCCAGAAATCTGCCCAGTTAACTGGCAACTTTTGTAGCGTACTATCTGTGCTTTTAAAAAAAAGATGTGACTCATTATTGTTTCTTATGTTGCAATCTTTGTTCCACTGTAGGACCCATAAATATAATATTCATACAACAAATGAAAAAAAACGAAACAAAACAAAAAAAACCAAGAGATTAAGATAAAAAACGAAAGCAATGGAAAAAAACGCTCTAAAGATTTTAAGTCAAGATATTGAAGTCCAACTTATTTTTCTTACTTAAAGGCACACATTATAACGAAAATCAACAACAACAACAACAACAACAACAATAGGCAATATCAACAAACACAGTCTATGGTGGAAATGTAAAACTGAAGCAAAAAAAAAAAAGCGAAAAAAAAATAAAAACCGAATTACTGATAAGAAATTTTGTTCAGACTTCCAACCAACTCACACACAGGCTGCCGCACACATTCAATCACCCATTTACTCTATTCACTCACTCAGTCACTCACTCACACATTCTCGATTTCTGTTTTGTTTAGTTTAGTTTCGTTCAGTTCAGTTACTCATTCAGTCATACAGGCTTGCAATCCAACCAAACAATCGGTAAGTTGGTTGGGTCCGTCATATTCTCTTTACTATCAGCTTAAAAAACAACAACAACAACAACGAAAATAATAACAATTTATATTGTATGAAATAAAAACACAAACTTTTTGATCAAAGAATGATGATTAAATTTCAAAAAAAAGAGAGAGAAACCATCTCTTCTTCTCTTTCTAGTCTCTAGTCAAAATACTACAATATTTCAATGTTGTTGTTGTGTTTTTATTTTGTCTTGTTTTTTTTTGGTTATTTTTGGTGTGTGGGGCGATATCTTTCAATCTATATGAATGTTAAGTTTTGTAACTGTATTAGTATTGTGTACGTAATTCTCACACACATACACTCACAAAAACAAAAATTGTTTGTTAGTCAGCATAAAATATCTCTACATCTCTCGGTTTATGTCTGTACGTACGTACATACATACATACATACATTGTGTATGTTTGTTTGTATTATGTACGTTTAGAGAGAGAGCAGATAGAGATACAATTAAACAGAACTGTGTTATCACAACGCAATAATCAGAATTCCATTAGCTGGCAATGTTTGGATATACCCGTCTGTCGTATCGTATCCATCATGGATAATATGGGTGATTGCATAAAATAATGTGCTCTCTTTTGTGTGCGATATTAAAATACAGATAAGCAAACGAATCAAAAAAAAATATAATAAAGTGATGACTGATTGACTGTGTTTTAAAGCAAAGAGCGCAGAAGTAAAATTCTGAATAAGGAGGTTAAAAGTGCGTTCTACGTACACTTTAACTTGTTTTCCTGTGTTGTTTTGACAAACATATGCCTGCATATTGGCATATTTTGAGGTTAAATTAAATTAGACTAGGTTAGGTAGGTTAGGTTAAGTAAAGTGGCGTACCCCCCTTGAAAAAGGAGGTACCATTTACGCCAGCATTTAGTGCCATTCTGACAGCACAATCAATATTCAACCAGGGGATCAACCATTTTCTATAGGAAACCAAACCGAGTCCAAAAAAAATCTTGTTATTGCAACAACCTTTATATTAAAGCGCTCATTTAAGGATGGCTGCCTTCCAAAATGTTAGGTTAGGTTAGGTTAGGTTAGGTTAGAAGACGTGTACTTGTCAATTAAGACCAGTACAGTACCCGGAGGTCGAATTGACCCATTGTACAACGTCTTAGTTTAAATGTTAGTTGCTTTGTGTGTGAACAAAGTATAGTGTTTCATAATGCCGCTGTACAAAATATATACGATGTACTCTATTTCGAAACGTCGTCAATGTGTATTTTTAACGCAGTCAAAAAGCAATCAGGCATCGGGTTTATAGTTGATGCATTGTTTGGTTACTTTGCGTATCTACATAGTTTATATACCGTTGTAGAACTGCATACAAACTTTGTATTGATACATTTTGGAAGGCAGCCGATGTCAGAAAGTGAAAGGTCAAAACCTCCCTTTTCTTCATAAGAGAAGTAAAGCTTGGAGAAAGAGGAAGAGGTTGTCTTGCACTTCATGCACTTCCCATAGAAGTCATATGCTGGAATGCCAAATCTTTTGGCATAACTACCAAAACGCCAATGACCCATAACACACTATTGTAAAGGGTGTTTTTTTATAGAGGTATAGAACATTACGTTGGCATTACTTTTCAAGATGGCGACCGATTTAACAGCTGTCAAGTGATTTATTCTCAGTTTGGTTTGGCAATTCATCATGAATAGACTCACGCCTGAACAACGCTTGCAAATAGTGCAATTTTATTTCGAAAATAATGGTTCTGTACGGAAAACGTATCGCGCACTACGTCCATTTTATCGTCGACAAAATCGTCCATCAGAGCAGTTAATTCGATTAAGCATGGAACGTTTTCGCACCACGTTTACTCTTATTGATAACTCGCATCCCCAGAGACGCTGTACGGTGCGTACAGAAGAAGCTATTGCTGCTGTAGAGCGTAGCATTAAGGAAGACCCGAATGAGTCCATCCGCCATCGAGCACAGGAATTGGATCTGTGTCCATCCACTTTATGGAAGATTTTGCGGAAGGATCTTGATTTGCGTGCTTACAAAATCCAACTCGTGCAAGATTTGAAGCCAAACGATCATCAAGTAAGGCGTAGATTCGTCGAATGGGCCCAAAACGAGATTACCGTTGTTCCCGATTTTCATAAGCGAATTTTGTTTAGCGATGAAGCGCACTTCTGGTTGAATGGCTACGTCAACAAACAAAACTGACGCATTTGGAGTGAAGGTAATCCTCAAGTGTATGTGGAAACACCGTTACATCCAGAAAAACTGACTGTTTGGTGCGCTTTATGGGCTGGTGGAATCATTGGTCCGTACTTTTTCAAAAACGATGGTGACCAGAACGTTACAGTCAATGGTGTATAGAGTGTATAGAGCCATGATTACTAACTTTTTCATTCCTGAATTGAATAACCACGATGTCCAGGAGATGTGATTTCAACAAGACGGCGCAACATGTCACACAGCTCGTGCCACAATAGATTTATTGAAAGACACGTTTGGTGACCGCCTAATTTCACGTTTTGGACCTGTGAATTGGCCTCCAAGATCTTGTGATTTAACACCGCTAGACTACTTTCTGTGGGGCTATGTAAAGTCATTGGTCTATGCGGTAAAGCCACAAACGCTTGACCATTTGGAAGACAACGTTCGCCGTATTATTGCCGATATACGGCCACAAATGTTGGAAAAAGTCAACGAAGAATTGGACTACATCCGCGCCAGCTGTGGCGGTCATATGCCAGAAATCATATTTAAAATGTAATGCCACAAGATTATCTTTCGGAGAAATAAAATTCATGTCAATCGAATAATCCATCGTTGTTTTATTGCAACTTAAAGTTCTATACCTCTATAAAAAACACCCTTTACTATGGACGGTCATGTGATTTAAGGATAGAAGTGAGTCAGTCCTCTTCTTATACGTACGCGTCCAGCAGAGCTTAGTAATATTGCGGGTACCGTTACACTTTTGCTGCCAACGAGATCGAGCCTTGAGATTGATTTTACTGAGGCAATCGCAATTGCAATACTTATGCCTCGAAATTAGGCCAGAATACATTGCAATCGCTTGAAGCATAACTCATTTTGACAGATTCCTCTCGTGTTTCTTGGTTATCCTAGCTTATGTTTCGAAACCATTTCGCATTTACACCAGCGAGCACTATACACCGTTGATTACCAACTTCTTTCGATTTGAATTGTATGATCCGTACAGCAATGATAGATGGTTTTCAATGGGGCGGCACTACATGCCACACAGCTCATGCTGTATGAGAATATTCTGGATATTCTGAATGAGAGATTTGAGAACATGATCTCCTCCCATGGAGGCGATTCTTTGCCCACAAATATTGTGCGATTTGACCGCGTTAGACTTTTTCTTGCCTTTCTCATAAACCAACTTAACAACAACATTCGAAACCAGCCTAAGCCATGTTATGAGGTCAAATTCAGCGTGATTTACGAGTCAGACTCAAGTGAGATTGGCATTTCAGATGCTCTGCACCCTGAGAAGACATGGCGGACATTTTTTACACGACATTGGCATCTTTCAAAAGAATAAAAAATGTCGATATTATGTCACACACATACCTACATACATAATTGGTCATTACAACCCTTCAGTCAGGATTACGACCCAGTTTCTCACACCACTTATGTTGTGCGCGTATAAAATTACATGAGTGGTGGGACCTACAGTTTAAAGTCGACTCCGAACGACAGATTTTTGAGAAACTTTTCATGGCAATTTTTATTTACTCTCAGAGTTTTTGCCAGAAATCTGCTGAGAGAAGTCGCCGATGAAATACTTTTTGTATTGTGTTTTGATGTCTGGCCTGGGGCTCGAACCCTAATAGTAAGCCAACACACTACCTACTAGACTACGGCAACACACTTGGATTTATTTAAATTTAAAGATAAGGAGTACTTAACGAATGACCAGAACTGAAATCTTCTTAATTTATCTGAAATAAAATAGAAGCCCAAAGGTATTTTCATCATGTTATCAATACCTTAATCTATATGGAAACACCCATAATGCTTAGAGTAAATTCTCTTATCACAATATAAAATCGCGCTCCCGCACACTAAATGCAAATGTGAGTGCATGTATGTATGTATGTATGTATTTGCCTTGCGATATATCTGAATGTAGTGTATACAATTTATCGGAGAGTATACATTCGTATTATTTTGGTAGACACTATTTGTTGTGGTTGTTGTTGGTATTGTAAACTGTAGAGAATGATTCAAAAATTTTAAAAAACTTAAAAAAAAACTTCAAAATCTTGCATTATTATGACAAACGAAGAAAATATTTGTGAAAATGAGAAAGAAAAAGAGGGAAAAAACGAAAAATTCATCGCCTAGACTTGCTACGAGTTATGAGAGTTAAATGTCATTAACAAGGAGCAGAGTAGAGTAATTGTGTGTGTATGAGTGAGTTTATGAATTTATATCCGTTTTTTCTTACAAGTTTGATGTTTGTTAACACCAATACAACCTAACAACCAACCAACGTGTTCGAAGGACGGATATACTACGTACTGTTGTTGGTTTCGTTCGTTGTGGTTCATTGCTTTTACGTTGGCAGAGGTGTGCTGAGTACTCGTATACATGTTTGAATGGGTGAGTGCGTGTTTGTGTGTATGGTTGGTTTGATGTTATCTAACACTTGGGCTGCTTTTTTTCTTATCAGTGCCTTTATCAGTTTTTCGTATTTTTTTCTCTCGCTCTCTCTCCTTTTATTTTAATTTTTTTTCTTTTGATGTTGTTTTTGTTGTTTTGCTACCCAAACGAATGTGAACGAGAATGTAAATATTGTTGTGGTGTATGGGAACAGAATTTTTGAATTTGTACGGGTACGGACAGACGGTTATTTAGCAAGCAAAAAAAAAAGGAAATTTTCATAATGAGTGAAGGAAGAGCTTCTTAACTGTGTGTGACTGAATAACTGGCTGACAGACGTTGGCTGGTCGTTAAGGAAATGTGATATCATTTCAAACTCCTTCGTGGTAGTCATGCCATCATGATATCCTGCATTATTTGTTATTCTCCTATTGTATACAGCAAACACAAACATTCGCACACACACACACACACACACACTCCCTCACAATTCGCATTCAGCCAAAGAAAATGTAATTTTTATAAAACGTTTGTTTTACTCTTTTTTTTTTTTGTTGGTATTTTTTTGATATTTTAACTCATATTGTTCGCTAAAACTTGCGCTTATCAGCGTAAACACAGCATTGGAACGTAAAAAAAAAACTTGAAAAAAATTATTCAAAGATATTGCCAGCACTCCACTGCTGCTCAGGGTTTCCTAAACTGATATACCACTCTGCCAGCAAACAGTTAAAAATATTATTTGAAACCACCATTCGAGCCAGTCAAGTGTGACAATGATGTCAAACGCATAAAAGCGAACATAAATTTAAAAAAGCGTTTTTCTGTTCTAAGCATTAAAAATGTGCCACCTTTTCACATGTTTCAAGCGGTATATCCGCGATAACAGCGATTATTAGTTTTTAAATAACCCAACGTCTGGGGATTTTTCTCTAAGCCACGGTTTTTGACGTAGCTCGACTAATAAAAGTCTAACGATAAGAATTCCCATAATTTTCGTGGCCAATTAGGTGCGTTAAAAAGTAAAACTACTTTGGCAATAAAACCAAAATCGGTTGGAAGACCTACGACACCGTCTTATGGAAACCATGTACGATTCAGTTGAAAATAATCAATTGTAAGACAAAAAAAATTGATATTAGACAGCCAAAGCGTTCTCAATTGACGGTAAATGTTATTTTAGGATAACTTTCGAAAATGTACGGCACCACCGGATCACAATCCACACATAAAAAGTTACTTTTCTTCGAATGTAAGGAGTTTTCACAATCACTTCTGCGTTTGCCAAGACTCATATGTTACAATTTTGTTAGTTTACGTAACCGCTGAGTGAAAAACGAACATCATCGTTGAAGACAGTTTTTTTTTCCAAGATCCAGTGTTCAAACATTGGCTGACTTCCAAAATGTATCAATACAAAGTTTGTATGCAGTTCTACAACGGTATATAAACAATGTACATATGCAAAGTAACCAAACAATGCATCAACTATAAATCCGATGCTTGATTGCTTTTTGACTGCGTTAAAAATAAACATTGACGACGTTTTAAAATAGAATACATTGTATATATTTTGTACAGCGGCATTATGAAACACGATACTTTGTTCACACACAAAGCAACTAACATTTTGGAAGGCAGCCATTGTTGCTTTACTATCCAGCTCTACTATCAGCTTATCTAAGTCGTTCTGTATATTCAATAGGTTTTTGTTTTGTTTGAGTGAGTGAATGCTGTACCCCTTCTATTAATTCGGCAGCTGGCTTCGTTAGATAGCTTTACCCTATCGATATAGGAGATAAAAAGACGGACATTGGCAAATAATGTGCAAAATATTTCTCTTTAGTCGATTTTCACCCTCGTACGGAAATCATTTAAATGGTAAAGAAGGTATCACCGCTTGCCTATCCATTACGCAAGGACCCGAGAGAATAGCTACTGCTCTACGATGTCCATTGGTGAGACTAAGACATCTCCAACCGAACGAAATATGATAAAATATTTCTTCGGCGACTTCCTCTCAGCGGATTTCTGACAAAAACTCTAAAAGTAAATAAAATTGCCATGAAAAGTTTCTCAAAAATCTGTCGTTCTTGGTCGACTTTAAACTGTAGGTCCCGTCACTCATGTATAAAATTAACACGCACCACATAATTGGTGAGAAGCTAGGCCGTAATCCTGACTGAAGGGTTTTAATGGCCAATTATGTATGTATGTATGAGACTGGTAATGAATTAAAATTTTTCCTCAGCGAAAGGTTATGAGTGCCCATTAAATATCTCTACGTATTGGATAATAAAAGGTATCCTTGTGGCTGTTGGTATTGGGTGGTATTGTTCTTATGATCAGGGATAAATATTAGATTGGCACAAAGCCATCTCGAGTATTGATCAAGGGCAGAATGGTCTATGCACTTTAACATGTTGACTGCCGGCTACGAGATAACTCGTAGATTACGTTCCCTTCTAGGGAGCCAACTAGAGAGATAACTCGTAGATTATGTTCCCTTCTAGGGAGCCAACTACGAGTTATCTCGTACTCACTAAATCTGCCATTTTTGTGTAGCTACGAATAAAATCGAATTATATCAGTGCTAGTATCGATAAATCGCTTCTGGGAAAAAAAGGTCAATGCTGGTTTGCGTGGCCAGTTTTCTGAAAATTGCCGCGGCAGTCAACGTGTTAAAAAAGGTCATCGAAAAAAAGTGCCAAACATTCCACTTTATTTTCCTACCCAGGGCTAATCTCCTAAGTAAATCCCTCCCTTTAAAACATATCGGAAGCCAAACAAACTTTACTATCTTTTAATATTTCATATCTTTTTTAATTTACGAAAACAAAAATTAAAACACTCAAATTCCATTAACATTGACATCACTGTCACAGTGTTTCCAGCCATCGCAAACGTCAACATGTATTGAGAGATAAAGATTTCGATTTTTATACACTCATTCACTCACTCACTCACTTATATTATCACACAAATATCAGCTGTTTGGTATTAAAAGTAAACCAACAACAACTACAACAACAACATATCGTATGTACAATATAACAATAACAACAACAAGAACAAGAAGAGAAATAAAAATCAACATGCGCTTCGTTTCGTTCGTATCTTTGTATCTGGTAGTAGTAAAACAACAAAAACAAAAACAAAAAAAAATGTTTCATTACTTGACGCTCATTCGGATTTTAGTTGAAAACAGAACGCGAAACTGGCAACACAAACGGGACGTTGCTTGCTTACGTTGTTTTCCTCAGTGTCTCCACTAGTAGTAGTTAGTGCTTGCCGCTCTGTATGAGTTTCGTTATTAAAAATCGACACACAAAAAAACGCATAAAATTTTTTAATATTTTTTTTTTTAATAAAAAAAAAATGTTTTTAATTTGCCATTATTTTAATAATAACAATACAAATGGCAACAACAACAACAGCAACAATAAGAAATTAATAAACCAAAGAAAACAAGAAAAAAATGTGTGGATTTAATAAAATTATCGCAGTGATTTGAAAGCAACCAGAAAAAAATGTGAATTTGAAAATAAAACGCGGTTTTATTTTTAAGAATTGGAAAGAAAAAAAGCAAAATTTAAAAAAAAAAAATTAAATACAGATTACAACAATGTAATAATAATAACAACAACAACAACAAGAATATAAAATATTTATTAATAATGGTTTAAAAATAGCATCGGCAATAACAAATAAGTATTGTGTTTAAAAAAAATAATAAAAAAAAAATTTAAAAAAAGTGAAAATAATATTGAGTGTTTAGCAAAAAAAAGGAAATAAATTTTAAAAATAAAATTCAATGAAACAACAAAATTTGCCCACTGTTTGGTAACACTTATCCTTACGAACTGTGGGCATAATCCTTTCAAAATATAGCCGCTTAACAACAACAAAAACATGTTTGGTAATTGAATTCTTTTCTTTCTTTACTAGAAATTTAATGGATTTTGAACTGTTGGATTATTAATAAAAAATACTTAAAAAAATTGTGTTTTAATAACGAAATTATAATAAGCCAGTACGGCATAAATAAGAACAAAATTATTTTAAAAAAAGGGTTTTTAAAATGTTTAAATGAGACTGAGATGCTCAAAAAAATCTCAGAATAAGAGATTAAAAATAAAAATAAAATAAAAAAATTAAAAAAATGTAGGGTTATGGCCGACCAATTATAGTTGTTTGATGTTTAAAAAAAGTGCGGTACAAATTTAAACAAAATTGGAACACTGGATTTTAATAAAACCTAAATTTTCCTATTACATTATCGGTTGACCATTTTTAATACTTGATAATGGCGACTTTTTTGTAAGGTGCGGCTTTATGCCGTAGCGTCAAATGAAAGTAAACTACAGACATACATAATTGGTCATTAAAACCCTTCAGTCAGTATTACGACCTAGTTTCTCACACCACTTATGTTGTGTGTGTTAATTTTATACATGAGTGGCGGAATCTACAGTTTAAAGTCGACTCCGAACGACAGATTTTTTAAGAAACTTTTCAAGGCAATTTTATTTACTCTCAGAGTTTTTGCCAGAAATCTACTGAGAGGAAGACGCCGAAAAAACACTTTTTTATGTATTTTGTTTTGATGTTTGGCCAGGTGTTTGAACCCTGTCTTTTCGTCTAATAAACCAACATACTACCTACTAGACTAGGGCGGTTTCACGTTTGGATTATTTACATAAAAACAATAAAACAAAAGTAAACATTACATTGTAATTCATTGTAATTTAAAGTCAAATTCATTTCATTAGAATCAATGAAATAAAATCAAACCACAGAGAAAATGATTCAGGTTTTTTTTTTTTAATATCCCATGTTTCCCGTCAAATCATATTGTTTTCAAGACAAGCATGCTAAGACGTTACTTCTGTAATGTAATTTATTTATAATTAAATACAACGGCAAACTACCATTTAATACAATGATCAGTTACAAAGTTTATATCCAGAAAGCCTTAATTGTTCCACGGAATGTTTAAAAACAAATACACAGAAAACAAACATCAATTGAAGCACGCCAGACATCATAGATTTGCATAAGCAAGGAATATCTTTGTGGAAAATATGCAAGATTGTAAGCAGGAATCATTGCACTGTAGAAAGAATCGTACTAAAGTACTAAAAGAATAAAACTTTGGACAATTTTCAGCGCTCAAGACAATCAAAGCGTCTGACAGGCTCGGAGGTAAGAGTTATTGTGAGAGAAGTAAAGGCCAATACATCATTCAAAGCAGTAAAAATAGCCGATTGTATCTTGCAATCATACGTAAAGCCAGGTAATACATGGAAGAGTACCACGCAAAACGTTTTTTACATCAAAAACAAACCAGAGTAAGCGTATGAATTACACAAAAAATATAGAAACGAGCAGCTATTGTTTTGGAGGAATATTTAATAAACTTAGGAAAGTAAAAAACGAAATGTTTGGAGCCAAAATAAAACCTCTAAGGCCATAGCAAAATATACATAAAGTCCGCAAAGATATATGTATACATTATGAAAACGATAAAGCATGGTAAGGGTTTGTGATGATCTGGTGGTGGAAAGCAGTAGTTAACAATGTAATTTTTATTGGATCAACGATATTCTTATAGGCCATTTACACTACAGCGAAATCTAGTTGATTAGATTTCAAATCTTGCTCAAAATCTACATCGTTTACACTGGATTTATTTGACAGTAGCAAGATTTCATTTTAATAACAAACACAGCTGACTGAAATTTATAAGAAAATAATAATATTTTACTTTAACCCTAATCAAGTCAGGAAAAATTTTTACAAATCCAATCAAAATGTGTCTCAGAGGCACATACAAAGAATTTACGTATTAATTTTGTTAACTTATTTTTATTTTATTAAATTTTTTCTTCTCAGTTACATAAATGAAATATTATTTATTTATTTTCGCATTTTAAGCAAACTAGAACTTTTGAACAATGCTCGTTGCAAGTATTTTTGTGGTAAATACTGCAAGACTGCTTACACATTCTGCATATCTTCGGTGGGCACATATAACATCTACGCCGCATATCTGTCTGCCTTGGCTGGTTTGAGAATTCATCCTCGTGTTGTATGGACCGAACAGTGGACAAATTATTTTTATTTAATTTTAGAAGACTACGGCAAATAATGGGTGCCAGAACTCTTCGTAACTCATTATACCTCATTATAACTCATTATTATGGTTAATTTTGTTGTTCACCAACAATAGAAGTAATAGTTAGCGTTCCCATATGTGCCTCATAGACACATTTTGACATGATTAAGAACATTTTTAATTGAAACAAAATAAAAAAATAAAAAGAAATTAATTTATTACTTGAAATTTGTGAATTCTAAATAAAATAATTGAAAGTAGGAATTCGAGAAGCAGTAAGAACTAGAACCTATATTTAAGGAAGTTACAACATGACCAAGTGAAATATGTGTCGGAGAGGCACATGTTGACTTGATTAGGGTTAAACTGAAATTTCATTTTTTTCCTGCTCAGCGTTGTATTTTTAAGTACTATTTGGCAAAACACATAGTTGCATTTCTATTTTTACTAGATTTTGAGTAGATTTTGCCGAAATCTACTAAATAAGTAGATTTTGTTTTGTATGGGAAAGCTAGTTAAAATCAATTAGATTTGGCTCGAAATCTCATAAGTACTAGATTTCGCTGTAGTGTAAATGGCCTATTAAGCAAAATAAAACTTATAGCGGAAAAAATGATGCTTCAACAGAACAGCGAACCTCAACACACTTAAAAATTGTGAGGAAGTGATTGTTTTTGTGTATTACCCCAAAAACAATCGAATATCTGGCACAATCGCCAGATTTGAATGCAATTAAGCGCCTAGGGGAAGAAAAAATAAAGAAAAATTTCGAACAAGGATGATCTAGCATAAAAGGAAATGAAATAAAATCACCACAGAATTCACACTAAAACTTGTAGGTATTGTACCTATGAGACTAGAAGCCATAATAAAATCAAAAGGACGACAAACATAATATAAAATCAAATGAATTAAGTTTGACTATCAGATTTCTGTTTATTTTGATTTGACGCTTAAAAATCGTACCATTTTTATAAAAAGTGAATCATTTTCTAAGTCTGTTACCTTTGGTTTTTTTTTAATTAATTATTCTTCAAGTATGAGGTGTATACTTTTATTCGTACGTGAAATATCAAAATTTTCACAGCAAACCTCAAGTAAAGTTTTTGTCAGGTCAACAAAACTGTGTTTTTTCTGTTTATCAATTCTAGTCGGTTTTAATTAGATTGCTTGGTTCATATCATTAGTATCGCTCAGAATCAAGCGTGTTACCAGTTAAAATATATCAAAGACAGGCAGTCTTGTGTCTGTTGTCATATTTCAGACGGTCCTCTCTCATCAACTGAACTGATTTCAGCGCCTAGTAATAAAAAGAATCCTTCTGGTCAAACCTGGGCATCATGAATATTCAACTTTAGTGATGACTAAGCTTAACTTAAAATTAATTGTTCTTTATTTTCCATTGCCGATAATAATTTGAAGTTTTTTTTTATAAACGTACTCAACATAAGTGGTGTGAGAAACTAGGTCGTAATCCTGACTAAAAGGTTGTAATGACCAATTATGTGATGTATGATAATTTGATGTAAAAATCATGTTTTTGAAGCATCCAAGCAAGCATTTCGGACCAAGGTTAGAGGACGTATACTTGTCAATAAAGACAAGTACAGTACCCGGAGGTCGAATTGACCCATTGTACGATCAGGACCAAAATTAAACAAAAAAAAATCGTCTTGTAATTCGAAGAGTATCGGATCTCCTTGCTTGTGTAAGAATTACGCTGTTTGCAAAAGTTTTAAAATTGTCTTCGGAGTGCATATTCTTCTTGAATTTGGGGAAAATAATTTTCATCAAGAAATTCCACAAATTCATTGTGTTTGAACCTTTTCTTGGACTTGGGCAGTCTTTGACACACCACTTCTGAAACATACCAACCCAGCTATAAATCGATTAAACATAGTCCGAATAACATATTCGATAAACAAGACGATCTGTTTAGTCGTCATTCTAGTTTCTACACAAAACTAAGATTAATTGAGGTTATGAACATGGATTTATTTAGGAGATGAATAATAGAAATTGATTTTTTTTAATTGAATCAGATCTTTAGTAAAAAAGAGTAGTCTTTGGTGGCTAAATAAGAAGAATACGGCAGATTCGTACAGCAATTCATACCCTAATTCATACATTTTTGCCATTTTTGCACCATCTTCTCAAATAACATGGTAGTCATCTGACTAATGCCTGTTGCTAGGAACAGAGTTATTATTTAATTGTAAGGACCTATTGATCTGCTCCCATATTATTATTAAAAAGAGAAGCCATATACTATATATATGTACATATCATAATCACTAAACAAATATTTCAATTCACCAAAAACTAAATTCTGATAATGAAATGAAACATTTCACAATTTCCTTTAACAATCTGATCTTCTTTTTAGAAAAAAACAATCTTGTCAAATGCCTTAAAGCTATTGATATTCAAGTACACTAAAGATCCAACAAAAACTCATAAGAAAAAAAAAGATTATCGCTCTACACAAACAAACAACAAAAACCCCCCCAAAAAAATAAGAAAATCTCTTGAATGCGATCAACAATCATCAGCGACAACATCATTCGTCGTCATCATTACAAGACCAGACGTTTTAATTTTTTCATTCCTTTACAAGATTTTCAGAAATTTTTTTGTATTCTTGTTATTTTGTTGTTGTTGTTGTTGTTGTAATTTTAACTTTAAAAAGAAATATTTTTATTTCAATTGTTGCAACAACAATACCATCTGATTGCATTTTTGATTGCATTTAAATTTTATTTTTAAATTCTCGCTCTCTCTTACGCTAGCTCCATCCATCACTCTCGTGAGTGAGTTCCTTTAAAAACCCGCAAGAAAAAGGGTGTGCTTGTATGAGTGTGCATGTGAGACTGTGTACTAGAGAGCAATGTATTTCTTTTAATGTGTGATTGTATTGAGAAACATGAAACTAAACTAAACAAAACAACAAAAGAAACAAAAATAAATGGTGAGTTGAGTGAGTGAGTACAAAAAAATATCATGGGACAGACCATTCCTGCTGACCATTTAACCGTTTGTCTGTCTCTCAATTCTTCGTCACTATAAGAAACCGAGTGTTAGCGTATATGTACAAAAGTGTGTGTGTGTTTATTTGTTTTGTTGTTTTATTTTTTCTCTCACTCTCTGTGTATATTTTTTTTTTTTTGTTTTTGCGTTGATGATTATATTTTACTGATATGACCACTTCAAGGAATTATAATAACAATAATAACAACAATCCGCAGAATTCCTTTTATTATATTTTTCTCGGTTTGTTTTTAGATTTTAGATATCATAACAGCAACAACAACAACAACAACAATAATAATAATAACTCCACTAATAAAAACAACAATAATAATCAGCAACAGTAAAACACACTAAAACGTACGAATATTATGATGGCCTTTTACATTTAAACACACACACATACATACATACATACACAAATGCACATACAATTACGAACATCCACTACATTTACACTTGTGTGCACAAAAAGATATTAATGGTAGCAGTTGAAAGCAGTGTTCTAAAGGAGTGAATTCATTAAATTTTTAATATTGAAGGGCGCATTTTTTTTTTTCAGAGGAATTGAAAAATAGAAATTTCTACGTCAAATAAAGCAAAATGATATTGAGTTGAATGGATATTTAGTTAAATTTCATAACATTTTATCTAGATAGCAAATGACGTAGCAAGGAAAGAACGCCATTTAAACCATAATAATCGCAAACATCCATACAAACTATGCTTAGAATATCTAACGAACGTCTAACTTTGTTAATTGTTCATTATAGCGCTTCAGTTGGGATTTCAACCTAGTTTCTCTCACCACTTATGTTGTGTGCCTTAATTTTATACATGGCTGGCGAGATCCAGAGTTTAAAATTAACTCCGATGACAAAATTTTGAGAAAATGTTCATTTCAATTTTTTTTTACTCAGAGTTTTTGCCAGTAAACTGCCGATAGGAAGTCGCCGAATGAAATGTGTTTTTTATACATATTTCCTTTAGTTCGCGATGTCTGGGTTGAGGTTTGAACCGCGGCCTTACATGTAATAAGCCAACACACTATCTTCCAGACTAAGGCGAAAGAGTAAGGTCTATTCTTTTATGAGGCAGTTACCCGCTGCTAGTATAAGATACAATCAGTAAAAAAATACAGATTGTCAGCAATATATATCTCAGAATCATATGTAGCACATGCTGGCTCTGATACCCACACTTCTGGAACATAATAAACGAAGTACCTAACTTAAGTACTCAATCGTGATAAATGTCGGCTTATTTGGCTACCTTTCAACTTTCAATGTCTGCCAATTTTTGTGATGTAGTTCCAAGACCTTATTAAGAATAGGTGGCGGACCTCCACGAAATAGGAGGTCCCTCTTAGGCTAGCATTTAGGTCCAGTATAATACCACAATTAAATCTACGTGGGGGTCAAGCTTCCCCTGGAGAAAACCATCCTGAATACAAAATAAATCTTGCTATTGCAGCAATGTTAATAATAGAGAGCTCGGTTAACGATGTCAGAAATTGAGAGACCAGAAATCTCCGTATTTTCATAACAAGAGCAAGCACTGACACATGAGGCGCAAGACAGTCTGTTCCTCCTCCTCAGTTTCATAACTCCTGTAGAAGTCATTATTTGGAATGCCGAGCCCGTAAGGATCGCCATTGTGCCATGGATGGCCATGCGATTCAACGGCAGACCTTAATAAAGTGCGCCCTGTCCACTGGTATTTACAGTTTCTTCAAAACACTTCAATGCCTGCATAAGATAAGGTTAGATTGAGTTTTTAGTGGAACTGAAAGGGAATTATTCTTTCTATTGAAACATGAAATAACATAAAATGATCATTTGAACAAGAAAAAAGCGACAACTATTGCCAAAAGAAATCAAAATCATGTTCTCAAACGGCAAACTCATATTTGATACTAACTTTACCATGTTATTAGTTTACGCATAACAGCGTACATCCTTGTTAAACTTATTTCAAGCTAGCCAGAGTTATTTATGAGCGCATGCTTACAGCGCAACTTTTTTCAGTTCTTCTTCTGAGGTTGTAAAGGGTCCGCCATATAACTTTTTTTTGAAAATGCTTTAAAAAAAATTCCGAATATTTTCTCAAATTTCTTTCTTTATTTGAAAGTACAATCCTTCCGGTTAATAATAGAAAAGAAATTCATTCAAATGGCTGCCTCGGCTGGCCATGCAGTAGCCTACACCAGAAGATGCCGATTTTGGCAAAAAAAAAAATCATCTTTTCAGATGAAGCTCATTTTGATCTTGGCGGGTATGTAAACAAGCAAAATTGTCGCATTTGGGGCACAGAAAACCCGCACGCATACATTGAAAAGCCGACGCACCCAAAACGAGTCACTGTTTGGAGCGAATTTTGGTCCAGAGGCATAATTGGGCCATTTTTCTTCGACAATGAGCCAGGAGTGGCCGTTACAGTCAATGGCGATCGTTATCGGGCCATGTTGAACGAATTTTTTTTCATAAAAATTGAAGAGGAGGATATTGACAATATTTGGTTTCAACAGGACGGCGCTACGTGCCACACAGCCGAAGCTACTTTCGATGTTTTGCGCCCTGTTTTTGAAGATCGCATTACCAGCCGCAGAGCTGATGTCGTTTGGCCACCTCGGAGCTGCGATTTGACACCGTTGGACTATTATTTGTGGGCTGCCGTCAAAGATAAATATTACGCCGACAAGCCAGAGACAATTGACGCTTTAAAGGACAATATTCGTGAAGCCATTGGTGAAATACAGCTGCACACAATCGATAATGTGCTTAAAAATTGGATCGATCGTGTAGGCTACTGCATGGCCAGCCAAGGTAGCCATTTGAATGAAATTATTTTCCATTATTAACCGGAAGGATTGTACTTTCAAATAAAAAAAGAAAGTTGAGAAAATATTCAGTAGTTTTTTTTTAAAGCATTTTCAAAAAAAATGTTATTTGGCGGACCCTTTACAATGGGGGGTGACATGTCATATTTATTTATGAGGGCATCCTTACAGTGCAACATGTTATGGTCTCTTCTTTCTACATTGTACAATCTCGCTATGCTCCAGGGTGACACATCCCAGCCAAACTGCGCATCTTTATATAGATGATGCAGCTTTTCATCATTCCTCTTCAAAGCATAGTTGGAGACAAATCACCTCCCAGAATCTTTCGGTCAAACGTATTCAGCATTCTCTGGTGTTTTTAGATCCAGTTCACCTCTAGGCATAGTACGCGTATACATGAATCACGCGTGTCAAGCGTATATTTTATTACTCTAACGTATTCCAGTAAATGAAATAAAATTTATTTTGTAATAAAACACAGAGTCAACTGAAGATTACGTACATAATTGGTCATTACAACCCTTTAGTCAGGATTACAACCTATTTTCTCACACCACTTATGTTGTGTGTGTTAATTTTATACATGGGTGGCGAGACTTACAGTTTAAAGTCGACCCCGAACGACAGATTTTTGAGAAACTTTTTTACGGCAATATTATTTACTCTCAGAGTTTTTTGCCAGAAATATGCTGAGATGAAGTCGCCGTGGTCTAGTAGGTAGTGTGTTGGCTTATTAGACGAAAAGCCAGGGTTCGAGCCCCAGGCCAGACATCAAAATAAAATACAAAAAGTATTTCTTCGGCGACTTCCTCTCAGCAGATTTATGGCAAAAACTCTGAGTAAATAAAATTGCCATGAAAAGTTTCTCAAAAATCTGTCGTTCGGAGTCGACTTTAAACTCTAGGTCCCGCCACTCATGTATAAAAATAACACACACAACATAAGTGGTGTGAGAAACTAGGTCTTAATCCTGACTGGAGGGTTGTAATGACCAATTATGTATGTATGTAAGCTGAGAGGGAAGTCACCGAAGAAATATTTTTTCTATATTTTCGTTTTGTTGAAGATGTTTGTCTTGCTCTGGGGTTTGGGTAGGACTTACGTCTAATAAGCCCTAGACCTACCCGCTAGACCACAGCAACTTAAACTGAAGATTACATTCTTTAAAGCAACTGCTTTTAGCACAACTGATTGTATGGAGTAGTTATTGCAGACTTGCAGTATGCGTGCGCGTGTATGTGTATGTGTATGGGAGTATATCTGTGTCGGTCGCTTGGTTGTTTATTTTTATAAATGAATGTATCCAAAATAGATAATACAGTGATAAGAATATTTTTATTTTTTAAGTGTTACTTTTAAAATTTAAACATTTTTTTTTATCATACGATTGAAACTTCACCAAAAAACGCAAAGCACTCGTAACAATGTATTATGAAAAGCAAGAGAAAAAAAACGAACAAACACTTTAAAACGTAGGAAGTCGTTACACTGTGCTCTAGATTAATGCGAGCAGTAGTAAGTAGTTAAACAATTAATCAAAAAATTTATTTAAATTAAAACATTAATTATCGCAAGTGAATAAAAAAAAATGAAAAACAAAAATTATTCTCTAGACTTCCTTATTCATATAACTGGTAGTGTATCTTCTTCTTTATTTTTTCCAGCTGTTGTTGTTCTTGTTAATGAATATAAACGTGTGTATTTTTGAAGTGAATAATTTTTAATTTTTTTTTCGTTCTTTGTTGTTCTTTTTTTATTTTCGCTGATTACCGTACAATAGATAAACAAATAACCTGATGGTTTAGAATTGCATTCATTTAAACACGAGTGTATGTGTATTCTTGGCTTAAAATTTCCATTTGGGTTCATAATTCTGTTACCACTCGTTGTTTCGTCGTCGCCGCTGCCAGTCATTAAAAAATATGCAGGTACTTGTGGACTAAAAATGCCAACATAGTCCACATTCATTTCATTTTCCAGCCAACGTCTATTTTAATTTAGTTTTTGCGTATTTTCCAGTATCCTTTATTTTCGTTTTGTAGTTGCTCTTGTTGTTGTTGTCGTTTGTTAAAATATTTAATTATTGTTGTTGTTTTTTGTTTCTTGTTTTTTTGGTAATTAGATAAAACTGAAGGTAAATCTACAACCATGTTAAACTAAACAGAATTTAATTTAAATTTAATTATTTTTGTTAGACTGTGATGATAAGAATTGAAAAAACGAAAACAACAACAAAAACATGAAAGCTGATACGAGGGAGGTCACAGAATTATACAAACTAAGAAAGAAAATACAATAAATGTATGACTATAGTGATATCAGTTACAACTTCCGTGGCAACTGATTCTAGGGACTCATTTGCAACAGTGATATCGCAGTTATCTCTTCACAAAAGGTGGTGTGTTGTTTGGTATTTTGCCTTGCCCTGGTAGTGCAAAAGTGGACAAAAAAATTATCTCCCAAATATATTACCTATCTAACTTCAACTTCTCCGAATAGTTGATAAGGAGTGGGCAATCTCTTAAATTATTAGATATGAAAAACAAGAAATTTGACTTCACAAAATTCACAAATGTCGGATAGTCTGGATATTCTGGTTAACTCATCTGAGAATAACGCCAACAGGTTACCAGTAGTGTGGGTCTTAGGTTAGGTTAGGTTAGACAAGCATTTAAGCCTATTCTACCCGGGGATCAAGTATTCCGAATAGAGAACCAGCCCGCGTCTGAAATTAACCTTGCTATTGTAGCACTCTTTAAATTCTAGAGTTCGGTGAAGGATGTCAGAAAGTGCGAGCTCAAGAACCTGCGTCTCTTTATGACAAGAGCAGTATACCGACACATAACGCCAAACTCAGTCTTTTCCTCCTTGTCAGAGAAGAAGAAGCCATTTGCCAGAATGCCGTGGTTTACGGCATGCATACCAAAACAACAGTAGGCCTGCAATTTAAAAACAGAAGTAAGTCGGTTGGCTTCTTATCCATACGTGTCTAGCAGAGTCTAGCAATACTGCCCGTACTCTTCTACTGCCAAAGAGATTGACACTCTCTATGGGCAATATTCAATTCAACTGAAGCAATTCTGTAACATTTGAGCTCTCATTATTAGCTCTGGCGAGCGTTGGAAATTGATTTGCTGACAACGTGCCTATGTCTCACAACACAAACAAAGTTACCTTTAAATGATCCGAAATCCCTTAGGAATCCTCAGCGTTCTTGGAGGACTACGTAAGTCAGCCTGGTTATCGCAGTAATTCACGAGATTTTTAGTGAAAATCCCGGCACCCAACAAGCATTGCGCCACTTTCAAAATAGTCATGACCTCTGCGTGGAAAAAATGCTGTAGTAAGCCAGCCTATACATACATACAGTGGTGGCCTTATAATTAAAAACGATGTTTCTGGAACAGAGTTGTCTGGAGTGACGAATCTAAGTTTAATTTGTCCCAATCTGATGGAAAAACGTATGGAAGACGTCCTCCAAACAAAGCCGTTGATCCCAGGCACACAGTGAAAACTGTAAAACAAATTAACAAACATACATGTTGCTAAGTCGTTTATAATTATAAGGCTACCACTGTACATAATTGGTCATAACAACCATTTTTTCACGATTACGATCTAGCTTCTCAACTCCGAATAACAGATTTTTGTGAAACTTATATGTCAATTTTATTTTGTCAGAAATTCGATGAGAGGAAGTCGCCGGGGAAATATTTTTTCAAATTTCGTTTTGTTGGGGGTTTGAACCGCGTTTTCACGTTTAATTAGCAAACACACTACCTACTAGACTACTGTGACTAGGTAACCTATGACAACATATACCATATACTGCCTGTAGAACGGGTCTTACGAAAAACGTACTGTCAGTTGCTGATCAGGTTGTTCGACTCTAGAATTTCACAAGATGGTGATTTACCGTATATTTCGAAAGTCTGGAAAGTACGTAACTTATTGCTACTGGGCGGTAGTTCCCAGGATCATTAGCCTCGTCCTTTTTGGGCATTAGCGTTACATTAGTAATCTTTCAGCAAAATGAGAAAATATCAGCACGATATGATGCATTGAAAAGGTTAGCTAATGAACTTCGAGATTATTTTATTAAATGCGCAAAAATATCGGGGGATATAGTTTCTAAGCAACGATGATGGCAATTTTTGTTTTAAAACCGGCTACAGTTTATTAATTACTGACTTAATGGAAAAGAAAATTTAAAGTAGGAAGCTGTAGGAAATGCTTTGTGACAGTTTTATGCTGCTTAATGGATCGAAAATATTAATAATACGTAGGCCTCCAAAGCAAAAATTTAAAATATTGTTAATGCAACAAAACATTGATTGTAAAAAGATGTCGTAGCAAGAAAGCTCACTTTCCTTAAAAGGCTTCAAAATATTCATTAAGTAATGAAACCCGTATTCTCTTTTACTTATTCTATAATATTAAATGAATATGTTATTAATTTAAGTTTTTATTTCTCTCTTTCCCTGTTGCAGGTGATTGTTCAGATTCTATAGAAGACATGACCGTAGATAGCCGTGGTAAGTTATTAACAAAGAATTGCTATAAAATTTATAGAAGAGTAAACATTAATCAGTAATAAATAAGGAGTATAAGAAAAATACCATGAAGTTGAATTTGTATTAAAAGGGATAAATTATGTACTTCTGTTACTAGCCAGCCAGCCAACCCCCTTTTGTCCTGCTCATGATTATAAAGGGTGTTTTTTATAGAGGTATAGAACTTTAAGTTGCAATAAAACAACGATGGATTATTCGATTGACATGAATTTTATTTATCCGAGAGATAATCCTCCTGTGGCATTACATTTTAAATATGATTTCTGGCGTATGACCGCTACGGCTGGCGCGGATGTAGTCCAATCTGGACGTCCAATTTTCGATGACTTTTTCCAACATTTGTGGCCGTATATCGGCAATAATACGGCGAATGTTGTCTTCCAAATGGTCAAGTGTTTGTGGCTTTACCGCATAGACCAATGACTTTACATAGCCCCACAGAAAGTAGTCTAGCGGTGTTAAATCACAAGATCTTGGAGGCCAATTCACAGGTCCAAAACGTGAAATTAGGCGGTCACCAAACGTGTCTTTCAATAAATCTATTGTGGCACGAGCTGTGTGACATGTTGCGCCGTCTTGTTGAAACCACATCTCCTGGACATCATGGTTATTCAATTGAGGAATGAAAAAGTTTGTAATCATGGCTCTATACCGATCACCATTGACTGTAACGTTCTGGCCACCATCGTTTTTAAAAAAGTACGGACCAATGATTCCACCAGCCCATAAAGCGCACCAAACAGTCAGTTTTTCTGGATGTAACGGTGTTTCCACATACACTTGAGGATTACCTTCACTCCAAATGCGGCAGTTTTGTTTGTTGACGTAGCCATTCAACCAGAAGTGCGCTTCATCGCTAAACAAAATTCGCTTATGAAAATCGGGAACAACGGTAATCTCGTTTTGGGCCCATTCGACGAATCTACGCCTTACTTGATGATCATGATGATGATTCATGATGAATTGCCAAACCAAACTGCGAATAAATCACTTGACAGCTGTTAAATCGGTCGCCATCTTGAAAAGTAATGTCAACTAAAAGTTCTATACCTCTATAAAAAACACCCTTTATAATCTTTTAATAGGAAAACGTTTATTGAATTTATTATGAGCAGTTTTATGAGTCATATTGGGGCATTATAATCTCTACAAAAAATTAATGCATGAGGCGGCAGTTTATGTTTGGTGTTATAATGTTTGGAGGAGAGATAAGAGCACAAAACCACATTTAAAAAGAAAGAAAAAGTTTCATTTTATCATTTTAACTCCTTGAAAACCATACTTCAGTTTATTTCAAGCACATCCAACCCATTTGTGAATCCTTTTTTTACTTCCGTTCTGTCTCACTCTCTGCTATTAGATGTTCTTGCTGGTCATGGGCTCATAAATTTTCAAAAGTTAATATTACGAGTATGTAATAATGACGGTGTGTGCGTGTGTGGGTGTGTATAAATAAGATAGAAATGAAGAGCATGTTGTGTAGATAAACAGAGAGTATAGGAAAGTGTCTCATTTGTTCTCGTGTTTTTTTTCTCAGCTTCCAAATGTCAATAAAATTTTGTTAATCTTAAGCCAACCATTTATTCATTTCCTCATTCATTCATGCATTCTTTGCCTTCCTCCTTCATTCATTCATTTACTGTTTGTGTTACACAGTGTTTCTGACTGTTTTTTTCTTCTTTTTGGTTGCCTGCTGATTTGTTGAAAATTTTTTTTAATTTATTTTCTGTGTATGTTTTTATGTGATTATCACTCCTCGTATTTCTTATGTTTAGTTGCAGTTATTGTTGGCATTTCCTTTGCTCTCTCTCTCTCCTCCTCCCTCTATTTTAGTAACACTTTCAAAAAATTTTTGAAAAATAAAAAAATGTGAATGAAAATAAAATTTTTATCTTTTAAATGCCATTAATGTTTGACCGACCACCCTCTGAGTAGTGTCACCAAAGTGACTGGTTTTGTCTGCAACATACTGCTGAGAAGTTTTCAACAACACTCGTAAAATTTGTGTGTGCCACTTACTCACTCACTCACTCACTAATGGTGTCAATTTTGTGTTTTAATTCTTTTATTAAGTGACAAGGGTTTTATGTCACCCCTTTTTCTTCTTTTTGGCTTTAATTCTGCTGCTGCTGCTGCTTTCTTCTTACTGTTTTTATGTGCCATCTCAGCTAAGACACCCATTTCCGTGATGATTAAAAAGATACGAGAGATGATTTGTAAAATAATCGAATGAATAAAACGGGAGAAAAAAAATAAGCAAAAGAGGGATTTCAGAATTAAAAAAAAACGCCCATAATTAAGTCGTCTTCATAATGAAAAATTTTCATAAAATGACACTTTGAAAGCGACAAAAAAAAGAAAGAAAATATTGGAAGAAGAATGGGAATTATGAGTTGCATAGATAAGGTATGCAAAGGATTCTAGAGTATCACTTTATATGTTAACAAGAGGAGGTTGGTAGTGGTAATTTCGTGTAATAAAATTTAGATGCTCAAAAAAAAAAAAAAAAAAATTATACCAAATAGAGTTTAATTAAGGAGTACGCACGTAAAAATTTGGCATACTTGTAAAGTTAAATCTTTTATTGTAAATGGAAAAAATAGAAAAAATGAAATTGAAAAAATGTGTAAAGTTTCATTATTGATTACAAAATTAGTTTTGCATCGAACAAGAATTGAGAAAAAAAGTTAAGAAAAATCCGCTTCGTCCGAAAACAGCTTTTGAGTATTGAAGGAAAACGTGTGGGAGTAAAAGAAATAAAGTCGGTTTTATGAACCCAAAAAAGCAAGCAAAATTTATTAAAAAAAAGACGCCCTAAAATACCCGGAAGAAAAGTGAACCAAAAAGAGAAATCTCCAGGAAAAAAGCAGAATAAAAATTTGAAGTGAGCAGTTGATAAAAGTTTAGAGAATCGAACTCCGAAAGATTAAAATCAGTGTCGGCATCATAATTCTAGTACCGTCATGAAGAGATGCCATAGTAGTGCGACTATACGATCTATTGCAATCCCCTCAAACTTTGTGTCGTATGTCTCCTCCAAGCCTATTCCTTTGGCAATTTTCAGGATACTGTTCGGTGTCAACAATGCCAGTTCGCTTCCTAGTACTTCATATGCACCCAGGAGTTATTTTATGGCAGATATTAATGACTCACAGGTCCCAAAAATGCGTTCCGATGATTCGTTCTACATATTAAGCTAGAGCCAGTGCCCATTTTCAATAAGTAAGCCATAAGCCTACAGCGCCCCGTTAAAATAACAGTTACCAACCCAAGCTTTTACCTGGATCTCCACTTATTGTAATTTACCAACAAAAGTTCCGATTGCCTCAAACTCACTTAATTAAAGAGGAGCCTTTGCCTCTTTTTATCTTCCCTTTCACTGAGCATACCATTGGAAACATCAGCTCCCTCTCCACAGAAGCGTACTGGTTCCCTTCAACGACTTGGAAGCTTCCCAAGCAAGTAGGAAAGCAGAGGGTAACCTAATTTCCAATGTCTAGTCCATTCAGCTTCTCTAGACAGTTTCATACTATATTCAATTTAACCTCACAAACTTTTGACGTCGCCGTAGTCTAGTAGGTAGTGTGCTGGCTTATTAGACGTAAAGTCAGGGTTCGAGCCCCAGGCGAGACATCAAAATAAAATACAAAAAGTATTTCTTCGGCGACTTCCTCTCAGCAGATTTCTGGCAAAAACTCTGAGAGTAAATAAAATTGCCAAACAATCTGTCGTTCGGAGTCGACTTTAAATTGTAGGTCCATCACTCATGTATAAATAAAATTAACACACACAACATAAGTGGTGTGAGAAACTAGGACGTTGTACAATGGGTCAATTCGACCTCCGGGTACTGTACTTGTCTTAATTGACAAGTAAACGTCCTCTAACCTAACCTAACCTCGCAAGAGCCGAGAGTTCGTATGGCGGAATGTTTATCAGAAAGTATTGCTACGTTCTGTTGGAGTTATTAATGCGCATTGCAATATGGGCACTTATACGAGATACGATGATTTCTGCTGGAGCTGCAGAGACGAGGAATAGGAGGCACCTGTTGTCTACTATGTAAACAATCTAGTACTCTAAAACACTTCATTGGAAACGAGGGAATGGTTGCAGGACTGGGGGAATTGTATTGCAAGTATTGCAATGAGGTCTTGAATTGACAGCCTCCTTTCCCTATTTGCCTTACTAAAAAATTTTTTAAAAGCTACAAGTGCTGTTTAATGATCGATGTTTACTGGCTGAAAATTTTTTAAATATGCTAAACGAGTGGACTACATATACCCAGGCAAGCAAATTAAAAAAACCTTTGAAAAACATCAATCAACAACAACAATCCAATGAAAAATTGAAAACATTTTAATTAAAAGTGAAAACGTATGCAAGGACCTAGAACCTATTGAAAGCTGAATAGTTTTCTTATGCATTAAAAATCAAATAATATTTTCCTTAACTTAAATAAAGAATTAAATAAGAATGAACACAGAGCTTAGTTTTTATAAAAAAAAAAAAAAAAGAAAAGTGAATGACCAAATTTTTTTGTGGGCTTTCCTTACTTACAATTACTTGAACACTGACGAAAAATTTTAATATTTTATTTTTTTTTATCAATTAAAATATAATTACAAACTAAATTATAATTAATACGAACTGAGTAACCCTCACACAAATAGGCTAGCCACACTAGCCACAAATATACCAGCGCAACCAGAAAAATTTGAATTCACAAGATTTCCATCAAGTATAGTGAAAACATATGTATGTAAAACAAGGACCAGTACCCACCGTTAGGCGATCAATACATACACCCTTAACTGTTCTGCGCGACATTGGTGAACATATTTTAAAAATTGTTCACGTTGTTTTTCACAAAATTGCAACAGTCGTAATAAAACAAGGTGCCGTAAATATTAGTTTTTCCCTTTATGAGTACTTAGGCATGAAGAAGTATTAAATGTTTGCAGGTTTTTTGCATTGTGGTGAGGTCAACACAAATAACGTAATAACGTAGGATAATTTAAGTAATAAAAAAAGACTAAATTACTTAAAATAGTAAGTAAATTACTTTAGGGCGTAATACCTCTTAGCAATGTGTAAATTACATTCATTTTATAATGGACTGAAATAAATTACTTAAAAACGTGAAAAAAAAACAATTACGAAATGACGTAATGAAATAAACGAAATGGGATGAAATTAGTTAAATAATAATTTGAAATAAAAAATATTTTTTATTTCTTTTCTTTCCTTAAAGGAACATTGCGTTGGCCCAAAGCTTCTATCTAATTGCAGATAGCTTTGTTTCCAGTTTCAGTTTACGAGAGAACAGTAAGTTACGACTTAAGTAAATGACGTAAAGTTTGTTTTATATTTTATTTATTACGCAACCGAATTGTCAACATTCATTGTGATCTTTCTTAAGGGATTTTAAACACTCATAAGCACTCATGAAGTTTTGAAGTGTGTCAACAATATTGAAATTCAACTACAGTCACACAGATAGTTATACGTACCCCCCTAAAAATCATTTTTTTTTTTTTAAAGTAATGAACTTCTAATCTAAAATTTCTTTACATTACACACATTTACTTAAATAAAGAAAAAAATTAGCGTCTGTAACGCCACATTTACTTAAATAAAAAAAAAAGATTCCCAAAATCTATGAATCTGTGATTGCAGTTTGCTTAAAACCAATATGGCACCCCAGAAAATTATACGTACGACGTATATTTCGTATAAAATTTCTCCAAGGGTAGCCCGGTATATAAAAGGTATTGCGGATAAAAATCCTAGGACTACAGCCGTAGAAATACGAAATACCTCGGAAAGTGATCACAATGTTATTGTGCATTCCAAAACAGTTCGAAGTGTTTTGAGAACGAACGGTTTCCGAAGCCGAGTGCCGAGAAGAAAGTCACGATTGGAATTTGCCCAATAATATATGGACAAGTCAACTGATTTTTGGGCGAATGTAATATTTAGTGATGAGAACAAATGTAATTTGTTCGGCTGTGACGGAAAACAAAAAATTTGTCCATATATTACCATTATTAAAAAAATGATTTTTATGGTGGTACGTATTATTATCTGTGTGACTGTACTTTGATTCATTCGTACTCACTACACCGTTGATTTATAAGTACAGGTTGCAATGAGTATGTGTACAACGTTGGCATCAAACTCATACCATTTGAAATATGTTTGATTCATACGATTCATTCAGAGATTCATTACTTTAGAAAAATACTTCAAGTGACTAGAATCATACAAACATACATACATAATTGGCCATTACAACCCTTCAGTCAGGATTACGGCCTAGCTTCTAACACCACTCATGTTATGTGCGTTAATTTTATACGTGAGAAGCGGGACCTACAGTTTAACGTCGACCCCGAACGACAGATTTTTGAGAAACTTTTTCATGGCAGGTTTATTTAGTCTCAGAGTTTTTGTCAGAAATCTGCTGATAGGTAGTCGCCGAAGAAATATTTTTTTTCTTATTTCGTTTTGATGTCTGACCTGGGATACGAACCCGTCTACGTCTAATAAGCCAACACTCTGCCTACTAGACTACGGCGACCATTCTCAAATCATTCATCAAAATTTAGTTTTAGTTGTTGTTGCATTTACAGAAAAAGAAAAAGATAGAGTAGCAAGCAGAGCTAACACAACCATTTAGTGAATATTATAGTGTTCGTACGCGAACCATAATTATTTCGTGAGTCTTGTAAATGTTGACTCATGGAGAATCGAAATCAACAACATCATATGTATTGTTAAGTACGAAGTATGATGAGTACTTCAAACTTAGTATGAATGCGTATAAGTAAACGGTCCGCCAAAAAACTTTTTTTTATTAAATGCTTTTAAAAAAAACTACTGAATATTTTCTCAAATTTCTTTTTTTATTTGAAAGTACAATCCTTCCGGTTAATAATGGAAAATAATTTCATTCAAATGGCTGCCTCGGCTGGCCATGCAGTAGCCTACACCAGACGATGCCGATTTTGGCAAAAAAAAATCATCTTTTCAGATGAAGCTCATTTTGATCTTGGCGGGCATGTAAACAAGCAAAATTGTCGCATTTGGGGCACAGAAAACGCGCACGCATACATTGATAAGCCGACGCACCCAAAACGAGTCACTGTTTGGTGCGGATTTTGGTCCAGAGGCATAATTGAGCCATTTTTTCTTCAAAAATGAGCAAGGAGTGGCCGTTACAGTCAATGGCGATCGTTATTGAGCCATGTTGAATGAATTTTTCTACACAAAAATTGAAGAGGAGGATATTGGCAACATTTGGTTTCAACAGGACGGCGCTACGTGGGACACAGCCGAAGATACACTCGATGTTTTGCGCCGTGTTTTTGAAGATCGCATTATCTGCCGCAGAGCTAATGTCGTTTGGCCACCTCGGAGCTGTGATTTGACACCGTTGGACTATTATTTGTGGGGTGCCGTCAAAGATAAGTGTTACGACGACAAGCCAGAGACAATTGACGCTTTAAAGGACAATATTCGTGAAGCCATTGGTGAAATACAGCTGCACACAATCGATAATGTGGACCGATCGTGTAGGCTACTGCATGGCCAGCCGAGGCAGCCATTTGAATGAAATGATTTACCACTATTAACCGGAAGGATTGTACTTCCAAATAAAAAAAAAGAAATTTGAGAAAATATTTTTAAATAATTTTAAAAAAAAAAAAGTTATTTTCGGACCCTTTATTAGAAATTATGAGTCTTTTTGAAAGCTCATTGCTGATCTCTGATTTCAAAGTCAATTTATGGATAATTATGGTAAAATTATCTTCTAAACGTATAACGTTTGATAAGTAGGTCCATACTTATGATTTTTTTCTATTTTTAGGGGCTAAGAACTTGATTTTTTCAACGTTCAATTGAATTATAATTTGGACCTTTGATTTTAAATTTAAATTTAATTCTATTTAAACCATAACTTTGTATAACTAGTGCTCTTATGTTTGCTAGTTAATCGTTGATAATTTCCAAGTATTTTCTACGTTTTTTTTTTTTTGTTTTTTGACTCGTTTGTACTGACAACTGGAAATAATTTTAAAACGGTTAAGACAACTCCGTCAAATAATTTGTTAATTTGTTTTGCCATATTTGGCCATATTTGTTTATGGTTTTTTTTTTTTGTTTTGTTTTGTTTTTGTTATTGTTATTGTATTTAATTTTGTCGTGGTTTTCTATCAAGATGAATATCTGCTTAATAGTTGTAGCTTTAGTTGTTGTTGCTGTTGTTGTTTTCCCTCCTCTTTTTTTTCAGTTTCAAATATTGTATGCCACTGATTCATCTCTTCAACAATATATTGATTCTAAGCATATAAAATATATGTACGTACGTATGTTATTGTCATTTATATTTTATTATTATAAAATATATTATCATTGTTGTTGTTGCTGTTATTGGCTTTACTGCGTGACCATACATGCTCATACAAATACGGAGTATAATTGGTTATTGTCATGTTGTCTTATTTGTTATTGTCGTGGTTGTTTTAGTTTCTTATTATTGTTGCTGCTGCTGTTGTTGTTGTTATTGTTGCCATAACAGCCATTGAAACTAATTGACATTTTGACAATCTTTTCGTTTTTTTTTATTTTTTTGTGTTTTCTATTCACCGTAGAAGTGACAGATCTTAAGGTTGCTGCCATCAATAAAATTCAAATGTTTGAAAATGTATCGTGGTGGATATCAGCAAGTCAAGATTAAAAGAAACAAAACAAAACGAAAAAAAAGGAACAACGACCGTAACAGCATTAGAAATGATATGGCTAAGCTACTCGAAAGCAACATTTACACACACATACACAAACACACACACACACACATGTACACGTGTCAAATATTGTATTGTAGAAATGGTGTGCCTCAAAGAGTACCTTTTTTTAAACAACAACAGCCATAAGAAACATCTTAGAAAACGCATGCCATATAGCATAACTCATGGTCCACCAAAGAAAATAGGGTTTCAGTATGAGATTTCTGTATGAGAATGCCATCAGATGGGAAATGGGAATAATAAACTATTCATGGGTACGCAATCAATTTAGAAGTCAACAGAGAAAAAAACTCTTGTAACGAAATAAGCTTCTTCACACACCTGGCATCAGTTCCTAAAGCATAATCTGTTATAATAAATTCAAAATTCCGGTGATCTTAACACATTTAAAATACCAAAGTATTCTTCAAACAAAAATGTTTGCCATTCTCAATGCAGTGAATTTGGTGGATTGTTGAAATTTTGCGAAGAAAAACAAAATTTCAATTTAATCGTTCTGTACACACTGAAGTAGATTTCATCACGATTATAACGACATAAAATCATAGTCTCTACGTTCATTATATCCAGAACCGATCCATTTCTAGACGTTTCATTTCCACAAATGCTGGCTTCCTTGTTGGCTTTATTTTATGTCCAGCTAGCCTCTTAAGTAAATAACTGAATGCAGTTCTATTGGCACATTACCATAATCTTCAGAATACACTGTGCTAAGATAGATATTTCCAAATAAAATCAAAAAATGTCACCTCTTCCCGCAGAAAGATATCAGCTGGCGTACCACAAGGAAGTATTCTAGGGCCGTTCCTTTACTTATTGTTCACTGCAGATATGCCTACAAGTTTAGTGACTCACACGTCTACTTTTGCGGATTATACGGCGTTTTTAAGTATTCATAGAGATTCTACAGTTGCGTCACAAAGACTTCAATCTCATGTTAGTGGTTTGGAAAATTGGATGCTGAAATGGAAGATAAAAGTCAATGTTTCTAAATGCATGCACATCACGTTTACACTGAGAAGTGGAAATTGTCCGCCCATCAAGATTAATAGTGTGACAGTACCAGAACATAGTAGTGTAAAATATCTGGGCATCCATCTCCTTACCTGGGCTCACCATATAGCTGCCAAAATTACCCAGATCAAACTCAGAACAGCACAGCTTTTCTGGCGTATTGGACCTAAGTCAACCCTTGATTTAGAACTAAAACTGCTTTTGTACAAGTCAGTATTGAAACCTATTTGGCTTTATGGTATCTAACTGTGGGGAACAGCCTCACCATCCAATGTAGAGAAGCTTCAAAGGCGGCAATCTAGGCTTCTTAGAATAATAACAGGTGCTCCTTGGTATATGAGAAACAGTAACATCCACAAAGATCTGAAGGTGCCCTTAGTTCGAGAGGAAATAAAAATAGCAAGTGTCAATTACATCTCTAGGATTACAGAACATCCCAAACATCTTGTAAGAGACTTACTTGTATTCGAGGGTCACAGACGTCTCAAAAGGGTTCAAACAAATGATCTGATCAGATAAATTTACTTTTGATGAGCACTTTTAGTTGTACGTTGCAGTGGCATTATTTTATGTTAAGATTTGAATACTTAATGTAAATTCCGAAAGGAAAGATTCAATAAATAATATATGAAAAAAAACACTGTGCTAAGACATCAATCTACTTAGCCTTCAATGTACAGTCAAAGAAAAAAGTCTACATACACCGGTGTATGTAGACTCTTCTACCGCTGCTTTTTATCAAATTAAAAAGGCATTTACAATCAATAAGTTTTAAAGAACAAAATAAATATGAAAAAAATATAACAGAAATTATTCGGCAAAAAATAAAAATTGCACTGGTGTACGTAGACTTTTTTCTTTGACCGTATATCTGCCGCATTTTAGGCATGGATTTTCGTTTGGAGAAAAAAAAACAAGATTAGAAATCCTCAGAGCTTAACAGCATGTACCAGCCAGCAGTCACTTTTAAGTCCATTTTCATGATACCCTTGAAAAAATTGAAACAACATTATTCCTCATGGCATTCATCGCAATCCTATGAATTCTAGAATTCAGATATGCATTGAATGGATTATCTCGCGATTTTTCCCACTTAAATCTACCAATATAGCCGGGATTGCGTACGTATCATGCAGCAGCTCATCTGCGTCTTTTAATAACGTCCTGAAAGACAGATTTTCATGGCAATTTTATTTACTGTAAGAGTTTTGACCAGAAGACTGCTGAGAGGAAGAGCCCGAAAGAAATACAATTAAGGAAAAAAGTCTAAATACACCCCTGCTTGTAGAAAAAAAGTTACCGGTGATTTTTTTCAAATTTAAAGAGATGTTATAGCTTTGTTTAGGGCAGTCATAATTAAGAATGTTTGAAGACAAAATCGAATATAAAAAATACATACATACATACATACATACATACATACATACATACATACATACATAATTGGTCATTGCAACCCTTCAGTCAGGATTACGATCTAGCTTCTCACACCACTTATGTTGTGTTTGTTAATTTTATACATGAGTGGCGGGACCTACAGTTTAAATTAGACTTCGAACGACAGATTTTTGAGAAACTTCAAAATAAAAAAAATACAACCTAAAAATTATTAGAAGAAAAAAAAACCAAAAAAAATTTGCGAGAAAAAATCTGCATTCAATGGCGTATGGAGACTTTTTTCTGTGACTGTATGAACCTTTCTTTCATATTTCGTTTGTTCGAGACATCTAAGCTCCTATACGAACTAAAATTTGATCGTTTCTCTGTTTTATTTTCTATTTTTTTAAGCACATCTTGTTCCAAAGTCAAAAGCGGATATTCTAAATTTCCGTATACAAAAAATTTCAATTTATAGAGACCAGATTCAATAGCTTGTAAAGTACAACATTTAACAGACTATAGTATAGTCTAGTGTTACTTATTAAAACCGTTTGGTGCGACGATGATCGTTAGTTAATTCGTTTTCTCCCAAATCCTAAGGACTTAACTTTAATGCCAAGAGTGTAATAGCCAAGAGGGAGGAATAACTTCAAGTCTTTCTTCCAATATAAGAAACAATTTTATATTTTTTCAAGCTAAGCAAGTGATTGATTTAATAGAGCAGTTTCTAATATAATGGGCCATAATCATAGTCATCAAAAAAGTATACTTTAAGTATCACTTATTAAAATGTCTACTTTTCAGCTACTATAGACGATAAAAAGCTTATTTTTTCCGCTAAAGTCAGTTTTATACTTAAAACAAGCTGAAGATGTTTCTAACAAAGTTAACATCACTTTAACTCTATCAGCTGTTTGTCATTTATCAAAAGTTACAAAATCAAATCAAACCAAAAACAAAAGTTGTATGAATTGGAGATGCCAAGCATTTTTTTGTTATTAATCATAGAGTTGCCATTGCCTTTGTTCTCTATAATGGACAGGTGGTTGTTAATGCACTCGCGCAAAAACTCCTTTTCGCTGGTGCTCCAGTTTGCCTCTCGCTCCCTTTCCTTTGATCCTTTTCTAAATTTTCCATTGAGATAATAGTTTATTTGCCCCGGATTAATTTTATGCAATTGTTTTTTTTTTTTTTCAAAATAATTTATATTTTTTTTTTTTTTTTGGCACTTTTATTGCATCAGCTATGCGGATATGCCACTTATACAGTATTTATACCAGTTTGTATGCAAAATTTCAAATATTATACTAATCACCCACTTAAAGCTGATTCAACTTAAAACTATTATTAATTTTCACTATAGTTAAGAAACAGTTAGTAACAGTTTTAAATATTAAAGTTGTTTTTAAAAAGAACCGACTTTAGTGTTTGACTATGATTATGGGCCAATATGTTTAACATCTGTCCTCACACTCTATTCTCAAGAGATGCTTGATTTTCCTATAATGTACGTTAACCCTTTTTGGGGGTCAGGTGGCTCTTGATAAGCTAATTGATGTGAATTCTTTAAATTTTTTAAAATTCAAAACAGCCATGGGTTGCATGCCACGATTGGATTTGTAATAAAGCACTTCAGCTTCTACTACTACTACTCCTACTATCTTCAATTCCAATAAATTCTTTTAATTTAAGATTTTCAAAATATTTCTTTTTAATTTCGTTTTTTTCAAAAGTAATTTAAATCTCTATTAAAGCATTTCGCTTCTTATCTCTTCAAAAACAATTCAAAATAAATGATGTTTCCATACATCCCGTACGGAGAAAATGAAAAAATATTGAAAAAAAAATCTAAAAAGATATCAAATGATTAATTATGTAACCAAATGCAATCAGACAAGTACATACACATACAAGTACATATGAGAGTATAATAGTGTTGGTATATGTATCAGCAGAACATACATATAATATCGTATATAATTTCTATATTTTATACGTTCGGTTCTCTATAAGCCATCATATAACATTAAAATAGAAAGAGGAATAAAAATAGAAAACAAAAACAAAAGCAAAAAATATTGTATGAAACAATAACAATAGCTTTAAATGTCCATAATATGAGAAGAGTTAGAACGTTAGAATGTCATTAAAAACAACTATAATAACAAAAACAAATGAGAAACAAAAATAGCAAGCGATAAAAATTTATAACCAACCAAATAACAAACCAACACCGAGTACCAGAGATAGATAAACTTTTAAATACATTTTGAAGAGAAAAAAAAAAATAAAAAAAAAACTAGAAAGAAAGAAACCAACACTCTTCCATTTCCATTTCGTATCTTGGAAAGCAGTTTTGGAAAGCATTAGACAATAAGAATCTATACCCGTACAAATGTATACACTTATGTACATACATAGTATGTTGAATACGTTATACGATGATACAACGTACTTGTATTCATTATTAGAAAACAAAAACAAAAACAAACGTATTTAATTTATCTGTTGTAAGTAAAATTTATAATTTTATCATTCGAAAGCCAACGAAAATAAAAAATAAAAACGGAAAAATAATTTTTTAATTGACTTGTAGAAAGAAAAGAGGATGGAAAGACAAAGACGGGCATGGATAAAATTTTATTAAGGAAAGGAGTGCGCATGGAAAAATTTGGAAATGCACTTTTTTTGAAAAGCTAACCACCTAATGCTCAAATTATTTCACTTTTTATTTCAATTCATGAAAATATTGTTTAACTTCTAAATCTTGCAGAAGTCTTATTAAGTCGCCCGGCCACACATCAATTAATAGATCAAACTCTCCTTTTTTTGTTAATGCGTTGGTAAAACTATACTCACACATATGACCTGAGAAGAGTTTGAAGAACATTAAAATACTTTTGATTTTCGCTACCTGCGTTGCATAAATCATATGTTCTTTTCTTCTTCACGACAACAATACAATGCAGTTTGAAGGTTCAATTTTGATGTGTTGCTGTGCTAAGCACATATGCAAACCTGATCAGTTAAATTTGATGCGTCGCCATGCGCCATTAGAATGGTTTTAATTTTTTGAATGTATTTTGTTGCGTTTATTGCTATCATTTCGATTCGAAGAACTGATTCAAAGGTAGATAGATAGAAGTGACTGTCAATTCAAGAAGATGGAATGAATCCAGTGTCACTGAGCTTTCATTGTAGCCAATTTAATCATTATTGTCCATGCCTAACTGGTCATCTAGGTCGTTTGCATAGTAGACACCGACATAGTGCTATGAATATACCCTATAGGTGAAGAACAGTTGCCTTAGCGTCCTCGATTCTACAGATTCTGCAAAAGTTGTTTGCCATCTGTCCAAGAGCTACGTATATCTCTCGCATACATGTCCATAATACAATGCCCAGTAACGACTCCAACCGTATTGCTATGCCTATTTACAGCCTTCAACAGATATGCTGCGCTATCTTGACATTAATTATAACGCCACAGATCTTAAAGTGAGTTTTCTTTGGTGGAAATTCACCGGACAGATTAATGGTTGTGCCATGCCTAGACATCCGCTCTGTAGTCTCCTACAAGACCACTTTGTCCCGTTACCTATATGATATGAATGTCGTAGCGCTCTACCATTTCATTTCAGAGATTATTACTAAAACCCATATGATATGAGCATCGTATCCGCTATCTTCTGGAGAGCTTCGCGACAGCCATAAAATATTGTCAGAGTCGCTAAGTTTGAACACAATGCTCTGTAGCCGCCTGGCTGTCTCGACTATGTAGAGATATTTTCATCTTTAATAATTCAAGTGGCCAACAATTCTGCCTGGAAGATGTTACAGCATAGCATATCTCAACTCCTTAACAACTTTCGTTGACATGCAGAGCGTTTTCAGGATTCCATTTGGGGCTATTAGCGGGATTCTCGGTAGACCCATTGTTAGTGACTCCTTTATGGATTTCGTTGTGGAACTTTTAACCAGTAGGATCATTTTGGCTTCAACTGGGGAGGTTTATATGGCGACAGAAGTGAATAGACGCAACTACACGGTGGATTTTTTGACCCTTGTTATGGCATATCATTGTGGAGGTATATTATCCACTTAAGAATAAAATGAACACACACTACATTAGTGGCGTGAGAAGCTTGGTGGTAATCCGGACTAAAAGGGATGCAATGACCTTTTAAAGATCACTCTTATTCGTGTGATCCTTGACTACATACATAATTGGTCATTACAACCCTTCAGTCAGGATTACGACCTAGTTTCTCACACCACTTATGTTGTGTGTGTTAATTTTATACATGAGTGGTAAGACCTACAGTTTAAAGTCGACTCCGAACGACAGATTTTTGAGAAACTTTTCATGGCAATTTTATTTACTCTCAGAGTTTTTGCCAGAAATCTGCTGAGAGGAAATCGCCGAAGAAATATTTTTTGTATTTTTATTTTGATGTCTGGCCTGGGGCTCGAACCCTGGCTTTTCGTCTAATAAGCCAACACACTACCTACTAGACCACGGCGACTTCACTTCACCTTGACTAGCTTCGCTATAATTTTAACTAGTGCAACCCTCCACTGTTGAGGGTACTATTCAGTGTCAAAATACTTTAAATGAATGAATGATCTTAACTGCTGTGGCAGCCAGCACTATAAACATCATGTTACTGATTTAAGCTGAACCAGATGATTTCTGGCACTGAGCCTGGTTTTCTGGTTCTTTTATACTATGTTCAAATATGCACATTTATTAAGTCAGTATTCGGTTTATTGAGTGCAATATTTTAAGTGTTCAGGCATAATAATATACGCAGTTCAGCTTATTCAATACTCATTCGACAGCTGGTAAACAAAACAGCTGGTTGTTTCAACAACATTGTTTTTATTATGGTCGCCATTTTTTGTTTGTTAATTGTAATATGCTGACTAAACACACTTATGACAGTGTTGCATTTTAAGTGTTACTCAATATTATAACAATTTGCGTATTTATTGCGCAATTATTAATTGAAACTTTATATGAAATATTGAGCTCAATAATGGCGATTATTGCGATTTACGCAATAAAGGTGCATATCTGAACACTGTATTAGGTAGTGGAGGTAACTCAATAACAGGCGACATATTCGTGAAAGCAGTTCTCTGTTTGACAAACCAATGTGGCCGAAATTTAGGTCCTATTCGTAATTGTGCAAATTTGAAAAGCTCTTGGATTATTTACACCATGAGGTTTCTTTATGATTTTGCTGATTGTTTTAGATTGTCAACATAGAAACATAATAATTTGATCAAATGCGTAATAAATTCAAACATACGAGAATAACCACACTATTATAAACACACGCAGTCCAGAGACATTTTAAAACATTCACGATAGTTTCTATATGGCCTTTAAACATATTTATCGAATTAATTTATTTTTGTATTATTGGAATAAATTAATATTTAAAGAAGAAGAAGAATGCTTTAATTAATTTTATTATTTTAAAGCCCTGTTACTATAAAAAACAAAATAATATTTTTAATTAAAACGACAATTAATCAATGAACGTATACATCATCAAATAACACTTGGAATTGATATTAAATTTCGAACCAGATTTACTAGGGTTTTATACACAAAAATATTTTTAATGAAATTTATAGACTGCGATGTAATACAGAATATAACAACTTAATCTATGCGGATTAATCTTTTAGTTTATCTTTAGAAATATTGGATTTGTTTTTTAGAAATCCAATGGCTTTTAAAAAATGATTCAAATTTCATTTTAAAAGAGATTTTCAATTTCGATTAATACTTTAACGTCTAAAGTCATATCTGCCTACGTCCCTGATGTATTGATAGGAAAACTTATACCATATATAGTACATATGTATGTATGTATATACAGCTGTTGGTATTGTAGTATGTAGTTGCAACATAAGGAGGCAAGTGTAGGGAAAAATAAGAGATAACTATTAACATTTTTTTTTGTTTCTGTTGTTGTGTTGTTTTTTTTTTCTTCTTCACTGATACAGTTTGTTTTCTGTGTTGTTACCAAACTTATAGACCATGATAAAAATACCATACCAGACAGACATCATCATCACATCTCTCTCTCTCTGTGGATATGTATGTATAAAAAAAACCATATAAATTACATACTTACGTAGAGCACTAACGCCAACCCAACATTTTTAGAAGCAGTAGTCGTTTGTTGCAACAATACTAACAGCAATAGCATTAACAATCTAGTCAATATAAACAGCAATCACAATAAGAGCAACTACAACATTATCATCAGCACCAACAGCAACGGCAACGGCAACGGCATCAGCAATGAAATTACAACACAGCTACAATAGATAGCAGGAGTGAGACAGGAAGAGTCTTCACGTACCGAGAAAGCGAGAGAGAGAAAGCTAATAGAAGAAACAAAAAAAAAGGAGAGTAAATATCAAAATATATACAATATTTTTTTTTGGTATTGTAGTTTTATTAACACAGCAAGAAGAGTAGGAGAAACAGAACAGAACCGAACAGAATACAACACAACAGAAGCATCTGCAAGTAATGCAGTTTTTAATAGATAAGCAAAAGCATTCATGAATTTTAAAGATAACGTTTACGTTATTGTTGTTATTATACACACAGCCAGAGAGTAGTATCACACAACAAGAGCAATGTTCAAAAATATAAAATAATCACACAAACCTACATACATACATGTAAAGGGTGTTTTTCATACAGGTATAGAACTTTAAGTTGCAATAAAACAACGATGGATTAAGATAATCTTGTGGCATTACATTTTAAATATGATTTCTGGCATATGACCGCCACGTCTAGCGCGGATGTAGTCCAATCTGGACGTCCAATTTTCGATGACTTTTTCCAACATTTGTGGCCGTATATCGGCAATAATACGGCGAATGTTGTCTTCCAAATGGTCAAGCGTTTGTGGCTTTACCGCATAGACCAATGACTTTACATAGCCCCACAGAAAGTAGTCTAGCGGTGTTAAATCACAAGATCTTGGAGGCCAATTCACAGGTCCAAAATTTGAAATTAGACCAAACGTGTCTTTCAATAAATCTATTGCGGCACAAGCTGTGTGACATGTTGCGCCGTCTTGTTGAAATCACATCTCCTGGACATCGTGGTTATTCAATTCAGGAATGAAAAAGTTAGTAATCATGGCTCTATACCGATCACCATTGACTGTAACGTTCTGCCCACCATAGTTTTTGAAAAAGTACGGACCAATGATTCCACCAGCCCATAAAGCGCACCAAACAGTCAGTTTTTCTGGATGTAACGGTGTTTCCACATACACTTGAGGATTACCTTCACTCCAAATGCGGCAGTTTTGTTTGTTGACATAGCCATTCAACCAGAGGTGCACTTCATCGCTAAACAAAATTCGCTTATGAAAATCGGGAACAACGGTAATCTCGTTTTGGGCCCATTCGACGAATCTACGCCTTACTTGATGATCGTTTGGCTTTGTAAGCACGCAAACCAAGATCCTTCCGCAAAATCTTCCATAAAGTGGATGGACACAGATCCAATTCCTGTGCTCGATGGCGGATGGACTCATTCGGGTCTTCCTCAATGCTACGCTCTACAGCAGCAATAGCTTCTTCTGTACGCACCGTACAGCGTCTCTGGGGATGCGAGTTATCAATAAGAGTAAACGTGATGCGAAAACGTTCCATGGTTAATCGAATTAACTGCTCTGATGGACGATTTTGTCGACGATAAAATGGACGTAGTGCGCGATACGTTTTCCGCACAGAACCATTATTTTCGAAATAAAATTGCACTATTTGCAAGCGTTGTTCAGGCGTGAGTCTATTCATGATGAACTGCCAAACCAAACTGAGAATAAATCACTTGACAGCTGTTAAATCGGTCGCCATCTTGAAAAGTAATGCCAACTTAAAGTTCTATACCTCTATAAAAAACACCCTTTATATACACTCCTAGGGCATGCTAACATACATATGTACATACATAGATCGATGTTATATAGTAAGAGAGAGATACAAATAGACAGATATGGAAAGACATACAAAATATACAAACGTAAATAGAGTAACTGATACAATAACAATGATGATAATGTTAATGATGATGATGATTATACTGATGACGATGATGATGTTGGTGGTGATGGTGATATTGTCTAAAAACAACATCCCACCCCACATACTTATAAAAATCAACAATCAAACCATGCAACCATTCTACCAACCAACCACCATCATCATCATTATCATCATCCAACTCAAACTCAACCGTCATCATTTCAAAGATATTCACAAAAGAATGAAACAGAAAAAGTAAAAAATAAAACAGCAGCAAAGAATTATAAATAAATAAATAAATAAAAATAAAAATAAACTCATATCTCCAGTTTGCATGAGTTACACTTGTAATGAAAAACATTTCATAACAAATTCTTATTTAACAGATACCAACTACAATAATGCAAAAGAAATCACCCAATAAGAATATAAAACTAATAAAAATATCTAGAAGAACACATACATACATATGTGACAAATGTCAACTTTTTTCTTTATGAGATAGTAAGCTAACTGAATGTACTAAGCCCACAAAAAAGATACAAACTGTTTTGATATTTTTACTAAAAAAAATTCTGGTAAAACACACTTAGGGACATAGCTGCCAGATAAATGAGGCACCAAATCGTCAAATATTTGAGAAAAAATCGTCAAAATCGTCAAAGACGTTTATTGAAATCGTCAAAAAATCGTCAGAAAAAATATTTAAATAAATTAAGTTTTTAAAAACCAAAATTATTTCTATTGTAGTAAAACATATAAAGTCAAAGTATGTACATATCTGAGTTCAAAAATAAAACATCTAAAATTTTTTTTTAGAAATTAAAAGCTAGCCTCCCTCATCTTCATTTATTAATTTTTTTCCAAAAATGGAGAAATGTTATATCATTTTCAGGAACAAAATTGTTTGAGGTTTAAACAATCTATCCCAGTGTTGTTTATTGACACATAAGCGCAGCAATAGTGTTGCATCATCTATATCTATGGATGGTGTAAATATTAGGGAGTCAGAAGCTCTTGACATTGTGAACATGAAAATTCAGTGTAATGTTGCCTTCAACCGACACATTTTTCAATTCATTCAGTTCGTTCTTAAGATCTTATCATCTGATCTTACTATTTACACTATTTATTTATACTATTTGTGAGGTTGGTGCCTCAACGTTTATTTTGAGGTTTCTCGACCGTGTACAGGAGAGGCCGTAGTATCTCCATTGAATCATTGGTGCATCGTTGCAATGTGGTTTGTGTTTCACTGTTCTATCGCTACTATAACGGATTTTGCTCGAACGAAATAAGGAGATTTGTTCCCGAAAATCATATATCCCTACGTAACGCTCGTCTTTCTCGGCCAGGACATCCATATGTGTCGATTGGCCAGTGGATCGCGCACTGCATTACAGAAAAAGTACGTTTTTTAGTCGGCCTATTCCTATGTGGAACTCAATTCCTGCTGAGGTCTTTCCTGTTACTTATGGTATAAAAATATACAAGCCTAGTGTCCATAAACACTGTTCTCTCTTTCCTTCTTCTCATAACGTATTTTCATAGTTCCAAAGACAATGCCATCGATCCCCTGAGTGTTGGTCGTACGAAACAAAATAATGGCGGTTGCCTTTGTTCTTCCGATAGTAATATTAGAAGCTATACTCGAAAGGTGTGAAAAACGACTAAAATACAGAAAAATCATTACAGATATTCGAAAATAACTTAGAAATATAATACTTTATTCCTTGTTTTTACTAACATAAATTTCCAATAGTAACAATTGCAAAATAAATACAAAGCTTAAAGTGGCTTTTAATGTACTAAAGTTAGGAATATGATGTAAATTTTTCATTTCCAAAAATCGTCAAAATAAGGTCATAAATCGTCAAATCGTCAATATGATAATTTTGGACCTAAAAATCGTCAAAATGACGATAAATCGTCAAATCTGGCAGCTATGCTTAGGGCTATTATTACAACTTCCCGTTAAAGTTGGGTTTAGTTAAAGGTAACTTTAGCTAAAGTGAACTTTAAAGTGAACTTTAAAGTCACCTTTAAGTTATTTTTGTTATTACAACCTTATGATAAAATAAAGTAACTTTTTTAAAAATATGACAGTGCCGGAGCAATGTCGATAGCACTGATCATTTAACCAGGTTTTTTTTTAACTTAGTGGTAATGACGAGCTTCGTTTTTTTTTTTTGTTATATTTGCTCTTTTTGTTTATATTTGAAGTTGCCATAATGAAAATAATTTATATAATATGGCAAGTTCAAACATAAAGTTAACTTTAAAAGTTACCGAAAGGATGATCCATCATTTAGCTTAACGCTTACTTCTTCCATATTGTCCACTTATAATAATGAAAAACAATTTATCTGCCCGTTAAAATCCACCCTTTAGTTAATGGCAAGTTGTAATAATGGCCCTTAGTGTATTTTTTATACTGTGGAGATATGGAAATACTTAAGCAAACATCTTGACCGCTGGGCAACATGATGGAAAATCCTCCTGTATGCAGTTAAATTGACTTATTGGAAAATGCTAGTAATATATGCGTAGTTACGGCCGTAGTTGCTCATGGTATAGTTCTACAACCATCATTGTACTATAAAATCTTGAAAATGAAGAGTAGATGTCAAACAGATAAGATGTTTATTGTTGTTTTATGTTTTGTTTTGTCCACAAACATTTTCGGAAACATTTGAAAGCTATTGAGCTATAAATTAATTTGCAAAAAAAGAAGAGAGAAATCGAAAAACAAATTGTTGTCATGGAGACCTCAATTTCCTACCAATTTGCTCCGGCACTGCCATATTTTTGAAAATGTTAACTTTACTGTAGGTTGTAATAACGCAAAGAAGTTAAAGGTGACTTTAAAGTTCACTTTAGCTAAAGTTACCTTTAACTAAACCCAACTTTAACGGCAACATGTAATAATGGCCCTAAGTAGTGTGAAAGTATGTATGTACACGTTCAAAAATGAGTCCAGCTGTATTATATAATTCTGCGAATGCAAAGCAACCTTATGTGGGGGTTTGTTGGCGCTTAAAAACGCCGCATAGTCAGCGTATATCGAAATGTAAACGCATCTGCGTGTTGTCATTTCGATGTTTGAGATTTTCCTCAAATTGGCATAATTTTAAGGGTCAGTATACATTAAGAATAATAGGCATAAGGCCCTAGTATAGGGTGTTTTTTATAGAGGTATAGAACTTTAAGTCGCAATAAAACAACGATGGATTATTCGATTGACATGAATTTTATTTATCCGAAAGATAATCTTGTGGCATTACATTTTAAATATGATTTCTGGCATATGACCGCCACGGCTGGCGCGGATGTAGTCCAATCTGAACGTCCAATTTTCGATGGCTTTTTCCAACATTTGTGGCCGTATATCGGCAATAATACGGCGAATGTTGTCTTCCAAATGGTCAAGCGTTTGTGGCTTTACCGCATAGACCAATGACTTTACATAGCCCCACAGAAAGTAGTCTAGCGGTGTTAAATCACAAGATCTTGGAGGCCAATTCACAGGTCCAAAACGTGAAATTAGGCGGTCACCAAACGTGTCTTTTAATAAATCTATTGTGGCACAATTCAGGAATGAAAATGGCTCTATACGGATCACCATTGACTGTAACGTTCTGCCCACCATCGTTTTTGAAAAAGTACGGACCAATGATTCCACCAGCCCATAAAGCGCACCAAACAGTCAGTTTTTCTGGATGTAACGGTGTTTCCACATACACTTGAGTATTACCTTCACTCCAAATGCGGCAGTTTTGTTTGTTGACGTAGCCATTCAACCAGAAGTGCTCTTCATCGCTAAACAAAATTCGCTTATGAAAATCGGGAACAACGGTAATCTCGTTTTGGGCCCATTCGACGAATCTACGCCTTGTTCAGGCGTGAGTCTATTCATGATGAATTGCCAAACCAAACTGAGAATAAATCACTTGACAGCTGTTAAATCGGTCGCCATCTTGAAAAGTAATGCCAATTAAAAGTTCTATACCTCTATAAAAAACACCCTTTACAAATCAAATAAAAAGTCAGCTTGAATAGTTTCAACATGATAAAATGACGCACCATTTTGACTTGCTTTACAAGGATGTTCAATACATTACAAAATCAATTTTAATATAACGACAGTTTAAGGAAATGAGTGAAATTTAATTGTATCGCATTATCGCCTGCAGCTTTCATTATAAATGTGGATCAATGCATGCTAATGATAATAAATCAAGGCCATGCAAATATTATATCAAACGTGCATCATTCATATACTCACTGCCATAATTTAATTTCGAAGGACAAAAAGCAAAAGAGGAAAAGGGATGTTATCCAATGATGGCAATAACCACCACTTTTCAGTTTTGAGGGGGAAAACCCACTTAATATTCATATTCACTTAATATTTCACATTCTTTTTTTTCTTTTTCTTTTTCTTTTTGTCATTTTTAATTCCATTATATTTTACTGAAATGTTTAGACGCCCACTTTAGCTGTGATAAAAATACAGAAAAAAGAAAAAAAAAAACACTCGTATACTGTGTATTCGTAATCTTTCTCATCAGCGTGCCAGTTTGAAAAGATTTGTAAAACGATGTGGAAAAAGTCAAATGACTTTCAAAATTAATGATGAGAATAAAATCAAAACAAAGATACAGAGACAGAGATAGAGAGAGAGACAGAGACAGAGACAGAGACAGAGAGAATGATAATGATGAACTATGAATAGCAAAAGCGTATTAGTTTATAACAGTAAATCCTTTTCAAGCTGCGGCATTCGATTAAACGGAAATACTGTGTTTGTTGTTGAGGACGACGACTTACAACTACTGTTTCAGGTATTGTGTGTGTGTTCACAAGTATGTATACTTTCTAGGGGTGACTTTTCTTTGCTTAATTTTTAATTTATTTTATCACAGATAAAGAGTAGAATTTTTAATGGCTGTTGTGCTGATATTCTTTGAAACATTAGCAAGCCATGGGAACCAAATGATTATATCCGGCTACATTATTTACTTTTAAAATAAAACAAATAAACCGAAAATTGTGCTTATCTTTAACCAACCAACCAACCAGCCAGCCAACTCATGGGAGAGGATTTTTAATGACTGGAGTGATAGAGATTGGATAGGAAAAGTTTGTATTGAAATTGACAAACTCAGTGGGGTAGTTCAGATTGGGATTCTCTGTGACCAAATATGATTACAAACTGCAGTACAATAGCAATTTTAATGATAAACATGCTAAACCTTAAAGTATACTTGATACTAGTGACCATTGCAACCTTTTAGTCGGGTTTACAACCTAGCTTCTTACACCATCCATGTTGTGTGTGTTAATTTTATCCGTGAATAGTGGAACCTATAGTTTAATGTCGACTCCAAACGACGGGTTTGATGAAAATGAATTGGGTTCTTGTATTGGTGTTAGAGGTGATTTACTTCTTTGATAGGGTTAAATTCTTTCTCCAGAAGTGGCGTTTTCGAACCTTCTTTAATGTTCGTTGTAAATGTTATCCTCCGTGTACGCCCTGGGAGCTTAATTGCCGGATGATTAAAGCCCCAAAATGTCTGAAATACGAAAATCATGACGAACATTTTTCGCCTTTTCTTTTGCGGATGAAGCCAAATACTATTTTTTAAACAATTTTCAATATATGCCCGCATTATCATGATGAAATCTTACGTCTTCTAACCTTGTCGCATAATCAGAGAGGTTGTAGGCCAATGCTGGGCTTCAAGTAAATCAATTGTGTTCGGTACAGGTCACATATGATCAGTTTGCCATATTCAGCTGGTCTTGCCATCTGTTTGACATTGACATTCATTCGTTTGATTCCTCGTAGAACAGTTGAGTGAAGCCAAATCGCATAATATTGTCGACCAATAGACTACCGTATAACACGAATTTATTTGCTCATCAAACTCGCTTCTTAATACATTCATAGTACCTCGTAACAAGTGAAATAGAGCACTGTCTCGTTAAAATCACATGTCCATCAAATCCAGTACATCCATTTTAGATAATAAAAGTCAGTAATCTCAGCACGGTTCGTTGCTTCATTGCCAGTAATGTTGAAATTTTCATCGTTCTTCAAGAAGTACGGTACAACAATAACGCCGTCACACAAACCGCAGCAAATAGTAAATTTTTTTAGGATCTACTGCTCCATCGCTAGGCTCACTTGGCCCACTATGGATAGAAGACGTACCAACCAGCTACTTGGACTTGGCCGTAATATAATCTCGACCACAGTGGCCATGCTTACAGGCCACTGTGTTATGGGTAGACACGCGGAAAGAATGCGACTCCCATTTAACAACTTCTGCGTGGATTCGCCAAGGAGGACGAGACTGTCATCCACTTCCTCTGCCAATGCCCATCCCCTGCGGGGTGCAGATATAGGTTATTTGGCTCTCCAACCCTTGTCAGCTTGACGGAGCTATCGTCCATTGATATCAAGGACATAGCCTCGTTTAACAAACTTTCTGACTGGTTTTCCAGAGTGGGGTAGTCGTGGTTTTTGAAAATGTGCAGCCCTTGCGCTAAGCAACTTCCCCCTCCTTGGATCGGAGGAACTTGGTCAGTCCAGAGGCTGCGTTCACCTTTGGCATCACAACGGGCCGCTATGCGTGCTCAAGTGAGCTTTTTGGCAAATTAAAGCTACCACGCTAACCTAACCTAACCTAGGATCTACTGGCAGGTCATGGGCTGGCTCTGACTCCCGTTGACGTATCCATTAAGCCAAGATATTTTTTCGACAATCATGAAATAATAAAATCCAAGGATCTGCAGGCGTTGTTTATACCTTGTTTATTTACAAGCATTTTGAGCATTTTCACATGTCACAAATATTTTTTTTATACAAAAAACCGTTATATTTAGGAATAATCTGCTGGTTCCTACGAAAAACATACGACCTCAACATTGACCGCGTATCATCACTGTTTATCTGCCATTTCCATTCGCAGCTTTTTTGTTTAAATGTCAAGTTGTCACTTTCGCAAGTAGCTGAATCTGCCCTTCCCTTCGTCTATTCTGTAACTTTCAATCGATCATGTTTTGCTTGTGAATTAATCATCAGACTGAGTTTTCGATACACTGCCATTTTATGGATCTGACTGATCGCTCCATTAGCATTTGACCAGTCTTGAACTTTAGCGCATTGTGCCCTAGTAAAGTGAAAGAAATTCTTCCTGAAGTTCGTCTTTCTAAAGGGTCCGCCAAATAACTTTTTTTTGAAAATGCTTTAAAAAAAACTACTGAATATTTTCTCAATTTCTTTTTTTGTATTTGAAAGTACAATCCTTCTGGTTAATAATGGAAAATAATTTCATTCAAATGGCTGCCTTGGCTGGCCATGCAGTAGCCTACACCAGAAGATGCCGATTTTGGCAAAAAAAAATCATCTTTTCAGATGAAGCTCATTTTGTTCCTGGCGGTTATGTAAACAAGCAAAATTGTCGCATTTGGGGCACAGAAAACCCGCACGCATAAATTGAAAAGCCGACGCACCCAAAACGCGTCACTGTTTGGTGCGGATTTTGGTCCAGAGGCATAATTGGGCCATTTTTCTTCGAAAATGAGCAAAGAGTGGCTGTTACAGTCAATGGCGATCGTTATCGGGCTATGTTGAACGAATTTTTGTTCACAAAAATTGAAGAGGAGGATATTGGCAACATTTGGTTTCAACAGGACGGCGCTACGAGCCACACAGCCAAAGCTACACTCGATGTTTTGCGCCCTGTTTTTGACGATCGCATTATCAGCCACAGAGCTGATGTCGTTTGGCCACCTCGGAGCTGCGATTTGACATCGTTGGACTATTATTTGTGGGGTGCCGTGAAAGATAAGTGTTACGCCGACAAGCCAGAGACAATTGACGCTTTAAAGGACAATATTCATGAAGCCATTGGTGAAATACAGCTGCACACAATCGATAATGTGCTTAAAAATTGGACCGATCGTGTAGGCTACTGCATGGCCAGCCGAGGCAGCCATTTGAATGAAATTATTTTCCATTATTAACCGGAAGGATTGCACTTCCAAATAAAAAAGAAATTTGAGAAAATATTCAGTTTTTTTTTAAAGAATTTTCAAAAAAAAAAAGTTATTTGGCGGACCCTCTAGTAGAGCACATTTGTTCGTAACGAACTCAAGTGTTGATCGTGACTAAATGCCGTACAAATTATTTAAAAATGGGCCAGGCATTGGTCGTGAATCCTCCTTCATATTTAAATAACATAAAACCGGAAGAAAGTTATTTTTTTTTATTTTCAAAATGCCTAATATTTTAATGATAACATTTCCAATTTTTGTTTTATTTATTGATTCTGCTGCTCTTACAAATTATGGCTTAAATAAAAATCCCAAAATTTATTTCTAATGACCATCTATCTCTCCCTCCCTGCCAAACACCAACTAGGTAAAGTATTAAAACGTAAAAATCTTTACGTAACAGGGCACAGAGAAAAGGATTATCCTTCTAATAAATATCATAAATTGAATCAATATATTTAGGATTTTTATTTCCAAATCATAAATTCCTTTTTTACGAGAACAACAACAACAACAACAGAAAAACAGATTTTTTTTTAACATTTTTCCTTCCAATCTTCTGCACTCACACATACATACATAACTAACATAACAGCCAACATGTTTTATTTGCTGCGAGTGTAAAGGAAGAAAAGAAAAAAGAAGAAAAAAAAGAAAGAAATTCTATAAAATATGGATTTTAAGAACATAAAATTGCATTATAATATCGTCTGGTCGTCAAAGATAAGAAAAATTTTTATCCAATGGTTTATATTACCCGTAAATATACTCAAACTCTGAAACTCTTTCACTTGCACTCGCTCTCTCTCTCTCTCTCTCTGGCTCTGTGTGGCTCTGTGCTAGGGTATGTGTTGGTATAACACAATATATTGTGAGATTTTAAATTCATAACTTGGCTGGCTGGTTGGATGGTTGGCTAATGCCACCAAAAAACCAGCAACTAACTATAGGTGGGTACTAACCAGCTAACCAGCCATTGTAATGATGGTATCCAGCCAACAGCAGTGGCAGCACAGGATATGTGGTGGTTGCCGCACAGTGTTTCTCTTTTTTTATGATACCAATGACGATGACGATGACGATGACGGTGATGATGATGATGATGCGAATGATGACATTGTTAAGCATGATGTTATTGTTGTTGGTGGTGGTGTTGTTGTTGCTGTAAAGTAAAGGGTGTTTTTTATAGAGGTATAGAACTTTAAGTTGGCATTACTTTTCAAGATGGCGACCGATTTAACAGCTGTCAAGTGATTTATTCTCAGTTTGGTTTGGCAATTCATCATGAATAGACTCACGCCTGAACAACGCTTGCAAATAGTGCAATTTTATTTCGAAAATAATGGTTCTGTGCGGAAAACGTATCGCGCACTACGTCCATTTTATCGTCGACAAAATCGTCCATCAGAGCAGTTAATTCGATTAACCATGGAAAGTTTTCGCACCACGTTTACTCTTATTGATAACTCGCATCCCCAGAGACGCTGTACGGTGCGTACAGAAGAAGCTATTGCTGCTGTAGAGCGTAGCATTGAGGAAGACCCGAATGAGTCCATTCGCCATCGAGCACAGGAATTGGATCTGTGTCCATCCACTTTATGGAAGATTTTGCGGAAGGATCTTGGTTTGCGTGCTTACAAAATCCAACTCGTGCAAGATTTGAAGCCAAACGATCATCAAGTAAGGCGTAGATTCGTCGAATGGGCCCAAAACGAGATTACCGTTGTTCCCGATTTTCATAAGCGAATTTTGTTTAGCGATGAAGCGCACTTCTGGTTGAATGGCTACGTCAACAAACAAAACTGCCGCATTTGGAGTGAAGGTAATCCTCAAGTGTATGTGGAAACACCGTTACATCCAGAAAAACTGACTGTTTGGTGCGCTTTATGGGCTGGTGGAATCATTGGTCCGTACTTTTTCAAAAACGATGGTGGCCAGAACGTTACACTCAATGGTGATCGGTATAGAGCCATGATTACTAACTTTTTCATTCCTGAATTGAATAACCATGATGTCCAGGAGATGTGGTTTCAGACAGCTCGTGCCACAATAGATTTATTGAAAGACACGTTTGGTGACCGCCTAATTTCACGTTTTGGACCTGTGAATTGGCCTCCAAGATCTTGTGATTTAACACCGCTAGCCTACTTTCTGTGGGGCTATGTAAAGTCATTGGTCTATGCGGTAAAGCCACAAACGCTTGACCATTTGGAAGAAAACAATCGCCGTATTATTGCCGATATACGGCCACAAATGTTGGAAAAAGTCATCGAAAATTGGACGTCCAGATTGGACTACATCCGCGCCAGCCGTGGCGGTCATATGCCAGAAATCATATTTAAAATGTAATGCCACAAGATTATCTTTCGGATAAATAAAATTCATGTCAATCGAATAATCCATCGTTGTTTTATTGCAACTTAAAGTTCTATACCTCTATAAAAAAACACCCTTTATAAGAAGTGGTGAGTTAACTAAACTTATTTTTATTTTCTTTTCATTTGCTGCTGCAGTTAGTTGTTGTTGGTCTCGTTAAGACCAAGTTTTCCAAACAGCAGGCATTATAAAAATAACAGCAAATAAGCCAACACAGCAAACAAACAAACAAACAAAGATTGCAAACCATCGCCATCGTCATCGTCATCGTCGTCAGCATTATTATCATCAGCATCGCACACACATCTTTTTTCCCCTGGCTTCCAAATATTTTCATTCTATTTTTTTCTTTCTGGTGGGTTATAAATGATTCCCAGCATTTGATAACAAAAAAAGGAGAAGAAAAAATTGGCGAAAAAAGGATATCTTTCGTACAGCATGTGAGTGGGTTGATTTAACCCACTCTTCTCTCACTCAGGCTTTATGTGTACATAAGTATTGTGTGTGAGTAAACATTTATGAGTGGTAAGCAGTAAAAGGATTAACTTTTAATATTTATTTTTACTTTTCTCCCTCCCTAATGTTTGATGTATGTATGTATGTGCATATATGTGTGTGTGTGTGAAAATAAGATAAAGTGGGGACATTTAAACCATTTGGTTTGGTTTGGTTTGTCGAAGGCAAAATGATATCTTTATGTTTATAAGCTCATATCCGGTCTATTTTATCGTTGAACTAATATTATTTGTAAAAATATTTACCATTCACTAGAAGAAGAGTTAAGCCACCACACAAGCATCATAAGTATAATTTATGATCAATTTTATACACATTTTTAATGCTCTCTGTGTGTCTGCAGCAAGAAAATGAAATTCCATGCCGGAGTTACAATTTAACTTGAGAACTTTAATACTGGAAAACTTGCTCAGACATCAACGTATTAAAATATTAATTTATTATTAATATGCCTCTACGTGAAAACAAAGTAAAAAAAAATAAAACTTCAAGATCTTCTGTTAATCTTAGGTATTTATAAGAAAAAAAAACAAAATCATAAAATTCTTAACATGTATCTTAGGTTTCAAAGATCAATTTGCCTTAGCAGCCATTAAATGTTATTAAAAAGTATATTAAATTAACGAATTAATTGTTTATTTAGCAAAACAAAACATCTTAGATTACAATCAAACGTCTGATAATGATATCATGATATTTTTCATAAATTTTTCTTAAAAAAACCCCGCTGGCATGTTATTATGAATCATAAAAAAAGACTGGTAAGTCGGTCTTTAATTGGTGATTACAGCAAATGGCCAATTTCATCTTAAATGTAATAAAACACCAGGTATTCCTGCTTGCCACAAGCTGGCGCCATTAGGTGACCACATGTGTTTTCAGACTTTTTTTCCACCTTGTCATTGGAATTGTACTTTGGTCGCTCTTTTATGCTTTTTATGCCAACCATGGAGCATCATTTTCCATTCGTCAAACAAGTACAACCCAATGCAAAATCTTTTATATTTTTTAATATGACGGTAACGGTAACTCATGGTTTATCCTCATTCATACATAATTGGTCATTGCAACCCTTCAGTCAGGATTACGACCTAGCTTCACACAACAATTATGTTGTGTGTGTTAATTTTTTATACATGAGTGGCGGTACCTACAGTTTAAAGTCGACTCCGAACGACAGATTTTTTGAGAAACATTTCATGGCAATTTTATTTACTCTCAGAGTTTTGCCAGAAATCTGCTGAGAGGAAGTCGCCGAAGAAATACTTTTTGTATTTTATTTTGATATCTGGCCTGGGGCTCGAACCCTGGCTCTTCGTCTAATAAGCCAACATACTACCTACTAGACCACGGCGTCTTCTAACACACGAACACTGTTAGCGTCAACACATGGGCTTGCTTTGTGGTCCGCATTGTTCCCCCGTACAGCGGGATGCTGAAGATGACTATGCTGGTTTTTAATGCACCATTTACAGTGAGCGTCAGAAGAAAATGCACATTAAAAAAATATACATTAATAAATTACCGTTATTTTTAATTTAAAATTGTTTCATTGGCAGTTTTTAAAATTGAAACAGAGGCTGCCTTCCAAAATGTTAATTGCTTTGTGTGTGAACAAAGTATAGTGTTTCATAATGCCGCTGTACAAAATACATACAATGTATTCTATTTCAAAACGACATCAATGTGTATTTTTAACGCAGTCAAAAAGCAATCAGGCATCGGATTTATAGTTAGTTGATGCATTGCTTGGTAACTTTGCATATCTACATATTTTATATACCGTAGTAGAACTGCATACAAACTTTGTATTGATACATTTTGGAAGGCAGTCAGACAAAAATTAAAAAAATTTTCAAAATATTGTCAAATTTTTTTCGGGCACTCTCCTTAAGTCGTAAAAGTTGCTTTTGGTGATTGTTAAATTTTACCCATAGTGTACAGTTTCTTTTGACGCCCACTGTTTGTGTATCACAATCTATTTGACTTTAACAAGCACATTAGCACCTTCACGATCAGAGTCGTTTACAAAAGAAGAAGATATTTTTTCTGTTTGGTTTACATATGGTTTTCAAACTGCTGTGCCGGAAATGGAGCACACCCACCTTGAACTATAAGGACTTTCCTGCAGTCTCCATAGAAAATGAATTCCACTCCAAAATAATGAAAAAGTGGAGTCAAGAACCGTAGTCTAGTAGGTAGTGTGTTGGCTTATTAGACGAATAGCCAGGATACGAGCCCCAAGCCAGACATCAAAACAAAATACAAAAAAAGTATTTCTTCGGCGACTTTCTCTCAGCAGATTTCTGGCAAAAACTCTGAGAGTAAATAAAAATTCCCATGAACAGTTTTTCAATCATCTGTCGTTCGGGATAGACTTTAAACTGTAGGTGCCGCCACTCATGTATAAAATTAACGCACGCAACATAAGTGGTGTGAGAAACTAGGTCGTAATCCTGACTGACGGGTTGTAATGACCAATTATGTATGTATGGAGTCAAGAACCTCCTCCTCCTTAATGCAAGATCCGGGCATTGACACAAGAGGTAGATATGAATTATAGTCTCTTAATCCTACTCAGATCTACAGCACCTGCAAAAATTGATATGCGGAAATCTCATGTCCATTGGATCGCCTTACAAATGGGCAGTGGCTCGTAGGAACCGCAAAAATTTCGTGTTCACAGTACATTGCACATGTCTGCTCCAGCTCCCAACGAAATTGGTGGGACTTTCTGTAAAACAACCGGAGAACACTCAGTTTAATTGAGCCAATCGGAAAACCTATATGCCCTGTTACATACATAACATACCTGATAGTGGAAAATTGCATTCCTACCAGAGATCAGCAATGAATCCCTTTTTCGCTACTCATAAGTACTCATGAAATTTTGAGTATGAGTCAACAGTATTGAAATACAACTACTCTGATTCATTTGTACTCAGTGCAACATTGATTTATAAGTACAAGTTGCAATGAGTATGAGCACAACGTTGACATCAAACTCACAACATTCGAAATATGTTTGATTCATACGCCTACTCATTCAGATTAAAATAAGTATGAATGCGTATAAGTATCAGAAATTATAAGTATGATTCGAATCTACTCATCGTTTTGAATACTCATTGATGACCTCTGTTTCTGTCATATTGCTAACACGCTCGTTGCGTGAAACTTCCTTACGGAAGCCATCTGCGGATTCCTTCTACACAAAGCACTGTTTCGTTAACTGTTACAAACGACATTAATACTGTGAATCAGTTTATCTCGGATAATACCACAATTCCCTCGATTATATTGTTGACCTAAGGACCTCATTTCCACTTGGACCCCATTTCCAATTGCCCGAACTTCTAGTGAATTTTTCTCTTGTTTTAAAGCAATATGACCGCGAATTTTGTTAAGGAGGCTGGGGCCAATAAGTTGACTTAGAGATTACAAGAAAGGCTTGGCTTTTTACAACAAACTTAGACGCGAATTTACTAACATACTTTGTAACTTAGACTGCATTGTGATGAATATAATAACAGTAGTAGGTAACACGCACAGAAAAAAGTTAATTTCACAATAGAAGCTCATCTACAATCAATGAGACAATCAACAATTCGGTTGTAACAATCCTGTCATAGATATCACAGTTTAAAAACGAATTTTAATTTTTTATCTTCAAAAACAAATGTAAGTAAGGCGCCTCTAACTGCATTTGAATCCTTTAGAGCAAGTCATTTAATGAAAAAATCTTTTCATAAGTTTTTCTTTATAACTTAAGCAGCACTTTATAACAAAACAATTCTCAGTTATTTTAAATTTTAATTTCGATTAGTTTTACGAGATTAAAAACAAAACAAAAAAGCAAATTTTATTACAAAAACAAAAAGAATAAAATAAAATTTTAAAATGCACAGAAAGAAAAAAAGAAGAGGAAGAAAATCATGCAGTAACATTTTTATTCCTTATCAGTCACAATCAGTGAGTCTTCAGGCAACGATTGTTGCCGATTTCAAAATGTTGTTGTTTAACAAAAAAAAAAATAAGAAAACAACAATAACAACAACAATAATAATAACAAGAAACAAATAAACTAAAGGCATCAAAAGCAATTGCAGCTGAAATTAAACGAAAATGGAGGAAAAAAACAAAAACAAAGCTTGGCATGAAATTCATTGTAATTGTTAAATATGAATAAATGGCAGGACAGTAAAGTTAAAGAATGAAAACTTAAACATTAGGACGCAAACAGGTCTTGTAACGAGAGATTGTCAAATAAAAAATTCTAAAGGCACCTCTTGATGTGAGGCTTTTAGATTCGTTGATTACGTTGTTTTGATGTCAGAACTTGAACACTCCGATAGCTAACAATTACACAATAAATGTGTAACTAAGTGTTAAAGAGATCTTTTGGATTTAAATCAGTAACTTAAGGTAGTGAGGTCCAGGATCATGGTTGACCGGTTTAACATGAGATTTATCAAGGATCATTATGACTTAACAAATCTAGTGGTTAACAGCTCTCTTCTTAAATGTGTACTGGACAGAAACATAAAGAGACCGTTCGGACACATACAGAAGGTAGGTCGATCACATATGTTTGTATAGTAAAACCGAAGTGACTGCCCAGAGTCAAATACTTAGAACCCATGTAGAATCTCGCGGGTATCTTTCAAGTGGAAATTCTTACTTAATTGGTCATCACAACCCTTCAGTCAGGATTACGACCTAGTTTCTCACACCACTTATGTTGTGTGTGTTAATTTTATACATGAGTGGTGGGAGGGACCTACAGTTTAAAGTCGACTCCGAACGACAGATTTTTGAGAAATTTTCATGGCAATTATTATTTACTCTCAGAATTTTTGCCAGAAATCTGCTGAGAGAAAGTCGCCGGAGAAATACTTTTTGCATTTTGTTTTGATGTCTGGCCTGGGGCTCGAACCCTGGCTTTACGTCTAATAAGCCAACACACTACACTACCTACTAGACTACGGCGATTTCAAAAAAAAAAATGTGAAAGTTAATGTTAAAGAGATCTGTTGGATTTAATGGTTGACCGAGATTTAGCAAGGCTCATCATGACTTAACAAAGCCAGTGGTTAACAAGCTCTCCTCTTAAATGTGTCTTGGGCAGAAACATAAAGAGGCCATTCGGGCACATACAGATGGGTCGAACACAAATAGTAAGACTGAAGTAGCTGCCCAGAGTCAAATATTTAGAACCCATGTAGAATTTCGCGGGTATCTTATCTTATTATCAACAGAACTTGGACAGTAAGAACAGAAGAAATAGTATTTGACAGCAAGCCCCTATCCGAGAATTCACATTCTAAATGATCGAAGCCTCTAATGGGGCCAGAACCAGAGGCCAGCAATGAGTATTCAAAACGATGAGTAGATTCGAATCATGCTCATAATTTCTGATACTTATACGCATTCATACTTATTTTAATGTCATATTCATACTACTCATATTCAAAGTTAGAAATACTCATGGTACTCATACTTAGCAATACGCATGATGTTATTGATTTCGACTCTCCATGACTTATCGTATACACGAATCACAAAATAATTATGAATCGCGTACGAACACTACAATACTCACAAGAAGGTTGTGTGTTTGCTCTGCTTGCTGTATTTTTCTTTTTTGTTTGTGTCTTTCTTCTTTCTTTGCAAATGCAACAACAACTAAGACTGTAAATTTTGACGTATGATTCGAATCACTCGAATCAGTTATGAGTATTATAAGTATTTTTTCTAAATTTATGAATCTGAATGAGTAGGCGTATGAATCAAACATATTTCGAATGTTATGAGTTTGATGTCAACGTTGTACTCATACTCATTGCAACTTGTACTTATAAATCAATGTTGTACGAATGAATCAGAGTTCTTGGATTTCAATACTGTTGACTCACTCATACTCAAAATGTCATGAGTACTTATGAGTAGCGAAAAAGCGATTCATTGCTGATCTCTGGCCAGAACCTTTTTGCAGGTTAAAAAAGAGGAGTTTGAAAGGGCATACTCGTTAAAAGAGAAATGGACAAATTTGTGTTTGAGACAATCTACAAACTTTTGCTAGGGAATAACAGGCGGAAAAGATTTGAATCATACATCAAACTATTTAAAGTCTGCCTGAATAAAGTAACCTGCCTCCACCATGTTTGACTATCTTTTTTGGGTTAAGTTCTGTATTTACAGGACGACGTACGAACGATTTTCCATCCGAACCAAACAAATTAACCTTTGTTTCGTCTGACCACAGTACATTATTCCAGTTTTATTCGTGTAATTTAACCCAAAATATACAAAAAAGACAGTCAAACATGGTGGAGGGTCGATAATGCTATGGGGGTGTTTTTCGGCATCTGGCGTTAGCCCTATTATTTGGATTCAGGGAAAAATGTGTACAGCTGACTACATAGATATTCTATAGAATAAAATGCTTCCGTTTGCCGAAGACGAAACGCCACTTAAATGGGAATTTATGCAAGACAATGATCCGAAGCATTCCGCTAGAAGCGTAAAATTGTGGTTTCAACAGAATGAGGTGCCTGACTTAAATCCCATTGAACACCTCTGGGGAGTCCTAAAAACAAAAATCGGCAACTTTAAATCAAAAAATAAACAGGAATTGTGGGAATAAATTCAGGGGACATAGTATTCAATTCCCCCTGACGTCTGTGCGAATCTTGTGGGATCTATGAATCGTCGCTGTCAGTAGGTAATAAAAATGAAAGGTGCTTCAACCAAATATTGAAATAATATCTGGAAATGATGGTAATGTTTAACAAAATATACATATTTTTAGCATAACATAAAGTGTCCCTATTATTTTTTCAAGGACTTTTTCAAATAAATTATATTTTTTTGAGAATTTGGCAAAACTAGTCATTTATTTTTAATTTATTAGTTAAACTATTTGAATACCTTTAATTTAATGCATATACTTTGTACTATTTATGGAAAAGTAAATCAAAATATAAGAATATATTGAAAAATTTAAGTGTCCCTATTATTTTTTCCAACACTGTATGTGTGTCCTGTATGTATGTCCTTTATAGTCTAAGGACAGTACAATAGATCGTCTGATTCCCCGTAGTCTAGTACACAACAAAAACAACTGAAAAGAGAATCTCTAAACGACTCAAACCTAACAAAATTAGACAATTTCGTAAGTAAATGGAGACTGGAAATAAAATGTGGATTACTTACGATAATCTCAAAGGAAAAGTTTCGTGAATAAGGCAGCATAAATATGTATGTGATATGAAGTCATATACTTTGAACTCGGCTCTTTCTTAATTTATGCTATACTGTCAACAATTCGACAAAGCCTGCACACAAACATCGATAGAGATCCGTTTAAATTCGTGGAAGTTAGTATAAAACCCTATTAAGAATCTGTTTTGTAGTCTGGACCTGATTTCTATTGCTGTCTGGGTCAAATAATTTATGAAGAGCGAGTGGGAAGGTTTTTTGCATATGAGAACGTAAAGCTCCACAATAAATTAACGAACAAAACCATGCAAATTTGACTTGAATGAGATCTTTACCGTAGTCTAACTATTGTGTTGGCTCATTAGACAAGAGCCTGTGATTCAAACCCCGCCTCAGACATCTCATACTATACGAATTATGAAAAAAAAATATTACTTCGACAGTATTCTGGAAAAAATCTGAAAGTAAATAAAATTAACATGAAAAAATTTCATAAATCTATTTTGTTTTCATTTATGAATTCATTACTTTATAAGACTGTCTTCATTGCTGAAAACCTTCAGCAGAAGCAATGAAATTTTTTTTTCTCTCTTTTGAGTTTCATTTTTTTTTACATCATTTCAAAGGCGATAGGACCACCGTCCTTTAGCGAATGTGTTAAACAGCACGCATATTGATTATCAGAGTGTTACCAGTGGTACTAACCAATAATGCAGCTGTTTTGCAACCACACCATCGCTACAAACGAGTTAAAGATGAAGTTGAAAGACGTTGGAGTAGTTGAAAACAGCAATTTTAGGCTGTTTTATTTTTTTTTCTTCAACTCTATATAAGTCCATTTAACAAACCCTGCATTTCATTGATATCAACCCTAAAAAATCTTTCACACAAAGATTTCCTTCAGCTGATTTTAATGTTAAAACCGAGCAAAAAAAAAAACAACGCAACCAACAAACTCAAACCTACTTATCCCAACTGAAAAGATTTTAGTTTCTGTTGCTTATTGTTTGAAATAAACAGCAAAAGAAGACAGAAATCAAGCTTTACAAACCCAAAAATTGCAAAGAAAAAAGAAAACATAAAGAATATACAATATAATAAGAGAATAACGAAAAAGAAAAGGCAAAGCAAAGCAAAAAAAAAGTAGAAAAAAAAATCAACGTAAATATGCTGCTTACAGAAAGAAAAGTATGTGTTGTATTTTATCGCTAAACAATCGAAGGCAATAAATATCTTACAAATAAGCGAAATGTGTTGGAATGCAAAATCGACCCCATCGCGCCGTTGTCGTCTCAACAACGTCTCTCCGTAGTATAAGCCATACTTACTTACTTGCCATTGTACATATGTATGTATGTAAACCATATATAGGGTGTTTTTTATAGAGGTATAGAACTTTAAGTTGCAATAAAACAACGATGGATTATTCGATTGACATGAATTTTATTTATCCGAAAGATAATCTTGTGGCATTACATTTTAAATATGATTTCTGGCATATGACAGCCACGGCTGGCGCGGATGTAGTCCAATCTGGACGTCCAATTTTCGATGACTTTTTCCAACATTTGTGGCCGTATATCGGCAATAATACGGCGAATGTTGTCTTCCAAATGGTCAAGCGTTTGTGGCTTTACCGCATAGACCAATGACTTTACATAGCCCCACAGAAAGTAGTCTAGCGGTGTTAAATCACAAGATCTTGGAGGCCAATTCACAGGTCCAAAACGTGAAATTAGGCGGTCACCAAACGTGTCTTTCAATAAATCTATTGTGGCACAAGCTGTGTGACATGTTGCGCCGTCTTGTTGAAATCACATCTCCTGGACATCATGGTTATTCAATTCAGGAATGAAAAAGTTAGTAATCATGGCTCTATACCGATCACCATTGACTGTAACGTTCTGGCCACCATCGTTTTTGAAAAAGTACGAACCAATGATTCCACCAGCCCATAAAGCGCACCAAACAGTCAGTTTTTCTGGATGTAACGGTGTTTCCACATACACTTGAGGATTACCTTCACGAAAACGTTCCATGGTTAATCGAATTAACTGCTCTGATGGACGATTTTGTCGACAATAAAATGGACGTAGTGCGCGATACGTTTTCCGCACAGAACCATTATTTTCGAAATAAAATTGCATTATTTGCAAGCGTTGTTCAGGCGTGAGTCTATTCATGATGAATTGCCAAACCAAACTGAGAATAAATCACTTGACTGCTGTTAAATCGGTCGCCATCTTGAAAAGTAATGCCAACTTAAAGTTCTATACCTCTATAAAAAACACCCTTTACAATATGCTCATGCCTAAATACATCCCCCTCAGTTTTCCCTCTTGTATCTTTTTGTTTTAGAGATTTTTTTTTTGTTTTTGCTCTGTGTTGTCGATCCTCCAATTTCCAAACAATAATCAGCTTCAATTTTACGTTAAACCACCTCAAAAAAAAATCCCGAAAAAAATCCAGAAAAAAAACTAAAGGTTGCGCGAAAACAATAATGCAACAAATTTGTGTGAAATCGCACAACAAATCACACACATTCGCCATTCGCCAAGTTCATATACTACGAAATCAGACAGACAGACAGACAGACAGACATATTTAGACAGACAGTTATTTTTTACTATACATTTTCGTTTGTAATCGCATATTACGAGTTTGAGTGTTGTTAAGGCGAGCAGGATATAATTTTTAAGGCTTTAAAGAGAGTTGAGGTCACGACTGATAAAATGAAATGTGTTGGCTTTTGTTTTCTTCATCTTTATCTTCTTCTTCGTTTTATTTTATTTCTGTTTTTTTGATTCTTCTAGTCATTTGGCTTCATTTGTTATAACATTTTTGGTCAAAAGTTGTCAATTTGTAGCTACAAAAGAGGACAAAAAACTGTTCTTTAAAAATATTATGGGCTTTTGTTAAAGGAACCTATGACAGGCCACTTTAAATTGACAATGTTTGAAACTGTAAACGCAAAAAAAAAGAAAAAGTAAGAAAGGTCAGAGTTCATTAATTCAATTTTGAAATCCTCTAAGTTTTTAAACTAAAATTTCGTTTTTTTTTATAAATTTTGAAATGTTGTGTAAAAAACATTAAGGAAGTGGCAAGGGTGTCTAGTTGGTAGTAAGAGCTAATCTATTAGTGTGAGGTTAATAGGTTCGAGACTGCTCTTGTTGGTCATTACAATCCTTCAGTCAGGATTACCACCTACACATAGCCACAGAAGTATACACACGGATAACAAATTTCAGAAATTTTTTAACCAATCCGTTTTCGTTGAAAATCTTTGTAATTATCTGAAAAACTTTCCTCGATTTTAAGACGGTCTTGGTTAAACAATTTCTGAAATTTGTTAACTTTTAAGGGCCTGATGTACACTTTTGTGGGCCTGCACAAATTTCAGAAATTTTTTAACCAATCCGTTTTTTTTTTTTTTTTTTTTTTCTTAATATTTATAATTGTCTGACATCTTTCTTCGATTTTAAGACGGTCTTTTGCATTGGCTCAGAAATTTGTGAAATTTGTAAATCGGATGCATACCTTGGTGGGCCTGTGCAGGGACACAATTCAGTTAAATTTTGCACTCAATACAAAAACTCAATACATTTTCACAAGGTGTGTTAACGACAGATGATCCTAGACGCCGTAAACCAGTCACAGACTTCGCTGCTACAACTTGAAAGAAACCAAAATCGAATAAGAAACTGGAGGTGATACTTTTTGAATGGCCTTTCTCCTTCCAAACGGAAAGTAAATTTGTTTTTAAATATATATATGTTCCTCTTACTCCTCTAGGGAGCATAGGGCCGCATTTTAAATGACCCTAAATTACTGTGGACTTACAAAAGGCCACTATATATGCTTAGGAAAAGGAAGAAGAGGACATCTCAAATAAGTTGCTTCGCTAAGTAGGGTAATTGCGAGTCGTGGCTTAACAAAAATTGTAGAACATTGAGGCACGAATATATGTTTAACCGTTTGACTGCTACGCGGCGCAAAAGCTCTGCGTTCATTTGCGCTGCGAATTTCAGTGTAAAAATTTAGTCAATTAAAAGACGAGATATAGGGTCTTCTCTTTATACATAGGTTATTAGAATTTTGTGTTTTTTTATTGTAATAATTAATTGTAGTTTTCGACCAGTTTTCGAGCGTTCTCACCAGAATCGCTTAGCAGTCAAACGGTTAATAAATAGATCTCAATTGGCCGCGATGCTTTCTTGCTTCTAATAACATTAATTACGCTATACTAGGTGAAATATGATAGGAGGGAATGAGTGGCAATTTTGTTAAAATCGAAGCTGACTTCAGCACTCATAGAGGACCCTGTAATACGCCTATGAAGCCATGTATCAGATAATCACTTGACAAACAGCATTCGGGTTTCGTTTTAAGGCATAAATACCATAGAATCCAGTTGAAGACCAGATTTGATTGGGTGACCTAAATAAGATGGACACTAGCAAATACACTAAGAGGAAAAAGTCTACATCCCGGTAATTTTTATTTTTTCTCTAATAATTTCTATGTTATATTTTTTTCATATTCGTGTTGTTTTTCAAACACTCTTCGCTGTAGGTAGCGTAATCAACGCTATAACATCTTTTTTAATTTGATAAAATTAATGTATGTAGACTTTTTGCTTTGTCTGTATAGTAAATAATACTACATATCTTTCTCCACAAACGATCTACGACCTCCACATAATTCTTTAGAAGGAAAGTTTCTACCCATACTATCCATCCATCTATGTTTCTACCCATCAGGCAATGAGTCATGAGAATAGGCATAATGACGGAGGTGTCCTTAGGATCCAATTTAAAGAGTTCATTGGCACGCTTCCTATTTAATTTAGGCCAGAGAAATTTAAGAATGTAGTATAAATCTTACTCAGCTTAGGATCAATATCAGTGGCTAAAATATATATTTACTTAAGGGACAGTCTAACGGAGGTGAGATTCATACTTATTTTCAAGTGTGGATGTGTATTCGGTAGGAATGCAGCTTACCTTACAACTTCATCAACTACATAAATACCGGGAAGGTCCCTGTGATCTACACACAGTTACTAAAGTATACATACGGTTAAAAAATTTCTGAAATTTTTCCAATCCGTTTTCGTTGAAAATCTTTATAATTGTCTGACAACTTTCCTCGATTTTAAGGTCTTTTGCATTGGTTAAAAAATGTCTGAAATTTGTTAACTTTTGTGGGCTGTGCAGGCCTATACTTTTACTTTTTTTTATACTTTTTTTTCCGAAATTTTTTAACCAATTTGTTAACCTGTTCCTGTGCAGGCCCACAAAAGCTAACAAATTTCAATAATTTTTTAACAAAGACCGTCTTAAAATCGAGGAAAGTTGTCAGGCAATTATGAAGATTTGAGATGACACAACAATGCCGCGGAAGCCGCAAAATGATAGGAACGGACTACTTTCTCTCAACAGCCTTTTGCCAAAAGCTCTAAGAATAAATAAATATGCCATGAAAAATTATTCAAAAATCAGTCTTTCAGAGTCGCCTTTAAACTGTAGGTTCCTCCACTCATGGATAATAATAAGATATTCAACATGTGAGAAGCTAGATCGTAATCCTGGCTAAAGAGTTATAATGACCAATTAAGTAAGAAAGTAGCTACTGTTTTAAGTTCAGTTTATCAAGATCAAATATATCAAACATGCGCACGTCTCTAAAAACTCTGATTTCAATTAGAAACAACTTTATTTAGTTGTTTTGTTGCAGTCTACGGTCTACTACTTCCATATAATAAAACTCTTAGTGTCTGTTATTTTTCTCATGGATACAGTTACATTGTCATATTCCATAAGAAATATTAATCACCACTGGATTTCTAATATAAAAAAAATGTCATGTTATGTCTCTCACAATATTAACTCTCCATTTGTGTACATAAACAACTTCGAAAGTCGGTCTAATTAGGCATTTCTTTATAATTTCTTTCCATTTTAATTAAGTCTTGGCAACTTTGTTAAAGCAATTTCCTCTTTATAAATGCAGCTGATTAAATTAAAGAAACGTTATTCAACAATTTCTACGTACAATCACTTGGCAGGCAATCTCATTTGTTATTCCATTAACATTTTCTGTTAAACATCCTTATTAAAGGTGATAATTGTATGGTTATCGACAAAAAGAAAGAAAGAAAGAAAGAAAAAACGAAAAACGAAACGAAAGAAGGTAATTACCATGACCAAAACAGTCTGTCAGTCAACCAGCCAGTATAACAGAGCTTTATGCAGACAGCCTCCAGTCATATTTTATGAGCATTTTAATACCCAATAAATTTTACAAATACCAGAGTTATTATTATAAGAATGCATATCAATGCAACAATGCAGCAAGAGTAACTAATTGATGCACGAATAATGATCAAGTTATTCTGAATGAAAACGAAAAAAAAAACACACACAACTGCATTGCCTTTACTTTTTTTTCTCTCGTTGTTGTTAATGTTAAGCAAACATTCAATTCATGCTTATGGAAAAAACCAATACACGCTGGCAGTTATTGGCAAAAAGGCATTAGTAACGCGTCATCATCTACCAACAACAAACAGACTCTCATACTCATTGTCGTTGTCATCGGCATCGTCATCGTCGTCATCATCATCATCAGCATGATGCTGATGTCGTCGTCATCGTCGTCAGCACTCATGCTAAACAATCAACGACATCAATATACAAACAGTACAACATCACTTCATTAAAACATCAACATCAAGAGCAACAGGCTGAGACTTGGCTTGGCTTGACTTGGTTGGCTTGTATATGTTTGACAGTCAGGAATTATTCAGGCATTCATACACAGGCCAACAGGCAAGCAGGCAGGCAGGCAGTCAACAGGCAATTTTGCATAAAAATCACTTAAACATTATTACGAACATGATGTTCAACAACCAACAGTTTTTTCACTTCATCAACACCAAAGCAAACACATACCCATACACACACATTTACACTGCCTGCAAAACTCTGCTCTACCACCAGGCGTAGAGACAGGCAACAATTGACTGTGCAACATTACATACACTAAAGTTTTTTCGTTGTTGCTCGCCAAAAAAAAAAAAAAATACAAAACCTTTATTAGTGTATTTAGTGTGGCATTAACATCGCAACATCCGAACATCCCAACCAACTCGAAAGGGGGCAAGAAGTCGCATTATTTTCTTTGCCAGCTTCCCATTCCCTACCCATTTTTGGTTTCGCTAAATTATATGTGAAACGTTTTTCTCGCCAGTATCGCCGTCGTACAGCATAAAGTACGAGTAGTAGTAGTAGAGACAGCGTCAACAGCAGCTTCTCCACACCAATTCAATATTATTGTTATTTTCTTGTCAAGCAGGTAATTTTTTCGGCTTAAAACCTTTTAATATGTCGGTTTCGGTTATTGTCGATACTTTTTAAAAACGAGACATAAGACAAATGGAACAACCAACCTTAAATGTAAGCGCCAACAAGCCTACTTAGGCGTAACCTCTACCTTTAAAGTTTCTGTCGTTTTTTTTTCTTTCAAATTCTATATTCGTTCTGGATCTTCTTATAATTGCACTTGAAGAAATATAACATAAGCAAAATTCTTTCAAAGCAATTTAAATTATTTAAAGGGTCCGCCAAATAAAATTTTTTTTGAAAATGCTTTAAAAAAAACTACTGCATATTTTCTCAAATTTCTTTTTTTTATTTGAAAGTACAATCCTTCCGGTTAATAATGGAAAATAATTTCATTCAAATGGCTGCCTCGGCTGGCCATGCAGTAGCCTACATGATCGGTCCAATTGTGTGCAGCTGTATTTCACCAATGGCTTCACGAATATTGTCCTTTAAAGCGTCAATTGTCTCTGGCTTGTCGGTGTAACACTTATCTTTGACGGCACCCCACAAATAATAGTCCAACGGTGTCAAATCGCAGCTCCGAGGTGGCCAAACAACATCAGCTCTGCGGCTGATAATGCGATCTTCAAAAATAGGGCGCAAAACGTCGAGTGTAGCTTCGGCTGTGTGGCACGTAGCGCCGTCCTGTTGAAACCAAACGTTGCCAATATCCTCCTCTTCAATTTTTGTGAACAAAAATTCGTTCGACATGACCCGATAACGATCGCCATTGACTGTAATGGCCACTCCTTGCTCATTTTCGAAGAAAAATGGCCCAATTATGCCTCTGGACCAAAATCCGCACCAAACAGTGACTCGTTTTGGATGCGTCGGCTTTTCAATGTATGCGTGCGGGTTTTCTGTGCCCCAAATGCGACAATTTTGCTTGTTTACATACCCGCCAAGATCAAAATGAGCTTCATCTGAAAAGATGATTTTTTTTTGCCAAAATCGGCATCTTCTAGTGTAGGCTACTGCATGGCCAGCCGAGGCAGCCATTTGAATGAAATGATTTTCCATTGTTAACCGGAAGGATTGAACTTTCAAATAAAAAAAGAAATTTGAGAAAATATTCAGTAGATTTTTTTAAAGCATTTTTAAAAAAAAAGTTATTTGGCGGACACTTTATAAAGCGCAGCTCTATAGTATAGTGGATCGTGTGCTAATCTGCAACGGGAAGAGTTGTAAGTTTGATTTCCATCAGACACGCGAGCCGTCTTATTTGATATACAAAAAAATAATCACAAGATAGTGACTCCCCTCAAACTTTATAGGGTAACTTCATAATGTTTCCTCCTATTGCCCAGTCAAATTGAGGATGTTGCTCGGCATCAACAATGGCAATTCCTGTCTAGCACTTGATATGCCCGCTACTATCCTACATGAATGCCCCTCAAGAATCTGTTCCGATGATCCATTCTGAAGTCGCCGTAGTCTAGTAGGTAGTGTGTTGGCTTATTAGACGTAAAAGCCAGGGTTCGAGCCCCAGACCAGACATCAAGACAAAATACAAAAAGTATTTCTTCGGCGACTTTCTCTCAGCAGATTTCTGGTAAAAACTCTGAGAGTAAATAAAATTGCCATGAAAAAGTTTCTCAAAAATCTGTCGTTCGGACTCGACTTTAAACTGTAGGTCCCACCACTAATGTATAAAATTAGCACACACAACATAAGTGGTGTGAGAAACTTGGACGTTGTACAATGGGTCAATTCCACCACCGGGTACTGTACTTGTCTTAATTGACAAGTAAACGTCCTCTAACCTAACCTAACCTATCCATTCTCATCGTCACAAAATCTACATGTTGAGCTCGAAGTGCATTTTGAGTCTACAGTGTCATGACAAAAAACCGGTTACCAACCTCAAGTTATTCCTGGATAGTCTGATACATGACTCAGAGCTCGTTTTATTGTAATTTCCTAACAAAAATTTTGATAGCCCCAAAACCGCTTGGTTTGAAAGGTCTTTGCATATCTTGCCTTAGGCGGTTCATAGAATACAACAAACATTTGCCCGATAGTGTCACAGACCAGAGTCTCTGGTGGGAATCCCTCGACACTCACGCTAATAGTCTAGGCACACTACCCACTAAACTACATGTCTTTACGAGGAAGGGGAAGTAATTGATGATGCAGAGCACACTGTTTTCGAATGTGCACGCTGGCAGAGCTATTGCTCTGTACTGTCGTCAATAATTGGAACGATCACTGCCGCTAACATTGTCGGGGGGGTTATGATTGCGAGTAGAGGAAATTGGGCCTCGGTGGCGAATTACGTGGAACGCATTCTAAGACTGAAATGGAGACATCTTGGGGCTGCAGAACATGTAGGTATGCCGCAGCCTAGAAGGTAGTTTGTTGGCTTATTAGACGCAAAGCCAGGGTTCGAGCCCCAGGCCAGACATCAAAACAAAATACAAAGAGCATTTCTTCGGCGACTTCCTCTCAGCAGATTTCTGAGTAAATAAAATTGCCATGAAAAGCTTCTCAAAAAAATCTGTCGTTCAGAGTCGATTTTAAACTGTAAGTCCCACAACTCATGTATACAATTAACATACACAGCATAAGTGGTGTGAGAAACTAGGTCGTAATCCTGACTGAAGGATTGTAATTACGACTAATTATGTATGTATGACCTGGATGAAAGGAATAGTGGAGACACTCAACTCCTCAACTTTCGACACGCAATCTGGACGCGGATATGAGCACGCAGGGGCCAAAAGGACTCCACTCCGAAGTAATACTACCGTAGTTCCGGGGTACGCACAACAAGTCCACGAGACAAGGGGGGGCCCCACACACGGAGGATGTGACGACTTCCTCTATGGTGCGGTTAGATACATTTACCACACCTCGGCGAGGAAAAAAAACCCCACTAGACTACCAGGGCACTCATCTTGTTTAAATATTTCATAAAAAACTACACGGTTTAGTTTGAGGAAATATCTCCAAATACAGACTTACGTGCTACAATTTACTGTGGAGTTTATATCGGAAAACCGTACAAAGCACTTGCAGTGCATCCACCAAGTAATGCGGACACTTGGATGTCGATTTTTTTAAAGATAAAAACCATCATACCTCACAAAGCCTTTTTATATTTGAAGGGATTCTGAAATAAATAATATAATCGGCTTTGAATACCTTGAAGCTTTTATAAAGCATCCTATGACTCATACTTTAAGCTTTAAAAAATCTTAAATTAGTTTTTTTTTCTAAATAAAAAGTAAGCATCTGACAATTATTTGAATTTTTCTCCGTGTACAATTTTTCCCAATAAAAATTATTAAACATGCCCGTCGTTCTTGCTGTCGTTTTCATTGTGCTTTAGTTTGCTGCCATCACTTAGCTTTGTTGGTGGTACACATTTGTTGTCATGGCTTATTGTGCCACCAAAAGCGTTGAAACTTTAGAAAGAAAGAAAAAAGAAAAACGGAGTAAAAAACTTCAAGCCTAAGTATTGAAAGTTGGCAAGTTTTTTATTCAACAGCCTCCTAATTGGTAGGTAATGATGTGTTTCTATACACTCTTCTGCTCTGCCTTACCCTTGCTTTACGTTTTCATTTAAGCCGACATTAACGTATAATGTAAACCTTCTTCGCAATTTTTTTTCTCTTTTTTTCTCTTTTTTGCTAAGCAAAGCGAAAAGAATATTATGCCAGCAATTTAAAGGGAGTGTGTGAGAAGTTGTTTTGGTTCGTCGTTGGGATACTGTCTGACTGCCTGCCCGCCTGCCTGCCTGCTTGTGCTGTTTAAATGTTTTATTAGTGTTTTCATCGTGTTTAAAAAAGTTGTTTGTTTGTCTGTCTGTCTGGGCTGTCTGTCTGTCTGTCTCTGTGTGTGGAACGTGCGTCTTGTTAGCAATTTAAAAAACCATTTAAAAATTAAAAAAAAATTATATTTTTTCTCTTCAAAGACTTTAAAAAGTCGTTCTTTGTTTTTGTTTTTATTGTTCTTATATGCTTCTTAAGAAGAACAAGTTGCAAGTGTTTTGAGGTTGGGATTTTTGTTTTCTTCTTTTTTTGTTTTTGCCGGCAATTGCTGTTGCTGTTCCACTTTGCAGTCAATGTGTTGCCGTCTACAGCTCATAATTACCAACACTTGCTGTGCCTGATGATTATTGTTATTATTGTTATTAATTTGTTGCTCTTTGTATGCTGGGAGTATTTTTTTCTGCTTTTTTTTTTGCTAACTTGAGTCTCATAAATCTTCGATTGTCACGATTTGTTTTACAATTTTTTTAATAAAATATTTAACTTTTATAACAGCATGTTTTTGATTTGTTTTAAATTTGAAAGATATGCAAACGAAAACGAACAAAAAAACGAAAAAAATATAAAGAATTATGAATTAAATTGCTTTATCTTGTTTAGTGCTTATGGCAGGGTTATAGGTTAACTAGTTATTATGTATTGTAGTTATTTAAACAATAGTCACACAGCATAATAGCTGTATATAATATCTAGCATTTGATGTAGTAAGACATAAGACTATGCAAGTGATGCAAAAATAGCCGACAGAAAACAATTTCTTAATTTAATATTTCTTTCTAGATGTGCGAGAAAAGTATAAATCTCAGCAATATTCAATAGCTTTGATAACCTGTTGATAGTCAGAACAATCTCTCTTGCTTAAAATACTTATAAATCAGTATCATTGGAAAGTCTGTTACCACAAGCGATCTTTCCTGGTTTGGGCCAGATATGATATGAAATTTTGAGTATGAGTGAGTCTACAGCACTGAAATTCAACTACTCTGATTCATTCGTACAACATTGATTTATACAACATTGATTTATAAGTACAAGTTACAATGAGTATGGGTACAACGTTGATATCAAATTCATAACATTCGAGTGATTGGAATCATTCGTCAAAATTTACAGTCTTATGCTATGTTCAGATATGCAATTTTATTGAGTCAATATTCGGTTTATTGAGTACAATATTTTAAGTGTTCAGACATAATCATATACGCAGTTCAGCTGCTTATTCAATATTTATTTGACAGCTGGTAAACAAAACAGCTGGTTGTTTCAACATTGTTTTTTTTTTGTTTTTTTTTTGTTTGTCGTTGTTGATATTAGACAACTTAAATAAAAGTGTTCGGTTAATTGTAGTATGCTCACAGTGGTGCATTTTAAGTTTTACTCAATATTATATCAATTTGCGTATTTATTGCGCAATAATTAATTGAAACTTTATATGAAAAATTGAGCTCAATAATGGCGTTTATTGCGATTTACGCAATAAAGGTGCATATCTGAACACCGTATTAGTTGTTGTTGCATTTACAAAGAAAGAAGAAAGCTACATAAACAAAAAAGAAAAAGGAGAGTCGAAATCAATAACATCATGCGTATTGTTAAGTATTAGTAGCATGAGTATTTCAAACTTTGAATATGAGTAGTATGAGTGTGACATTAAAATAAGTATGAATGCGTACAAGTATCAGAAATTATAAGTATGATTCGAATCTACTCATCGTTTGGAATAGTCATTGCTGACCTCTGGTTTGGAACTATAAAATAATTTAATGCAGCTTTAGAACTTTAACCCTTTGTCCTTAGTTAAAGGCGATATTTTTCTCAAATTTTATCACTTCAAAGCATTATATTTCCTTCGTTGAAATAATCAACAAAAGTAATCGTCATCGTCTAGTTTGGATACGACTCTTCTTCTACTGTTCACTGTCCTTTTGACTCAAATCTAAAGTTTGGTCTTTACTTTACTACTGTCGAACATCGTTAAACACTCCATTAAAACCTCATCACCACTGTGTTTTTGTGGTATTCTATTATGGTAAAATACGACATCCTTCTCATCTCTAAATTTCAATTAATATGCGAAAAAAAGCCTTCAATTTCAGCTGGTTTACGAAACAGAGATCAACTACTATCGAATACCGTTTTGTGGATTTTCTTAGTCTTTGTCATCTCAATTGGAATGTGCATTGTACAACGCCCTTTAAACTCTGCCATCCTATATTACATAGCCGAAACCATAGAACAAACCCTCTGCTTTATAGCAGTGATCTAACATGTGTCTGAATCGGATAGTGGCTGTTGTCGAAAAAGTCCATGACTTCATGTACTCTAGTCAAAATTGATGATTGATTGATATGAACTACTCTCCTATGATCATATTCGTACATAAACTACCAACGATCATGCCTGTTTGAAAAAAGTAGACCACAATAGGTCCGCTTTGTTTCAAAGGCGCGAAATTATCTCCAATTAGGACATTGAGAAGCCATTGATAATAAATTGTTTAAAAGTTCGAGGGCTGAGAAAATGTTTATGCATCAAAATTACGATATGGATCTAGGTCCCAATAGGTTGCCATCAATTCCTGCCTATGGTGAGTGATAATGTTTGTAAAAATTTAGTTTCAAGAAAAAGTTTTAAAATCGTTTGTTCCAGTTTTAAAGCATAAGAGAGTCATAATATATTTACTTTGTTTTTTGCTTGATATGAAGTGAAAACGGTAGGAAATGAATTTGGTGTGATCATTAAGCATTACATTTTGCACCCAAAGGTTGGCTTGGCGAATATTATGTGATGAACTCTGCAGCATCAATTTCAATGGCAAAAAAATACCAATCAATCTAAATATCCATTTAAGGTTTCTACAACCGAAAGAATTGAGAAAATTTACGACAGGCTGTTGGCCAATCGGAGATTGTGAAAATTAAATCCCGCATGGCTCTATGGTTTCAATATTGAATGCATATACAGTGAGCGTCAAAAGTGAGTAAACACCACTGAAATAATTCATTTTCTTAGGATAGCGAGAAAAGTAAATGAGAATGGTCGAATAAATTTCCAAAAATAAAAACCTTTATTTATTACTTATAAAATGTTAAAACAACAACAACAATTCATGATAAAGGAACTTTTTTTATACTTAAGAGCAAAACTGTTTTATACTTAAGAACAAAAGTGTTGACTCACTTATGGCGCTCAGTGTATGTACATACTTAAGTGATAATTTCGTAAGATTTGTGTCTCGTTTGTTCACAATTAACGAAAAAAGTAATTGTATGACAGTTCTGCGGAACTATTAGGCGTTGTTTAACCGCAATATGGACGAGTTTTTGCATCGTTTCGTAAACGTAAAAGTACCACAACAGAATAGAGAGCAGACTGTTGATTTTTTAAGGAAAAATTATGTCAGAGGATAAAAGAGTCATGACAAACATTTTTTTTGCAAAGCATATACTTAAGTCCCGCCACTCTTGTATAAAATTAAAATACATAACATAAGTGGTGTGAGTAGCTAGGTCACAGTCCTGGCTGAAGAGTTGTAATGACCAATTATGTATGTATGTATGTATGTATTTATGTGTGTGGTATAATATACATTGACTATCTTTTAAAATGCTATGACAACTTCTTTATTCGGCTTAATAAGATTTTGAACGAAAAAGTTCTGCTAACTCAAGTATTTTCAATAACAAAAATCTTCGAATTAAGCCAGACTTTGCCACTCATCCAACCCGAAAGAAATTGCTTTGGGTAGAAAACCTATATCTATTTTGATGAATTCAACAATTTTTTTTTTTGGAAAGGATAGAAAAATGTACAAATGTTGGGCAATGTGAAGTCGCCGTAGTCTTGTAGGTAGTGTGTTGGCTTATTAGAAAGCCCGGGTTCGCATCCCAGGTCAGACATAAAACGAAATATAAAAAAAAAACATTTCTTCGGCGACTTCCTCTCAACAGATTTCTGACAAAAAGTTTCTCAAAAATCTGTCGTTCGGAGTCGACGTTAAGCTGTAGGTCCCGCTACTAACGTATAAAATTAATGCACACAACATGAGTGGTGTGAGAAGATAGGCCGTAATCCTGACTGAAGGGTTGTAATGGCCAATTATGTATGTAGAGCTTAAAATTTCAAGGATTTATTAACTTATCCCCGTAGATTAAACGGATTGTATTTGAACGTCCATTTAAATAACAGAAATAAGTTAATTTTTGTCCTTGTCTTAGTTGTCTTTGTCTCTTTGTCGATATTTCCCTAAAACTTTAAATTATCACTGAAGTGAAAAAGGTTTATAAAGTTTTGAATCTATACTTGACTTGATATTGAATGCAACGGCAATGTTTTGAGACGAATTGTTAGGCAACAAAGTATGCTATTCTCCAAATATCTTGTACTATTATAAATAACAAATAACTTGTACTATTATCCCTTACTTTAAGAAATAATGAATCCATTGGATGATAATAATTGCTTAAATAACTTCAAATTTCATTAAATATCTCCATCTCAGTCTATTCCAAACCATTTCAAATATCTTTTCATACCATAAGAAGAAAAAGAGTGAACTGTTGTTGTAAGCTTTGCAGTAGTTTTTAAAATTTTTTTTAATATTTTTATCAAAAGCTTTTAAGCCTATCTATCAAATGGTGACAATTAAATTCCATCCTGTATAGAAGAATAAACATTCAACGTTTTCCATTGCTTTGGGATCATCTAATCATTGCATGCATTCGAATACAAATTCTGCTGGCTAATCGTAACGTACAAGAAGCAAATGGCCATTATTGAAAGGCCTAAATTAATATTTCTGTTAAAAGCTTTCCTATGAAATTAAAGCAATGCATAGAGTGTTCTTGAACTGTGCTGCTTATATTTTCGATTGTTTTTAATCTCTGCTGATGCATTTGCCAATTCTTTTCCATACGGCACACACGAAATTCAATTTAACGAAGTTCTTTCTGAGATTTTTTTCTTGTTGTTTTTGTTTTGTTTGTTTGTCTTCTTCACTAGTTTTGTCAAATTTTCAAATCTTGGGTTTTTTTTGTCGTTTTTTTTTCGTTCGTTCTGTGAACATTATGTGTATTAAAGTTCTTTTTGTTGTTGTTATTGTTGTTCCCCTATAGGTTTTCGTAAAGCACATGCTTGACTCTGGTTATCTGTTAAGCAACAAAATAAATACACACATACAAACGAACAACATTAACAACAACTGCAACAACTTGGATAATAATGCAACAAGCCTGTGTTGCAATACTGGTAACAACCTTAGCAACAATACAAACAACAAAAAGAAAACAAAACCGAAGAAAAAAAACATACAAAAGCCGCCTCATCATCAGTTCAATCAATTGCTGGTGCTGCTGCTGCTGCTCAAACATATGAACGAACGAACGAATGGACAGACAGTGAAAAAACAAATCTTAAATATTGAACTGCAATGTCCTCTAGTTTGTTTTCCAGGTTGTTGCAATATGTGCTGTTGTTGTAAACTATACATGTGTTTGTTGTCATGAAGTTCACACATACCTTTATGGCATATGTACGTACGTACACTTTACATCTACATTTACATTGTCGACAAAGTAGTATAAATGCTCTGAACTCATATCGTAGCATGTAGTAACAACAGTAGTTGTTTTATATTGTTGTTGCTTATATTGTAGCCAAAAAAAACGGAGAGTAACAGAAACAGAAGAAGCAGTGAAGTGAAGACCCTAAATAACTTATTGCTGCAGTTTTGCGAGTGTTGATTCTGTATTCCATTTAATTAAGACATCAAAAAGAGTTTAGAGTTTGACTTAAAAGATTTCCTAGAATTTCGATAGTTCAAAACTGATTTAAAGCAAAAGTTAAAAACTTTTTTTGTTGTTGTTGTATGTTTTGTTGTTGTTTTTTTTGCTGTGTTTTTTTTTTTTCTTCACAACCTTCTCTACTCCTGTAGTTGAAAATAATTTCAAACTATAGTTTGGGAAGTTGTACAATTTTTGCATTTACCATGTTGTTGATTTTATTTTTTGTGTTTTTTTCTGTTTTAGTTGTTGCATTTGTTGTTGTTGTTATTTCTGTTTGCTGTTGTTTGTTAGATTTGAGATATCGACTTGCAGAAGAACCTATAGTAACCCGCAAAAAAAATTAAATTAAACAAAAATATACGAAATTAAAGTTTTTGAACTCATTTCACATTTTTAGTTTTGCCACAAAACTAAATATTGTTCCACAAAAATAAGAAAGAAAAAAAGAAAAACTATAGTATGGTACACTATGCCACATATAAACTTATCTAGATAAACATATTGCAGTTGTTGCTATTGTCAATATTTTTTTTTTTTTTTTGGAAATTTTTGTATTATTTTGTGGGAGCAAATTAGTTGTTTTAGTTTTCTCATACATTTGCCATACAGGATAGATAGATAGATATTATTGTCATAATATATAACAAAATTAGTACTCTGGCCTAAAAACTAAAATGATGTTTCCAATCTACAATAAACAATTTGATGTACCGTTCAGTATTCTTAATTAAGTACCCCTAGTGGCAACTTAATCTTAATCAGTATCCCAGAGAAAATACTATGAGTTCTATAGAATTATACTCGTACGTTATAGAATTATTGTAATTAAACAAAATGTGTAAACGGGGTATAGTTTTGTTTGTAATTGTTTTTATAGCATCAGATGTCCTGGGAACTCATTGGCCATATATGTACATACATAATTGGTCATTACAACCCTTTAGTCAGGTTTACGACCTAGTTTCTCACACCACTTATATTGTGTGTGTTAATTTTTATACATGAGTGGCGGGACCCTCCGAAAGACAGATTTTTGAGAAACTTTTCATTGCAATTTTTTATTTACTCTCAGAGTTTTTGGCAGAAATCTGCTGAGAGGAAGTCGCCGAAGAAATATTTTTTCATATTTCGTTGCGGTTTGAACCGAGGCCTCACGTCTAATAAGCCAACACACTACCTACTAGACCACGGCCATATACATACATACATACATACATAATTGGCCATTACAACCCTTCAGTCAGGATTACGGCCTAGCTTCTCACACCACTCATGTTGTGTGCGTTAATTTTTTTTATACGTGAGTGGCGGGACCTACAGTTTAACGTCGACTCCGAACGACATAATTTTGAGAAACTTTTTCATGGCAGTTTATTTTACTCTCAGAGTTTTTGCCAGAAATCTGCTGAGAGGAAGTCGCCGAAGAAATATTTTTATTTTTCATATTTCATTTTTGATGTCTGACCTGGGATACGAACCCGGGCTTTACGAATAGTAAGCCAACACACTACCTACTACACCACGGCGACTTCGGCCATATAGCTAAGGCAAATGCGTCTCGTGTGTATAGTCAGAATGCTTTGTCCAGTAAAGACTGCTATAACTGCGTTAGACATTCATTTGCATATTTTACGAAGACATCTGGTGCCCGTGCGTTTTTTGTATGAAATAGTGGAATAGCTTCTAGTGTTTTTTCTCTCTTCAAGGTAATCAATGAATATGCGCATGCGCATTTCATGGAGACCACTCAGATGACGATCCAAGGACTGCTTGTAAAATGTTAAAGAGGCTCTAAGTGCAATTTCACAAGCATCTCCTGTCTATATTATAACAGAACTGGTCTGAACTAGGGATGCCAATCGGGAAATCCCGAATCACAAAATCCCGGGATTTTTTAAAACTAATCCCGGGAATTTTCGGGATTGTAAATTCATACATATACACTTTATGAAGTAACAAAAAAATTGAGTCTACGGCATTGTTTTTTATTTACTATTACATTAAATCACGTACTTTTTCAAGTGTATCATGCAACAATGAAGTGCATATTCTATATCACTCGACATCGAACTGAATAAGACCCAACTTGCATTGTTAAAAAGTTAAACGTTGGCCTCGAAGTCCAACATAATCTATTAATACAGCTGATGGTTTAGACAATCAACTTTCTAAAGAAATAGATTTGATTGAATCACGAGGTGTTAGAAGTGATAGCATATAGCTATCTTGAAACCATTTTGCCCGCAAGTGTAGATTGCGAAAAATGTTTTTCAGCGAAAGGATGTTTTTATTTGCATCCAAATTAAGGCTCTTCGATGAAATTAGAAATTAGAGTCTTTGATCTTTTTAAAAAATTACTTAAAACAACGAACATAATTAATATATAGTATATTTGGACACTAAATAATGTTCTTAAAATAGTAGGTATTTGTTTCTTCACTAGTGTGTAATAAAACAATTGTTTTAGCTTTTTTTTATTAAGAGAAAATCCCGAAATTCCGGGTTATTTCGGGAAATCCCGGGATATTTCGGGATTTTTCGATTCCGAATTGTCCCGAAAAATCCCGGGATTTCGGGATCGGGATTTCAAAATGCCGAATCCCGGGATTTTTAAAAATCAATCCCGTTTGGCATCCCTAGTCTGAACCTCTCATAATTCCCGGGTATAAATATAACATCATATCTCGTAATGTGTATTTTTCTAAATTTGTTTACCTTACTGATACACATACATACATACATAATTGGTCATTACAACCCTTCAGTCGGGATTACGACCTAGTTTCTCACACCACTTATGTTTTGTGTGTTAATTTTATACATGAGTGATGGGACCGATATATTCCGAACGACAGATTTTTGAGAAACCTTTCATGGCAATTTTATTTACTCTCAGAGTTTTTGCTGAGAGGAACTCGCTGAAGAAATACTTTTTGTATTTTGTTTTGATGTCTGGCCTGTGACTCGAATCCTAGCTTTACGTCTAATACCTACCTACTAGACTACGGCGACTTAAAGTTTGATAGGTAGCAATTTATAGCGTCTCGTTGCAAATTCAGGGCTAACTAAATTGGTCGAAAACAACAGTTGACAAACGAATTTACCGTATCAACTGCCTTTGATAGAATACGCAAAAAAGATAGACAAATTAAAACCACGTATGGTACATTATAAAAACATATTCTATCATCTCTCCTAGTCTCTGAATCATCCGGAGCTTCTATTAAAGCACTTAAGCATCCCATTGTCCATCCTCTGTGTATCAAGAAATAAGTATTCAACTCATCGAAATGTTCGATGATTATTCCGTATCTGACCAATTCATCTGCTCTGTAGTATTCCGGAATACCACTTTGACTCTCTGCCCTTATGATGATGATGAAAATTGCACCGGAATGACATCTCACCAACAGACTGGCGGCAGCTGTAGACCGTCTTATAGGTCATTATAAGAACTGCCTGGCTATTAGTTAGAATGATAATTTATTGCCATAGATGCTATTATCTTTAAAAATAATCCCTGCCGTCCGTATAGACGACACTACTGACTAAAAAACGAGGCCTTATTGAATGTAATATGTCCACCGACTCTGAAAAGATGCCTCCACCCACAGCTTCATCCAGTTTCCAGACGGTGCCGTGCAGATTTATAACGAACCTTCCCTTTATTAGAAGGGGACGTGCGGAATTTAGTCTGAAAGACACAGTATGATGTCATGTAATCGCAAGGTTCTCAATTCCATCAGGATACTCGAGTGAGCATCATTCGACCTGTGTCCTTATGGCATTCATTGCATTACTTTCATGTAGCAGTATGGATTGAACGTTGTTATTGAATCTGATAGATTAAGTAGTTCCAGTGAAGGAGAGTTAGAACGCGCTTTAAACCTTTTTAAGCATTCCATATGCACGCCATGCCTTTTTAATTTCTCTTTTGTTGAGAAACCAAATGTCAGAACCTAGTCTGTTGTCTTTATGAAAGCCATTATAAAGGGTGTTTTTTATAGAGGTATAGAACTTTAAGTTGCAATAAAACAACGATGGATTATTCGATTAACATGCATTTTATTTATCCGAAAGATAATCTTGTGGCATTACATTTTAAATAAGATTTCTGGCATATGACCGCCACGGCTGGCGCGGATGTAGTCCAATCTGGACGTCCAATTTTCGATGATTTTTTCCAACATTTGTGGCCGTATATCGGCAATAATACGGCGAATGTTGTCTTCCAAATGGTCAAGCGTTTGTGGCTTTACCGCATAGACCAATGACTTTACATAGCCCCACAGAAAGTAGTCTAGCGGTGTTAAATCACAAGATCTTGGAGGCCAATTCACAGGTCCAAAACGTGAAATTAGGCGGTCACCAAACGTGTCTTTCAATAAATCTATTGTGGCACGAGCTGTGTGACATGTTGCGCCGTCTTGTTGAAACCACATCTCCTGGACATCATGGTTATTCAATTCAGGAATGAAAAAGTTAGTAATCATGGCTCTATACCGATCACCATTGACTGTAACGTTCTGGCCACCATCGTTTTTGAAAAAGTACGGACCAATGATTCCACCAGCCCATAAAGCGTACCAAACAGTCAGTTTTTCTGGATGTAACGGTGTTTCCACATACACTTGAGGATTACCTTCACTCCAAATGCGGCAGTTTTGTTTGTTGACGTAGCCATTCAACCAGAAGTGCGCTTCATCGCTAAACAAAATTCGCTTATGAAAATCGGGAACAACGGTAATCTCGTTTTGGGCCCATTCGACGAATCTACGCCTTGCATGATGATCGTTTGGCTTCAAATCTTGCACGAGTTGGATTTTGTAAGCACGCAAACCAAGATCCTTCCGCAAAATCTTCCATAAAGTGGATGGACACAGATCCAATTCCTGTGCTCGATGGCGGATGGACTCATTCGGGTCTTCCTCAATGCTACGCTCTACAGCAGCAATAGCTTCTTCTGTACGCACCGTACAGCGTCTCTGGGGATGCGAGTTATCAATAAGAGTAAACGTGGTGCGAAAACGTTCCATGGTTAATCGAATTAACTGCTCTGATGGACGATTTTGTCGACGATAAAATGGACGTAGTGCGCGATACGTTTTCCGCACAGAACCATTATTTTCGAAATAAAATTGCACTATTTGCAAGCGTTGTTCAGGCGTAAGTCTATTCATGACGGATTGCCAAACCAAACTGAGAATAAATCACTTGACAGCTGTTAAATCGGTCGCCATATTGAAAAGTAATGCCAACTTAAAGTTCTATACCTCTATAAAAAACACCCTTTATATCAAAGGAGGTCATTTGACAGTATAAGTGATTGGGTGTACTCTGTACTTAGAGGAAAATACTTCTGAAATCAAAGCCATTATACGTTGAATGTTTATTAGCCACGCCTACTAAAACATTAGTGCTAATGAAGCATTAACGCCTATGGGCAAATTAATTTTAATTTTATTTATTTTTCCACATTAAAAGGAATATTATTATCGCATATATTTGTCGAAAACCATTAACATGCTATTAAATTTGAGAGACGAAAAAAAAGAAGCTGAATAGCAACAAAAAGAAAAAAAATTAAGATTTTTTTAATGAATAAATAAATGAATAGAAGAAAAAGGTTGTTGTTGTTGTTGTAGTAGAAAACGTAAGAGAGATACATTCATACATACAGACATATGTACATACATAAATACAATCTAAATTGTCATTATTTTGTGTAGGCAGGCTGTTTGTTATAAATGACTCAATAATCTAAAATCAAATTGACCATTTTGCACTTGCTAACAGCTATTGGTTGGCATTACGAACATCGGCTATAACTGGTTGCCTTCAGTTGATAGAGCCTGGTCTTGCTAGCTGGGCTGGCTGGTTGCTTGGTTTGGTTGGCTGTTTGTTGTTCGATTCAAATTCAATTTCTATGTTTTTTTTTCTTCTTTCTTTCATTTCGTTTCGTTTTATTTTATTGCGTTTAAACAGAAGTTATAAACTATTATTTATTTGCTTAAGTTGGCTAAATGGCTGAGATTGAATAGAAATATAAAAAATAAAGTAAAGTGTAGAAAGAAAGAAAGATAGAGAGACAGAAAAAAGATGTTAAAAACTAAAAAACATGCTTCGTTTCATACGCATTTGCATATTCACACATGCAATGATTTCTCTATCATTTACGAATTTTTTTTTGGTTTGGTTTGTGTTGTTGTTGTTGTTGTCATTATATTTATGAACAATATTTAACAAGACACTTTTTTTGTTTGTTTGTTTTTTTGTATGTTTAAAAAACTTTTACACAATTTTTATTGAACATGATGGGAGGTTAAGATAATAATCCATGAGAGAGAAGTTTTTCACTATGACTGCCACATAAACTAAAACTTTTTTGACTTAATTATAGCAACCAATACTTATTAATGAATAGAAACTCAATTACAAAAATTGACTTTAAAGGGTTTATAGAAGAAATTAAAATACTTACGTTTAGCCGGTGGTACATTAGTGAGTGGTGATACAGCAGCTTATTTGGCGGCCAAATCTTATTTGAACATGATTGAAGGCATGACATGATTGTGAATTTATGTTAAATTTCTTAAAAACATTTATTTCGTGATTAAAAGTTTCGTTTCGTTTCATTTACAGCTGAGCTTGTCATCGAATTTTTTTTTTATTTTCTTTCAAACAAAATCAAAATGTTTTCGCTAAAAAAGAGAAAAAAAAACATAAATTAGAAGCATTTGAGTGATTAATAGAGATTTTTTATTAGAATTAGAATTTGTGTGTGGTCTTAAGCTAATTAAAAATAGGAGGTTTGTAGTGGTCAACTAAAAAAAATAATCACCTAAAGCCTAGACAAGACTTCAAAAAACTGAAAAAAAACAATTTGTGAGAACTGTTGGGGCAAGTTTCAGGAAGTGAAATAATCGCAAAAGGAATCGAAGCTAGAAGTGGAAACATTTCCATTAAATTTAAGACAAAGTACAAAAGATATATTTTGATATTCAACTTAATCCAGAGGCTAACAAATTCATAATCACAGTTGGTATGCACAAGTTAACTATGTACATACGTTGGTAATAAAAAAAATAAAAAAAATAAAAAATATAAAAAAAATAAAAAAAAATAAAAAAAAATAAAAAAATAAAAAATTAAAAATATTGTTCTACGTACTGACCAATCGATAACGAACGATTATATACAGTGAGCGCCATAAGTGAGTAAACACCACTGAAAAAATTAATTTTCTTAGGATAGCGAGATAATAAATTTTCGAATAAATTTCCAACAATAAAAACGTTTATTTATTACTTATAAAATGTTAAAACAAAAACAACAATTCATGATAAAGGAACTTTTTTTATACTTAAAAACAAAACTGTCTTATACTTAAAAACAAAAGTGTTGACTCACTTATGGCGCTCAGTGTACGTAAAAATATGTAACCCTGGACGTTAATAGCAGGATCAGATTGAATAAAGTAGTTCTTGTGTCGTCTTTTGAAATTAATGAGTAAGAATTGAATTCGATGCTAGCGAATGAAATTTTTTCCAGGATTATTAAAGATACAAAGTCCCAAATATTTACGTCATCTACATATAGCTACAGATGCTGCCGTACTAGAACAATCACCTGCTTAGTTTGCTAAACTTCACGGATATTGAAACAAAGCAAAAAAAACATGAGTATCGTAGGATGCTTTGCTTTTCTGAAAATAGTCTCCATGTGGAATTTTTAAAAAAAGGTTCTGTTTTTTGTATCTGAAGCTCCCACATCTGCAAGTTTGGATCCATAAGATTGATTCTGCTTGAAGTTTTTATGAATCATTTTCTGATCTCGTTTATTAACTAGAAATCATAGTAAGTGTTACGAATGGCTTGTATAGGAACAAGGCTATCAGTACAAATAATAAATTTTGATTTTTATCATCAAATCAAAAAACAGTCTTCAATGTCGTTTAAACTTCAACCATAAAATTGGAACAGTAGTTGTTAATGCATCTGGTTTAAACAAGATACTAGTTTTGTTGAATTGCTGAGAACGTAGCACCATACCCAAATAAAAGATTTCATTTACATTTTGATCTATGCGACGAAGATAACATTTTTATAAGGGCATAAAAGTGCCTTCCATAAATCAGGTTTCGTTAAAAATTAAAAAGATGCGGTTTTCGCACCTAGTGGGCTGGATAGCTATTAGATTAAGGATTCTAAAGAGTTTCGTTACGGTCGGGTAACCCTTGGGACAGGGGATCTAATTGTGTGATCCAAATAAGTAACACTTTTTGGTCGATCACATGCCCGTTTTTGGTCGATGACTTGCATCTCTTTGGTTGATGACTTGCATTTTTTGGACGGTGACATGCATTTTTGGTGGATGACATGCATTTTTTGTTTGAAGCACTTTTTTTGCTTTTGAAAAAAAAAAAACAATTAGTTTCGACGTCTATATATCCGGTTATTTCTTTAGAGCATTGTCTTTTGTTTGAATTATTGCATGGAAGTAAAAAAGCCAACAAAGTAAAATAATTTCTTTGCCTCAAATTAATTTTCTCTTGGAATGTGTTTCCTAGTATCTGAAAAAAGGTAGGAGAAGCAAAGCTAAATGATAACGGTCAAGACACACGTTATCGATAGCGACACACATCCTAAACATGATGTAAGTATAATAGGCAGTAGTGGACAATCAGCGGCTAGCAGCCCTAGCTTCAGATTGATGCCAATTAATAGTCAATCCAACGGCTATGTACTCCTTATAGAAGAAAAGAGAGACATAGATATGAAATATATATGTATGTATTTCAAATAATAATTGCCGGTATTGCCATTTCTAAACCCTATTGCTTTTTATCTTGATTTTTATTGTTCAGCTCTTTAGCTTCTTCCAAAGACTAGAAAATGGAGGCGGCAGTAACAGCCTCAGTGTTGCTTCCATTGCCAATATTAAAAAGAAAATGATATGTTATTTCAAAAATTGTTTTGAGGAATTATATTTTCACGCTTCTTATCGCTTAAATTCCGTTCTTAAAGGAATTTGTTTTGTTTTCTTCCATAAAAGTCTTCCATTTATTACATTTTTATCTAGAAAAGCTGTGAAGAATGTGAACTGAATTGAAGAATTTATTTTTCACGCCTATTATTGCTTAAATGCCTTTAAGTTTTATTATTTTTTTCCTTAAAAAGAGTTCGATTTATTATTTGTTTTTCAACCAGAACCGATTCACATACATATAACAGCAACAGAATTTTTTAAATATTTTAACGTAAAACTAGAGAGAGAGATTACATTTCCGAAAAGGTATGTCTTAAATACGCCACTTTTTTCCTTTTTTTTAATTTTTCTTTACTGACGGAAAGATAGACAGACGTAGCTAAAGACAGATAGGCAGAGAGAGAGAGAGAGAGAGGGACAAAGCTAAAGGTTTTAAATATAATCTTGATATAAACATTTACTTGGAATCTATATGACGATGAAAATGATTTTTTATGGAAGAAGAAAAAAAAGCCTGACTGTAAAAGAAAACAAAAACAAACACAATTACAACCGCAACTGCCACTACTGCAACTGCAACTATAAAAACTCCACAATGAAAATTGTGTAATTAAATTTATCATAGCGAGAAATCAATTTGTAGCTTCTATTGTATGTATTTACGTCTGTGCAATGGAGTGATGGTTGATTTTCTTACAAAATACCGCTTCTCCTATAAACAAAACAAACAACAAACAACAACAACAAAAGAAACGCTTAAAAAACATAATAAGACGACTAGTCTTTAAACACTTGTCGCATGAAGAATAAAAAAAATTCAAGACAAAAAAAAACTGCATTAACGGCAATAAAGCCACACACATGCACAGGCACGCACATTCATACACATACGTACAGTACATGTGTAGCTTATATGTATTACATGTATTTCCTACAACGTTGTAACGTTACGCTGTTTATGCGCTGATTTACTTGAGTAACTTCATGCCTTCGGATTTGTAGATTTTTTTTAATAGTCTGGTTAATGTTACGCATGCGCATAAGCGTAGTGCTACTCTTTGCATTTTTCTTCAGAGTTCGTGCGTGTGTACAAGCCGCGCCATGCACTTTAAAATGATTTTTAAATTTGTTAAATAAGGCTTTTACGGAAGTTGGAGTTTAATGTGACCAGCTGAATATTAAATTTATCAATATATGTATGCGGCCCCTTCTATCCTATAAGGAGCATAGGATCTCTTAAAAGGTTTCGTTTATCATTAAATTTTGAGATTGTCAGCTTATAACGTTTCTAATACTGGCTTAAAAACTAAAACAGAAAGTTGTATCGCCTGTGTTCTGTCAGCAGGTCCTTGTTAGCTTCAACAAGGGACATCAAATTCAAAGTGGACACTGGATAAGATAAGGATAACACACAAAAATTATTGCCTTGTATACACTACTACTTTTCCTTTATTCCTCCAAAATTAATTTCTACGAAAGTGTTTTACAAGGAAAGAATCTTGAGCTTAAGAAACCATAATCGTTTACCGAATTAACTTGTTAATCATAGTGATTTGAGACATTGAGACTGAACCGAATGCATTATAATGATGGCCGCAAAAGCCATCCAAGCCAGCAAGTCTACTAACTTGGGAAACACATTCAATCTACAATCTGCCATATAAAATCGAAGATATTGAATGAGCCGAACAGAGATATTAGGTAGGTAGGTAGGTAGAAGTGGCTGTCCCCTCGATGGAGTCATGAGCGGACACACTTAGGCCGCACACAGGGCCCGTTGTGATATCACAGTTCCACATTCTCCCCTATTCCAGGAACCACGCGGAGCTTCCGTTGAAGCGACTCAGGTCTGCCAATATCCATGCATGACAGTTCATCTAGGTCCTACATGTAGTAGGCACCCAGGTGTCTCTTTCTCTTCTGACCAAGTGACGGGCATGTGCACAGTAGGTGAAGAATAGTTTCATCCTCTTCTTCATCTCCACAGCTTATGCAGAAATTATTCGCGAGGTGTCCAAGACCAAAACGCCTCGCATGCATTCCTATAATACAATGCCCCGTAATAATGCCGATAACAGCGCTGAGCCTGCTTCTTTGGAGTTTAAGCAGAGTCGCCGTGCGCCCTCTATCCAGCCTTGGCCAGATTTTTTGCGCCGTTCTGCCCCTATCCGAAGCCCCCCACCTACTTTTGACAAGGTCCATGATTGCATTGTCAATTATAAGCCTGCAGGTATCCAAAGGGATCCCCAATGTAGAGAATTCATAAGAGAGTTCGATGATCGTGTCCTTTCTGGCCAAATCATCCGCTCTGCAGTTGCCGGGAATATCTCTATGTCCCGGTACCCATCTGATACAGACATCATATCGGTTCGCCATCTCATTGAGACATCTGCGATAGTCGTACACCATCTTGGAGTTTATTACACTAGAATCCAATGCTTTGTTTGCCGCCTGGCTATCGGAAAGTATGGTGATTTTTCGCCTGTGAACAGAGATATTAGCTATGTAAAGATCTGCATTCTGTTGAATAGGTGAGTCATAGAGTTTCGAATGATCGCTGTACCTGGGAGCCTAACTACATTGGCAGCATTAGGGGGCACGTGTCCTGCTAAGCTGCGTGTGGAACTGATCTGAATAAGTATTTGCATCGCATTGTCATCCATCACACTATTGAGGTTCTCACATGCCACTTTCCAATAGGAAGGTACTCCTTCGCATGACTTCTGCAGGGGGGGGGGGGATCTAAGAAAAAGGAAGAGATTCGGGTCCGGTTCGAAGGACCAAATGTTTCGGGGGAATTGGGGTAAAAAAGTCCAAAATAAAATATTTATTTAAGCCAAGAAAAATACAAAAGGTATTAGAAAAATATATAAAAAAAAATGTTTCTAAATAAAAAAACATTACCTTGTAGTTTGGGGGTTGATCGAGAATGAGATCAATTCTTTTTTATTCTCTTCTCTTTTCTTTTCTTCCTTACATTCCACATAACTTAAGCGTATTTACACTACTTAATACAGTACACTTAAAATTAGAGTGGCCAGCGTAAACAATTAACGTTCAACTAACGTGTCAGAGCCCATGTCTTGACATAAAAATACGGTACTCCTTGGAATCTAATTTTCTGTTATCTTTGATTCAACATTCCAAGATAAAAAGACTCCAAGATTTATTTTGGTGTCAGGGTGGTTTCCTATGGAGATTGCTTAATAATTAAGTTGGATGTTGTTGCTTGTGGTATCGCAATGGGCCTAAGTGGGAACTTAACATTCAATGAGGGTCCAACACTGAAACTAACTCTGTTCTAAAAATATTTAAGTTTACAGGTTCCGGAATCAATTTTAAACACATACGTACATAGTTGGTGATTACAACCCTGGCCCTTTAGTCGGGATTACGATGTAGTTTCTTACACCACTTGTGTGTGTGTGTTAATTTTATACATGAGTGGCGGACCTTTCTCGTGGATATTAATTAAGCGGGTCAATCTTTTCTCACATATGGCTAGAAGTTGAGTTTTAAAAGCAATAGATGGAATGGTAATGCGAAGAAGCGATGAGGTTTTTTTTTTTATTAAAACTATTGTTTTAGAACAAGGTTGGCATTCAGAATTGCGGAACCTGGATAACTACCTTATGACGTATAAAATAAAGAACATCTGTCGTTTAAGGTCCTACTGTAAAATCTGTATTAACAATTTTATAGCCACCCTAAAATCCATTAATTGTCTAAAATTTCTTTTCCTTTCCTCTAAATAAAGATCATATTCTAAATGCTTTCCAGACCTAATTTAATATCCACTTAGTTGGTTCCGCATTAACATTTTATGGCAGATTTTCTAAGTTATTTCTCTTGCTTTGACTGCTATTTATGTATGTGTGATGTAAATGTCAACGTATATGGTCTTACAAGGCGGTTGATTTGTTTTTTATAAGCACTTTGCCATAAATGGTAACGCAACCTTAATATAAATAAAAAAGAAAACGAAACAATAATAATAGCCTGAACAAAAAGTCAGAGGACAACATGTATACGGGGCCACAGAGAGAGAGACACTGTGTCCATCAAAGCCATGTAAAGCAATAAAAAACTGTTAAAATGCTAAACTGAAATACAGATGACATTTCAATACAAACAAATTGACAGGTCAACGCTTATAACAAGCGAATACCCACCAACAAAACCACAATGATGCCACATCTTTAAACAGATTTTTTATTAAAGATTTCATGAAAATAAATAAAAAACAAACAAACAAACAAAAAGAAAAAAAACCCAACTAAAGTTTACCACCAAAAAAAAAGGAGTAAAAATGAAATTTCTTAGAATATTAAAATGCTGGTAATGTTAGGCCTGGTATGTATGGCCTGTTACCCAGTACAGGAGGCCTGCCTCTTCACTCACCACTACCACTTATTTTTCAATTACTCTCTTACTGGCTGAAGTCTTTTTTTGTTTTTTTTTGATCTGCCTGAACGAAATAAAATTTAAAAAAAGAAGAAATTTCAGACCATACCAACTATATGTACATCTGTGGCAGAGGAATGGATGAAAATTGTCTCTGTTCTTGGCTGAGCGCTTATTTTAAGTTGCTTTATTTTCTTCTTCATCTTATTTCTTGAAATTCCTATCTAAGCTGTCAAATCAATCTACATATTCATACTATGTTGTATTTCTACGTACTTATGTACAAACAAACATACCTACATGCATACAATTCGTATACAATCATGCATATGCATTTTACGTCTGTCCGTCTGTCTGACTGCTGTTTGCTGTGTTTGCTTTCTGTTGCACTATCTCGTCATACATCTCAGTTAGTTTTGGTTGCAAGTTGAGGCCTAGTTTTTCGTATTTTTTGTTTTCTTACATTCGTTATGGCTGCTGCTGTTGTTATAAATATTTTCCAGTCAATTTGAAAAGATTTGTTTGTCATCAGTCTACGTAATGAAATTTGTGTTATTAATAAGCAAATCCATAAAAATGTCTTCTATACAAAGAGTCTGTTTCCGAAATAATCAGCAAACGTATAAGAATTACAATTTAAGGCCTCTTACATGTATACTGGGAGAACATAGTAATTTGATCAGTTCTTTAATGTATAGAGTTTTTCATTAAACGCTTGCTATTTTTAAATTTAAATAAGACAGAGTGTGTATGAGACATCATCGAAATTGTTTATTCGTCTGAAAGCCCTCTTGATGACATTATGTGTGGCATATAATATCGTTCAAGAGTCCGTCACGGCTTTTCTAGGTGAAGCGCTTTCCAAATGACAAATTTTCAATGAATCTGGCGCTTAAGTCACACTGAATTTCACCGATGGCATGTGTTATGTTAGCTTAGAGATCCACTGTGGTTTGTGGCTTATTCACATACATCTGAGATTTAAGGAAACACCACAAAAAATATTCTGTCGGGGATAAATCGCGCTCGGTGGCCAGTTTACGTAACTTTCATGTAAGATGACCATGTCCTTAAATCGCTTGTGCAGTATATCCAATGTGACATAAACTATGTGCCGTCCTATTAAAACCACGTGCCACCTCCATTTCAATCTATGCAGGCCAGAAAAAGTTTGTAATTATTCAAAGCGATGGCCTTACCAGCATCACACTACCAAACAATGACTTTTTTGTGATGCACGGTCTTGGTGGATTGGTATCGACAACATTTTTTCACGGACCCATTCATCCAGTAAGGGGTGTCATCTCTGAAGATAATTTTTGTATGAAAATTAGGGTCAGTAACGAACACACGCCATTGTCTATGGTCGTCATGGTGATTTGTTAAAACAGACTGAATAAATGACAACAAATTTGACAAATGTAGCTTTAACAAGATGGCCGTTATCAACTGCAAAAGATTGAAAAATATTCCTACATTTTATGGCCATACGTTTGAAACGGCATACGGTCCTGATCAAAACTGTAATGATTATTCCGGGGTAAATTCGAAAAAAAATATATATCAGCCAATGACACATCCAAGCCAAAATATGGAACAAAAAGTCCTTTTTTCGAATGCCGAAGCCTGAAATTTTTTTTGGGATGCAACCCTGCCTGTTGTTCTACAACCCATCCGTCAACCTGCTTTAATTGTTGTGTGAATTTGACTCCATACAAGACTCCAACAATTTCGGATTACCGAATTTACAGAATTTACTAACAGAAACGATATTTTTTGCAGTAATGATGCCCACGCCTTACCACATCCGCAAATCTTCAAATCTCTTCAGTTTCTCGTGAATTTTCTGAAAGGTCTTTGAATGAAAATGTCGGATATCAGAATTAGAAGAGAACTTTCATTTAGCATGCCGACACACTACCTGCACATTTAATGCATGAATAGTACACTAAACATTACAGAATTGAGGTGGTAATCTCACCACACTTATAGGATTTCTATGCGATAATAGATTCCAAATTCCAATTATCCCTCTCGGGAACTTATGGCTTTTACAAAGCTCCCTCCCTCTTCATCTTAAACGGTTTGCGATAATTGTTTTCCTGGCTTTCCATGTAATATTACACTGTTCTAGTTCTTGAAGTATCGTATGTCTCCAGCAGTTGTTTGGCAACAGAAAGGAAACCCACAGTGTAGCTAAAGTAAAGACATAATTGGTCTTTACAACCCTTCAGTCAGGATTACGACCTAGTTTCTCACACCACTTATGTTGTGTGTGTTAATTTTATACATGAGAGGTGGGACCTACAGTTTAAAGTCGACTCCGAACGACAGATTTTTGAGAAACTTTTCAAGGCAATTTTATTTACTGTCAGAGTTTTTGGCAGAAATCTGCTGAGAGGAAGTCGCCGAAGAAATACTTTTTGTATTTTGTTTTGATGTCTGGCCTGGGGCTCGAACCCTAGCTTTACGTCTAATAAGCAAACACACTACCTACTAGACTACGGCGACCTCAGAACGACGGAACAATGTAAAGACTATTTCGGCTAAATACGGAGAGGGTAAACTCACAAGGAACTAGGGAGAGCTCATATACATAAGTAAGTGAAATTTTTCACAATATGAAGTAGTGATTGGAAGAAGTTAGCTATGGCCCTTTGTTCCACCTTGGAACTTGGATTATAGTAATCATAACTATACATGCATTACACAAAATAAACGATTGTAGTGCGAGTATTTAAAATACTTCGATAATTTGTGTTCACAGTTCAGTTCAGTTCGTTTAAATACTTATCGAATTGTAGGCACTTAATGCCATAATACTAGAAAAATATTCGTTTTCTATTCAATATTTGAGATAGAAATTCATATCTTTAACCAAAGCCATTGTGGTATTTTCCATATGAAAATGAAGTGCAAATCTAAGAAATGTTTAAAACTGAACGTGCATTTTATTATGTTTATTCTTCGTCTTCTTCTTCTACATTTTCAGATTTTACACATGGATAAAAAACTTAAGCGTCGCAACACGTTTCGTTTCGTTTTTCCAAAGATTGGATTGTTGTTTCTATGTTTCGTAGTCGTCGTCGTAATCGTTGTTGTCGTTGTCGTCTTCGTATTCGTAGTTCAACATGCTATGAAAAAAGTGGTCAGAAGAGCAAAATAAAAAACAAAACGAAAAGAAAAAGAACGAAGCAAATGGTTATTGTGTTTAGCCAGACAAGCGGACGCTTAAAGTTTATTGTCTGTCTAAATCGCTGAATGTCTGTTTGTCTGTCTGCTACTCTTTTTTTTTTTCTTCTGTATTTTTTCGGTTTCGTTATTATAATTTTTTGAATTGAACGCAAAAAAAAACACTGCAAGAGAAGGCAAAAAAGAGACACATACTCTTTAAAAGTACGTACGTATGGTAAGTATGTTCATACTTATTACTCGTACAAGTCCATTTTCGAACAAAAAAAAAAAAGCGAATTTTTTCGAAAAAGTTCAGTGAAATAAAAGAAGGAAGTGTTTATTGGATTTAGAATGAACAATTATAAGTTCCCGAAAGAGTGTTCCAATGAGTTCTGATGGTCGTTTATTATCGGGATCGTAAACAAACCTAGTGTGTGAGTATTAACATTGTGATGTGATAACAACAAGTGTTCCTATTCACGCCAAATTATCGAGCGAGCTACCATATCGGCCAGAAACTTCGAACAGAGTCCGGATTTTTGTATTGCTCATAGAGGAATTTTATGAAATAAGTCTGAAGTACGAGTATTATCATTGTGAAGTGGTTACAGTTATCTGTGGAAACATCTAACAGAGTCCCAATTGCCTAACGCGTTGCCTGAAATACTTTTTGTTTCTTGAATAACTGCCATGATCAAGGATAGGATCCTAAATGAAAGATTAACCTGAAGTTAGGTTGCAACAAGTTGACCATCCTCATTTTATAGATCTCCTCCGAGCTCGAATAGTCGCATCTTTGCCTTCTAAGTCAAGGATGCTACTTTTATTTCCAGTATTTTTAAAAAATATCCGGATCTTGAAATCTAGCATTGCACGCCTTTATAAGCCCAGTGGTGGTAAAAATAAATTGTTCTACTTTTTTTTACTGTTAGGGAGACACCTTGAAGTCGCCGTAGTCTAATAGTCTAGTCTGTGTTGGCTTATTAGACGTAAAGCCAGGTTCGAGCCCCAGGCCAGACATCAAGACAAAATACAAAAAGTATTTCTTCGGCGACTTCCTCTCAGCAGATTTCTGGCAAAAAAAAAAACTCTGAGAGTAAATAAAATTGCCATGAAAAAGTTTCTCAAAAAATCGGTCGTTCGGAATCGACTTATGTATAAGTGGTGTGAGAAACTAGGACGTTGTACAATGAGTCAATTCGACCTCCGGGTACTGTACTTGTCTTAATTAACACGTACACGTCCTCTAACCTAACCTAGAGAGTCACTTTCCAGATGACATGATTTTGTTGCCTTAAATGGTGTATAATTATGGAAATGAACACCAAAATTTCATGCAAAAATATTAGCCTTTTTGAGCAGATACTGAATCTGCTTCCTAGCTATATATATTTTATTTTATCCTGAAAATAACCCAGAATCCCTATTAATTGATTTACTTGACCATCAGCTTCAAGTACCACCTTTTGCTGGCTTCACCCTCTCTTCCAAGTCGACATTTCGAAGGAAATTCTAACTTATGCGAACTCTATTCAATTACGAGGGCGTTACTGATCGCTTAAAAGAGGTATGGACTTGACAAGTTGCAGATGATATCGAGACTTTATTTGCCCGGGTATGACATCAAGCGCTTTTGTTCACTCATATGGTACATTTGGAGGGATGTGTTTGTACGTTGGCGGTTGTACTTAACAGCACTAGGCGAGAGAAGATCAAGACCGACAAAATGCACTGCAGTTTTTTGATAATTTTTGTTGTTATGTTGAAGGACTCGTTCACTACCTTTGCGGCTTTCTAGTATTTATAAATCTTCTTGTACGACATCTTAGGGATATCGTATATTGATTCAGGTAAACTGCCTAGAAACCTCAAATCTGATTGAATTGTAATTAAATTACTTTAAAATTTTTGCGTTTCAAGTGAGGTAGGAAAACATTCCTTGAAAACTTAACGCATATCTCTCTTTATATCCTTGTAAACTAAACAAAGAAGTTATTACTTTAAATGACTGGATTACAGTTTAAGCAAAAAAAAAAATAAGAAAATAAAGAAAAACTAAAACACTTTATGCGTTTTTGGTGAATGCCTTGACAATTTGTTCGATAATAATTGTTAACCTTTTGGTCAATTTGACACATATTCCACACAAGACGACAATGTGGTGGTTGTTGTGTGGACCTCGTTGATGATGGCAATGATGGTGATGGTGATCGCCTGGCAAAATGTAGCAACCAGCACGAATGGGTTGTTGTTTTGTGTGTGTAACCATAGTGAGAATTTCTTAAGAAAATGTACTTTTTTGTTTGTTTGTTTTTGGTTAAGATTGTTTGTTTTGATTCTTTTCTGATTTTTCTTGTTGTTGTTAAACTTTTGATATGGGTTTTAAGTTTTTCGTAAGAATTTTGTTAAGAATATAAAGATTTAAATGAGATAAACTCTAGAGATTTAATGTTTTCACTACACTATTTGAGTAGGTTCGTTTGGGGGTAAATGGTTGGAAATATTTTTTAAAAATTGTACGAGATTTTTTTTTTTGCTTTTTCTTCATTTCGTTTATAATACGTTGTTGTATTTTTTTGAAAAAGAAGATTTTAATCTTTTATTATATAAAATTCTTTTGTTTTTAAATATATAATCTTTTTAATTCGATCTCTCAGAAACTTGTATTAAATCTCCTGTAATTTTGTGTTTTTCTCTCTGTGTTTTCTTTGTAGATTCCAAAGATTTCAATCCCAACAATAGCGCAAACATAATGGAAGATCATACAGCTGAAGATAGAAGAACGCCTCTAACAAATCATCAGAACTTTAACCAACAGCAACAGCAACAACAAACTAAAGAGACTGATTCAATGATAATGACAGAAAGTCAAAGTGAAGCAAGTTTAGATATACAAAACCAGGAAGAAGATTTCGACTCTCAGCCCCCTCAACAGAAAAGGCCAAAAATGGAGCTGGAAGAAGAGTATAAAAGAAATACCCCAAGCGTATTATCAGCATCATCTCCTCCCATGAGGAATGCGGAACATTCAAACGATTCTCATAAATGTGATGATCTACAACAACAACAACAGCAGCAAAATGATGAATCGAATTCTAAAGATCGTAGATCCTTAAGTCCTAGCGAAAGATCTTTAACACCCTCCATAAGCCCTGGCAAATTAGAAGAAGTGGCACAGGATAGTTTATGTTCACCCTCATCCGGCCAGATACCCAAACTAAGACTCAATGCATTATTGGCTTCAGATCCTGCCCTAATGCCAGATGCCAAAGATTTAAAGGTGGTGCACGAGGAAAGCCAGACTCAACAAAGGATAGCCCGTCTAGAACAGCATTTGCAACAGCAAATGCAAACAGAGGATATAGAAAATGTTGAAATAGAACACATTCCTTCACTACCAGCAACATTGCCAGAAACGGTTAAAAAACCTTTGGTTCCTCCCGTAGAAGCGCCACCTCCACGCATGAAGGTGTTTATGTGTATACCATGCGGCATCGGTTTCAGTTCTCCCTCCACTTTAGAAGCCCACCAAGCCTACTATTGCTCCCACAGACACAAAGAAGCCGATGAGGATAGTTCTCTGTCGGCAGCCATAGCTGAAAAGACCTCATCATCGCCCACTCAAGCAAGCAATCCAGCTGCTAATATTTCTTTGGGCCCAACAGAGCCTGCAGTCAAAGCTGTGAAGACTGGCAAACAGTATGCCTGTACTCAATGTTCCTACAGTGCAGATAAAAAGGTATCACTCAATCGTCATATGCGCATGCATCAGACCTCTCCAGCGCCCAGCTCAAATGCCTCCAATAATGGCAGTGCCATAATGGATGAAAATTCTAGTCAAGTGAGTTGATGTTGGTTGAACTAAAAATTGAATACATTTGCCACCCATAGCTTACGCTTCCTATTAAAACTCTTTATAAACTTTATTTTCTTAACCTTTTCCGACAGCAAGTAGACCGCTATTGCAGCGATTGCGATATACGTTTCAATAATATCAAAACTTATCGGGCCCATAAGCAACATTACTGCAGTTCTAGAAGAACTGAAGGGTAAGTTGTACTATAAACTTCTAAAAAATTCTCCTATATAACTTTTTCTCATTTAATTGGCAGGCAATTGATACCCAAATTGGAAGTTTCTACCGCCTCAACTACACCAAAAGTTCCGCCAGTGGTTAGTGGTGCTATAAGTCCTCAAACGCGTACGAAAACACCCACATCTGCTATGGTAGCTGCTGCAGCAGCTGCAGCTGCGGCTGCCTTGCAACAACAGCCTCCAGCAACGCCTTTTTTGGCTTTACCCACAAACCCCATCTTAATAATACCGTATGCGTTAATACGTTCCGCTAGCCTGATAGCAGGGCCACTGTAAGTCTTTTTTATATTCTGAAATGTAAAACAATCTGAGATTTTTTTCGTGGAAATTTATTTTTCAGCACATCACCCTCTCCGTCGGTTCAAAATCCGGATACCACCTGCTTTACTTTGGACAATGGTAACTTAAAACCTTTAGCTACGGCCTTGAATATAAATGCTCTCAATGCTGCTTCAACGGCTGCCAATAATATAGCAGCAGCTGCAGCAGCCGCTGCAGCGGCTACAACTTCTGGCTCTCAACTAAACGTAGTGGAATCAACACGGCAAAGCAATAACTCAGAAACTCTACTAACAGAGAAGAATGTTAAACGTAATGTAGACGAATCATCTTCTGAGAGTAACTCGAAACGCAAAGGTGAAGGTGTCAGGTAAGCCTCTGTGTTTAATTTTAAGTTCCTTTTAAAGTTTCTAACCTTAAAATGGATTCGTTACAGAGAATCAGCTCCATTGGATTTATCTTTGAGACGTTCGCCCATTGCTGCTATATTGCAGAGGCAACGTTTTCATACGGCCTCTACATTTTTGGATAATGAACAGCAACGTTTAGATATGGAATCCTTGTTGGAAGCGGGTAAAGAAAATTTGGCTTTGGATGAAACGGGCAGTATAACACCAGAACAAATTGTTTGTGCCCCTTCCCTACCAAATAGTCCCTCTATGAGTCCATCGCCACGCCGAAGGGCTATAAGTCCTAGAAGTTCGGGAGCAGGTAGTACCTCGTCAATGTCACCACCAGCTACAATGCCACCAAATGCTTTAAGTGCCGCTACAAATCCTGCTAATATTTTAGACAATTTATCATTGCGTTCTATGCTGCCAGCTGAACTTTTGAATCCCCTCCTGGCGAAACAGAATATGGAGTTGGCTTTGAAGATTTCAGCAGCAGCGGCTGCGGCGGTTAGCTCTTCAGCAAGTGGTGTACCATCCACGGGCTCCACGCCAGCGGATTTGGCAGCAGCTGTTGCAGCTGCAACTGGCAGAGGATCATTATTGGGTTTGCCCGTATTACCTCCAGCAGCACCTTCTGCTGCTGTACAGGTTCAAACAGCTGGCGCGCCAAATCAACCACAAATCTATGTTAAACACGGTGTATCGAAATGCAAAGAGTGCAACATTGTCTTCTGCAAATATGAAAATTATTTGGCCCACAAACAGCATTACTGCTCGGCCCGTAACCAAGAAACCGCCGAAGGTGAAGGAAGTAAAGTATCGCCTACGCCACCTATGGCTGCAGGTGCTTCTCCTGCAGAAACAACACCCATAGCCTATCAGCAATTGATTTGTGCTGCCTGTGGTATTAAATACACCTCTTTGGATAATTTACGAGCTCATCAGAACTATTACTGTCCTAAAGGTGGTGGTGTGGCAGCTGCCGCCGCTGCAGCAGCAGCAGCTGCTGCTTCTGTAACTGCTAGCACAGATTCAACTCATTCGGTTGCAAAGAAAGAAAAATGCTCGAAATGTAAAACTTTACATGAACCTACATTACCCTGCCCACCGCCTCCAGCTGTACAGCAAACAACAGCATCACAACATCAAACTTTAGCAACATCCAATCAACAACACCAACAAACAACACCTACAACAAGCTCATCATCCTCTTCTTCCGGGTCGGTTTCGGCATCATCAAGTAGTAATCAAAATGTTTATAAATGTCCACTATGTGATGCTGTCAGTTTAACAGCCAGTGAAAGTCGAAAACATATGGAAACCCATGGAACAGTTAAAGCATTCAGATGCACCATTTGCCGCTATAAAGGCAATACTTTAAGGTATATTCCGCAAAAGCTATTCAACAACAAAATGTTTTTGTTACAATTTTTTGTTTCTTCTTCTTGTTTTAGGGGTATGCGCACTCATATACGTATGCATTTCGATAAGAAAACTTCCGATATTAATGAGGAACATTATATGGCCTGTATATTGGAGGATGAAAGCATTGAAATACCCAGTGCTGCTTCGTTAAATCAAGAGCATTTGGCGCAACAGTTGGCCGCTGCCCAACAGCAACAACAACAACAGCAGCAGCAACAGCAACAGCAAAAACAATTAGTAGCTGCAGCAGCTGTGGTAGCTGCTGGCCTTCAGCAACAATCACAACAACAACAACAACAACAGCAGCAGCAACAGCAGGTGTTCAATTGTGATATTTGTAATTATTCGTCGACATATAAAGGCAATGTGGTAAGTTTATCAAGGTTCTTTTTTTTTGCTTTTATTGTTGTTGGCATTTTTTTGATTTTTATATGACAGCAATGACCTTTCTTTCTAGTGGTCATGTGTCTGTAAAAATGCTTGAAATATCTACAATAAATAAATGCCACAATTTAAATACTTGCCAGTGTTAAAAACGTTAAAAAGATTTTTATCTGCCATACCACAGCAAAAAAAAAACTCGTTATGAAATTGATGCCAGAAACTGATTCATTTAAATTAGGCCACACCCAAGTGTACTACAGGCTACAATTGTTTTCAAAGATAAGCTTCCATACGTTCTTCGTTACGAAATAAATAGGCCCCTCCAGTTTAGGAAATGAAAATAAAATTTTTTCACAATCGCCAATCTTTGAATAGGCCTTCTATGGTTTTCAAATCAATTAATTTTTAAGAGATTTTTTAAAAACATATTAGCATCCATGGAGAGAACTTTTGGTTTAAGTGTTAATTATAAAAATTAAAGCTTTTTAAAGCCTGTAATAGGACTTACTGCTCTTGATTCTCCTTTAATTTTCCACTTTCATCATTGAACAAGAGCTATTTAACTGTCTTCCGCTAAAGTTCAATGTTATCGTATATTTTTAACTTACGAGTTCAAAAGCGGAAGAGGTTGCCGTTTTAAACTCTGAACGTTCATCTAAGACTTGACTGACCAAATATTGAAATTGTTGTTATTGGTCGTCGTGATCTTGTAGTTGGTGTATTGGCTTAATAAATAAAAGCTCTTGAGTTCAAATCTCAACTCTGACATCTCTACAAAAAGAAGTAACAGAAAAAATACTTTTCTTTCGCCAAACTCCTCTCAGCATTCTCCTGATAAAAGCTACCTATCAAGAAAAAACTTCTCGAATTTATTGTCTCGAATCCATGTTCAGAACTGCAGGCCCCAAAAATCATAATAAAAGATAGTCAAATACTCTAAAAACTGCCGCTCGATTGCAATAAGCTTTTTACTCTTCAAGCTTACTCTGAGTATAGCTGAACACCATTTTCTATTTTTTTTTTTTCAGTTGCGGCATATGAAATTGGTACATCCACACATTGTTACTAATTCGCCTTCGATATCACCGGAAGCAGGCGAATTGGAAGCACATGAAACAGCATCGTTAACTAGCAGCCATAATGGTGATAATGGTTTAAATAAGTAAGTAAAGCGTTTGCAGTAAAATATTTAAAGAAAAACCTGATGATATATAACCCCTTTTCTTTTTTTATTGCTTAGCTTCACTATTAAGTCTGAACCCATGGATCATCATGCCAACGCCAGTCCAGCGATATTATTAAATCCACATGACAATAACAATTCACCCATACCAAGTATGGCACTTAGTAGTAATCCAAATGATTTAATGCATCACATAAAATCTGAACCTATGGAAATTTCAATTGAATCATCTATTTTGCATATACCACAACAACAAGCCACACCACCATCAGCCAATCTAAGATCACCAGCGAATATAGGACCACCACCGTTACTAAACAGTGCTACCGAAGAAAATATTAATCAAAAATATTGCCAAACCTGTGACATTTCCTTTAACTATATGAAAACATTTTTGGCACACAAGCAATTCTATTGTAAAAATAAATTGAGACGACCTGATGCCACAGATAGCCCTAGTCCTAATGCTGGCCATATGTTAACAAATGTACCCTCACCCAATACCTTGATGATGCAAAAAAATAAGGAAAACCTACAAGAAGCGGCCATTTGATGATAGAATCAATACCAAAATGCCTATTCCAAATCATGGGAATGGTATTACAAGTGTTTCTAAACAAGATGGCCAGCAAGGACAGCGCATATCATAATAGAAAAAGAAATTATTTTAAAAATTCCAACAAGACAGACAGACAAATGCATGGTGGATTTTTAAAACAAAATGTAATAAATAAACATAAAAAAAAGGAAATGAAAATCGAAATATAAATATAAATTGAAAACAAAATAAAAGCGAAACAAACAGTATTGAATGAGAATCTCTGTAAATAAAAAAGAAAACAATTATAAAATAAATAATAATTTTAAATATAATCCAACTGCTATGCATTTGTTAAAACTTAAAAAAGGAAAAAGAAATCTTTTAAAATTAAAATTAAAAGAAAAAAATTAATTGATCTAATACAACATGACATAAAATGCATGCCAAAGTTTTAAATCGTAAGTTTAAAAATATATGAATATTTATAAAATAAAAACTAATTAACCTTTAAAAAAAAATCAATTAAGCAACAAATAAAACGTGTAATAAAATTCGTAAACCTTTAAGCCTTTTAACGCAGAAGAATTATAAACTTGAAAACAAAAACCAACAAAAAAAATGGAAATCATAATAGAATTATCGTAACATTAATTTTAAAAAATTGTTCATTAAGTCTAAAGCGAAAACACTACTTTTAATTTTATGTTATTATTATTAAAAATATAACTGTAAATTTTAATATAACATTAAGTAACCATTTTATATTTTTATTTTTTTACATGTTTTTTATTATCTCATATTCGTTTATATTTTCTAATGATAATAATTATAAAAATAAAAACAAAATCTTGTTATTTTCTGTTAACTACTTTTATAAATTAAACAAAAATGAATTATTATTATATTATTTTTTAGAATTGTGTTCATTGTTTTATACGGCATTTTTTGCCTTCCATTTTCGTTTCTTTTAACACTATTTTGCTTTTATTTCTTTTAAACAAAAATGTAATTTTTTTTATATAAAAAATTCAATTTTCAAACAATACAATATAATCTGTATGTATGTATTACTCTAAGTATGTGACAATAATAATTTATTCCAAAAAGAAAATTTAAAATAAATAGAAAACAAACAACAATTATATTTAAAATAATAATAGAATTGTATAATTAGTTTAGCAATCGTATAAACAAAAACAAAAAAACAAACAAACAAATTATAAGAAAAACTCAAATAATAAAATTAAAAACTTAAAACAAAAACGTTTTACAAAACTTTGTAATTTTTCGGAAAATAGTCGGGTAACCTTTTGAAATCAAATGTTTCAATCCTATACAATACCTTTCAAGCGGCTGATACTTCAGCAATTAGCTTTCACATACGTATTCGTACGTATGTATAAAACAATCTGTAATCTACAGTCAAAGCTGTAAAACTTCGATGAAATAATCAAGTTGAGAAGAAACTCTCGATGCATATGCCTCTTGGCGTATAAAATTGGAGAGGACCGAAGCACATGGAACTCTATGCAATGCTCGACCAATAGCCAGGGCAATCGAGTATTGAAAAATGATCATCAAAGTAAAATAGGTAAGTGATTCGCAGTTATACCCGGCCAAAAATCTATGTCAAGGCAGTAGTGAAAAATGGCCATAAAAAGTAAAATGAGTAAGTAAACTATAGTCAGCATCAAATATTTCATGCAGCTATTGTTATAAATTTAGGTGTTTCATGAGATTTCCGATGGGATTGAGCTGGTGAGAGGGGCTAGGACATTATGGTGGTTGTCTCTAAGATGCCCTTTCTCTAACTTCTATCTCTCTCGTCCTTCCTATTTCTTTACTCCCTTTTCCCCACTTCTTATTGCTTTCTGACTGTTATATTAAAAGACCATGGAGCTTCTGTTTTGAGGTGGAATAGCACTCCTGGGCTTAGTATATCCTACATTTACAGCCTAATTCTATGCAGTTTATCAGATTGGTTCTATTAATCTGAGAGATACCACAAATTGGGTTTCATTAGGGAACCCTTGGACTACGATTTCTATGTAGTGTGATGTCTCCATCACATTCCAATTTTTCACAATATCGACCATTCTGTCCAGCAATCCCCAAAATCATTTTAAGGGTACCAGTGAATAGCAGGAACGTGTGCGATATAGATGCCCTTTTCATGCTCGTTAAGTTATATTTTGAATGACCATTTTCCGTTAAATACTTAACAGCGCTCTGTTAAAGTTAACATTGGCTCGTTAAAATCTTTTTGTCGTTATCATTCGAATTTATCTTCATGGACATGGCTTTTAAAAATTTAAATACGATGATGGTGTGAAGTTGGGTTTTGTGTAAGCGCATGCCCAAATTGACTATTTTTCATAATTTGAAAACATATAAACCAAGTAATATGCCTCTGGATAAAGCGCAACTTACAATGGCTTTACATGTACACTTATATAATAAGTCAAAACCACAAATCTGTTTATTGATGCAGCCATTGGAACAAAGTTAAAACTTTAGTATTTAAAATCAATTTGAGATTAAGTCCTAATCGAGCACCAAGCATGCATAGGTCTGTTGGTCGAAAGTTAAGAAATTCTTAGAGGGTATTACCCAACATCTTGATATGTTTTCTAATGTATATGGCTCTGGACTGGTATATATGATGGTAGAACTTTATCATTGTGCAGAGTTTGTGGTATGAATGTGCCGGAATGCATACGCATGTTATGCCTCGGTCCCAACGTACAGAGGCGAAAAATCAAGACTCCTCTCTCCCTTTATTCTTCGCTTTTATATAACTTTTTGTTTCCATAATTTACTCTTTTTTTGTTGTTATACGTTACGTGTAGTCTAGCAGATTGTTGTTGGCTTATTAGACGCGAGGCCGTGGGATAACCTAACCTAACTATTCGGCATCGTAAAAATCGAAATGAAAATGAAAGTTTTTACACTTTCAAACATGACAAAATTAAATAAAAATTTAAGCATTTTATTAGAATTATGTTTAAACAAATAAATGTATATGTACTTACATTTACGTTGGTAAAATTGGGATCTCCGGCGAAAACGAAGTTGCACTTCACCATTTGACTACTTTTCACATTTTAAGAAAAAATGTCTATGATTCTCCATTACTAACGATAGCATTAAGACCGCCCGATTAGCTATTTTCATGGAAACGCAATTATTAACACGTTAAATGGTTCATGCTATGTTGGTCACCTAAGCGGACCACATAGAAAAGTTTAAAAGAATCGGAATGGAAAGTATAGTGGCCAGTTTGATGAAAAAATAAAAAACCGTTCCCCGTAAGAGATGGCGAGCCTATTACACGAATTCGACACTTATTTAAAAAAACCAAAGATTTACACCCGAATAGTTTATTCATCCACGACAAAAAAAAACCGAAATTATAGTATTTTCAAGGAAGACATTGAAGATTATCCACTTTCCAAATCTTATCAAACGATTTTGCTGTTACTCAATGTTCGCTTTTATTACTGTAACATTTTCTAATACGATCATGTTGACATCCAGTAACTCTAATTGGCCAAATATAAACTATTGACACAGTTCCAATTGAAGACCATTTCCTTAACACAATACTCTCCGATAAGCTTGAATTTTTGCAATATAATGACAAAGATGCTTCTAAAAAATTAGAAAATGCCGAAAGCCAAGAAAAAGAAAATGGAGTCTGTGACCAATTATTTTGCAAGTCAACGTTATTTTTTTCTTAAAAGAATTGGTAAAAAAGAGAAGATATTTTCTCTCCACAAAACTTAATTATCTTTTCAAATATACTTCCACCCTTGGTCAGACTGTTTTTTAAATTATTATGGCCCGGAAAACACTAATAATTTAATTTTAATAACTTAATTTATTTACACACTTGTTAACATAAATTGAAGAAAAAAACTAACTATATTTTAAACTTTCGCGTTACCAACCGTATTACTGCTGAATAACTCTGTTTTACGATTACAACACTATGACGCGGTGGCCAAAACTTATCAACCATGCATTTGTCACTTTGTAGCACACACATACTTATGCATTCACAAGCCATTAGCCGAACATTAACGAAGGGGAACGCATTTTTTTCTTGCGTGCAATTTTGCGAAATAAAAGAAGAAATAAATTGTGAATTACTATAAAACAATTCTATTAGAAATTCAAAACATTATTACATTAAGAATGTGAGTATAATTGTGTGTGTTTTCAAGTGTTTGAAGTGAATTTTATTTGTGTTCTATTTTCTAGTTAATGTTTTAAGAATTAAGAGAGGAGACGCGTGCCCCAGCCAAAAAAGAATTATTACAACAAAAACGTACAAAAGAGTTTCGTCAGCCTTGAGAAAAGAAAAAATATTCGAGAAAGTGAGTGAAATTTTTAATTGATTGCAGAGGAATATGTCTGGTATTGCTATAACTCGTTTAGGCGAAGAACGTAAAGCATGGCGTAAGGATCATCCCTTTGGTTTTGTTGCGCGTCCTGCCAAAAATCCCGATGGCACTTTGAATCTCATGATCTGGGAATGTGCCATTCCCGGCAAGAAAAGCACACCCTGGGAAGGTGGTTTATACAAATTGCGTATGATTTTCAAAGATGACTATCCAACATCGCCACCCAAATGTAAATTTGAACCACCACTATTCCATCCCAATGTTTATCCTTCGGGCACCGTTTGTCTGTCTTTGCTGGATGAGGAGAAAGATTGGCGTCCCGCCATTACCATCAAACAGATTCTATTGGGTATTCAAGACCTATTGAATGAGCCCAATATTAAGGATCCTGCCCAGGCAGAAGCCTATACAATCTACTGTCAGAATCGTTTAGAATACGAGAAACGTGTTCGCGCCCAAGCTAGAGCTATGGCGGCCACAGAATAGGCTATATTGTCTTATTGAATAGTACTTTATACTTTAAACTCCATTAGTTATTAAAGAAAAAACAAACAAACACACACACACACACTACATTTAGAACACACTCGTCGCAACCGACAATTTGTCGTCATCTTCAAAGGCACTGGCGTTAAAAAAAAGTGCTTTGAAAACAGAAAGAATAGAAATATAAAGAGGAAGGATATTGTGGAATTATTGCTGCTCTGGACAACGGAAATTAGCAGCTGTTTTGAAACATCGTGTTTTTTATAATTAAAGCTGTAACTACATATGTGTACTACTTACTATTTAATTTCACATTTACGATTATATTTTATAAATTAAATTAAATGTTTAATTTTTCTTTTTGTACAAACAAAAACAAATGAAAAATGGCTTTTTTTCTTCTTTCTCTGGTCTACAATAATGTAAATTATCAAGCAATTAAAAAATGCTGAGCTCCGTATGACAAATTTTATACTAAGCGGTCGTCGTCGTAACAAAATATTAAAAAAAAAACAAAAATAACTTAAAATAGGAAAAGCGTTAATGGAACAATTTTAAAAAATATTTTTTAAACTAAGGAATTAATCTATAATAAATATTACGATGAAATTCGCCAAGAAAAGTAAAGCGTTTGTGTCATTTGAGAATAACTCGTGGGTTTGATATTGAATAAAATTTCCATTCAAAAGTTGATCAGATTAGCATGTGTTAGAAAATGTTATTTTTTCTAGTCCAACACCCTTATTTCTGGAGTTTATTCACCACATTATAGTACTTTAAAGGAAATTTATTAATTGTGCGATGATGTTAAATTTTCTATCAGTCTCACTCGCACTTTATTATCTCGCAATGGTGGTAGCTCAAAATATAAATTGATCTTCACTAGGTGATATGAATTTCCATCAAAATTAAAGACATCTATGAAATGAGAAGTAAAATATTTGTGTATGTATTGCTTTTAAAAGGACTGGATGCAGATATGGATATTTTACAAAATAAGCTCATATAAGACTCTAGGGTAAACGCTTGAAGCCGTGGATAACCTGGGAAGTGCGAGAGGATTGGTCTGGTGTGCATCGCGAAGATTCCACATAAGGATTAGTTCCTACTGGGTTCAAGGAAGGGTAAAATTCTTGAAAATGAGAATACTGATCACCCAGGTGTTCTTTTTCGGTTAATGAATTGACTGTTGGTCTCAATCCTTTAATTTATTACTCTTATGGGTTTGGGCAAAGGAATAATAGAGACTCTGTGAAGATAGATTGTTACGTAGCTAGGAACCTTTAGCAATCTAACAACGGTGGGTAGTACTGACTAGCTGCTGCAACTCAATAAACCCAATGGGAGATAGTTACCGGGTTTCCTGCATAATCGACATAGTTGTGTCAGCTGATTTGAGTATGCGAAGGTGAGGATATGTTACAGACGATAGAGCATCTCGATTGTGGTTGCATTGCTGCTAGTAGAAGAATAACGGCGTAATACGTGTGAATGTTGTAGGTAGAAAAGTAGGAAAAAAAGGTGGTTAGTTCGCTAAAAAAAAGAGGTTCGGTTCAACCAAAAACATAATGGGATGTTGTTGTGTTTGCTTGCTCGCTGCTGGTTGGAAAGAAATGCAAAATTTTTTTTTTTTTTTTTTGAAGTGTAGTGAATTTTGTGTTTGTAGTGAGTTTCTATCCGGTGTGGTGAATAAAATCGAAGTATGGTGAGTTTCTACTGTGGTGAGTCCTTCCAAAATGTGGTGAATTTTTCCGGTGTGGTGAATAAAATTAATATTCAACAAAGTACAGTTATTCAAAATGTGTACTGTATTATCATATATACATGTACTGTATATAGCGATTTGCATGGTGAATGTCTAGAATAAGTAATTTTCACATCTGTTAGTGGAGGCATTCACCGATATGTCTGGTTACTGCATTAAAACAATGTTGCCATTGTGTCATTCTATTAGGTTAGCTTAGATTATGTGTACTTGTCAATTCAGACAAGTACAGTAACCGGAGGTCGAATTGACCCATTGTACTAAACCCAGGGGCTAACGTATGTATGTCCGCTTTTAGATTACGAAAAGCAATGAGAATGCTGAATGAACCGTTGCGTCCACGACATTTTTGACTAAACCTTACGTTTCCAAAGAACTGATTTTGTTTTGTATATGAGAAACATTGTTGTTAGTTTTTCTATTCCATTTCGTTCCATACGTAAGTATAAATATATATATTTTTATAAATCTACCATTAGATGCAAAAAGGTACTCTTTCAGTAGTTCAGTACTATTTCAAAATTTCAATTTTGCAACGCTGCTACATAAGTGATCATTTCATTTGCCGTTATATTTAAAATTATTATATGCACGTGAGTGAGTAGCCAGCTTAAAGGAATAATAAATAACTTCGTTTGTTTATACCACTTTTGATTAATATTATGTATTGATTAAGCTTAAAAACGTTTGTTTTTTATAATTAATTATATTAGTTTTTATGTTGTAAACAACTGCTTCAATAATTTTTAGCATATATGAGCGTAGGTTAAGGAAACTGATCGCATCTGCTTATTCAACACAGCTGCAATTATTGCTTTGACATTTCGTGGTTAATGAACACCACCGTAATGAAAAATGTCTATCCCATTAAAATCTTTAGTGTGTGCCAAGTGAAGAAAATTATACGAACGCGTAAGATGTAGAGATTATTTGTGTGAATTTTATTGTTTATAATCGAAAGAAAAAGCATTAAAAATGTATTTAAAAGTGAAATTAGTCTATAAATATCTCTAAGTTAATAAAATATCTATATAATAGTTCAAGAAAAGTTAATTTTAGCAAATGGTTGATTACATGACCCAGCCCTAAGACCTAAAAGTGGTAAAAATCGAAGTCACAACAAAGAAAACAGGCAACTACACAAAAGTCAAAGGAAAAATAAAATTATTTCATAAAAATTAGTGTTTAAGAGTGCAATAACTAATGAAAAACTAAATAAAATAAAAATATAATCAATTTCGAAATGGAGGCGGAGGAGAGCAATGACTTCGGGGACAGTATTGGTTTTCCCGAAGGCACCTGGAATGCGACGGGTGGTCACATACCCTTGGAAGATATGAAAATCGATGCGCCCATGGTAAATACAATGCCTACTTAATTGAGTGAATCATAATTATTGTAATAATGCGTCTTATCTGTAAAAAATGCTCAACTGATTCCGTTTCAGTTCTTAATAATTATTAAATTATAGCTCTTATCAGCACAATATGTATGTACATACATATGTACAAACAAATAAAGAAGACCATATATTGATAAGTTTTTAATTGGTCTACATTATTGGCTGTTAGTTTTTTGAACTTCCTTTATTTGTAGATAAACATAGCAAGTATTGTTAGTTTTTCTTTTTTGCTTTTGTTAATCTTTTTAAATAATTAAATTAAAATCCTGTTTCTTTGTTTTTCAATTCCTCTTTACATTTGTCAACGGCCTCCATGTTGTATAAGTTATATATGTGTTTGTGTGTTTTTTATTTTTATTTATTTTTTTCAATCAGCATGCACTTTGCCCTTCGCCCCTTTAAGGTTTTTGGAAGGTTGTGTTCATTAACAGCAAAATCAGCTGCTCATCATATGTTTTTGACAAACGTGTTAGGGAGAACATGCTTTCTCCAATTGCAACCTGTTGTTGATTTGTTTGTAAACAAACAATTTTTTTTCAAATTGTTTTTGTTTATCCGAAAACAAAAGTAAACAAAGAAATTAAGTTCAATGGCCATTTGTATTGGGGGTGTAAAACAACAACTTGTTGAATGAAAATTGTTTTGCTTTTCCCATGGTTGAATGAACTTAAAAGCCGGTAAAGAACTTTCCCTTTGCGGTTACTTTTTTAAGCGCGTTTGTTTTTTGTTGTTATTGTCTTGCATTTGAAAATAAAAGTGATGAGTAAATTGGTTATTTTATTAATGAATAATCACAATCAACCTTGTGTTCATTACTATTGATTTTTATTTAACGATTAATTAATTATTTATTTATAAACACTTACTCAATAAAATAAATCAGAAAATCAGATGTTGAAATGATTGAGAGTATGACATACTATATTAAATTAAAAAAATACTATCAGGTTTTTATTTTTGTTCCATAATTTTTATTTCTTATTGTTCTTATAAGGAAGCCAGTCAGAAAGTGTCTCCCTCTCTTCTTATTAACTTGATTGCTTCATTACAGTTTCATTAGCAGCAGTCTCGTCTGCTCTGGGCATTATTTTATGTCTGGCTCCGCTTATCCTATGTTTCAAGCATTATTAGGAGCGTAGTGTAAAGTGTTTGAGAGATCTGACACTGTCTTTCTTCCACTGATGGAAAAGGAGCTTTTAAATACCTCGGGTGGTTATGTTTTCATTGACAGTCTCTGTTGAGTTCTGGGCATTTTGGTATTTCTGGAAAAGAGATGTCTGAAGCATTTGCGCTATTCGATTTTCACTCGATTGGTGCTATGTTTTCTGCTACGCCCACTAACTCATGGATGGATAGGTCCGGCAGATGAGGCAAAGGTGTTCGTGATGCTTCGTAGTTAGTAGGCTTTCGTCATCTATCGACGGTGATAGAACTTTTGCTTACTGAGTTTAATGATGAAATCCTTGAATACGAGTCGGAGGTAGTTGTTGGGTAGGCTGCAAAGGTATGTATGTCTCTCCGGGCTTATCTGACATCTCTAGGAGTATTTTCCTCAGTCAATCTCATCATTAGAGATTATTCTGAGGTTAATTTCCATAAAGGATTTGATGAAGTGGTGATGACAAACACTGGACTTTGTATCCATGTTTAGGGAACGTGAGATCAATAAGTTACCTTCAGTGGTATATCCAAATAAGAAAGAATGACGAGTGGTACGATATTTACGGACGGCTCTGTTATCTGTCTGCTTATTATCACCCCTAACATTAATATGTTTTTGTTCCGTTTTTTTTATTTTCTCTTCAATTTCATTATTTTGCGACTTTGTGGATCGTTCTGCTCTCTGGGTGGAAGGTATTTTTCTTCTACCTTACCTCCTAGCCAAAACTGAATAGATTATTCAGTATGTCCATTCCGCCTTGTGTTGCATTGATTTTTGTAATTGTCACACACGTCATTATTAACATAATGTATCGACAATCTGACGAGTTGCATAATAGAATGAAATACAAATGATTTCTTTATATTTGTTGTTGTTGGTCTAAGTATTTATAAATAATTGCGGTTTTCTTTACTCTTTATAGTGTAATAAAGTCTAAAGTTCTCTTATAGAACTTGTTAACCTTATAATAATAGATGCGTATACTTATATACATACAAGATTTTAAGAATTATAATTTGCAGATTTGAACAACAGATGTTTGCGAAAGATGAAAAAGAAAAAATCGTTGTTCTTTTGATTCAAAGAGGAAAACCGCTAATATTACTCATACATTACCTATATACTTTTAAAGGGTTATCCATTTTTCGTAATCAAAAGTAATGTTAAATAAAATGCATATAAAACCACGATTGCAATGGAACTTTTTCTTTATAAAGCTTGCAGCACCTTGCCTAAGGATTGGTGACAGCTTTGGATTTATTTTAGTTTAGTTTGTAACGAATGCTGTTTTTGAATGATCCAATGTTGAGGTATTGTCTGCATAGAAATGATCTTTGATGTAACTCCCCAAAAAGATTTTAACAGCGTCAAATTGCATATCGAAATGAAAAATTTTTCTTTCGCGAAACTTGCCATGGAATAAAGTCAAAATATGTTATGCTGTGTGTGACACATCTGCAACTTGGTGACACCGCATACCGTCCAGTTTATATTATTCAATTGCAAGCTAAAAAATGTCTGTTGACATACGGCCATACAGCTCTCTGAACTAACGGTAACTGTTCGCCAGGCGGTTAAAAAATGAGCTTTTTCGATGAAAAAAAAATTGAGTTGTTGCTTTCGCACTCAATCACCCATATTTGCAAATCTTAATACAAAATATGTCATCATAAGCCGCAAAATAGCCACAATTTCTCAGAACTCCATAGAATCGACAAATCTAAATATAAAATATGTCATCATGAGCCGTAAGAGAAGCACGATTACTGAGAACTCTATAGAATCGTCAAATTCGAAATTATCCGCGACTCTTTCTCTGACCGATGCGATATTTTCAAAATTCTTTATATTTTTGCCAATCCCTTGCAGTGTATGTGTATTATGGGAACCATAAACTGTGATAAGTTGTAATTACTTTTAAGCGTTTTTTTGGTTGTTGAACGAACCAGACCTTTATCTAAATAAATGACACTTCAGAAGACAGTATTGCAAAACCAAAGATTTTGGAAACTCGAAATGGATAACCCGATATAATAATATTTGAATAAATATATAAGAAATGTTTCAACCAATCGATCTAAATTTAGTTTCCATAATAAGAATTATAAATCACATAAAAATTCCTTGACCAACCGATTTACACACAATTTTTATGTATAATTTCTGAAATGTAATACGCTATGGTTTGTTCTTTTTTTTCATACGTTTCATTTTAAATTTAACCAGAGTCTTTAATGAATTTCTTTCTTTTTTTATTTAAACAATTTTTTTTCCCCACAAATGATTCACGAACGTCATTTAATATTTCTCTGATATTCTTAAGTATTTAGTAGCAAGCAGTAGGCTACGTTGTGTTAAAGTTAAAGTTGTGATACTGAAATTTGAGAAACATAAGATTTTATATTGACGACAATACAGTGATTATTTATGTTTACTTTTGTTTGGGCATATCAAAAATGGTCATTAGTGAAGAGCAAGTACGTCATATTTTAAAGATTTCCTTTGATAAGGGGAAAAAAAACGAAAGCTAGGCGGCTGAAGATATGAAAAGTCATCTAAGTTTTATTGTCTATTTTAATTCATAATTGTGTATAGTTCATTGCAACAATATTTGATCTGCACCATGCATTGTAAGGTCAAATTTTACAGGGGAAATAAAGAACTTCGTTGAGCCCGAAGCTTTGAAACCATTTAAATAAGGCTGAATACGAAATGAAATTGAATAAATTGCTGTGCTAACGTGGACTCCTATTTGGATTAAATTTTTATCTCCGAATAACTGCTAAATCGCTACATATTCAAATTATTTCTAAAGTGCAACTTATTTAGGCATTAAAAATTGGTCTCTTACAACAATTTTAAGCCAAATCGGTCGTTATAGAAAGGCGTTCAGCCAGCGCAAACGGTGACCAAGTCAAGATTACCGGTTAGGAAAGCAAAGCTTTGCATGTATTAAAATTAAACAGGACTTCTCAGGCTAATCTCATTCGAAACTCTACAATTGGAACGTTTTAAAGAAACAAACCTATACAGTTGACTACCTTTTGTAAATACGAGTGGATTGTTTTCCATTAACGGAATGCCAGGTCATATATGTACATCGATAGCGATCGGCTGAAGCTCTGAAAGGTAGGATGGGAGGTTGCTGTGTATTACTTTATGGTTCGTATTTGGCACCTAGTGATTATCACTATTTCGTGTCTGTGGCGATATATAATTCTGAATTTTGAGAGGAGGACAATGGAATGGTCTTTACAATATGATCAATCTATCGAACAAAACCTAATATATTTGGCTTTATTGGCAATGCTCTAGTAAAACCTTTAATGAATTGAAAAATACTTGACTTCTTACCATATTTTTTATTACGTTCGTGATGAACGATTAATTTTGTTTAAATTAAAATCCAATTTATATTGTGTTACTGAATCCATCCAATTTAATTTCTCTTTCAGATATGGCTGTTATGTTCCCTCTTAACATCAATAACATGGGTCACCTACATAACATTCTACAATTCACGTCTAATTGGAATGTTAATTACAAAAATAGCTAATCGTTGGTTTATTAAAGGAGCTTATTTCAAAATAGGTAAGGACTCCAGCAACCTTTTAATATACATAATTAGAGCGTATGTGATTTCTAACCTTTTATCTCTAGGTTCCGTGGCCTTAAACCCGTTGGCTGGTAAAATAATGTTTCGTGATTTTGTATACATCACATATGATTACTCGGCGCGTATACAAGATGGTTATTTTATATTTCGCTGGTGGCGTTCATATGTGCCGAAAGATGTATCGGAAGGTAAGTGGAATGCTCCAATTATTCTCAATTATGTTTAGAATTTATTTTCTCTTAAATTTTAGATTTATCTCACTCGGACACACGTTTATCTGTACAACTTAATGGCTCTGAATTGCATATTTATAATCGTTCTGATTTATATGATGAATTGGAAAGAACATTTGGTTTAAAACCATCTCTACTAATACCGGTAAGAAGTTTCCAACAATGTATTGCTTTTAGTTATTAACAATCTTATACCATTTTCCAGACCGATTCCGTTTCAACCGAAGAACGTTCAAAACTCAAAGAACACACAATGAATATGGAAAATGCTCGACATAGCAAACATCAAAGTGTTAAACATTCCGAAGCTATGAAAGCTACTACATGGCGTGATCTCATACCTGTGATTAAAATAGATATTTGCTCAGGACGTTTTGTTTTTGGCAATCGTCTAACACCAACCACACTCTCAATATCGATGGAAGAGGCTCACTGTACGTACAGCACAAAGCCAGCCGTATGCAGTTTAGATCATTTTATGCATTTCGTTAAGGCAAACGTTGAGAATGCCAAAGTTATGTTTGCACCCAGTCCCAAATATACGGGCCTAGTTGATGAACCGCCGCGTTATATGGGAGAAGGTTTTGTGGTGATGATGTCAAATCAAATGGATTTATATTTTTATATGGATGAACCTGGTGTAGTGCCCGACGAACCTGTTCACATAACATTGGCCAATGGCGATAAGGTTGAACCTTCACCACCAGTACTGGGCATAAATATAAAGTGTCTTAAAGGCACTGACTTCAGCTATGGTCCCTGGGCTGATAGGCAAAGAGATCATTTGTTTAATTTCTTCTATCCGCCCGATTGGAAAGAAATGCAAGTAACGCCTACACCCAAACCGGGTGAATTACGTAGTTATCAGTCGTTTGATGTAACATTATGTGTTTTAAATGAGGCCACCATAGATATATTGTTCTCCAAGGAGAAAGAAACAAATGCCATGCATATAACAGTGGGACCTGCCTCTTATGTAGAGGTAACCATACCATGGATAACATTATCCGATGGTTATACATCAAAAATACAAGGTCAACTATTCCATGTGGAAGCCACTACTTCGCTGCAGTATCGCAGTTTGGCAGAATTTGAATCATTGGAATATAAAATCCGCATACACTATCCCACAAAATGGAATGCCCCGCAAGATTGGAGTATTTCTTTGACCGGTTGCAAGGCTACCGCTTTTATTGTTTACAAACATAAATGTTTCTTTCAAGATCTCATCGAAGACTGGGCTAGCAAAGCTAGACCGGACATTCTAACTTTTGTGCCATACACTTGTAAATTTAATATACTTTTAAATGAATTTGAGATCTTAACGCTGTGCAATGAATACAACTGGATCGATTGCTCCAGTGCCAATCAGGAAAACAATCATTTGGCCTTTTGTGGTGATGTATTCGATATGAGTTTTGCATTACCCTTCGATGACTTTTTACCGAAGACGGTAACCTTAAAGTTTTGGATTCATGGTGAGGATCTGGACTTAAGTTTATATGTACCAGAGGTTTCATCCAGTAAACCTATAGTATTGGCTATTGACGAAAATGCCCGCCTACTTACCAGAGGAGGTAAAGTGAAAGTCAGACCGGAATTGTATACAAAGAAATGGCGTAAAATATGTCAGAGAACTTCAGGATGGATAGATTGCTGGAAGGTGCCTATTGTTGCTCTCTCCATACAATATGTATACCATCCAGTACCACCACTGGGACCAGATCCTCAAGCCGATATAACAACACCTGAAAAAGAAGAAATTTTGCTCAGCCCTATGCGTATACCGCAAACACGAAAATCTCCCAATCAAAACTGGCAAAAGCCAGAACAATACAAATTTGATCCAGCCACCTTGCCTGCCGATCATGTTACTGTAGAATTAGAAATTGGTTCTTCTGTACTCATGTGCTATGGCAATGTCTTAAGGAATTTCATTAATCTAAAGGAGAATATATTCGGTGAAGATCAAAACTTTACCGATATGGAACAATCGAATATAAAAACTAAAGAAGCAACCACCACCACCACAGCTGCAGTCAATCCAAAAGATCAACTGCTGGTTAAGGATAAAGATTTGGCGACAAAATCAATATCTGAAGTAACAGTGCCGGAAGAAAAACAAAAACCTTTTGATCCTCGTTTATATAGACCTCTGGAGGTCATTGTTTCGGTAATAATACACGATATACAGGCTCACTTGATGAAGAACTGCAATGAAAACGATCCACCCTGTCCGGTGGTATTAATTGAACGTTTAGGCTTTGAAATGAATAAACGTTACCATGAGACCACTTTGCAAGTGTTAGTTAGCCCCTCATATTTAATAACGTCCGATACAGTGGTGAGACAAAATCGTGATAAACATATAAATCAAGGACATTTAATGTTATCTGCAGTGCAGGTAAGCGAATGTTTTTATTATCGAAAATAAATTTTTTTTCATTACTTTGTTCATTTGATAGGTTCGAGGCCATGCTATGTTTAGTAATGAAGGTTGTGCTTTAGACGAAGACACTTTAGAATACTCCTGGCTAGTAGAAGTGCAACTTGGAAAACTATCTGGTAAACTTACATTACCTCAGCTATTTAATGTAGCCGTGGGCTTAGAGACTTTAGCACTTTTGGCTGTTGATCAAGAAAATTGTCTAAAGTCACCTAAAACTGTACGCAATTGTCATCATGGTGTACCGAGTAATCAATGTCCGCATACGAAAGAAGAAAATAAATATAAATGCCCTTCGGCTGAGGATATAAAGTACAAAATGACGCGTGTTTCCATAGATGCAGTCGATGTTTATCTGATAGAAAGTGGCACAGCTTTACATGCTTGGGTAAGGTTTGCAATTTAAATAAAAAACACTTCGGAAATAAAAGTAAATTCCCTTACAGATCTCTCCCATACGTTTGGCTAATTGCAATTTACATGGCCAACGTGTCAAATCCGGTATATCGGGTTTATTACCTTCAATTCTAATAAGACTGTTTATGTTAAACTCTGGTTGTACTTCAAATATGACAAACTCCTATAATACAAATACCACAGGTAGCAATAGATCTGGCAAAATACGACGTACAGATCAGGAATCTATTAAATCGGAAATTTATCACAATACACATCAGCCTCCTCATCAAGGCAAAACAAAACGTAGTTCAAATTCTTTTTCACAAAGAAGGGATTCGCGTGAAGAAGGCTCACGCAAATTACGCGATAGCTTTTCTGAATGTCGCCGCCCTACAGTCTATGAGAGTGAGTTCTTTGAGAATTGGGTAGAAGTGGGCTGTACCTCATTGGGTCCCATTTTATTAGAAGGCGCTTCAGCTTTGCCTATACCCGATCATAAATTGCATTTAGTGCAGCACAAGTAAGCTTTTTGGAGTGTTCTTAGAAAGAGTTCGCGTTTATTAAATGTTTTTGTTTTTATAGCTTTTTGCGTGAACATGATGCGAAATATAAACGTTTATGGTTTCTATGGTCAAATACTTCTAATGCCAATAATGTTGGTGGTGTTGTAGACATATCTCGTTGTGGTTGTATTGGTGGCTGTGCCTTTTTTGGTAGCAATCGTAATGGTTTAAAGTTTTTTAAACCCTCTGCCCAGGATGCAGTAGATAACTATAATATAGCACGATATTTGTAAGTATTATTCTGGCATATTTTCATTGAAATTTATTATTTTAATGGATTTTTTTAATACTTAAAACAGCATTATCAATAATAACAAGGATTATGGTTTCGGCGAAAGTATTCTACATCAAGCTCAATTAGTATTTCATACACCACCCTACAGTTTACATTCAGTGCATCTGCATGATTCGGCTGACTTTACAGGAAAGGTAAGATAAAATTGAAAATATTCTAGTTGCTGTGTGTTTATAACAGATCTTTAATATAAAACGTTAAATAACTTCAGGGCAAACTATATCGTCCTGCTGTAGCTGTTAATGGCAGTCTAAAGAAATCCGAAATCGGAACAAAAGATTTAAATTCCAAAATCAAATTAAGTGGTGCTTCTACTTTAGAAAAAGATATGAATGGTCGTAAGTCGAGGGAAAGTATTGGCTCTCCCAATACTTTGGATAGACGTTCTAAACGTTATTCTACTACACGGCAAACATCAGTAGAGGTGCCTTATGCTCGTCTTTTGGATAGTCCTTCGAAGAAAGTATTACGTCAGGATTCTACTGAATCTCAAGGTGTCGTATATCGTCGTGGCTCGGATTCCAATAAATCACAAAATAACACCTTAAGAGTTTCACCGCCAAAAACGAGCATTTCCGATTCCCGCCTAACTGGAGAAGTTAATGTCGAAGATGAATTAGAGGTATTAGCAAGACGAATTTAATGCCATGAGATCATGTTTTTTTTTTACTAAATTTATCTGTTTTTAGATACCCGATGAAATGTCACATTCGGCACCCCATTCACATCCTTTAGAATTTGAAATTGCTGACATAACAATACAAAATCAAATACCAATTGATTTAAGCAATGGTGATCACTTAACACGAGAAGTCCAGCGAACAATTTCATTAACATCGGAAAATCCTTCTGAAATGTTTTTCTCTGCCGAAGAAGACATTTCTAATATGATGTCTCAACGGGGTTCAATTAAAAATCACAATGGCTCCATAATATTTTCAGGCAAGAAACGTTTTTCATCGGATCTAAGGTAATGCAAATGATTTTAGGTTTTTCAAAATTTCTTCCATGTTGTTTGTATTATATTTCAGCATTGGCAATCAAAATGAAAATGCCACCTTGTCATCGTTAAATACCTATCGCAGTGATTTGGAAATTCATGCTCCCGAGTCTAATGCAAAGCCTCTTGCAAAAAGACCACAAAGTACCACAGAACTGGTAAGTTTTCTTAATCTTTTCGAATATAATACTCTCTTGGCTCAGTTAAATGTTTTCATAACGCCATACTTCACATATATTTTTTTCTTATTATTTAAAGTTAACATATCTTGTAATAATAATAACAATGCCTTTAAATAACTTAAAGTATAGTATTTATATTAACAAAAACTCTTTTTTTCCATATAAAATCTAAGTAAAGCTAGATTTCAAAATTAGCTTTTTCTACTTTTTAAACAATTAATTTCTACAAAATTTCTAAAGTATAGAACTTCCAACTAATATTCCTTTTTGAATTATTTTTTTTTGCATGATTATTAATGTTACTCATTAAACATTAAAAACAATTGAGAAATTATCATTAAAAACATTAAACAAAATTGTTACATAAAAAAACAAAAAAAAAAATAAATCCCATCAATTTCATAGAACGAAGACGTCAGACGTATTCATGGTCTTGCTACACCAATCAGAAAACTAATAAATATCTCATCAAGACCTGAGTATCGACATTTTATTCATGATGTGAGTAGTTTTTAGTGTTTTTTCAATTCAAAATTAAAAAAAAACTGAAATCCTTTTTAGAATTTTTTTCCATTCTTTCTGTCTAGTATTTGTTTTTACTAAACACTGTCTTTTCACTTTCTTTCTGTTGAATAATAATATTCTGAAACTGTAGTTGGAATTTATTAAAACCATTGGCTAACTTCTTATATTAGTCTTGTAGAATTTAAATGTTTTCTTTCAATTAATACAAGTTTTTTTATAAATTTTTGTTGCTAATGATTTAAAACATTCGTAATGGAATATGTATGTTATTATTCTGCATGTGTTGTATTTGTGAAAGTAAAAAAAGACGTTTTTGTTTTATTACTAAAATTAAAATAAATATTAAACCTAACCTAACTAACATTACTGTATATATACATATATTTATATATTTGCATTAAGACTAAGACTTTTTACTCTAACAATTATTTTTCGTACAAATATTTACTCTTGTATTTACCGAAAGTACATACATTTTGGATCTAAACACGTTTGTCCCTTTGCAGACAGGCTATCTAAGTTGATATATTTTTTACATGACGTCAGTTTTCGCTAACCTTCAAAACTAGTGTTTACAGAATCAAATTAGCTTGAGGGTGTACATACGTGCAGACTTAAGCTTTTATATATTGTCTTGACAAAGTCTGTTTTTTGTAATTAGATTGCGAATTTTTTCACTAATAGTCTCTCTGGTCTCATGACCATTGAATCTACCCAAAATGGTTTTGAATCCCTTCAATTATTTTCAAAGAAATTGTAAAACCCCAAATACAAATGCACCTATGAATTAGTAGTAGTAGTTTGGATTTAGGTAGATAAGTAGGTCGCCGTGGTCTAGTAGGTAGTGTGTTGACTTATTAGACGTAAAGCCAGGGTTCGAGCCCCATTTCTTCGGCGACTTCCTCTCAGCAGATTTCTGGCCACTCTGAGAGTAAATAAAAATTGCCATGAAAAGTTTCTCAAAAATCTGTCGTTCGGAGTCGACTTTAAACTGTAGGTTCCGCCACTCATGTATAAAATTAACACACACAACATAAGTGGTGTGAGAAACTAGGTCGTAATCCTAACTGAAGGGTTGTAATGACCAATTATGTATGTATGTAGTCTCTCTACAAGCAAGTGGCAATTCGTAGTTCGATTTTCACCATGCCTATCATATTGCCTTTGCTAAGACTGGATAACTATTCTGTGTTTCCATCTCTTCCAATATTTGTGTTTAGCTTTACTTACTTTCAATGGACCTCGTCTATTTTCTGAATATACAGTGAGCGCCATAAGTGAGTCAACACTTTTGTTCTTAAATATGAAACAGTTTTGTTCTTAACTATAAAAAAAGATCCTTTATCATGAATTGTAGTTTTTGTTTTAACATTTTATAAGTAATAAATAAACGTTTTTATTTTTGGAAATTTATTCGACTATTCTCATTTACTTTTTTCGCTATCCTAAGAAAATTAATTACTTCAGTGGTGTTTACTCACTTTTGGCGCTTAGTGTAGGTATTTCCCTACCTTTCAAACCTTTCGCAATATACCATCAAATGATAATTAGAAACTCCATATGCTGTATTCATGTTCCGTATATCCAGCAATAATTTATAGCATTTGCAATCAACGTAATGTCGTCTATTTGAAATTGCGTAGACTGGATAGATAATAAAATCGTTCTTTGCATAGATTTCATGGGATCGTATAACAAATTTTATGTTTTTGTTTTCAATTCCAGAAGATTGAGAAGCGCCTTCTTTATTCTTGAATATAATATCTTATTACATTTGAAGAAAAGGGCTGCAAAAGCGTATCGTGATTGGTAATGTCGCTTTAAATATAATGATTTCGTTGTTAACCAAGATCTCCTTAAAGGGAGGTTTTTGGCTTTTAAAAACTTATGAGGATCAATGTTAAATCAATACGAGCAGAAGTACAAACAATTAATTTTACTTTATGGAAACGCTTAAATGTAAAGTTCTATCCTATCACTCTCATTTCCTAGGTTTTTAATCGTCCAATTACTATCTCTTCTGTGCTAATGACGCATGGTTCAACTGGTAGACAGTTTCTTTCTCGCGTAGACAAGAAATATCCTGAATTGTGGACAATCTTAAAAGAGTCTTTTCCGTAATAGCATTTCAGCTCTGTCAGAAACACCGGAAGAAGTTGTAGTCACTGGCGGTCAATAAAGTTATATTTTCTAAAAAAAGAAGAAACAAAAGAAATGCGGGAATTTTATGACCAAAGCGACTAGAAATAATTCTATTCGAAATCAGTACTTCTCAGGATGCTTGCTGGTTAGGTAAAATAAGGGGAAGTTGCTTTTCTAGAAGTGTTCTAACATTCCATGTTCCAAATGAGGGGGGTTACTCTCTATTGCGATGCGAAAGCAAGTTCGATGCTTAAGTTAAATGCGTTAAGAGTACAAATTGGTACTCTGTATCGCTTATGCAAAACTTTCGCAAAATTAGTTGAAAATGATGCCAGATTTGAGCAAGGGATGCCTAAGTAAAATACGAAAGCGCAATAAAGAGTACCAATTATTCGATTACGTACCATTTTCTTTTCGCATCGCATTAGAGATTAATCCCCCAGGTGCTTTATTTAGAAATGAAAGCCGTCAGCCGAAAATCATTTTGATTTTATTTTCTTTGAGTTCTATGGATTGGCCGGATAGGATTCTGTAATAAAAATGTGTCATTAGTTTGGCTATTGAGTATTACCACACTATTGAGTATTTCACAAGCCGCTTGTGAATTATTATCAATTTCTGTATTGAATAAAGCTAAACCAAGCAAAAAAAACTCTCACTTGTAGCCGTTAATTAGAGTTTATAGTTGCTGTGAATATTACGTTTAATCCCATTTTTAACGGCCCATCATATTAAAGGTATTGTCTCCACCGTCTTTTATTGTGGGAGGCAAAATTTTAATATCTTACTCGGGCATCTTTTGTTCCAAATTAAACTGCTTCATTACTGTTGTAGAAGTCAAAAAAAAGAATGCAAGTTTAGCTTAAAAAACTTATATGATGTGTGTTATTTAGGATTATTTACTAACTGCTGTAAGGCAGTTAAAGTCTTTGGTTATTGAATATTAAACACTTTTTAAAACAAAATAATACAAACTAGATCCGAATGCGTTACTTGACAATGTCTGTGCATCTATTTAGTTTTAGTTTTTAATTACATTCTTAATAAATATTAATAAATTTATATTCATTTTTCTTTCCCTCCAAAAAGGTTGACTCAAGAGGCTCATCATCTGGCACGCCATCGCTTTCGTCCAATTCATTCATCTCGGCCATGTCTTCACAAGAAGACGTTGCTTTGGTCAATCTACATCAGCAAGTGAATAGACCCATCATTGATTCTCCCCTCTTAATGGCCAGCTATTTAAATCATTTATCACAAGTTAAATGCTTCAATTGGACTTCATGCTCATTTCCCTCCGGTTTGGATGTATTTTCTACGCCACTCTTTAGTGAAAATGAAGATGGCGGCTTAACTTATATTGGCAGCAAAATGATACCACATTTTGATTTGTACTCATCGTGGCGTGAAATTAAAGTTGTACCACGTTATGAAAATCAAACGGGCAGCAATAGTTCGGCAACGTTTATGGGTGGGCCGAAATCTCATCCTTGGGATCCTAGTGTTTTGTTAAAAGAGGAAGAGAATGATAAGAGCACTAATGGTTTTGATGATGGTGAATTTATGAGTTTACAAGCAGAGGGTGCCGCATGTACTTCGGTGGTTGCAAGACTAAAGGGACAAGTGAATGTATTTTTAACGCCTTTACTATTGGAAGGTTTACAAAGGTAAGTTTTTTAATTCAATTATAAAAAAAAAATATATGTATGCATGTGTATGTAGTTAATGTCGTTTAACTCGAATATGATCTTTCTTCAGCTCAGATTCAACATCGTTTTGTTGCAGATTTTGTGGGAACGAATAATCCAATTGCTTAATATAGTCTTCATTTAATTTCATCTATAAGTAGGAAATTAAATAAATTGTTAGTAAATAACTTATTAGGAGGTATTCTGTTGTCTTATAGTCTTTTGATTATAAGTCTAGAGAATAAGATTTCTAAGACACATCAAAATTATGTCATCTGAATATTTTACTTGGCATAAGAGTGTTTATGTAGTTTTGCTATTACCATACCATGTTATCTTGTCTTTTAGTTCTTGGATTTTTATTATGATTTTTTAAAACTCCTCTTTGTTCTCGACTGTATTCCAAAATGTTGAAAGTATTCAAAGGCTGGTTATTTATTTCATCTTCCGTCTCGTAATCCATGTTATGAAATATATTTTGATTCTCATAGGTGTTCATAAACTTTTCCGAATTTTTATCCATTAAACTATAAACAGATTATCTATTAAGATAAGAAATATTTCTTTGAATATTACACTATACAGGGTCTTTTAAGTTTGAATTTCTTTTCGCAGAAACAAAGTTACTAAAATCCACAATACAACTAATGGGCCTGTGGAAACCACATTTCGTAAAATATTAGGACCCTTATTATTCCATTTGGTTAGGTAGGATTACAACAAAGCTTTTCCAATGAACTTGTAGTGTGTCTTCACCTTACTCTATTTAAGTATTAACATTATTGCGTGTATTTGCTTGTAATCATGTTGTCATCTATGTTTGCTGTAAAACAGAACATTGAAGACCAAAATTTGTTAATTTAGCGGAGTTCACTGCATTTAGAATTGCCTTCAACCACCATATGGCAAATATTACGTTCGGATTTGATTCCTAATTCAGATTCAAGATTCAGTCGAAGTTAAAATTGAATTCAAATGATCAATAGCGAAGATGAAAACACAATAATTTCATTGAAGAACAATCACAAGACATATTTGAGCATTGGAAACTTCACCGCATAACGTAGCTTTTAATTTCTCATACTTTACAGTTGACCTCCCAGTCTGCCACCTCTATGGCCTCATCAATGGATGGGTCATGGAGGAAGAGCAGGGGCGTTGGGGGAACGGATCGGGTTGTTTTGTTTCTAGGTGTCTATGGCAGTAAGAGAACAGGTTGGTTGCTGGGCTTGGATAAGGCCAGCTTAAGATTGTTTGTCGGTTTTATCACGGGGCACTGCGAGATTAGGTCGCTGACGAGGATCTGGAATAGCTCCCAGCCGGACTATTACAGGGCGTGTTGCGATGAGGAGGAGTTGGAGACTTTCGAACACCTTCTCTGTAACTGCCCAGCCCTTGGTAGATTGAGATTGAGGACCTTTGGCAGGGCCTTCTTTGGGAGCTTGAATTCAGTGTCGAGAGCCGACATCAAGGCTCTCCACAGATTCATTAGTGGCTTAGGCTGGTTGAGAGATGCTAGGACTTCATCGGTGTAGTCGCGCTCTCCCATCCTTTTGTTGTGGCTGGTCTGTGTGATTCCTCCGCTTCCCACTCCCCATTTTCCCATATACACTTCTTTCATCCTATCCCCTATACTATCCTTCCCTCCTTTAGGACGTTGTACAATGGGTCAATCCGACTGTACTTGTTTTGACTGACAGGTACACGTCCTCTAACCTAACCTAACCTACAGTTGGCTTGTTGGTTGTCATTGGGTCTTTACTAATTATTGACGATATGGATGTTGATATTTGCAATAATTGAAGCCTTCATAGACAACATTTAGTCCGTCACCTTAGCTATCATTCATAAGTTGTACATCATTTTCTATGTCTGTGTTTTGTTTACATTGAAAACAGAAATTCAAACTCAAAACACCCTGTATTGCGCTTATTACTTATTTTCATCGTAATTAAAGTCTTTATAATCTGCCGAATCTATAAATGTTTGTAAAGTATTTAAATCCTTAAGCGATAAATCACTTAATGCTGCTTCAAGTTCCATATCTGTAAAGCCTTTGGTAATATCCTTTAACGTTTGCGGTTTCGTTTGCTATTGAGTATATGTTACATTAGATGTTTTGCCACTTCAAATACTGCGGGTTTAAAGATTTTCTTACCTTAGTATAGTGGACATTAGCAACTTTAATGTTCACACTTAAAACCATTAATACAATAAAGAAAATTTGTTGTAATTTATTCTTGATCATATTTTTCGGTTACTTTAAATATTATTTTGATAAAAATTTCAAAATTTCTTTTTATTTTATTTTGATTTGATTCGATTTGTTTTTTAGAATGGTTGAAGCTGCCATACCGACATTTTCGAATATGCATTTGCTGACTGTGGTGAATTATATACATTCGTCCTGTATTGCCAAGGTTAAAAACGATAACATTTTGAAACGTGATCAATCGTTAAGTTATTGGTCTCAAGTTCACTCGAATTCGAAGCGTTCGACAACAGAACGTAATTTATTGGGCCCGGGTGATTCTTTCCTAAGTGATGTTTACGAAGAAAGTATTTCAACTAAAACCCAGGGTTTGATTGTTTTACCCAAAGTTAGCATTACCATGCTACAGTCATCCATTATCGAAGAGGTAATATCAGTGGCAGCTTTGGATAATGTGCAGGTATTTACTGTAAAATATTTTTATGCCTACATTCTGTAATTTTCTTCAAAATCTGTTTAGGATCTCAGCTGTGTATCCCTGCTTACATTTTACATTGAGGGAGTTTCCACGAAATTCCATTTGGGCAAAACTACCAGAGCCTCCATGCATAATGTCTACATACAACAAACAGTTCAGTCAGGCAATAGTACTAAAAAAGGCGGCATAATGAAGGGTACAAGAGCTTTGCTGGCACATTTATCTTCACAATCAAGGCCGGATAATGTACAAGGCGAACCCATATTGATTGAAACTTCAGAGAAACAACTGGAGGAATTAGTAATCACTTTGGACGTGGGACGGGCTCATGCCCAACTGAGGCGTATGAAAACCGAAAGCACCACAGGACAAGAGTCTCCAATTATGGTTACCGCCATACCAGAACCCAAAAGTAAGGTATTATTTGAGTGTTTGAAAATGACCGATAATACTGGTGTTGATAGCATTGGTTATATAATGTTCGAATGTGGTTTGGAGGGTGTTGGCGTGAAAATCGTAAAACGTTCACATTTTGAAAAATCTGAAAATTCCAAAGAGGAACTGGCCGAAATGGCTGAAGAAGGCCTAAATGAATTAGTGGAGACAGCTACAACAACTGCCACAAATAATCCACAAATAGATGTTTCTGCTACTTCACGAGCCGAAGCAGCCTGGCGTTTATTAACCAAAAAACCGCCTACGCCTAAAACACCCAAAGAAAAATTCCAAACAGCTTTGGAAAATATAATTGTTACCGAACGTTCTGATATTACTATTGAAAATCGTAAATCAACACCTAAACCATTGCTAGATGAAGATATTGAAAAGGGCAAATTTGCGGGTGGTCAGAAAAAACCAGATACTTTTGATAAAGTGGCCGCCAATAAGGAAAACGATAGGACTTCATCGTGTGTTATTGAATTGAAATCTGTGTGGCTGAATTTTGCCGCACCACCCTGTGTGCCAATTACGAGGAAAATCGATTTGACACGTTTAGATTGGAATCTACTTAGTACCGCCTCACCGGCTATAACCGCTTGGATGAATCCAAGCAATCGCTTGGCTATTAAAATTGTATCTTTGCTAAAAGCCTTACATTCAAGGCAAACTGCGGTGGCGGCTTGTTTAATGTCTGATGCTTTGGAAAACGAAAAGATACAAAGAAATCCAAAAATTAAAAAGGTAAGTATAAGTAAATTGAAAAATATAAATGAAGGCCTTAAATTTTGGTTTTATTTAGTTTCGCTATAATGATTTGATTTTGTTTAAATAATTCTGAAACTTCTGTTCTTTATTTTATTCGTAAAGAGTCGTTATGCGAATAATTATACTTTATTATCGAAAACATTGCAAGAGGATCCCAGTTGTCAATTATGTTTTATCATGCAAAAACTAGTGCTGGATGATGGCGTTCAAAAGGTCGAACGTATCTTTAAACAAGGAGACATACCCCATCTGAATACTTTAAGACAGGTTTGATTATTTTCTTTAAATTTTAAAGTTTTTGGAATAATTCTTACTCTCGTATTCTATAGGGCATTATCGTTTTGAGTCGTCAATGGAAAAATACACTCTATAATCCTATATTGTTCGAACATCAATATAAAAATAAATTAATACGACCGATTAATGTTACATTTTCCTTTCCTCAAACGGAAGAGGAGGCTGATGATGGTGAATGTGAGGCTGATAATGATATGGGACCCTATGCCGGTGTTGGAGATAATCCAGAAGAGAGTGAGAATGCTTTATTACTTGGGCAAACACAGCATCATCGAACTCATATTGGTATTCTTTTGATTAACGCTTCGTTTTTTGAACAGAACAAATTTTCTTTCTTTCATATACTACTTCTCTCCTATTCTGTTAACTGTTTATGACTATGTTTGGCTGTTTTTTTTTTAAAGCAAAAAAAAAAGAAAACAAAAAAAGTATTACGTTGCCTGCTGAACAGAGAAAAAGAAAATTGGTTTTTGTTCAAAAATTATCCCTTGTTTTAACCAGAAATTCTTTTTTTTATGATTTTTGATTTGGTTTTGTTTTGTTTTTCTTTATTTTACCTCGTTTGGTTTTTTTTTTAATTTTTTTTAATTTTTTAATCAAAATTCCTTTTTTTTTTATAAAATGCTTAATGCTCGCGCATACTCAGCTTAAGGTTTTTCTTTTATACCGCCATACCTTTATGTTGCACTTGCTTTTTTAGTTTGATTTTGGCCTTAAATTTGTGTTTTTGTGTCAAGTTTTTCTTTTATTTTTGTATGTATATTGCAATATATTTATGTGCTCACGATAAATATCATTTAAGATCTGTTATGATTCTCTATATATGTTATGTTATATGTTTTCTGTATATATAATATTATTTGCTAATATGTGTGTATATACTATATTAAATGTTTTTTGTGTACTTTAGGGAGAATTTAAAGTTAAAAGCCTTAAGCTGATGTGCCAATTTACTCTTCTTTATTAATTTAAAAAACAAAAAAAAAACTTTTTAAAAATATTGCAATTTAAACAATATTTTTTTGCCAGTCTTCTTCTAACACTTAAGCAATAAAATGAAAAGGAAAGACAATAATATACGCTATAATCGATGGTCAAGGGGGTATTCCGGTTTATAAGGCGTAGCTTTAGGCAATATTTCGCTAGGATACGATTTTAATTACCCACTCTTTTTATTTTTAAGAATTATTCGGGCTTTGACGCTGCAATGCGTTTCGTTGTTGGCATAATTGTAAACATTATAATGTAACGACGGCTATTATAATTACACTTTGAGATTATTAGGCCCATAGTTGGTAGGTAGAAGTGGCTGTCCCATCAATGGAGTCATGAGCGGACACACTTAGGTCGCACACAGGGCCCATTGTGATACCACAGTTCCACATTCTCCCCTATTCCAGGAACCACTCGGAGCTTCCGATGAAGCGACTCAAACTGCCAATATCCATGCATGACAGTTCATCTAGGTCCACCATGTAATAGGCACCCAGGTGTGTCTTTCTCCTCTGACCAAGTGCCGGGCATGTGCACAGTAGGTGAAGGATAGTTTCATCCTCTTCCTCATCTCCACAGCTTCTTCAGAAATCATTCGCGAGGTGTCCAATACCAATGCGCCTCGCATGCGTTCCTATAATACAATGCCCCGTAATAACCCCGATAACAGCGCTGAGCCTGCTTCTTTGGAGTTTAAGCAGAGTGGCCGTGCGCCTCCTATCCAGCCTTGGCCATATTTTTTGCGCCGTTCCGAAGCTGCCCACCTACTGTTGACGAGGTCCTCGATTGCATTGTCAATTATAAGCCTGCAGGTATCCAAAGGGATGCCCAATGTAGAGAATTCATCAGAGAGTTCGATGGTCGTGCCCCTTCTGGCCAAATCATCCGCTCTACAGTTGCTGGGAATATCTCTATGTCCCGGTACCCATGTGATACAAACATTATATCGGTTCGCCATCTCATTGAGACATCTGCGACAGTCGTACACCGTCTTGGAGTTTATTACACTAGAATCCAATGCTTTGATGGCCGCTTGGCTATCGGAAAGTATGGTGATTTTTCGCCTGTGAACATTTTTGTCCACAATAATTTTCACCGCATCCTGATTTGCCGACACTTCCGCCTGAAAGACGCTGCAGTGATCTGGTAGGCCTTATAGACTTGGATATTCCGATTGATTTCGAATAGATACCAATTCCAACGGCTCCTTCCAATTAGGCCCACTGTGATCGTCCTGCTGGAGAGGGGAACAAAATGGTATAGAATATAGAGAATGATAATCCAACATAAAACTGAAACAATAACAGACAACGAATCAGATACGCAAATATGAATGAGCAGCCCTCAGCCAGCCAATTCACATTAAAACCTCAGAAGAGTCCGATTATTGGCTTCCGGCAGACAGTTCAAGCTCTTGAAGAACTCCTTAACCAAAGTATTCAACCTTCTCCTGCCAAGGTCTAGGCAGTTACATAGTATTTAATCTATAGTCTTCAAATGTTGTTTAATCTCGAATACCGCCGTAAATAACTAGACACTTTGACACATTTTTTTTGGGGAAAATTTCTTTCTGATCAAAAACCAAAGTGTCTTTTCATTTTGTTGCTTAGTGTTATTACTAAACGACGGTAAGGTATTCGAATTTATATATTTTTTTTTTGGTTATGGTTTGTTGTTATAAATATGAACACAAATACCAGCAAATACAATACAATTACACTTTTACGCCCATGTTTTACTTTTTTTTATCGTATAAGAAAAATGCACTTTGTTTATATCAACGAATTAAAAAAAATGATACAAATTCCCAAGTAAAAATTCAAAAATTTCGGCAAAAATGTATTTAAAAAAAATTAAATTAAATTTTCGGGAATTTGCAACACAATATTTATGGCACCAAACAATCAAAAACTCTTCTTCTTTCAAGGAATTAGTTTACAAAAAATCTCTTTTATTTTGAATATAAAAAATTCATTTTAATATAGACTCCACACAATTTGGTTTGGGTTTTAATGCAGATGACGTTTTACATGGTGCTCAGAGGTCAACATCAACATCGCCTAACATACATTTAACAAGGAAAGGGTAAGTTTAGTTTGTATTTTAATTTAATCATTTGTTTGTTTGTTTAGTACATAATAATTGTTTATTGTCTTTGTATTTTATAATGTAAAAACGTTTCAACTATTTCTGGTTTTGGATATTTTTTGTTTTGTTTTTTTTTGTTTCGTTTCCATCGAATGAATATAGAAAATGTGTTAGCAAAGGTTCCCAGTATTCTCATGGTAATTCTTCCCGTTCTAGCATACAAATGCTGCCAATTATATCTGGTCTAGTTGATAAACAAATGCCTGAAATTGGTAAGTTTTAATTTATAATTTAAGTTGGAATTGAATTTAAATTTTATTGTTATTTCCTTCAGAATACGGTGCTCTTCAGGAGGGCTCATTGAGTTCTACGAATTCGGTAAATAAATTCTGGCTGGGTAGCGATAATCAAAAAGAGGATTTATACTTTTGGATGGCTAAACAACAGGATAACAAGAAAAAGGATAATTTTGCTAAAGAGGAAATTCTACGACCCACACCTGTCAATAAGTTGCCTGGTCATACACAAACGCGTCAAGGCATTATGCAAGATTCGATTAAACTTTTGGATGCTCATTTGATTTTTGAGCCATTGCTAACGTGTTTGGGTGTAATGCCTCAACAAATGGTTAATAAATTTCAAAATGCTGGTAATTATCTAAAAAACAACAGTCTTATGTCACTTCTTAAATGAAAAAAATCTTTATTTCAAGACATTTCATCTTTGGAGAACTTTGGCACAAATTTATCTCTTATTGGCACCTTTGATTCGATACGTGTTGATATTGTGGTTTCGGAAGCGGGCGATAAAAATAAAAATAAACCCACAAAACTGCCCAATAAAAAGTCTAATGGTAGGGCATCGATTATGATGGATACTCCATTGTTTTTATGTGAACGTGTTGGCATAGAATTGGAGGTTTTGAAAATGTCTGACGGCATGGTAGATCAGGCTAGACAAAATGTTATTTATATGTCGCGGCGCCAGCTAAAGAAACATACTAGCACTGTTATAAATTTCTCCATAAATATACGTTTCATATCACAGCAGGTATAATTAATTGAATTCACATTTTTTGGCTTTAAATTCTTATGAGGAATTTATATTTTTATTGTAGGTTAATATGCCTTTGTTGCGTTTGCTTCATCAGATCACCAATATGTATCAAAATGTTAAGGATGCTCAACAAGAGTTCCATGATCAACCCGATATAAGTAAGAAATCAAATGCAAAGGATGAATACAGTTTGGGTAGGTTTTCTTACATAAATTATCTGAAATAAAATCATATGATTTGTTATCTATTTGGTATAGCTTCTGAACCCAATGATATAATGCCTTTTGGTTCAGTATCAGATCGTTTTGCCCATCATGAAAATTCAGCCGATGAACGTTATGATAAATTCAACGAAGTTATGACCATGAATCATAATGCTGGCAGGTAAATATTTCTTAATTTTGAATTATTTTATACGATTTCCAAAATAACACGTTTTTATTTGTATAGCAAAACGCGTTCTTCAGGCTTGGGCCCTCTAATACAGTTGACACCTTCGCCTAGTGCCAAAAATCGCCCTCAATCGTTTGCTCAAAAACTACGTTCTACTGGCAAATCGGTTAAAGGCAAGTTAGGCTATACTAATCTCAACGAATCAAGTTCTTCACCCTTACGAGATAGTCCCACAACTTCTGTATCCGAGCATCCTATGTTTAAAATGTCTTTGGAATCCAAACAATCGTTAAACGGCGCCTGTGCTACCAGTGTTAGTGGTGATTATAATACCATAACCAAAAATGGTTTTAACAATATGCTACCACCGCTATTGGAAACACCAAATTGTTGGAAAACCATTTATCATCTGCTAGAATTGTATGGTACAATGCCAGAAACAAAAACAGTACAGCAAAGAATATCTTTAACCAATGAAAAGAAATCATTTGGTTACAATCGTCAGGATACACGTAATGATGATGATGATTTGGCCAGTGCACCCACACCTTTGCCTCAGCATAAGGAATTATTTGACAGTATATCACAAGAGAGAACACGTTTGATAGTGTTTGGTGTTGCTAAAATACACAAAACACGTTTATTGGCCACCTTAAGTGGTTTGAAATTGGAGGCTGAAATTACCACCCTTAATGGTTCAGCTACTTGGCGTAAAAAAGCCCGGCCAGTATCGTTAGAATGTTCGCTAACCGGTCAAGTAGGCAGAGCTATGATTGTGCTGTTAGAAGGTGTAGCGCCCAATCAACAGTAAGTTCAATTAAAAGCAATTTTAGAACAATTATTTTCATTTTCGTTCTTATTTTAGAACCGTTGTCAAGGTCACCATTGGCAAAAGTCAAACTCTCTATTCCAGCTTAACGAAACGTGGACGTGATAAGAATAGCGGTCTTCTATCTATAGGACCAGTTAATATTGATATACCGCAACATCCAGTAGCTTTGCATGGCATGATGACACGTTCCTCTAAACAATTATCATCGACATTACAAGAATTGCGTGTGGGACGTAATTCAGGACGTACGGCATCGCGTTCTCATAATCTAGATGAGCCGGAGTCACCGTTTCATTCTCGTAATTCGGGATCCAATATGGATACCAAAGAGAAGCCCCAGCAACAAAACCGTAAATTTAATACCCAAACCAAGACACAATCACAACAGAATGGTCTTTTGCAACCCTTGGTCATGCAATTCAATGTACTACTGCAGTCCCTATCCATTAATGCTGCACTGCTGCCCTCTTTACAAGCCCAATATCGTATGAATCATGTTAGTTCTACGGGTGTTTCAGGGAATAGAGCCAAATTTGTCATCGATTTACCAACACATACACTGAGTTTTAATACTAAAATTCAGGTGAGGGTGAGTTATTCTAACCAAAAATCCCAGATAAATACGAATTTAAATAGCAGGGATGGCAAGGATGAATTAATTTTTATCTTGAAGCCTTAGATACGAAATGATCTCTTTATAATCCTTTAAAAAGAAAAATGAAATTAAAATAAAATTTCTTTTGCAGAATGAAATGAATTTGCCTTCGGAAGCTTGTATTGCTTTGCCGCCCGTACATGTTAGTGCCGAATACATACCCGAACATCGGCAAGAAGAAAACGATCGTGTAGAGGGTGTAATACTTCGGCAGGGTGGTTATGTTAATGCCTCTGCTGAAATAGGCGAGTTTGAACGTTGTCTGACAACCGATTTACTCAATCATTTGGTATTTGTGCAAAAGGTCTTTATGCGTGAAATAAATGAAGTTTTACAAAAAGTCTATGGCGGTGAGAAACCTGTGCCTTTATGGTCTGAAGACAGTGATAGCGGTAGTGTCCAAGAGTCAAGCTTAAAACGTATACTCTTTTCGTTAAACATTTCCATGAAACGTATACAACTAACCGCTACAACGCCCTGCAACTCAGCAGTACGTTTTGAGACAGGCACTTTGGAATTGCATCTTTCGAATCGTGTTAAGAATTTAGGCGAAGGCAATGATCGCAAAATGTTTGGCAAAGCTCATATTGACTTTAATCTATCACTGGGTCAGCTAATACGCAATGTTATATTCGATGAGGCCGAGCCAGAGTTCCAACAATATGCGTTTTTTCACACAACTATCGGTTTACGTAATGCATTCCAAGATGAATTACTTAACGAAGATAAAGAATTAATATTGTTAACGTTAAAACGTCCTTTGGTATACATTCAACCGATAGCTGTTGATAAGGCCATATTAGTGTGGTTGAACTATAAAAATGCTTACGAATATTGGGCCGAGAAAAGAGCCAATCTAAGCTATGAAAATGCCCAACAATCGCAACAGCAGGTTAGTAAAATATTATTTTAATTCCCCCGCATTACAATATTTTACACTTTCTTTTATTTCTTTTTCAGGTATTCGATAGAGTAGCTTTTGGACAATTTAGTAATATAGCGGGTTCCAATCTATCGACATTGTTTTTACAATTGACTGTCGAGGATATGGGCATTTGTTTGCCTTTAAATCAAGTGGCCAATGTAAGTAATTTTTTTTTTTTGCAAATGCTGTTAAAGTTTAAGTATTAAATCGAATTGTTTCTTAACAGTCCTGGGGTTCCCGTTCATATCAAGACTTTGAGCCAAAAGGTGCTGTTGTTATAACTTTAGAGAATACCATAATATCAGCCTGTAACTCCGGTTCTTTGGTTTCCAAAGGCAAGTTTCAAGGCTTATGCCTGCGCTTTGCAGATGATTTTGAGACCACTCTCGATGACTGGAAACCCAATCATAATGAGCCGATTATGAATGTCTGTGTTGTGTCGGAAGGCACTTATGAGGTTTGTTCACGTACCACAGCGGCCAAGAAAATGGAAAACGCCAAATGGTTACTTAATGTTAAATGGCAAATGGAAGGTGTTGATATACATCTTGATATAAATATTGGCAAGCACTTGTCTTCATTGGGCCACACGCTCACCATGCTAACTGGTTTTGAAGAAGAGGAAACAAATTTAGAATCACCCGATAGCGATGAAGGCGAACAGGCGCCACGTGATAACTTGGGTCGTAGAAGAGAGTTTGAAAACTTGCCTGCCTTTGTATTTGATCCTACCATAGATTCAAAGAAGCGTTCATTTATGATGGAAAAAGAAATGGCCGAACAATTGAAAATTATTAACGATTTAAGAACTCTGGGGGCCACTCATGGTACCATTGCACACGAGGAAAGAAGATTACAAGAGCTGCAAGCCATTTGCTATAAATACTTTAGACGTGATATGATACAGAAATGGAAACGACCCTCCATGAGACGCAGCATGAGAACTTCACAAAGATCCATTTCATTTATAGGTTCACATCGCGAGCACATTGATGATGGCATAGCCACATATTCTGGCAGACGTTTAGATCCTATAGCTTCCAATGATGAAATTTCTAGTCTACAGTCTACACCAATTTCGGGTCACTCTAGAAGTGCTTCTTTGAAAGCTAATCCAGCAAATAGGGTAACCTTTTCGGAGACTATGAGACAGACGTCTCTGCCTAACAATGCCGACAGTGATGATGAGCCACAAAGCACTAATTCGCAAGAAGTGCCCACTGATACACCGCCTAGTGAAATAGATATTGATGGCACGTCTGTTGAAATGCGACGCAAGCATCAGTATCAACAGAAACAGCAGGAGCCGAATATAGACTTTGAATTGGATATTAAAGTATTGGTTAATTCGGGTAAATGCGTACTACACACTAAGGAAACTACGGATGATAAATTGTTTGTTAGCGGCCCTACTACCGTCAAAACTCACAAGCGTGAACGTAGCATTGGTTATGATTGGGGCAGTCCTACACCCTCCAGAAGGCAAAGAGACAAAAGTAAATTGCGTTATAATCCCTCTAATGCTGCCATGCTTTCGGATTTGACCATCTTTCATATACCCGGTTTAGATGTTAAACTGCACTATCAGTCCAAAACTGTGGAAAATGTGGCTGAGATTAATCGTACCATTAGCGCTGACAGCCATTTTTCAAATTTCTCTGGCGGCTCAAATAGAAGATTAAGTTCAAAACGGGCTTCTCTATTTGCTTGGATGACTTTGCAGTCCATACCAGAAGAGACTATTATATCTCCGCATATTTTAGAGTTTTTAGAACAAACTTTAGAACCCATACCCACAAAAGCTGAACAAAGCAGTGGCTCCCAAACCCCCTCTAACAATCCAGTTAATTTGGATATATTGCCAGCAAATTATGTCACCTATGCTTCGTTTCCTGTGGACGTTATAGTCTATTTCCATATGCAGCCGTCTACATTTAGATTTTCCTGCTTACCTGTCTCTAGGGTAGAGTGTATGTTGCAGTTACCCAGTCTGGATATTGTATTCTCTTCGAAAAGATCTTCAGAGGAAGACAATCAAAATCCTTTAGATGCAAACAATGCCGCTAATACTAGTACTTCGTCGAATGAAAAAGATAAGGATAAAACACCCCAAGGTGGCCTAAGTGTAACGGGTTGTTTGGCCGATTTCAATGTTTATATATTCCATCCTTATGGTGGCAAGAAAACAAACATCAAAGAAGCCCAATTTTCACCCTTAACGGACTCTGAGCGCAAGGATTCTTTGTCGATCAATGTGGAATTTGTTAAATTCCATATAACAAGATGTCGTAAGGTTTATATAGAACCTACGTCTTCATTAGGTTCAAAGAGGCCCGTGGATCAATCAAAGGCTGTGGTGAGATTTTCAACTATTGTGGATATTGGTAGTGCTTCGTTTAAATACGATATGCGCAGGTTAACTGAAATCTTAGCTTTCCCCAAAGCCTGGTATCGCAGACGAATTGTAAGACGTTTATTCTTGGGCGATTTAAGTGTACAACAGCAAACAAGTAACGAGCATGACCCTACACTAAACACTCCTCAGGATAACACAAGAACTAAAACACCAGAAACCACCAAATCGCCAGCTGATGCATTTTATGCTCGCGATAAATTGAAACTAAACTTTGAAGGCAATAATCAAAATACTACTACCACATCTTCTACTACCGGAGCTACACGTAAACTAAAGTCTTTGGGTAAATCGTCAAGCAACGAGTCCTCTAGCACACCGCCCTCAGAGAAAAACCAAATAACGGCTTGGGAAACTTTGGTTTTGTTTGCTGTCAACTTCACCAAACTCAATGTCCAAATGAATATGGGCAACGTCATGGGCAATGTAGTGTGGCTTACTAAAGATTTTCAATCCGATGGCCGTCTGTCGATTGGCAGTACGGGTTATAAAAATATGTACATTGGCATCTATTTGGGTGGTTCTTCCTTGGACGCCAAAGGAGGCATTGTTGGTGGCAGTTTTGAGGTGAATAAAATCAATACAAGATTCCATATTAAAGAAGAATCGGGTGTAGAACCTTATCATACAATGGGACTAAGTTTCATGGCCTTGGAATTGAGATTGGATTATATGGGTACGTCTGTGCTTATGACACGTATAAGTTCGTTCTCAGCCGCCATGAAAGACGAGTGGAAAACATCATTGCAACAGTTACAAGGCGACAATACGCCGCCTCATGATAATACCGCTCCGAAAGCTATTATCCTGATACATGGAGATTTGTCGTGGGATCAGGTATGTTACAAATTTGATAAAAAAAACATTATTTTATAGGAAGTTTTTATTTACTGTTCTTGGTTTTCTTTGTTTATCTTGTTTCAGCTACAAATAATGATTTCAAAATCAACCACTGCCGATCTACTCAAAATGTATTATAAACTGGAGGAATTTTTCACCCAACAATTCAAATCATCTAAGCGTGTCTTTTCTAGCCTGGAACCACGTTTACATGAACGTAATGCCAGCATGAAACGGCGACAACGTCGTCAAGAACATAAAAAATCTTTTAATGGCGCTCCAGATCAAACTGGCATTGATATGAGCAATACAGATGCACGCCATCATCGACATTGGCAGAAACCTTTGGAAATGGTAGCTGGCCTGGTGGTACCAACATTGGTAACACGCTTGCCACGTAACGGCAATGTCTTGGGCGGTTCGGTAGAATTGCATGGCAATAATATCTCTTTGGCCTGTTTCCATGGCATTAATTTCAAATCGAAATCGTGGGCTTTATTCAGTTTAAAATCACCATTCATTAACTTTACCACGGAAGCCCATCAGGACTCGAATACTCGTGAAGTATTCGTAACCCAGACTTTAACTTCCTGTTTGGGCCAAACGTCCGAAGTGCAACAGCAGAATCATTCTATGGCCATTGTAAGTCGTATAACGCGTAATATTGTATTTCCACCACAATTTAAAACTCTAAATGAATGGTTCCACTATGCCTTTGCCAATAGTGAAATTGATGGTAAGTTACACAGAATATTTATTTTTACTGCGTTCATATTCTAATCGGTGAAATCATTTTCTTTTAGCGGTTGATCGTTTTCCTATATTGGAGTGTGATCGGGAAATTGCTTCCAATTCCATAGAACGTGCTAGGGCGGCTAGTTCGAGCAGCTCTAGTAAATCACAAGATCGTGAAGTTATATTCGCTTTACCAAGTTTACATTTACATTTTAAAACTGAACACAAACAAGGGCCTACAACTCCCCAACAAACAGGTAAATGAACGATTTTGTGTTCGAGAGGCAATTTATTAACGAATTGATTTCATCTTTTTCAGATAATAAACCTGAAGTTATCTGTAGTTTTACTACAGAATTTGATGACCACATTTTTGTGACAGTCGATGCGGATGCATTCTTCTTTTTACATGACTTGATAACCTCATATGTTAAGGAAAAAGAAAAAGTGGTAAGTCGGGTAGATTAATTAGAATTATATGCCTAGGGAGATGCCTAGAAGAGCGCTTCTGAGGCCGGAAAGAGAACAGATTAGCTTTGGAGTTGAAAGTGAATCAGCATAGTAAACTTTGAGTGATTATCTGGTCTTTCTGGCTTGTCATATGCGATTTTTTTATGTTCTATAATTGTTTAATAATTTCTTTTTAAATTAATTTTCTTCCTACTTAGGTTGGAGTCCAGTCAGTTAGAGCGGCATCACCCAATTTATCACAAAATATTCGACATCAATTGAAACCCTATGTCACCGAAGACATTATGAAAGAACAAACGCCATCGCAACAACAACAACAATCTTCAACTACTTCGTCAGCTTCAAATACTCTCTCATTGAAACATGCAAGTTCACAAAATTTGAATGTTAATCAACAATCAACAGCCATGACAACATCATCAACGCATTTAGCCAACAGTAATCATAACCTTAACAACGATACCAAAGACTCTTCCTCGAAAACATCATCTAACATGAACATTAATGCACAGACAAGCAGTAGCACAAACATTACATCATCATCTACTAATGCAAACAGCAACGGTAACGATACGAAACCTGCCACTTCGAATAAAGCAAACACAGCAAGTTCATCTAATGCCACGCCGGCGGATGATGATGATTTGGAATCTTTCTTCAGAGATTGGAGGCATTTTGAATGTCAAACGTGGCATTTAGAACCCACAGTAAGAATTCTCTATTGGGCGGGCAAATCCATAGAACCGTATGGTATCGATTATATACTTAACAAATTGGGCTTTAGTCATGCCCGTACTACTATACCGAAATGGTTGCAAAGAGGTTTTATGGATCCTTTAGATAAGGTTCAAGCATTAATGATGCTGCAGCTATTAAGCATTATACGTGAGAATAAACAGGAACCGTCAATAAAACCCAATAAGAATTCGAATTAAATTTAAAGGAAAAAATAAAAAAAAATTAAAAATAATAAAAATAAATTTCTAATTACAAACAAAAACAAACAACAACAACAACTATTTACAGCTTAAAATTAGTAACGTTAATATACATTTATTTATACCTATATAAAGTAGTGGCAACTTACCATCATACATACATATACGTATACATTTATAAATATATAATATACATATAATAACAATTATTCTTATGGCAATATAATCTTTACTATATATACTCTCTTTTAAATAACTTATCTCTCTCTCTTTTAATTCTCTTTCTAACTTTTCTTTTTTTGAAGGGAATTTTATAAAAACAAAAAAACAAAAAGAAAAACGAAGTTAATTAAAAAAAATCTTTTCTACTTTGCTAATAATTCTAAAGAAAAAAAAGAAAGAAAATAAAAACAAAAAACGGAAAAATACTCAAAGTATTAGTAGAAAAATTATATTTAAAATAAATATTTAAATTCTATGCTAAATTTTTTATAATAATAATAATTAGTGAAAATTTTATAAACAAAAAAAAAAACATATTTAAAGTATATTCTCTTTTAATTTTAATTAATGGCTTTCCTTTCATTGTTTCTTTCCATTTGTTTGTTACCCTTATTATCATTATTATTATTCATTTAAGTGTTAAGGTGGTACACATTTAAAGTATACTTACATACATACATATATAATAATTATTCTTTATTTATGTATCTCTAAAATTATATTAATTTTAAAAAATAAATATCAATATATACATACATGAAGTTAAGAAGAAAAGAAAACAAAAAACAAACAAAATATCGAAAGTTATGATTATTATGGGAAATATTTAAAATAAATAAAATATTTAAAATTTAAATCTATTTGTATTATTTTTATTTAAATTAAGTACTATAGGTAATGTTAAACTAATGATGTAATAACATGCTAAACACTAAAGTTGTACACAATACTATAAAGTCAGTATATTTATCTGCATACGTGCTGGGAGAGCTAAGCAAACCTATTTTCCAGACTTCAGAAACCCGTTACAAAGCTCTATTAAGCAGCTCTGCCGTGGGTGCTGATCCGCTGAGGAAGAGGACACTGTTATCCACTTTCTTTGTCAGTGCCCATCTCTTGCGAGCTGCAGATATAGGTTATTTGACTCTCCATTTCTTTTCAGCTTAACGGAGCTATCATCTATTGATGTCAAGGATATAGTCTCGTTTGTTTTGTTTCTAGATGTCTATAGCCTGCTGTGGACAATAGGAAAACAGGTTGGCTGCTGGGCTTGGATAAGGCCAGCTTAAGGTTGGTTGCAGGTTCTATCACGGGGCACTGCGAGATTAGGTCGCTGACGGGGATCTGGAACAGATCCCTGCCGGACTATTGCAGGGCATGTTGGGATGAGGAGGAGTTAGAGACTATCGAACACCTCCTCTGTAACTGCACAGCCCTTGGTAGATTGAGATTGAGGACCTTTGGCAGGGCCTTCTTTGAGAGTTTGAATTCTGTGTCGAGAGCCGACATCAAGGCTCTCCACAGATTCATTAGTCGTTCCCACGACAATCGGATCTACGCTCCGGAACGACCCGACTCAACATCGGCCAAGGATTGTCAACCCAGCGAAAGCTGTATCAACCGAAAGTTTTTTTCCCAAGGGAAAAGCTTCCGGAGACAACAGCCGAACTGTTACAATAACAACAGATTCATTGGTGGTTTAGGCTGGTTGAGAGGCGCTATGGCTTCATCAGTGTAGCCGCGCTCTCCCCCTTTTTTTTGTTGTATCACATCTGTGTAATTCCTCCATTTCCCATTCTCCCTTTTCCTACATCCTCTCCTTTTTATCTCTCTATTATCCTTCCATCTTTAAGGACGTTGTACAATGGGTCAATTCGACCTCCGGCTACTGTACTTGTCTTGTTTGATAAGTACACGTCCTCTAACCTAACCTAACCTATAGTCTCGTTTATCAAATTTTTGGGCTGGTTTTCGAAAGTAGGGTTGTCTTGCTTTTGATGTGAAGCCCTTGCGCTGTCCAACTTCTTTTTATGCCCTGGTTTGGTAAGACTTAGTCAGTACAGGGACTGCGTTTACCTGTGGCAGCACAACGGGCCGCTATGTGTGCTCAAGTGAGCTTTTGATATCAAAACTACCACTCCGACCTAACCTAACCTATCTATTAAGCAGCTATTACAAATATGTATTGCAATATTGCGGGGGAATACCAGAGCTAAAGTGTAATAATTATTAAAAACAATAATTTTCACTAGACTGGGAGCACATCATAGCATTATTGCAGAGGTCAGAAACAGGATCCTGTTTTACGTATTCGAAAAGGTGACACCCTAACCTTCAGAATATAAATTTCACATGGTTATCGTTGTTGTTGAGTACTAGTAGGTGCCACGAGGCAATGGGTTACATACCCACCACTGGTCATTACAAAAATGTTGCACATTACCCTCTCTTTCCTTTCTCCTAAAAACTATGTTTCCTGTATTCCAACACAATGCCACAATGCACTGCATGAATAGGGCTCATCTCCTGAGTGTTGGGCCTAAAAAAAAAAAAAACTTAGGAATGATATTCATACTACAGCACGGAGATTTGTTGATCTTAACTCAGATACAATTTTTTATAAAAAATGGCCAAGAAATCCAGTACTTCTATCCTATGTCAAGCGATTCAGTTTATTTACAGACTAAGTTAAAAACAACGCTCCTCTACCTGAAACTATGCGCAAGACCATGGAAGGAATGTAATGGAAATTAATCTCTTGGAATACATCTTTTATTTAAATGAAACAATGTATATGTAAGAAGAGCACTCCTCATAGTCTAATAGGTAGTTTGTTGGTTTATTAAACGCCGTTCCATGGTGCTAGCTTACTGCTCTGGCATCTCGAACTATGAAAAATATGAAATTGAAATTATAAGTCATATATGTACAGCATTTTCCATGGAACGTACATTTCGTTGTCATTATACGCAGATATTTGGAATAAGGAGAGCTTTCTTGTAGACACTTATTTCATCCAGTTTCCTTTGACAAGCGGTTTAGGCACTTCTTGCCATATTCAAACTGTTAGGTTAGGCGGAGAACACATCTGGAAGGAAAAGGGTACCATTGTGATATCGCTGTTATTATCTGTCAAGAGGATCAAATATTTCTCATAAGTAAACCAATATGCATACGGCAGAAATCTTGATATTGAAACATTCTTTATATTGCAGAGTTCAGGCAAAGAAGACATAAAATGAGAGGCGAAAAATCTCCGTCTCTTCATGGCAAGAGCCAGGTACTAACACATGAGGTGAAATATTGTCTCTTCCTCCTTCTTCGATGCACAGCTCCTGTAGAAGTCATTAGAGAGAATGCCAAATCATGCCTTCCAATAAAACAGTGGATCATGAATTCATTCAATTTAGGATGAATGGTCATTGAATTTAAAGACAGCAGACAGACTAATTGTCTTCTTTTTATCTATATTAGAGCAGCGAAGTCTGTCAATACCATTGTGCTGCCACGGTAGCTTAGCCTCCTCGTAAAGCGAGCGAAGAATATTTAGTCTAAAGGAGGCAATTGGAATATTCATGTCATGTAATATGCCGCAGATTGTCAACTCCGTACCACCTCAATGCAATGTAATTTCCGACAATATATCTATATTTTGAAGTTCATAAAAGTGTTACCTTAAACGATCCGAAATTTCTTACGGAATGAATGCAATATTAGGTATTCATGGTCGGGAATATTAGTTAACGGCAAGTTGTAATAATGGCCCTAAATATAAATATATAACAGTCCATCTCAAGAGGCCTGTAGGAAACCTTTGTAGTTTCAGACCTGAAGTCCCTAGTTGGAATGTCCTATTCAGGAAGTCATATGAAACCATATAATCGAACTGAATGAGAACTATAGCTGTGATAAGCTTACGTCTGTGGTCGCACCTCATATTGAGTGCACATTGAGCCCACTGAAGTCCACAAGAATGTAATAAATTTGCTTGTTCGTTACCAGATAATATTGCCACCCATGCGGAAGTATATCAGTTTATCAGTTTCAATACATAATCGCATGGATCGGCTCGTTATTGAGATTGAATCTGTCAACTGTTGGATCGTAGATTTCCTACCTTCCCGTCTTTTGGCGTTAGAATTGCCAAAAATAATTTTAACATCGCAGTTTCATTTAGGCTCACGTAAAATGAATAGACTTCAAATAAAATTCTAATTTTCTCAACAAATTTTTTTGCTGTGTCTATTTACATACACCTACTCGCCAGTCAAATATTTTTCCTTTGACTAAATATTTATTTTAATTTATTTAAATTACTGGCTGTATGTTTGTATGTGTGTGTGAGTGTGATATTTTTAAATAAAGTCACAATTTCACGTACAATATGATGATGATGGCAATGATTTTTAATGCAAAGCAATTTACAGCCACAAACAAAGCAAATATGTTGGCCTATTCACTATACTAATACATACAATATAAGTATAATATATTGTTGTTGTAGAATACATACATATGTATGTACATATGTGTGGTATTATATTCAATATTAAATTATTATGAATCAATAGTAATTTGTTTAATTATGTGCCATTTGGACATGTAAATAGTTTGTATTTGAAATTGAAGGGTATTATGCGAGAGAGTGTTATTGTTGTTGTTATGAATTTAAATGGATAATAATTAATAATTGATTATGGATATAAATGTATTCACTGCTCTCTATGAGATCATGAGTAGATAAAAAATAACAAAAAAAAAAAACGTAAATAAGTTTATATACAACACATATGCATGTGAGCATGTAAACAATATTTAAATAATAATAATAATAACAATAATAATTATATTAAAATTTTCAAAATCATTTACTATACAAAAAAAAAACACATACATAAATAAATAATAAATCGAATAAAAGAAATTGAATTGATTTTTGAATTTAAATAAACAAAATAATTGTATTAAATGATTGAAAAACTTCGAAGTAGTAATTATACATGTACATGGGCTCTTCCAACAGGGATAACGGCCATTTTGTTAAAGCTACATCTGTCAAATTAGTTGTCATTTATTCAGTCTGTTTTATTACCATGGATGGATATAGTATTCAACAACACATGCAAAGAATGAAAATTGTTTTACCGAAGTCGCCGTAGTCACTGACCCTAGCTTAGACATGTCCAAAAAAGAGAAAACGGAATACGAAAAAAAATATTTTTTCGACTTCTTCCTCTCAGCAGATTTTTGGCAAAAAATCTGAGAGTAATTAAAATTGCCATGAAAAGTTTCTCAAAAAATGTCGTTCGAAGTCGATGACAATCTGTAGGTCCCGCTATTCATGTATAAAATTAACACGCACAAAACATAGATGGTGTGAGAAGCTACGTCGTAATCCTGACGAAAGGATTGTAGTGACCAATTGTGTATGAAGGTATGTATGTTTTACCGAACTGGGAGTTCTGTTCACTCAATGTAGCGCGTGAGAAATCTTCTTCAACCGTAAGGCTTATTTCTGATTAAATAGTTTCGTAAACAATCTAAATTGTCTGAATTAGGAGGATATCTATCCACAGGAGCTCCAAGATCATTTTTGATTTTGCGTTGACGGCAGCATCGGTCAATATTTCTTTGACAACGACGTTGACTAAGCCATCACTGTTCACGACAAGCGCTATAAGTCACTGATTACGAACTTCTTTTGGCCTGAATTGGATGATCTGGACACCAAAAATACATGGTTTCAATAGGACAGCACTACGTACGACACAGCTCATTAGATATTCTGCACGAGCGATTTGAGTGATTGGTCATCTCAATTGAAGGATATTTGAACTTTCCACTGAGATAGCCATCTTTACCTATAAAAGACGAGGACCTTTTAGGGAGATTACGGATCAATCTAAGGTAACCTAAGATTTTGGTATGTTGGCAAGGTTATTTTTCACGAAGGCTTTAGCATTCTCATTTCTGTTATCTTTGACTGAACACTTTAAACTAAAAATAACTGTAATAGAGAGATTTAGGAAGGTTTCCTGTAGAATATACATGCATACATACATAATTGGTCATTACAACCCTTTAGTCAGGATTACGAACTAGCTTCTCACACCATTTCTGTTGGGTGCGTTAATTTTTATACATGAGTGGCGGAACTTACAGTTTAATGTCGACTCCGAACGACAGATTTTTGAGAAACTTTTCATGGCAATTTTTATTTACTTTCAGACTTTTGTCAGAAATCTGCTGAGAGGAAGTCGATGAAGAAATACTTTTTGTATTTTGATTTGGTGTCTGGCCTGGGGCTCGAACCCTGGCTTTATGTCTAATAAGCCAACACGCTACCTACTAGACTACAACTAATAACCTCAGATTATTTCTTGATATTCCGATGCATGAATCGAATCTCCTCTTATTGTAATTTCACAACAAAAGTTTTAGTTGCCTTAAACCCACTCAGTTTTATCCTACCTTTCATTCCTTTCATTAATTTCCTAAAAATCTGACGCCACTCCGTAGAAGGGTTCTAACGCCATCAATGGCGTGGAAGCTTGTCTTCTTTTAAAACATCTGCTCCAACTCTATATAACTGTCCTGACCCCATCAATAGCGTAAAAGCTTGCCTCCTCCCAAGACTGTCTGCTTTTGCTTGAGTTCTCGAATGCCGTCGGATAGTATGGCTACGTCCTGGCTTTCAACTGCATAGAAGATATCCGCGAATTTTTCTATGTGCACGAAATATTTAATTTTATAAGAGTGTATGCAGCTTCTAGATTATTTCTTTTACCCTAATACTCAGTCTAATGGTTCTGTCAAGGAAACAGTTAAGCAGGAAGCTGTCAGCCCCCACGAAATCCCCTAATGAATTTTATATTAGCCTTGTCTTTCAACAACCTAACCATTGTCTCTAAGGCTATGTGTAGCGGATTTAAATCTAACAGAGCTTCCAAAGCAACTGTATGACACACTCTAGTCTTTATTTCTAGTCCAACTCCAATTGTGCGGTTTTCAGATTCGTTCTCTCTGCGCAGACAATTGGCCCATTGATCCGTATTGGTGTGGCCAACATGTTATCCAACCAGTCAATAATGGGGTTGTATTTATGATATGTCTGGCTTTTCCTGAAATCTCTCGATATGAGCCTTTTGTGATAATTTACTACCCCAGGTAATTTTCAGATATTTATTCTGCACTTTTATGATATTGTCTCATCCATGAATCGAATATTCTTGAATTTACTAACGTCTAATAAGCCAACACACTACCTAATAGACTACGGCGACTTCCTATAGAGTATATTTGACCTAAAATCATGTAACCATGCATGTAATCCATGCAAAAACTCAACTTTACTGCGTCGAAACATAGTCAAACATTTTACGGAAAGTTGTTCATGATGCCATTAATATTGAATAGTTTTGTGACTGTTTAATTGGAATGCTTTTTTTTAACTTCTGCAGTCATTCATAACTCATTTACTAATGCTCTAGTAAGTTATTAATGACTCAAATCATATGTCAAAGATATTCTATCTGATATGAATCCTGAGTTTTTTAATAAAATATTCAAAGATTTCAAAATGTCTGTCTACTAAATATAAGTGTAAATGTGTGTAGTATAAGTAATAACAACTACTGATTAAGCAAAGAAATTACTCATACGTCTAAGTGGTGCTCTTTCACTATGTACTCGTGCATATATTGAAATTACTTCCAAGAATAGTACTCATTGGCCTCAATTTATTGTTCAAAAGGGCATTTAAATTGTAAATGAGAAAATGAGTAATAGAAGTTAGAAAAAATAACAACAACAACAACAACAGCAAGTACTGATTACTTGTCTTGTTTTGCGAGTAATAAACGAAAAATATTAAAATCATAGAAAAAAGAATGAAAGAAATAAAAAGAGAAGAGAAAAGACAAGTACAACGAATCCATTCATTTTATAAATTAGAATTCTTCATTCCTTTTTTTTTGTAATTTGTTGTTTTATTGTTGTTTCATCCTTAAAAATTTGTGATGCGTAACATTCAAAATATCAGTGGAAAATTAACAAAATGAACAAGAAGAAACAATAGAGAGAGGAAGAGAGCGAAAAATAATAAAAATTAAAACAAATAACAAAAATTGTTCATTCGTTACTTCTTATATTAAAAACTAACAAAAACTTACAAACAAAAACTGCAAACTTTCTGATTATTTGTTGTTCGTATTTTAATTTTCTCCTCTAAATAATAGGAGTATATTAGGCTTTGATTATTTGAAAATAAATAAAAAGCTTAGCAAATATTCTTCAGTGAATGCAGGTCTACAAAGACAGTCAAATTTGTGAAAAATACTTACTGACTTAATGCATACATATACGTACATACAGTCAGGATTACGACATAGCTTCTCACACCACCCTGGTTGTGTGCGGTAATTTTATACATGAGTGGCGGGAAATGCAGTCGACTCCGAACGACTTTAGAAACTTTCCATGGCAATTTGTATTTATTGTCCGATTTTTTGCCAGTAATCTGCTGAGAGGAAGTCGCCGAAGAAATATTTTTTCAGATATCGTTTTGTTGGAGATGTCTGACCTGGTTCTTGAACCGTTGCCTCACGTCTAATAAGCCAACGCTCTACTAGACTATGGCGGTTTGATCATTACAATCCTTTAGGCAGGACTACAGTCTTGTTTCTCACACCACTCATGTTGCGAGTGTTAATTTTATCCATGTGTGGCGGGACCTACAGTTTCCAAGCAATAGATTTGAGAAACCTTTTATATTTTATTTACTCTTAGAGTTTCTACGACTACTGAGAGGATGCCGCCTAAAGAAATAATTTTTTCTGTGATGTCAAGATGTCTGTGCTGGGGTTTAAAGTACGTGCTCTCGTCTAATCATCTAATCATCACTCTATCCACTATATTATGGCGACTTAGATGCATTATTTGCTTACCAATAACATTAAGAGCTTAAGTTAGTTAAGATGGATGGTATAACACTTAAATTGGTTTCACCTCAAGCAGAGCAGAAAAGTTTAGAGATGCTTAACAGATTTGAGGGTAATTAGTGAAGATATGTTAGTGTAGTCGCCGTAGTCTAGTAGGTAGTGTATTGCCTTATTAGACGTAAAGTCAGGGTTCAAACCCCAGGCCAGATATCAAAACAAAGTACAAAAAGTATTTCTTCGTCGACTTCCTCTCAGCAGATTTCTGGCAAAAACTCTGGGAGTAAATGAAAACATCATGAATATATCATTGCCCAATTATAACCCTTTAGTCAAGACTACGAATTGTCGAAACATACTGTTTAATGTCGAATCCGAAGCAATTAGTTTTAGTTTACTCTCAGAGCTTTTGCAGGAGAGACTGAATTGCTGAAAAAGCTAAGTCCTTGTGAAGTAATATCTTGCACTTATGATAGGTAAACTCAAATACCAGTGCCATTGGAGGCTGGTGCTCACCATAGTACTCTGATAATGAAATTCCTGTGCACTCTATTCCACTTCGTTTAAGGAATTATTTGTTTTACTCAACTGTCACCCATTCTGACCTATTGGAACAGAGGCCTGAACTAGTTGCAGTATGGCTCAATGCAGGAAACTTCTAACATAATTTGAACTACTACAACATTTGTGAGACCGTAGACGTATATGTTTCAATTATATTACTTCCTTATAAGTTTCTCGATAAGAGATTTGAGTATAGACTCCTCAGCAAAGCCTGCCTATGCTGGACAGGGAGAAATGTGTTTTAAATTTTTAAGAATTCTAACATACCAGACCACTGCATTGTTTTTGAGGCATTGGTCCTTGGCCGTATTTAAGTCAGCGCAATGCTTGTCGTCTTATACATCGGCTCAAGGAGAATAAAAAGTGGATCAGACTGGGAGCAGCCAATAAAATAATTTACTTTAGTTCTAGCAAAGGCATGGATATGGTACCATCCATCATGCTGCGCGTATTAAGTGCCTAAAGATCTTTCGTCTCAGATCTCCAATCTAAAATAACTCATTTTTGACCTATTAAACGTCTCTTTATAGTACCATTCAATCCATCATGCTTCATTGCTGAGTGCCTAAAGATGTTTCGTCTCAGGTCTCCAATCTAAAATAATTCATTTTTGTCCTATCAAAGGTCTCTTTATAGTACCATCCACCATGCTTCGCGTGTTGAGTGCCTCAGATCTACAATCTAAAATAATTCAGTGTGGTCCTATCAAAGGTCTCCTTATAGTACCATCCATTATGCTTCGTGGGCTGAGTGCCTAAAGATCTTTCGTCTCAGGTCTCCAAGGCCCATATAATAACATGCAAGACGTTCAATGTTACGAAGTATTTTCAGTTCGCAGACGTGTATGATTGAAACCAGTGATTGATATGTTTTCATTTGGAATTTAGAACCTTTAGTGTTAAGATCCGTGCTAACAACCATGCCTAACGACTAGTCATTTATACTTGCATTTAGAAACCTACAGATGGGATAAATATTTGTTCCGACTGTATAATAAGATGACGTTGCTGGTATCTTCTAGATGAAAGCGTATGCATTTAAAATAAAATAAAAAAAATTCTCCTAAAAGATGACCAATCAAACAACAAATAGTTGCAAGAAATTTCACTGCAAGATAAGTAAATAAAAGATATCCTTCAACTTCATACGGTCATTGATATCGATGATGAAAGTCATTGTGCCTTCAAAAAATCTGAAAAAATAGAAAAAAACCTAAAAAACAACAGACAACAGCAGCATCAAAAATGTGATTGATCAAGCAGCTTGCGGCAGTACTAACAATTATCAGGGATATTTTCTTTGCTCCTCTCTTTTTTTATTCGAGTTAAAATTCCAAACAAAACATGAAACGTATGATGGCTCTTCACGCATTTACATACTGAGAAGTGTGTGTACGTGTGTTCGCAACAGTATTAGTACATGAGCGTAAGACAATAAGAGAGAGATTAAGTAACAGTATTCGTTTCATACACGTATTGTGTTGTGCTCAATATGTGTGTAACACTATTCCCCAACACGTATCCATTGATTTACCAAGACAAAGCAACTGAAAGGAAAACAAAAAAAGGGGGGGGGGGAAATGAGAAAAATTAAAAAAAAATGCAATGCTTTGCTAACTAAATACAGTTACTCAAACAGTTACAACATGCTGTTAACTGGCATACAGTGGTGGAAAATGTAATTTTAGTTTAAGGAAGCTCACGTTATCAGACTCAGTTATGTTGTGAAACTCGTGGCAACTTATATCGTTCAGTTCAAAATCTGTAATTGCATACCATATAATGTGGCCATAATGGCTGGTAACAGTTTATTGTCGAAAAACTATGGCCCAATGACATTTCCAGATCAAAGTGCTCGCTTCTTCCGTTTAGCAATGGATTTTCCACAATCTTTCTGGATTCTGTGAGACCATATTCAACAGTCAGCATATCTACAGCGTTATGAATGGTCAGCTGGCTTTGGTTGTTGTGTGTATTGGACTTTATATGATTGGAAGTGTAAATCCAAAGGCAAAAAACGCTGTAATGAGACATAAGGCAGCCCCATTTGCAGAGAACTTTGTGAAATAGACAACATTTGCTAACAACAAAGGCGAATCCAATTGGCAACTCCTTGCACAATAGGTCGAGTGTTGTGACCACAATCAACCCATAATGTTCGAAAAGTGGATACGTTTGCATCACCACTTTCTTAGTAGATTTTAACTATTTTCACGCGTTCTTTGGTTATTAAATGATCAGAATTCATTAATGGTATCTCGTTGTTGCAATTGTTATGATCTGGAGTTGCTTGGCAAACTCCAATCTTTTTTATTTATTTATTAGAAGAGACTCCGAATCATAAGTCCGGCTTTCTTTAGGCTTTTGTTAATTCGAATTTTGGTAGGGACAGTGCTTTTGTTAATTTTTGAAAATATGTGGTCACGGAAAAAGATGAATCTTTAATGTTGGCTCTCTAGTCTCTGAAGTCTTCAAAGCAGGACCGACTATTGTTCGAAATACTATCTGAAGTCTTCACAGCAGGACCGACTATTGTTCTAAATACTATCAGATATGACGATTTTTTCCGAGCAACTGTGTGACTGGAACGCCCTTGTAGCTAAAAAAGAAAGGATATTGTAGAGGCAAGCAAAACATTACGAAAGAATGAATCACCTGTGACTAAACAGCTGCCAGCATGTCATTTTTTAAGGCTGTGAGGTATGGAATATAGCTTTGAGGGAATAAATGACACTGTTGGTGTTCATAAATAGACGTCTGCGAAAGATTAGGAGAATATGCCGGACTAATGTAATATTAAATGAAAACAAGCAGGTCAAGAAATAAGAAAGAGAAAGAGGCAATGAATAGATTAAACCATAAGAAAGCCAAAAGACTATATTGTCAGACAATCAGTGGCCCTTGTGAAGTAATATCATGCAATTACGATTAGTAAACGCAAATACCAGTGCCATTGTAAGCTGGTGCTCACCCCAGTACTCTGATAATGAAATTCTTGCGCACTCTATTCCACTTCATTAAAGGAATTATTTGTTTTACTCAACTGCCACCCATTCTGGCCTCCTATGGGAACAGAGGCCTGAACTAGTTGCAGGGGATTTTCAGAGAGTGTAAGCCTTCAAATTCTTGTAAAACATTAGTAATAGCTGCAAAGATGGCAAGAAGTTGAAGTGTAATAAAGTGTTTGCCATTAAATGGATTTCATTTGCATTACTTTGTTGCAATCTTATGCTCCTAACAGGTTTTAAAAAGGAAATAAAAATTTTATATGAATATGTATACATACTTATATACATAATTGGTCATAACATCTCTTCCGACCTGGGGTTTGAACAGTGGCATCACGTCTAATAAGCGAACACACTACCTACTACCTTCACCGACTTGTATATCAAATTTTATTTTATGTTCAGTAAAAAAGAAATTATTGCTATTATTTCCTCCAACACTGCGTATTGCTTTAAGTAATGACATACGCACACATACACACGTGTATATGCTTCTTAGTGTGTATACATGAACATGAAATATCACAATAATGTAGCTTTGGAGGGGAAGCTATCGAAAATGTCATTTTGTCAAAGAAAATGATACGTAAACCAAGCTCGCCGCCGATACCAATACTATGAACTGTATTTAATGTATGGGTATGTATGACAGTATGGGTATGTTTCCATTAAATGCATGTAAGAGTGTGTTCCTGTGCGAAGAAAAAAAAACTGGAGTTATGGAGTTCCATTTACTGTTTAAGAAAAACATTTTTTTTTTGATTAAAATATGGGTGTTGCATGGATGTTACTTTTATCGGAAAGGGGTAACGATTTTAATAAGACTTTTTTACATCATTTATGGGAATGAAGAAACATATCCTATCCATACCTCACCCAACGCGATAGTTGTTTGAAGGCGATATTTCAGTAAGTTTTGGGTATTCCAGTAATGCCTGCCACAATCCTGTTGCCTTCTCAGGATGCTGCCTATTCCTTGATAAATATCCAGATGTTTACTTCATGGAAGTCGCCGGAGTCTAGTAAGCAGTGTGTTGGCTTATTAGGCGTAAGGCCGCAAAAACTCTGGAAGTAAATAAAAATTGCCACGAAAAGTTTTTTAAAAATCTGTCGTTCGAAGTCGATGTTAAACTGTAGGTCTCACAACTCATGTATAAAATTAACACACACAACTTAAGTGGTGTGAGAAGCTAGGTCATAATCCTGACTGAAGGGTTGTAAAAACAAATTATGTATGCTTTGTATCTTTACTTCATGGCGTCCACTTATTGGTTTCGAATCGATTCTTATTCAAATACAAGTGTACTTTGAGTCAACAATGACCGGTCAAATGCCGCATTCTATACGCATGCAACATGCACGATATCCTCTTTCATAACTCAGATCATTCCTCATTGTAATTATCCCACAAAAGTTTAGTTGTCCCAAACCCGTTTGACTTGAAAACAGGGTGCACCTCTTTTCATCTTTTCACCGCGTTGCCCGTCAATCCTCTCCTTTTACATCGCTGAAAAGCTCTATCCTCATCAGCGGCATAGAAATTACCCGCCACGTGATCTTATCTGAATATTTACGTATTCCCACATGGCCTCGTATACAGGTTTGCCTAGCTGATTCTACTTTCCATTTCATTCGATCTCTAGTTAACCTCTTAGATGCTCGTAGAATCTTTTTTTATCATCCAATACCTGAAAAAGTTCACTACTTGTTCCCTTACCTTTAAGTTGTAGAAAATCTTTGCTATCCTCGTATACAGGTCTTCCTAGCTGATTCAACTTTCCATTTTATTCGATCTCTAGTCAACCTCTTAGATGCTCGTAGAACCTTTTTTATCATCCAATACCTGAAAAAGGTTCACTACTTGTTCCCTTACCTTTAAGCTGTAGTAAATCTTTGCTACCAGTTTTCACTCTTTTGTATACAACTCTCGTCATAAGGACATATGGTATGGTAGATGAGTATGAAATCAGAGGCGAGACGATTTATTGGAAATCTGATCATAATTGTAAATCGTGAACAACAACAACAACAACATGTTCGTTAATAAACAGGGTCGTCAATAAAAAATTCAGTGGAATTTTTTTTAAAAAATTTAAACACCACCTAAAAGCTACAGAGGATATAATACATGAATGCAAACAACATAAAATGAATTTAAAGCCTGTTGGAATTGAAAACCCCTCTAAACAGCATCCATTATGTGCTGCTATCGCACTCTTTATACAACAATTGATTGTGTATCAGTTAACGAATCTCTTCTTCATCATTCCTTTCATTTTTTTCTCCGTATTTTTGTACTGTTTTGCTGTTGCTGTTGTTGGTGTTATTGTGTTGCATGCATCCAAACAAAGGACATCAAGTTTTTGTTTTCAATGTGTATGACAGAGTGTTTGTGTTTGTGTGAGTATAAGTGTACAAGAGCATAAAAAGGCTAGTCTAGGTTACAAGTTCTTGTAGGAACAACAAAATAAATACTCATATTGACGCATGTAAACACATACACTGACATACTCTCCCATGAAAAAAGGTTCGCTCTCATGTTTGTACAAAAAAAAACAAGAAAAACGAGAAAGTATGCTTTTGTTTATGTATTGTAGTGTGTGTGTATGTGTAGAGGAGAGTTCATGTTTATACTCTTGTACTTGTTTCTCGTTTTTTTTTTGTTTTGTCTCTCTCTCATGTGATATATGACCGAACTTTGACATCTTTTTAAAAAGGCAACATGACGCAGCAGATTATGTTGCTCACATTGTTAACATATACATTCATACACATGTGTATGTGTGTGTTTGTGTGCAAGAGTAGATTATTTTCTCTTCTTGTTTTATTTATTTTTTTTTGTCACATCTACCTCATATCACTCTCATTGAATGACTTATATGTATGTGTGTGTGTTGCCATTGCTGTTGTTTTAGTATTTTATTTACAGCATTGTTTCAATATCATTTCTTTCCTTCTGTTCCCTTTTTTGTCATAGTTTTTCCTTTTAATTTCTTTCTTTTTTTTTGTTCTGCTTTATTTTCGATCAGTTTACATACTTTGAAAAATTAATTTAATTTTTTATTAAAAATATATACATACTCTTTTACACACATGCATATACATACATACACATAATGTTTCCAACTCAAATATTTATTACTACGAATTCCATTTGTGGGTTTTTTTGTTGAAAGCAAAAAATTATGCTGCATTTGCAATGCATAAATCATTGTAAGTGTTTAAGGGTGTGTGTGTGTGTACAGGTGTATGTTTATAGTATATTTATGTATTAATACATATTTATTTATTAATTTATTTATCGGTTTATACTTTCTTTTTATAAAAACTAAAATTCTTTTATTTTCTTTAATAACTATACATACATACATACATAATTGGCCATTGCAACCCTTCAGTCAGGATTACGGCCTAGCTTTTCACACCACTCATGTTGTGCGCGTTAATTTTTATACATGAGTGGTGGAATCTACAGTTTAAAGTCGACTCCGAACGACAGATTTTTGAGAAACTTTTTCATGGCAATTTTATTTACTCTTAGAGTTTTTGCCAGAAATCTGCTGAGAGGAAGTCGCCGAAGAAATATTTTTTATTTTATATTTCGTTTTGATGTCGTCTAATAAGCCAACACACTACCTACTCGACTACGGCGACTTCTAATAACGATAGCAGTTTTAAAAGTAGCCGGGTTTACAATAGATTTTCAATTTTTTTGCAGTCCATTTCATGGGTCCAAATCCGCCAAAACATCGTTAATCTGAAGTGTTCCCTTTAAATGCAAGGTTAATAATCAAAGAACGCATTAAAACTAACTACAAAAATGGTGATTCGAAAGTAGCCTATTCTCGAGCTTGATGAGATGCTTGTGGTCGCCATAATCGATCTACTGTCCAAAGAATTGCTAAAGAAAGACCACTTCACTCCACAATTAAATGCGGCTGACCATTCATAACGCCATAGATATGCTGTTTGAGTGCGGGAACAACAGATTTTTAATGCTAAAATTTCAATTTATTCCCTGATAACCCCATTTTTCATTCGGTGACTATGTCAACGAGTTAAATTGTCGAAAATGGAGCTCGAAGAAGCCAGATGTGATTCTTGCAAAGCTTTTACATCTGAAGAACAGGAGCGTTATAGTGTGTGTTCATCATTGGAAAGCACTTTTTCTAAAAAGACCATGGATGAACCATTGTCGCCAATTAAGAATGCTATAATAATAGAAATTTTTGTAACTTGTAATTAAAAATTATGCACTGAAGAGTATATGTTTTCAAAACGATATTGTGATAAGCCAGATAATACTACCGATTTTGATTTCCAGAAAGAGTAATTTCACATGGCATTATCAGCTGCAGTCTGCTACAAATTTCCGCATGATCTGAGTTTCAGGTCTTCTTTGCTAATTCAGCTTTTCATTCTAAACTCGATTTAGCCTCATAGTAGCTGATTGCTGTGACTGTCAGATACTATTGTTTTGTCCCTTTATCGTTAGTATCTGTTTAAATTTAATAGGCATATCTTAAGTGCCTATCGCTTGGAAGAAACCAAGTACCAAGTACCAAGTGCTTGTATCGTACTATATGTTACTGACACCTCTGTGCGCCACAGAAAGAGCAGTATCTTATCAACCAAATTATTTCTTTCACTATTATTACTAACCTTCGTTGTGAAGCCTATTTCAAAATCATACTGTCATCTATTCGACATGCCAGGTCATGACGATCCCTGATAAGTTTCTCCTTATACTTTTCAATTACCTTAATCAAAGTCTTCAAGATTATAATCTTCACTACCATATACATTCATACATTATTCATACATCATACATAATTGGTCATTACAATCCTTCAGTCAGTTATGTGGTGTGTATTAATTTTATACATGAGTGGCGGGACCTACAGTTTAAAGTCGATTCCGAACGACAGATTTTTAGGGAAACTTTTCATGGCAATTTTATTTACTCTCAGAGTTTTTGCTAAAAGACTGTTTAGAGGAAGTCGCCGAAGAAATATTTGCTTCATATTTCGTTTTGTTCGAAATATCTGACCAAGAGATTAAACTTTGCTTCACTTCTAATAAGCCAACACACTACCTACTAGACCACGTCGATTAGGCAGCCTATAAGAAAGTTTAATAGCAGAACTCTTGATAAATATATCACAGCCCATCGCGTTTTTTCCAGAAATTTGTGAGAGGAAGTCGTTGAGGATATATTGTTTTATATTTTGTTTCGAGCTATGGCCTCACGTCTAGTAAGACAACACGTCAAATAAGACAACAAGCCTAATAAGACAACACGTCTAATAAGCCAACACACTAATGAGCCAACAGCCCATGACGACGGTTATGTCAATACAAGCCCTTGGCTGATTCTGCCTGAGCTGTTTCCAAGAATGTATTTACAAAACGTGTTACTAAATTTATGCGTCGACTATTATGGCATATTGTATATGTATTAGAGATGAGCGATATTTTCAAAACTGTGATTTAATCACTGTGATTGATAATTCACTGGTAACTACAGTGATTGAAATTGCCAAATAACAGTTACTAATAATGTCGTTCTTTCAAAATTGTTACATACTCAAATTTATTTCATTTTATTTTGAGCGAGGCAGAATTACTATTAGATGATGCTGATTATTTACTTTTGTCTTTTATACATGAACTTTCTGTGAAACTTAATTGTCAAACTTCATATAAAAAAAAAATTGCATTATACAAATAATAACATTGATGACACAACTTTGATTTTGCTTAATAGCTTTTCGTAGTATGTATCTAGTTGTCTCTTTCTTAGGACTTAATGAAATACATTATTGTCATTATTGTTTTCTTTTGGAATACTGTGATCACAATTACTGTTTTAAAGAACAGTGATTAACAAATCACGTTCACTGAGTACAACGTTCTTCAAAAATCACTGGATCGCTCATCTCTAATATGTATAAGTATTTGTACAAAGTTTTTAACTTAAAATCATCTTCTTATAAAAATACATTGTATCGAATTAACGATAAGTTACATTGAGTGCTTTCAATGCATCCAAGTATAATCCACCTAAGCGTATACGTAATATTTTCTTTCAATAAATTTTTATTCAATATATTACTCATACGCTAACAAATGTGTGACCCTTATTAATGTCTCCCTCAATTTGTTAGCAAAGAACACAGCAATAGTGGGAGAGAGAAAAAACTAAATCAATTAAAACTCTTTCAATTGAAATCTCCCTCTCAACAGTTATTTGAAGAGTAAAGAATATAAACTAACACACTCTTCTTTTATTAAGAGTATGTAAAAGGGAAAGTTTTTATACCTTTTTGTATTACACATACACAAGCATTTAATAACACATTTCAACACTTTGTTTTTTCACTATTTTCTTTCTCTTGTTTTGGTTTTTTTACTGGTTTTTATTTTGTTGTACCTCTTGTGTGTATAAAACAAAGCTGTCATTATAGGCTTTAAAATGAATTATGAAGTTAAAATACAACTTAAAACACATTGAGTATAGCATACTTGATAAGAGTATACATAAATGGACAAAAGTAGAGTGTAAGAGAGAGTGAGTGAATTTGAGCACAAGAGAACCTCAACAACAGCAAAAGTAAAAACAATAACGTTATGAACAACAATAAAAATATGAATAGAATATGAAATGTAAAGCATATGGTTTACGTTGAGAGAATTTCTTTGTTTTCTTTTCGGTTTTTTTTTCGGAGGATATTTTTACTCTTACCTAGTTTTGTACACTATTCCACAATAACATTTTCTTGTGTTAAAATATGTTTAAGAATTTGGTAGTTGGGTATTTATAAGTGCATGTGTATTTCGTTTTTTTGTTTAATATTTGTTAACTTATTTATTAGTCTCGTTGATGCCTGTATAAATATAATTTTATTATTCTTTTTAGCGCTTTTTGTGCAGACAATGTATTGAAAAATGCACACGTGTGCGTATTTTCTTGTTGGTTTCATTTCATTTCAGTATATTTTTTTAATGTCATATAGCAGGAGAAGAAATACGAGGGTCATTATTGAAATAAAAAATCTTCTTTGAAGAAAGCAATTAAATTCGAAGAAGTCGCTAAAGTTTATAAATATTTTATTTAGACAGTTTGGATATATTATATCGTATATGTAGTGCAAAACGAAATATTTTTCAACCATGCAGAAAGAACTAACAGTGATATAATTACAATAAAGCTATGTGTTGTATGTCGAAATGTTGTATTATAAAAGAACATATAAAAAGTGAAGTTGTTTTTCATAGTCTTTTTGTATAAATACATGCCGATTATAATGTGTAAATATACGGTAGTCACCGTAGTCTAGTAGGCCCCAGGCCAGTTATCAAAACAAAATACAAAAAATATTTCTTCGGCGACTACCTCTCAGCAGATTTTGGGCAAAAATTCTGAGAGTAAATAAAATTGCCATGAAAAGTTTCTCAGAAATCTGTCGTTCGGAGTCGACTTTAAACTGTAGGTCCCGCCACTCATGTATAAAATTAATACATACAACATAAGTGGTGTGAGAAACTAGGTCGCAATCCTGACTGAAGGGTTGTAATGACCAATTATGTATGTATGTATGTATGAACCCATACAAAAAAAAATCTGTCGTTCGGAGACGACTTTAAACTGTAGGTCCTACCACTCATGTGTAATATTAACACACACATCATGAGCGATGTGAGAACCTGGGTTGTAATACTGACTGAAGGGTTGTAATGACCAATTATGTATATGTATGTATGTATGTATGTAAATATACGGAGATATTGTATAAAAACTGCAACCAGATGATTTATTGCATAGCTCGCAAGCTATGTATGTATATATGATAGCCTTATAACTCCTTCCCCTACACTACTGCCTTGTCGAACTTCAGGATGCCGTTCGATGTCAATAATAATAACTCTCTACTTAAAAGTTGCTCAGCACACAAGTGTTTTCTTCTGCAGCGAATATGCGCCGCAAAGTTACAAATATTTGTTCTGACGATTCGTCTCATAATTTATAGAATCCACATTCTCAAGTTTAGATTGTCTGGCTTGAGAAGCGTCTTCGTCTTTATCAATCTACACTTTCTTTCCACTCTACAGGCAAGCTCTGGACCCTGGCAAGCTTATTTGTTTGCTCATTGCCTTGAGTTCGCACAGCAAAGAGCGACCCTATTCCCACTGCCTAGCTAAATTAGGATACTCAGAGGATCTTATACTAACCTCGTGTCAACCTAATAGAAGCCAATAGAAAGACAAACTGGCTCTCAAAATGTATTGTTAAGTCCCGTACCTACTGTCAAAGTTGGATTGACCATAATTACAATGGCATAAACTTCCGCTTAGGAGACAATCGAGATTCCGAAAATTTCACTCAGAAACCCAATTTTCTTGCTCTCATCCTAATACTTGTCTTTTTTGCAGACGTATTTTAATTGATGATCTGTGATTAAATAGAGTACGTTGCGCTGCAACGGACTTTTTGAAATTATAAAGTTTGCTATAAAAAAGATACGGATCAATGAAGAGACGATATATCTGAGGAATACCGTGCTAAACTTGGTTCCCATTACCCTAGCCCTTGTTTGCTTGGCACTGATTCTCACTTCCTTATACAACGGGCTTAAACTCAACAGAACACCAGCCATCCCAACTTATTTCAGTTTCTATATATTTTATTTGATCTGAGAATATTCTTCGACTGGCCATCAAAGGACTGAAGATATTCTCCTCAAAATCATACAAGTAGTGTTGTTGAATCAGACCTACACTTAGTAAGGAAATATGACCCTAAACTGAAGTTAGTTATTATACTATTATACTTTAAATACCTCATGAATTTGCATTCACAATCTCTCAATCTAAACGTAATAAAAGATTTGTGAACAATTTTGAATTTGGCGATAGGGAAAAGCATCGAGGCGAATTATAAAGTAGTCTAATTGAGATACGTAGCCTTCGTGAAATAACGCAAAAACTCATCGAAAACATCATTAGCTTTCGTTGTAATAATATTCAAAGTTTTATTTTGAAGTTACACAAAATAAATAAATGAAATTTCCTTAAACACCTGACTGCAGCTGCCCTCGTTGGATGTTTTACCGAAAATAAAAAGTTATGCTGTTGACTCAATTTATTTATTTCTTTTTTTGTTTTTTTTTTCCTTCAACAATTTCGAACTTCATTTCAATATTTATTACTTTTGTTTTTATTATTCCATTAGGAATGGAATATTTCAATTTTCATTTCATTCAAATTCTTAAGAAATTTTCAAGGTTGTAAAAAGAAAAACGAAAAAAAGTTTGTTTTTCAACTATAAATTTATTAATTTGACAATAAATCACAATTTTATATTGCTTGTACTTAGCACAATAATAAAATAATAAAAACCGAATAATTGAAGAAAGGTAGAGAGTAAGTTTTTTATTTAGTAGGCGATTTTTGCTTCTCCTGTTCATTGCATTTAGTTTTTTTAGTAAAAATTGGTTATGGAAGAATGGATATCGGCCTCTTCAGAAACTACTGAACAATTGTTAATGACCGTGAAGACTGATAAACCAATCCTTACAGCTTCAAACTGAGCTCCAACGTACCACCTCGAAATACTACCGATGCATTCAAGTTAGAAAATAATAGAACAGGGGATTAAGTTAATGCAAATTTAGAAAATCGATTTGAACAAGAGAATAAGAGATATCTCCGTCTGTATACTAATGGATAGTCAAACAACTTTTAAAGTTCATCAATAAACCAGGATCATCTCAAATATTGAATGTAAGACCCTATCGGCACGTTACAATGCATTGACACTATTTCTTTGAGATGAGTTATTGGACATGGGGGCTGTGAGCATAATGAGATGACAAACGACGTGGCGAAACGAGAGGCAAGAACTAATTACCTTCTTTGCGGACTTACAAAAAGCCATACGAATGAAATAAGTAGGAAATGGCTTGATTATTCTGACCACGACCACTGCTATTATCAAATCAACATTCAAGTGTTCAAATGTATTCACTAATCCAGCAAATTTTGACAAGAATGATTGTCAATATTCCAAACGAAAGCGACATATAAGCAAGGAGAAATAAGATTGCTCACTATGGAAGATATGAGAGTAATAAATTTGTGTCCACAAAGCATCATTTCAGCATCAACATGACTTTCAGAAGTGGCACGAAAATCAATGACCGCCTAGGTTAGCTAAAAACAAGATTATTAAATTGATTCATTTCTAAAAAATGTTGTTAAACTCAAGAAAAACTTATTGAATCATTGCCAGGTACTTAAACAATTTTAAATTGCAAACGGGAAGATTCAAGAATAAGGAAATTGGGTACCCAAGCATAGTCAGTAGACATTGAAAGAGGCTGATTTTTAATATCCGAAATGATACTTGAATGCCATGAAAAGAAGTAGCCTTTATACTGAATTACTTTATATTAGTTCTGTTAGTTTTACTATAAGGGACGAGGATATGGCTTCCACAAAGCATCTCGGTTTTATTTTCTTCTTTCACTTTATTGAAGCTACGTTAATCAGGCGAACCAAGTGATTTCTCTACTGTAGCATGTACTATGATACTGAAGTTGCCATCTTTTGTGTATTTGCAATAATACCCTCATTGAAATCGAATGGATTTTTCTATTCGGTGTAGTAGTAATCTAATCCTTTGCTAAGAGGTGCCAAAACTTTCTGTGATATTGCGGGTGTCATACTCTTTATTCTGCAAATGGTTTCCTACAAGGATTACTTGTAGGTGAGGCATATTAGAGCTTCTCCAGTTTTAAAATTCAAAAATCGGATTGAAAATGCCTGTAAAATGTGATAAACAAAGACGTGATATGTGGCTTAAGAAGTTTATTTCGTCCATTTTTTGTTAGAAAGTCAAAACTTAGCCCTGGTGTAAAGGACGGTAATTCTTGTATTCAATATAAAACACTCTACGCATTGCCTTGGGAAACTATAGGCTTGATTATATTGAGTTAGGTACCATTATTGTTTATGTTAAGGTTATTGTTTCGATCGTGCATACAGTAGCCTGAATATATACATATCTTTAACCATCTATTATTACTCCAATGGTGTGATAGCAATTTGCTCTTTTTAAACTTCAAACTGGTGTAGGTTTTATGCGAGGAAATAAATTTTTCTTTTCATTAATTTTTTAAGTTAATATCTTTTTTATTTGATTTTTAACACAAGGCTTAAATGAAGTCAAGCGTTTTGAATTTCTTTTCTTATTAATTTACGCGAACAAACAAATGCCGGAATAGTAACAGAGCAAACAAAAAAAACTTGACTGTTTTTCTAGATGATGGTGTAGTTTGCTAAAAGTGAACTCATTTATTTATCTATACAAGAAACACTGGTTTTTTTGTTGTTGTTTTTTTTTTGCTATTCTATACTCTTTTTCCACTCTTTTTTGTTCACAAAAAAAATATTTGTTTTTGCAACTCAACTCAACATCTTTTCAACATCACCATCATCATCATCATCAAGTCGTCGTAATAGTAGTAGTAGTAGTCGTCGTCGTCATAGTCAAACTCATTTTGTTTTCATATCTCCTAAATATGCTGTCCGTCCAATTGTTGTCGTTGTTGTCATATTTTTTTTGTCGTTTTTTCTTTCTTTCTTACTGAAATTGCTCTCTTAACAAGGGTCTTTTGTAATTTCTTAATGCTTCGTAAGCATTTCATTTTCTTTTCATCAAGGTTGCGTTTTTAATTATTTCTTCTACACACTACTTCTTTTCAGAAAAAAAAACAAAACTTTTTTGTAGTTTTTTTTCTTTTATATTGGCAAGAAGATATTTTAAAGAAAAAAAAAATATAAAATTTATACAGATTTTAGTTTTTCCTCTGATATTTTCTAATAATGTTAATATGCAGGTAATTAAAGGAATGTTATCTTCAATTACCTTAAATTTCTTTTACTCGAAAAATCTTCCTGTTAGCAGACGTTCTTGGAAAAACATACATACATAATTGGTCATTACAACCTTCCAGTCAGGATTACGGCCAAGTTCCTCACACTACTCACGTTGTGTGAGTTAATTTTATACGAGTACATGAGTGGCGGGACCTACAGTTTAAAGTCGACTCCGAATGACAGATTTTTGAGAAACTTTTTCATGGCAATTTTATTTACTCTCAGAGTTTTTGCCAGAAATCTGCTGAGAGGAAGTTGCCGAAGAAATATTTTTTTGTATTTTGTCTGGCCTAGCGCTCGAACCCTGGCTTTACGTCTAATAAGCCAACACACTACCTACTAGACCACGGCGACTTATTCAAAATACTTAAGTTTATATCAAGATGTACAAAAAACCTTGTAAAGCTCAACCTTTTGAAAATCATTGTTATCGTCGAAAACATAGGCAAGATGATGCTGAATGTAATTTCATTAGACTGGGCGACGTATCCTCCACCTAGGACACAAATCACCACATTGTGGTACCACAAATTATGCTATTGTAGACACGCTTAGCTAACGACGACAAAAAATGCGAAGTGAAGACAACCTCCTCTCTATAATAACAGCCTGGCACTAACACATGAGATGAAAGACAATCACTTCCTCCTCCTAAGGTCCACAGCTTCTGCAGGGGTCTTCCGAGGGAATGCCAATTATATTGGCATGTCTGGAAATGACTTAGAGTGGCCTGTAGTAACTTTAATAGCGTGATGTATGGCCATGCTATTCGAAAGTCGCACACAATCTATCAGTCTAACAGAGCCTAGCAATATTGCACGTGCTCCCTTGCCCTACCACAGGGCAATGACATTGTTTAACTGTGACAATCAGAACACCTACATATATATATATGTTCTGTAACATGTCGGATATTGTGAGTTCTGTACTTTCACTGCCCTGCTCATCAAAAATGCAAATTCCGATAACGTTCTTATGTCCTGGAAACCCCACTAGGATTTGCCTTTGAATGATCTAATGTTTCACTGAGAAATCACTGGCATACATGCATGAGAAAAGATGTCGAAGCGGGGTTTCTGAGGAACTTGATCGTAGTCTGCATGTCCAACTAAATTAAGACATTTGCAGGAAAAATCCTATCATCCAATAGGTGTTGCTTTCAATATTGCATGACCTCAGCTTGGCAGCCTATTTGAAGATCACAACTCTTACTGTACAACCCATAGTTTACTCTGTTAAGCATTTTGCAACCATCCTTCAGAGTTTCAAACCTTACGATCGCTGATATCGATATTGATTTTGCGGCGTATGGATAGGTCATGGATAGATGTTACGGTATAGCATCAGGTGTGATATGTTCTAAATACCTTGAAGAAACTTGGAGGCGCATCCAAACGGAAGTCTACATCATTGAAAGAAGTGCTTAACTCAACTCGGATTGAAAGAACAGAAGGGCAGCACGTGGCCATACTATTAATCGAGATTCTAGAATAATATGGGATCGAAATCATCTGGGCTCTTGCTGTGCTGCAAAAAGTGGGATGAGAAGTTTAGAAGGGCATAAGAGGGAAAACATTTAAATGATTTCACTCTTTTGGCTCTCTGTCTTTTCTGTTACTCTAATTCAAGTGTGTTATATTTTGTTGTCATGAGTTCTTCGTTTCATTTTTTTACACGAAAAATCTTAATTTCTATCTTTACTCTACTGTTTGTTGTTGTTTTTTTTACAGTAAAGGCGACGAAGATGAGTCTCCTATTTTTTCCCCCATTTATTTACGCACTAAAGGAGACTATGGAACAATTTGTTTAGCTGAATAACTGGCGAATAAAGAGAAAAGAGAAACTAATAGTAAAAGACTATGAATATATAATTTGCCATACAACAAGAAAAAAAAGAGTGCAAAACTACAAAAAAACAACAAGAGCTACAGCAGAAAAAGGAATATTTAAGAAAAATAAAATAGGGCCATAATGATAACAGCTAGAAAGGGTTCTCTCGTCTATAGAGCAACAACGCGCCAGACCAACAACAGAAGCAAAACTGAATATCAACCACAGCTTTTAACTGGCACAGCAACTGGCTACAGCTACAGCCATGGCTATAGCACACACAGAATTCAATGTTTATGACGGGGATTATTAAGTAGGGAAAGTATGAAAAAAAATTCCGCAAAAAATAAAAATAAAATCAAAAATTAGTCAGAAGAAAGGAAGAAAGCAAAAAAAAAACAAAGAAGAGAAAAGAGAATAAAAGAAAATGTTAATAGAGGTTAAAAACTAATTGTAGGTTTTTAGATAAAATGTTGATTTAATTTTTCTTTAAATGAAAAGCTTTACAAAAAAAGAGAAAAGAGGAAAAAACATTGAAAGAGTTAGTGGCAGGGGAAAGAGTAGCTGGTAAATGAATGTATATGGTGGTGAACAAGATAAGTATGCAGATTTTGCAAGAGATTAAAAGTTAATAAGATTTTATTTAACCTTTCATTGCTTAAATAAAATGTCATAATCTTACTACACAATGAGGTTTAACAAGGTCCATTAAATAGTAAATGCTAGTGTATCGGAATACTAACAAATAGGATTTATTTTAAAACTTCATACAATTGAAATAAAATACATATGTAGTCTAGCAAAAGAGCTAATCAGTGAATCCTGTAATCCACACACCACAGCGATCCTCAAAATCAACATAATCCATGCTATCGAACAAATTCAGGCCGATTTATATATCAATGTCATGGGAAATTGAACGTTTTAGATGCCTTCCATCCAAAGAACGGTGTAACAAACTTCAAACCACATAAAAAGTAAGCCATCTTGATCACCAGTGCACTTTGTTTCACTCTGTTCAACTAAGGGATTATTTGCTTTACTTAATTGGCTCTTCTCTGATCTTCTATTGACGGTTAAATTCTGACCTAACCTGGATATGCTATACTTCTGTCATTCGGACTCGACTTTAAGCTGTAGGTCCCAACACTCAATAATAAAATTAACACACAAACCATTGGTGGTAGAAGAAACTAGGTCGTAATTCTGACTAAAGGCTTGTAAGGTCCAATTAAGTAAGTAAGTAAGCACTTTTGTGAAAACTTATATAAATCTGGTTCGATTATATGGTTTCTTATAACTCTCTAGAGATGACTTTTGATTTTAAAGTTCTACCTAGAGACTTCTGGTTGAAGACCCGGAATTTCCCGGGTGGACCTTTGAAATTTGTATCGACAATGTCAAAATGCTGGTAACAGAAGCTGTGGTATTTATATGAGATGTTCAGATATCAAACTGTCATCTAGTTTGCCTGGCAATTTTGAAAGCCATGCAATCCTTGCTGGGTAGTGAGACCATCAATGGCTTTTTTTAAAGTCGCAGTAGTTTAGCAGGTAAAATGTTCGCTTATTAGACGTGAGGCTACATTTCAAACCCCTGGTCAGACATCCCCAACAAAACGAAATATGAAAAAATATTTCCTCGGCTACTTCCGCTCAGCAGATTTCTGGCAAAATCTTTGAGAGTAAAATAAAATTGCCATGAAAAAGATTCTCGAAAATCTGCCATTCGGAGTCGTCTTTAAACTGTAGATCCCACCACTCATGTATTAAAGTAATACACACAACAGATGTGGTTTGAGAATCTGGGTCGTAATCCTGACTGAAGGGTTGTAATGATCAATTATGTATGTGTGAGTGTAATTCTGAAAGCCACTCAATGCTAATTGGTTAGTGAAAATCTCTCGGACAGCTACGCTGTGATTAAGCCCCTAACGGATGTCACCTTTACGTTTATCCTCTTCTGTGAATGCTAAAGAGACTTATGGGTTCCAGAATATAGGGATATTGTCGTAAATTGCATCGCTAACGAACTGACTCGGGTCATTACGGCGCTTACGATTTCCGATATGTTGCAAGGCGTTGTTGGTATTCCGTTTGCTTCGGTTAAACTAGCAATTGTGCGCTCGTTGTACAGGGAGACTCAACTTCGTTGGTAGCAGGAGGGTACGCGCAATATTTATTAACTCTGCTGCACTAATATGGATAAGAAGAGGACTGGTTAGCTTTCCTCAATAAATCGCATGATCATCTATACCACAATTGCTACTACGACAGTGATCTACCGAATGTAAGGCATTTCAAAAGACTTTGCAGTCCGTCAAATATATTTTGCAGGAGCTGTTGGTAAAGCTCTTAAAGAAGACTTCCTTTTATAGGCGGAAGATTTTGATTTCTTATTTTCGTTTACGGAGCTCTTCAAAATAAGGGTTCAATTAGGATTTACTTTGGAGTCAGATTGGTTTCCTATAGGAAATGTAAGATCAGGTTTGTTCTTAATTGTCGTAACAGAAAGGGTCTAAATTTGGATCTAAGTGGAGCCTGATCATGTACCATCTCCTAACCTAACCTAAAGACTTTATCTGATTTATTTAGAATTTTCTTCACCTACCCAGAGCTCTGTTGTATGAGGATTTCATAGCAGTCTACTTACTTACATAATTGGTCGTTATAACTCTTCAGTCAGGATTACGAACTAGCCCTTACGTTGAGTATGCATGAGTGGCGGGATCTACAGTTGAAGGTCGACTTCGACCGAGAAATGTTTGAGAAACTTTTCATGGTAATTTTATTTTACTTGCAGAGTTTTTGACAGAAGACTGCTGAAAGGAAATCGACGAAAAAATATTTTTCTATATTTTATTCATATGGTTTAAGTGGTATATGGATTTTGCGGTTTGGTTTTATCTGCTTTGATCAGAAGGTCATATTCACTCGATGTTGAATCGAAATCGTTTATTTTACTATGAACTTCAGATTGAAGTTTAAGTATTAAACAACGCATTTAGCGTATGTCAGGAAAGCCATTGTTTCATGCCCATTTATTGCTACAATAGTCTCGGAGAGATGTTATTATTGCTATGAGTAGAAGAAAGGAGGCTCATTCTTATATTACGCAGAATATATGTACATCTTTTAAGCAAGGTAAGGTCTAGTGCATTTAAAACTACCAGAGATATTCGATCTTATCGAAGTGTAACGGAAGTTTTTCGAGAACCCAATAGGAGAAGACTTCTGTTTTTCACACATACTACAGTACGATAATATTTATTTCCTTTATTTGTATTCCAAATTTGTTTTTTTGCCTTGCGACAATAACTCATATTAAACCTCACGCTTCTATTGAACATTAAAACGTAAATGAAATCGCATACAGTATGAGAGAGAAACCAAACTTAAGTGTAATATGAAGATTGAGAGAGAGAGAGAGACAGAGAGAGAGGGAGACAGAGAGAGAGAGAAATAGAAATTTATTGGTCACTTACGACCTTCGGATAATGTTGCCACATATATATTTTCATAAAATCAATTTGATTTTGTTCTCATGTTTGTTTGTTTAGCAAACAAAACAAATTACAAGACAATAACATTAGAAAATGAGTAACGCCTTTTGTTGTTACACTCACACACTAAGGCAAGGAGACAAATGTTATACAAAGGATAATATAAAATGTGGATAGGATACATACAATGAGGATGTCTTCTCTAACTCTAAATAAGACATTAAAGAATAAATGAAATGTAATATTGGTGGAGAGGACATCAGTATTATATGTATTGAAGAAAATAATTGTTACAGTGTTTAAAATACTAAGACTGCTCAGATTTTTATGTCTTTTGAATATGAATTTATTTAGTGATTTCAGAACCACTAATCTGATAAGGCCGTCAGCTGTCAAATATCTGTCATCTGAAGTGTCATTTATCAAGTGAAAGGTTTGCCATTTACGAATATTTATCGTTTAACAACCGCAGAATGCGAAAAGTGTTGAAGACTGGTGATTAATTGCATTTTGATTAATAACACTTTTCGGTCAAAATTAGGGAGTGCAGCAAGGCATTGGAAATATTATAAAGAAATTCGAGGAGACCGAAAATATAAATGCTGTGGCGAATAATGCTTAAGAAATATGTATGGAAAGAGCAGCGCTCTGTTTATTCTTTTCAAATGAATTTCTGAAGAATCTGTACCCATCTGTAGGTTTGTTCAGTAGTATTTTGTTTCGCCCAGCTTCTTAAAAAGTTTGGTTATTCGCATTGTCCTTATATGAAACTTTCTTTTAGAGTGGCTGACTGCTGCAGTGTTCTCCAAACAGAAGTCATGACAATTTTAAAGGCGACGCAATGCTTGTTGAGTGTCGGAATTTTCCCTAAAAAAATTTACTCGTATTGCCAGACTTCAATTAAGTCCCTAACGAACGTAGTTTAAACGTCCAGCCTTGTTCATTCATAAGTAGCTCTTATATGGGTTCGGGGAAACAAGGATATCGTTGTAAATGCATTGCCGATGAGCAATGCAATCTCAGACATATTACTGGGCATAGGTATTCCAAGTTTATTTTGGATATTGTTCGCACGTTTAACGGGGCGTCTCATTATCGTTGGCGGGAGGAGGGTACACGTATGGAAAAGAAAGCGACTGACTCAGTTCTGCCCTTAAATCGCATGTCCATCTATCGCACAATGGCGATTCTTACAGGCTATTATCGTTTCTGTAGGTATGTCGAAAAACTCGGCATTTCGACTAATTATTTCTGCAGGAACTGTGGGTTTGAGGAGAAGGAAGAGCCCGTCTTTCACCTTATGTATCAGTGCCCTGTTCTTGCCATGAAGAGACGAGGGCTTCTGGCCTCTAATTTTTCGACATCTTTGATGGAACTTTCTGATATAAAAATTGGTTGACCCCTCGTAGAATGTATTGTGTATTGTCACAATGGGCCTAAATGCTGGACTAAGTGAGACTTCTTCTTCGAGGGGATCCGCCACCCATCTTAACATAATAAATTGTTTGCAATTCTTGTTTTTCGATTTCTTACACATAACGTCCTTATTAAACTCTTCCTTATGCAAAGTTTTATTTAACCGTACTAAATAACTGAATGTAGATTCAATTCATAATTGACTTTGTTTTCAAAGGAAAATAAAAATTGTTTGATGTTGAATTCAATAAAAATAATTTGCTAAACTTCACAGTTTTGTTTTGGGTAATAAAGCCAATTATCAAGAAATGTTACTGTTCAAAGTATGAACAAGTAAAACATTGTACGAGGGTGGATCAAAAATTAAAAAAATTTGTGACATTATAAAACGTGTTTTTTAGGTGTCAAGGCGACATGCTGTTGTATTTTTTTTTATCTTTTTGAAGCCATCAATATTTTTTAGTTAATTTTTTTCTAAATTGCAACGTAACATGCTCACCATTATATCTCGCATTCATTGCATTGAAAAAATCTTCTTCTAACCTTCTTTGAGGCCAAGTGAAATTTTACTTTGGATGGAGGATTCAGCCCCCTTGTTTATAACTTTAAAATATTGAGTGAAAGAGATCAAAGCGGCTCGTATGAACTACCAAATTGAACAACGTAGTGGTCGACTAATTGAAATATTCTCACAAGATAACGAAGACACTGCACAAAAAAGCATCCATGCGGTTTGGGCATCCATGAGCCGGCTGAAATGCTTCTAGAAGCTATTGTGTTGTTGTTTAGACGTGAGTCCATGGTTAAAAACCAGTTCTCTTGCAATAAAAAATTGCCATGAAAGAGCAAAAACTATGTCTTCGGCAACTTCCCCCCAGCAATTTTCTTGAAAAAAACTCTGTAGAGTACATAAAATTGCTATGAAAAGTTTCTTAAGAACCAATTGTTCAGTGTCGACATTAAACAGTAGGTGCCGCCACATTATGGGTGATATAAGAAACTAGGTCGTAATCCTGACTGAAGGATTGTAATGACCAATTATGTATGTACATATGTAGTATGTATGCTTGGCAAATGAGCCGTACATTTTGACAGGAGAAAGCTTTGAACGAGGTGGTTTGCTCACAATGTCGGAAAGATTGTATAGAGAACCGATTCGTATCAATGGAATAAGTCCACCACTTTACAAGTGAGGCAAAGGATCAATGACAACAGAAGACTGTATTGCGAGATAAATAGTTCTGTTATAGGTTGTCTAATTTGTAAAGCACACATGAAGAACTATTTTCGATTATGTGGAGGAATGGACATTTTTTTTTGCCAAATTTGCCCTCGTATGGTGTTTCGTATTATGTTATTCCCATATACTTACAAAGGGAAAATATAAAGAAAATTCCAATCAAGTGAACATTTTTGATTGCAGTTATTCATATGACATAACATGTGATGGTCTGATGGTCTTGATTTCGTAATAATTTCCTATTTAACTAAGTAAGAATATTCTTTCTCTGTATTCCTTAAATAGTTCAAAAAAGTCTTTAAACTTTTTAGGAGTAATAACAAGTAGGAAGTCAATATCAAGATCAATTGAATGACATTCTGTGGAAGTTGTAAGATGAGAAATATTAGAAATCTGAGAAGTCTATATACCCTGATATCCTCATTCGTTCGTTTTTTTGTGCAATGAGACACAAGGGTAACAAACAAGTTGCCAAATGTTTGCTGGATGTTAACATGTCTTCAAAAAAATCTTTTTGAAATAATACAAGTCATACGAATGTTCAAAAATAACATGATGTTGCTGCTTTCATCATCATTTTTTCCTTTTGCAAAAAAAGTTATCAATCAAAGTATATGTAAGTATGTACATATGTATTTATAACGTATTGCTGTTATTATTTCTTAAATTTTTTTTTTTTGGAATTCTGTTTGTCTGATGATAACATATCATGTAACAATAACAAACAAGTAAACGAAACGAAAGGAAACGAATAAACATTGTCATTATGATATGTTACAACAAAAATAACAACCACAATTATACACCCTTTACATTGACAAGACAAACAAATTTAATGGAGCAGAAATAATTGGAAACGGAATAACAATGTTGTTCTTGTCAATGTTACACTCTCTTCCTCTCTTCCTCACTTCCTCCATTAGTTTAATAAATAAAATGAAACAAATTTTTGTCTACTTTTTTAAAGAATTTTTTTTAGCTTTAAATGAAAGCAGAAATAGTTGTTTATTCCGATAGTCTATGGGGTAGAAGGCTAACCTGTAAAGTTCGGGGTGGTTGGCCGATTTTCAGCAGAAACTCTGGACTTCTTTGAAAGTCTAATCTATAAGGTCTGTAGGTATGAATAAGGTGCAACAATAATAACAATTTAACACCAATTTATAGCTCACTACATACTCTTTTCCTTTTCTAGTAATTCATAGTCATCTCATATAGAGGTGATGTGGAGTGACCGCCTAGACAGCAATAAGCTACGAACTACAGAGGTTCTCAAAGCAAAAATATCTTATGCCATCGGTCGAATTCAGTCTGATTTTTGCCCCTGAGTCAAAGAAAATTGGATATGTCGAATGCTTACCACCCAGAGAAGACATGGCGGACATTTAAAAGAAGTTTATATTCCACAAATAATGACATCAATAGGTCTTACGGACGTATAAAATATTTTGCGTATATCTCTCACACATTTTAAAAGTAGGAAGAACTTGATGAAAGACTCTCAAATTTTTTTTTTAATTTTTAAAAAACATTGACGTCTCATAAAGCATCTCTCCCATGTTTTTATTATTTCTTTGCTTTGCTGTGGTTTTACGTGTTCCCAGCTAAACAGGTAACTGATTTTATGCAGCATGTCCTAGAAACACCGCCAACTGTGGAAATAAATAGAGCTGTAGTTTTGCTTTAGCGAACTTGGCTTATGGTGACTCTGTCTGACGTTTCTACGACACTCGTTGTTGATGTTACTCTTTTTGTTCAAGAGACTTCTGAGTAGACAATTAGAATGCATACTGTTACGAAAATGGAAATGGTGTTCCATCGTGTAACCTTAAAATGATAAACAAAAGCTACAAATACAAAAACAAAGGACTTGTTTACGTGATCAACAAATAAACAAAAATATAGCAACAACATCAGTTTAAAAAAGGGATAAAGAAGTAAACAAGTAAACAAGTAAACAAGTAAACAAGTAAACAAGTAAACAAGTAAACAAGTAAACAAGTAAACAAGTAAACAAGTAAACAAGTAAACAAGTAAACAAGTAAACAAGTAAACAAGTAAACAAGTAAACAAGTAAACAAGTAAACAAGTAAACAAGTAAACAAGTAAACAAGTAAACAAGTAAACAAGTAAACAAGTAAACAAGTAAACAAGTAAACAAGTAAACAAGTAAACAAGTAAACAAGTAAACAAGTAAACAAGTAAACAAGTAAACAAGTAAACAAGTAAACAAGTAAACAAGTAAACAAGTAAACAAGTAAACAAGTAAACAAATAAACAAGTAAACAAGTAAACAAGTAAACAAGTAAACAAGTAAACAAGTAAACAAGTAAACAAGTAAACAAGTAAACAAGTAAACAAGTAAACAAGTAAACAAGTAAACAAGTAAACAAGTAAACAAGTAAACAAGTAAACAAGTAAACAAGTAAACAAGTAAACAAGTAAACAAGTAAACAAGTAAACAAGTAAACAAGTAAACAAGTAAACAAGTAAACAAGTAAACAAGTAAACAAGTAAACAAGTAAACAAGTAAACAAGTAAACAAGTAAACAAGTAAACAAGTAAACAAGTAAACAAGTAAACAAGTAAACAAGTAAACAAGTAAACAAGTAAACAAGTAAACAAGTAAACAAGTAAACAAGTAAACAAGTAAACAAGTAAACAAGTAAACAAGTAAACAAGTAAACAAGTAAACAAGTAAACAAATAAACAAGTAAACAAGTAAACAAGTAAACAAGTAAACAAGTGAACAAGTAAACAAGTAAACAAGTAAACAAAAAGCAACAACAAACATTTCCAGAATAAATGCAAACAAAATGCACAAATAACAATAAGGAAACCAAGATGTTTACATTTATGGAGATCACGAGAAGGCGAAACCACATACATTCGACCTCAAGATCATTCATCAGATTGTTTACGTCGCCATATAAAAAGCACGACAAACCAGACAACGGAGTCAGTCAGTCTTGTGTGAATACACGTTGCGTGAGAAGAGAATAATCGTGGTTTGATGATCTCCGTTATAAAGATCTGTCGAAAATTTGTTAGTGTTTACGCAGAAGAGCGTAAAGAAGAATAGCAAACAAAGCAAATTGTTGTTGTTTACATCAAGTTGTGAACAGTAGCACACAGAATTGTGTGAACAATAAAGAATTTAATTAAAACTGAAAATAAATTTATTTTTTTTTGCAATCTACGAGCTCATATTTCAAACGTTTTTAAAGGATAAAAACGTAACAATACTGAAACTCCTTAATCCTCTAAATTCCCCTTAAAATTCTAAATTTTTACAATAAAAAAGCATTTGTCTTCCACAAGTATACGACCACTTTAACTAACTACCTTAACACCACGCATAATATGGTGAAGGGCTACGCATAGCTTGTCTCAAGTAATTATCAATTTTAAACCATATCAAAACCATTTGTGGACGAGTTGTAACAAAAACAAAGACGAACCAAATTGATTAAAAAAATCAGGTACTCAAGTCTGATTTATTTTCTTTTTTTATTCAAGCTAATAATACTTATCGCAACAAAATTACGTTCATTATCTTTTGCAATCTGTTGCAAGCAATTACTAAATGTTTTATAAACATTCCGCCATTACGTTAAACTTTCAAAGGAAGCATAAACAATTTCATTTTGAATTATAAACATTAAAAATCCTTCTCACCTTTCTCATGAATTACTTCATGGCCCCATTACTTTCTAAAGCATTAGCTTGTCTGATTGCTCTATTACTCTATTAGTACTTGAGATAAATATAAAATCATTATAACGAATGCTATATAACCCTCCATTAAGGAAATTGTTGCAGTTTTACTAAATATATGTATACGCTCTGTTAAATGATTGATTTGAAAATGATTTTAAAATCATTCATTCATTAGTTCATTCATATTCTATTTTATGAAAACCGTTTTTCTTTGTTTCTTATTCTCTACTCTACTATAGTCTTCTTTAAAGTGCATTATAAATCAAATGAATGAGCATGTAAAGGGCTCTCATTCGCATAATATTATTATAAATCATCGTCAGTATTAGTAAGGGAGAGGAAAAGAGAGAATAAAAGTTCCAGTAATATTACTTATTGTTTTGAAAAATATTGTACAAGTACACAGACAAAGTTACCATTAAATTGTTAATAAAACAGACTGACTAACGGTAATGTTATCTCATCTGATTAATATTTATGTAAAGTAAGCGGGTATATACATAAGCAAGTAGACAGTGATCTAATATTCCCTTCCTTTTTTATCTTTAAAACTTCACTTGTTAGAGAAAAACAGTAGATCGCATTAATAGCCATCTAAATATCATCAGGGTTTAAATACAATAAAAGACAGGTTAATCAGTGACATCTCACCACTTAGGTAGGTAGGTAGAAGTGGCTGTCCGCTCGATGGAGTCATGAGCGGACACACTTAGGCCGCATCTGACCACTTACTATTTCTCTTCTACGCCCAACATCACAATTCAACACATTCCTCGGAAGGCATCGTTTCCATTCTACGACAGTTGGCAACCCTATCAAGCTAGAACTTGCTTAAGAGAAAATAATTCTTGCTTACGAAACTCACAGAGAGCAAGGGATAAAACCGGAAACCGTATAATAAGCTGAAGAAACTTATTCTGATTTTCTAAACGACCAATACTCATGATATGTGCACCTCTCATGCTGTAGGGTGTGTTGGAACTTGATAAATTCGATATGGGAACAAGGAAAGAGCAAATAGTGCTTATGCCTATTATGATCGAATCTGTTTATATCGTGATTTTACCTAATTCACCTCAGCCAGCCGATGATCATTACAGGTTCATGCTTCCGGCAGATAGTATGGCGAACGGAAATTTTCCATATGAACTGGAAACACATAACTTTTGAGGGTAACAGATTAAATGAAAAGCGTCGTGCAGAAGGAAATCCAGTCTGCAAACCAACAACAAAAAATTTAAACAAAATATGTGAAAAATACCACAGCACTAAAAGGGTTAATTACGGAGATGCGCCTATCAATTGGCATGTGTAATGTCGGCCTGGATTGGATGGATGGATTCCCGGGACGGCTATCTGCATTACTTCGGGAAGGGTTCAGAACGATGTCCTGTAAGGTTGTCTACTCTCCCACGTCTGGGTACGCCATATTTGAAGCCAGCTTCATGCTATTGTCTCGTCTTCTCATGTATCATTCTGTCACACTGGATCAAGGTCGACCTTCTTCCTGCGGAGTACACATTCTACGTATCTTCTCACAGAGCTTCACTTCGTCTCGCTTTCGAGCATTGCGTCAACAATGTTGTCGGGTGTGAATTCGCCAATGTGCTCAATCAACACATTCTTCTTGTCTTGCCAATTGATGCAATGGTAGAATGTGTGTTCAGCGTCGTCATTCATTTCCTCGCAATAAATGCATCCATGATCATTCACCTTGCCCATGCGGTGTAGATATTGTCGGAAATAACAATGACCCGAAAGAAGACGTTCTGGGTTAACGATACACAGATCTAGGACAACTGAACTGTAACAAACATGACATTTTGACATAGTGCTTTGGAAGCTCTCCTGACGTTATACTTAAGTAGTGGTTTTGCTGTCGGACACTGGGGTGATGTTAGTTGATGGAAGTCACATATTAACTGAGACTTACAAGTATTTTACCCATGAACCAGTCAATAACACAGAATAAATTTATTGATATTCACTTCTTCTTAGTCGCTACAGCTTCTCAGGATGACGGTTATAAAATATTTTCAGCCTTGAGATGCAAAGCTATTAAATACCAGATTTGTCTGGTTTCCATGCAAGTGGGTTGATTTAAATTAATAAGTGAAGTGTATGTGAAGAAACTTTTTTGCTGCTGTAGAGGGTTATACTGATATCATGTCTGAATTCATTCCAATTAGAAGTGTTATAAGCTGCAACAAGTGTGTCAGATACGTTGTTATCTCTTATGTTTCTATATGTAGAAACTACAATGAAGATAATTGCTAAATATTTTACAATCTCTACCAAGTTTACTTGTAAACTACGGCTCTTATAATTCAACAAAGTAATGTAAAAGATTTTCTGGCAAAAAAAACTCTGGGAGTAAAAGAAAATTGCCATGCAAAGTTATTCAAAAATCTGTCATTTGGAGTCGAGTTTAAATTGTAGGTCCCGCCATCTTTACAATTAACACATAACGGTGATGTGAGAAGTTAAGTCATAATACCAACTGAAGAGTTGTACTGAGCAATTAAGTACGGTAAGTGAATACGTGAGATTTTGCTTAAGTAAACATATGTCACCGGAATAGTCTGGTGTATAGAGATCCATCGCTATAGTAAATAGAAGCGCTAGAATACAACTTTGCATGCCAATTTTCAATAGAGAGATCGTATAATATGATATAGGATACAAAGTCTTTAAAAGATATGTTGAGTTCACTAGAATATCTTTACATTTTAGTGCCTTCCGGTAGGGTGACAAAGCAGTTCTCGTAAAGCTAATTCAAGTTTTAAGCAGTGTTTAATGGTCCTAACACTATGGACTGCGCATGATGGACGAAATTTAATAGAATTCAATACGATATGATTTAAGTTAAGGAGTTTTTTCTAAGCATCTGAAATTATAAATGAATTCTAATTTGTAAAAAGAACAGAAATTCTGTGTCGGCTTATTGCTGATACCAATTTTGTGTAGGATATTGTAAAAGAAAGAGGCAAGAGAAAGTAGAATTATTCTCCTTTAAAGACTTATAATACTGCTACAGTTTTACTAGTATTGGTTTAAAGAACCTACTTGTATACGTGTGTGTGAGTGTTTGTATATCAGAGAGAGCGAGAGAAAGATTTTTGATGCGTTGAGTAGTATTTCATGTTTGTAAAATCACTACCGTGAAGTGTAAAAGTTACTTTTTCAACCGTTGAGTAGCAGACATCGTTGAAGCAAAAAAAAAGGTGTTGACGTTCAGATGAAAACGCATCCTTCTTTTAATGTTTTCAACACGATTTTTAAGATGAAGGCTGTTCTGTTTATTTTAAAATTTTTATTTTCATTTCTTATGTACATTAAAAAAAAAAAAAAGAAAATAATATTGTAAGATTCAAAAGAAATAAAAAGCAAACAAGATGTTTAAAGGAATTAAATGTATAGAAGGGAAGTGGACATATTTATGGCAGTAAATTAATACTCTTGAATATTGTGGCTCTTTAAAGGTAATTTCCTCATCTCTTTCTTAAAGAAGCTCTTCAGTTTATTGCCAAAAATAGTGACAAACGATTTTCAATAGCCACTTTTGAGAAGAATAGGTTACTCACAATATTATAATTCACTGGGAAATATAGGTCTCGGTCTTGACCTGATCAAAAATAATTTTTCTATTCTATTTGATTGACTTTGATTTGATTTAAGATGACAGCTTCATTCAGGTAGTATAATGGCTGTAATCGTGATTCGAACAGATCCTTTTTATTTTTTTATTATTATCACAGGATAACACTTTTTGTTGACAAATATGATAGAGTAAAAGACTGTAGACAGAAATTCTATAAGTTATCTTCTGTCGTCGTAGTCTAGTAGGTAGTTCATTTGCAGAATATATAACATAGCTTGGGATCTCGCGGTTAGATTTATATGAGTTTCATGACACGTAACACAGTTACTAAAGTATACAATAGGGTAAATTCTGAAATTTGTTGTCCGTATGTATACGTTTGTGGCTGAGTGTAGATAGTGTGCTGGCTTATTAGACTTAAGGCCCGATTTCAAACCCCAGGTCAGACATCAAAACGAAAAAAAAAAATATTTCTTCGGCGACTTCCTCTCAGCACATTTCTGGCAAAAACTCTGAGGGTAAATGAAAATTGCCAAAAATACCACGATTTGACTATATTTACTGGAAATGTAACGATCCAACTTTCTCTATCTAATTGGGAATATTAATAGGAAAAGAAAGAAAAACTGAGTCATCATGACTGTTGCTCAACTGTCAGCTCATCAACATCACACAGATATGTCCACCTAAAGGAGAAAAAAATGTGAGACTTAAGGACTCTACCCCAACCACGACATTAAAATGTTCTGAGTGATTAACACTCAACAAGGTAGAGAAAGTGTCCTATTGTCGAAACACTAAAAAAATTAAAGTTAGACACGAAATATAGAGGCCGCCTTAGCGCTCAGTGGTAGAACATAGCTCTTTTTATGTTACATGCGTGAATACTTCATAAAATGGTAAGAAAATTCTTTAAAGGAAACAAGGAAAAAGGGAAAGAAACGGCGGTCATATTCAGAAGAAAAACACAAAAGCACAAAATAGGGCAGAGTGAGGAGGTTATTGCATTCTTGTGGTGCAAAGATGAAAGCAGGTATGATGTAACTGACATACAGTTCTTGCTTGGGGTTTGTAAAGATCATTTTTCAAAACATCTTGACAACAATGACGCGATCTTATTGAAACCAAAAAAGCAATACACCGGGCTCTTAAGAACACAGCTATTTGAATTGTGTAATGGTGTAAGTTGGACTTTATATGGATGGTGATGCAAATTCAAATGCAAAATATGCCATATATAATATATATATAGTCCCATATATAATCCCAATTGCTAAGAATCGACACATATTAACATCTGTCACATTTTCTTTAACAAAAGTGATATTTTGCGACAGCACACACATGGCGATGTCTTCCAAGCCTGATCGCTTCTGTAGCAGTTTCAGTCTCTCTAGATTTTTTATAATTTTAGCAATTTGTTGGTCAATATTGTCTACAATAATCATCGCATAGTATTCAAAAATAAGGCCACATTATAATTACTACCTTTATTATAAAGGCTGACTTTCAAAATGTATCAATACAAAGTTTGTATGCAGTTCTACTACGATATATAATATATGTAGATATGCAAAGCTATCAAAGAATGCATCAAGAATAAATCCGATGCCTGACTGCTTTTTGGCTGCGTTAAAAATACACATTGACGACGTTTTGAAATAGTATACATTGTAAACATTTTGTACAACGGCTTTATGAAACACTATACTTTGTTCAAACAAAAAACAACTAACATTTTAGAAGTCAGCCAAACATTAACTATTTTTATGTAAATGAAACATTCGTAAATTGCAAACTTTTCACTGCATAAAATACACTTCAGATGGCCGATATTTTACAGGTGACAGCCTTACCACATCAATGGTTTCATTGACTTTTTGGTAACTTTTAGAATCACGAAAAGCTAGCAATGAAGGAGTACTAAATTAAATTTTTTTATTTTTTTTTCTGTTTTAAAAACTTGTTCGAATTCTTTTAAAGAAGGCAGCGTAGACAGCTTTTCATCGGGTTCATTTACATTTTCAAAAACTCTTTGTTACACATGTACAGATATAAAACGTGTCTATAAATTATAAACTAACGAATATTAATGATGTATTTTTCATATTTTGTTGTTGTTGTTGTTGTTGTTGTTGATTTTGTTTTAATATTACAAAGGTGAACAACGGAAAAAAAGCGAGATGTGAAAACAAATTATTCTAATGATAACGGATTTTTTTGTTTGTTGCTTCATATGGCTCTTTGTTTTCCAAGAAATTGCAAAGAAAAGAAAAGAAATTAGAAAATCATAAATTTCAATCAAAACTAAAATTAGAACAAAAACGTAGTATATTTGAAGCAGACAAAAATTATTTTTAAATTTTTAGAAAACATGCTTTTCTTTATTTCTTTTTATTTTTAGAAAATTTTAGCATAAAATTTAATATTATTTCACAGAAACAATATGTTTTTTTATCACTTTATGCTATGGTTAGGTTAACATAATATTTTCCATTCATTATACTATACTACATATTTTATATGGTATTTGTTATTGTTGTGTTATGCTTTGTTTTTTCTCTCTTGCTCTCGCTCTCTTTTTTCTTTTTGAAATTAAATTCCAGTATTTTGTAGCATATTTTATGGGTCATTGTTATTTATTATTGTGTTATTTCTAGAACAATAACAAGAATTTGATACTGATTTTCCCCCCTCTCTCTCTTTCGCTTTTTCTCTGTTTTTATGTGCGAAGACAAAGAGAAAACGTGTTTTTTTATTTGTTTTTTTGTGCTTTCTAACAACAAAACACTGAAGTGAGAGTTTGTTTTTATGCTTTAATGAATGAATGCCATTACAGTGCTTAGTAGTGTGCGTGCTTGAATGACTATGTTGTTCTTTTGTTGTCGTCTGTGTGTCTCCTTTAGTTTGTTATGAGTGGTTTCCCACTTTATTATAGTTTTTCTCGTGGTGTTAAATGTCACTTCATTTCACACACACTTTATTGTTCGCTCTTCAAAAGAGCGAAATATGTATGTGGTGAGAGAAATGCTCTGATTTGTTTGATTACGCGGCGTATGAGTTATATTGCATATGATTTTAATAAATAAATATCAATCATACGCAACCATTGGAATTTTATTACAGACTGTTTTACACTTCTACTCTGGTATACAGGAAGAGTATAAAGTATACAACAAAACGAAATTTGAAAAAATATATCTTCGGTGACTTCCTCTCGGTAGATTTCTGGCAAAAAATCTGAGAGAAATTAAAATTGCCATTAAAAAGAAAGTTTATCAAAAAAAAAAGGAATTGTCGTTCGGAGTCGACTTTAAACTTTAAGTTCTGCCAGTCTCGTGTAAAATTAACACACACAACATAAGTTTGTCGTGTTGTGTTTCGCTGCATTTATTCAATGGCTATTGACCCACTCTTATTCATGGATTTTTCTTCTTCTGGACTGTCTTCAATAAAAATTGCAATGTTAGGCTCCATGACAAAGTAGTGAGATTGGTTGCAATACAGATTGGAAGAGGGCTGCGTATGACTTGTAAAAGCGCCACTGAATATCCCACTACGCGAACACGTTTTCCTTTATCCTATCTGGGTATCCACAGACTATACCACGTATGTTAGAAGACCTTACATTTAAATTTCTGTTTTTATTGTCGTCTTTTAAAAATTATTTTCTTATGTGATATATTTCGTATGATATTCTGTAATACAGTACGTGATAGAGTACAGTGAGCGCCATAAGTGAGTCTTTTGTCCTTAAGTATAAAACAGTTTTGTTCTTAAGTATAAAAAAGTCATTATCATGAATTGTTATTTTTCTTTTAACATTTTATACGTAATAAATAAACGTTTTTAATTTTGGAAATTTATTCGACTATTCTCATTTACTTTACTCGTTATCCTAAAAAATGAATTATTTCAGTGCTGTTTATTCACTTTTGGCGCTCAGTGTATGTTGATTTATTAGACGTGAGGCCACAGTTCAAACCTCAGTCCACGGACATTTTCAAAAGAAAGATTTTTAAAAAATATTTCTTCCTCTCAGCAGATCAGTATCTATGGCTGCTTTAATATTTATTCCGTAGCTATTTTTGCAATCATTAGTTCAGTTTGAATTCAATTCATCCAGAAAAATATTACATTCTGCCTTGCTTTCTAATATCACATGTCAGTGAATACTTGTTCTCTGGCAAATTAAAGTCGTTATTATAATAGGAAGTGGCCGTGGTCTAGTAGGCAGTGTGTTGGCTTATTAGACGAAAAGCCAGGGTTCGAGCCCCAGGCCAGACATCAAAATAAAATACAAAAAGTATTTCTTCGGCGACTTCCTCTAAACAGATTTCTGGCAAAAGCTCTGAGAGTAAAATAAAATTGCCATCAAAAAGTTTCTCAAAAATCCGTCGTTCGGAATTGACTTTAAACCGTAGCTCCTGCACAATCAACCTAAGTGGTGGGAGAAGCCATCTAACAATTACAAACCTACATTAAGGTTCTAGAAGTTGACAGACTAAAAATAAATGAAGTATAGTTAGAGAGAATAATTGGAAAACGAAATATAAACATGGTTTTGTTGGAGATATCTGTCCTGGGGTTTGAAAAGAGGCCTCATGTTCAATAAGCCAATACACTACCTACTAGATTACGGCGGTCTTCAGTCTCTCCCACTAGAGGTGTTCTTCTTCTTCTTCTTCACTTTATGTACATATAAATATTGCCTTTAGGTTCGTCGTGAATTCTTAAAACTCACACTTTACTTTCTTAGTACACCCCTTACTAAATTTTTTCGATCGAAATACAATATTTTAGTGCCTGTATAATACTGCAATAAATTTGGTTGCCCTAAAGTTTAACTCAATTTTTCTAGTAAGTAATGGTGACTGTTTAAAATTTTAAATTCTCTTGCCCAACTCTATTTAATGTCACTGCTGCTGCTGTTTCAGTATCAAATAAAATTTATACGTTAAAATTGAAACCGACTTCGGGAATTTCAGTAAGAGAGATAGAGAGAGAGAGAGAGAAAGAGAAAAGAACACGAAAAACAGAAATAAATCTTGTTGTTATTTTATTTAAATATCAAAATGGGAGAAAGTTAATTTATAACCAAATAAAATTCACACACTCTCCCTTTCTCTCTCTCACTCTCTATTATAGTTTTACAAATACATGCACACACACAGAAATGAATATAATTATATTATAGCATATTTTAAGGAAACAAACTTAATTAAGTCAATATATTAAATAATATTAAGCCAGAATAATGGTTGGTTGTTTGGTTGGTTGGTTTGTCATTGCTACAGCTACTGTTACCAGCCACGAGCTACCAGTTACAGCTACTGGTGGTACTTTATTTGGCGGCATTTCATTTTAAAATGCACAACAGGGGAGCCATTATTTTACTTCATTAAACTACAATATTTTTTTTGTTTGTTTCCATTCTATTGTTGCTGTTGTTGTTGTTGTTGTTGTTGTCATTGTCATTGTTTTTGGTGTTATATTTCCTTTTTTAAATAAAGTGTAAAAAACACTTACACTCTTACACACATACTTATACCACAACTAACCGACCGACCAGATAGACTACAATAGCAATATAGAATGACAAGAATAAAAACAGGAAAAACAAAAATAACAACAAGCATATAATAACCAAAATGTTTACATACATACAAATACATACAAACGTTTATAAATGAAACTTATACTTGCACACATACATAGACATTCATATATGTACACTCACACAAAAGCAGATGAAAACATTAACCAAACAAACCAACCAGCCAGATAACCAATACCAACCAAAACAACATCAACAACTACAACAATTACAACATGAATAACAATATCGATAGGAAAAACCACATACGTATACATTTTAACACACATACATATGTATGCATGTATATATTCATTCTTACGATATCAATACACTAATACATACAAGCATAATACATTTCTTACAGAAAAAAAGAAGAAAAATAACTGAAGGACTATGCACAGGGAGTGTTTGGAATGTTGAAATAAATTGGTGAATGAATGATTGAATGCAATATAATAGAACAGCTATAAATATCAACAATATTAATAGCAAATTATCTGTCCAGCAGACTATTTCCAGTTTTTTTCCTGTTTGTAGTAGAGAAGCCAAAAAATAGTCTTTGAGACACCAGCTCATATGTGAGAATTATGCTCCATTCTCAGTCCTATAATCATTTCATAAATCATATTCGTAAGAAACCAAGAACATTTTTAGGTATTTAAAAAATTTTATTTTGTCAGGAAACCCTTGCATTGTATTCATATGATCCTCGCTCTATTTATACGACTTAATTTTTATATCTGATAGCTTCGCTATCTTTCTTGAAATTATTCTTATTGGATGTTTGATCTTTGTTTTGTTTCCTTCTCGTAAATTCCTATGGATTTGTTTGTGTATTTCCCTTTTACCCTGGGATGTGTGTATTTTGTTGTTCTCTATTTGTCTTGGTTTTTATTTTTATTTTGCTTCGTTTGTTTTGTTTTGGTGTAACAATATATTCATAGCCGTCTGAATTGATGGTAATGAATCTGTTAGAGCCCTTTTTGAAAGAACACGGCCCTGTTACACTTCAAGACAATTATGTGTATAGAACAGTAACTTTTTCTGAATTACTCTTCCGCAATTAGTTCAAGATTATCGGAGTCCTATGTTATATATATTTTTGCTTGTTAACGAAACCGCTAAGTGAGAAACGAGCTTCATTGCTACAGAAAAGTTTTGTTTTCCCAATCAGTACATCTGCAGGAGATTTGATCGGCCAGCCGGCTTTAATTGTTACGTGATTTGACTTTACCTACTTGAAGGTTCAAATATAAATACGAAATATAAGATAACAAATCGAATTACTTGTCACACTTTAGAAGCAATATTTTCGGCAAAGTACTCATTTCAATGATGCAAAAGCCTGACCATATCTGTAACGTGTTCTGACTTTCAAAATTTCTTTAAAATCTTGCCAGTCCCTTGCATAGTAGTTCGATTATATTAATAAATGGCAAATCTCTTACTTTATAAGTGAAAGGCATTTAACAGCTGACAACAATGTCAAACTGTCTCTTTTGTAATCACTAAATGGACTTGAAGTGATAATTGATCATTATAATCCTTCAGTCAGGATTACGACCTAGCTTCTTACACCACTTATGCTGGGTGTGCTAATTTCTAAACATGAGTGGCGGGTCCTACAGTTTAAAATCGACTCCGAATTACAGATTTTTGAGAAAAATTTCACGGCAATTTTATTTACTTTACGAAGTTTCTGCCAGAAATCTGGTGAGAGGAAGTCGCCGAAGAAATTTTGTTTTATATTTGGTTTCGTTTGAGATGTATGACCTGGGGTTTGAACCGAAGCCTTACGTCTAATAAGCCAATATACTACCTACTAGACTATGGCGACGTTATTACACAAATACAATTTTGGGCATTGCAAACATTTAGTCAGGATTGCGGCTTGGTTTTTCACACAACATATGTTATGAGTCGAGTTCGAATTCGAAAATGAGATTTGAAAAGCTTTTTCATTGCATTCTATGATACGAGACATATATAAATTTAATGAATTTAAAGCTTAAACTCTCGAGTACTCATTTAGTAATGTATTATACTTCTCACTGTATACATACATACATACATAATTGGCCATTACAACCCTTCAGTCAGGATTACGGCCTAGCTTCTCACACCACTTATGTTGTGTGCGTTAATTTTTATACATGAGTGGCGGAACATACAGTTTAACGTCGACTCCGAACGACAGATTTTTGAGAAACTTTTTCATGGCAGGTTTATTTACTCTCAGAGTTTTTTCCAGAAATCTGCTGAGAGGAAGTTGCCGAAGAAATATTTTTCTGTCATATTTCGAACCCGGGCTTTACGTCTAATAAGCCAGCACACTACCTACTACTACGGCAACTTCTACTTCTCACTGTATACCAACGATTATTCATGACATTATTGATTAATTTTTTGTGAAAATAAAATATGCCCAAATCAATTCTTAGTCTTAGCTAAAGTAATAGGATGTGGTACACTTGTTTTTATTTCCAAAACTTGGTGGATCTTGAAGAGTTAGGAAAGTACAAAATGAGAAAAACGGCGTAACAAATTTATTACAACGGAGGGTGGAAAACATCAGTCTTTTATTTTTTGTACTATTTAGTAATTCAGTTATTTCCCTTAACTACAGGTACTTTTTTCAAAAATTTCCTTACTTTTCCTATTTTCCGATTAGCAATTGAACCATGATTGCTTTTTATTTATTATAATTGCTATACACAGAGTCCATAAAAAACAAAAAATGTTTCCTTGCGTAAGTAATTCTTATCATATTTGAACAACAATGAAAACAATAAAAAAAAATAAAAACAAAATCATCAGATTTATTATCATCAGAAAAGAAGAGAAAAGAACAGCACAGAACAGAATAAAACAGATGAAGTGTAGTGCCTTGCTTTAACAATAATCTATGGATGGGAGTACATCTTAATTTGTCTACTTCCGTTAAAACTGAACTCAATCAACTAAACAAATGGAAAATTATGCTGCAAAATTAGAGGGGCCAAGTGGTCACTAAACTACTCTTGGTTTTCTTTTTTTTGTTTAACAGAGATTTGTGTTTAGTGTGTCGCTGTGTTAGTGGTGGTTGATGTTTATTTATTTAAGTTGTGTGTGTTTTGTTGATTTACTCTCTTCGTCTATTCAACTATCTCAGCAGCTGTACATTTGTACACACACATACACGCATTCTTTTTGTTTCATTGACAATAGAATGTAATTTCTTGTTTTTTTTGTTGCTTTTGTTTGTTGTTCGCTTGAATGAATGACTGACTGACTGAATGAAGGGAAAACCTCACACATTTTATTGTTATTCAGTTGTTATTACTGACACTGTTGCTTAAACAGTTATTTTTATATGTTCATTGTATTTTATTTTCTTTCTTTTATTTTTATTGTTTTTTTTTTCTTTCACCGTGTTTGTTGTTGGTTTTAGTGGTTGGCATTGTTGGTTTTGAAGAGCTCAAAACGTCGTCTATTGACAGCCACTATCGTGTAAATCGCAATGGCCATCATTATCTTTATTTTCAATTATTTTTTGTTTTCTTTATTAAAGTGAAAATAATAACAAACAAATTTCGATTTTTGTTGTTATAATTGAGGCATCCTCTATAAAAATGCGCAGTCGTATAATATCTGGATGAGATGTTGAGGATACTGGCTTGGCTTTAAAATGTTTGAAGTTGGTTCAGGTATTCATTGCTATCTGCTGGGACACATACATACATACATAATTGCTCATTACAATCCTTCAATCAGGATTACGATCTAGCTTCTCACACCACTTATATTGTGTGTGTTAATTTTATACATGAGTGGCGGGACCTTCAATTTAAAGACGGCTCCGAACGTCAGGTTTTTTGAGAAAGTTTTCATGGCAAGTTTCTCAGAGTTTTGCCAGAAATCTACTGAGAGGAAGGCACCGAAGAAATATTTTTCATCTTAAGTTTTGATGTCTGGCCTGGGGTTTGAACCGTGGCCTCACGTCTAAAAAGCCAACGTACTACCTACTAGACCGGGACGCTCTTTCCATTTGTCAACACGACTTAGGTAAGTACGGACATGCGCAGGACTGCGCAGAATATCTGGATAAAACTGGATAGAGGGCGCACCACAAGTCTGCTTAAGCCTCAAAGAAGTACGCTCAGTATGGTTTTTGGGTTCGCTATGGGCATGGTAGGCATATTGGTCACTTTGCTAATGATTTCTGCAAAAACTGCAGGGATGAGGAAGAAGTGGAGACTGTTCGTTACCCACATTGCTACTGCTCAGCAATATGTTGTTGACAAAACGCATCTTGAAGCTTTCTAAATGGCCGACAGTCTAAGTTACTTCATCAGTTGCTCCGAGTCTTTCGGGAATAAGGGATAACGCAGAACTATGGTATCACTTTAGGTCCTAAGTGGCTTAAATATATTCTTCTAACCCCCTTATATAGACAGACACCTTTTTCCTTCCTTAGTAAATACATACAAAGCTTATTAGAACAGTATTGTTACTAGAAATCGACTACAGAACAGAATCAACAATCCTATCACACCTAAACCACAAAAATAACTCAGTTATCTTACCCCTTAAGACAGCACAGAATGAATATAATTTGTGGTATGCCATACGAAATCTCATTTTATGATCAGATCAGTCTGTACAAACCCATTAAGATTTTACATCTTTGATCCTCTCTCCCTATATTTTACTTTCTTATAGTCTTTCTACGTCAAAATTATGTTAAGCTTTTCACATATAAAGTTTGGAACTCATAGACATATTCTCGTGATCGTTTAACCTACAGGATTTGATATTTATGTTTGAGATAGATTAGTTGGGTCTCATGTGTATATATCCAGGTTATTAAGATATTGTAAAGGGAGAAGTGCATCTTGCAACATAGTCAGCGACTATGCAATAATTTTATCCATTCTACAGACTCACGATCTAGTCGTAGCACATTTCTTTTTTATACAAGACTTAAAAAAGTCTGGCAACCACTATTTCAATATTTCCAACAACTTGACATTGATATTTAAAACAAATAAAGAAAATTGTTAAAGACCACTAGTAGTGAGTTTAAATAAATAAGAATTAATAAAAAGGTCGAGAGGTGTTGTCGGGTGGTGTTACTTTTGTATATTAAATGCCATATAGTGACTACAAGATTTGATTGCAGAAAGAAGCATTCAGAGGCCATAAAATAGAGCGAATAAATTACGAAGACTTCTACTTTCTACATGCTGTGCTGAACCTATATGTAGACTCTCTACTGATATCACATAATTTCTACAGGCGTCTCGGTTTTGTGTCATTTTTTAGCAATTTACACTTGCGCGGAAGGATGCTTTCTAAACACCTGCTGGCAAGTATAAATTTTGCTTTGACTTCAGCAGATTCACTATTGTTGGACCCTAAGTAAACGAAGTTTCTAAACTTTTTGATAATATATGGAATCATAGTGAGATAGTTGGATCTATTTCGTTGAGTTTTGGGTATCGGACGTACTAGATTCATTGCGGTGTCTATGAAATCATCACATCATCCTTGTAGACTCGTTGACTCGTTCATCAGAAGGTTTTTAAAAAACTTGAATGACAATGTGCCTTCTTATACAAAACCTCTGATGATGGGCAATTTTTCAGATGCGATTCTAATAACTTTCCAGCAACAAGCTGTATTTACCAAAACTGTTTAGCAAAGTCTTGGACCTTTTTAAAATAAACTTTTTATCTGTTTATATAACTTCAAAGTCTCTCTTTTTTTCTTCTGCGCATTACTACTTTATCGTGTTTGAGGAGTCAAGGGAAGGACATTTGGATGATTAATTATAATTATTAATTAACATTCAAATTAGTAAGCCATTTTGAAAACTTTTTCGATTTTTCCTAGTGTGTTTAACTTTTCTGCCGTACAGGATTGTAATCTCATTTAAACATCAAATGACTTGAGAAATCCTTTGTTCATGATGCAGCCTGCAACTCACAAATAAAAATTTTCGTTATGAAAAGAAGAAAAAAGAAAAAAAAGAATAAATTTAATGACACCTCACAGCGACCATTTGATTAAGTTGATTATAATAACGATTGTAAAAGACTAAAGCGGCTCTGCATTGGAGTGGTATAGAGTGGCATTAAAGCAATTGTAGAAGTTGTTGCTTAGGAAAGCCATCAGTAAACATAATCATTGTAAACATTGTCATCTTCGTCATCACTGTTGTGGTTTATTTTTCTTGTATTTTTCTAAACAAAGGCAAATTAATAGAGAGTGAAAAAAAAGAAAATAAAAAGAAATAAAAACATTTTTTATTGTGGTGTTTTGGGACTTCATAAAATTGTAATTCAAGTGGAAAATTATCATTGAAGTCATTGCCAACACTTACTTATATAGTCATGCACAAGTCACGAAGGAAATGGTAGCAAAACAAAGTGACAATCAAATGGATTTAAATAAAAAAAAAATAGAAAATAATACACAAGACTGGCCAAATAGACTGGCTATCATTACTACTGGCTTAATTGCAAGAAATGCTGTTAAGAAAAGAACAGAAAAAATTTAAAGAAAAAAAAATAATTCAAATTATAAATAACATTCTATTTAATTTGGTGTCAAGCATAAGTTTTTTTTTTTTGAATAAAAAAAATTTGAAAAAAAATTTTTGAAAAGTTTTTAGAAATTAAATGAAAATAAAATCTTTATTTTCTTTTTTTATTGTGAAAAAATTTTAATTCCTTCAATTCCATTGTTTAGGAAAAGTTAGTTGTCTGTGGCTAAACAGCAAACTTGGTTTTAATTTCCCAAAGGTATCTTTTTTTAAATGTACGCTGTAATCACTTTGTGGAGTATTTTTTAATATCCATGCTGGAATCCAACATAATAGAAAAACAAGAAACATTGTGTGGTAAATATGAAATAAAATTGTAATTCAAAAATTAATTAGACTTAGAAAGTTTTTCTTTATTTAGGAGATATGTAAAGATGGTATGGTAGGTCAAACATGACTGTATAATACCCTACATCTTAAAGAAATTTATGAACAAATACAATAGTAAAGTGAAGACTTGATTTACTTCAGTAAGAGGAGGATACATGAATATATACATACATAATTGGTCATTACAACCATTCAGTCAGGATTACGACCTGGATTCTCGCACCACTTTATGTTGTGTATGTTTATTTTGAATAAATGTTGACTCCGAGCGATACATTTTTGAGAAACTTATGGCAAATTTATTAACTCTCAGGAGTTTTTGGTAGAAATATGCTGTTACAGATGTCTAAGCTGAGGTTTGCCCTGTGGCCTTACGTCTAATAAGCAAACGCACTACCTACCAGACTATGGCATCTTCAGAGGAAACACATAGGCCAAATTGAGTCTGTATTCATCTACTTCGGTTATTTTGAAAAATTTTCGTTATAAACGTCAAATAATAGGCTGCCTTCCAAAATGTTAGTTGCTTTGTGTTTGAACAAAGTATAGTGTTTCATAATACCGCTGTACAAAATATATACAATGTATTCTATTTCAAAACGTCGTCAATGTGTATTTTTAACGCAGTCAAAAAGCAATCAGGCATCGGATTTGTAGTTGATGCCTTGTTTGGTTACTTTGTATATCTACATAGTTTATATACAGTAGTAAAACTGCATGCAACTTGGTATTGATACATTTTGGAAGGTAGCCATAGTGTTGATCAAGATGGTTAACTTTTTGGAGTATCCGAGTAAAAAAGTTGCTAAAAGAATTGTTATTGGAGGCTGCGTTAGTAATTTACAACAGAATATCGTATCGTATCCAAAATGATCTTTCAGCTTTAAGGATAATATGTAGTGCAATTGCCGTTCTCAGGCAATGGCCTGTTGTGTCACTCAGTGTGATGTAAACCTCCTTGTCATGATCTGTTAGTGTTTTTGAACAACCGCGAGCTCCGCCTGCAACCGGCTAGTTCCCTTAGTTCCACGCTCGCCGCAATGACCAGATCTTCAAACGTTCTGTCACCTAAAAACCGGTGACATCTGATCTGAACAGCAGGGCACTCACTTAAAAAGTATGGTGCCAATTCCATTTCCTTCCCATCATGGACGATTTTGCAGTTATTCTGGAGAGGCATACAGAGCTTGTTAGCGAAACTGCCAATACAGCAATGTTCCATTAAAATTCCTGATAGAATTCGAAAAGTGTTCTCTTGTGGAACTTCAGCAGTTCCTTGGTTTTTTCGCTGTTTACTGCTGCATACAGCAGTTTGAAAATTCGGCAACCAGGTATGCTGGAGCACCCACGGTTTGTGGAAGTCGATACTGGTTTCTGCAATTTGGAAAAGTATTCTTGAAGTCACCGTGGTCTAGCAGGTAGTGTGTTGGCTTATTAGGCGTGAGGCCTCGGTTCAAACAAGAATATGTATGTATTCTTGTAGAGGATCTCCGATCCATTCTGTGCCAGTTCTTTCGCTTTTTTGTTTCCCAACATCATGTTCATTACAATTTAGTTGCCTCTGTATGATTGTCATTTTCCTTAAATGCACTCCAGACCAGCAGAGTGTAGTTGTAGGTCTAGTTGCTGCAGCATCTTGCAGTGTCTAGTTTGTAACACGCAAAAGCTACGTGTTCAACTATTTCCAATCCATTAATACCAACATGCTTAAATCGATGTTGACATGAGGTCCTGTATAAAGGCATACATCTATCTACCTACCGTATTTCTGCGTCTTCCATCTTTGCTAACATTTTCTAATTGATCATGAGCGCTCTTTTGAGTACTGAGTACTGTTTCTATAAACGTCCCGATTAAGTCGGCTAACCGCTTTTGCATGGATTTCTTATCATTTTCTCGGATATAAAAGCACTTAATACTATCCTATGTGCCGTCCTATTTCCTATTAAAGCAGACTGTTTTGGATATGTGTTATCTACCTCATACAGCAGATTTTTTCACATACAAACTGAGGTGCGGTGTTCAGTGTGGCATTACTATTAACACTCCGATCCACACTCTTAATGTGCCCTTCGTATATCCAAAAAAAGTCAAATTTGTCTTCAAATGGATTCATTTTCCCTCTCAGTAAGATGATTTGCTAATCTTATCAATCAACATGCTTAGTTTTGCACTCTGCTTTGCGATATTATCTCTCAAAAAGGCGCACGAGTTTATGAGGGACTTTCTTACATAACAGTGCACTCCAGATGACACCGTTGATTGAAGGTTTTCACACAATCTGTGAAATATAGATACAGCGGTGTACGCCTTTACAAAGGTTCTTATCGATAACACGCAAACGATTTGTGTCGTCTATGATAGACTTGTGGGAATGGATTCCAACTTGTTTCTGCCTCAAAGCTTTTCAATATTCTTGCAGGGATTATCAGGACAATCACTTTGTTAATCTCACTGAGCAGAGTAATACCACGCTAGCTGTGAAAGATCTTTAACGTCAACCAGTTCACTGGACAAATCTCCCCTCTCCTAAAATGTTCGAATTTTGAGAAGTATTTTTTGAGAACTCGTGAAAGGCTTTAATAACTTCGCTACAACCACAGCGACCACTGGAGATTTGTTTGTCTTAAGGCGAGTGATTCAGCTTGTCAACTATAATATATTGGATTATTCTGAATCAATGTGCTGATCATTCTTAAGCGATTCACGTAAACATACATATTATCAATATGTAGTGATTGACCATTCCGTAGTCTAGTAGGTAGTGTGTTGGCTTATTAGACGCAAGGCCACGGTTCAAACCCCAGGCCACACATCAAAACGAAGATATGAGCAGATTTCAGGCAAAAATTCTGAGAGTAAATGAAATTGCCATGGAAAGTTTCTCAAAAATCTGTCGTTCGGAGTCGACTTTAAACTGTAGGTCCCGCCACTCATGTGTAAAATTGGCATACACAACATGAATGGTGTGGAATGTATGTATGTATTCTGCTTCAACTTTAAAATATTGTTCCCCAGTTGTGGCTGGTTTCCCATCGGAATGCTTCACAGGCCTTTGTATCAATGGGACTAGAGTTTTTGGCGTTTTATTTCCTAATCATATTTGGTGGTAGCTAGAGAACAACTGCTGTTGTGATCACCATGACTGTCATCTAACATACAAGCGTTGTAATTCTTACCTTATGCCTTCATTTTAAATCTAACCATGCTACCAATTTGCCTGTCCAGCTAATGAATCAATTTACTGGAATAAATGAAATTATTAAAGTGGTGCTAACCGCATGTCCAGGCACTGCTGTGTTTATAAACGAAAAATTAAAAACCAAACAAATTATATTAAAAATGAGAAATTATGAGAACAACAACAACAACGACAACAAGTTAATAAGAATAATTTTAAATAGAAATTAAAAACATTTTTTTGGAATTAAGAAAAAAAATATGTTGTTACCAAAAATAAAATTTAAGTTATTAAGGAAAACCAAAAAATACGATGCATGTGCTTAGTCTACAGGCAAAAAAAAATATAGAAATACCCACGAAAATTCACACACACTCATTGGCAGGGGAAAATTCGTTCATTTGTTAAGCTGCCTGCCTGTCTGTCTGCCTGCCTGCCGTACATGAGTGTAGATTGTTATAGTCAGTTACACACAATTGCACTCTTAATGTATTGTATTGGCAAATAAACACTTACTGTTGCTGTTGTTGTAAATGTTACTGTTATTTTTATGGCTACTAGGAGTTGTAGTAGTTGTTGTTGTTGTCGTTGTTGCTATTGCTGTTACTGTTAGTAGCGCTTTCAAATTGCTTTTGTTTGTATACAGTTAGCTGGACCTATTTGTGTTTATTCTCACAATACACACATCTGTACATGCAACCCACATACATACATAGGAACTCACTCAGCCTTGCTATACACTTCATTTTCACTTACTTTTTACACATACACACCCACCCAACAAGAGCATTAACACATGTGGGTAAGCGCTTGTGTGTTTAAGTGTTACCATTATACGGAAAACGCAACTGTGCACTTCCGTTTAATATTTTTGCAAGTAACCCAGAGGGCATTTTCTGTTTATAGCCAGGAATCAACAATAAAAAACAAAAAAAAAAATTTTAATTTATGTGTGTTTGTTGCTGTGTGTGTGTGCTAGTGTGTAAATAGACACATGTAGACACTCTCTCACACATATCGTTTCATCCGCCAGCCAACTGTTAAAAAAAGTTGTTTAATTGTATAGGGGTTTGCATTGTTTTTAGTATAATTTACAAGAAGAAGAAAATTTCGGAAATGTAAGAATGTTCGATTCATGGATGAGACAATATCATAAAAGGGAAGAATAAATATCTGAGAATTACCCGAGCATTTCAGGAGAGGCCAAACATATCATAAATACAACCCAGGAATTATGGACTGGCCACACCAATACGGTTCAATGGGCCAGTTGTATGGGCAGAGAGAACGAATCTTAAAACCGCTCAATTGGAGTTGAACAAGATATAAAGACTATAGTGTGTCATACAGTTGTTTTGGAAGCTCAGTTAGATTTAAATCCATTGCACAAAGCAGTGAAGACCAAAGTCTTAGAGACTATGGTTAGGTTGTTGATAGACAAGGCTAATACTGTTACGAAAATGGAAACGGTGTAGTATCATTTCACATTAAACCAATAAAAAAATACACAAGCAGCAATGCAGAAGCTATAGAACCCTCGAGAAGGCGAGGACAAGTACCTTCTGCTTCAAGAACGTTCATCAGACTGATTCTGTGGACATATAAAAGGGCATCACAAAGCAGACAACAGTCAGCAATAATTCAATCAGTCTTGTATGAAGACGCGTTGCGGTTTGAAGATCTCCGCTATACAGATCTAACCTCCGAGTGGTATTGCTTACAAAAAGGTTGTAAGCAGAGAAGAATAACGAACTAAACAAATTACTGTTGTTGTAACGTCAAGTTGTATACGGTGGCATATAAAAATAGTGTGAACAATACAGAGTTTAATTGAAACTGAACACAAATTTGTTTTTAATTTGTTTGCAATCAACGAACTCATATTTTAAACGTTTTTAAAAAGGTAAAAACATAACAATATGAAATTCATTCATGACCTAATTAATAGATTTGCTTACGGCTAACTCCTTAACTATCCCCTGGACGGAACCTAGCAGACTCTATGATTTTGAAAAATCAGAAGCTGCTTTTTAAAAAAAATTTAATATTTCGTGCACATGGAAAAATTCGCGGATATGTTTTATGCGATAGTCTATGGAGTCGAAAGCCAGGACTTAGCCATACTGGATGACAGTCAGACCGCCATTCGAAAACTCAAGCACAAGCAGACAGTATTGCGAGGGGGCGAGCTTTTACGCTAATGATGGGGTCAAAATGCTTATATAGAGTTGGAGCAGATGTTTGACAAGGAATGCTCAATAAAAGGAGACAAGTTTTCACGCCATTGATGGGGCTTGAAACCTTCTATAGAGTGGTAGCAGGTTTTTAGGAAATGAATGAAAGGGAAGATAAAACTGTGTGGGAAATTACAATAAGAGGAGATTCGATTCATGCATCAGACTGTCAAGAAATAACCTGAGGCTGAGAACCGGTCTTTTGACGGGATACTATAGACTTAAAGTTCACTTGTTTATGTTTTGGGGCTGTCTCTAGCACAACACGTAGATTCTATGACGATGAGATTGAATCATCAGAATACCTTCTTGGGGCATGCTTCACAAGAAGAAAGTGTACCAGAGAACTAGGCATGTATTTGTGGTGCTTAGCCTCATTGCCGTGTTCACATTTATTTATTCCCAGGAGAGATTTCTTTTTGATAGAATTTCTTGATAATTGGTAAAAACAACTGAGCAGAATTTTGTTCCAATAACAGTAGTTTCAGAGGAATGTTATCCGGTCTGTAGTCACTATAGTCTGGTAGTTAGTGTGTTGTCTTATTAAACATGAAGCCGTGATTTAACTCCTGGCCTAGCCATCTGAATCGACTTTAAATTGTAGGTCCCGCCATGTATAAAATTAAAGGTTATCGGGTCCTGAAGATGTTATGCGTTTGAGTTACGAGTTAATGTGTGAGTTTCAACATATCAAATTATTTATGGAAACGCCCATAATTTTATTAAATTTTTAAACATTTTCATACACATATTTAGTAACATACACATATACAGCTAAGCACCGAACATACATACACTTTTATAGATTGTACAATAAATTTTTTGTTATTGTATTGGAGGATCTTGTTTGTTTTTTCCTGAAACTGGTTTGTATTTTTTAACGGTTCATTGCCATTATGAGTAGCAAAATGTGTTGTGCTGCTGCATAAATTTTCTCATGCGGTTAACATTGCATGTACAGGTGAAAAATAAATATAGGAAGAGACAAAGAAATAGTGTATGTGTGTGAAAGCGAAAAATTGAACTGTGGGCATGTCTGCACATCTTGCATTCGAAGTGTTTTCTTTACGCTGCATGATGGGTTAAGCTGGCGAAAGAGGAGAAGTATACATACATAAGTGTATGGCACATAATATTAAAAACAAAAAAATAATGTGTCGGTGTTTACTTTTGCTGCTGTCGCTGTTTAATAAAAAGAAAATAAAGAAAAAAAAATGATGATTTTTCACACTTTTTCCACAGCCACCGCAACAACAACAACAAGGGCTGCCAAGGAAAATATATAACAACGGTTTCCCGTAGGCAAAAATATATTATAACGTGAAGTATTTTTTATTTTAAAATTTGTTTTCGTTTCGTTATAATTTTCTCCAACATTTCCCCTCTTACCGGCAACGCCAGGTGTTGGGGGATGTGGTGCATGAATGGCCGCAAAAAAGAAAACAATTTACTCGCATATAGAAAACAAAGAAAAGAAGAGAAAGAGATAGAAATTCACTTAAAAAACCATTAAAAAATTGTAAAATATTGTTGCACGTCCTCTTTGTATTCTATGAGTGTATGAGTGTATGAGTATTCAAGTATCAGTGAGTATGTATGTGCCATAAAACTAGGGAATAGTGCTTAGCATGTCGGTTAAATATTCTAAAAGGCCAGATGCTTACGAATAAGGGAAATAAATAAATAAGAAAAAACCTTGTTTAGAAAGGCTTTTTGAAGCCGTTAACATAATAGTGTTGCATGCAATAAACAAAGCAGCAAATGAGTGGCTAAAACTGTGGCTGCAAGGAAGGGCTTCATTAGAAGATGTTACATTCTGAAGTTGTTCAAAGGCAAAATGTAATTTAGAACTTATTTTCAATAATATTAAATATTTAAGTTATTTAGTTATTGGAAAAAATAAATGCTTTCGTTATATACATATTTATGCAGCATATTCCGATCATTTTCTTGGCCATAGTAGTTACCAGCTTATCTAAATCGATTTAAGGGACTTAAAGGAACCAAAATCAAGTCTTTAATTACCTCCATATAATCTGATACCTTCAGAGAGGATAATATCGACATAATAGCGACGTCAGTAGGACCATATTCTCTCCTTAGAAAAGAAAATCTATACTTCTATGGGTATCGGCACAGAAGTCGCCGTAGCCTAGTAGGTAGTGTGTTGGCTTATTAGACGTAAAGCCAGGGTTCGAGCCCCAGGCCATACATCAAAACAAAATACAAAAAGTATTTCTTCGGCGACTTCCTCTCAACAGATTTCTGGCACAAAAAAACTCTGAGAGTAAATAAAATTGCCATGAAAAAGTTTCTTAAAAATCTATCGTTCGGAGTCGACTTTAAACTGTAGGCCCCACCACTCATGTATAAAAATGAACACACACAAGATAAGTGGTGTAAGAAACTTGGACGTTGTACAATGGGTCAATTCGACCTCCGGGTACTGTACTTGTCTTAATTGACAAGTACACGTCCTCTAACCTAACCTAACCTAAGGGTATTGTCTGCAGTCTGTTCTTCAGAAGGTACTTTAATCTCTTACCAGCCAAGCGGACACTGTTTAATCAGTTTAGGTTTTAAGAAGTATCGTGAAAACTCCATAATTGGCCCCTAGTGTCTGTATAGTGTCCAACTCCATTTAGCTGCTTTCAAATTTGTACTGTCTTGCTAGTGCATAATTTTTAGGTTGAATTCCCAGTATTTCCCTGTATAGCTTCTGCATATCATTACGACGTGTCTGGTTTTTTCTGACATTCTTTCAATATGAGCTCTCCTTGTTAAGAATATTACTCCTAAATATTTTACTTCCTTTCACATGTGGTCTTACTGAAGCCAATGCACCCATTACGAATGACTGTTTATTGCGGCTTGTGGAACGGAGGCATTATTAGACCTTTTTTCTTTGAAAATGAGGACAGTGCAACCATTACGGTCAATGGAGAAACCTATCGCACCATGATAACCAATGTTTTTGTACCCGCTCTTCATGGTATTGATGTGAACGATGTTTGGTTTCAACAGTTTGGTGCAACTTGCCACACATCTCATGCCGCAAAGGATTTATGGCGTCAAACGTTTGATGGCCTTTTATTTATCCGAAATGGTGATTTTAATTGGCCTCCCCGAAGTTGAGATTTTGCATTGTTGGTGTATTTTCTGTAGGGCGCCGTTAAAGAAAAGTGTTATGCAGACAAACCATAGACAATTAAGCATTTGAAGGCCAACATTCGTGATGCCATTGCCGAGATACGACTCTATATAAACGAAAAATGTAATGAAAATTGGTGCGATCGAATGAGATACTGTAAGAGCAGCCGCAGCAGCCATATGAATAAAATAATATTTCATTTCTAACCGGAAAAATTGTAGTTCACAACCTAAAAAAATTAATTTGGCAAAATTTTAAAAACGTTTTTGTTTTACTGCATTTTTAAATTTAAACTTTTAAATAACCCACCCTATAGATGACTTGCTGAACGATTTATAGATTTAAAGGTATGTTTACCATGTAAAAATGCAGAATGCAGCTCCCATTTAACAACTTCTGCCGTGGGTGCAGATCAGAGATCAGCAATGAATCGTTTTTTCGCTACCCATAAGTACTCATGAAATTTTGAGTATGAGTCAACTGTATTGAAATTCAACTACTCTGATTCATTCGTACTCCCTACAACATTGATTTATAAGTACAGTTTGTAATGAGTATGAGTACAACGTTGACATCTAACTCATATCATTCGCAATATGTTTGATTCATTCGCCTGCTCATTCAGTTTCATAAATTTAGAAAAATACTTATAATACTCATAAATGATGCGAAGGATTCGAATCATTCATCAAAATTTACAGTCTTAGCTGTTGTTGCATTTACAAAAAAAGAAGAAAGAAAAAGACAAAGACAGCAAGCCAAGCAAACACACAAGCTTCTAGTGAGTATTGTTGTATTCCTACGCGAATCATACTTATTTTGTGCTTCGTGTATATGATGGGTCATGGAGAGTCGAAATCAATAACATCATGCGTATTGTTAAGTATGAGTACCATGAGTATTTCAAACTTTGAATATGAGTAGTATGAGTATGACATTTAAATAAGTATGAATGCGAATAAGTATCAGAAATTATGAATATGATTCGAATCTACTCATCGTTTTGAATACCCATTGCTGATCTCTGGTGCAGATCTGATGAGGAAGAGGAGACTGTTGCCTACTTTCTTTTCAATTCTTTGGCTCCCCAATCCTTATCAGCTTCACGAAGCTAACGTCCATTGATGTCAAGGATATAGCTTCGTTTATCAAATCTTCGGGATGGTTTTCCAGCGTAGGGTAGTCGTGCTTTATGATGTGAAGTCCTTGCCCTGACCAATTTCTTCTCCCCTAATTTGGGAAACTTGGTCAGTATAGAGACTGCATTCACCTGTGGCGTCACAACGGGCCGCTACGCGTACTGAAGTGAACTTTTGGCATCAAGGCTACCACTCTGACCTAACCTAACATTACCATGTAATTCCAGTATTTTTTTCATTCTAATAACGTTCAAAAGTTTGAAGAAAGAAATCTCTTCGTTGCGACTTTTTGTGACTTGTTTTTCACCTTTACATACATACATACATAATTGGTCATTACAACCCTTCAGTCAGGATTACGACATAGTTTCTCACACCACTTATGTTGTGTGTGTCAAATTTTTATATATGAGTGGTGGGACCTACAGTTTAAAGTCGACTCCGAACGACAGATTTTTGAGAAACTTTTCATGGCAGGTTTATTTACTCTCAGAGTTTTTGCCAGAAATCTGCTGAGAGGAAGTCGCCAAAGAAATACTTTTTGTATTTTGTTTTGATGTCTGGCCTGGGGCTCGAACCCTGGCTTTACGTCTAATAAGCCAACACACTACCTACTTTACTACGGCGACTATTTTAAATTAAACATTCGTTCACTTTCTTTTTTTATTATTTCTTTCTTTGGTTTTTCATTCTTTTCTTTCTTATTGTTTTTTTATTTTTCTTTCTTTCTCTTTCTTTTGCTTACAGTTCCTGCTTTGATTTCATACTCGTATTATTTGTTTCTGTCGCTCTTGAAAGTTTCTGGCCTCTTGGTGGGGGTTTGTACGTCATATGTACCACCTTTCTAACCTCTGCTAACATGCCCTAACCTATGACTTAAAATTTTTTTATTGCTTTCGCTTTAGTGTATAATTATGTATTAAAAAAATTTGCATGTCGCCGTATTTAATTATAATAAATTAATGTGACGGTGTTATAATGTTTATTGCATCACTAAATATATAACAAGGTAACATGCACACCCACTTTTACGAGGTGCAGTTGTAATACTAGGTATTAGCAGGCATAACGCAATTGCTTTACGCCATGAACAGCATTCTGTCGACAAGAACAATAACAACCAAAGAAGAAACTAAGAAATCCTTAACATACACATTAACATGCAAAGCTTAAAACGAGCACTGACACATGATGTTGGCAATTCGGATGATTTTCATTAACTTGCTTGCTTCCTTTCATCGATACTTTGTATCACTCGGCCGTTAACCGATGAGGAAACATTGTATTTGACACACACCTAGTGTCTAGCGTATCAAAATGCATATGAACGTTGCTTTTTGTTGTTATTGTTGGTTGGTTAAGAGTAGCGATAGTGAATGACAGTGTGGCGAAAGGGATTTTGTACTTCTTAAGCTTGTATAGTGTGGCATATGTACTTGGAAATGTATTTGATATGTAAATGTATTTGTGGAGTTTGATCTTTCACACACAATCAGGGGTCTACATGTATTGCAAATCTTTGTTTTTAAAATTTCTTTCCCATGAAGCATTACCGTGTATGAGACAGCCTATAAAAACATTGCTTGCGTGGTTTCTACCATCCCATGTAATTTTTTATTCAAATTCCTTTTAAATATTCCTTTACAACACAGAGTGTCTTTATTTACACACCACATATCCAGTGGCTTTTTTGTTTGTTAATGATATTCCCTATAGATTGCGGCAAAAAGGTGACGAGTTTAATACCAAGACGTGCGTGCAGAACAAGTAAAATAACATGCCATAGGACACTTGTGATCCATTAATGAATTTATGCATAAACATGTCCTTGTTAATCGTCATGCCTTGTCCTTAAACAAGAGAATTGCAATGGCATAATGACCATATAGAATGTAATGCCATTGGCCATTAACAATGTAACAGAGAACTTAACAGAAAGATTTTTCTTTAACAAAACCAATACAAAGGAGAAGAAAAACAAAATGTTTTTTTTTTAAATTATCCTGTTTAAATTACCAGCCATGGCAATAACTATTCAAATCCAAAAGAACATTTTGTTTATGGCCAATTTGGTTTAAAAATGTTTGTTTGTTTTTTCATACATGCTTAGAATACCTTCTAAATTGCAACAAGTATTGTTTAAGAGGTCCTTCTGCTATTGGCCCTTTTGTGGTCTCCCCCCCTCTCTCTCTCCCTACAATAAAAGCAAATAAACTGCAATTAAGGAATAATACTGCATGAATCATTTCTTTGGCATACTTTTTTCCCAGACACGCATGTATAGTTGTGAATGTGGACATTTACAGGAGTTAAAAAGGACATTTATTTGAGGTAGCAAAGAACCCAGTGAACAGTAAAGCAATATTTACAGAATGGCAGGTTTATGACCATTGAACCTAACCAAAATGGTTTTGAATCTCTTCAATTATTTTCAAAGAAATTGTAAAAACAGTAGTAGCAGCTTGGATTAAGGTAGATAAGTAGGTCGCCGTAGTCTAGTAGGTAGTGTGTTGGCTCGGGAGGCCTCGGTTCAAATCCCAGGTCAGACATCAAAACGAAAATATGAAAAAATATTTCTTCGGCGACTTCCTCTCAGCAGATTTCTGGCAAAAAGTCTGAGAGTAAATAAAATTGCCATGAAAAGTTTCTCAAAAAAAAATCTGTCTTTCGGAGTCGACTTTAACAGTAGGTGCCGCCCCTCCATGTATTAAATTAACACACACAACATCAGTGGCGTGAGAAGGTAGGTCGTAATCCTGACTAAAGGGTTGTAATGATCAATTATGTATGTAAGTAAGTAGATAGAGCCCAATAGGTTGAAACAGATACAACAGCCTTCCTTTTATCCCACCATCCAGAGCTTTTGATGAAACCACTTAAATTCCTAATGGACGTTACTGATATTTCGACATGTTAAGTTAATTTCCTTTTCTCCTCTAAAAGAACTGCGGATGTCGTTTGTCACATTGAGCATACTCTGCCGAAGTTGAAGCAAACTTTCGGTGCCCTATGAAGTTTCCTTAAATCTAACAGAGCTTCCAGTGTCGTTGCAGAATAGGTTCGCATTGTCTCTGTTATAGAAACACACTTTAATTCCGTATCTTGTCCTACTCCAATTGAGTTGTTTTCAAATTTGTACTGTCTGTCCAGTGCATTTTTCTTAGGTTGCATGCCCGGTATTGCAAATCTTCTGCATAACATTATGCCGCATCTGGTCTTCTCTAAAATACTCTCAATATGAGCTCTCCAGGTTATTATGTTATTTCTTGATATTTTACTTCTATTATCTGTAATATTGTTTATTCTTAGGCCCACTATCATACACCAATGGCTTACAATCTCAAGACCTCTGCGAACAATGTTACAGAGAGTCTCTTCGAGCCGTCCTTGTGGTATTAATTGGATATATCATTAGGCCCACCATCATGCATTAACGGCTTACAATCTCAAAACCTCTCTGAACGATCGTACAGAGAGTCTCTTCCAGTTGCCCATGTGGCGTTAACAGACTCTACATGTGCATTGTCATTTATAGGATCGTTAGCCTTCTAAAGACTTCTCAATGTAGAGAAATCACCAGGCAATTTGATGGTTATCTGACCAGTGCACATGATCTCCAGTTTTCTAGAATACAATTACGTCCCTGAACCCATATGATATGAATTTCGTACTGTTTCGCTCTTTCGTTGAGAGATTCGTGAAAGCCACAGACCGTCTTAGTTAGAAAATAGTACTCTGACAGACGACTGGAAGACGCTGCAGTGATGCTATACCCTTATGGAGTCAAAATACTTTCAAAATGCCAGCACATTTATTTGAAATTTTTCCTCAAACCATTCTTTCCGGAATGGATGTTCTGAACTTCGTTTAGAAGTCATAGTCAATCCCCTTAGAATCCTCGAGTGAGCGCTATTTGGTTTTTGCCATTATCCAGACGTCCAGAGACGCTGACTAGTTTTAGTTGTACTAACTTGTGGGTCATTACAATTCTTCAATCGACATTAAAATCTAGTTTCTCACACTACCCATATCTTGTGTGTTAATTTTTTTTCATAAATAACGGCAATTTCGATTTAAAGTCGAAAATTTTTTGAAACTTTTCATCATAATTTTATTTAACTCTCTGAGTTTTTTTTGCCAGAAAAATGTTAAGAGGAAGCCGCCCAAGAAATATTTTTTTAATTGATTTCGGTGAGTTTGAGCAAGGGTTTGAACCCTGGGTTTTTGTTTAGTAAGCCAATAAACAATCAATCGAAAAAGTGCATCAAGTTGTCTCCAGTGGCGATGTAGGTCTAGTACGCAACGCCCTACTTATAACGATGTAGACAGATCTTTATATGTGCTGCATCAGATTGAAATTAATTGTTCATCCTACGAATTCCACTGCTTTACAGAGCCAATAATTTATTTCAGGTATAAGAATAGAGAGCAATGATGGCCTTTTTTACTCTATTGAGTATATTCGGTTTCCAGCACAACATTCCATCCAGCATAAGACCGAAAAAGTGCACTTCATCCTTGAGTTCAAGGTCCACTCCATACACTTTCAATTCTGTAGTCTATGATTAACATTACAAAAATGTTTGCTGGGTTTAACTTCATACAAACAAAAGTAAGATTTCATACTCCATTCAAAACAAGTGTGAATAATTTTGTAAAATTGTCTCTTTGCTTGAAATATTTTTAATTTTTCTTCTTTACAAACACAACGGACGTGCCGTAAAACAACAGACGCTTAAAAAGTTTTCATTTTCTTTCGAACGTACATATGTTGGACAATCTGGTATTGTATTTACAAAGAGCCCTTGGAGTTATGTAGAGTTGTTGTTTCGTTCCTGCTTTTTTAAGGGACTTTGTGTCAATTAAAAGAAATATCTTTGAATGGAAGTATTTATTGTCAATTGGCATTTGGTTGCATAAACAAATGTTAATACCTGGAGATGATTTTTCTTCGTACACAGTGTTCTTCAAATGTACTAGTCAAGGGGTTTATACTTCTTATATAAAAGAAATTATGTCTGTTCGTATATTTTTCCATGTGTACCTGCAAATGAGCAAAAATGCGCTATTGAGGACAATAATAGCCTTCTATATTACTGCCTTGCTCTGGGGTAGGAAAATATTGGGATGCGCGCTTAGTGCACTTCAACACTACTGGTTTGCTGTCAAATCTTTTTATCTGAAGACTTTTCATGGTAATTTTATTTCACTCTCAGGGTTTTTGCCAGAAGTCTGCTGAGAGGCAGTCACCGAAGAAATATTTTTTCATATTTCGTTCAGTTGAGATGCCTGACCTGGGGTTTGAACCGAGGGCTCACGTCTAATAAACCAACACACTACCTACTAGACTTTGGCGACTTCCTCTCAGCAGATTTTTGGCAGAAACTCTGAGAGTAAATGAAATTGCCATGAAAAAGTTTCTCAAAAAAGTCTGTCGTTCGGAGTCGACTTTAAACTGTAGGTCCCGCCACTCATGTATTAATTTAACACACACAACATAAGTGGAGTGAGAAACTATGTTGTAATCCTAACTAAAGGGTTGTAATGATCAATTATGTATGTATGTATGTACATAGAAATCTAAAGGAACTGTCAACTGATACAGATGTAGTTAGGCCAGTGCATCACCGCAGTGAATGCCCTGCGGACTGTTAAAGAAAGTGTAGCTGCTAATATGAATTTCTCAACAAATGGCTATGAACCTCCATTGATTAAAGCCCAACTTATGCAACAATTAAAGCAGGCTAATCTTGCATAACGCTGCATATAAGCTGATTGGGTGATAGGGCAGTAAAGCTTCAATGCTAATCTTTTAAACATTGGTTGAAAACGAAACATCTGCAACTGCATGTGCCCGCACAGTCGTTAATCAACATCTCTTAACATTAAAAAATTTCCTTTCGATGGTTGAACATTAAACAGTTTCACTACATACTTAAATTCAGTTGGACTGCAAGGCATTGCTGGTAATGCAGTATTACATATGAGGTATTAATTGAATCAGCTTGGCTTTTTATAATTTCTTTACTCATACTCATGTAGTCATATTTAAAACTTAAATTGTATTGTATTATTTTTTTTAATAAAAATTCCATTTTTAATGACACTATTACAGTGAAGAAAACTTAACTGACACATTAACTCCTTAACGGTGTTGAAAAATTCTTAAAATGTCCTTTTTCTTATGCTTATCAAACATTTTATTTCATAAACATGAAAAAAAAAATAAAAACAAAGAAATTAAACAAATACCTGAGTAACACAGTAACAGTGTTAATCTGTCTTTCATTTCAGTTAACGAAACAATAAAAATTATAAACGCCCCCTCATAATATTGTATGTTAAACGATTGTCGACATCAGTTAAGATAAGCAGCAAAAACCAACCCAATTCTTGTTATTGTCTCTTCTCGAAATTATATACAGGAAAATATACGGGAAAAATAAATACGATATTTAAAGGGTGTGCAAATAGATGGAGTTATAATTCAACTTTAATAATAATTTTCTTTATTATTTTACAGACAAGGTAAAAACAACAGACATATAATTAGTTTTATCCTTCCGCTGAACGAATATGGTTGTGTATACGCTTGAACAACGCTGGAAAATATTGCGACATTACTTTGAAAATCATGGTAATGTTGCAGAATGTGTGCGAAAATTGCGTACGGATTTTGGAAGAAGAGAAGCACCGTCAGCTCCGTATGTTCGTTATCTTGTGAAAAAAGTATAAGAAACTGGCATCCGCATCGATAAACCAAAGCGTGAAAAGACAAAAACAGTGCGTACACCCGAGAATATTGCTGCTGTGGCAGAAGGTGTGCGTGAAGCGCCATCAACATCAATTCACCGTCGTTCTCAACAATTGAACATTTCGGAGACATCATTGAGATGACTTTTGCATAAAGGCCTTGGTATGACGCCATACAAAGTCCAAGTGGTTCAGGAGTTGAAGCCGACTGAGCATCCAATGCGTTTTCGCTTCGCTAAGTGGGCCTACGATCGACTTACAGAAGATGCAGATTTTGGCAAAAAATCATCTCTTCAGATGAACCTCATTTTGATCTTGGCGGGTATGTAAACAAGCAAAATTGTCGCATTTGGGGCACAGAAATCCCTTCAGCAAATGTTGCACCGATTCTTCAAAATTGGCTTTATCACAGTTTCTGGAAGAGCAATTATTGTGGATATTTGTCGTGTTTACCCAAAGCCTAACTACTTGTGTAAGCTTCCACAGCCCTAGCTACCCTTTTGTTGACTGACAAATAAGGTTCTTATCCATGTAGCTGTCCAGCTTTAGCCATGTTTGTCTATGAAGAGACTAAGTTTCTTAAGTCTTTAATCTACTATATGCCTCCTGCAAGAAAGTGTAAATAATCTCTGCCCAAATTCAAGCATCTTCATGAGCTCATTTTGATCTTGGCGGGTATGTAAATAAGCAAAAGTGTCGCATTTGGGGTACAGAAAACCCTCACGCATACATTGAAAAGCCGACGCACCCAAAACGAGTCACTGTTTGGTGCAAACTTTTGTCTAGAGGCATAATTGGACCATTTTTCTTCGAAAATGAGCAAGGAGTGGCCATTACAGTCAATGGCGATCGTTATCGGGCCATGTTGAACGAATTTTTGGAGGATATTGGCAACATTTGGTTTCAACGGGACGGCGCTACGTGCCACACAGCCGAAGCTACACTCGATGTTTTGTGCCCTGTTTTTGAAGATCGCATTATCAGCCGCATAGCTGGTGTCGTTTGGCCACCTCGGAGCTGTGATTTGACACCGTTGGACTATTATTTGTGGGGTGCCGTCAAAGATAAGTGTTACGCCGACAAGCCAGAGACAATTGACGCTTTAAAGGACACGAAATTCGTGAAGCCATTGGTGAAATACAGCTACACACAATCGATAATGTGCTTAAAAATTGGACCGATCGTGTAGGCTACTGCATGGCCAGCCGAGGCAGCCATTTAAATGAAATTATTTTTCATTATTAACCGGAAGGATTATACTTTCAAATAAAAAAAGAAATTTGAGAAAATATTCAGTAGTTTTTTTAAAGCATTTTCAAAAAAAAAAGTTATTTGGCGGACCCTTTAGAAGCATAGGTATGTTCTTAACACTTCCAGTCTCATTAGATTTCTTTATAATCTAAACATTTCCTTGTAAAATAGTTCCATTAAGACTACCGGAATCATGACTGAAATAACGTATCTAAGAGAAATCGCCTAAAAAATTTTTGCGGAAAGGTCATATTGTGAATGAATTTTCAAATTTCCTACTGGCTATTGTTTTTTGCTATACAACAGATATAAAGTTGTCGTTATTGTTATTATTCCCTTAATTTTTGTAAGCAGCATAAGTCTGTCACAAGGCCTTTCTTTATTTTTGTTCTTTCAGTTGCCTTTTATTTCAGTTTAATTTGTTTTAATTATGAAAACATGCTGGGTAAATCTGGTTATTTTGGATTTATCAAAATGGTTTACTACAGCAAGTTCTAGAAAACTAGGGTTGCCATTTGTCATTTGTTTAGGACCAATACCAATCGAGCAAATGTATTGGTTTATGGTGTGGAACATTGTGGTCATTTTTGTGTTTCGGAAGGCGTTATTTGTTGACATTATTCTATTTCTGGGGTCAAATGGCATCTGGACGGTTTAGTGGAATTTTTTTTTTAAATTTGAAAAACCATGAAAAATTTTTCGCCGTTCAGTATCCTTCGTATTTGAGTTGCTTGGATTTGTAGCTAAGCACTTGAAACACTTTAACATGACACTTTAGAGGTTGTTTAGCGTAACACTTAATCGGTCAGACTGATTATATTTTTATTACAAGTTTTATTTCCATATATACCTCCATAAATATCTGCATCAGCATGTTATATTTTAAGGATACAAGGATAAGGATAAGGATTAAGGATAAGGATACAACATTCTGTCTGTGTAGGTGTAGAAATACGTACGTATCAGCGAAGGTAATTTGTTTGCTAGAAAATGTAGCTGGCATGGCATTTTATATGAAGTTTCCACCTTTTTGCTGTTTCTTGGTTTTTCATTAGTTTATCCTTTTCTTTTCTCTCTCTCTCTCTCTCTCTTTTGTTTGTTTTTTATTTTCTTTTTCCAACAACGTTTTGTTTAAAGGTAAGAAAACAGAAACCAAACATATCATACCAAACCAAACCAAATAACCTGTAAACAAAGGTATCTTTTTGGCATGTTTATGCCAAAGACAACTACAACGCATTTTTATTGCTTTTAAAAAACAACAAATGTGTGAGTGTGTGTGTGCATGCGTTAGTAAATTATCACAAAGAAACTTTTCTTTACCGTGTTTCTTTTCTTCTATTTTTGAACTAAAAATAGCTGCCTCGTGTTGTAGATTTTATTTTTCTTCTGTTTGTTTTGTTTTGTTTTTTTTTGCTTCTGTTTGGTATCCTGTTTCCTTTAACTTAAGCCATAAACTTGTGAAAGGTATTTTCATGTTTTCATATGTAAAAAGTTTTCTTGCCAAAAAAGAGCAATGGAATACACTCCTTTTCTTATTTCTCAGTTAACTTCTTAAAAAATTCAAACGTAAGCAAAATTACAATGTATTGGGAAAAATTAAAAGCGTTTTTATGAAAAAATACTCATTAAATAGTTTTAATATTCGAATGGAATTTTATAAGCAAAATCTTTAAGGATAAACAGAAAACATTTTAAAATTTGTACAGGAAAATGCATTATAAAGCGTTTCATAACTTGAAATAAATTTAAACCTAAAGACGGAATGTATTATGAGCTCTGTGACGAAATTCCATGAGCTTTTGCTTGCAATAAAAGAAGCAAAAGAATGTCAATGCAAAATGATAGAGAGGGGAAGACATCTAAAAAAATTAGAGAAGAGAGCCTTGACGAAATTCCAGGAGGTACAGCCCGTAATAATGGAAGCCAAGGAATGGCAATGCAAAATGATAGAGAGAGGAAGACATTTAAAAGGATAATTAAAGTATCGGCTCCAGTAAAAAAATCATCAACCTAAATAGCTGATACAGACATACATACATACATAATTGTTCATTACAACCCTTGAGTCAGGATTACGACCTAGTTTCTCACACCACTTATGTTGTGTTTTATTTTTACACATGAGTGGCGGGACCTACAGTTTAAAGTCGACTCCGAACGACAGACTTTTGAGACACTTTTCATGGTAATTTTATTTACTCTCAGAATTTTTGCCAGAAATCTGCTGAGAGGAAGTCGCCGAAGAAATATTTTTTGTATTTTGTTTTGATGTCTGGCCTGGGGCTCGAACCCTGGCTTTACGTCTAATAAGCCAACACACTACCTACTAGACTAGGGCGACTTAAAAAATACCTAATAAGAACAAGTAAAACATTAAGTAGAACTGAATAATGGGTCATCTACATCCAGTTTCGCAGCACTGCTGCAGAGATTTGGCATAAAGACCGTAGCAGTGCAACTAAAGAAAATACAACATCCTTCACGAATTAGACACTTTTCTTTGCAAAGAACTCAGTGAGGCAGGTTGCAGATGCTCACCAAAAGAAGCTAAAAATATGGCCAAAGGGCACAGGATCAAAGAGGAGAACAATGCTCCACTCAAACAGCAGGCGATAATAATAGAAGACAAGACTATTACGCCTTCCCAAAGAATCCAAATCAAAAGGAGATAATATCCTGTCGGTTCAGCAAAGATTCCAATAAGTAAGATCTACGCAGGTGTTTCAAAAACCGTAAGAATTACAGTTATACCGAGCGAATCAATCAATTTTACAAAACTCGGAGCAGGCAGAACTATGCGAAGCAATCGTCTGTAATTAAATTTGACGGCATCCACCGGCGTCTGGGATACATTTTAGTTAATTTCAAGTAAGCACAGACAACGGATTGCCTTAAGATGACCACGAAGATATAATTCATGAGAAAGGCAGGAAGGCTTTCGAAGTGCTAATTGGGCGAGAAGCGTGAAGTAGATAATAAAGCATATTAAAGCTCTATTGAATGCCCAAAATGAAGAACTACACACAGCTCTAGAACACATCGTGAAAAGTAGAGACTTTAGTGGATTATCTGCGTAAGCAGGGTCATCAATGTAGTCCCATAAAAAGTCCAATGGCCTCAAAATATCAAATCTTTTTGGTCTATCGACATTGCCAAAACATAAAATTACTTTTTCTTCAAACTTTTCATAATAAGTTGATTATGCTACAACAATAGTGCTCTGAACTGCGTGCTTTTGATACCTCCATGCTGCAATGCTCAACAAGGCGTCACTTTTTCCGGATGCGAATGTATTTTCACAATTTGTTTTGGATTCTCTGAGAGACAATTTGGCTCGTTCACGTAATCACCAAGTGAGAAATGAGTTTAAGCCTTAAAGAAAATCTTGTTCGAAGAATGAACATTGAAAACTAGTTACCCTACCATCTAACTACCATATCTATGGCGTTGTGAATAATCAGCCGCTTTTATTGCGGGTGAACTTGATCTTTATATGACTGGAGGTGTAAATATGAAAGCAAAATATGCCATAAGAAGTCGTAAGAGCAGTTTACGAATACCGAAAACATTGCGGAATCGCAAAATTCGGATTATATGCCACAATTTTTTTGGCAATGTGTACATTGCAGTGTTAACTAAGCTTGATCACAACTGTAACGCTTACAGTCTCGTCACCTTCCTTTTTAAACTTTCTAATTCCCTGTATAGTAAGTTGATTATGATAACCATAAGCACTTCGTTACGATCGATAAGTGGCTATTTGTGAGTTCTCCTTCATCAGGCATGCATTATTCCAGCCAAATGTTCTTTTACAACTCGTCGCCCCAGGAGACCAGTCGAAACCAAAAAGAGGTAGGTAATCAAATACTTAAACGGACAGAAAAAGTGGGAAGAGAATAGGAAATGCCACTTAGAGAAAGCAAGAAGGTAAAAATAGATCTAAGATAGGGGGGAAATAAAGTCATATCACTAGGTAATACCAATGAAGAAAATCTCCATTTCAGAAAACCTAGCGCAGACTTAGCAAGTTAGGCCATTAGATTCACAACGTTTTTACAGTCAGTCATGCAGAAAAAAAATATTGCTACTGTCCGACATATGGATTCATGCGGTCAAGGTGTAATGTTCTGTTGGAAAATTTATAATCTACGCCATATTGTAGAATGCGAAGGAGACTAAACCTTACGTGTTCTCCAGACATGCATTTATTGTATATTATTAGTCCCGTTAAAACTAAACAAATGAATCTCTGTGCATTACAAACTTCATTACAGATTTCGGAATTTACAATCTCTCCTCTTACAATATATGTATGTAGGCTCGCAAGTCGAATGGAGCTTAATAGCTTGCTTTCACATTTTTCTTTTAATTTCCTTGAATTTCTTGTTTTTTCAAATATTTTTTACTACTCTTGCATGCATAATTTAATCGTTTATTATTTTTTAATTTTTTTCTGCCACAGCATTTTTTCTTTATGCAACTAAGCGAAAGAAGAAGAACAACAACAACAACAAAAACAAATCACAAACTAAAGAACAAAACCAATTGGGGAGAAACATATTAAAAAAATAAAAATAAAAAAGAAGAGAAAAACAAAAATAAAATGAGAAATATTACCATAAACCATAAGAAGAGAGAGAGAGAGAGAGAAAAAAAGAAAAACGGCTGCAGAGTATTTTGTTTACTTTGGGGCTTAGAGGTTAAATGATTAATGGGGTGTTAACACTGCTACCCACTAAGTGTTGCCATAAATCATATAGAAACAGTAACAACAGCCGTAGCAACAGCAATGGCAACAGCAGTGCAAAACTAGCAAAAGAAAATTAAAAAATAAAAAAGAAACAAGAAATGAGGAAAAATCTTTAAAAGAAACAAACTGCAGCACAATAATATTCAATTGAACTTAAAAAAGCAACAAAAACAAGATTGAAATAGAAGGGGACTTATGAAAAAGAACTAAGAACTATTAAGACTTAAAAGTTGAAAGCCTGTTGTTGTTTACTTTACCATATACTTGCAACATTTTGTAGCAGCTACATGAATACTTATTCGTTCTCTTTGTGTTCACAACTGTTTTCATTTGTTTTTTGTTGTTTTTTTTTATTATTTCTTATGCTTATTGGAAATATTGAAAAAGCAATTGAGTAAGCAGAACTGGGGATAAAAAAAAATAACGAAAGATGGCAACGCATTTTGAAAGTAATAAAATGCAGAAAAATAAGCACCAGCTTAAATAAGCAACAACTGCAATAATAAAATCAAGTGGCATTAAGAAGAATTATTATTAAAAAACAATAACAAAAACAACAACAAAAAAATATTATTTTTATTTGATTTTCTTTTACAAAGAAGATTTATATATGGAGGCCTACGTAACGTATGAGTATTAATTGCAATACCATGGCACAAATGGCTGCTGTATACGCAATTTTTTTTTAGAAAAAAAATGAAAAAGGAATTCAGTAAAGTTTGCAGATATTTATGCATATTATTTTATTATTATAGTTTAACGTCTTTTAATTTGGTATTTGATTAGGCAAATAGTCTCCCTGGCACAAAAGGTTTTTCCTAGTGGGTCGTTGTAATTACAAACGAAGAACAGTAATGCCACGTAGGAAGTATAAATAAATATAAATAATATTCTCCTGCAATAAATGTTGCCATAACAGTAACAATGAAGTCGACGAAGTCTAGTAGGTAGAGTATTGGCTTATTAGACGTAAAGCCAGGGTTCGAGCCACAGGCCAGACACCAAATCGAAAATATGAAAATATTTCTTCGGCGACATCCAATCAAATAAAATTGCCATGAAAAGTTTCTCATAAATCTGTCGTTTGAAGTCGACTTTAAACTGAGTGGTGGGACCTATGTATAAAATTAACACAAATAACATGGGTGGTGTGAGAAACTAGATCGTAATCCTGACTGAAGGGTTGTAATGACCAATTATGTATATATGTATGTATAACAGTAACAATAGTCATGGCAACAGCAACGGCAACAGCAATGAAAACTAATACAAAAAAAATTTTTTAAATTTAAAACTCGATCATCAAAAATCTATGATAGTATAGAGCATCACAAAATCGTTTAAGAAGTTTCATGAGAATTATCGATAATAATAACTACAGTTTCACAATTGTATTGACGTTTCTGTTCAGTAATGTTTGGCAACTCAGCTTGAATCGCTTAACGCTATACTTGGTTACTAAAATCCTTCAGTCTGGATGAAGACCTAGCTTCTTCCATAACTTATATTGAAACCTACAGCTTAAAGTCGACTGTGACAGACGGATTTTAGAGAAAATTTTCATGGCAATTTCATTTACTCTCAGAGTTTTTGCCAGAAATCTGCTGAGAGGAAGTCGCCGAAGAAATATTTTTTCATTATTGACCTTACGTCTAATAAGCCTAACCTAAACGACTTCGCTTGGCATCTCCTTTTTGATAATGGCGTTCATTTTAAAATGCCCGAAAATGACCGCTAATAACACTCAAATATCTTGGCGATAATCGTACTAACGAATGTTGGTTTTCAAATGCTTTTTCAAATATTTGTGTATTGTTTGGAAATATAAGGTAATAACAGCAGTTTCAATAATAACCCGTTATAAAGATTAATACAAACTAAAGGAAAATATGCAAACATGCAAAACAGACAACAACAAAATACACACATGGTACGGTACTACAACCAATAAAGTAAGAATTTATGAGTAGGGAACAAAATAAAGATCAAAAATCAAACAACAATAGTTCCACAGATCGTGAAGTTGCCAGACATAAAATAAAGGAGTATAAATAGAGAACTAAGCGATGCTGCTAGTCACTAATGAATTGCGATTCAAAGAGTTGATCTTTGCTAATAGGAATCTTGAATGAAATTGATACAGCAGTTTTAAATGGTTTGAATAGTTATGTTTGGCTATCTTTAACAATCCTTTTTATGCTCTGGATATCTTATAAATAATAAAATATACTGATTAAGTAATTTTCTAATGGATTGTCTATTAAAAAATTTAAGAACCAATTTAAATACATAAAAAAATAATAAAAAAAAAAATATTTGGGCTTAATTTCAATTAAAATATTAATTGCCTCTATTATTCCAGTCGACATTAAAACCTACATTTATTGTAATAAAAACTCACTCAATTATTAAAAAAAATCATGTAAAAAATACATTAAAGGTGCACTACAATATGCGATAATAAGCAGCTCATAAATAATTTTCTGTTTCTTTTCAATTTCTTCTCTTTTCATATTTTCTTCTGCTGTGTTGTTCTTCATTATAATTTACTAAACCATGAATACAAATGAAATTAACGAAAAAAGGAAAGAAAAAGAAATTCAAAAAAGTGGTAACAAAGGAATAAATAAGAAAGAAAAAATAAGACAAAAAAACGACGAAAAGAATGAAGTAATCAGGTCCTTTCGTAAGGATACTATACGAGTTCGTTTTCTTTTATTCCACGTTAATATTGCATGAAACAATAGCAACTTCAACACATTTTCCTCCATCATCGTGGCCAACATCAACATCAACACCATAGCCCAAGTAAAGTAATTTCCGTAGTTGTTTTAACTTTTTGTTTTTGTAATTAAAAAAGAAAGAATTGAATGTATGTGAGCTTTTTTCAATGGAATCCAATATTGCTGTGGAAGGAGAGGCTTATTATGTTTCAAATTGGATTCGTAACATTAAAATTACAAAAAAATTTTTAAAATTTTTGATTTTTCAGTATCTGTAATGGAATGCAAAGCAAAGGTTAAGAGGCATAGTGTCACGTCATGTCGTTATCTTACAATTATCGCTATTTTACTGATCAAGTCTTAAAGTAAACCTTTTGACTTCTTACTAGGTTTACAGAGACCAACAAAGCTTTACTTAAAAAATAAATTTCTTAACTTCACTGAGGCACTATGAACTATGAAGCACTCAATGGGAAGCTCGTGGTATATCTTCCAAGCGGAAGTTTACGCCATCAAAAGATTTACTTAATTTAACTTGGATGGGAACTAAGGAAATGGGACTTTGCTGAACTGAATCAGCTAGGCGAAGGAAGTAGGATCACCCTAGACACTCCAATTCTTCACTCTTGGCCCCTTCACAGTTTCTGGAAGAGCAATGTTGTTGCTGATGCCGTGAAAGTTCTCCAAACACTGACTAGTCTTTTCCTGACTAACTCATTAGGCTTTTAGCTATGTTGTAGCTATGTAGGCGCCGTGGTCTAGTAGGTACTGTGTTGGCTTGTTAGACGTGAGCTCACGATTTAAGCCCCAGGTCATACATCTCGGACAAAACAAAATACAAAATAATATATCTTTGGCGATTTCCTCTCTGCAGATTTCTAGCAAGAACTCAGAGATTAAATGAAATTGCTATGAAAAGTTGCTCATAAATCTGTCTTCGGAGTTGACGTCATACTGTGGGTCTCGTAAATTAATACATACAATGTAAATGGTGCAAGAAGCGAGGTCATAATCCTGACTAAAGGGTTGTAATAACCAAGTATGTGTAGGAACTAAGGGAATCGGAACATATCAGAACTGAATCAGCTAGTCAAAGGAAATAGAGTTATCCTAGACACATCAGCAGCAAATGTTGCGCCGATTCTTTAATATTGGCCGCTTCACAGTTTCTGGAAGAGCAATTATTGTGGATTATGTCGTGTTTATCCACAGCCTAACTACTTGTGTAAGCTAGCTATTCTTTTCTTGACTGACTCATAAGGTTCTTAGTCATGTAGCTGTCCGGCTTTAGCCATATTTGTCTATTGAGAGACCTATTTTCTTAAGTCTTTAATTTACTATATGCCTCTTGCATGAGGTCTTCAAAAGTCACTGTACGGTTAGAACATTTTCCTTATGGGCAACCATGTCAACTATTTCGTTATCAGTGATATTACAGGATCATGGAATCTAACAGAGATTCTAGATGCTGAACTCATCTATTTCTCTTTGAATAATGTGATTAGCCCCGGTTTTGACCTGACTGATGTAAGGCCATGATGAGAGCCATTTTCTCGGCAATAGTACGATATTTTCATTTGTGTTGCTTTCTTGTTACTTCTGTACATACAGTATTCCCTCGATTTGCGTCGCAGTTGGTTCTAAAAAAGGCGACGTGAATCGAAACGACGTAAATCGAATTTCATATTGCTCATACGACAAAATAGTATGTTTTTAACAAGGAACTTAAAAAAGTTCCAGTAATACCTCGATTTACGTCGCAGTTGGTTCTAAAAAAATTCGAATATTTCAGTCTGTTGGATACATCTGACCTGGGGTTTGTACCGTGGCTTCTTGTGTAATAAGCCAACACACTGTCTTTTAGGCTACCGCCTAGTTCTGAGTAAATTTTTTGATATTTTTTATCGTGTTTGTTTATCTGTTTGGGTTTGTTAATGTGTTTCTGCTAGGTTGTCTTAATCAGGAAACGCCTTATCAACCATTCTAAATTCTAGAAGTAGAAATCATTATTATTAATGCTTTCAATGGAATCAGAGATTTAAGATTAAAAATCAGTCGCAAAGCTACTGCACCTCCAATGTACACAAACTATGTACATATGTACGTATGTATGTTGCTGTGAACTGTGTAGGGTATAAAAATTATCCATAAACTCTACTATAAAAATAAATTTAAGAAAAAAAAGAGCAGCAGCACTTCGTCTTTTTTCTTTTACCATAAAGATGCAGCAACAACATTAACTTCAAAAAGGAGAACAAGAAGTAGGAGAAAGAAAAAAAGCGAAAAAGTTTATAATTACGAAAATTTAAGAACTTAATTTGTCTCAAATTACTTTGTATTTTACGTGTGAATTTACGTTCGTTTTTTCCTTTCTTTTTTAGCTTTTCCTCATGTTTTTCTTAACGGCTCAAATAAAATAAAGTTTTATGTTTAACGTTTTAATTTACGCTGTGAATTTTTTTTCTGTAAATTTCTTTACATGTTTTAATATGAAAAATTAACACCCAACCGCCCACTCTTACTCTGTAGGTAGTGTTACATTTCTTTCATGCTGTTGCACTCTCTTATATTTCCGGTTTTGTTTTGTTCCTTTATTTTTTTGCAATTTTTAAAAATCTACACTTTGGCTAACGATTACCATGTGAATGTGAAAGTGTTTCTGCATGTATGAGTGGATGTTTGAGTATTAAAGCAAATTAATCCTTGTGACCTTTTCCTTTAGCAACAACAAGTTTCGAATTAAATTCTTAATCTTTTTGAAAAATTTTAAGAAATTTACACGGATTCTAAAGAGTTCATTAACATTTGAACAGCGTTTCTGTGTCGGTTATTAAATTCAAATTCCTTTTGGAAATTGACAGAGACTACAGAGAAGGCATAAGTCAATGATAAAAATTTCAAGGAAGAAAAAAAAAGCAGTCAAGGCAATGACTACGACCATAGATAACTTGTCATTGACCAACAATTCTTTGCATGAAATCTGCTGTTAAACATCATACTCTTCAAAGGTCACTGTGGAGACAATTTTTTACCGTCTTATTGTACAATCAGAGAGAAGCAAGAGGTTACTCAGAAGTCTACAGAAAGAAACGAGCAAGACTTAGAAGGCTCATACAAATAAATTAAAGTCTTTGACTTGAAAAGTAAGAAGTCGAAAATCTTTAAATATTTGGAAATTACTGTGTAACGCAAAGGATTTTTAAGAATTAAAAATGGTAGAAAGGACCACTACACCAGCCAATAAAAACATTGTTAAAGGACAAGAAGAAGTTCTTGGTCATTGTAAGAATTGTTTTAATAGAGCTTCATAAGTGAGCAGCAGAATAGCTATTGAAACTCTATCTTTAACCCTGGACGCTTACTGTTCGTCGAATCGACGAAGCTCATTTACTTTTTATCGTATAACTTTTTTATGTTTGACCAAATTTCGCTCTTTTTTTCAACAACGTTGGTTGATAATGAAAGCTTGCAGAAGAAGACGAAAACAAATTTTTTTCGTCGATTCAGCGAAGAGTAGCCTTATACTATGTTCAGATATGCACTTTTATTGAGTCAATATTTGGTTTATTGAGTACAATATTTTAAGTGTTCAGACATAATAATATACACAGTTCAGCTGCTTATTTAATATTCATTTGGCAGCAGGTAAACAACATTGTTTTTTTCTTTTTTTTTTGTTTGTCGTTATTGACATTTGAGTTGTAAAATATCAACATAAAGTGTTCGGTTAATTGTAATATGCCCACTGAACATACTTATGACAGTGCTGCATTTTAAGTTTTACTCAATATTATAACAATTTGCGTATTTATTGCGCAATTATTAATTGAAACTTTATATGAAATATTGAGCTCAATAATGGCGTTTATTACGATTTACACAATAAAGGTGCATATCTGAACACCGTATAACTGAACAAAAATTACCATCCAGGATTAAAAAATGGGTGGCCAGGGAACGTTTACTCACTACGAGCCTTCGTTATCAATCAATATTGTTGATAAAAAGAATGAAATTTGGTCAAATATAAAATATATGATAAAGAGTAAATGAGCTTCGTCGATTCGACGAACATTAACCAATTAAGGTTAAAGTGTTCGTCGATTTAACGAAGAGTAACCTTAATGTACAAAAATGAAGAGTAACCGTTCAGGGTTAAAAAAAAAGTTCAGACTGCAGTCTGGAGAATCTAAAACAACTCAAGTTCTGATAGATATGAGAAACCTTCCCAGTAGAACTTCTGAAAGCAGCTAACAAAAGTTTTGTCATCGCTTGCCACCGACTGTTACATAAAATCTGAAATGCAGACCCAATATGTGTGAGTATAACTTGCCCTTTTGATAAACACCAACCAACTATCGTGGTATTCTCTAAGGTCATGACGTCTGTAATATTTGAAAATTTGAGATCCCGTGCTGTATGCGTATTTGGTTCAACAAACGATCAAGAAACGATCAGACTTTTACAGACAAATAATCGAAAAGAATCCAGAATTTCAATCCAATACCAATAAACTCTTTTTTTATGTATTTAAAGCAAATTTATGACACAATTCTGCTGTGGATGTATTTAACTTCATCAAATGACTTTAAAAATACATGAAGCTGCGTGAAAGCTAGTGGAGAAAGGTTTAAAATTTTTTATTTACCTCAGTCCAGAGTCGATTTTAAACTGTAGGTCCTGCCACTCATGTATAAAAATAACATACACAACATAAGTGGTGTAAGAAGCTAGTTCGTATTGTAGTAGATCCTTAAATCCGTTTGCTAAACTTTGCTGTACTCGAGAGAGAAAACTCCTTTGATAAATTTGTTGGTCTAGTATAAGTGATTGCAGATAAGTTTTAGGGACTAGAACACATTTCCCTGTAGAATCTATCGAATGCAATATGTTAGCCAACAAAGTATTCTCACGTATAAGATACAGCTGTTGATAGAAAGTCGTTGAAGTCGCCGTAGTCTAGTAGGTAGTGTATTGGCTTATTAGACGTAAATTCCGGTTTAGTATCCCAGGTCAGACATTAAAACGAAATATGAATAAAAAAATATTTCTTCCTCTGAGCAGATTTCGGGCAAAAACTCTGAAAGTAAATAGACCTGCCATGAAAAAGTTTCTCAAAAATCTGTCGTTCGGAGTCGACATTAAACTGTAGTTCTCGCCAATCACGTATAAAATTAACCCACACTGCATGAGTGGTGTGAGAGGCTAGGCCGTAATCCTGACTGAAGGGTTGTGATGGCCAATCATGTATGTATGTTATGTATGTATGTTGACAGAAAGTACAAAGTTAGAATAAGATGCGAGTAAAAATGGAATGAAAAAACGGTAAATAGCGGGCGTAGTCTAGTAAGAAGAGTGGTTAAGAAAATATGAAAAAATATTTCTTACGGCGGCTAGGTTCTACTCCTAACTAAGGGTTTGTAATGTAAGTAAATAAAAGACGGCTAAAAGATGCATAAAAATCTCTCGACCAAGCAGAAAGAAAAAGAAATTTTATTATACATTTCAATAAATCTTTAGGGACTTCGGCATTTTATCGAATTTTGGTGGTTCTTTTCGATCTTGACTCTTCTGATATCAGGCTTTTATAGCAATTAAAAATTTAACTTTGAAGATGCCTCGTTTAAGTAAATCTAAACCATCTTTTGGTAAAAATCAAGGCTCTGCACTCTTCTGGCTTTATGTAAATATAAAATGTTGTTAAAATATCGCACATATTTTGGATAATTCTAAACAATATTCCTCCATTGGCTAAAAGAATTCTGGATGGTCAAAAATCTTCTACTCTGGACCCCCGAGGGCCGCACAATGAAAGGGAAACTGTTCATTGGTCTCTAATTTTTCTTTGTTTAACAGATAGGCTGCCTTCCAAAATGTTAGTTGCTTTATGTTTGAACAAAGTATCGTGCTTCATAATGCCGCTGTACAAAATATATACAATGTATTCTATTTCAAAACGTCGTCAGCGTGTATTTTTAACGCAGTCAAAAAGCAATTAGGTATCGGATTTATAGTTGATGCATTGTTTGGTTACTTTGCATATCTACATAGTTTATATACAGTAGTAGAATTGCATACAAACTTTGTATTGATACATTTTGGAAGGCAGCCATATGATGCATTGTAGGTCGATTCGAAACAAAGTGAGCTATGTCGTTCCCCTCCATGTTACATACATAATTAGCCATTACAACCCTTCAGTCAGGATTACGGCTCAGCTTCTCACACCACTCATGTTGTGTGTGTTAATTTTATACATGAGTGGCGGGACCTACAGTTTAAAGTCGACTTCGAACGACAAAATTTTTTGAACATTTTCTTGGCAATTTTATTTACTCTCAAAGTTGTTGCCGGAAATCTGCTGAGAAAAAGTCGCCGAAGAAATATTTTTTCATATTTCGTTCTGAAGTGTGACCTGGCGTTTGAACCGCGGCCTTACGTCTAATAAGCTAACACAATACCTACTAGACTACAGTGACTTCCATGTTATGTATCATGAAACTCATATGAATCTAACCGCTAGATCCCAAGCTATGGTATATATTCAGCAGCAGAACCAGGACTTCTGGGTCAATCTGTTACTGTCTTCGTAGTTGCTTAGTTCGTTGATCACTTTGTTTAGAAATTATTTTTGCATAACGGGAGAAATATGGAAGAAAAACGGAAAAGGAAAGAAAGAATAACACGAAATGAGAATTAAACCGGAAGTGCAAAACCATTTTTTTGTTCCGTTTTTGTTTTTTCATTCCTTTTAGCATTTAACTTTTGCTTTCCATAATTTAATTTTCAACTCTTACGCTCAAGTTTCTTTTGCTGTTTTTGAGAATTTTTCAGGCTCCTTGACGTTATTGTGGCATTAAAAGTTAAGCACTAAATTATACCGGGTTTGCTAAAACAAAAAGAGACTCGTTTCTCTTTTTCTCAAATGCTTTCAAATGGACAAAATAGAAATGAAAATAAAATAAAAAATAAAAAAAAAATAAGTCTGGAAGTAAAAGAAAGGCGTTTACGAAAAAGAAAAACATTTTTATGAAAAAGTCTACTTTATGTGGCCACTTCAGGCTTTGGGGAGAAAAAAAAGTTTTCTTTTTAGTAGATTTTCTAAAGCGAAAAAAAAGAAAATTAAAAAAAATGGAAATACAATACAACCAACCCAGCTTGTTATAATTAAAACAAAAACGAAAAATAAAATAAAAAAATATGAATTATGAAAAACAGCGTTTGGCAAAAAAAAAATTAAAAGTATTTCGTAATTACTTTATAGTGGACTTCAAGAGTTTCTTTTTCTTCCTTCTTTGGATGGCTTGGCTTTCGAAAAACTGAAAAACGTCAAGACATTTAAACTGAAATTAAGCAGCTCATGTGGAAAAATAAATTTTTAAGGAAAACACAGTTGAAGTAAATTTTTATTACAAAATAAGTACAAGAAATTTAGAAAAGCTAGAAGGAAAGAAAAAAATTTGTAAAAATATCGTCATGATTGGATTACAATCTTCAGCAACTTACGTAACGATGTGGCCTTCTTCTACTTGTTGTTAAAGTAGTCGTATCTGGGGCTACGTGCAAGGTATTAAAGTAATAAAAAAAAATTCAAAAACGGTAGTAAAGTAAACTTAATACGAGTAGAAGTTGTTCTACAGGAGGTTGCGTCTTCCACCGCCTGTGTCAATGCCCTGCTCTTGTCATAAAGAAACGGAAATTTTTCTTAACACCTTCTCTAATTTAAAGATTGTTACAAAGATAAGATTTATTTTTAATTCGGTTAAGGGTACCCTGGGTCTAGTGGGTAGTGTGCTAGACTATTAGCGTGAGGGTCGTGGGTTCGATTCCCACCAGAGACCCTGGTCTGTGATGCTACACCGAGCACATGGTCATAGTTACTCCGCTCGTATATAATTAGAATATAATTTGTAATTGTATTGTAATTTAATAGATAAATAAATAAATAAATTATAATGATTCGGTTAAGTTTCCTATATGAAATCTTTTATCCCCGGGTTGGCTTGATCGTAGTATTACAGTGGACTTAAATGCTGGCCTAAGTTGGACCACTTGAAAAATCCTTAGTTTTTAAATAAACTGTTTCAGCGACTATAATGATGTAGAGTCACGTATTCAGAAGGCTAATATCAAAGATTTTATGAATGTAACACAGTGTAAGGTAAGTAAAGACGTTAAAGATGTTTTCTCTAGTGATTTATGTGGCTTCCAGACATATATGTATGTCGCTAATTAAGTCACAGGCAGCAGCTTCATGATTATCAGTCTTCTCTACAATTTTATCGTCAGTATTGGTTCTCAGACTCAGTGCTTTCATTTGAAAAGTAACTAGTTTTATAGTGTTTTCAACTAAGCATTAGTGTTTTGGAGTCATCTTAGTCTAGTAGGTAGTGTGTTGGCTTATTAGACGTAAGGCCGCGATTCAAACCCCAGGTCAGACATTTCCAACAGAATGAAATACGAAAAAATATTTCTTCGGCGACTTCCTCTCAGCAGATTTCTGGCAAAAACTCTAAAAGCAAATGCAATTGCCATGAAAAGTTACTCAAAAATCTGTTAGTCGGAATCGACTTTAAACTGTAGGTCCCACCACTCATGTATAAAATTTAACACACACAACATAAGTGGTGTGAGAAACTAGGTCGTAATCCGGACTGAAGGGTTGTAATGACTAATTATGTGTGTATTGTATGTATGTATCTATATTAGCAGCTGGATGGTTATCAGTGTTCTCTACGATTTTAACATAAGCATTGACCCTAAAAGTCACCGTAGTGTAGTAGGTAGTGTGTTGTCTTATTAAACGTGAGGCCACGATTTTAACTCCAGGTCAGATATCAAAACGAAAATATTAAAAAAATATTTCTTCGGTGAGTTCCATTCAGTGGATTTCTGGCACAAACTCTAAAAGCAAATACAATTGCCATGAAAACTTTCTCGAATACTAAGCTCCTTTTCGAAAATTCAATCGTCTTGTGGAGAAGGAGAATTCCTCACCCGATACCTTCCGGTGTGGAGGCGATACTATTGTTGGAAAACAACAGAATCTCCAAAACTGGTGGTGAAGTTCACTAAATTAGTTAATGACGTAGTAGGCAGTGTGTTGACTTATTAGAAGTGTGGCCACGGTTCTAGCCCCATGTCAGACAAATCCAACAAAACGAAATATGAAATATATTACTTCGACGACTTCCTAAATAAAATTGCCAAGAAAAAGTTTCTCAAAAATTTGTCGTTCGGAGTAGACTTTAAGTTGTAGGTCCCGCCACTCATGTAAAAAATCACACACAATATATGCGGTGTGAGAAGCTGGGGTTGTAAACCTGACTGAATGGTTGTAATGACTAATTATATGTGTACATACATATGTATTAAATTTGCACTTAGATGTATAAAATATTTGAAAAGCCAAGTCTAGATAAAAGACGGTATGTCTTAGAAGTATAAAGAATATTATAAGTTTGTCAAATACTCTCTTGTTCATCATGGATGGACCCTATTTAGTCTACTAATAATACTTATTTTATTTCGAAGACTTTGTGTACACAATGTCGTAACGTTGTGTGAATTATACAATTCCTGAGTAATATCTCTTATAAAATACATGGCATTACACCCCTCTGGAGAGATTGATATCATTAAATTTAATAAGAAACGGAAAGTAAGACAGAAAAGAGTTATTCTATATGAATTGCTTGAAGAGCTGTAATGTAATTGTATATGTAATAATGGAAACTATAATTTGTCTTCACATCATGTTAACAACAGTTTGCGTTTGCTTAGCATCTTTTTTTATTAACCCTCTTGGGAGCACATCGTTTCGTTTTGACTGTTAAGTTCATTAATTGTTGACATTACAGATATAAACAATCGTTTGACCAGGCTGTAATAGCTTCAAATGAACAATTCCCTTCCAAACCCATCATACACACAACGTTACCTTTCTTGGTATCAATACTAGCTTTGCCATCGTCTGTGAAGCTTTATGTTGTTTTATTCATTATATTTTTCGGACATTATTGCTGTTCATAATCCACTTTACTTCCGTAATGTTTGGATTTCTCTCCGTTTTGGCAGTGAAACATAACTTAAAATCCCAAACACCGACTTACTTTATAGAAACGGTTGATATCTGTTGGTACAGTGAATGTACAGTTCCCTAGCAACCCTCACACTTCTTAGGAGCTGGTGTTTCTTAACTTTTTATATGATTTCATTGACTTTTTGCTGACTGTTGGATCAAAGTTATCAGGTCGTAAACAAACATACCATTTCTTTGCTGTTTTCCTCGCTACCGCAATATTTTCGAAAAATTTATGAATTATTCTGCAGCCTTTGTCATATTCGACTGCACGATATATACGTTTAATATGACAGCAACATTCCAATTTATATTCATTATTAATTGCCATAGTCCTGCTTAATGTGAATACTATTGCCAGTGATATTTGATATTTCAGAGCAATCCTCTAACATTACATTACCGAACTTTTTCGGGGAACAATTATTGTTTTGATTCAGTTCCATATTGCTTATGTTATGTTGCATGCAACCAATCAGAGAAATCATTTACGTGTCATCTATCTAGGCGAACTTATTTTAGAATCGTGTGGAATTTGTTAAGGAAGTTCCAAGTTTTAGCAGAGTTATGTAGGGTAATTGAATAATTGATTCGGTCAACTAAAAATTTTGTCTTTGTTACAACTGCATTGCTTATTTTTTTGGTTTATTATGACGTTTCCAATATTGTGGCCACACACTTATATTCTTGCCATATTTTACAGGATGTGGTTTAAGAAATTCTTAACTTCAGCAAAGTCTTAAAAATCACTAAATTTTTCAATTGGGGATCTATTTATTGAGCTGTAAGATTTTTAATGCAGTAGATTTTGCTTAACAATTCAAAAAATCCATACAAATTGCTTATATTTTTTGGCCACACCCTATAAATATTTTCCACACATAAAAGAAAACAACTTGTTTTGCTGTCTTCTAGTTTTGAGTTCCTTAAACAATTTAATTCCATCAAAATGATTTCGATAACATAAATATGTTCGCATGGCATAATGGTTTTTTGTTGGTTTATTTTCATTATTATTTCTGAAATTGTTATTGTTTTTGTTTTTGTTGTTGTTGTATATTGGTTTTTAAATTGAATTTGTGGCTTGACCACCTCACATGAATAAAATGAAGATCGAAGTACGAAGAACGAAGAAAGAAAAATTGAGTTTGAGCTGTGATAATATGGTTTTAAAGCAATCGTTGCGATATGGAATACAGGAATATTTCCTGGATACTGGTATACTTATAATAACAAAATTGTTGTTGTATTTATAAATGATGGTAAGAAAATTGAAAATTTTGGTTTTGTCTTGATTGCATGAAAATAATTAAATTGCCCATGTGGAGTAGAAAATAAAGATTTTTCAATACGGTACAAAGAAATTTAAAATAGAAATTATTATAGTTTTTAGAGGCATTAGATTGAAATTTAATATCTGACTAAAATAATACATACATGGGAATCTTCTTCTTCTTCTTATTCTTCTTCTTATTCTTATTCTTCTTATTCTTATTCTTCTTCTTATTCTTCTTCTTATTCTTCTTATTCTTCTTCTTATTCTTCTTATTCTTATTCTTATTCTTCTTATTCTTATTCTTCTTATTCTTATTCTTCTTATTCTTCTTATTCTTCTTCTTCTTATTCTTATTCTTCTTATTCTTCTTCTTATTCTTATTCTTCTTCTTATTCTTCTTCTTCTTATTCTTATTCTTCTCGTTTCACCCATTAGTGCTTCATTCATTAGTGCTTCATCTATAAACACGGCACAATCCACAATTCGGCGCTCAAACCTTACTTAAATATTTCCCTTTATAACTACAAAAAACGTAAAAAGAAAATGCGAATTATAATAAGCGGCTGGAGAATTCTTCAGTACAGACTATCATATTAGGAATGTGTGTGGGTACACTTTAATATGCTAGGGAAACACGGTTGCCAGGTTATGCGTCATATTCGTCATCGTCATACTATCTATAGAAAATCATCAAAATCGTCAAATTAAAAAAATATAGATTGGAGAAAAAGTTAAAAAGACATACAACGTTTATAGTTTAAAAAAAAAATTAAAATAATTATTTGGAGATAAGATTATAAAACTTAAGATATGACCTCCATAAATCGAGTAAAATTAGTTAAAATCTTAAACAAAACAGTTTTCGTTACGGTCTGGTAACTGTGTTCTTCTCATGACCAACAAATGGTACTAAATCGGATAAAAATGGACTTCTTTGGAAAATGGACCTAGGACGCAGTATAGCCATGGTACCTGGCCATTCCGAGACAATTTTCCTTACAGTCGGGCGTCATTTAAGACCACAGACTAATTGTTTTCTTCAAATAGACTACTCCACCGAACTCATAGAGGAAATTGATTAACTTGGGAGCTGCACACTAAAGGCACCACTCCCCTAAGCTGGAAACCAGCCTGAAAGTTGCACGCACGAAGCTGTTTTGTCCCGAATAGGTGACGTCCCGAAAGAATTTTTGCCTAATGACCAATTTTGCCGAGGTAAGTGGCAATTTCTATGTTGAAATATAATGCTATGGTACACAATTCTCTTGACAAAAATAAAATGTTATATTTATTTTCAAACAAGCATCGTAAATTATTTATCTCTTGTACAACGCAAGGTTTTACATGTTTTTTAAGTAAATAAGAATAAAAAGTTCTCTGGTCTAAGAACAAGTGTCCAAATGTGTAATTGATTGAAACACGGCAATCATACTGCGAATGCTGTACCAAAGATCGTAAAATGCATATGCGAATTATACAATAATATGTAGGTGGGGGCTTGAATGAACATTAATTTTTCAGTGTTGCTACATAAATTTTTATATTCAAGCGTTTTTAAGAATTATATTTTAGTGTCGAAGTAAAAATGGCAAAAAGCCATGATTTAGGTTAAGGATCACGAATTTATTCGCTCCATTTCCTGGTTTTGCTTTGCGTGACTATTTCTGGTTTACACACCTAAAGAAATGACACGGCAAAAAGATATATAATGTCAACGATGAAATGCCTATTTCTGTTTACTTCGGCAAATATAATTGTATCATTTTCAAGCAACAACAGGCAAAGAATTTATGAAAACGATCGAGAGTAATTAAGGACTGACAGCTAAAAAAAGAAATTTAAGTGGAATTAAAAATTATATTTAATATATTGTTAAGTTAATAATTAATTTTATTTTATAAATTATATTGTTATAAATAAAAATAATATTAAATCTAATGTAATCGAAATTGTTTCATCTCTATATAATGTCTGTTATCATAATGTCCAATAAATTAGTTACATAATGTCATATCGTGTGGAGTATTGTTGATAGAACGAATCGAAGTTCCAGCAATTTTGCAAACTTAGCCAATTATCACTCGTACAAAGACTAGTCCACTTTATTTTAACAGGAACGTTGAAATCTAAATCCTCGTCGGCAATTTGACGGACGGAACTGTCCAGATCTAAGAGAAAATTACTTCTTTCAGAATGACGAAAGTTTTGTAAACGTTGCCTTAGGTGAACTTATCAGTTAACTCAAAAGAAATAATTTTTTGCGTCCTGAGGCCTCCTTGGATTCGAAGAAATTTAAAACAGAAATTATTATAGTTTTTAGAGGCATTATATTGAAATTTAATATCAGATACATATATGGGAATCGGAGTTCAGAGTTTGGTATATGCAACTGCAGTAAAAAATTATACACATGACATCACTGAAGAGGCTTTTTTGGAAAGACTTGTAGACTTTAAAATATCTTCTTGATGAGACTAGTTATGAGGCAATACTTATCAGAGCTTCCTTCCTAAGACTTTATGAGTTATTTCTAACATCCGGGCATGTGCATCCATAATCTGTTACTGTGAAATAATATATTTACTTGCTCGTCTCAATGTCCTCATGATTATTGAGATCGTAGATGTGGTGTACACATACATACATGCATATATAATTGGTCATTACAAGCCTTCAGCCAGAATTACGACCTAGTTTCTCACACCGCATATGTTGTGTGTGTTTATTTTACACTTAGACTCCGAACTACAAATTTTTATGAAGGTTTTCATGGCAATTTTTTTTAGCGTCAGAGTTTTTGCCAGAAATCTGCTGAGAGGAAGTCGCCGAAGAAATATTTTTTTTATCGTATTTCGAAATGAATACTTGGATGATGCCGTCTGGAAGGTGTAAACCATTGTTAAAAGCTCATAATCGTAAGGCGATTTGGTCATCTTGCAGTTAAAGTTTTTGCATTTAAGTTTTGGCAGGACCACAGCTTCTACATTTCAATGCTTTTGTGGCGCTTGGTCTCTATGCTGTGTTCGCAGTAACTTTTTTCGCCAAAATGTCTAATGGTAGCCAGTAACGTATAGTAAACAATGCCTAAAATATTGTGGTACTAAGGGCAGCTGTTTACACGATCATAACTGCCCCCAGAGTACGCTCAAATCAGATTTGAAGATTTTTTTCTGCAATTCGTGGCCTCGTAGTTTTAAATGTTATTGGATAGCGTGAGATATGCTGCCGTAATACTACGAATAGCAAATTGAGGAACTGTGTGCTGTCTTACCAGTCCACCTTTGTTAGTAATCTTTGCGTAGATTTCAGAATTTCCGATATTAATTTTAGGTATTTAGTGCAGTTGCTACTGCCAAGACATCTATATAAGCGATAAGCATGCACCATGTTCTTTCCATGACCTTGAAAACGTTGCTTAGGTGGTAAATGATTTATGATGATAGACCAACTTTTGCTAAACAGAGATGCCACCACAATTTTGTATTTTCAGCTGTTAAGCAAAACATACTTACTTACTTACTTAACTGGTCATTACAACCCTTCAGTCAGGATTACGACCTAGTTTCTCACACATCTTATGTTGTGTGTGTTAATTTTATACATGAGTGGCTGGACCTACAGTTTAAAGTCGACTTCGAACGACAGATTTTTGAGAAACTTTTCATGGCAAAAAAAAAATTATTTACTTTCAGAGTTTTTGCCAGAAATCTGCTGAGAGGAAGTCGCCGAAGAAATACTTTTTTGTATTTTATTTTGATGTCTGGCCTGAGGCTCGAACCCTGGCTTTTTCGTCTAATAAGCCAACACACTAGCTACTAGACCACGGCGACTATAAGCAAACAAACCATAGTTATCGATATTTCGTAAGCAAGCTATGGAAGCTAAGGACAACTCCTGCTAAAATAATGTTCGGTATTAGTTTCATGTGCTAATGGCATATTGCTTTGAGGATTAGAATTTGTTCTTAGGAAATTTGATACAAAAATTCTTTCAATTCTACACCAAAATAATAATGCAGACTCAATGTAATAGTCATGCATTGATACAATTATTTCTGATTCTTTCTTTTTTATTTGTCGTTATTTTCATTCCATTAAAAGAAGTTCATTTTGCTTTTTAATTTCTTCAATTCATGTCACAAAATGTTTTTACAATCACTCAGCTGTAACCACTTTTAATAAAAAAAAATTATAAAAACAATCCACTCATTACATTGCCATGGAATGGAGAAGAAAAAGAAGGGGAATGTATCCGCTACACATACTCTTACATGTATACAAACACATATTTATAGAAACAACATCATTTAATAGTTCATTATTGCCCTGTACGACGACTCTCATGTTCATACACCAATAACTGGACATGTTACAAATACATTGAAATGTTAACGTTAAAGGCAACAACAAAAGAGAAGTAAAATGAACAAAAAAAAAAAGAAAAAGAAATCCATTTAATAAAAATGTTAAAATAAACAACAACAACAAAAAATACAACAATAACAAAACATTTACGTATATACACACATGTTTGTACAATATCTACTCTCTGCTTTCTCTTATCTTTTTTTGATTATTTATTTATATGTATGTTTGTATGACCAAGAGAGTGATTGTATATTTGTGTACATGTGTGTGAAAGTATGCCGCTCTTGTATTTATTGTCAATTACTTATTGAAGTATCTTCAATATCAAAATGTCTTTTATGTTTGATATGCCATAAGAAAGACATGAGAGAGTTAACTGATGTTAAACATTAACAACGAGCGAAAGGAAAAAAAATCTTTTTACACAAACACAAACACATACACACACTTATATTCGCATATACATACTCTCATGTGATTGTAGGCAAAAAAAAGAGAAATAAATTGTAGATGCTTGTAATTTATATACACTTTGTACACATACTATCAAATTATACTGTCCATGTATAAGAACTCTGTAAGGGGGACCCCAGTAAGTATGTGTAAGCAATATAGTCCATGTGTATGTGTTACCCTTGCACACCACTTTAGCAATTGTATGCTTGAGTGCAAGGGTTGAGAAATAAAGGAATGAACGTATAAATAAATGAATAAATGACACTGTCAGAGAGCTAGAGTGAGAGAGAAAGAGACCGAAGCTATACTTTATGTATAAGAGAACACAAGAGTGTGTTTTTTTTGTAATATTTGCTCGAGTATCAGATAACAGTGGAACGAAATTTAAGATTTTTAACTCTTTAACAAGTGATCGTATAGATTTGTATTTAGGAAGTTTTAAGTTTTATTCGATTTAAATATAAAGAATAATCGTTAGGGTTTTAAACTTGTAGCATTCTCAATTTCTGAGATGTTCCCAATAATGTCATTTCCTGTATTACTGGTAAGCATTTATTTGCTTGCATTTATTGTAAATATCAAAAGATAATATACAGATGATGACTGGTCTAGAAAATTGTAGAGAAAAATGATTGTTACACATGGCACTTTGCCTGTCATCGTGCCTTTTTTGAAAATAAATTATTCAATGTGTTAGTCGCTGCTCTGGCTTCTTTCTTCTTCATGTTTTGATCAACAGCTGGTGTCACCGTAGTCTAGTAGGTAGTGTGAGGGCTACGGTTCAAGCTCTAGCCCAGGTGTAGCATGATTGACACGCGTCCATTGACCATAACAATTCCCACGGTAAAGTGTGAGGAGAGCCACACTCGATCACTAGCAATGCAATACAACAACAACACACATACTGTATAATATATGTAAACCAGGGTGCCCTGGTAGTCTAGTGGGTAGTGTGCTAGACTATTAGCGGGAGGGTCGTGGGTTCGATTCTCACCAGAGACTCTGGTCTGTGACACTACACCGAGCACATAGTCAAGTTACTTCGCTCGTATATAATTAGGATATAATTTGTAATTGTATTGTAATTAATTAATAAATAAATAAATATGTAAACCAATGCAGTCGGCGGTCCGACAACAAAGTATCAATTGATCGTCGCATGTGCGCATTACTATTACACTGCAGCGACGGTTAATAACATTGGGTCAAGTGGTCGCTGCTCATATGCAATTGGATATTTTTTTGTTTATGCATATGAAATGTTGTGTTGGTATTGACAACCGTAAAATCATGCTACACAGGCATTTCGAACAAAACTAAATTTCTAGTGTTGTCTCGTTTTAAGCAGCGTCTTTTTGAAATCGTACTCCATAGAAGACGAAAAATATGTCAACAATTATACAATCATAGTGCTCTGAATTGTAGCAATCCTTTCTGAATCATTTCGAAATACTACGGCCCATTGCCAAATACAGACATAATGGCCAAGAAAAATTTATTACATCCTAATGCAACAGTTTTTCCACATTCTCTTCTGAGTTCTTTGTGCTTCATGTTCGACAAATTTGCCTGCTAGAGTAACCATCGAGTGAAAAACGAGCTCCATTGTTGAATATAAGATCTAGGAGACGATATGTTGTCTCAGAAAGTGATAGGCGATCGATAAAATGCCTCGCTGTAATATATAACTGCAGTTGTATGCAAAGAAAATCAAATTAAATTCAAAGACTACAGCTGGACTGAAACTAATTATGGAAAGCGAGATTCTATTGAGACTTTTGCAGGATTTTCGGATGCACAGGCCTCTGCTTAAATTCTGAATGTGATTGAATTCGAACTCTACAAGGCGAGTAATTAGCGTTTTCAAGTAATCAAAAATTATCGATGCGCACAAAATTTGGTAACTCCATAAGCGTCTTATATCATGCGACTTAAAAAATAATATTTTGGTCGATTAATTTCACCACCTGACTTGTGGACTTAGTTAGACATTCTAACACAAGTATTCAGGCCTATCTGCTGCTTGTCTCTAAATTAATAATTTTTTTGATGCCAATAGAATTGAAGTATAAATAATGATCTGCTTTAATCTCGCCTGCTGCGGTCGCCTTAATCTAGTAGGTAGTGTGCTGGCTTATTGGTTCAAACCTCAGGTCTGACATCTCCGACAAAACGAAGTATGAATAAATATTACTTAGGCGACTACCTGTCAGCAGATTTCGGGCAAAAAAGCTCTGAAAGTAAATAAAATTGCTGAGAAAGTTTCTCAAAACTGTATCGTTCGGAGTCGACTTCAAACTGTAGATCCCGCCACTCATGTATAAAATTAACACACACAACATGAGTGGTGTGAGAAGCTTGGCTGTAACCCTAATTAAAGGTTTGTAATGACAAATTGAAAGAATTGAGATTCTGTATGACTGACATCAACCTGATCATACGAAAAAAATACATTTAAAATCGTGATTTTTTTTCCTTAAAATTTTTACACCAAATACAACAATTTTCTCCACTGTAATGTGTTCCCATGGTTTCAATACGTATTCAAGCATTACAAATGGGTCAGGCCAAGGAAATAAACTACAATTACACATAAACGCATACAGATTCATTACTTTTTTTGGTTTAATTTCTTGTTTTTTTTCTTTTTTCTTGGTAACTTTATTTGCCGAAAGTTCTATTTAGTTTCTCTTGTGAAACACTAAAAAAAAGAGTAGAAGTAGAAGTGGAAAAAAGGTACAAACATTTAAAACAAGTAAAATTAAGTAAAAAAAATGGATTTCCACTTTATGCCATGAGTACAAGTAAAGTAAGAAAAAAAAGAATGTGTATCCCTTTGTAGCCTTTTTCAAAAATTCTTATATACTAGCTAACCTTATTTCATTCTTTGGTTTCTATAAATATTTTATACAGTAACAGCAATTCTACACTCTACATGGTTTTAATTTTACTCTTTTTTTTATTTGTTTCTTATTTCTTAACGTTTACTTTTAGATTTTTCTTCTTCGTTTTTTAATTTTTTTTTTAAATTTTTTCCCCCACACTTATACAATTCTTTCACTTATTCTTTGTGTTCTTAAATGCATTGGTCGAAGATGCATAAACCACTTCAATGCAGTCAATCTCAGTTTTATACAAAAGCACACACGTATAATGTTAAGTGCATATACATACTTTAAGTTTTCTTGTGTGTGTGTGTAAGAAGTATTGTGTTCAAAATATTTAAAAACTCTACTGGACCTTAAGTTTAATATTAAAAATTATGAGAGTAGACACATCTCTTATGGCTTTAAGACGTTTTAAATAAAAATTCATTCAAATTCAACTGGATGAGCAAACGGTACGTACGTATGATTAATTTTTTAAAATTTCTGTATTAAATATTTATCATACGCCACAGTAGTCAGCACTATAATGGGTGTGTTTACATGTAAGTATGGATGAGTATTGAATGCGTGAAAAGTTCGATTACAAATTATCGGATGCCTATTAGTTGTAATATCGGAGTTAATATTAATTACATGGGGCAATATCGGTAAGAAGGCGTTACGGACTGCGGGAAAAAATATTTTGAAATTAACGGAGACGATGCTTTAAGTAGAAAAATAGCAACGAAATAATTTGAACGTTTACATCTAATAAAATCAACACCAAGAAGTTATCAAACATGGACAAACACAAAGAACTTCGACGTTTGGTCATTACAAACATTTAGCCAGGATTACAACCTAGCTGTTAGCACCACTCATGTTATCTGTGTTCGTTTTATACATGAGAGTTGTTAATATCGACTCCTAAAGAATGATTTTAGAAGCTTTTCATGGAAATTTTATTTGCTCTCAGAGTTTTTGGCAAATGACTGCTGAGAGGAAGTCGCCGAAAAAAATAGTTTTCAAATTTCGTTTTAATAGAGATTTCTGTTCCAGTCTACTAAACCAACACACTACCTACTTGACTAATGAAAAATTCATTGAATCGTATGCGATTCACTGGTAAAATGGAATCAAATCGAACTATTTCTCAAGTGAATGACTACAGACAATGACAATTGTGATCATGAACAAAATACGACTAAATTTCTGGAATTGGAATTGGAAGGGAATTGGAAGGGAATTGTCCATTTTGAGTTTCTGCAACTAATTCAAGCGATTGATTCTGATTTTTAATGTCTGCATTCCAGATTAAGTCATCGTAGGCTAGTAGGTAGTGTGTTGGTTTATTAGACCTGAGGCCACGGTTCAAACCTAACGAAATATAAACAAATACTTACAATACTATATATATGTACAAAACTCTGAGAGTAAAAAAAAATTGCCATAAAAAGTTTCTCAAAATTCTGTTGTTCGAAGTCGATGTTAAACTGTAGGTCCCGCTATTCATGTATAAAATTAACACACACAACGTAAGTGGTGTGAGAAGCTAGGTCGTAATCCTGACTGCAGGGTTGTAATGTCCAATTATGTAAGCATGTCTGTATGTATGTATGTATGTCTCCTAATAACAGTAATTGAAGTGACGTAGTCGTTTTCTAAACTTTGTTGAATAAATGTTTCGTTCAGAAAATTCTGAAGTTCTGATATTAAAATAATTGGATCCAGTAATCAGTGATTTGAATTAATTTTATAATGAAATACAATTCATCCATCCTTAGCAGATTAGTGCCTGTACAGAGTTATAAAAAAATAAATTGTTTTTTGTCTTTAATTCTCATAGTAGCAGCTGCAGCAAATCTTTTGTTAAAAAAATCATCCCTCATTTCAAAAGGTAAAACGAAGAGAGACAGTTTAGGCATCGATTCCTGTAAACTGTGGATATTTTCAAAGACGATAGTGATTTAATCGCGTTGAGATATCATATATGACAACTATATAGTAATAGATGATCATCAATATCACCAGCAGAAATAATTCATCTGCAAACTGTTGTTTTGGCCAATAGGAGTCAATGGCAAGCAACACTATGACAATGCTTTAGTAATCCGACTGAGTTGGATACTCAACTCTTCTTAAGCAACCTTCTTCCTTCAGCTGTACGCGTTTAAGAAGTCTCAAGATATACTTGAGCCACCGGTTCATACATAATAACTGTATTCCATTTTGATCGAATATAAATGGTATAAACAGTGAGGATATGAGATCCGAGCAAAGTATTTCTTGCATATACAGAGGAAACTAAGACACTTGACTACTGTTGTGCGCCTTGAATTATAAGCTAAAAAGTCACGGTCAACACCGCATAACATTTGAATGCCGAGAACACCAGGTACTTCTGACTACAAAATTTTCATCAAATTTAGTTACAGACACTATACTGTAATTACCTGTTGATAGATAAGACCTTTACGAAATATTAGTAATTAGTATTACTAACAATATTTTCCTATTCATTTTCGAACTCACAGTTATACATGTCCTCCTTGTTGTAAATCCTCGTTCAATTCACTTCACAGTTCGCTGCTTGCAATAGCCGTATGCAAGTGAAGTTTATTTAGCTACTTCACCTTAAAGTCACTTCACCTTAAAGCCTCTTCAACTTAAAGTCCATCAAACTCATTTTATTTTTAATTTTTTATACGTCATATTTCGCATCCCTAAAGCAGATGGACTTTACATTGTCGTCAAAGATATTAATTTAAAGCCGCTACAAGTGTGATGATTCCTTATGAGTCCTAATAGTTGGAATGTTTGATGACATTTTTTGATTTTTAGGTTCGATCAAACTGGCTTCCTTAGTTACTTAAACTAGCCACACCAAAAAGATTGTTAAACTATATTTTACACTTTTTCTTTTGCTAAAAGACCTTTCATGCTTATCAAAAGCTTCCTCAAAGCAGACGAAGCTTAGTAAGACGAAACGAAAACTGTTCTCATGTCAAATATTTATATTATGTGGTCGCAGAAAAAATTGCAGATGAGAGAATGTATTGTGCTAGCGCTCGTGGAGATTGTCAGATTATTAATGAAATTATTGAAGGAATTCAATGCTGTAACCTTTAAAGGTCACATCGAGTTCAAAAAAAAACATTAACAAATATGTAAGAAACACCACTGATCATACATAATTATCTGAGTCTTATATCCTTTATCGGGAAGACTGTTCTATATGTACGAACGTGGATTTTTTTCATTTGCTGATTTAAATTTCTATTAATTTTTCATTACAAATATTTTCCATATTTATTTATTTTCGTTCTTATATAAACACAAACATTTTACAGATATGCTGTACCAATACGAATATATTCACATGTATTGGTACTGAAAGAGCAAATACGTATGTATGTATTTCTACATGTGCTGTTATAATTTGACGACTGATCAAATATCAAATGGATAAATGCAATGAAATACACACCAAATGCATGTAAAATATATCAACACAAATAAATAACCGTTAAAATATTCAAATACAAACACATTTCTGTACATGCATACATACATACATACGTATGTAAGTGAAACAGCCATACTTTTTATACCGTGTTCGTAGCAAGAGTAAAAATATTTGAAATGGTTTCCTAAAAATAAAAATATATTTCGACATACACAAATACACACAAACAAACATAAAGAAAATAATGTCGAAAACGCGTTTTGAACACCAGCTGACAACTTGACAAAAATGCAACATGACAACATCAACAGGAAGAAAAAAAAATAACAAACATGGTTAAGAGAAATATGGAAAACCAAAAGTAGTTAAAACCGACTAAGGGGTACCTTATAGTCAAGGTATGATTCTTACAAATAATTTCCGGAATACATTTGGGTTCCTGTAACTTACTTTCCGGTATCAGAACATAATGCTCTGCAGGAGTATGATTCATCACCAATGTGCTGATTTCAGTAGACAAAAGAAGTGTTTCACACAGTTTTGTCTATAGTAGCAGTGTGGCAACGTACCAAGACAAATCATCTTAAACGGAGAGGAACATTTATTGGTGAACGGCAAATGTAGGAAGATACCAATCCACATGCAAATCCAAGAATGTCTTGCGACGTCGTCGATCCATTTTTCTTTAAGAACAGCGTTGGCCAGATCAGTAGTGTCAACGACAAGCACTATAGTTCGATGATTACCAACTTCTGTTTGACTGATCTGAATACTAACGACATGTGATCTTAACGTGACCGCCCTACGAGCCTCACAACTATAGTTCGATAATTACCAACTTTTTCTTGACTAGTCTAGACACTAACGACATGTGATCTTAACAAGGCGGAGCTACGCGCCTCACATCTCATGACGCATTGCATATTCTGCACGAACGTTTTGAGGATATGATTATCTTACGTGTAATTGATATGAATAGAGAACCCCAAAGGATTTCAACCCATTCCGATATCACAATTTACCATTTCCTCTAACCTCTGCACTATTCGGAGCTTCTAATGAACCAGCTTAGACTGCCATCAATGATATTCATATTAATAGTTCGCTTACATTGGCCACGTAGTAGACACTAAGCTGCCTTTTTCTCTTCTAACATAGTTTTGGGGTTAGGTTAGGTTAGGTCCGAGTGGTAGATCTGATTTCACAAAGCTCACTTGAACATGCATAGCGGGCCGTTGTGTTGCCACGGGTGAACGCAGTCCCTGTACTGACCAAGTTCCACCAAAATCAGGTCATCAAAAAGATGAAGAAGTTGGTCAGCGCAAGGGCTGCACATAGTTTTGGGGACGTGTCCAGTAAGTAAATAATAGTTTCTTCCTTTTTATTATGTATGCAGCCCCTGCAGAAGTCATTTGTTACTTAACCCAGATTGATGCTCCTGGCATGAGTGCCCATAACACAATTTCCGTACGGCGAAGCCGCCCTTCTGGTGTCAACGGAATCCATAATAGTATTGTCAATTATGAGCCTGGTCTTTAAAAGAATTCCCAAAGTAGAGAATATATTAGAGAGTAAGGAGTGCTGTAGTCGCCGCAGCCTAGTAGGTAATATATTGGCTTATTAGACGTGAGGCTACGGTTCAAACTCCAGGTCAGACATCTCCAACAACACAAAATTTGAATAATTCTTCGACGACAGCCTTTCAGTAGCTTTCTGGCAAAAACTCTGAAAGTAAATAAAATTGCTATGAAAAGTTTCTCACAAATTTGTCTGTTGGAGTTGACTTTAAACTGTAGGCCCTGCCCCTCATGTATAAAATTAACACACACAACGTAAGTGGTGTGAGAAACTAGGGCGTAATTCTGACTGATGGGTTGTGATAATCAATTACATATGTGTGTGTGGTTATGCCACATCTAGCAGCTCTGTAGTTAACCAGAATATTGTCTTGCTCCGTTACCCAGGGCTAACGGCGGTGTGGGCACCACTAATAGTGATAGAGTTAGATCACTGTATCCACCCTATGAGGGTAAAGTCAGTTGTTCTATAAAGGGATTCCCTCTATGCAAAGCATCCGTAGATTAAAAAAAGATCTGATTACTACCGAATAGATCCAGTGAGTTATCCTAGGTACCATACAAAGTGGGTAATTTTAGGTGTAACCCGATTATGACACTGTAGGGTACGAAAAAGGTAATAAAACTGTGTGTATTGGAAAAGTATGAAATATTTTATAAAAACGTGTGTATAAATAATGAAAAAAATATACACATATTTGTGTATAAATTGAATATATTTACGCGCTGCAAAATGTGACCAACTGAAAATGTTTACCCTTGGATTCGGTAAGCAATTAAGTTAACTAGGAGGCGTACATACTGATATTGTACAGAGATTATGTGGAAAAAGTTAAGAATATTAAATCATAATTCCAGAGAAGAAGTACCAGAAGTGCCTTTAAAATATCCCAATGCTGGCCCTACTTTTATATTTACAAGTCTCATCCAAGCGTTTCTTTTTTTCATAATTTATGCGAAAACGTCAACGCATCTGCCTTTTTGCTGAATGTGTGTGTATGTGTATGAATTAATCATTTAAAAAAAAGAAGAAAGAAAACAAATTTTATTCCATTTTATGCATTGTAACGTAGAAACATGGTACATAAATGCGTTGTAAATTCTTTCTTTTTTCCCCACATATGGTATGAAATTCATATAAAGAGTAGGGAACGTATAAAAATGTTACATGAACACAGTATAAATGCAATACGAGAGTAGACTCATAAGATATGTTATGTACTATAGGAGCATTGTATACAATTGCAAATAAAATAAAATGCAATTGTAAATTCTTTCCATCATCATTCTCATCGTCTTTATAGCGAACAACATCTTAACTTTTCAAGAAACTGTATTAAAACACGCACACACACACTGTCTCATTCGTAACAAGAGAGCACATAAAAAAATTATACTCCGTATACATATATTTCACTCTGCAATAATGCTGTTTAACATCAATTGCATACAAATTGCCAACATTATGCGAATGTATGTATGTGCGGCGTATTGTGCAATGGTGTTGCTTGCATCTTCATAATCCTATTCATCTCTGATGTCTTAATGTCTTATAGGTATAGAGTCTCAAGCTCTTTCATGTTGCTGAATGCGAAAAGTTTTTTTATTGCAAAATATTATATGGCAGTTAAACATTGCTGCGTTTTTAAAGTTATTACCGTAAAGGCTACATTGCGTACATGGCGACCACACTTTTTGGATCACGTCTATTCCTAAGGGAAACCAATTAAATACAGCTAACAGTTATCAGATTGGGCTTGAAGTTTTTATAAACACCTTTGATTAGATTGAATTTATTTCTTTCTTACTCAACGAACTCGGTTTTTGAGCTGTGGACCTGTTGACCTGTTTTACCTTTAGAATTGATGATTGTGCCATCCAACTAAGAAGTCGCAGTAGTCTAATAGGTAGTGTGTTGGCCTATTAGATGTAAAGCCAGGGTTCAAGCCCCAGGACGGACATCAAAACAAAATACAAAAAAGTATTTCTTAGACGACTTCCTCTCAGCAGATTTCTGGCAAAAAATCTCTGAGAAGTAAATAAAATTGCCATGAAAAGTTTCTCAAAAATCTGTCGTTCAGAGTCGACTTTAAACTGTAGGTCCCGCCACTCATGTATAAAATTAACACACGCAACATAAGTGGTGTGAGAAACTAGGTCGTAATCCTGGGTGAAGGGTTGTAATGACCAATTATTTATGTATGTATGTATGTATGTCATCCAACTTGTTGGCGCTGGATTAGCTTTATATTACCAAGCATAAGCAACCTCAAGATTAGAAGGAGGTTATAAATCGAAATTTCCAAAGAGGATGCGGAATGTTTAATGGTTTTAACATCTCCATTGTCTCTCCGTAGTCTAGTAGCTAGTGAGACGTGAGACCCAGGTTCAAAGTCCAGATCAGACATCTTAAATAAAACGAAAAATGAAAAAAATATTTCCTCGACGAATTCCTCTTGGCAGATTACTAGCAAAAACTCTGAGGGTGAATAAAATTGGTATGAAAAAGTTTCTCTAAAAATCTGTCGTTCAAAATCAACTGTAAACTGTAGGACCCGCCACTCATTACAAACAGCATAAGTGGCGTGAGAAGTTAGGTTGCGGTCTTGACTGAAGGGTTGTAATGACCAATTATGTGTGTATGTATGTACTTAAGAAGCTTGTGGAAAATAACCTGTGAAATTAATAAAATGATGTGGGAACAAATGCACAAAAGACCAAACTTATGCTGTTCATTGGAAATTACAGCATCCCTAGAATAAATCCCCTGCGACTAAATGCTAGGAGATCATCATCATTGGGAAGCATTCAAAAACATTCATAAAATTCTTCCTTAAGGGGCGATAGTTAAGTCTGTGATTACTTTAGGGCTAGTCCGTACGGTGGACAGCAATTGCAAAACAATGATAATGCAAAATCCTAAACGGCATGAGAAGACATTTTGTTCAATTCTTCTGAAACTTTTACTGAAATCAGATTAAATTTTGTGAACTACCATCCCACACAGTTGCAAGGATTTGCTAGATTTCATGGTTCCCTGATACAGGTACCTACAGACAATCATTTCGAATAAAGACTGCTGAAACGTGAGGCTCTGCTTCTAAATTGTTTTAAAGGATACTCCCATGACTGAAATTTAGGTGGGAAAACGGGTATGGTGTGTCTTGCATATCAGGAACTCACACAGATTCTCGGATCACTGCTGAGGGTTAGAAACGAAGTTCATGGCTATTCTTACGGCGATTAAATGACTGCTTTGTAGTAGAATTTTATCCAGAGAATAAACTGATATTACTGAATATCTAAGCTATACCATGAAGTCCCCTTCATAACGACATCAAGGCTTTCCATAAATTTCGGGAAAAAGCAAATTATTTGAATCACAGGGCATAGATGAAATTCATGGCTTTTCACATGGCGATTAAATGACTGCTCAGTAGCAGAATTTTTCCAGACTATAAACTGATATAACTGGATATCCAGGCAATGATATGAAGTCCCCTTTATATCAAGTTTGTCCATAAATGTTGCCTATTCCCCTGAGAAATGACAGATTATTTGAGTCGCAGGGAATAGACGCATGACTGCTCAGTAGCGGAATATTTCTAGAGAACATACTGATTTTTCTGGATAGCCATACTGACATAAAGTCGTCTTCACATCGACATCGAAACTTGTTCATAAATGTCGCCAATTTTTCTGTGAAATACTGAATTATTCGAAGGTCTCTATTATTAGTGTCGCTGGGCATAAGAACGAATGTGTTCGGGTTGGAAAATATACTTTGTAATCAGGGTATAAGGATTTTCTTGTCGATGATTAGGCTAATATTTCATGGGTAACATTTCCTGGCAAGGAAACATACCCTCTTCGATCACTATATAGAGCCGTTTAACTCTTCAGCTAGGGAACACGATACAACCCACTTTTCTCTCTCAACAAAATATTTGCTATGTGGCCTTGTAGGGCACTATCTAATAGGGAAACATGCCCGCTAGGCTAGGCACACCTCGTTTGATTTCTGTAGAATTTGCTGCTCGAGGAAGTAGGATTGAAGTGGCCGTAGTCTAGTAAGTAGTATATTGGCTTGTGGCCACGCTTGAAACCTCAGGTCAAACATCTCCAACAAAATCATCAGTGACTTCCTCAGATTTCTGGCAAAAACTCAGATTAAATAAAAAATTGTCATAAAAAGTTTCTCGAAAAATCTGTCGTTCGAGGTCAACTTTAAACTGTAGGCCTCTCATAAAATAAAATTAACACACACAACAGGAATGGTGTGAGAAACTAGGTTGTAATCCCGACTAAAAGTTTGTATTGACCAATTATGCATGAAATAGAATTGATGTAAGTCATAGAAGGCCAAAAATAAGGAATTCGATTGTGTATGTGTACTTGTGTTAGTGTCTAATACAGATGCATTTTTTTTTAATTTATTAAGAGAAGAATGCATTTTTTTTAATTTTGTTGAAATCCCACTGCCTATCATTACATTGCAAAGACATTCGAACATAGTAGTTCCGTTCACTGCAAAAGGTAATTCTATATGACGCCATCATAGTACCACATGCAGTATGTGTATATCCGTTGCATTAAATAAATCATACGACCAGTTGAACTCTTATGAAAGCTTAAAACGTGCTGCTAATTAAAAACAACAAAAGGAATTTATTTATGAATACATAATAAAAAAAATATTAAAAAAACTAAAGAGAATAATAATTTTATTTGTTGTTTTTAATATTTATTTATTTATATTCACCTCATTGTAATAAATATTATCGTTGCTCTGCTACTTTTCATATTTTCACCATTTCCTTAGTAGCATCTGGTGAAAGCGTAATTTCTCATGAATGATTGCCGGGATTGCAAAAGAACTTAAAGGTGTTAATGGAAATATAAAATAAAAAAACCAAAAACAAAAATAAAAAAAAAAACAATAAAAAGGAAATAAAACTCACGCACATGCACATACATACGTGAAATTGCCGTTATAAAAATATGAGAAAGAGTACTAAAGCAAACAAAACAAAAAAAAAAAAAAAAAGAGGAAAAGAATGAAAATCGTTACAAACGTGATTTGAATGCAATTCTGTTTTACGGTTTTTTTGTTTGTGCTGCGCATTTTTTCTTTATTGTGGCGTTATTAATGCATGAACATGGTGGTACGTTAATATAGGGAAAAAATTTCATATTTTTTTTGTATATTTTTTCCATAAAAAGGTAACCTGATGAAATAACAATCATAAATAAAATGCGTAGTATTTGTTTTCTTATTTTATAAATAAACAGTAGAGGGCAATTACAGTTTTTGATTTTTATGTACTAAAACTGATCGATGGATTGATTATTGATTTTTAACAAGGCCTTTGTTGTAAAGCTAGCTGTGGTAAATCGCATAAGTATCCAATAGAGACTTTCGAACTTTGACATTTGATAGCAGTCAACTTGTTAAAGCTTATAACTGGCGAATTATTTTTCATTTATCCGGTCTGTTTTGTCAAATCATCATGGACGTTTACGACGTGTGTTTGCTGAATATGCTCTGAAGCAGTTGACGATGGACCCTAATTTATATTGAAAAATAATCTTCAGCAAGGGGGCCATTTCTCATCGAATGCGTACATGAACAATCGAAACGAATTTGAAACAATACTAACAAGGTCCCAGTGCTTCCAAAGGATGGTTGGATTTTAGGCTGAAGCCGTCATTGATTAATATTTCCAATAAAACAACCTTGGCCAGTCCGACACACATACATAATTCGTCTTTACAACCCCTCAGGCAGGATTACGACCTTGTTTCTCACACCGCTTATGTTGCGTGTGTTACTTTTATACATGAGTGGTGGAACCTACAGTTTAAAGTCAACTCCGAACGTCAGATTTTTGAGAAACTTTTCATGGCAATTTTATTTTCTCTCAGAGTTTTTGCCAGAAATCTGTTGAGAGCAAGTCGCCTAAGGAATACTTTTTGTATTTTGTTTTGATGTCCGTCCTGGGGCTTGAACCCTGGCTTTACGTCTAATAAGCCAACAAACTACCTAATAGACTATGGCGACTCCAGTCCGACACAGCGACATTATAAATCGATGGTTCTTGTATTGGTTCTTCTTTTGCCCTGAATTGGATGGCCTAGGCACAAGCGAAATTTGGTTTTAATAAGACGGCGCTACGTGCAACACAGCTTAAGCCACATTGGATATTCTGAACAAGCGATTTGAGGAGATCGTCATCACAACTAGAGGCAATGTGAACTCGTCACCAAAACCGTGTGATTATTCGTGTGGTGTTGGCTTAAGTCGCTTTACCTATGCCAACATAACTCATGCCATCGGGTCAAATTTAGCCTGATTTATACGCCAGAGTCATGGCGAATTCAACATTTCGGATACGCTCCTCCCAGAGAAATCACAGCGAACATATAGTCTTGCATTATATGATGTTATTTGCAGTTTCTAGATAGTGTAAGTGCTATACCATTGATTTTCTAGACCACATATGTTGTTTTATTGTATTTTAGGGCATAATTTCGGAAAGCAATTCTGGTAGTGTGTTGGCTTATTAGAGGAGAGTCCTCGCTTCAAATCCCAGATCAGGGATCTCCAACTAAACGAAATAAGAAAAAAATATTTCTTCAGCGAATTACTCTCAGCAGAAACTCTGAAAGCAAATAAAATTGCCATTAAAAGTTTCTCAAAAATTTTTTTGTTAGGAGACGACTCATGTGTAAATTAACACACACAACATAAGTGGTGTGAGAAACTAGGTTGTAGTCCTAACTAAAGGGTTGTAATGACCAATTATGTATGTAACTCTGGAACTTTACCCAAAACTGCTATTCACAGTAACGTCGATACTATAGTTAGGTAGGCAGAGGTAGCTGTCTACTTAAGATTTTAGGAGAGTTACACTTAGGCCATTAAGTCACCGTAGTCCACTAGGTAGTGTGTTGGCTTATTAGACATGAGGCTACAGATTAAACCCCAACTCGGATGACTTCCACTCAGCAAAACGATGACTTCCACTCAGCAGATTTCTGACTAAAACTCTGAGAGCAAATAAAAAATTGCAATGAAAAGTTTCTAAAAATCTGTCGTTCGGAGTCAACTTTAAACTGTAGCTACCGCCACTCATGGATAAAATTAACACACACAGCATAAGTGGTCGTAATCCTTACTGAAGGGTTATTTCAACCAATTATGTGTGTATGTACACTTAGACGACATACGGGCCATTGTAATGTCATAATCGTCCATTGTGCATACTGCTGAAACAGTTTATAGCTTTCTGATAAAGCCACATAGACTTCTAAGATCCATTTAAATCATCTGTACTATAGATACATAAACCTTTGAGCAATTTAAAGAATGATTATGTGTATTATTTTTTTTTCGCCGAGGAGGGGTAAATGTACCTAACCGCACCATACAGGAAGTCGTTACATCCGCCGTGTGTGGGGCCCTCTCCCACTAAATAGCCCCTCATATCGTGGACTTGTTGTGCCCACGCCGGAACTACGGTGATATTACTTCTGAGTGGAGTCCTTTTGGCCCTTTGGCCCCTGAGTGTTCATATACGCGTCCGGATTGCGTGTCGAAAGTTGAAGAGATATCTAAGTGTCGCCACTATTTCTTTCATCCAGGTCCCTTTGTCGGATTTTGTTTGACACGTGTGCAAGTATCATCTATGCCGGCGTGCCTACATATTCTGCAGTCTCGAGATCTCTCTTCTTCAGTCTTAAGATACACTCCACGTAATTCGCCACTGAAGTCCAATTCTCTCTACTCGGAATCATAACACCGACAATGTTAGCGGCCGTACATATTGTGTAAACGAATCATTGCTTTTCAATACGTATTCATATCTTGAATAATTTTTTCTATACAAATAATATTCTTTATTGGATTCTTACAACCACCAACATTACTTCGGCTTTAAAACTGTTGTTTTGTTTACATTTTAAATTTCTTTCCAATATATAAAATCAATTTTTAAATAAAATAATTGCTCTTAACTGTTATTGGCCACATTATAAAATGTATGTAAACCATGGATGGCCTATATCCATTCCCATACCCATTCATCTATAAATGAGTCAGCATCAGGCATCATCAACATCAATATAAGCCTCATAGAAGATGTGACGTTACCTACGTTCGGATGTATGTATGTGAGCTTGTGCAAGTGTGTGAGAGAGTAGAGAATTCTTTTACTCACTTTATAATTTGTTTCACTTTCAATTTTTTTATATTTTTTTTGTATAAATCGAGTAGCAATTATGCAAACAACAATAACTGCCACAATACACTTGTTGCAACAATACACTTCAACAATTGTGAATAATTGAAATGTGAATATTTATCACACAAAAACATATACACTCATACACAGACACACATCACGCACATATACATTTAAGGATGTATTTTTTTTTGGAGAGGCTGTATAACAGCATTCGCACTCAAGCGGGTACGTACACATATATGTACAAATATCTGTATTCAAATGTAACAAATGGTATTTAAAATTGTATACGTGTACGTACATACGTAGTAAGGCAGATAAGATTTTAAAATTTTACAAATTTTAAAAGAAAGAAATTTTTATTAAATAAATTTTTTTAAGTTAACCTCGTAAGTTTTTATTTCGATAGTTTGTATATGTGTGCGTACATTTATTTTTTGTTAAATAATATGCAACGGTTTTTTTTATTTCTTGTTATGGTTTTCACCTTTTTTTTGATAGCAATGGATCCATAAACAATATTGTTGTTGTTGTTGGTGTGTTTTTATAGCCAGCACGTTAGCAAGCCTCTAATATGAATGAACAGCCGTACGTACGTACGTACGTAAGTGAAAAACCAGCTGCAGAAAAAAATTTGTGTGTGGAGAAAAAAAAAAATTAGAAACGAAAGCAATATGGTAAAAATTTTTATTTATAATGGAAAACGGATATCGATATACAATATTTATTTATTTTAATTCATTTTCGCCCATTTTTTGTTATTCGTTGAAGCTTTTTACGTTACCGCTTTTTTTTCTTCTTTCTCTTGTAACTCCTATTACGTTTTCCCTCTTTTTTTTGTTGTTGCTCTACGATTTGTTTATTTTACAACATAAAGTAGCAAAAGAAAGAAAGAGAAAGCGCGTGATTCAGATAGAGAGGGAAATTAAATTTATTGTTTTTCATGAAATGCCTTTAAAACGCTGTGATTTATAACAATTGCCGGAATAAATACTGGCAAAAAAAAAATACAAGGTTTTTTTGTTTATTTAATTTGTTCCGGGCCACATTGTTGAAATTATAAAAAAAGAAATTCCCAATAAAATAAAATAAAATAAAATACCTGTAAAAGTGAATTAGTAAACGACAAAGGAACTGTAAATAGGAATTTATGGTCGGGAAAAAACGACCATATGATGCTGTACAATAACAGAAACAGCATGCATTTTTACGCAACAATAAAGAATTCTATGATTATTGTTCGGGCTAAAATAATAGCTTTAGAAGTAGCTGCTGTATGTACACATATTCTGGATGCCCTGGGTAGTATGGTAGACTATTAGCGTGAGGGTCGTGGGTTCGATTCACACCAGAGACTCTGGTCTGTGAGACTACACCGAGCATATGGTCAAAGTTACTCAGCTCGTATATAATTAGAATATAATTTGTAATTGGATTGTAATTAATAAATAAATAAATACACATATTTACTTACATGTAAAATGGCCAAAAAATCTTTTAAGTATGAAAGTAAAGTAAAGACCATAAAAAATTGACCAACAAGTGCCGGTGTACCTGAGGGAAAGCAAAACATTTAATAGTTCATCTCGTGCTTATTCTAGCCCACGGAGACATTGAATGTAACGATATCGTTGCATGAATACATAGGTTAGATTGGCGTTTAAGTGCACTAGGACAAGTAGTCAGTAGTCTAGTTGGTAGTGTATTGATTTATTTAACGTGAAGCCACGGTTCAAACCGGACGAAATATGCAAAACATATTTCTTGATGTCCCAGCAAATTTCTGGCAAAAACTCTGAGAGTAAATAAAATTACCACGAAAGAGTTTCTCAAACATTTTTCGTTCGGAATCGACTTTAAACTGTTGTTCCCGGCACTCAGTTATCAAATTAACACACACAATATAATTGGTGTGGGAAGCTAGGTTGCAACCCTTCTGAAGAGTTATAATGACCAATTATGTATGTATGTCTGCCTGTAGAAGGAAATATTTCATCAAGGAGCCATAACCCTTCTATAAAGTGTGGCAGATGTTTGGAAAGGTATGCTCAACGAAAACAAAGATAAAGGGAGGCTAAAACACTTCTAAAATAAATCAAAATTCATGTTGGGAAATTACAATAAGAGGAGGATCTGATTTATGCATCAAACTATCCAGGAATAATATTAGCTTGGTAACTGGTCTTTTGTCAAGGCACTGTAGACTCAGGGTGTACACCTATTCAGAATGGGGGCTGTTTTAAAATTAACATGTAGATTCTGTTAATATAAGAATGCAATCTGTGGCTCATTAATACGTCCCAGTAAGAAACACCAGGGTGTATATTAGGTGCTAGGCAGAGAATTGTTATTGTTGACACCAAGCAGCATAGTAAAGTTTGTCAGGGCAATAGGCTTTGGAGGAAATATTATAGGGATAACCTATCAGTTGGAAGGGAGTACAACAGATTTTATGAGCGCTGTACTAAGACATCTCTGCACGTAGATAATAAATACTGGTTTATTTGGTCAATTCACACAAGCCGTTGTATCGTTGTATTCATTGTATCGTTGGACGACTATACAACAGCATATGCTTGTTGTTGATAGTTGTCGTTTAAAAATCCGATACACTTATACACATTTTTTTCATATGTTTTTAAAAGTTGTATTGGTTTCGTGCTATCAAATTGTTTGAATGCCAACGAAATACACAATACAGCATAGCATTAAGCGTTCGCAAACAACCAACTGTATTCAATACAACATACACGATACAAAGTCGTGTGAATTGGCCAATTATAACACGTTCTACGCACATACATGTACACACATAACATAATTAGTCATTACAACCCATCAGTGAGGATTACGACGTAGTTTCTCTCATCACTTATGTTGTGTGTTTTAATTTTATAAATGAGTGGCGGGACCTACAGTTTAAAGTCCATTTCATGACAAATTTAATTTACTTCTCAGAGTATTTGCTAGAAATCTGCTGAGAGGAACTCACCTAATAAATGTTTTTACATATTTCGTTTTGCTCGTGATGTCTGACGTGGGGTTTGAACCGAGGCCTTACGTCTAATAAATCAAAATCCTGCCTACTAGACTCCAGCGACTTCTATATTGCACAGTAAGCAATACTTAGTTAATCGAACTTTTTTATCTTGCAAAGCAAACTCTTCTTTATTTCTTTCAAATGTTTAGAGTTCGTGTTTTCTTGCTTCACGAGTTTTTTTGAACTTGTCGTACCAGGTTACTGTTCTTCTTCCTCTGCCTTTTGCATCTTGCTGCAAATATTTGTTTTCGGCAAGTGGTAATCAAGCATTCTAGCAAAGTTGTTAAGCCACCTTAATTTATTGGGTTCAGTGGTAGAGTTGCATCATGGACTAGAGTTAGTTATGCCCTCAAGATATGCAATGATAAATACGGACTATGGCATGGAGGTGAGAGATGTTTAATACTCCAAGAAGCAATACGGCGTGACAGTTCTGTGAACTAAGGCTTAAACAATGGAGAAACAAAAAAAAATAATTGTTGCACTATTGATTCTGATAGATAGAATTGTAAACTGTAACTGATTATAATCATTAGCAGTAAAGGCGAATAAAGTACAGTTTATGAAATAATTATTCAAACATTAGTTCAAAAACTTTTCTCATCCATTCATTCATTGATTCATTTATTGTTTCATTTTTCAAAGTCTTATTACCGTACTTCAAATTAAAGTGAAGAATAATTTTCATTCTTATTTAACAAATACTGTGAATGGAATCTAATCCTAGGACGACAGTTGGCTGCTTCAGCCAAGAGCCTGTGGGCAATGAATACGAAAATAGTTTCAAAGCTATAACAGCCACTTATAATTGAGTGGCTGTGGATCTGTGTGTATGTATAATTGTAAGTAGCTTTTGTTGCTTTCTTTAATAATAAGTTTCGTTAAAAAAAAGAAAAAAAATCGAGAGAGAGAGAGAAAAAAGAGTTCACTTGATAAACTGTAAAAGAGTTTGATGATGACTATGAGGTTGGCTGGTTTGGTATTGCTGGTGTTGTTGGTGCTGTTGGTGTTGCTATTGCCTTGGCTGGTTGGTTATAAAAAACTTTTCTCATTAAACTTAATTATTGTCATGCATTAAAAAGTGCGTGAAAATTTATGCCACCGAAGACTTGTCACATTTGCATTTCATACAAAATTTCTCTCTAACAGCCATCCTAGTCGTGAAGGACTATGAAGGAGCTAACAAACGAAGCCAAAGCCATGAACACCCAAAATGCCCAAATGCAAATGAATAAATTGAAAATTTATTCCGTCTTTTATTAGATCAAATGAAACTTATAGCTGAACTACACTTAACATTACAATGAAAATTATTTTGAAAACATTTTGAAATAAATTTCAATGAAAACTGAATAAAATTTGAAGGAAAATAATCATCAGCAACACCATCTCCAGCGATTGTAATAAATTTTATGCATGAATTTAATGTTTGCAAAAACAGTTTTACTGTCCACTATAACTGTCGTTTAACTACACTCATCTAATAGGATATAAAAATTCATAAAGAATTTTATGAAAGTTTCCGTTAAATGTCAACCGTATAATAAAATGAGTTGATTTAGTTTATGAAAATTGTTTATGAACTCTCTGGCCATAAAAAAAATTTATTAAAATTTATACGAAACGCCAACGATGATAGGCAATGGATGTTCAAAAAAAAATTATTAAAATTGAAATAGGAAAACATTTTTTTTATTTTTTCTGTTTGTTTAATTTTTATGACATTTTAAACTATGATAAGGAGTTATTAAATATATTGTGACAATTTAATTTGACATGGAGGTCGTTAATGTATAAATTAAATTTACCACGCAAGGACATTCATTTGAAATTTGAAATGGAATTTCAGGTTTCTTCTATCATACATACATATTTGGTCATTACAACCCTTCAGTCAGGATTGCGATCTACCTTCTCACACCACTTATGTTGTGTGTATTGAGAACCTTTTCATGAAAATTTCATTTACTGTTTGAGTTTGTAAGAAATTTTCTGAGAAGAAGTCGTCAAGGAAATATTTTTTCATATTTTATTCAATTGTTCTTAAAAGATTCCATATGCCGCTTTGTGGCGCAATCTGAATTAGATATCAGCAATGAATCGCTTTTTCGCTACTCATAAGTACTTATGAAATTTTGAGTATGAGTGAGTCAACAGTATTGTAATCCAACTACTCTGATTCATTCGTACTCAATACTACATTGATTTATAAGTACAAGTTGCAATGAGTATGAGTACAACGTTGACATCAAACTTATAACACTCGAACTATGTTTGATTCATACGCCTACTTATTCAGATACACAAAAATTAGGAAAATACTTATAATACTCATAAATGCTTCGCGTGATTCAAATCATTCATCAAAATTTACAGTCTTAGTTGTTGTTGCATGTACAAAAAAAGAAGAAAGAAAAAGATAAAGACAGCAAGCAAAGCAAACACAACCTTTTAGTGAGTATTGTAGTGTTCGTACGCGAATCATACTTATTTTGTGCTTCGTGTATACGAAGAGTCATGGAGATTGTTAAGTAATATGCGTATGAATGTATGAATGCGTATAAGTATCAGAAATTATAAGTATGATTCGAATCTGCTCATCGTTTTGAATACTCATTGCTGACCTCTGATCTGAATCCACCAGCGAATATTTTGATGACATTATCTAGAAGATGTAAACCAGTTTAATAAAATGATCATATTTGTATAAGTGAAATTGAAATCGGTCTCGGGTATCATATAGTAAATGGGTGTATTCAAATCAATTAAACCCAAGTTTTTGGAAATGCCATACCATCTTCGCAGTCACTGCTTTTGTTGAAATGTCTGGTGTTAGGTTCGGTTAGGTTAGAGGACGTGTACTTATCAATTAAGACAAGTACAGTACCCGGAGGTCGAATTGACCCATTGTACAACGTCCTAGTTTCTCACACCACTTATGTTGTGTGTGTTAATTTCATACGTGAGTGGTGGGACCTACAGTTTAAAGTCGACTCCGAACGACAGATTTTTGAGAAACTTTTTCATGGCAATTTTATCTCTGAGAGTAAGTTTTTGCTAGAAATCTGCTGAGAGGAAGTCGCCGAAGAAATACTTTTTGTATTTTGTCTTGATGTCTGGCCTGGGGCTAGAATCCTGGCTTTACGTCTAATAAGCCAATACACTACCTACTAGACTACGGCGATTACAATGTCTGGTCTTAGTCAGTAAAGGATTGTAAACAATGCCTTTGATAATGAAGTTCTAAGAGCACTTGTAATCGTGAAGACCAACATCTTTATAACACGCACGAACGTGGTTTTGATTTCAGAATTTTTAAATTCATTTTAGATGGACGTCGCCCTTTTCTAGGAAGTAATATGTTGAGCTATTAGACGTGAGACCGTGTTTTAAACCCAAATATATCAAGCAAAACGAAATATCAAAAATACTTCTTTCAGCAGTATTCTGAGAGCAATTCTGTCTTTCGGGATTGATGTTAAACTGTAGGTCTCATAAATTAATGCACAGGTCATGGGTAAGTTGAAGTGTTAGCTTTGTCCAACAAAGCTAACTTGACCACAGATAGTGGCCATTTGTGATGCCACATATAAGGACAGTCCGTGTACAAACGGAATCCCACCAAACTAATCGGATAAATCGGTCAGCGCAGCCCCCGCATTCAAGCATGCCTATCCTATGCTAGAAACCAGCCTGAAGTTCAACAAACGAGTTGTAACGACCAAATAATGAGATCCCTGAGGTCCTGTACATAAATAATTTCGAATACCAAATGATGATTTGTTTCCGTCTTTCAAAGAGCAACGTAGAATTTACCTTACGGTAGACACACTGACTGTCGCTGATCAGATTGTTAGGCTCTTTTCATAACCTTGGGCAGTACTGTACTTTTTCCTATAAGAGTGAAGAGTTCAGGGTATTTACAGCATTCTTGTGGGCGGTTAACATTTCTGAGAAAACTTGTAACCAAGATGACATAATATTGCCACTCAAAAGGTTACATAATAGAAGAGCAAACATCTAAGAGCACTTATTGATGATCGGTAACTGACTGTCATCCGTGCCAGAAGAATTGTTTTTCTAGAGATCTGTAGCTATCCGTGTCATGCTTAATCACCAACTGAGTGTCGTAATGATAATGAAGATGTTTTCACAATCACAGGATTTTTCTTAAAGCAACTATTAATTGTTTTTTGCCTTCTATAGTAAAAGAATAAAGCAGTATTAAATTACTTTGCAGAAACTTGCTATTTTAATAAGAGCTTTAAACTGTTTAACTAAATTGTTATCTTCATATCGCTATTTAGTCCTTTAGAAATAATTCAATACATAAAGATACAAAGTATTCTAACACTCTAATTGATATTTAAAAATATTTTCAATAAAACAACAACAACAACAATAGCAATAAACGTATTAGTAATGAATTCTTAAACTATATTTCAATTATAATCATTGTCAGCAATAATAGACAGGCTTCATCAATATCAAGGAAAAAACCCCCCAGTTTATTAATGCTCTTGTTGAATCCAATAATAATCACATTAAATTCATACAAAGCTTCGATTCTCTCTCTCTCTCTCTCTTTCTCTATCTTTACAGTACATATAGTGATTTATGCGTACGTGAAGTAATACTCATACATGGAAGGACGCGGGAGTATGAGTAGGAGAAACCAATATGGGAATAACGAGTAACGGAAAAGTGACAGTTTTCATTGAAAAATGTGTCATTATCAATTTGGTAGAAACAGCATGAAATGGTGGAATTTTAAACATATACTCGCTCTTTGCTGCTTTCTCTCTCCCTCTCTCTCTCTTTCTCACTTGTCGCAATGGTAGGAATACATAAATTTGTTATTGAATGCTGGTGATATCATAAATAAAATGCGTTGTTTTCAATTACAGCTCGAGCCAACTAAAGAGAAAGGCTATGGAATTGTGAAACAAAAAAATTTAAGCATACATTTCTAATTAGTTGGTATAGGCTGTTAAATTTAATGCGAGTATTTTGTAAATGTGAAACAGCTTTTTGTCTTTCTGGCTACAGAACTCTGGCGCTGGCATATGAAACCACTCGTTACATAGAATTTTAGAAATAGAAATCCATGACTGTATTAAATCTCAAGAAAATATACATTTATAGAGTGGCTTATAGAAATGGAATTTAATTGATATTTAAACGTATCAACAGTTTTCCTTTCATCTCGAATTTTTAGCAAACATTTTTTGTTTGTTAAGTTTCTATCGTCGCATGCTATCAATTGAAATTAAAATTTATGTCATGTTATAATTTATGTACTCTCTTCTCTATTTTGCTATTTTGTCACTTGGATTTATTATTGGCTTCAATTATTGCAACCAGCATCGCTTTATGCAGCCACTGCATGAGAAATTGTGCATTTGAAAACATGACAACAACGTTATACAATGTCTGGAAATAACTGATGACAGTTTTATTTGATTCCGTTTCTAATAAATAAATGATGTTTGATAGCAAAAAATAACTTTTTTTCTTTATTTCTTTTGCATACAGAAAAACAACTCGATATGTATTTAGATTGGCAACAGTGACACTTTTTTGTATATAAATTTTGTATTGAATGTGCCATTTAGTTCAACAACTTTATAAATTTTGTTTAGCTACTCGAATCAAACTTCCAGCATGCTGGAATCAAATTATTTTTTCACGAATTATTTATACACTAGCTGTACCTAGCGCGTGTTGCTGCGCCACCAATTAAAATAAATTTGAAGGAAAGACATTACACAAATATCAAATTAATTTTGAATAATTTTATTGATTTTGTTTCCCGTTATCCTGATGATTCATATGAACGGGCCTGAGTAGTACGCATTCGATCACTTTCTAATCTCACTTCTCGTTGTTCAAGTGGTTCAAGCGAACGGGTCTCAGCGGCATATACTCGAAGATTTTCCAGTCTCAATGCTCGTCTGATTCTAAAGCTCGTAATGCTCGTTTCTTCCGGAAATTAATCGCACCAACCGCCGTTGACTTATGCGCAACAACTTTGTTAAAGAATGTACAGTTTACAATTTAATACATTTTGACTAATTTTCAGTGGCGCCACCTATCGGATATTGGTCATACCAACTTAGAAACCTTCATCGGCTCATGTGCAACAACTTTGCTAAAGATCATAACATGATCAAACGCATAGTTTACGATTCTATAAGGAACATACAAACAAACATTCATTTTTATATGGGTATGTGGGCGTGACACCTCGCCTACTGAAATTTTAAAACAGAAAGTAGCCTATAGTTCCTTCCAGACATACAGGAAGGTACTGTTAAAATTTCAAGAAAATCGGTCCAGCCGTTTAGCCGTACAGTACAGATATACAGCACACATCATCAGTCGCCGTTGTCTAGTAGGTAGTGGATTGGCTTATTAGACGTGAGGCCACGTTTCAAACGGCATATCAGATACGTCCAACAAAACGAAATATGAAAAAATATTTCTTCGGCATCTTTCTCTCAGCAGATTTCTGGTAAAAATTCTGCCATGAAAAGTTTCTCAAAAATCTATCATTCGGAGTCGTCTTTAAACTCTAGGTCCCCCCACTCATATATAAAATTAACACACACAGTGTAACTAGTGTGAGAAGCTAGGTTGTAATCCTGGATTGTAATGACCAATTATGTCCAATTATGACATCAACAACGAATATCATAAGAGTAGTCAGTGATTGTTCTTGGGAAAGAGATTAAATAGTACTGCAGCCAATTATAGTTGTGAAGAGGTATCTTAGTACTGCATTATATGAGCTATTGTAGTCCTCTCAAGCTTTATTGGGTACTCCTATAATGTCTCCTTCAAGTCTACTGTCCAGATGAATTTCCGCATACTGCTCGGTGTTAACAATGACAATTCACTTCCTAACTTCATTTCCTATGCACCCTGGCATCTTTTCTGAATATATTCAAATGATTCATTCTCATTGATTATAGAATTTACATATTCGAATCGGGAATAAGTACACATTGAATCTACAGTGCCCTTTCAGAAGACCGATTACTAACCTCAGGTTATTCCTGGACAATCTGATGCGTGACACATTGTTCATCGTTTATTGTAGTTATCTAGCAAAAGTTTTGATTACCTCACATTACCATGGTACAACGTCCTAGTTTCTCACACCACTTATGTTGTGTGTGTTAATTTCATACATGAGTGGCGGGACCTACTTTTTCATGGCAATTTTATTTACTCTCAGAGTTTTTGCCAGAAATCTGCTTAGAGGAAGTCGCCGAAGAAATATTTTTTGTATTTTGTCTTGATGTCTGGCCTGCTTGAAAATGGATTTGGGATATAAAATCACTTGGAATCTGACCAAAGTCGCAATGACTTAACCTAACCCAAGGTATAATGAAAATCCGCACTTGCCAAAAGCTGCTTCAATGCCACAATATTGTTACTGGTTTGAACCAGAGGTCAGCAATGAGTATTCAGATAGATGAGTAGATTCGAATCATACTCATAATTTCTGATACTTACACGCATTCATACTTATTTTAATGTCATATTCATACTACTCATATTCAAAGTTTGAAATACTCATGGTACTCATACTTAACAATACGCATGATGTTATTGATTTCGACTCTCCATGACTCATCGTATACACGAATCACAAAATAAGTATGATTCGCGTACGAACACTACAATACTCACAAGAAGGTTGTGTGTTTGCTCTGCTTGCTGTCTTTGTCTTTTTCTTTCTTCTTTCTTTGTAAATGCAACAACAACTTAGACTGTAAATTTTGATGAGTGATTCGTATGAATCAAACATATTTCGAATGCTATGAGTTTGATGTCAACGTTGTACTCATACTCATTGCAAGTTGTACTTATAAATCAGTGTTGTACTGAGTACGAATGAACCAGAGTAGTTGGATTTCAATACTGTTGACTCACTCATATTCAAAATTTCATGAGTACTTATGCGTAGCGAAAAAGCAATTCATTGCTGATCTCTGGTTTGAACATAGCGAGGGAAGGGTTACTGATTTAATGCGTTAATTGAGGTGCCTTTATTGTTATGGTGGCATTGTTATGAATTTAATAAATTAAATGTTGTTCTTAAACCTTTAATATCATAACCTCATTTTCTTTGTTTATCAATTTGAACTAATAACCTTGTCTACAAAAGGCAAAATGTAAAGAAGGAAATATTTGTTGTTGTTATTTCTGTTTTTTTTGTTTGTTGTTGTTGTTGCAATTTTTCTAAGAATATTACTTTCATTTATTTTACAAGCTTCTTAACCAAAGACCAAAGAGAAATAACACAAAAACTAATTATTTCCTTAACGTTTATAGGGAAATTAAAAAAGAACACAGAACAGCGAACTGCTACAGCCAACTCTTCTATGAAAAATTACTAACGCACACACACACTGTCAGAAAAGGAGAAACAGAGAGAGAGAGATATGCAGAGAGTAGGATGTTAATATTTTAACAGGAATATTTTTCAAACTGTAACATTGTAAATGTATGTGTGAGTGTGCATTTGCCACAGTCATCGAACAATGACGATGTGTTGCAACCGCAACATAAATAAGCTTTAATACCACGAGCCAACAACTACTCGGTTTGTATCTTTTTTTCTCTTTTTTCTTTTATTAATTTCTAGTCTCTTTGCATGTTTGATTGTTGTTGTTGTTGTTGTTGTTCTACGTTAAAGGAAATATTTTCTTTTGTCATAGTTGCAGATGTTAATGTTGCTGATGCTATTGCTATACCACCGCTGGTTGATGTTGATGATGCTGTAGCCAAGTTATTTTCCTCACTTGTTATTATGCTCACCACAAAATTTACATAAAATGTAATGTAATGAAATGACATAAAGCCATCAACATCATCATTGTAATCATCAACATCAAGAATGAAAGACAAACACACACACATACAAAGCATACACACACAGATACATTCATGCATACATAGTATAATGAAACATCAACGGAAAATGTTTGAGTATGTAAGTGTTGATGTTTGGTTAACGCTGGCTGGAGTAAAAGTAAAGGCAGACAAGAAGAATTTATTAGTCGTGGTTACAAGTCAAATTGGAAGTAGAGAGTAATGTATTACAAAAGCAAAAAACATCATTTCACTCTAATCATTATAATGACGTTGAGGCTGATGCTGATGCTGATGCTGCCTATGATGACAGTTGATGATGGTTAATGGAAAAGCGACTAAATAGCATTCACTTTAAAATTTTAATGTTAATAAGTCTGTGTGTGTGTTAGTGCCTTAGAATCATAGTTTCTTTAAGAATATTGTTTTTTCTATTTGTATAGGTTCTATAGTCACAAGTGACAAGTAGAGAGACATAGTTTTGAGAGTCGAAACACTTGATACCGTGAGTAGCTTTAATACATTTTGTCAAATAGAGAAGACATATTACACACATACATAATTGGTCATTACAACCCTTCAGTCAGGATTGCGACCTAGCTTCTCACACCACTTGTGTGTTAATTTTATGGATGAGTGGCGGGAGCTACAGTTTAAAGACAATTTTATTTTGTTCTCAGAGTTTTTGCCTGAAATCTGCTGAAAGGAAGTCGCCGAAGAAATACTTTTTGTATTTGGTTTTAATATCTGGCCTGGGGTTTGAACCCTGGCTTTACGTCTAATAAGGCAATACACTATCTACTAGACTACGGCGACTTCAAGTGAGATATACTGCCGTAATATTAGGAATAGCAGATTGAGAAACTACATATGTGCTGTCTTGGTTGAATTAACTGCTAGTCCACCTTCGTTAGTAATCTCTGGGTAGATTTTAGAATTTTCGATACTAATTTCGGGTATTTTCTGCAGATGCTATTGGCAAGACGTCTATATAACCATTACCTTAAAAGCATTGCTTAGACGTTAAATGATTTATGATGATAGACCAACTTTGGCTTAACAGAGATGTCACCACAATTTGCATGATATTTCAGAGATATTATGACTACAACTGCCTCCATTGCCAATAGCTTACACGACAAAACTAATATACGGTATTATTTAGCATCAAGACTTCTTACTGGCTTCTCATACGCATATATGTAGTACCTCGTTAACTACGTACATACATATATTATTAGTCATTATAACTCTTCAGTCGGGATTACAACCCCAGCTTCTCACACCGCTTATATTGTGTGTGATTTTTTACATGAGTGGCGGGCCCTACAATTTAAAGCGACTCCGAATGACAGATTTTTTGAGAAACTTTTTCATGGCAATTTTATTTAGAAAGTCGCCGAAGAAATATATTTCATTTGGGGTTAGAACTGTGGCTTTAAGTCTAATAAGCCAACACACTACCTCCTATACTACATCGTTAACTAATTTAGTGAACTTGACCACCAGATTTGGAGATTTAGTTGTTTTTGAACAATAGTATGGCCTCCATATTAAATTTTCTAAAGGGAGCTTAGTATTTGATAAACTTTTCATGGCAATTTTATTTGCTCTCAGAGTTTTTGCCAGAAATCCGCCGAGTGGAAGTCACCGAAGAAATATTTTTTTTCATATTTTCGTTTTAATGTCTGACCTGGAGTTTGAATCGTGACCGTACGTCTAATAAACCAACATACTAGCTATTGGACTACGGCGGCGACTACTATGTGAACTACTTTATGTATAACTACTTTACTACTTAACTACTGAACTACTTTATGTATAAAGTATGTACCTGTCTTGACTGACAGGTACACGTCCTCTAACCTTATGTATTAGAAGGGACTTTTGTACATGCACATCCACTTCCTATTTAAATAACACAACATTTTTTACGTTAGTTATACAACCAACAGCCTGTCTTACTAGTGTATAGTGTACTAAGCAATTTAAATGCTTTTTCTTATGGCTGACTGTACTACTGCCTGCTTCGCTCGACGGTTTTTTTAGCTGTCAATCCCTGACTGCCTATTTCGTGTGCTTATTAGCAAAACTCTCTGTTTTTACATCCAAAAGGTTTCTGTTCCTCTTGGTAAGACAGCCAAAGATAAAATATTCACAAGAGAATAGATATTAGAGGTTTGATGGCATATGGCATAAAGAAAAGTGGCCATACCCATATTTTATATACAAAATATGTATGTGTGTACGAGTATGTACATGTATTTGTTAATTTTGTGTAAATTCAATAAGAATGTGTAGGCTTGTGTAGCAGCCTTGAAAGTGACATGTGATGAACGTGTGTTTTTAGTATTTTATATTCAAATATAGAGAGCTACACATAATCCCTTCTTAATCTATTGAATCAGACTCATGATTGTCAAATTCTGTACTTATTATTTCGAGGAGAATACATAGATTTAAATCAGAATCGGTCTATAATTTAAACGACCTGGAAAAAAATATTTCCTGCTTGTTAATGATGAACGGGTATAGTAGTTTCGAAGCAGCCTGTTAGGTAGTGTGTTGGCTCATTAGATTAGATCAAGTGGTTCAAACCTCGGCTCGGTCATCTCGAACGAAGCCAAATATCAAATAAAATATATTTCTTTCGATGATTTTTTCTCACCAGTCTATTGGCAAAAATTCTGAAATTAAATAAGTTTACCATTAAAAGTTTCTTAAAAATCTGAGTCGACATTTCCGCCTCTCATGGATAAAATTAATACACACAACATGAGTAGTGTGAGCAGCTAGGTTGTAATCCTGACTAAAGAGTTGTTTTGACCAATTAAGCAGACAATTTCTGTCAGTGTATGAAATATATTTTGAATCAATTTCCCCAAGCAATCGAAGACGTTTAGCTAAAGTTTGTTCATATTGTAAAAGAAAACTACGAAATCTTGTAAATACGGTTGAGATCATATAAAGTTCGATATTTTAGTAACATTTTTTAGTGACTAAGTGGGAATAAATAAAAATAAAATAAAATAAAAATAAAAAATAAGTTATTAAGGTCACAAGCCATAAGCAGATTATACTCCAACTGGTAAGGATCTCGCCTTTTTAATTTTTCTTAGTTCTTTTTTTCATAAATTCAGTCAACCGTAGTAATATCGTAGAGTTGCCTAACTGTCGTTACTCTAAAATCAACGTTGTTTCTGTTATAATGACTGTAGTGGTGTGGAACTTTGCTAATTGAATCGTATACTCCCCTATCATGTTTCCTCTTTGACGCTATCTTCTATGAGAGTTCTAGATATAGAACTGTTCCTAGGCGACAACTGTTCACATTGCTTCATTAAACCAAGCTTTTCGCGCTAAGCCGGTAATTTGATTCTATGATTTAGGTTTAGGTTTAGGTCGGAGTGGTAGCTCTGATACCACAAAGCTCACTTCAGCACGCATAGCGGCCCGTTGTGATGCCACGGGTGAACGCAGTCCCTGTACTGACCAAGTTCCATCAAAATCAGGGAAGAAGTTGATCAGCGCAAGGACTGCACATCAAAACCACGACTACCATATACTGGGAAACCAGCCAGAAAATTTGATGAACGAAGCTATACCCTTGATATCAATAGATGATAGCTCCGTCAAGCTGACAAGAAATAAAGAACCAAATAATCTATATCTACACCTAGCAAGAGACGGGCACTGACAAAGAAAGTGGATAACGTAATGACCTGTAAGCATGGCCACTGTGGTTGAGATGGCGTCACGACCAAGACCAAGTAATTGGTTGGTACGCTTTCTATCCATCAAGGGCCAGGTGAGTCTAGCGGTGGAGCAGGACTCCTCATTGACCCAGGATAGGTTGGCGTCTCGAAAGAATTTCCGCGCAATGCCGAACTTGACCGAGGCAAGTGGCATACCCAGTTCAATTGAAGAGGATTCCGGAAGGAGCGCACCAGCTCTGGCGGAATCGTCGGCCTTACAGTTTCCCGGAATCTTACTGTGCTCGGGGACCCACACCAGTGAGACACTGGCGAAGCGCCCAGAAAGAAGGTCGAGACAGCGGCGACATTCCCTAACGATCCTAGAATTATTCACGAAACACGATAGAGATCTTATCACGGCCTGACTATTAGAAAAGACCGAGACGCGAGTAAAAGGAGCACCGTTGACGAGGATCCATTGAGCGGTCCGGTAAATTGCCGTCACCTCCGCCTGAAACACGCTGCCAGATTCTATGATTACGAAATCGGAAATAAATTTGTTCATTGAGCGTTGCCCTTTGATGTTTGTTGCTCATTCCATCCTTTTTGGTGGTCCAGGGAGGAATGAAGTCCTTTAATATTTTAAAATTCTTAATAACCAGAATGGCAATTTGCTTGTCTTCTACTGTATTCGAACCTGGAAACATTGTAAGCCAAGTTTCTTTCAACGAAATAAATTCCAGAAGTTGACAATCCCAATTGCCTTATAATTTATTAAAGACACAAACCTTTGAATATTTTTTGTATTGTAGCATACAATACAGTCTGTTTAGATTCTTTGTAATTTGTTTTTTCATTTGAATTTTAATTTTAAATGATAGTTTCTTGGAATTTTGTTTTCAAGGCATTATTTTGAAATGTCAAGGCTGGCTTTTAAATGCGACAACAGCATGCCATGTTGAAGCCAAACTTTTTTGTTTGTTACGGTTTCACTTATTAATTCCTTAAGTTTAACCAACAGCCATAAATTTGGTTACAAGCTAAAGAAATTTATATTTAAACACACTTACATCGATATGCATATCCTCATATACATACATACAGTGGTGGCCTTATAATTAGAAACGACTTAGCAACATGTATGTTGTTGATTTGTTTTACAGTCCTCACTGTGTACCTGGGATCAAAAGCTTTGTTTGGAGGACGTCTTACATACGTTTTTCCATCAGATTGGGACAAATTAAACTTAGGTTCGTCAATCCACAGAAATCTGTTCCTAATTATTAAGCCACCACTGTATATCCTGTTAATACATAAGTAAAAATATTTTATTATACCTACACACTTGGTCTTCCTATGTCTCTCTCTCTCTCTCTCTTTTAGTAGCCAGCAAACATATGTCAACTATTTAACATCCCTTTGGTGATTTATTACAATAAATCTTAATAAAGTGCGATTTATCTTATTTATTGTCAGTTTTTGGGTTTGTAAGTATAGTATGTATGTACATATATTGTGTGTATATATTTTACATTCAACTGTAAGGAAGGACATTTTTGTTTACCCAGTAATTTTTCTTTAAAAAATATAATTTTTTATAATTTTCCAGCTACAGCCAACCCTAGTATTTTTTATTTTTTGTTAAAATATGGCCAAATGAAATAAAAGTTTTGAATAAAATTGATGCCATTTTAAAAATAATTGATGATTTTTTCTCTTCTTTTTGTTGACAAACTTTCCATAAACCCCAGCATATGTGACATTTAAAGAGATGCCAGTTTCACAACATATCCTACCAGTACCATATACTATGTATGTATGTATGTATGTATGCATGCATGCCAGTATGTCAATATCTCTTACTTTCCAAATGTCAATGTTTATTAATGTAAATTATTAATTATATTGTTTAAGGTTATAAAAATAAAGTTTTACTTTTGCAAAATATTTAAAATTTTTTTGCTGACTTCGTTCTTAAGTCTTCTGCAACACATTTGAATTCCATGCAAGAAGATTTATGTGGGTGTGTGCCTATGCAGGCATCAAGTTTATCCTTGAAGCATAGAAACTGAAATATAGAAATCAATATGGCTTCAATTCATATGTCATTTAATAACTCATATAATATGATGAGTACATAATATTTCTTTTCCAAAAGAATTGGAATGGAAGAGTTTCTTGTTTCTTCTTCTTTTTATTACTTTAAGGGACTATTTCATTACCTGTATGTATGGTTTTTAAAGTATAAAACTGTTTAGAAAAGTAATTTTTAAACCATTTTGGGGTTTTAATAATTTACAAAGAAATACCGAAAATCTGTGAAAGGTAGGTGGGTAGGTAGAAGTGGCTGTCCCCTCGATGGAGTCATGAGCGGACATATTTAGGTCGCATACAGGTCCCATTGTGATACCACAGTTCCTCATTTCCCCTGTTCCAGGAACCATTTGGAGCTTCCGATGGAGCGACTCAGGCTGCCAATATCCATACATGACAGTTCATCCATATCCTCCATGTAGTAGGCACCCAGGTACCTCTTCCTCCTTGGACTAAGTGCCGGACATGTGCACAATAGGTGAAGAATAGTCTCATCACCCTCTTCATCTCCACAGCTTATGCAGAAATCGTTTGCTAGGTGTCTAAGACCAATACGCCTCACATGCGCTCCTATAATGCAATGCCCCGTAATAACTGCAATAACAGTGTTGAGCCTACTTCTTTAGAGTTAAACAGAGTCGCCGTGCGCCTCCTATTCAGCCTCGGCTAGATATTTTGCGCCGCTCTGCCATTATCCGAAGTTGCCCACACTCTGTTGACGAGATCTACGATTGCATTGTCAATTATAAGTTTGCAGATCCCCAAAGGGATCCCCAAACCTGTGAAAGAGAATGAAATATTTATTTGGGACAATAAAAAAGAATAAGGTACGCCAAGATCGCAGCTGCACTAATTGTCGACCAAAATTGAAATTGAAATAAATATTTGGCAAACATTTTCAAGGCTGACGTTATACTCGTGATTATTTGAAACTTATTCTGGATGGATAAGAAATAAAAATGAGCCTGAAGCCCAAATGAATATAGTCTGTAGGAACATCGTGATGGTGCAACCTAAGTACTATGTCTTGCATAGGTACTACGATATTCAGAACAATTGTGACCTTTGTGGGTCATATGGAGTTGCATAAAACACAGGAGCTGTAATATGTTGGCATATCCTGCCTTATGACTTTACGAAAGGTGCTGTTGGTTTTAAGCCAAGAAGACTAAAGCCATTAACGCGAGTATTAGGATAATATACGACAAGTCTAAACGACTCATTAGATGGCATCAAATTCATACAGCTCGGGTTGCTACCCTCAGAATACAATCAGCAATGTAAGGATAATGCACGGTAAGTCTAAACGACTCATTAGGTGGCGCCAAGTTCTGAAAAATGGGGTAGCTGCCCCCAGGGCAGAATCAGGATAATGCACGCTTGTAGAAATGACTCATTAGATGGCGTCAAGTTCGTACAGATCGGGTTACTACGCCCAGAACAGATTCAGTAAACTCTTCAACTTTGGAAAATGCTTTGCATCATGTCAAAGCCATTAAAATAGAATGAGAAAACTTAGAATTTTAAAAGAACTATTATTCCATCGTATACAGACGACTTAAGGATAGATAGTAATACAGTAATACAGTAATCTCAGAATAGGATGTTGGAACAGACACAGACAGCTAACTGGAAGTCGCTTATTAGACGTAAAAGCCAGGGTTCGAGCCCCAAGCCAGACATCAAGACAAAATACAAAAAGTATTTCTTCGGCGACTTGCTCTCAGCAGATTTCTGGCAAAAACTCTGAGAGTAAATAAAATTGCCATGAAAAAGTTTCTCAAAAATCTGTCGTTCGGAGTCGATTTTAAACTGTAGGTCCCACCACTCATGTATAAAATTAACATACACAACATAAGTGGTGTGAGAAACTAGGACGTTGTACAATGGGTCAATTCGACCTCCGGGTACTGTACTTGTATTTATTGACAAGTACACGTCCTCTAACCTAACCTAACCTAACTGGAAATGAGTTACACCATATTATATGAATCTCATACGGTTCCGCTATTTCTTTGAGAGATCTGCGACAGCTATAGTTTTATATATTTATAGTTTGTTATGTTAGAATTCAGTGATTTCAGAGAAAGTACGGTAAATCAACGTGCTAAGCTTCGTTGAGAAGTCTATAATATCCATACCACCGCCTAGTTCTGCTAGTTCAAGCCTTTATTGTAGGTCCTCTATTCGTTGGCACAAAAATTTTTTCTAGCGCCAATGTAAGTGTATTCAAGAAAGACTCTAATAATGACGAGATCGGGGTTAATTACAGTTTTATATTGGCACTCAAATTTGCCGAATAATAACTGTAGTAATTGGTAAAGTTCTGAGTATTGCTACGCATGTAAAAACAAAACAACAAAATACACACATCATACGGTAAACAGAAACACATAAACAAATACGTAGAAAATTGAGGGAAGTGAAGAAAGCAAACAACAATAACAATAATTTAATAGACAGATCATGAAGTTATCGGGCACAAATTAAGGCGGTATAAATAGAGCGAAGAAGGATATTATCAATGGATTGTAAATAGTCAGTCAGGGATGAAACGTGTGTCTATTATTAATAACTAAGATTTGTGTCGAAAGTTTGATCTTTGTTAAACGGATTCGAACATGTATTTCTAACCACAATTCACAGCGCAATCAAAATGAGATTAAATGTACTTTAAAATGATTACAAATGTTAACCCATATTTAAAGTTTGTCCCATACAAAAAGTAAATTACTTTTTTTCAATTATTGAATAAAAAGTGGAAAAGGAAGTTGACTTTATAATTCATATTCTAATAGTTTTCCATTGAATAAAAAGGGGAAAAAATTTTTAACCGGAAAATAACAAATTCAAACACAATGTTTATTGGCACAAACTCTCTTGAAATGCCTTTAGGTACGGTTTTTATAAAGAAACTCCCATATTTAAATTTATTGGAACTTTTTACATTAAAAATACATGAAAATATTCTACAACTCTTGTAAAATAGCAAAAAACGCAACAACAACAAGAAAGTAGTCGAACATAAATTTGAAATTTATTTAATTTTTCAAAAACTTTCAGCACAAAACATATCAACTCAAACTTCTTCTCAAAAGAGTGAAATGCAGAGCAAATAAAAAAAAATAACAACAACTCCATAGAATTTAGTTTTTTTTTCATCCACTTTTAACAATTCAAGCCAATTTACTTTACGAAAGTGGCTCTATTCGCTTGTTTGGGGTAAAAAGCTTTCATTTTCTGCTACAAGACGTATAAATGTACGAGTGTTTAATAGGGTGAACCGTAAAGGAAACTTGTATTAAAGGATTATCCAAATTTCGGTTTCTGAAGTAAAGTTAAAGGTAACATACAATAAAGCTATGATTTCGATGATACTTGTATTCTTTTAAAATGCTTGGACCTTGTCGTTATGTATTGTACGAAATGAATGACCGCCTCTTAAAGGCAACCTGCACCAAGATCTCCTAAATATTTCACGATTCCATTTTATGAGCACCATAAGCGTCCTGCAGAGAGGTCTCTTCACTATGCGGTGGATAAATTCGAGGCCACTGGTTAAGTTAACGATCAACTAACACCCGTACAACGACAATGCATAAGATCTGTTCAAAACATCACCGCCGTCTGTGACAGGATGCAGGAGAATCCGACACAGCTGATTTCGCACCGCTCACAAGGACTTGACCTTTTGCTGATCATACCTTGGCGAATTTTATGTCGTAACTTAGCACTGTATATGTACAAAATTCAACTTACACAGGAACTGAAGGTAAACGACCATAGACAACGACGTGTGTTCGTTGAATGGTCTCTGGAACTATGAGCGACTGAACTAATTTTCACCGAAACATCATCTTCAGTGAATAGGCCCATTTCTGGATGAACACAAACAAAAACGTCGAATTTGGAAGGATATCAATTCACATAAGATCCAAGAATATCCAATGTGCGCCAATAAAGCCACTGTTAGGTGTGATATGCGCCGGCATCGTCTTCTTTGAGAACGATGTTGGCCAGGCCATCACTGTAAACGGCAAATACGATAGGTCTATGAATACCAAGTGCTTTAGGACTGAATTGGATTACCTGGATACCAACGATGTGAGATTTTATCAGGACCACACCATATTAAATATTTTCTTCGAACGGTTTGAGGGCAAGGTCCACTCACATGATTGGGATGTGAACTGCACATTGTGCGATTTAAACCCATTAGACTTTGTATGGTCGTCTAACGTTGCGGTTATGTAAACTGGCCAACGAAATTGTGCGCTTAGGAAGCGTAAGACTTTTTTGCGGGATTTCCTTAAGTCGCAGGTGTATGCGAATAAGTCACAAATGACAGTGGTTGTCAAGGCCAACATAACCCGCGTCATTGGCTAAATTTTATCTGATGAGCCAGAGGTGTGGAAAGTTGGACACTTCGAGTATGCTTCACCTAGAGAAGCCGTGTAGGAGTAAAAAATTCTTCATTTTCTTTGAATGTAAATGTAGGAAACTCTGAAGAAGAGATCCTCCTAAGTTCTAAAGTGATGAACTCCAAGTATACGGTGTACGGCTGTCACAGAGATCTTGACGAGGTAGCGGAACGATATGATATCCATATCGTATGGGTACCGGCGCACAGTGGTATTCCGGGTAACTGCAGAGTTGATGAACTTGACAGGTGGGGCACGACCATCGAACTCTCCGATGAATTCTCGAATCTGGGCATCCCTATGAGGACCTGCAAGCTCATAATTGATAATGCGATCGTAGATTACGTCAACGACAGGCGGGCGGCCTCGGACACGGGTAGAACGGCTCGAAAAATCTGGCCAAGGCTGGATGAGGGGCGCATAATGAGTCTACTTAAACTCCAAAGAGGCGCGCTCAGTGTAGTTGTCGGTGTCACAACATGGCATTGCATTATGGGTACGCATGCGAGGCGCATTGGTCTTGGACACCTTGCTAACGACTTCTGCAGAAGCTGCAGAGATGAGGAAGAAGAGGAGACTGCCCCTTACCTGCTGGGTACATGCCCGGCTCTTTGCCAAAGGAGAAGGAATTACTTGGGTACCTACTACATGGATGATCTGGAGGAACTGTCAACGATTGACATTGGCAGCCTAAATCGCTTCATCAGGAGCTCTGAGTGGTTTTGAGACTAGTGAATAGCGAATAACTGTGATAGCACAATGGGTACAATGCGGCCTAAGTGAGAAATCTTCTTGAATGGGCAGCCACCTCTACCTACCTACCTATATAAACACTATACATATATAGTGTTTAACCAGAGATTTTAAAAATACTTTTTGATATCGAATGTGTCTGGAATACTAGCATTGTACTTAATAAAGCATTCCACCCGACTTTTGTATTAACAGAAAGGGAAAGCGGAAAGAGGCAGATCATCAAACAGTTTATTGGTTGCTAATCGAACAAAACAAAATATGAACAAATATTTCTTTTGGCATTTTCCTCTCAGCAGATTTCTGGCAAAAATTCTGTGAGTAAATAAAATTACCATGAAAAGTTTCTCAAAAATCTGTTGTTCGGAGTCGATGTTAAACTGTAGATCCCTACACTCGTATAAAATTAGAGCACATAACAAAGATGGTGTGAGAAGCTAGTTTGTCATACTGACTAAAAAGTTAAGTGAGCTAAGTAAGCTGAAGTTAATTAAATCCTGGATACCCTGATTAACATGCATGTATGCATTTAAAATTAAAGGAAAAAAATCTGAAAGAAAAAAAAAACTAAAAGGAAAAATTGTGCTCTTTTAAGACCAACTTAGTATTGCACGTATATTGACTAAACATACCTTTACCGTAATATGTATTTAATATTAGTGGGTGTATGTTTAAAAATTTCATTTTATTTCCGTTTATTTTTGCTTTTTCTTTTGCTTTTCCTATTTATTTGAGCAGGAAAAAAAGAAAGTTTTCTTGTTTCTTTTTTGTGGAGAAGCTGCAGTACTAGAGTCAGAATTGCAAATAAAGATGTATGTGCTGTATTTTGTAGTTTTGCTTTGCAATTATTTCGTTGCTTTAGTTGTTGTTGAATTTCTTAAGAAACTTTCAAATATTTTTACTTGTGCCACTCACTTCTAACTGGTTGGTTGACTTTTATTTCAGTTTTGTATGCTGCGCGTTTTTAAAAAGGTTTGGGAATAGGTTTACACAGCTTTTGTGTGTTAAACAAGTACGCATTTGGATGTTGCGGTATAGGAAATAGACAGGATTTTAGGGGCCTTAAACAGAACAATATTTCTTATTATCCTGCAAAAACATTATCAAGGATAAGCTTTTATTATTAGAAACGTAATGAAATTCTTCAACTTGACAATCAAATATTTTCCTTTCAAATGGAAATCTTTTATTTCACTTACAAAAGCAATTTCTACATGAATAATCTTGAGGAAATCAAAACAAAACAAAATATCGTATCGTATCGTATCGTATAATAAATAATCTTGTCAATATTAAAATAACCTTATGGCACCACCTTGACCATTAGCCAAGCAAATGGAAATTGTGGTCATAAGACTTACAAGGCTATTTTTAATATTATTTTGCATAGAACAACAAAGCATTGTAGCAGATTCCTTTGGTCTCTTAAAACCAAACATACTGTGACTTTGAACTTTTAAAGAAAAAAAAAAAAAAGAATTCATTTTTTTTTTGTAATTTTAAAATTTATTTTCTGTTTCTAAGAGTTTTTTTACGTATAAATCCATAGAAAAATATATTCTCTTGCTGTTCTCTTTTTCAAATTGCTTTGAAAGAAACTACGATATAAGACACACACACATACATACACACACAGCACATTAAAAACGTAGAAGAAAGCATAATAAATAAAATATAAAAGAAATGAAAAAGAAAAAGCAGAAAAAAGAAAGAAAAATTCTTAACTTTGTCTCTTATACATATTTTATGACATTTCAAAGGACAACAACTTATACTTACACACGCGTCAACTTACACACACTCGTAAGCATATCACAAAAAAGTTACTCATCTTACACACGCACACACACTCACTGACATGATTTTCTAGTCAATGTACACGTACGTACCCATACATATTTGTTTTTTTAATACAAATACATAAAATATGAGAGTGTATGTGTAAGTATAAGAATTTCTTAAAAGTTTTGTTGTTTATTTTCTTACAATTCTATTGCCAACCACAAATCTAAAAGGCAAGTTTCCGCAACGTTTCCTTTTTTGTATGGGTAACTGTGACGATATTTTTTTGTTAATTATTTCTTCTTGATTGCAAAGAATGTGGAACAGAATTTTTGAATAAAAACAAAAACAAAAAAACATTTTTAAATAAAAATTTATATTTACACAGGATTACAGGATAAATAAATGGGTTAAGTTAGAACGGTCCACGATCCATGTTTTGGCAAAACCCTAAAGCTATGCATTTAAACTCATAAAACCACATAAAATATAATGTAGTCCGGACTGTGGTATAATATTGCTTTGTCCTGTTTTTTGTACTTCCTTTCCACGCTGAATTGAATACAGCTTTCGATGAAATCGCCATAGTCTAGTAGGTAGTGTGTTGGCTTATTAGACGTAAAGCCAGGTTTCGTGCCCCAGGCCAGACATCAAAACGAAATATGAAAAAATATTTCATCGGCGACTTCCTCTCAGCAGATTTCTGGCAAAAATTCTGGGAGTAAATAAAATTGCCATGAAAAGTTTCTCAAAAAATCTGTCGTTCGGAGTCGACTTTAAACTGTAGGTCCCGCGACTCATGTATAAAATTTGAGAAACTAGGTCGTAATCCTGACTGAAAGGTTGTAATGATCAATTATGTGATGTATGCTTCGATGACATAGACTTTCGTTTGGTGGATACCCGTGAGATTAACCTTTTATGCCCGTAATATTTCATTCCATTTTCTGTCCTGTTTCTGTTACTTACTCCTTATTTTAAGAGAGTATTCAGCTTCCAGGTTACTCCATTCATTTAAATTACTGGGTCTCATTGCAAAGCATTTTTTAATATCATATGGTATGCGCAGTTATGTCCATTGCGCAGTTATGGAGGAAGCTGTCAATCATTCGATTCCCTAGGTTCCGAAATCCTCCATTAAATTACGTATTTGCCTCTTATAAACCTAGAAAAAGTGTTTAAAACGGACTTAAAAACTTCTGGCGACAAGTTCTCAACACACCCTTACCTTTGTATCCTGACCCACGCCAATTAAGCTGTTTGTAGAATCATTTTGTCTGCCCATAAAATTACTCAAGGCATATATACATAATGCCTGGATTTCATCCCCATGATTTCCCTGCATGCCATCTGCCTACCATTATGGTTTGTTTGGCATTTCCTGAGATGCTCTCTTTATAAGAATGTCATGCCAATTTACTATTCAGTGTTGTTATTAGATATTTGACCTCTAAATCATGTGGTATTACCTCACTCATTACTCGACTGAATTATTTAATACCAACATGATCTAACGTTCGAGACAACATATGCAAATTAACATAAAAGGAATCAATTTCTAGGATTTCATTTAAGAAGTTTTCTTCTTCTCGCAAATGGTACTCTTCTTGCCCAGATGTAATCTCAAGAACTCTTTCAATGATGTCGTCAAGAGTCTCTTGCCAGAAATTTGCTTCTATCTTTGAAGACTCTATCATCTGCATATGCTTGGCAGTTAAAGTTGCCGCAGTCTAATATGTTGGCTTAGTAGACATGTGGCCATGATTTAAATCCCAGGTCTGACAAAACGAAATATGAAAAAGTATTACTTTTGCGACTTCCTCTCTCAGCAGATTTCTGGCAAAAACTCTGAGAAGTAAATAAAATTGCCAAGAAAAAGTTTTTCAAAAATCTGTCATTCGAAGTCGGCCTTAGGCTGTATATTCCGCCACTCGCAAATAAAATTAACACATACAACGTAAGTGGTGTGAGAAGCTATGTCGTAAACTTGGTTAAAGAATTGTAATGACCAATTATGTACGTATGTATGTAATTTTGTCGAGAATTCATCCACAACCAGGATTCTTAATAGTGGTGAAAGCACATCACTTTGTGGGTATTACCTTTGGGCTGATACTTCTTGTCTCATTTCCTGAGTACATATATGTCTATTAAAGACCTCCAGCAGAGTGGTTTCAAGAAACAAACGTATGATTTTCTCCTTTACATTACTTTCTTTAAAATATTAAATGTTCGCATATATTAACAATCATTTTATAGGAAAAACCCTGTAATTTAATGTTATTGCTGTGGGGTTGAAATATTTTCAAACCATTTTCGTAAAAATTTTTCAAACTATTCTTCTTGGTCTTATTTTTAAATCCCAATTCTTCCACCAGCCAACGGGTAGAGACAAATTATTATTATATTGTAGTGCATATTGTGCATATTCTCCATATTCTGCATATGCAAAGATAAAGGATTCACATTATTTTAAAATATTTTTTTTGCTTTTTCTATGCCGGTTTTTTTGTGGATTTGATTTAAAAGTTAATATGGTTTCTTTGGTTTTGGTTTTATGAATTGTGTGATAAATTGTGAATGGACTTTAAATTAAAAATGAGAGAAAAATCTCTCGCATTTTCTCGTAGGGGCATGGTGATGGTATGAGATAGTGCATGAAGGAAACTTAATTTAAGCAAAACGTAATTTACATCACATCTAAATTGTATGCATAAAATAAAATTCAGTTTTATTTTTTGAATACTATACGTAAAGAATTTCCACATAAACTGGCACCCAGCGGAAGGCAATCTTTTTTACCCTCGATTTCATAAGAGCTGAGTGCTCGAATGGCAGTTTGACTGTCAGATAGTATTCATGTTGAATTGAGCACATCTTTCGGTGGTATAGCCTCCTAAGGGCTCGAAATATTACATTTTGGGTCCAAAAGCTCTGGCACCCGATCCGTTTATGACCCATCTGCATACCACAAAATAGTTCCTAATAGAGTATGCAGCTTCAAGATTACTTCATTCATTTCTGTTGCTACGTACATACATGTATAATTGGTCATTACAGCTCTTCAGTTAGTATCAGAAGTCAGCAATGAGTATTCAAAACGATGAGTAGATTCGAATCATACTTATAATTTCTGATACTTATAAGCATTCATACTTATTTTAATGTCATACTCGTACTACTCATATTCAAAGTTTGACTCTCAATGAGCCATCGTATACACGAATCACAAAATAAGTATGATTCGCGTACGAACACTACAATACTCACTAGAAGGTTGTGTGTTTGCTTTGCTTGCTGTCTTTGTCTTTTCTTTCTTTTTTCTTGTAAATACAACAACAACTACGACTGTAAATTTAGAAGAATGATTTGAATCACTCGAATCATTTATGAGTATTATAAGTATTTTTCTAAATTTATGAATCTGAATGAGTAGGCGCATGAATCAAACATAGTTCGAATGTTATGAGTTTGATGTCAACGTTGTACTCATACTCATTGCAACTTGTACTTATAAATCAATGTTATAGTGAGTACGAATGAATCAGAGTAGTTGAATTTCAATACTGTTGACTCATTCATACTCAAAATTTCATGAGTACTTATGAGTAGCGAAAAAGCGATTCATTGCTGATCTCTGGTCAGTATTACGAACTAGCCTGTCACACCTTTTATCTTGTGTGTTAAATCTTTACATGTGCGGCAGAACTTACAGATTAAAATCGACTCCGAATGGCCGATCTTTTGAGAAACTTCACTTGGCATTTTTTTTTATTTGGTCTTAGAGTTTTTGCCAGAAATCCGCTGAAAGGAAGTCGCCATTTTTACTACATCGTATTCTTACTACGAGTCGTTGTAATTCCATTCCTCATCATCATCATCAATCGAGTGTACAAAAATTATTGTTTTGCGCCTTATTTAGTTTCATATGTTTTGATTCCCAAACAGATTTTTATTACCGTCATTATTTTCTTTACCCATCAGCCAGGAAGTAATTGCAATTATTTATTCGAAGACTATCACTTCTGCTACAAAATCAGGCATAATTTATTGGATTGTATCTTACGGTCAAATTTATGTTTACGAATTACGCGATAAATTGTTAGACTCCCCTCGCCCTCTCGCCCCTCACAAGCATCAGCATATAAACGGAGAGAAAAAGGAGAAAATCTGTCTAAAATTACTACCAAGAAGACGAGCCTATAATATTATCATAATTATTTTTTAACAAACCATACACAAAAAATACAGACAAAAACAAGGAGAGGCCAATACTAATTACACAGTTTATCTTCATTTTTTGCCTTTAACAACACAACAAGAACAACAACACAACCCAAAAACAAAATTAACGCAACTACTAAATTGTAATAGAAATTAGCCATGGAAACAACAGCAGCAAAATGAAAACGAAGAAGAAAAAAAAGGAAATTGTTTTCCTCTTCAGGAACAATAGAAGAAGAAACAACAACGGTTTTAAGGCGTAGTGAAGCAAAACGCCAATATCCTTAAATTTGCCTTAATTAGGTTGCAAATTTGAATGTTATTTAATTGGTAACAACAGCAAGTGTAATCAATTACATACACATACACACACCCAAGTACCATGTACGCAAATACAGAAACCTAAACACTGACCCACATTTCCATTACAATGCTTACCGTTATGCTCATGTAAATACACATATACATACATAGAACCACTTTAGGTTTTTTGTCTCTTTTACTCTAATGCTTGTTTATAAATTCTTAAACCATAAAAGCCATAAAAACCAAAAGCCCAACAATAACAACTAAATACCGCTAACAACTACCACAGGTTCATCATATACATTTACACAATACGCTCTCACATAAACATACACATGCATAGATATTTACATTTATTACTATCTCTTCTCTCTCTCTCTCTCGTTGTAATTGTACGAATAGTACAATATTGTTATTACTGTACGTAGGGTGTTGAAAAAAACCGAGTTTAAATTAAACCGAGTTTTTGTTTTACTTTAATGCATTTACTTTAAATGCTGAGAAAAAGAAATAAAAATTCGGATTTCATTATATTCTCTTTATATATTACAAACCGGTTTTCGTAACCAAATTAATAAAACCCGGTTCGATAAAATCTGTTTTTAAAAATGTGACCTCAATTATGATTTATAAGGATAAACAGAATATTTTCAAGTCTAGATCTGCCATCACATATTAGCTTTACCGGGCAGTGCAGCAGCTAACCTAGCATTATGGTGCTTACGTTTGTTGAACGTTACGCAGAGCGCACAGACAACCAGTTGTCCTGATCGCCGGTACATTCTGTTTCACTCCAAGTAAGGAAGTAAGGCTAATACTATGTTAAGATATTCACTTTTATTGAATCAATATTCAGTTTATTGAGTACAATATTTTAAGTGTTCAGACATAACAATATACGCAGTTTAGCTGCTTATTCAATATTCATTTGACAGCTGGCAAACAAAACAGCTTTTTTTTGTTGGTCGTTGTTAACATTTGAGTTTTCAAATATCAACAGAAAGTGTTCGGTTAATTGTAATATGCTCACTGAACATACTTATGACAGTGCTGCATTTTAAGTTTTACTCAATATTATAACAATTTACGTATTTATTGCGCAATAATTAATTGAAACTTTATATGAAATATTGAACTCAATGAAGGCGCTTATTTATGCAATAAAGGTGCATATGCGAACATAGTATAACCCGGTGGCAAAAATTTAAAAATTTTCAACGTAAAAATCCTGGCCCAAATTACATCATGGGTGTGTTGCATTACTGGGAATCCATAGACACATATGGGTCACCTATAAGGGAATTAATTTGATAATTTTAACCAAAGATTTCTGGTCTCATGAGCCACAACTTTTCGGTTAGGTATATAAAATAAAATGCTGGATAGAGTAGGCATTCTGAAGACAATGATATTTTCAAGCGTTGTCCATGCCTATATTGAAAGCAGCACAAAGCCTTTTGGGTGAGGGGATTATCCCTGTAAATCTCTTAATTTGTTGGACAGCTAGAACATCAACACGGTGGCCGTCCATGTCAATTAGTGAAAAAGATTTCTAAGAGACATTTTGAAATATTCAATCACAAGGAATTCAGAAGTCGCCGTAGTCCAGTAGGTAGTGTGTTGGCTTATTAGACGTAAAGCTAGAATTCGAGCCCCAGGCCAGACATCAAGACAAAATACAAAAAGTATTTTTTCGGCGACTTCCTCTCAGCAGATTTCTGGCAAAAACTATGAGAGTAAATAAAATTGCCATGAAAAAGTTTCTCAAAAATCTGTTGTTCGGAGTGAACTTTAAACTGTAGGTCCCACCACTCATGTATAAAATTAACACACACAACATCAGTGGTGTGAGAAACTAGGTCGTTGTACAATGGGTTAATTCGACCTCCGGGTACTGTACTTGTATTAATTGACAAGTACACGTCCTCTAACCTAACCTAACCTAGGAAAATCGTTCGAAATATTATTGTCGATGAACTGGTCAGGGCTAACATAGTCTCTGAGATTTTACAAAATGTTTTCTGGTTACCTTAGACTCCGGTCATTTAACAGGGCAGCTTAAGACTGATTGCCTTCTTTAGTTAACTCGCATGGTCACTCATCATTTGCCTTTTTTATAAGCCACTGCAAAGCAGTAAAACGATAGACTTGACGTTTGCTTAAATGACCTATGCATGAGCTGTAAATCTAAGGATTTGAAAGAGACTACATTTCACCTACTGAATCAGTGCCCTGCTTACGCTATTCGTAGATGCGCCTCTAATTTTGTGTCATTTTCGAGTGCAATTATTTGAAGCCTTTAAGTAGCATATAGTAGAGCTGTCACAAAGCTTCTGCAACTTCTTATTCGGCTTTTGAATATCTCTTTTCATTCAACGCTTCAATTTCATTAAACAAGCTAATCAAGCTTTTAAGCTAAGCTAGTGATTGATTTGCAATAATAAGTTCTGGAAGGGAGCTCTACGTAAAGTAGCGAGAAACCTCACACAAGCGATGACACTGCCTGACTTTCCTATCATGTTTTTAGTTGTAGTTGTTATCCTCTCGAATAGAGAGTGGTGAAGCCTCCTCGAAGTGCATCCTCGATTTCACTTAAAAATTACGACCCCGCTTCACTGATTCTCTATATGGTCCGTTTTGCGTATATGTTGACTAGGATTGGCGGTTGTAGTTTACTGGAATGAGTGATACCGGGAGGCTTTGGCAGGCCTCAAATAACATTCTCTGTTTATCGACATTAGGATGATGGTTTAGGTTCGGTTAAGTGTAACTAACGGTTAGCTCTGGTCTGTACTAATAAAGGCAGATACCAAATTCTGGCGTAGCTTCTAGATTCAAAGTTAATCAAGGGAAATAATTAATGACTGTACATATGGCCAATGATATTTACATCTGTTTCGATACCCGTTAGTTCCATGTCATCCTCTACTCCCCAGGTTTATAACCTAAAAAGATAAGTAAATTCGTCAAAATTCATATTTCTTGTTTACAATATCAGTGCTGAGCCTCAAGTCCACGTCTAGTAAGCCCAATATGTTGTGCACTTGTTTTTCATGTAGTCTTACCCATTTAAGAAGTTGGGATGTTTCATGAGTACATTGTTTTTAAAGGAGAGCGTTGAATTTTTTAAATTTTGAATATCATGATGAACATTTTTCCTCTTCTACGGAAAACCTATTGTGTGGAATGCTTAACAAAAAAATTTATTAAAAAACTGCCAGCGAATAATTTAAAAAAAATAATTTTCGTTTTCCGAACACCCTAACTGTGATAGTGTATATACATACATGTGTAAGCATGTTCTTGCATAGAGTGTTATTGTTGAAAGAAGTTCATTAGCGTTCTCTTTGTGGTCTCGCTGTAAAATTATATTCTTGTTAGTTTGAAAGAAACGGAGAGAGAGAGAAATGAAGATAGCGCGAAGAACAGGAAAGCTATCTTAGACCCAATGTTCATACGTAAACACACTTAAACAATGAATTTGAGGAAAGTACCACTACGTCTAATTGGAATAATTAATTATTAATGGAAACATTAAAACAACATTAAATTAAATAAATTACAATAAAATTAATGTTTTATTGTACAAAAAATATGAAGACTTATTGATCTGAAAAAAATATTTTTAACATGAAAAATATTTGGAAGTTATAGGAATTTGAAAAAAAAATTTAAAAGTTACTTAAAGGCATCTTTTTTAATATTTTTTCTATATTTTAGGGAGTAAGGAAGGACGACTATAAGGCAGCCTTCGATAGCCCCATAAGGCATTGTGTTTTTGCCTCAATGTCTGAGCTCGGTATACCTGCGAAGCTGATAAGGCTATGCAGAATGACGTTGAGCAATTCCTGCAGCTCCGTCAAAGTAGGAATAGACCTCTCCGAACCCTTTGATACCGTGTGAGGTTTAAGACAAGGCGACCACTTATCATACGACCTCGTCATGAAAAGTGGAGGCGGGAGTGCATCGCAATGACACTATTTTTCGAAAAAGTGTCCAGTTGCTTGCGTACGCTGACGACATTGTCATCATAGGACGCACCAAGCGAGATGTTACTCCTGCCTTTAGTGTTATTGAACGGGAGTCTACTAAGATGGGTTTGGCAGTAAATGAGGGCAAAACAAAGTATATGTTATCGACGTGCGACGTATTGATTCTCAGATTACGGCCGATAACTATACTTTTGATACGGTCAAGGAATATTTTTTATCTTGGCTCAGCCGTTACCACCAAACATGATCTCAGTCTCAGGGATCAAGCGCAGGATCACTCTTGCCAACAGGTGCTACTATGGTCTCAATAGGCAATTGAGTAGCAGAAACCTCTCTCGTACGACAAAACTAATGCTCTACAAGACGCTCATCCTACCCGTGCTTCTTTACGGCGTAGAAGCATGTACCCTATTAAGCACTGATGCAGCAGCCTTGAGAGTGTTCCAGAGAAAAATACTACGTAAGATCTTCGGTCCTGTACGAGTTGACCATGATTTCCGCATCCGATCCAACAGTGAGCTGTATGAGCTCCTCAACGACATAGACGTTATGTAGCGTTCTGGCTCGGCCATGTCGTTGGAATGGAGGAGGATGCTCCGGCGAGACGGGTGTTTGATGCGGGGATCTGCGGAAGTCCGCGAAGAGGACGACCTTGTATCCATAGGAAGGACCAAATCGAGGAAACCCTGTCATCTATTGGTGTGACCAACTGGCGTAGGCGCGCAAGATGCAGATGCGCCTGGAGGGATGTGTTGCGGCAGTTATGTACCTACTATTTATGAATAAATTGGCAAAGTATTCTGTATAAATCTTGGTCAGTCGAACTATGCGTGCAATCTGCTTTAAGACGAGTTTGTCAGTGCTTGTTGATTTGATAAGAGACCAGATGTTTGATATACCATTTGGAAGGCACCGTAGTCTAGATAGGTAGTGTGTTGGCATTATAGACGCGAGCCGTGTTACAAACACCAGGCCAGACATCTCGAACGAAACGAAATATGAAAACATACATATTTATTTCTGTGAATTCATCTCCACAGGTCTTCTCGCAAAAACTCTGAGAGTAAATAAAATTCCCATGAAAAAGTTTCTCAAAAACTTGTCGTTCGGTTCCGCCACTCATGTATAAAATTAACACACTCAACATAAGTGGTGTGGGAAGCTAGGTTGTAATCTTGGCTAAAGGGATGTAATGGCAAATTCCAAAATTTTTTATGCCCAAAATACTAAGACCTTTTAAATCCTCAATATTTACGCCATCCATTGTTACAAACAAATAACATTAGGTCATTAATAAAAATTTAGAAATTTAGAAATGGAGTAAGAACAGAACCTTGAGGTAGCTTTGAATTCAGCCTGAACTTATTTGATGGAATCCCCGCTGTAACAACCTGTATAGTGCGATCCTTGAGAAAAGTCGAAATAAATTGAGAGAAGTAACTACCAACACCAAAAATAATATAAAAATGAGACGTTCTGAGATGTGATTAGGTTACCTGTAGAACGAATCTTACGGAAACCGTGCTGCCTGTTGTTGATCAAGTTATTAGACTCTATATGTTGCTTTATCATCATATCCTATGGTGCTTTCCATAGCCTTGAAAACAGCTAAAGATATTTTTATTTGTTGGTAGTTTTCAGGGTTATTAGACTCAACCTTTTCAGGAATTGGCTTGTCATTAGCAACCTTTCACCAAGATGGAAAATTATCGACACGATATAAGACACTGAAATGCTTAGCTAATGGACTAGCGATCGTCGTATAATACTGCTTCAGGACCTGCAATGAAATACCATCTGGCCCAGACGATTTCTTGATATTGACATTCTCTTTTTATTCAAGTTTTGCTAGCTAAACAGGTGATACGTCTACAATGGCATGCCCCAGAATCGTAGGAGTGCAGTCTGTCGGCAAAAAATAAAAGCTATGAACACGAATGGCATTGTATTATGCATGGTGGTGTGGGTTGTGTCATCGCAATCATGTAAACTTTCTGGTCATCTGAATCTGAATGAATTAATTGGAGTCCAAATAAAGTCTTTTTTTTTATAATTCCTGACAATCACGAAGAAAAATTGTTTGTCTTCCACTGTACGCTAACCTTGTACGCCAATATTTGAGTTTGTGCTCAAGCACTTTAACTTCTACATCAAGGCAGCTTTTGTGTGATTTTCTTGTTTAAATAGCCACGCTTGTAAATCAAGTACTTTGACCTTTAAGTATAAAACTGTATTAGATTTCTCCACAACTCTTTCAAATACGCTTAAATCCCTTAAAGTATACTGAAAAAACTAGAAAAACGTGACTACTTTAAATATTCCACAACGAACTGAGTTCAATTTTCTAAATTATTGAGACTGTTTTTATTGGCCATTGGCTTAATACTTTAAAAAGTACGTGCGATTTATAATTGTAGCCATAATTTAACACCAATACATATACAACATTTTCTATGTTTCTTACATATTGTGCATGTACACTCACACACACGAAAGTATTCCCTAACATCTCCAACATAATTTTCTAATCATTTCTGTTCAATAACATTAATGGCTGTGTTTGTTTGTCAGCTTGTTTGGCTACTTGTGTAAGTGTAAGTGTTAGTGTAAGTGTAATGGTGTTTGTTTACATTTCAGCTTTATTAGTTTGTTGGCATTACAACAACAGCAATAACACTTGAACAAATACTATTTACTACCTCTACTCTCCTCTGCTCTTCAACCACTACAGGTACAGAATGGTTATATAAATTCATTTGAGTGTGTGTGTGTGTATGTGCCTTTGTGTTTATACAATGAAATTTATTTGTTTGTTTGTGATTTGTTGATCAATTTAGCTTTGAGAGCCTTTAGAGATTGATTGTGTAGCCGTTGTTAGAAAGGGCAATAGTGTGTGTGCTTAGATACAACTACATACACATACTCGTGTATATACAAGGAATCCTTAAGGACTATAGATTTCAAGTGGCGATTAACAAATACTAAAGATAAGTTTACTTTGGTTACTTTTTTGAACAGTCTCTGCTTTTTGCTTAATGCAGAATATTTCATTGTTTGTGCTGCTGTTTTCAAAAGTTGCTGAATTTCAATTGTTGCTTCACTTATTCCATTCAGCTCCTTCAGTTCTAATGTGCTAATAAATTAATAATTAATATTCGCAGAGCTTCGGATAAGACTTTGTCTGTCAGATACTTAGTTTTATTGAAGGAAAACAATTGAAGACGGGAAATTGATATGAAACGAATCAAAGATGCACTAATACACATGAAAATAAACTAAAAAACTCGAACTGTGCTCTGTTAAGGCTCGCAGTAAGGAGAACTCTTATCGATAGGAAACTAATTAATGATAGTATGACACTTCTAAACGTAAACACAATAAACAATGCACTCTCTCCTTAGAAAGATATGTACTTAGATGGTTTGGATGGTCTGGGTTTCAATACTAAAACCGGAAATTGCAATAAGAGCGTATATAAGGAGGGAAACACTTGACTAGAATTGATACGACACTAAAGAAAAGATGATTGTCATTTGACACTGATGTCTCTCCAATTGAAGTCGCCGTAGTCTAGTAGGTAGTTTGTTGGCTTATTGGATGTAAGGCCACGATTTAAACCACAGCTCAGACAACTAAACGAATTATGAACCAATATTTCTTCTGCAACTTCATCACCCACCAGATTTCTCTCATAAAATCTGAGTGTGAATAAAATTTCCATGAAAAGATTCTCTAAAAAATCTGTCATCTTCAGCCGACTTTAAATTGAAGGTCCCGCTACTCATGCATAAAATTAACACACACAAAATGGGTGGTAAGGTCGTAATCCTGTCTAAAGGATTGTAATGACCAATTATGTTTTCTTTTTTTATAGCTTTACGAGCTAAAGGTTTGGAATCTTCGAAAGACATTGGTAGCCCGGTCTACCAATGTGCACTATTCGCCGGAAGACTTACTCTCGGCTTGCTAAACGCATACGTACTAAACCCAACCTAGTTCGTCACACTTTCAACCATTTGTCCATGGCCGGCTAGTAACTGTGTCAGGTATAAGTTCACCTGACCGTGTCCCCTTTTGGTCCATTCGCCTATGCTCGGTATGAGTCTGTGGGTCCATCATCCCTTGGTTGAATTGGACCAGTCTTGCTGCCGTCTATACATAGCATCATCCACTAACTGAACAGGTTTGGAAAGATCCATTCCCTTCCTTGTGTCATGTTTCCTCCTCTCTACATCCACTATCTATGTATGTATAAATGTATGTATGTATATATGTATGTACAATGTATGTACATATGTATGTATGTATGTATGTATATATATGTATGTATGTATGTATATATATGTATGTATGTATGTATGTATGTATGTATATATTTCTCTCCAATTACACAAAATGTTACAAATCTACCTCGGTTCCACTGACCACATGTATGGGACATCACTTTTATATAAAGAGGTCATGTTCTAGACTGAAATCTTGCTTCACTAATTCTAGCAAAAATTGTGTAGGTTTCTAGCAAAAGAACATGAAAACACGTGCAAAGTAATAGCAAGATGCTTATCTTTATCGGGACTCAATAGTGGTAAGAGATCAAAAATAAAATTCCTGTGATATACGCATCGGTTCTGAAAAGAAACTATGGGAGTGATATGACAAGGAAGCAGAAACTGCAGCGAATACGAAAGAAATGCAAAAACTCAGCTCGAATTTACCAGGTAAAAAGACCATTTTGGAACCACAGGTCTTACAGGTTTCGTCATTCCAACCTAATTCATGACTTTATACAAAACTGGCAGTACAGCAACTGTAGCTTTTTAAAATATCAGAGAACTTAGGACAAACAAAAAATGTTCTTCATAACTGATGGAATTGTGCCTGAACTTCTCAACAGGGGACCTGAAACAATTGCTGGAAATGTTAAGTAAAAGTTATGCATAAGTATAGGAAGTTGAGAGCATCCCTACAAAATTACGTATGTAATGTACCCATCAGACGAAACCTTTGACTGTATCTCCCGAAACAGCCAAAGGTTCTAGTAAAACTTTAGTTCACCTAGATAAACCAATAGATGGAATCATTGGAATACGTAGGCAATAAGTTGATTCGAAGTTGAATCGAAGTCGCCATAGTCTAGTAGGTAGTGTGTTGGCTTATTAGACGTAAAGCCAGGGTTCGAGCCCCAGGCCAGACACCAAAACAAAATACAAAAAGTATTTTTTCGGCGACTTCTTCTCAGTAGATTTCTAGCAAACACTCTGAGAGTAAATAAAATTGCCATGAAAAGTTTCTCAAAAATCTGTTGTTCGGAGTCGACTTTAAACTGTAGGTGTGAGAAAGTGATTTGAGAAACTAGGTTGCAATCCTGACTGAAGGGTTGTAATGACCAATTATGTATGTATGTATGTAAGTTGATTTTCACCCAAATAGCTATTGCATTGATCGAATCAATACTTTTGTTATGATTATGACCTAGTTTCTGACACCACCCATGGTGTATATGTTAATTTTATGCATGAGTAGCGCAACCTTTAGTTTAAAGTCGATTTCGAGCGACAGATTTTTATGAAACAATTCATGCGAATTGTATTTGCTTTCAAGGTTTTTGCCATAAGACCTATTAAGAGGAATTCGCCTAAGAAATACTTTTTTAAATTTCATTTTGTTCGAAATGCCTCAGCAGAGGCTTGATCCACAGGCTGGAGTCTAATAAGCCAACACAGTATCTATTTGATTACGGCGACTTCAAGTGTGTCAATACATACATACATGCATACGTAGTACGTACATAATTGGTCATAACAACCCTTCAGTCAGAATTAAACCTACAGTTTAATGTCGACTCCGAACGACAGATTTTTGAGAAACTTTTCATGGCAAATTTATTTACTCACAGAAATTTTGCTAGAAATCTGCTGAGAGTCAGTTGCCGAAAAAATATTTTTTTATACTAAGTTTTGTAGAGGGTGTCTGACCTGGGGTCAGAACCATGGTCTCATGTCTACGGCATTTCGCATTATTGTCGAACAGCTGAATATGTGGTGATCATCCCTTTATATGGGTCTTATAGATTAGACTTTTAAAGCTTTCGCTGGCATAGCTCAAGAAGATATAGGCCTACAGTACGAATATTTTTAGCATTTGGGCATGCATGCCAAGTACCACTATTCCACTACAACCGCTATATGATTTCTAAGTTAAATTCTTGTTGAATTTAACTCAAATCGTCTCCTACGACTAACCATAAAGAATCAGATTTCTTTGGTATCTTTGCGTGTGAATGTTGTCTGTGCGAAATTATTATAAATGATGGTGAAGTCTTTGTAGTGGATGTTAAACTTAAATATTGAATTGTTTTTTGAAAAATAGCCAACAAAGTCATTCTCGTTCACTGCACTCCCCCCTATTCTGGAAAACACCATAAAGAAAATTCAAATAATTTAAACAAATGTTTTTTAATAATTATTGCAAAGAAAATTAATGAGATTTACTTCTCTTTGTAGTACTTTTAACTGGAAGTTAATAAAATTTATTTTTGTTTTAAATCAAGGTGGTCATGTTTTTATAAATTGCGAATCTAATATTGTTCGTGATTAATTGAAAAATATTTACTTTTACACACTCTCCGCTTAAAATTGAATACTTGCAAGAAATCTATTAAAATCGTATTTCAACTTGAGTGAATCTTTCAACTGAACACTCAAAAACTTAACGTTGTTACTGCCGCCTTTCTGCACATCATAACTTAGTGCCACACACACATACAAATTATTGTGTTTTGTCTTGAAACACTTGCAGCTAATCTTCTAATTTTGTTAGAAAACTGCTCAACACAACAACAACAACAACAGCAGCAGCAACAACTACACAACAAAATACCACTTGCAAATCATTTAACGCTTAATCACCATTTAAATGGGTTGTAAAATATTAGATAAGAATGGAAATACAACAACAAATATAACCGGCGAGAGAGAGTATGAGTTTCTTCGGGCTGTTGGCTTGGTAATGAATGGTTAAATGTAACGGAATTAATCGGACACATTTTGACGTTTTATTCTAACCAAGAAAGAAAATTTCCTTCTACTCATATTATATTGAATGTATGTATGTATGTATATGAGAGGCTGCTCGCTCTGTCAGTTGTGCAAAGTTTTCCATTTCGTAAGATAATTTGGTTTTGGAACACTGAAACCAAAAAAACCAACAGCGTTTTATGTTGCGCATAAAACCATGCAAATTTAATACAAAGTTTAGAAGAAGAATGCAAGTTTCGACTTTTTTTTAAATACTTGCGTAGACTAGATTAAATACAAGATAATGAAAAAAGGGTTTCTAAATGGTAGATGTTATTTGAGGTGGTGGGCATGCAGAACAGAATATAAACAGGATAGAATGTAAGACAATTCTCTCACATTGCAGAACTTGATGAATGTATGAGGACTTTGCATAACACTTTACTGAAGAATGTGGGAAGAACTTGCAGCTCAATGACGTGGTAGTTGCGAGTACAGCCAAATTTACTTTTGCAAATTAAAAAATTAAATTAAAAATGGATTACTATCCAGATTGATTAGGAACAGATACAAAGTCTATAAATTTGTTACGCCTTGTGTCAACAGAGCAGGAGTCATTCTATCCAATGTCTTGGTAACATATTGAACAGCAAACTAACTTGCAGCATGACTACACAATCCAGAACTACTAAAGCAATACGCATAAACTGGATTTAGGTTTAGGTCGGAGTGGTAGCTCTGATATCACAAAGCTCACTTGAGTACGCATAGCGGCCCGTTGTGATGCCACGGGTGAACGCAGTCCCTGTACTGACCAAGTTCCACCAAAATCAGGGCAGAGGAAGAAGTTGGTCAGCGCAAGGGCTTCACATCAAAAGCACGACTACCCTACACTGGAAAACCAGCCAGAAAGTTTGATGAACGAAGTTATAGCCTTGATATCAATAGTTGATAGCTCCGTCAAGCTGAAAAGAAATGGAGAGCCAAATAACCTATATCTACACCTAGCAAGAGACGGGCACTGACAAAGAAAGTGGATAACAGTCTCCTCTTCCTCAGCAAACATGTATCCACGGCAAAAGTCGTTAAATGGAAGCCTCATTCTTTCCGCTTGTCTACCCATAACGCAATGACCTGTAAGCATGGCCACTGTGGTTGAGATGACGGCACGACCAAGGCCAAGTAATTGGTTGGTACGCCTTCTATCCATCAAGGGCCAGGTGAGTCTAGCTGTGGAGCAGGACTCCTCATTGACCCGGGAAAGGTTGGCGTCCCGAAAGAATTTCCGCGCAGTACCCAACTTGACCGAGGCAAGTGGCATACCCAATTCAATTGAAGAGGATTCCGGAAGGAGCGCACTAGCTCTGGCGAGCTCGTCGGCCCTACAGTTTCCCGGAATGTTACTGTGCCCAGGGTCCTACACTAGTGAGACACTGGTGAAGCGCCCAGAAAGAAGGTCGAGACAGCGGCGACATTCCCTAACGATCCTAGAGTTATTTACGAAACCCGATAGAGATCTTATCGCGGCTTGACTATCAGAAAAGACCGAGATGCGAGTAAAAGGAGCACCGTTGACGAGGATCCCTTGAGCGGCCTGGTAAATTGCCGTCACCTCCGCCTGAAACACGCTGCAGTAGTCCGGCAGACGGAGAGAAATGTTCAGGTCCAGTTTCCCAGAGTAGACACCGCCCAACCCCATTGTAGAGTTTAGAGCCGTCGGTATATATATCCAGGACTTCTGTGGGGACAACAACGTGAGAATTTCAGCCGTCCCTACTCGAAATCAGAAAGTGGGGTATTAACCCTAGAAATGCATGCCATCTGTACGACTCTAACTTATAGGGTTGCAGTTTGATGGTAGGCTTCAGAGGAAATGGTTTGAGCGTTTGAGGTAATGATGGTGGCGTTCATGGTTACAGGTTCTCTTACAACTACATCATCTTAGACGTTCTTCATTATCCTTAACTGGCTACAGTCAGTGCTTTTAGCAAAACAACTCTCTACGAATGCGCAATGGAATTAAGCGATACAAGAGGATAGAAGTACTGAAGCCATGGTCATATCAAACTCTTAGACTTCTTGATTAGGATACACGTATTGAGTATACGTTACCAGAACATGCTTTTAAACCTGCGTTTACAATGCATCATCTAAGCATTCACTGATGGATCCAGATAACATGACAAACTCAAATGTGGATACTTTTTCATCTACTGCAGGCTGAAATAATGAGTATAAAAGTTTGCAATGGGCGAATCCACTAGCAGAGTATATCGTGTTGCATGCATATCTACTAAAGGTAAAGCGGCCATTAAATCCTTAGAGAACCACACAACATTTTAATTTTTCCAAGAATACTGGTTGCTGTTAGAGAAGAGAGTGAGCCATTTGACGGTTATCCTAACATGGGTTCATGGTCACGGTTATATTGAAAGTAACAACCAATCTGAAGTGTTAGTGAAAGCTGCAGATTTAATTGAATTGGTATTACTCTCTACCAAACTTATAGGTTCTTATAGAAACTAAATTCGTACATTTGCAAAAGAAAGATAAAGTAATGAAACCACTTGCAGAGAGACCAAATCCTATCCTATGCGTGTAAGAAGAAAAAACCGCAGGTCATCTCTTTTGCCATTGTCTTGCGTTTTATTTATTGACAGAAGGTGTTTAGCCAAAGGTGATTTGAAAAGTCTGCGTATAACTGATAGATGCCAACCATAATTTGTAATTAAATGGTTGCATATGTAATGTCTATGTTAAAACCTGGCTTTATAGGACCATAGAAAGCAATGGTCGTTCAAATTAATCTAACCATGGGGACTTTGCACTACCAATTTCATTCTTAGTAATTTTCATTCAAGTCTTTACACTCAAAAGAATTGAATAAATTCAAGCCAATGCTAAGCTAATCGAGGAATTGTTTCTCAACTGCGTTATAGACAAATTCTTGGGCTCTCCGTAACCGCCAGAAGCCAAACAGTAGGCAAAAGAGCGGGTTTCTTGTGGCGTAAAAGTGTAAAAATGTTATGTTATGGCGAAGCCGCCGTTGTCTAGTAGGTAGCGTGTTGGCTTATTAGACGTAAAGCCAGGGTTCGAGCCCCAGGCCAGAGATCAAAACAAAACACAAAAAGTATTTCTTCGGCGACTTCCTCTCAGCAGATTTCTGGCAAAAACTCTGAGGGTAAATAAAAAATTGCCATGAAAAGTTTCTCAAAAAAACTGTCGTTCGGAGTCGACTTTAAATTGTAGGTCCCGCTACTCATGTATAAAATTAACACACACAACATAAGTGGTGTGAGAAACTAGGTCGTAATCCTGACTGAAGGTATGACTAATTATGTATGTATGTATGTTATGGTGAAATTATGTTGACAATTGTTTTGAGTGCCTGTGGTATAAAAGCAGACAATGGCATATAATTTGTCAATTTCGAAGTTAAATGAGAATTTGAAAAAGAGCCTGCTGATGGCCCAGAGTGTTCTATCGCAGTAGGACTATGTCAGGCTGCACACATATGCAGTTTCCATGACAGGAATCCATCAACTTGACTACGTATTGTTTTCAAAAATGAAAAAAAGATTTAACTACAATAACGACAACCGTATAGAATCGAATTTATTTCGTCGGTTTATTTTTCAGAAGTTTTATCGTTTTCCCAAGCAGATTATGTTGAGAAATCAAACAAAAATAATACGGAACATCACGTAACAATATTTTTGATTTTCTTTCGACTCAAATTTTATTCGCTATTTTTAAGTACCCCCTTTAAATAAGACATTTTAAGTTATCTGGCAGTGGGTAGTGCTTCTTTAAAAGTCTATAATCGTTTTAATGTATAACGATATTTAAAATGTATTCTACAGAATCCTTCGAAATAAATATGCAAGTAATTTTTGTTGTTGTTGTTGTTGCTGGTTGTTTTAAAATAAATTATTTAAAGACAATTTAAAAAAGAAGCCAAAAAAACGAAACGAGAAGAATGAAGAAAATAACAAACCACTGATATAGTAACAACATAATCCCTTCACTTTATCAAGACCCTAACACCCACTAAACAGAAAAAACAAAAAAAAAACGGCGAAGCTTTAAATTAAAATGAAGAGCAAACGAAGCCAATACCCCTTGAAAATCTAAAGAAAAGCAGTCCTTTGAAAAAAAAACACCCAGTGAATGTTAAAGTGTTGAAGATGGTGTTGGTGTTGGTGTTGGTTTTGCTTTTGCAAGTGGTATTAGAGTTTCGGTTACGGTCTTCAGTTTATACTTCTCTTCTCTTGGTTTTTTTTTTGTGTATTTTATTACTCTTATTAGACATTAAATGTTGTTTTCTCAACCACATAATAATTTATGCCAACCACAAGCTTTTATTTTGTTCTACAACAATAACAACAACTAAAACAAATTGAAGCAAAGAGAAAAAGAAAAAAAAATAGAATTAAAGTATTTCGCTAAAGGGACTTAAAAGTGAGGCAAACAAAAAGAAAAAACAAAGAAAGAAATGGAAATCAAACCCGACATTTTATACTCTTTTTTCCATTTCAGCATTCATTTTTTTCTCCTTTGGAGGATTATTATTTTGAAATCAAATACTTTAGAATTACACTTAAAAGTCATACACTTTATGCTTTACCCACACAGCGAATATCACAAAACATGACAGCCATCTAACGTATTCTCCTTTTCATTTCTTCTTCCCTAGCTGGGAGAAAAAAAAACATGACATTTGTATGGTAGCAGTAAACGTTTTAAGATGGCGTAGCATGTTAGAGAAGAAATCTCTTGAAAAAAATACAATGTCTGGTAACAATTATTCTTGGTGGCTTTATGATTGTTTTTCTCTCGGTTTTTTTTTTGTAAATGGAATGAAAAATCTGCAAATTAGTTAAACGCTCTTGATTTTTCAACGAAGAGAGCCCTGTTTTTAATTTTTATAGACATACTGTGTGTGTAAAGATAAGTTTAATAACCACCAATAGATACTGTAATCATATGGAATATTTCTGTAGCATATGGGGCTTTCTATATAGTCGTAAGGATAGAAAATATTGTTGAAGACGTGAACAGCACCATGCAGTGCGAACACCCAAAAATAACGAAACTATGGCTGAGACTCGTCATCTTTCTCAAGAATTGAACATTTTACGCATCAATTTACATTGAATTTGCCAAAAGATCTCGGTATGACGCCTTACAAGGTTCAATTAGATCAAGAATTGAAGCCTCATGACCATTTGCTTCGTTTTTTCCAAATAAAATCATATTTTCGGATGAAGCACATTTTCCTATATTGATGGCTACATTAATAAGCAAAATTGGCGTATTTGAGACACAAAAAACCACTCATGGTCTTACCGAAGCCAATACACTCATTACGGATTGACTGTTTGGTGTGACTTGTGGAGCGGAGGCGTCATTGGCAGCATATTTCTTTAAAAATGAGGACGGCATAACCATTACGGTCATTACAGTCAATGGTCGCACCATGACAACCGATTTTTCTTCCCGTTAATTATGGTATTGATGTGATTGATGTCTGGTTCACATATCTCATGCCACAAGCGATTTATGGCGTCAAACATTTGATGGCGAAATGCTGGTGTCAATTGGCCGCCAAGAGTTTGCGATTTGACACCGTTAGACTATTTTCTATAGGGCAGTGTTAAAGAAAAGTATTATGCCGACAAGGCAGAGGCAATCAAGCCGAGATACGATCTCATACACTCGAAAAAGTGCATTGAACTTGGTCCGATCGAATGAGGTACTGTGTGGACAGTCATATGAATGAAATACTATTCAATTTCTAACCGGAACAGTTGCACTTCATAACAAAAAAATAATTTTTTGTTTTATTACATACATACATAATTGATTATGGACCTAGTTTCTCACACTACTTATGTTGTGTGTGTGTTACCTACAGTTTAATGTCGACTCCGAACGACAGCCAATGATTTCTTTGAAACTCATTATAATGCTTGAACCCTGAACTTATGTCTGACATTCAATGTCATTTTAATACGGGTCTCTGCATTTGTGGCTGCAGTCGATCTTTTGGAAATAATTTTATAATTTTTTTTCGCTCATTTCGAGAGGTATCTTGACTTTTCGTGCTTTTAGTGAGCAGCTCCCGCGCCGATTACTTTCTTTTATATGCTCGGGGATTGTGCTTAGCCGTGGCATCACAGTGGGTCGCTGCACTACGTACTCAAGTGAGCTTTTGGTATCATAGCTACCATTCCAACCTACCAACTTACAATGCAATAAAGCCAAAATTGGTAGGAATTTGTAGCTCGTGGTACTGTCTTGCTGAAAGCATATACCGGCCAGTTCATAAAATTCAATTCCATGCGGTCATCAGACAGACTTAGTTTCGAAAAAAGTACGACCCTACTATATGTCCTACCCTTTATCACGTTTGGGATCTTCAAGCCTTAATGGCAATTTCGCTTATTTTTGCTTACTACCGAGTAGCATATGGGCTTCATGGTTCAACAGAATTTTGTTTCTTGATTAAAAGAATACCAATTTTTAATCAATATCTTTGCCTTTCTGAATAGCATTTGAATGCATTTTACTGAGTATTTAAATCTGCTCATTTTTAATGAGCAAAAATGTTACTTCACTTTACTATTTCTGTATGTATGTAAATGCCATTTGCAGTATTCAGGACATTTGTTTGTTACTTTTGCACCCAATTTTTTTTTTTGTTAAGACACAACGGGGAAACGCTTGCTACTAGCGTGGTATTAAAAAATTTACATTTTCAAAATATTTTCTTGGCATTTTCAATACATTTGTGATGAAATTGAAGAAATTGTCGAAAATAAATACAAGAATCCACTAAAACCAACAGAAATATGCAAAAGCAGAGAAGCCTGCATATTATTTGCTAAATAAATAAAAATGAAAAGAAGAAGAGCAAAAAAAAAACGAATACAATATTTACCAATACCACTGCGAACAAGAGGATACGCATCCCCTATAAGTATGCATTAAAAGTGTTTACTTTTTACTTAAGAAATTACACTTGAGTAAATAGTGAGTGTGTGTGTATATGTGTATGTGTGTTAGTGATGGCTGTAGCTATTGGTGTCTTTGAAATGTTTCAGTTTTGTTAGCCACTACTTTAACTGCCAAAAACTACATAAAAATCCCACAGATATTGGTAGAAAATCTTTTTACTTTATTGCTGGATTTTAGTGTGATTTGTGTTTTTTTTTCTTTTTTTTAGTGAATGCTAAACAAAATCTTAAAAGCTTTTACTCAAGAAGTTTTACAGACCAAATCTTTATAGCAAGCCATCGAATTTTTTACGAGCCAAAAGTCTTCTACAAAAACTCTGAGAAGGCTCTGTGTATTGTTCATCCCAAAAATGGGAAAATATAATAAAACATACCCAAAATGCCTTCAGACTAATTTGTCTCACATCTTTCGTTTTGAAAACACTTGGGATATTACAAACGTTGCTACTGCTTCCCAGACAACACGCTTTTACAGCACGAAAATCGACGGAGACAGTTCTTGTAAACTTTATGGGAACTATTTAGGAGTCCTTAAATGTAACGGATGTGGTCATATGCTCTTTGTTTGTCATAGAAAGTGCTTTTAATAACACTCCTCACTAAGCTATAATGATGGTGTTGTATGGAAAGGGCATAGATCCTACGATATACACGCGAAACATCCATATACAACGACATGATCAACGTCAGCAGCATCTGAGGATACCTATAAAGTGGGAATATTTCACCACTAATGTGGACATTAGTTGCAGATGAACTATCTCAGACGTAAATGATATAGTTTTGGTGGTTAAAGGCAAATCAGAAAGAGAATCTCTTTATGATATAACTCCCAGTATTCTTGAGATTGTAAGTCAACGGTGCCTATCAGTGCGCCGGAGGACAAAACTCACGCAAGACTAAATATTTGTATTCACAAGAGAGAGAAAAGAAGACGAATGAATATTCAACCACTGTATAAGATAATATCAGAGAAAATGCAGGTAAAAATGTGGGAATAACACCGGATAGTTAATTGACAATGAGTGCTCAAAAAGAGATCATTTTTGAAAAGGCCAGACATGCCACAATGCAGAAGGTTTGCAAGGAAATCCTAGGGATGTAACAAGGGGGTTTATGCACTGGATGTATAATATGATGGTCAAAGAACAAGGTTAGGTTAGGTTAGGTTAGAGGACGTATACTTGTCAATTAAGACAAGTACAGTACCCGGAGGTCGAATTGACCCATTGTACAAACATCCTAGTTTCTCACACCACTTATGTAGTGAGTGTTAATTTTTATACATGAGTGGTGGGACCTACAGTTTAAAGTCGACTCTGAACGACAGATTTTTGAGAAACTTTTCATGGTAATTTTATTAATTCTCAGAGTTTTTGCTAGAAATCTGCTGAGAGGAAGTCGCCGCAGAAATACTTTTTGTATTTTGTCTTGATGTTTTATCCGGGGCTCGAACCGTGGCTTTACGTCTAATAAGCCAACACACTACCTACTAGACTACGGCGACTTCAGGGATTATGGTAAGAAATATATTTTTTTTTATAGTTTCATGATGACAGAGCTGAGGTTTAAACTCAAAGTTCTCGCCTAAGTTTGCTGTAATAATTCGGTAATAAAATTATCCTTTTTTTTTTTTAATAAAGTTTTCATATGTAAAGTTACGTACATATGTATTCAATATATGTAATGTATTGAACGTTTAAGTCACTCTGTAGTTTGAAGTGATATGTAGTAAAGACAGGGATACAGACACATGTATAAGAATGTCGGACATACAGAGATATAAAAGGAGTATGCCTTTTCTCATTACTAATTAATTCTCCACTGCTATTTTGCATACATACCCACAATGCATCTCTAATATCTCTTGCATGACAGTGGAAATGACTCTACAAGGATATGAAGGATACGAAGTTTATGAAAATAAAAAACGGCAGGAAGAAAAAAACTTCATTCTAAACTACCTTTACAAATTGAAAAGTTTCCTCTCAATCTCAATCTCTCTCTCTCTCTCAGTTCCTGTTTTCTTTTCCCTGCCTTTCATTATTTAATTTTCTCTCTGCATCATCTACTTCTTATTCATATTCAATTGCGTTTTATTTACTCTTTTGCTCTTGTTATTAGTGTTGGTTTATATCCGTTAGAAGCGTTTGTATTTGTTTGCATCCTGTACGTATGTATACAACACATACAGTTTAAAAGTTTTATGGGTATTAGTGTGTGTTACACTTATGAGCTTATACGAGTATGTGCTGCCAACCGTTTTTTCTTTTTTTTCATTGGAAATCATATTTTTTTTTCTTTTTTTTATTCGTTCGTTTGTTGTTTATTTACAAAGAATCTCTCTTTTGCTCAAAACTTCTGATGCCTCTGATTAAATTTACATTAATTTTCAAAGAAAAATCAAAGAAAAAAAATAAAAAAAGAAGCACAAAAATGAAAAACTGAAACAAATATTGATGAAAGGATCAGTAAAGGAAAAGTTTTTCCTTTCTATTTATCCTCTCCTCTATTCAATTTCATTTTATCCATTTAGTTGGGCTTAGGTTTGGTTTGTTTGTTCGCCATTTGCTTCTACTCTGTTGCTGTTGTTCGTTCAACTAATGGATATTTGCAGCGGAAATATTCTCTTCCTTTACATTTACTTTATATTTTTACTCTTTCTCTCTGTCTCTCTCTCTTCGTTATGCCTTTTATTTGTTAGCCATGTTTGCATATCTATTACATCTGCAAATAATTCAAAATGTTTATAATCGTATGAACGTTTTGAGTATTTTTTTTCTTCTGCATTTTTGCTTTTGCTTCATCTCTCTTTTGAAATACAAATACATAGAGCGGGATGTGCTAAATTGTAAAGTTTATTAAGTAAACAAATATGGGCTTAAAAAAAGAAAAAAGGATGCATCGAGAACGGAACTGATTTAATACATACACACAGCTTGTCTTTTACTGAGAGAAGAGAGAGAAGAGAAAAAAATAATTTTTCCTTTTTTTTCAATTTTAAACTCAAATTCAAACATTTTTATCGTAATGAAAATTACTCAAGTAATTCTGATGCAGTAATTCATAAATGTCCATTAAATTTATGAAGAAAATTGAAAGTAAATGAAGCAGATTATCTACATACTTAACGTAATGAGTAATATTTCAAAGCATGAAAGTAAATGTGATGCTAAAGTCACGGCCAGCCAATGTGGCTTTTCTTCATGTATATTCATATTAAAAGCCTACAATAAGTTTAGAAATTAAAAAAAAGTTCAAAAACGATAATGAAAGTCTCATTTGTTTTTTTAGGTGTGTTTATTATAAAGGTAATGAGGCTTCATAACGATTTAGGTCAACATGTTTTTATTAAGAAACTTCGAAAAAGCAACGTAGAGGAATTCACGTAAATATAAAATTTTATTAGTAGAATATGATAGCTTACATAGCTCCTATTGACCTAAGTTGACTTAGATTGTTATTGCTTGGAACCACTGTTATATATTTGGCCAACGCAGTAATACTGGTCCTTTAGTTTGATAAAACAAGGTTTTTTTTTGCCAAATTTGGTATTGTTTCTTATTTTAATAACTTAATCAGCCAGTACAGTGAAAACGTAAGTCGTCAAGTTGGTAGTTACCTAATCTGTTAAAGCAAGAGTTATGGGTTTGATTTCCACCACAGAATACATGCATACATATATACATAATTGGTCATTACAAACCTTCAGTCAGGATTACGACCAAGTTTCTTACACCACTTATGTTGTGTATGTAAAATTTATACATTAGTGGTGGGACCTACAATTTAAAGTCGAGTCCGAACGACAGATTTTTGAGAAAATTTTCATGGAAATTTTATTTACTCTCAGAGTTTTTTTTGCCAGAAATCTGCTGAGAGGAAGTCGCCGAAGAAATACTTTTTGTATTTTCTTTTGATGTCTGGCCTGTGGCTCGAACCCTGGCTTTAGGTCTAAAAAAGACCTAGACCACGGCGACTTCACACCACAGAATATGGTCTATTATATACATATATATTATATATATATATTATATATATATATATAATAAATATAAATATATATATATATATATATATATATATACTTAAAATAATCATGTTAAATTTAATACGGTACTTGTCTTTGATTGTTATCTTATTTTATATAACCGAGGTCACTTGGGCACTTAGATTCACCAGTCGAGATAATAATGTCAACTGAAATCTATTCTCTATATATTCTGTGTAAAAAATCGATTTGATCTGCCTTGAATCACACACAGAAATACGAAGAGTGTTGATATGAGGGTATGATATGATTTTCAAATGAAATTTAATTAATCAATTAAATCAATTAATCTGTTAATCAAAATATGTCTAATTATTCCAAGTATTTCACTCCATATTTAAGTCCCTCTCCCTTAACTTGCTGTCTAGACTCGTGTCGAAAGAAATTAAAAATTTCTTAAAAGGTCTGCTGCCAAGCGGTTGACATATGATGTACAATGATGTCCTGATAACAATATGGTGCACAACAATTAAATGATTGTACATAGAGAAAGGCCAACAAAAATATTCAATTAAGAAATCTTTGCCTTAAAAATTACCACTGCAAATATAGAATCACACATACATACATACACATGTATGTATTTATTAGTGTGTGTATGTGTCTGTGTATTAGAATGCAAGCCAAGAGTGCACAAGTGAAAATCTCATTAAAATTTTGTTTAATTAAATGTCAGCATATGCAAATACAATTTAAAACAGTTAAAGAAAGCAAGAGAATACAAAGACACACACATATACACACATCTATACATATCTATGTATGTATGCATTTGCATTCATTTAAATCTGGAGAACTAAATATGGAGAAACATTGGAGAAGAAACTAAAATAAGATGCCAAGATAAGGTAACAACATCAATGCTAACTTGAAAGGCTCTTAAGTTTTTTAATAAAATACCGGATTTTTTTTAAAGAATATCTTAAAACAAATATACGAAGGCAGCTATAAAATGATTCAAAAAATAGAGAAAACATACCAACAATTTGGGAAAAAAAATGTTTTTTATTTCTTGACACAATTTATTCGGTTTCCATAAGGACAGTTAGTCAAAGCTTATCTCTCCATTGCTGGAAAAGTTTTTACCATTGAGCCGAGAAATAAATTTAGCGAATCAACTATAGATTTAGTTGGAACGTTCTTAACTTAAATATTTAGGGGTGGTGTGGTAATAAAAGCATTGGGGATAAGAAGTGATCGAAGCCTATAGAGGACTAAATTGTCAGTACTTGAAACTGCTTGGATTCTCAAACGAAGTACCCGGTGAACCATATTCCGAATACATTTTTTTATGCACTCTTATTAAGACTGACAAGACAATAAAGAATAAGAAGCAAACAAGCAAAACAAAACAAAAAAAATTGCAGACAAAAAACGTAAGATTTTAAGTGCTATTCTATGTATTAATCTGTATAATATTTAAATTACAAATCCTGACTCTTTCTCTCCTTCTACAGTTTTAGCTGAGACTGTCTTAAAATTAAAACAAACCAATTATCCTTGAAGGAGACCATAATCAACATCATCATCATCATTATCATCAGGCACATTTAAATTTAAACATTTTAAAAGATTTGCAAAGATTATGTTTTAATTTCAGTAGATGTGTGTGTGCCGTACAAATAAAGAAAATTGTTTTATAATTCAGTTTTTGTTGTTGTTGTTGTTGTTGTTGTTTAATTGAATTGTTTTAATTTAATCTTTATGTTTTAAAATAAAATCAACAAAATCTAGAGATTTTCTTTTTCAATTAATTTCAGAAGAAAAACATACATTCTGAAAGCAAATTTTAGCCTGCTGAGCTTATGTTATTTCTTCTTTTATTTTTTTTTATTTTCAATCTTTAACTCTTTTATATGAAATCCTGTTAATGAAATGTATTTATTTGGTTTAAAGAAAAAAGTAAATGAATGAATGAAATAAATACTCTGTCTTAAGCATTTGCAATTTATCACTGTAATGAGGATAACAAATAAAATTTCGTTTTTTTTTAAGTTTTCTTTCTTTCTTTCTTTTCTATCCAGTTAATCGCCTTTTAATATATTTTAAATGTTTTTTTCCCTTCTTCTCTCTTTTTTGTTTTTCTACTGTTTCGTGTTTGGTCAAGAAAACCCCTTTATTTTAATGGTTTTTAGATGTTGTTGTTGTGTTATGATTATCAAGACTATTAAGAAGTCATGAGAAACCATTAAAAATCTTAACAGAACAACATTAACCACTGGATGATAAGAATAGCTGAGGAATAAAAACAGCAAACGAAATGTGAAAACATTAATAAGATGAACTGCCAAGTATTTTGTACCTTACCTTGAATACAATTTTTTTCACATTTGTTTTATGGTCATTAAAAGTCAAAAAAAAAAATCGAAAAAGAGTTCCAATGTTAAATGGAATATAAAGTGTTTTTAGAAGGCTTAGTAGATACTCTATAAAGTTGTTAAAAAATACCAAGATTTTCTTGCTAAGATAGAATGAACACAACGAGTTTCTTCAAGAAAGAGAACAAGAAGAACAAACATAATCAAAATAACAATACACACATAATTGGTCATTACAACCCTTCAGTTAGGATTACGACCAAGTTTCTCACACCACTTATATTGTGTGTGTTAATTTTCATACATGAGTGGTGGGACCTACAGTTTAAAGTCGACTCCGAACGACAGATTTTTGAAAAAAAATTTCATGGCAATTTTATTTATTCTCAGAGTTTTTGCCAGAAATCTGCTGAGAGAAAGTCGCCGAAGAAATACTTTTTATATTTTGTTTTGATGTCTGGCCTGGGGCACGAACCCTGGCTTTACATCTAATAAGCCAGCACACTACCTACTAGACTACGGCGACCTCATCAAAACAACAATGCGATCAAAAATAACGGTAGTAGAGACTATCAAACTACAATAACAAAGCCACATAGAAAGATAACGAAGACAGAAAGCAAAAAAGAAGGCAATAATCTCGAGAGTGAAGTTCTCGAAGTTGACAGATTCCTGGTTATGGTTGCCAGCGGTTCCTATATAAACACAAGAATTTAAATTCAGCATTGCAGTGAAAGGTTTCAAACTCATATTGGTAAGGAAGACTTTTCAAATTGTTTACAAAATTTAATCAGAAACTTGTGTCAAGAATGCCCTCTAAATACGTAAGAAACTAATAAACCTTACACGGGACTCTCGCACCTAATTTTCTGCATACATGAGTGGAATGACCTACTGTTTAAAGTCGATTCCGAAAGACAGTTTTTTTTTAAGGGAACTTTTTCATGGCAATTTATTTTACTCTCAGAGTTTTTGCTTGAAATCTGCAGAGGGGAAGTCACCGAAGAAATGTGTCTTTTCATAATTCGTGTTGTTGATGATGTCTGACCTGGGTTTTGAACTGTGGCCTCGCGTCTACTTACTAGACTACGGCGACTACACGTGGTGGGTATACGGGATAGGAAAGTGATGAAACGTCCTGCAAGTTTTCATTTTCTGCATACTGGGGCATAAACCATTACTGTAATTATATAAAGTATGGTGGATAGAGAGCAATATCTTTCACACAAACCTACCGCTGAAGCGATAGCCTACCAGACTGTCTACTACCTCCTCTTATCTCTATAACAAGAAGTGCTCCAGGAACTTTCCAATTAACACGTTGACTATTGACTGTCATCTGGCGTTACATAGTCTCAATGCCCGCTTTAAAAATTTATTAAGTTGTGGTATAGTGTTAAGGAACTCTGGCATGTCCGAAAATTAACTTGTCCGTCCTATGATGTTTGCTGTTGATGTCATCCTCTCTGGGTGATCAGAATTTAGAGGAGGTCTGTCCGTATGTATTACTTACAAACAGAATGAAGCCTCTTAATTTTTGAAAGTCGAAAAAGTGTTGAGAACGTTGTTTGCCCAGTTGTATTCGTATCTGCAATGCTTGGGGATTGTAGACAAAAACTTTAACAATTACACCGCTATTGCTAAATATCTGACACGAATAGCCAGAAATTATTACTCAATCAGTATCCTGTTGTCCTGGCATATAAGTGGCATGAAGTCGGTGTTATCTAGTAGGTAGATGTGATGTTACAGTTCAAACCCCTACCAAACAAAATATGGAAAAAATATTCCTTCTATTTCGTTGTGGCAAAAACTCTGACAGTAAATAAAAAGTTGCCATGAAAAAGTTTCTCTAAAATCTGTCATTTGAAGTCGATTTTAAACTGTAGGTCCCACCACTCATGTATAAAATTAACACGCAACGTAAGTAGAGTGAGAAACTAGGACGTTGTACAATGGGTCAATTCGACCTCCGGGTATTGTACTTGTCTTAATTGACAAGTACACGTCCTCTAACCTAATCTAACCTAAGTATTTAAACAAATCATAGATTTTGTTAGCAAGCAGAATTTAGCTTAAGCCCTCATTGCAATGTATTTGCTTTCCGTTCCGATATCATAAAAATCCGATATTTTAAAAATCCTGAAGCATCAAGTAAGTCAAGTAAGTCAATTAAGTTTTCAATCAAAGTCTCTGAGGGACAGCATTATGTTGCACTGGAATTATAAAACATCATACGAAGGATATGAACTCAAAACGAATGTTCTTACACTCTCTATCATTATCATCTTAATTTTATTCCTTAAGTCTTTCAAAAACCAACAGCTGGACAATTAAATAAATTTCAATTAACGCGTATTGTCATAATCTCTCACATTTAAAAATTTCTACGAAAAAATTCATGGCAATTAAACAAAAAAAAAAAAAATGGTGATTGCCTGACTAAGGGGGCATTTAAAATAAAAATTTGACCCAATTGTTCACAATTAAAAAATTAATGCCAACACGTTAAAAGAATTCAATTCAATTTAATCCAATTCAATATCATTTTATTGTTACTGTTAATAATATTATTCTGGATGGTTTGTTGTTGGTTGTTGGCTGTTGTTGTTGTGTGTTATTGTTATTATTATTATTATTATTGTTGCTGTTATCGATATTATTATTGTTATTATTAAAATGATGGTCTATTGTTAATAATCAAGTTGAAATAATTTTAATTGTAAATTAATCCCTTTTAAATCACCATTAAATAGTCAATGACAACAATAATGACATTTTGTGTTCATAATTCCCTTCCCTCTTTTCCGTTTTGTTTTATCATAATTTATTTCATTTTATTACTTATTTTTATTATTATTATTGTTATTGTTGTTATTTTTTGTTTTTAATTTTTTTAATCTATGAAATTGTATTTTTAGATTAACGCGATTGGTAGGCAAACAAATTGTATAGAAGGCTCATTAATAGACAGGGATAAATGATAGTGGATGTTATTTTTAAACACTAAGTCAGGCATCTCCAACTAAACGAAATATGACAAAATACTGCTTCGGCGAATACCTCTCAGTAGATTTCTGGCAACAACTCAAAGAGTAAATAAAATTGCCATGAAAAGTTTCTCAAAAATCTGTTGTACGGAGTCGACTTCAAACTGCAGGTCCCAGCACTATTGTATAAAAACACACAACGTAAGTGGTATAAGAAGCTAGGTTGTAATCCCGACTAAAGGGTTGTTAGGATCAATTTTGTATGTATGCGGATGTTATTTTTATTGTGGGGCATTTCATTTTATGGACAGGTTTTCATTTTAAGGAATTGTTTTCATGGAGTAATATACGAGTATGTGGTGTACTGGGCGGTTTGTAAGAAGGTCTAACTCTCCATCCTGTATAAAGCAAACCTGAGGATAAAGTATCTTTGTCTCGCAAATTATTGACCTCAGGTTAAACGTCGATAGTGACCTAGAAAGTTTGGATAGACATACTTAAGCCACACAAAGCTTACACTTTTACATTAATCGGCCGGAGTTTTTGATAAAATGGCATCAAAGTGTTTTTTAACATAATGTGTCATTACAACCCTTCAGTCAGGATTACAACCTAGCTTCTCATACCACTTACGTTCTGTGTTTTAATTTTATCCACAGCTGGCGGAACTTTAAAGTCGAATTCCAACGACAGATTATTGGAAAAGAAGAAGTATTCGTACATATTTTGTTTTGTTTCAGATGTCTGACCTGGGGTTTAAACCGTGGCCTCACGTCTAATAAGGCAACACACTACCTACCAGACTACGGCGACTGCATTAATTGATAGTCCGCTTAAATTGTTCATGTAGTAAATTCTAAGCGACTTTTACTCTTTTGATTTAGCGCTAGTTGTGTACCCAATTGTTGAAGAACAGTTTCCTCATCTTCCTCATTTCTACAGCTCTGACGAAAATCATACACCATGGCCGAAAGAAGCAGCAAGAGTGCTTATAACGTAGTGTCCAGTAATGACAGCCCTGCCTAGCTAATTTAAGTTTCAAACACAGTTCCATAATATCGGGTCCTTTACTAGGGAATTCCGAAATTTGACAGCTAAAACGGCCGTCTTGTTGAAGCAACATCTGTCAAATTAGTTAGCATTTATTCAATCCTGAGTGCCAAATAACTATGAATGAATATAATATTCAAGACCACATGCAAACAATAATTTTTTGTAAATAGGTATTCTGTTCAAGCAGCGTGAGGCAATGAAATCCACTTCTGAATAAATGGAAACGAACAAAAGGGACGAACAAAATTATTGAATTTAGGACATTACCGAACCGCATAACATCCAAGAACTTCTAATGCTTGCCGAAAAAGTCCGTGTATATACTAGTTTTTGGATGGGCAGCGTCATTGCTTCATATTTCTCTGACCAGGCCACCGATGTCAATGAAGCGCACTATACTATATGACTACATTAACATTTTGTGGCTTTAATTTGATAATCTGGACACCAAAGAAATTTTTTTCAGTAGAATGTCACTACGAGTCACATAGCTCATGCTACCTTTGATATTCTACAGTTGCAAATTGAAGACATGGTCATCTGTCGTGTAAGGTCATAACCATCGAAATTATGTAAATTACATATCTCATTAGACTATTTTGTGGGGTTTTCTTTAGTCATAGATGCAAATAAATCACAAACTACACCACTTCTCTAAGCCATCATAAGCCATGCCATCTGTAACATTCAGTCTGATTTATGTGTCAGACTTATGGAAAATTGCACACTTCGGATGCCCTGCACCTATAGAGGCTGTGACAGCTCCTTGGACGATGTTGTATTCCACTTTGATTAATTAAAATTTAAAGACAGGGAATGCTTATTGAAAATTCCAATATTTTCATTAAAATTCCACGCATGGTGTTCTGTCGTCGTAGTCTAGTAGATAGTGTGTTGACTTATTAGACATAAGGCCCAGGTTCAAACCCCAGGCCAGACATCTCCAACGAAACGAAATATGAAAAAATATTTCTTCGACGGCTTCCATTCAGCAGATTTCTAGCAAAAATTCTGAAAGCAAATAATATCGCCATGAAGAGTTTCTCAAAAATCTGTCGTCCGAAGTCGACTTTAAACTGTAGGTCCCGCCACTCATGTATAAAATTAACACACACAACATAAGTGGTGTCAGAAACTAAATCGTAATGCTGATTGAAGGGTTTTAATGGCCAATAATGTGTGTATGTATGCATGGTGTTCTGATGGTAAGAAGGGCTGTCTTTTTGTCGTTGGTTTTGAGCCGATTTAATTTTGGTCACAATGATTCAGTCAGCATAATTCGAAAGAAATAAAGACCGATGGTAATACCACCATGTACACCTCAACAAATAGTCAATTTTAGTAATAATTTGTTATCGACTGCAGCATTGTCTCCAATATGATAAATTTGCTTATTAACATACTACAAGACTTCGCGCTATAGCGATAATATTCGTTTCAGTATGTACATCTGAAGTTGCAGTAGTCTAGTAGGTAGTGTGCTGGATTATTAGATGTGCGGCCATAGTTTAAACCCCATCCTGACCCAGTTTATTTCGGGTCATGGTTATTTACGACAATATCTACACCGCATGGGCAAGGTGAATGATCCTGGCTGCATTTATTGAGAGGAAATGAGTGACGATGCTGAACACACATTCTTCCATTGCATCAAATGGCAAGACGAGAAGAATGCGTTGATGGAACAGATTGGTGAATTCACACCCGACAACATTGTTGACGCAATGCTCGCAAGCAAGACGAAGTGGAGCGCTGTGAGAAGATACGTAGAATGTGTACTCCGCGGGAAGAAGGTCGACCTTGATACAGTACGACAGAATGATACTTGAGAAGACGAGCAAATAGCATGACACTGGCTTCGAATATGGCGTACTCAGACGTGGGAGAGTAGACAACGGTCATTAACAGGACGTCGATCTGGGCCCTTCCCGAAGTAATGCAGATAGCCGTCCCGGGAAAGGAGTATCCCCAGAAGAGGAGGAGGGATTGTTTTTGTGGAAGCCCCACTCGACGCAGCTGACGACGGTCACTGTAAGTGCGAAGGTATTTTGAACCCTACCTCATACGCTAAAAAAAAAAGAAAAAAATAGTTTAAACCCCATGCATGACATCTTGAAAAATTTTCTCCGGCGACTTCCTCTCAGTAGAATTCTGGCAAAAACTCTGAGAGTAAATGAATATTGCCATGTAATAGTTTCTTAAAAATCTGTCGTTTGGCTGCTGCCACTCATGTATAAACACACAAGGCGGTGTGAGAAGCTAAGTCGTAATTCTGACTGAAGGGTTGTAATGACCACTTATGTTATGGTATCTGATGGCGTTAAAAAATTATGTCTTGCCAAACCAAATAATGTTTAAAAAACTGAAGAGTAGATTTTCTTGGAAATCAAATGATTGTTTTTATACGAATGTATGAATGATCTGACCTATTATGACAGCAATTATTAACAGAACCTTTCATTTGACAAACCAATAATTATTAAATTGATTAATAAATTGCAATTTTTGTTCTGTAGGTTAAAAATAAAATAAAAATAAAACAGTGTCATGTATAATTAACGATTTCACTCAAAGTAGAATATTTTTTGTTTAATTATTAAAGTTCTACTCTTTCAGAAATAAATATTTAAACTGATAAGGATTATTTACAATAAAAAAAAGTTGAAAATGAAAATGAAATTGACAACAACAATAATTATAATAAAAAAAACACGCTCATAACTTTTACAATTTAATAGGGTCACACCGGCCATAAATTGCCACTCATGCCACACACCAATAACATCCTATCATATGCATATACATGCACACATGTGAGTAATAAACGCTTTAACGGATTAATGATTAAAAATAAAAACTGGGCCGAGAAGAGAAAGGCAGGGGAAAACTACTACAAAACTACTGTAGGCAGCATGTAAAGTGTTATAAATTTTATCACACATTACAATTAAGGATTAAGCACAACAATAATCATCATCAAGGATACGATGGGCCATTAAAGTGGGCGCATAAAAAATAATCTGGATTTTCATTATTTCGTAAAATAATTACTCTAGGCTCGGTTAAATGGTTGGCTGGTTGGTTGGTCGCTTGGTTGCTAGCTTGATTAAAAAAGAGTTTTAAAGGTTTTTTGTTTCCATTTAAGTATGCCTATGCTATGCCAATGTATGTAGGTTTATTACCTTAAGGATAATGTGTGTGCCATAAAGGTTTTGTAGATAATTGTTAATAAAATATTGCTTTGCCAGATTAGACACGGAAATCTCAAATGTTTTATGTTTTTAAAATTTCTAAACCTATTTTTTTAGGTGACCAAATGTACCAAAAAAAAAAATTCCCCAAATAAAGAGAAAGAAAACAAACTCAATTAAAACTTAAATAGCATATTAACCCTACATTTGCTCATTCTATTTGTATAACAACCCTACCATCATGTTACCATGGCCATGGAAGGGCCTTAAATGCCATTTGAAACACAATGGGGATTTGATTTCTTTTTCGGTTTCATATTTATTTAGAAAATTTATGATGCGTTCCAGTTATTTTTTTCTCTAGTTTTTCTGTTTCCACCATTTGCTCATTCGCTTGGAATCCAAACAACAGCAGAATTATTTTGAATTTTTCTCTTTTTTTTGGTGCTCTATGTTCGGCTTCATTATTTTGCTTAAAGGCTTATGAGGGTGGCAACAAAACCTTAAAAACAACATAAAAATAAATACAAAAAATGCTGAGAAAAACATTTAACCTGAAACCATACCACATACACACACCCACACCGCAATAATAATTGTTTTTCACAAACCCTCCAACCATTCAACTTAAGCGGCAATTTGAAATAAATAGCACGGCAAGGGAAAGAAAAATTGCTGAAAAAAAATTATACAAGTACAGAGGGTATACAAAAAAAGAAAAAAGAAAATTAAAAGATTTGTTTATAAATAAACCCCAGTTATTTAGAAATTAAGAGTAATTCTTTTATAATTTTTCATTTAAAAGAGTATTGTTGGGAGAAAAACTTCAATCGAGGGTAACTTAAGGCGAAAGTTATTTACCCTATAAAATGCGAGAGGAATTCTTAACTACTAACGTTGTTTTCCACTTGCGTTTTAATGCTAAAGATACTAGTATTAGTGATACCAACCACATCTCTTGTAGCACATCAAACGAAAAATTAAATGAGTTTTCTCTAACATTTAGGATTGGAAGCTGTTTTAAGTCGCCGTAGTCTAGTAGGTAGTGTGTTGGCTTATTAGACGTAAAGATACGGTTTAAACCCCAGGTCAGGCATCAAGACAAAATACAAAAAGTATTTTTCGGCGACTTCCTCTCAGCAGATTTCTGCCAAAAAAAACTCTGAGAGTGAAAAAATTGCCATGAAAAAAAGTTTCTCAAAAATCTGTCGTTCGGAGTCGACTTTAAACTGTAGGTCCCACCACTGATGTATAAAATTAACACACACTACATAAGTGGCGTGAGAAACTAGGACGTTGTACAATAGGTCAATTCGACCTCCGAATTGACCCATTGCGAAAGCGGCGGATTACTAGATAACATTCATGTCCTTAGTTTACGAAAACCTGCATGTTTATTGCATAGTACCAGATGTAAAGAGGCATAGAAATATAAAAAGTTAAAAAATGTGTAGTTATCCTCGACTGCAGGGTATCCTGTTACTTAACAGGTCGTCTGTGTAATTGAGAAGCCTGACCCTTCTTCTAGCTGTAGTTCAATTTAATTTTGGGTTGGTACGAGCCGTTATTACAAAGACGTAAACGGATTACAGAAGATTTGTTAGACTTCAAGCCTTGCCTTGAGTTTAAAGGACTCTTGTATTAACTTCAAGGCATATGATTGGTGCTACTATGGCCTCAAAAGGCAATTGAGTAGCAGAGATCTCTCGTATGACAAAACTAATACTCTACAAGACGCTCATCCTTCACGTGCTTTTTTATAGCGCAGATGCATAGACCCTATTAAGCATTGATTGAGAGTATTCGAGAGAAAAGTCCTACGTAAGATCTTCGGTACAGTGCGAGTTGGCGATAATTTCCGTATCCGATACAACAGTGAACTGTATGAGCTCCTCAACGACATGGACGTTGTCCAGCGTATTAACATCCAGCGGCTGCGCTGGCTCGGCCATGTTGTTCGAATGGAGGTGGATGCTCCGGCGAGACGGATATTTAATGCGAGTATCTGCGGAAGTCGGCGAAGAGAACGACCTTGTATCCGCTGGAAGGACCAAACCGAGGAAGCCCTGTCATCGATTGGTGTGACCAACTGGCGTAAACGCGCAAGAAGCAGAGTCGCCTGGAAGGATCTGTTGCGTTAGGCCGAAATACACTAATCTGGTTGTTAATGGCCAAATAAAGTAAAGTAAGAGTATATGATTAAGGTCTTTCTAAACAAATCTTTGACCTTAAAAAAAAGAATTAGGCTTTGCTTACAAAATACCTTTAGAGTTCACAACTTCTGTGGAGAACTTACTAAATTTACAAATTTCCTATAGCTGCTCAACAATTTAAATTGAGAACAACATTTAAACGGTATTCAAGCACTCCACTTATAGAAAAAAAATACTCAGATGGTGATTATCGTTTTGCTCAAAAAGGAAAAAAGTAAAAGTAACAAAAATCAGACAAGAAATCAACGATTTAAACCAAATGAAACCAAAAACAATATTAAACACCAAGATTAGAGCGAAAGCTTTTCGAGTAAATCCTCATTGTATTTTATTACACAGAAGTCACTTAATGCTGCTTCAAATGTTAACCTTTTTTAATGCCTCTTTTAAATTGTTGTTGTTGTTTTTGTATTTTTTTTTCTTCTTAGAGCCCATTCATTTACTCATTCATTCAGTGGCCCATGACCCCTGACGTTTTTTTAAGTCTGAAAATCTTACTTTTATTTGATTTCGTTTACAAACAATTATTTTTGGACTGCTGCTGTTTAAAAAGGACGATGTGGGACCTTTTTATTTTTGCAATTCTCTGTTTGGGGATTTTTTTGGGGTTTTTTCTTTTGGTCATTAAGTTGTTTATTTATTTGTATTCATTTTCTTTTATTTTTGTTTTTAATTGTTATTGTTGTTGTTGTTTAAAAGTTACAATTACGAATTGATTTCTTTGTATTTTCTTCGCTTGTTCAATGAATGTTTTATTGATTGTCTGCGTACGAAATTATTTTAAATGATAAAATCATTTTCATTTTTAATTGATTTTCTCCTTTTTTAATTATTGTTTATTTAAGGAAATTAAAGAAAATGAAAGCAATTAAATTAAATTTTAAGGGTGATAATGAGTGGGCATTAAAGGCTTTCAAGAAAAGGTTAAGAATTGTATGAAATAAGTAAGCGAGTTACGCCAATGGTGGCAATCAGTTGTATGTACTTAAGCGGGATTATGTCAAAGGGATTAAGAATATGGTTCTGTAAATCCTACAATCAATTCTTCTTAGTGGAGGATATACATACTTCTGATATTCCGGATGATACGATACATTTGTCTGCTGATCACCCATCAATTCTATATTATTACAATTTCGAAACCCTTATGAAGTCATATCTATCACATAAGAATGGCTATTATCGTCATATTAATTTTAAAAATTACCAGGAGGTCGAATTGCCCCATTGTGCAACGTCCTAGTTTCTCACACCACTTATGTTGTGTGTGTTAATTTTATACATGAGTGGTGGGACCTACAGTTTAAAGTCGACTCCGAACGACAGATTTTTGAGAAACTTTTTCATGGCAATTTTATTTACTCTCAAAGTTTTTGCCAGAAGTCTGCTGGGAGGAAGTTGCCGAAGAAATATTTTTTGTATTTTTTTTTAATGTCTGGTGTGGGGCTCGAACCCTGGCTTTTCGTCTAATAAGCCAACACACTACCTACTAGACTACCGTGACTTCTAGATATTGCCGTAGATTTTATGTTATCCAGAGTTATTGCCTATATCTATGATGGGCACTTATTTAAGTTTGAGTGGATTAGATTCCAATTATGAGGCCGAATTTTTAATAACCAATTCCTGTGTTTCAGAAGTACAGAACAAATCCTTTCAAGACAACAAGCATTTAATTTCTAACTGCGAAATGACGAATTTTTGATGCCACCAAACTTAGGATCTGTACAGTCCTTGCTGTTGCTTTACTTACATGCATACATACATAATTGGTCATTACAATCCTTCAGTCAGGATTACAAAAAAAAAAAAATATTTTTTGTGAAGCGTTCAAAAGACACGTTCTTTTTCACACAGCCATTCCTTTCGAAATGTTAACCTTACCCACTGTCCTTCAAGGGCTTGGTGTCCCCCGTCACGCTGACGAGGCTCTGACGACCGACCATGGAAGGTTAACCTCAACACTTACACGGCTAAATCCCGGCAATTTGCATGCCTGGAGGCGATGTTGGCAGCCCCAACACTAGGATCGGACGCTATAGCCTAATACGCTGTTCGTCTTAAATAACTCTTATTACCGAAACCAAGCGGCCCTATGCTCCCTAGAGGAGTAAGAGGAATATATATATATAGTTTGTTTTGATGTCTGGCCTGGGTGGCCAAATAAATTTTTTAGCTTCTAGAGATCCAGACACTAACAATATTTTAATAAAATTCGATGAGATTATTTTATTATTTTGAAAAAACAGCAGGTTTTGCTGTAGTTTTAAAAAAGAGGACAACAAACTTCATCTAATTTGTATTCTTATTCAACATACCGTACTTCATCGTGTTTGAATAAATATACAGGAATTTTTGTTTAAAAAATTGTATTGTAGGCGACAGGGACTATTTCTTTCTCTAAGCGCTGTAAAATATTAACATTCATTTAACCTATGATAGGATAGAAGATATTTTACACATTTCTATACACCTTTTACCGAAACACAAAATTTTTTTTTGTAAAAATATATAAAAATTCCAAGCAATATTTCCTTATGTTATCTATTTAAACCACATTTATTGCCAACACTACTATCAGTTGCTTGTATCTTAAAGGTAATTACATTCCCTAATTCAAAATAAATTTATAAACAACAACCCCTTATAATACCACCTTAAGGGATTGATAAGTAAATGCTCAAAAAGAGCAGTTAAAAGGTTTAAAAAAATTATCATCAAAAGATAAACATTTTTTCTAAATTATTTACTACTACTACTGCTACTGGGGTACAGTTTTAAAGGGAACAGAAGTAAAAAAAACCCCAGAATAATAAATAAATAAAGAATGTCGAAACTACCATATGAAAGATAAAAACTTTATTAAATTAGTTTAACCACCAATACATGTGTTTACGGCAAACTAAAGATAAAACCCATGAAACAAAACCACAATACACGTTGTTACACATACACAAACGGACACTTACATGCATACATAAATATATATATACACTCGCATATAACCAAATTACATGTAAGTTAAGCGTGTAGCGATGGTAACATTGTTAATGACACAATGTGATTATTATAACTGTAAATACATGCGAGAGCACACATGCTAAGAACTGTAAACGCTTACATGTATGTATGTGTTCATAAGTAAATATTTTCATTGTTACAGTTATACACACACACAGCAAGCACATAACAAAAGTCACTTTTGTATATCTTTTGGAGCCTTAAGCGTTGATATTAAAGTTTCCAGGAAAAAAAAATGATAGAGGAACTGAAACAACTTAATTAATGTTAAATAAAACGAGGGTAGAAATGCAAAACAAAAGTAAAAAAACTCAAAAAAATTAATTGATATCCTAAACTGTACTAGTGTTTCACATTTGAATCTCTTGTAAATATCTAAGCTTTGCTTTCATTCGGCTGTGTTTGAGCAATTATAGATTCTATGCCAGTAGGTTAGATGTTCGAACCACTATGATTAGTTTAGCACATCAATAAATTTAAAGTCTTATATGGTACCTGACAGAAGACAATAACTTACATCCTTACATTATAATAAGCACTATCCATTAAATTGCTTAGCTCATCGTACTTTCATTTTATGTTTTCTCAAAACAAAGCAATGCTACACAATTGTATCCTACTTTATATGAAGGTGCATATATCCCACTTAAAAACTTCCTGATTCATCCCCTAGTGATACCCAAACATCAGTGCCAAATCAAGCAAAAATATGTTCTTACAAATACTGGACACTTAAATCTCGAAATTCTCCGCTATTACATACATACATACATAATTGGCCATTACAACCCTTCAGTCAGGATTACGGCATAGCTTCCCACTCCACTCATGTTGTGTGTGTTAATTTTATGCATGAGTGGCTGGACCTACATTTTGAAGTCGATTCCGAACGACAGATTTTTGAAAAACTTTTTCATGGCAATTTTATTTAAATGTTGTTTCATATTTCGTTTTGATTTCTGACCTGGGGTTTGAACCTCGGCCTTACGTCTAATAAGCCAACACACTACCTACTAGACTACTGCGACTTCTCCGCCATTACCATCAAATATGATGTCAGTCTGGAGACCAAGCGTAGGAACACTCTTGCCAACAGTTGCTACAAAGGCAATTGGGTACCAGAGACATCTGTCATACAACGAAACTAATACTCCACAAGATGCTTCTCCTCTCCGTTTTTCTTTATGGCGCATTAGCATGGACACTATTGTATCAGTCTTTTCCAAGCGCCTCTGCTTTTGGCACGCCTTTGGTCACACCAATCGATGAGAGGACTTCCTCAATTTGGTCTTTCCAACGCAGACAAAGTTGTCTTCTTCGTAGACTTCCACAAATCTCCACATCAAACATTTTCATCTTGGAGGAGCATTCTCTTCCATTCGAACAACATGGCCGACCCAACGCAGCCGTTGCACAATGTCCATGTCCATACAGCTCATTGTTGGATCGGAAACCAACTTGCACTGGACCGAAGATCTTGCGTAGAACTTTTCTCTCGAATACTCTCCAGGCTGTTGCATCAGTGCTTAATAGGGTCAATGCCTCTACGCCATAACAAAGCACGGGGAGAATGAGCGTCTTGTAGAGTATAAGAAGCAGCAGGCCCTTGTCGCGATGCAAAATTCGCCAAGTTGTGGCATGTGAGAGGACGTATTCTGCGACGCGAAATCGACAGCATTGGATTCTTTTGCATAAACTCACTAACGGCTGCGATGTTTTTGGCAGATCGTGTGTCGACGTACATATGTTGGTCGATAGCAGATTAAAGTAGTAGACTCGAATGTATCCACCACATGGCGTATGGTTTTTTTTTGGCAGGACGATTATAACAATAAAATGGGCGAAGAGAGTGGGGTACATTGCCAGATCTGGACATCCATTTTGATAAACAATTTTTTTAATCGTATGTGCTGCTGAGTTGGAAAAACGTACTGAATACGTGTATATGACAACTAATGTGACAGAGTTTGTCAATTTATGAATCGAACAGAGATGTTGTGTTCAACAAAACGCAGAATTATTTTATGTAACAATTTGTGAATAAAAGCATGAATATAGAGTAGCAATGTCCACGCTATAGTACTATTATGCACAATGAATTCGTACGTATTCTAAGTATGATATGCGAAAAAATCTTATTCATCGAAGTTGTTCAAAATCAATCCAAACTATTACGAATTTTGCTTAAGAATTTTTTTGACACGCATTTCACTTTAAAGGGAATTTTGTATTCATAATAGGAAGAGTGGGAAAATTAAAAAAATTTCCAAGGAATAGTAATTTGTGATCTGCAGATTTTTAAGAAATTGTGGTTAAAGTCAGAAAACTTTTAAAAAACCCTGATTTTTTTCTCGCTCTCCAACACACCTTTTAATATAGAGCATCTTGTTTAGAGGATTTATGAAAAACTGATGAATAATTCAAGGACCAAGGACTTTCACAAAATTGTGCAACAGAAATCTATGTAAACTATAAGAAAGTTCATGTGAGTAAACTTCTGGGACACCTCTCGCATAATTAAATATAATTACTTCCTGCAAATTCTTTACTTTTCATTTCTCATTATTTATTCACCATTTTATTACGTATTTTAAATAAAAGTTACAGAAACTTGTTTCCTTTAATCTTTTCAATAGCATTTCTAATGTGTTTGCATAAAAATTATAAACTCTTTCAATATTATCATATGAAATGTACTCAAATAGTAGAAATAATAAAAAATACAATTAAAAATTAAAATTATTTTAAAAACATTCAAGATAAGGAAACTGAGTTTACAAAAATTAAAAAAAATTCTTTATGACGCAGAAAAACATAAAGAAAGGAAAGTAAACAATTTTAAAAATTAGCTTTTTTTCTAATTAATTACACTAATTAGCTCTACTCAATTAGTTTATGAAATTGGAAAAGTAAGCCATAAGCTTGTTGAAAAGGCTAAATAAGAAATAGTGATGTTTAGATTTCAATATGATTATATTCTAAAAATCCGGACAGACTTCTGCAGGAAGAACTTTTACACATTCCAGGCAAAGATGAATTTTACAAGAAAGATTAATACATACGTATGTACATACCTAATCTGTCATTACAACCCTTCAGTCAGGATTACGACCTAGCTTTTCACACTACTTGTGTAGAGTGCTTTAATCTTATACCTGAGTGTCGGGACCATAGCTGCCAGATAAATTAGGCACCAAATCGTCAAATATGTGAGAAAAAATCGTCAGAAAATATAAATAAATAAATTAAAATTATTTAAAAACCAAAATTTTTTCTATTATAGTAAAACAAGTCATTGTATCTACATACATATCTGAGTTCATAAAACATTTAACAAAGAATTTATTGGAAATTAAAAACTAGCGTCCCTCATCTTCATTTAAAATTTTTTCTTCCAAGATTGGAGAAATTGGGATAATTTTCAGGAAGAAATTGTTTAAGGTTTAAACAATCTATCTCAACGTTGTTTATTGACACATAAGCGCAGCAATAATATAGGGTTATCCATTTCGTGGTTTCAAAAGTATGGGACTGGAATTCGACATCTGTCAAACTAAGTTGTGAAACCAATTTTTTCTTTTCAGTTGAAAGTCATTGACATTGACGAAAATGGATCGCTTAACTATCACACAATGCATAAAAATTATCAAAACCTACTACAAAAATGGTGATTCTGCCACAGCCCTGTATCGAACAAAATTTTCTTCAGCGATGAAGCAAATTTCACACTCGGTGGGAATGTTAATATACAAAATTGTCGTATTTTGGTCCTGAGAATCCTCAAGTAATTGAAGAGAGGCCATTACATCCAGAAAAAGTCACTGTTTGGTGCGCTCTTTGGTCCAAAGGTGTGATTGGACCTTACTTCTTCGAAAACGACGATGGAACGACTGTCACCGTCAATTCGGAGCGTTATGGTCATATGATAACCGACTTTTTTTTTGCCTGCTATTGAAGAATATGTGGTTTTAACAAGACGGTGCCATATGCCACACAACTCCAACGAAAATGGCTTTATTGCAAGAGACATTTCCTGGCCGCGCAATTTCTCGTCGTGACGATATCAACTGGCCACCAAGATCATGCGATTTGACACCATTAGACTTTTTTGTGGGGCTACGCGAAAGACCGTGTTTATGCAGATAAGCTTTCAACTCATGAGCACTTGAGAACCAACATTCATCAAGTTATGGCAGAGATACCGCCCAATATGTGTAAAAAAGTGGTTGAAATTACCTAAAAAGAATCAATGCTTGCAACACTTCGCGTGGAGGCCATTTAAATGATGTATTGTTTCACACATAATGTTAACGTTCAAACTTTACGATAAAAAAGTAATATCATGAATAAAAATATTTTATATGTGTTTTATTTACGTTTACTTTCGAAACCACGAAATGGATAACCCTATATTTACTCACATTATGCTCATATTTAATATGCAAAATTCATAATGCAGAGAACATATGTGCCGTATGAGTTATATTTAATTCCATTAGTTGCATACATGACAAAAACGAAGTTTTTTTTATTGCATACTTTTCAGGGTAACTATTCCAGTACATGTAATATGATGCGTATGAGTAATATAGTTCAAATACAATTAAAAAGAAAGTATACTCCTTAAATTTGGAATTAAGCTTCATGATTTTTTGATTCTATGCAATTCTACGCTATATTCTAGTACGTAATACATCATGAGCTGTATCTTCATAGTCTGTATCTTGAACATCTTTACAACAAAAAAATGTATTTGACAAAATTTCAAACCGTTTTTGTTTTATTGCATTTTTAAATATAAACTTTTAAATGGCCCAGCGGATCTAATGGTCTCATGTCAGAAGTGAATATGCACGCCAATCTAATGAATATTCATTTACAAAGCTATAAAGGCTCATTTCCAAACACTTCCTATTTAGTTTAAATAAAGGAAAGTGTGTGTTTGATATCACTGATATTTTTTATTCATTTGAAATAGCAAAGCTTAAAGTGGCTTTTAATGTACTAAAGTAAAGAATATGATGTAAATTCTTAATTTCCAAAAACCGTCAAAATAAGGCCATAAATCGTCAAATCATCAATATAATACTTTTGGAGCTCAAAATCGTCAACATGCCGATAAAACGTCAAATCTGGCAGCCTATGGTCGTGACCTACAATTTAAAGTCGATTCTGAACGGCAAATTTTTTGAAACTTTTTCATGGAAATTTTATTTACTCTTAGAAATTTTGTCATAAATCTGCTGAAAAGAAGTCACCGAAAAAATATTTGTTCATATTTCGTTTTTTATTACATCCTCTTGTATGCAAAATTAAATTCTTTCCGTCTGACTTTCGTGTTTTATCTGCCACATAGTCTTACAACTGCTGCAACTGTTTGAACAAAAACTGCTCGTGTTAATAGCTTCTGTTTACCGGAGGAAATCTTAAATTGTGCACAGGATAACAATGGCAAGAAAGAAAAATGTTGCAACACAGTACAATTAAATTGAAAACATGTCTCTAAGGAAGTGACTAAAATATCTAGGTTTTCCGATGCGGGTAATATAATTTTGTTTAAATGCACTTTGGCATTATACACGCACACACATATAATAACTATAATTTGTAAAGAATAGTCTTAGTTGGGTAAATGTAGAGAATAGGGATGCGGTATTTAGAAAATGTTGGAAAAAAATCCCAAATTACGTATTCTATAGCAATTGGCAACTGGCCCTAATATGCATCGAAAAATCATCTTAAGCAATTAGGTTCATTTCTGAATGAATTATCGAATTAGGGACAATGTCGATCTACATTAGATCTTTCTAATGAATATCTAATGCTCTATTTGGTGTGGATTTTGAGACATCGGCATGGTCTGTCCATAACGAAATTGGCCAAACCACCACTGTTGACGGCGAGAACTGTATGAATGAAGTCGTCGTAGTCTAGTAGGTAGTGTGTTGGCTTATTAGACGTAAAGCCAGGGTTCGAGCCCCAGGCCAGACATCAAACAAAATACAAAAAGGACTCGTATTTCTGGCAAAAACTCTGAGAGTAAATAAAATTGCAATGAAAAGTTTCTCAAAAATCTGTCGTTCGTAAGCCACTTTAAACTGTAGTAACAAAATACCAAAAGTATTTCTTCGGCGACTTCCTCTCAGCAGATTTCTGGCAAAAACTCTGAGAGTAAATAAAATTGACATGAAAGAGTTTCTCAAAAAATCTATCGTTCGGATTTGACTTTAAACTGTAGGTCCCACTCATGCATAAAATTAACACACAAACATAAGTGGTGTGAGAAACTAGGACGTTGTACAATGGGTCAATTCAACCTGCGGGTACTGTACTTGTTTTAATTCATAAAAACACGTCCTCTAACCTAACCTAACTTATATGGTCGATGTTTACTAACCTTTTTTTGGTCTGAATGTGGTTTGAACAGAATGGTGTTTTTTGGCACACACAGCTCATGCCATTTTGGATATAAGAAATTTGAGAATGGAAGTGATGTGGACTAGTCACCGTAATCTTCCGATTTGACCCTGCCAGACTATTTCTTGTGGGCTTTTCTTACTTTCCAGGTGCGCCAAACCGTAGCCGGCCACAAATCCAACATAAGCCATGAAATCATTGAAGTTAAGCCTGATTTATATGCCAAGTACATGAAGAATCAAACATTTTGTATGCGTCACCCACAGAAAAGTTGTTATACACACAATGGCCTCAATTGATGTTTCAAATGAATAAAAAATATCGCCGATATCTCACACACACTTTATTTTTTTAATTTAAAAATGGGAAGCTTTTAGAAAAACCCCTTGTTGGATGGATTATATGAAGGATTTTCGGTGTTGCCCTGTTGTTGAGTAAGATTGTCCTTTTATATAAAATTTATAAGATTATGTATATGACAGAAAAAATTAACAGGCAAAGACCCGATTGTTCAATTTTTCATACCTTCTCGAAAGCGATGAAAAAAAGCGTGATACTATTAGGTTAGGTTAGGTAAGGTTATGTTGAATTAGTAGCTTTGATACCAAAGCTCACATGAGCGTACATAGCAGCCCGTTGTGATGCCATGGGTAGTGCAGTGGGGACTATACTGACTGCTACTACTAAACAAGTTTTACTGCAGTTTTACAAAAGTTTCTGTTTTAAGAGTAGGATAGGATAGGACACGCAGCCAGTACGAAAACAAAGTTTTCTTGAAAGCATTAACTGCAAGTGAACCTGATTGACTGGTGTCGATAACCTACCTTATGCCTTCGTGTCAAAACATGACCTCCATAGGCCAAAATTTTTCTGGGAGTATAATAACTTATTGTCGCCGTAGTTCAGTAGGTAGTGTGTTGGCTTATTAGACGTGAAGCCGTGGTTCAATCCCCAGATCAGACGTCTCCAACAAAACCAAACATGAACAAACAATTCTTCGGCCACTTCCTCTCTCAGCAGATTTCTGGCATAGACTCTGAGTGCTAATGAAATTGCCATGATAAAGTTTCTCAAAAATCTATTGTTCAGAGCCGGCTTTAAACTGTAGGTCCTGCCACTCATGATTAAAATTAATACACTCAACATGGGTCGTGTCAGAAGCTAGGTCGTTATCCTGATTGAAGGATTATAATGACCAGTTATGTATGTATGTATGTAGTATATGACTTGAGTAATCGATTTGATGTTAATTAATGATAGCATCGTTCGATTATCGTGAAAGGTTGAGTTAAATGGGAGCACACTTTGTCCACCCAGTAAGAGATATTAGCAAACCAAGTGGGCAGTACAGTATTCCTCTATAAACGATCACAATCTCTGCAGATGTCATTAATAGGTAAGCAAAGTCCTCTCTGCGTACCTAACCTAATGCAATGACGAGTTAGAGTAGATATAGTGAGCAAGGTGTCTCTATAGCTAATTGATACGCTTGATAACAAATTTAAACCAAATTAGTCTGTTAATACAAGGTCCTGATTTGTAAATTAATTTGCCTGATGGGATGCGCCTACAAAAATTGTTCAATAAAAAATTATTAATGCGTTTCGTGCATTCGTTCTCCACCAAAGATGTTTTACTGTCGTCAGAAGCTTTTCAAGGTCGATTTAGAATACACCCTAGACCATTGTATAATATTTATAGGGTTCTTGAGTAAGATCAGCCAAAAATTTGGCCAAAAATTAAGACTCGGATGCCTAAATTTTGATCAAAATATCTGATTAAGACGGTCTTCTAAAAGAATATTTTTTTGTGTATAAAGCATTGAGCTACTCTAACCTTCCCACTTGTGATTTTCTTACAAAATTTCCGCATAGAATTAACAATTTTATTGTTGCTACAAATTGTGGCAACTATTTATTTATTTAAATGTGTGTGTGTGTGCAAAATTTGTTTGTCTGACAGTCTCTTTAAAAACGAGACAAACGTTTAACACCTCAATGTTATTTTGTGGAGAAGAAGACCTCATTGAAAAAGTTTTCCTTTTTCACACGAGTTATAAAGAAAATAATGTTTTACCAAGTTTAAGTCACTTATTATAACCTCTGCAAAATTGCTGTCATTTTATTACACTTTCTTCGCTTTCTCTCTCTCCCTCTCTCATTCTCACTCCCTCTCTTTTCACTGTTGTTGTTATTATTATTGTTGCTGTTATTCGTGTTTTTTTATGTTACATTTCCAAAAGTGCACTTGAGACTAATGAAAATTTCCATGATGATGAAATGCTGACAGTTGCTGACTGACTGACTGACTGCCAGTTTGTGTTGTTTGGTTGGCTGCTACTTGCTACTGCTACAACTATGTTAATGTTGCTTCCTTTAATGTCAAAAACTAAGAATGATGACTGTATTCCCTTTGTGATGGATGGGAAATTTGTGTGTTGAAAACGTTACAAAAAGATTTGTCTGCGCTCTGACAAAATACTTTTTTTTTCTTTTATTATTTTCGCTTTTGGCAGTGCTAATTTGTTTTTAATTTATGCTTTTTGATTCCCTTTAAATGGAAAAGTTTTTAATAGAAAAGTTATATAATTTACAAATTCATTGCGCAGTAGAGGAAGTCAACAATTTTCGCTACCTTGTATGTGTTAAGGCGTAGGAGGACTTGAAAGTGACTTACAAAAAAAAAAAAAAAAAATAATAATAATCAAACCGCATTAATAGACTTTTAAAAAATCTTTGCAAAAACCAAGAATACCCGCTATGAATCCCACTTGGTTTGCAAATATCTCTCACTGTGTCGACAAGGTGTGATCCCATTTAACTTAACCTTTCACGATAATCGAACGTTGTCATATACTACATACATACACACATAACTGGTCATTATAACTTATCAGTCAGTATAATACAACGATGAACAGGAATGTTCTCAATCTCTTCAGCGTGTGTAATTTTCGAACTGATACTTGATGTTATCTGGTCTTAATGGCGCATATCTTTCATGGAAAGATATTGAACCAACATCAAATCTCAACATATAATCAATAAGTGCCAGATACGGAAGTCGCCGCAGTGTAGTAGGTAGTGTGTTGGATTATTAGACATGAGGCCTCGTTTCAAACCCCAGGTCAGAGATATCCAACAAAATGAAATGCGAAAGAATATTTCTTTGGAAACTTCCTCTCAGCATATTTCGGACAAAAACTCTAAGAGTAAATAAAAAATTGCTATGAAAGGCTTCTTAAAAATTTTGTCATTCAGAATCGACTTTAAACAATAGGTTCCGCCACTCATGTAGAAAATTAACACACACAACATAAGTAGTGTGAGTAATCCTGACTGAAGGGTTTTAATGACCAATTATGTACGTATGCGTGTATAGTGCATCCACAAAGAAAATCTTGGGTATCATATCGTATTTGTAAGCGCGTTCCTAATACTTTTTTTCTGAACATCATCAGACAAATAACCAGATGACTTCCCAGTGAACCTTTTTGTGCATATGCAAAACGTCGTTAATAGCTTCATTCCAAATTTCTTAAAAATTTATTAAATACTGAAGAATACAGATATGTTTCATTTAGTAGTCTTAATAAAATCGATTGTAGTTCAGGAAACATACATATTGAATTACATACAGATCTCATTCCTTACAAATCTCCATTCAAAAATCATATAACTTCTCAGGACAAACGTCGCTGTGGTCGTCTTACAAACATTATGTCAAAACTATAATACGACGTTTGGTAATTTGTAGTGTGCATTTGCTAACTTTAAATTTAAATGAAAGAAATTTTGCGTGAGATATCATCGAAATTTTATATTCTTGAGAAAGACTTCGCTATTGTGCGATTTAAGGACACAAGTGAGTCAGTGCTCTTCCTAGTACAGCTTAGCAATAGTGAAAGTATCCTCCTGTTGCCAATAAGTTAGGCTTCCCTATAATAAGTGTATACAATGTCCAAGTTAACTGAAGCAATCGAAATACCCATGCCATTGCGAATGGAATGTAAAGTCGTTCAAATATTTGCTAAGGCTTCTCTGTGCTCTACATCAGAAATGTTTAATTTTCCATGACTCTGACGCATAAATCAGGCTGAATTAGGTCTTAGCATATACCTGCAATTTAAGAATAACCCCAAAAGAAAAACTTTAACTTTAAATCGTACGATCCGGTGGCCAGTTCACATTACCTCCACGTAAGATGACTATGCTTTCAAATCAATCGTGTCAATATTGTTTTCAAAGTAATGTTGAAAGATAATTCCGGCAGCGTAAAATTCACATCACAAAGGTGAATTGTATACTCTACGATCTCATGTAGATTTATGTCGACCCAAATATGACAACTTTGTTGGTTCACGTACCTTTTCATGTAGAAATAGGCGTCACCGCTGAAGGTAATTTTAAATGAAAACAAAAATTGAAAAAAAAGTAAACTAACACGTTTTGTTAAATGCTATATTCGTCGAGGGTGATTTGGCAAAATAGACTGAATAAATGACAGCTAGTTTGTTAGATATCGCTGTAGTCTAGTACATAGTGTGTTGGCTTAATAGACCTGCGGCCCTGCTTCAAACACCAGGTCAGACGTCTAGAACAAAACGAAATAAAATAAGAATATTTCTTTAGCCACCTCTCAGCAGAACAAGTGTTTCTCAAAAAAATCTGTTGTTTGGAGTCGAATTTAAATTGTAGGGCGCATCACTTATGGATTAAACTAACACACACAAGTAGGTCGTAAACCTGGCCAAACCTGTAATGACCAATTATGTATGTATGTATGTAATTTGTTAGATGTAGCCGTAGCGAGATGGCTTCTATCAATAGTTGGAAATGTAACAAGATTTTATTTCGAATGAGAGTGAGTAGACTTAAGACTTTTACTTGACATCGCATAAAATATTACAGAAATTAAATTAAAAAATTTAAATTTTAAATAAATTTACAAAATTCAATATTATTTATCATTATTTAGATACAGAAAACTATTGAAACGTAGTCAGGATCACAAATAAGTTCTCACATCATCTATGTTGTGAGAGTTAATTTTATCAAACAATGGCGGGACTTACGGTTTAACGTAGGCTTTGAACGACAGATTTCAGAAGCTTTTCACGGCAATTTTCAGAGTTTTTTGAAATAGACAGCCGAGAGGCAGTAGTCGAAGAAAATATATTTTTTTTTCATATTTCCTTTCCTTTAATAATCTAATGCACTACCTACTATACTGTGACAGCTACTATACTATACCATACTATGGTATTGTAGCCCTCATGTATCTAAAAACAAAAACACCCGATGCACTACAATATAGCAACATTTGTGGCAAGTATTGTCATCATCAATACTAAATCAAATAAAACATTTCAATTTCAATTGTTTTGTATCAAGTTTTATGACGTAAATCTGATTAATTTCAACTTACTTTGTGGATTTTGTTTTCTTCTCTTTTCTTTTTCTTTTTCTTTTCCTCTTTATTGTTCTTCTGTATCGAATTTGTTAAAGCTTTTAAATCAATTACCTTTTTACATTGATTTCATGTGAATTTTCATTATTTAGTTTTATTAGTTCAACGTTAATTTCCTCACCCCCCACCCCCTATTACATGCAATACTTTTCTAAGCAAATAAATAAAAAAAAGCACAAACACTAAAACCAACAGAGGACGACAAACATACATCGTGCATTACACTCGTATGCAGCATGTATTGTAATAATAAAAACAAAATCAGTTTTAATAGAGAACTTTGTCATACAATTGTGCCACAATTTTACCTTTTTTTACGTATACTTGTGTGCTGTTGTGTGCTGTTTGTAAAAATTATTGAGAAAGAGTAAAAAATAGGGAAAGTGTTGTGGTGTTATTTCCATTTTCCTTTAAGGATGCGTCTTTATTTTATTATTTTTGTGTGTGTGTCAGTTTTTGATTCTGGGAATACATTGAAACACTAACGATTCATGCAGATTATACGGAAATCAACAACGACAACAACAACAACAGAAATACGTGTAACATTAGAGGCATAAAGATTGCAAGCAAACATTGTTGTTGTTGTTGTACCAGTTAGCTATACACTGAGAGAAATTTTATTATTATCGTATAAAATATTTCGTTCCTTGAGTATAACAGGATCAACTGCTAAAGACAAGCAGATGAGATAGTATTGATGGACAAAAGAAAAATTTCAAGAGAAACTTTTTGAACTAGAATTGAAAGAGGTCTTGAGATTGTAAGTTATTGGTGCAAGATAGTGGCCCTGGGAATAAACCCAGGTTAGGCCATAATGCTGCCATTTACAAGAATAAAACTTCTTTAATGATAGGATATTCGATAATTTGGTGGGATAATATCACAAAAAGTGGAGATTTTTAATTGAAGTGAAATGAGCATGCCAGAAAAGGCCCGACGTGTCATAACAGTATACAGATTGTTTGCAGGGAATGCAATCCACTAATTATGTGTGGATGGTCAGACCAATAGTGACCTATAAGGCAATTGTCTGAGCAGATAGAACAAATCTGTGGACAGTTCAACTTTGTTGGAAAAGATACAGAGACTTGCGAGTGTTAGATTTAAGTCCTAATAGATTTAAGTGAATATTCACCAAAGCTTTGGTGACCATAGTTAGGTTAGGGACATCAGTCTAACACGAATTTCATTGGGCGAATTCGTGAATTAAGTAATCAATTGCTTGTAGACTCCGATTTTAATTATTCCATGGGAAGTGCTTCGTAAAGTGAGTGAGCAAGAAGGTCTATGCACAAAGGGGGATTATTTTTATTCAGTACTAATTATGAGAAAAGAACGGAGAAGAATAGGAGTCTCTAGCGCCAAAATGATATACGCTGGCCTCATGGGGAATGTCTGCTTATTCTAGTAGGTAGTGTGTTGGCTTATGGGACGTGAGGCTGTAGTTCAAATATTTCTTCGACGATTTTCTCTCAGCAAAATAAAAGTGCATTATTGGCCATTACAAACCTTCAGTTAGGATTACGGCCTAGCTTCTCACACTACTTATGTTGTGTGTGTTAATTTTTATACATGAGTGGCGGGACCTACAGTTTAAAGGCGACTGCGAACAACAGATTTTTGAGAATCTTTTCATGGCGGTTTTATTTACTCGCAGAGTTTATGCCAGAAATCTGCTGAGAGGAAGTCGCCAAAAAAATATTTTTTCATATTTTGTGTTGTCCGGCCTGGGGCTTGAGCCGTGACCTTACGTCTAATAAGCCCACACAATACCTACTGGACTACGGCGACTTCATCGAATGATGTGTTCAATTCAATTCGCATAGGTGGTACAAAAGACAGGACATAGCAATACTAACAATCGGCTCTTACGATGTTATGTCGACGATAATATGGGAGTGTCTAGGGTATCTAAATATACCCTTTGATACCCTTTGTTGGGTTCCAGATCGTGTGTGAATTCTTGGCAATCAGCAAGCAAACGAGCTTGCATCGGGGGAGCTTCCACGCCGTTGTTGGAATGAGAACCATTCTATGAGGTATAATTGGATATTTGAACAGGTCTCCTCAATTAAGGAAGATAAATGCTCTTCTCAAACTAACCGGATTTGAAGCAGTGAACACTTTTGTTGGTAGACTACAATAAGAGTTGTTCTAAGTCATGATTCAGATTATTGAGATTTATTGTTCACGAGCCTTTTAATTTTAAAACTTAAAAAGTTCAATGAAAATTATTTCGTCTTCTCCGATGTTTGCAAAACGACCTCTCATTCTAATAGTGTATCGTTATCAATTTACTTTTATTCTTCTTATTCTGCAAATTTTTCTATGTTTCTTCTGTATTTACGTCCTTTAGTGTTTTAATTTTTTTCAGTGTATTATGATTACTTTTATACCAAGAGGGTGAAGGACAGAAAGCCCAAGTTTGAAAACACTCTTTGTAAAGGATGTGTATACAGGCAGAACTGTATGTTTATCGATGGGTCTGAGTATAAGAGAGAGTGTTTAAATTTATAAGAGTGTTTATGTGTGTAGATATTGTTTCAACAGTATATGTCAGTATATGTCACAGTATATACGAGTATTTGTTGTGGTTCATTCAATAAACGCATCAGAAGAAATAAAACAAAGCAAGTAAATAATAAACATACACTGAATACCCTACGGATGACATATTCCAGTTTGAAGGATATTCTAGGTAGGTTCGGTTAAAGGACGTGTACTTGTCAATTAAGACAAGTACAGTACCCGGAGGTCGAATTGACCCATTGTACAACGTCCTAGTTTCTCACACCACTTACGTTGTGTGCGTTAATTTTATACATGAGTGGTGGGACCTACAGTTTTAAAGTCGACTCCGAACAACAGATTTTTATTTGTTGAGAAACTTTTCATGGCAATTTTCATTTACTCTCAGAGTTTTTGCCAGAAATCTACTGAGAGGAAGTCGCCGAAAAAAATACTTTTTGTATTTTGTCTTTGATGCCTGGCCTGGGGCTCGAACCCAGGCTTTTGCGTCTAATAAGCCAACATACTACCTACTAGATTACGGCGACTTCAAGGATATTCTAACTAAAGGAACAATTTCAAAAACAAGTGAACATGGGATGAACAGGTCATATTTTGAATGAGGCGGAACGATATTTTGCCTAAAAAGAGATCCAAAACTATGGTAGGATTACGCCCTATCGTCTCAAACTACCCGTGTTGTGAGTAAATTGTATCCAACAGTGAAGAGTTTGGATAAGACTACACTCAACTTAATTACACAATGCTTTAAATACACAAATTAAACTCTCATTGTATAATACAATTGTGCTTAACGGCGTGCCTTTTTCTTCCTATCACACGAAATGAGCAATTTTGATTCTCTGCGCGCAGATCTCGCACTGACCAAGTTAAATCTGTGCACCATTGTGTAACATATTGTTGAACGACGTCCGCCACTAAACTCAACGTGATATTCACGACTTTACGGTGCCGGAAAGTACCACAGTAGTAGGTAGGAACAATGGAAACATGGCACCAAATGTCATATGCTATCTGGGCAATACCGCAGCGATCAAATACGTTTAGAGAAAGGTACGTGGCAGAAATGCATCCTATCACCATTGGTATAACTAAGTATTAACTGCGGAGTAGACGTCATGACGGATATAATTAATGTTCTTGAGGAATTTCCTGTACTAATCGGTATATCCGTCAATATGTCTAAACAATCTTCTCCCAATTCCTGTGGTCGGTAAATAAACAAACATCATAAATTCATTCTGCTAACAGTGTGGAAATTGTCGGCAATGAACAAGCAGACAGGGTTGAAGAGAGCGGAGTTTCCATTCCTTTGATGAATATATGACAACTAATTCGACAAATATATCCTAAACAACTGTGGTCAGTACAAATAATTCCCAGCCAAATGTAATGTATTGCCACCAGACAAGTGCTCTGGCAATTCGATCTCCTCATTACTGGATCTACATTTTGGGTGGGGTTTGATAGTATCATCACAAATGTAGAAGTTTCAACTGAGGACATACGTTTCAAAGAACACAGAAATCTAAAATTGCAAATTGTGTGCGAAGTGCATCGGGTATAGTTCTACAAGCACTACAGGCTTTTTTTTATATAACACTTGTTCTGGGAAAATAATGTGTGACAGAATCTTCAGTTAAAGCCTACGACTGGACAACATCAATGCTTATAATCAAGGAAATCCGTCGTCGTCACAAGTGGAAGTAAATAGATTAAATCCTCAGAAAGCCACAGGCTGGCGTCGCTAAAGCATTCGGTAAAGTCGAACAGGACGAAAAAATACGTTAAAAATTAGCCTTGTATAGAATCAAATGTTATAATATTGCTACGATTCCATGTTTCGCTGTGAGAATATACCACCGGGAGGTAACTCATCTTACGCAATTTACAAGTTCCCACAAGATTGAAGTAAAAGTTTTTTTTTCTGTTTCATCACCTATGCTGTTCCCTTTTCTGAGATGTATCCAATGCTAAATAATTTGAATTCTCTCAGAATTCTCGAACTATGTGCTAAGCTACCTCTTCTGTGGTAATAGTAGAGATACCATTTAGTTGTCTTCTGCTTGTATGACTAATCGAACTTCCTTTACTTCTCCTTACTTAAATTCACAAGGGTGAATTAATCAATATTCTTACCTCGAAGTCGCCGTAGTCTAGTAGGTAGTGTGTTGGTCTAATAAAGACGTAAAGCCAGGGTTCGAGCCCCAGGCCAAACATCAAAACAAAAATACAAAAAATATTTCTTCGGCAACTTCCTCTCAGCAGATTTCTGGCAAAAACTCTGAGAGTAAATAAAATTGTCATGAAAAGTTTCGCAAAAGTCTCTCATTCGAAGTCGAATTTAAACAGTAGGTCCCGCCACTCATGGAGGAAATTAACTCTCACAATATAAGTTGTGTGAGAAACTAGGTCATAATCCTGACTGAAGGGTTGTAATAACCAATTATGTATATATGTATGTATTGACCACTTCGGCTGAGGTTCTGGGCCCGAATTAATCCATGTTATAATTTCGAAGTCGCCGTAGTCTAGTAGGTGGTGTGTTGGCATATTAAACATGAGCCCAAGGTTCAAACCCTAGGTCATACATCCCCAACAAAATGAAATACGAAAAAATATTTCTTCGGCGACTAACTCTCAGCAGATTTCTGGCAATAACTCTGGGAGTAAATAAAAATTGCAATGATAAGTTTCTCAAAAATCTATCGTTCGGAGTCGAATTTAAGCAGTAGGTCCCGCCACTCTTGGAGAAAATTAACACACCCAACATAAGTGATGTGAAAAGCTAGATCGTAATCCTGACTGAAGGGTTGAATAGTGTATGTTAGCCGTGAAAGGAACCTAGTGCGCTATACAGATATTGACTATAAGATATGATTCTTATTCCGAATATCATATCGTGTTTCTTGACCCTTTCTGATGCTTAATTCGTGATATTTCCAGAAGCTTTCTGAAAATTTGCATCAAAATGTGTCTTGTGGCAAATGCATTATCCTCGTTTTAGACTTTCAAAACCAACTACCTCTTCTTTCCCTGCTTGTAGGGAATAGGGGACATAATAAATAAGAAAAAAAATACGAGTACCATGGTAAAATTAGAAAAATAAATACGTTTTATTATTATACGTTTATATTCTTTACTTTATTTCGCTTTATACGCTCCATTTCTACAAGTTTTGCATGGAAAATAAGGCACACAAAGAAAGAAAGAAAAAAATGAAAATAAAACGTTTTCAGGCATTAAAAAAGAGTGCGTGTGTAGGGGAGCATTAAATGAATGAATGAATGAATGCGACTGGAAAATTGTCGAACAACCATAGAAAGTGAAGCATAATGAAGCAGTGGAAACCGAAGAAAATTGAAACAGAAAAGCAAAAACAGGAGAACAATAACGAAGTGTAACACACAGAGAAATCTGTGTGTGTGTGTGTAAAAAATGCTATGGAAATACGCAAGTGAAACTTTAAAACAGTCAAATGACACTTTAAGTACTACTTACCCATACACGGGCACACTCTCATATACACTTTCTCTATTTCTCTTATTCTTTCACTCTGTCTCTCTCTCTCTGTCTCGCATATTCCATTTGACAAGTTTAATACTGTTGAAATATTCAATATTCAACACATTGAAAAGTATTTGCTTGTTATTGTTATTGTTGCTGTTGTTGCCTTTTTAACAAGTGACAGTTGTAAAGTGTTGGTGGCAGTTTTAAATTTAACTCTGATTTGACTGTTGCTGTTGCTGGCTTGTGTTAGTGTAGTTGTTGTTGTTGGTGTTGCTGTTAGCTACAATGCCACAGTTGATAAGTTAAAAGTCATTTGCTCATAAAAAAGAGATTTACATTTGAATTGAAAGTCTTTTACTACGCTTTACTTGTCTTTTTTTGGTTTTTTGTTTTTGTTATTCTCTCTCCCTCCTCTTCTTTTTTTGTTTTGTTTTGGGATTTAAAGGGCGGAGGGAATGTGATTTAAAGGAAATGTTTTTCAAATGGATGTTCTCCTAAGTTGTGCTGGTGGCAAAACGCCGAGGGCAAAAGTAAATCATGAATGGAACATGGATTTTTAATACAGCTTCAGGGCTTATTAAATTAATTTTAGCAAGCACTACTGGTGCGTGTTTTAAAATCAAACAATTTTTAATTGGGTTTAAAGTTTAAGCTCAAGTCTGACTATGGAAAATACAACATCAAACAATATTAGAAAAATATTTGAAAAATTTTTCTTTATTCGCGTTTATTTTCATATAGCAAAATGGAATCGGATAGATTTATTTATTTAACTGCTTGGGAACTACCGACGGTTTGACAGCGGAATGGGAATGTCAAATTGTGTTGCCATTTCTCTTCAGTAACGTTTGGAATCGGTTAACCAAACCGTGGAAATTATTTAAAAAAAATTCATAAAGCACTTCGTCCATCCGAAGTCGCCGTAGTCTGGTAGGTGGTGTGTTGGCTTATTAGACGTAAAGCCAGAGTTCGAGCCCCAGGCCAGACATCAAGACAAAATACAAAACGTTTTTCTTCGGCGACCTCCTCTCAGCAGATTTCTGGCAAAAACTCTGATAGTAAATAAAATTGCCATGAAAAAGTTTCTCAAAAATCTGTCGTTCGGAGTCAACTTTAAACTGCAGGTCCCACCACTCATGTATAAAGTAAACGCACACAACATAAGTTTCTCACACCATTTATGCTGTGTGTGTAAATTCTATACATTAGTGGCGAATCTACATTTTAAAGTCGACTGCGAACGGGGTCTTCATAATTGGCCTAATAAGCTAGCAAGTCGTGCAGTAATTTGTTTGCTTCTCGATTCAAAACTGTAGGTTAGGTTAGGTCAGCGGATAGCTTGCCATTCACAGGCAAGTTCACTCGGCCCATTGTGTTACACAGTGTAAGGTAAGTTCCCTTTTTATGGTCCATTGGTAGTGTATTTGAATTACCAGGATCTTTAGATGAAACCGGCCACCATGATTGTCGAACTTTCTGTCATCCAAAAACCGTCGTGCTGAAAAGCAGGCCATTCTCATAAAAGTTGTTGAGGCGATTACGCTTTCTCTACAACATGACAGTAATTAGCAGTAATCCTGCTGGGGCGGACCGAGTTGCCAACAAAGTTGCAAATATAATACACAGGGCCTTCCTTTTTCTCAACTTTAGATCCGCTGTGTAGGCTTCCAAAGAAAGAACAGTATAAAATTTTGATTATCAAAATCGTTAAAGTTTATGTAAAACAGAGATCTCTTCTGAAAACATTGTGCGATTACAATCCTTAAGCTGTTAACAAGCTCATGACAAGTCATGATCTTTCCTAGTGAACAACATTTTTGTGTTCGCCAAATGTGGCATTATTCTTTAATTTTATTGTTATGCCATAAAGTAGGTTAGCAGTTGTTTATATTCTCTTGTGATAATCGGTAGAAAACGTTCCACGAGAGTTCTGAGAAACTAGGTCTTGATTGAATCTGTCGTCAAGATATCTTCGCATTCATTGGTCACGATTATCTTAACTTGGACTTAGACATATACAGGCGTACATAATCATATTTATTTAGTCAATAAAACCCTTCAGTCAGGATTACGACCTAGTTTCTCACACAACTTATGTTGTGTGTGTTAATTTTATACATGAGTGGTGGGACCTACAGTTTAAAGTCGACTCCGAACGACAGATTTTTGAGAAACTTTTTCCCGGGAAATTTTTCAGCGTTTTTGCAAGAAATCTGCTGACAGGAAGTCGCTGAAGAAATATATTCTCATATTTCGTTTTGTGGAGAAGTCTAACCTAGATTTTGAACCGTAGCCTCAATTCTAATAAGCCAACACACTGCCTATTAGACTACGGCGACTACATGTAATAATATTCCATAACAAAAGACTTTAAAGGACTCTAATACATTAATGATATCCTTACATCCATGCTTTATTATGCGTAAATTATATCCGGATGTTAAGTGTATAATTTAAATTCGCTGTTAACGCATATCAAAAATCACTTTTCAAAAAAATCCTTTTTTGTTTTTTTTTCTTTCAAATGCAAACAAAAGTGGCACAAACTGTTTGAGAAATTAAGTCGTATCATTAGAAAAACCAACCGAAAACAAAAAGTCAAACAAAATAAAACGGAAATCTCATGGATATTGGTCACAGTTTATGGATTATTTTTTTTGTTGTTTTTTTTTTGTTAACCAACAAGCACTTTTGCATGTGACTTGTTCAATTTCTGTATTAAGTTTTTACAACTTTATTTAGTTTTTTTTTGTTTTTGTTTTTGTGCTTTTGAAGCAAAGGATGACAGCTTGTTAAAAGTAATTTTGTGTGAAATGTGATTTTTATGAGTTGAAATAATGTTGCTTTAACCACAAACGCTGCTACACATACCCACACACAGAGAGAAATACAAGTGAAACCAAAGCGTATAAATATGATTACCAACAGAGGTGGTTAAGTGATTAGTAGTGAAGTATATATGCACTTAAGTGTATAAGTATATATTAGTGGCATTCGGACGTTTTTAATTCATTTTGTATTTAATAACATAATAACAGTTGTGTATGGCAAAAAAGTTATTATTTTAGTTAATAAGACTATCATTACAACCCTTCAGTCAGAATTACGACCTAGTTTCTCACACCACTTATGTTGTGTGTGTTAATTTTATACATAAGTGGTGGGACCTACAGTTTAAAGTCGACTCCGAACGACAGATTTTTGAGAAACTTTTCATGGCAATTTTATTTACTCTCAGTGTTTATGCCAGAAATCTGCTGAGAGGAAGTCGCCGAAGAAATATTTTTTGTATTTTGCTTTGATGTCTGGCCTGGGACTCGAACTCTGGCTTTACGTCTACTAGACTAATATAATACTCACGTCCCAAAATTGCAAGACACCTCCAAAAGTAAGTACAGCTGCAGTCTCTACTGTGGCTAATGAATAACACAATGCGACAAAATACCAAAAAATTAAATACACCCGAGTAACTACCTAGTCTAAGTTGTTCAGTTAGTTGAGTAGAACTCAAAAATATAACTCGACTGTTAGACTCTTTAAATAATATCTACTGTAGTTTTTGTCCGATTTGATCAAACGAAGTGTCAGTCTCTTCATGTTATCACTTATTTCATATTTTTTAATTAAAGTTTGCTACTATGAACGGACAAGCTTGAAAAAATATGAAAAAAATTCACATTTGTCAAGTTTACCTCATCAAAACCCATATCATATTAAGTCAAATAATATATATATGTATATCGTTTTAAATCCCACCTCTCTCCTTTTTAATAAGATGTAAATTTTGGACATCGGTTTAGAAATGTTTGTGTAATTAAAAAATTGGTACGTAAAGTAAAAAAAAAAACAGTTTTTGCCAAATAAAACTAGTTTGAAGGGTTCGAGAAAAATAAAAAAGTATTTTTGAGTTCTACTCAACATAGTGAATAACATAGACTATGTAGTTACTCGGGTGTATTTTCACTGTCGCACCATGTAATCACGTAATAATCATCAAATGAGAAAGTCTACAAATAGGGTATAACTTTGAAATATTTGGGAGGAAGGATTGCTAGCCTTATTGATGCTAGTGAATACAAGCCCAAAAGTTCTAATGCGAAAGAGAAAGATCTGCGCAAAATTAAAAAAGAAAGGCATCAATTACATTGTTTCGAGTACAAAATCGCACTAAGAAACCCCCAATAAACAAATGAAGATGAGACAATGAAGTGAATTCCATTCGAACGCTCGTGATTTGGAGAACATGAACAGCGGGCAACTGAATGTAAACTTTGTAATGGAGGTGGCGCTACTAAATCTCTTCTGAGTTGATTAAAACAACCAACGAAGCACTGCGAACGAATCTGACAGAATACTGCGATAACGTCATATGAGGACGTGTAACTAAGAAAAGAAAAGAAAATTAAAACCTGAAAATAATTAAGCTTCGAATACAAAAAAAAATAATCTTAACCTCTCTCAGAGACTTTCTATGTAACACTGCAACATATAGTTTTTAACCGAGCTTAATTCGTTTTTGTCTGAAGATATTAGACCAGGTTGAAGCATTAAATGTATTGCCGTTGCCTCAAGATATTTTAGTTTTCACAGATATTCTAAAAAGCATTAAATGCCTGTCTTAGTAGCTGTAAGAATCCAATCAGATTCTGTTAAACCTATACTATTGAGTTTCAATATACATACACGTTGAGTTTCAATATTAAATCATGTGGATATGAAATTTTAAGGAATATAGGATGAAATTATCAAGAGGAAAGTATCAAGTAACACTTCTTTTTTGTATTGAGCAGTGACAAATCCTAAGCTAAGGAGGAGTTTTGTTTCACACCCAGATTCATCTGGCATAAATAGAATATCAAAGTACCGATCAACTTTTGGAATGATATTATAGGAAAAGCTCTGCCCTTTTAAGATTTTTCACGGGTCATTGTCTTTTTATGTTACTATTATTTCCTGACTTCGTTTTATAGTAAAAAAATTTTTTCAATTTTAAAATTTATAACTATTTAGCTACCAGCTGCTATTCCATACAATACCCAACAATACCACAAAGTTTATAAATACTTACACACACAACGAAACTTTAAATGCTGATAGGAAAACAAGTAACACAAAATGAGCATAAAGCGCATACGATGGCAACAGCTAATGTGAGTTGAAATAAAAGTAAAACAGAACACATAACACAAGTGGAGAAACGTAAGTAAAAATAAAATCAAAAACAATCAACAAAAAAAAACAAAAAAAGTCAAAACAGTGGCAATACTCATAAGCCATGTTTATGCGAGAGTGTTAATGTATGTGTGAAAACAAGAGAAAGAGAGAGAGAGAGAGAGCGAGAGAGAAACAATGTGGCAAAAATAGTAACACATGGTGTTAGAAGAGAATTTTGTGGTGTCGCTGTATAAATGCAAAGCACTATACCACACAAACAGAAAAAGGTAAATATGTGTGTGAGAGAGTGTATGCCTGTGTGATTGTGTACGTAAGTTACAATGTAAAATAACTGAAAATAAATGTGTGTGTGGGAGAGAGAGTGAGAGCTGTACACAACCACCAGTATTTATAAAATTTTACACTATTTTTGGTTTCAAGTGAAGTAAGTGTTAACGGTACACTCTCTCTTCTACTTGTTTGTTTACACAAAGACGCACACATATACGAATTATAGCATATGTGTGCTCCTGTTCATATGCTACAAAAAAAAGGGAAAAATGTATCCCGTTGTTTTTAATCGTTTTGCGGTGACACACATGAAAACTAAAAGAGAACGTGAAACAAAAATTCTATTTTTCCGTTAAGTACTCCGCTACAACCATCACCATCATCATCAACGGCTGAACCGTTTCAATTCATTTGAACAATTTTTTTTTTGTTTCGTTTATTGTTTCTCTGTGTGCAATTCTTGTTTGTTTTTAGTTTTTTTTTGTTCCATTTCATTGTGCAACAAAACTTTTAACAGCCATATTGTTTTATTTGGCTGTTGTGGCAAAAATGTTACAGAAAAACATGGAAAAAAATTCTCTGACATTTGAATATTTAATACAGTATGAAAAATCTGCTGAAAATTTTTGTAACGTTTTTATATTCTGAATGTTTTTCCTTTTTTTTTTGCTGGTTATTGTTTTAAAATGGTGATTATTGTCCAGAAAGTTTTTGATTTTAACAAAATTATGGTTTTTAATTAAAATCCTATGGTTTTATATTTCATGTTTGTTTTGTTTCCGTTTCTGTTTATGCTTTGTAAAGTATTATTAATTTAGAGTATCAAATGGAGTATCAAAGTTTATGGAAACGAAAGATTTTTTCCTTTTTTGTTTGGAAACTCCATTTTTATTCGAAAGAGAAAATTAAAAGTAGTATTTATTACTCGTTTGAAAATTGCTGAGTTAATCAAAAGCATTTAAAAATTTATAAAAAATATACATGCATTCAGTCCATTTTTTCCTTCAGCGGGGGAACAGTAGGTTTTTTAAACGTTCTATTGCAATAAATATCGATTTGTCAAGCCACTCCTTCCACAAACAAACAGTTGCACTATGGGCATGGGAAACAGAGGGTGTTTCTTTCTGAAATTGTGAAATTGAATTGATAACACGACACAGAAACAATACTTATTTACTTAATTGTTTATTAAAACCCTTTAGTTGTAATAATGAGGTAGTTTCTCACACCACTCACCTTTATTTTAACGTCCACTACAACCGATAAATTTAAGAAACTTTTCATGATAACTTTATTTTACTCCCAGTGTTTTAGGCAGAAGACTGCTGAAAGGAAGTCACAGAAAAAAATATTTTCTTATATTTCGTTTTGTTCAAGGTGTCTGAGCTGCAGTTTGAACCGTGGGCTACGACTACAGAGACATGAATGGATTTTTTTTAACACAATCTGTTAGACATCACTTTATTGCTTTTAAATATGATGTCTTATATAACCACCATTGTTTATATGGTCTATCTAATTTTTGGCTGCTTTTGCCAATAAATGTGGCCATATGGCGTCAATGATGGCTTCCAACACTTCAAGAATTATTGATTTGTCGAATGATAAAAAGGTAATCTAGAGAAATTAAATTATACGAACGAGGAGTCCAGCGGACAAAACCAATAGTTGTAAGGAAGTTGTCTTTAAACCTTCCGTTTAGAGTGCTGTACGACAAGTTGTTCCAACTGGCTGGGACTAAATTTCAAATCCTTACTTATTTTTAAGGCAAGGATCCATGATGCAAACCAAAATAACCAATTTAAGGTATAAAATGATGATTTTTTAACGAATTAAAGACAACTATTGAGTTGGATGACACAAAAATGCTCATATTCGGTCATTTTCAAATGAAACCAATCAGAAGGAAGACAATGAAAACGGTGGTCATTCGGTTCTAATTTTTGTACAGCAGCAGCATTTTATTGATATGTTGCCCAAGTTCTTGTTCAACGTAGTTGAAAGTCTAAAGCCAATAAAGTGATGAAGACGACGAATCCGCATTTCGAGATGTTCTTCAAAATTTCGTGCTACAGCGATATTCTCTTTGGTACGCACATTTCTGCAATGATTTTAAATCACGAAGAATAAAGTTTGTGCTTAATCACTAGATCAATCATATTAACAGTAATAAGAACGGATGAACATCATCAAAATATGTATTTTGTTTCGTTGTTCTGGCATTAAACGTTTCATGATGACTTGCAAAAATTTACTGTAAACTGAGCTATCGATATAGAGATATATTTTTTCATATTTCATGTTGTAGAGATATCTGACCTGGGGTTTGAACCACGGCCTCACGTCTTATAAGCTAACATACTACCTAAACGGTGCCAGAACAGTTTAAAAGGGAAGATGGACATTTCACCTTGTCCCTGATATAACCCCTTAGATGGAGAACAAACATTGTGAGCTGAACTACTACGTGACTCAGTTCCTAACTGGTCATGAATGCTTCAGGAAGTACCCGCACAGATTTGGACATGATACTTCCCCTATATGTCCATACTGTATAGATAAGGAGGAAGATGCGGAGCATATTTTAGCATGCTGCCCCAGATTTAGATGGCCCGGGGAAACGAGTTTAGGACCAAACCGGAAGATCCGTTGAACTCTAGGATTCTATTGAGCCAATACAGCCAGAGAATGGCTGAAGTTGTACAGGAACTCCGAAAGCTGGAGGAACAACTAGAACGTTGTACAATGGGTCAATTCGATCTCCGGGTACTGTACTTGTCTTAATTGACAAGTACACGTCCTCTAACTTAACCTAACCTAACCTAATACCTTACGCCAAGCACGCGGAGGGAGAGTGATTGAAGAATGTAGGAGATAGGTTTAGTACGTAGGCAACAGCGGTGGTGAATCGTAGACTGTTTTGTTGGAACAAAAGTGTCTTTCGAAGATTCCCACCTACGGCCCAAGACAAAAAAAAAAATACTGCCTACTGGACTACGGCGACTGATAGCTTATGTCAGGATATTCTTAGCAGGAAGGGTGATACATAGCCTCTCGAACATGACAGGGCATCATGTGTTGTCTCACACTCTTCTAGGCGAATAGTTAAACGTCAAGGTTTTTCCATGCGACCCCTAATACATTAAAAAATGCAATTAAAATTTAAATTTTATAAAAAATAAAATGTATCTTATGCCAAAAATTTTACAACAAAATTGATTAATTTAACCATAAAAACAACAAAAAAATTTGCCATAAAAATATTAAAATCCTTATAAATTTATTCAAAAAAGAAACGAATCCATTCTGCATAAAATTGTATTTGATTTTCAACACAGAGTAACCAGAACCCCCAACAATTATGACATTTATTATCTTGACCCTTTTTATTATAATTGTTTTTATGCTTTTCATACTCTTGATGTTGTTGTTGTAGTTGTTGTTGCTGTTAGAAGAAGAAGTGAAATGATTTATAAGTTAATTAAAAAATTTTAACATAAATTCAGTAACAAACTCCTTTGCAAGTAACATCCTTTTTTGTGGTTTACAAAATATTTGGCATCATGTCCTGCCTGTAGGAGTAAATGATTGTCAGCAACAATGTTGCAAAACATCACTGTAGACAGGTAGATTTGTTATATTTTATGTCTTCAGAGACGTCTGATAAGCAGAGACAAGACAGTTTTCTTTAATAGAATATGAGTTTGAGTTGTAAGTCAGTGTAAGTGTGTAATCCTTTTGAAGTGTTTGAAGTTGAAAAAAACAAATGTAAGGCAAGAAGAAAGTGTGATGAAATTTCTGAAAATATTTCCATATAAATTTGAAAATTAAATTGTTTGTGATAAAACACAACACAAAATACATGTTTATTGTTTTTAATAAACAAATTAACAGAGTGACTAAAATAAAAAGAAGCAAATTTTATTTTAGAAATTAAAATATTTCTCACGGCATTTGTTGAGCAATTGTTAGGAGTGGCTGCTTATGCACAGCGATGTAATTTGGTCTGTAGGCCATTTAGTCCAATTTGGTGCAATTTCTTACCAGGTTAGGCTGCATTTGAATATTGTAAGGAATACCGCTGGAATCAGAAGTTTTACATGCATACACTTATAATTGGTGATTAAAACCTTCCAGTCAGTCTTGCGACCGAGCAGGGAAGGAAATTGTAGGTGGTTTTGAAAGCCTAAAACAATGGCTGTCTTCCAAAACGTATCAATACGAAGTTTGTATGCAGTTCTACTACTGTATATAAACTATGTAGATATGAAAAGTAACCAAACAATGCATCAACTTTTTGACTGCGTTAAAAATAAGCGCTGACGGCGTTTTGAAATAGAATACATTGTATTTATTTTGTACAGCGGCATTATGAAACACGATACTTTGTTCAAACACAAAGCAATTAACATTTTGGAAGGCAGTCAATGACACACTTTGATGCAATTTTCATGAAGCTTCTGGAAATATCAGGAAATATACGTCATTTCCGCCTTCTATTTGAGAATATTGTTTAACAAGTTTCTTCAAACCTACATACCTAAGTGAATCCAGCAAGTACTGCATATTCGATAAACAGGATAGGACATTCGGAAAACGAATCTTGTCTTAGCCAAAACATATAAAGCGCATTACCTTCCTTTAACGGCCTTGGCATAATTGGTCATTACAACCCTTCAGTTAGGATTACGACCCAGCTTCTCACACCACTTATTTTGTGTGTGTTAATTTAATACATGAGTGGCGGGACATACAGTTTTAAATCGACTCTAAACTACAGATTTGTAAGAAACTTTTCATGGCAATTTTTATTTGTGCTCAGAGTTTATGCCAAAGATCTGCTGAAAAGAAGTCGAAAGAAATCTTTTTTTTTTAATTTCGCTTCGTTGGAGATATCTAACATGAGGTTTGAACACCACCACACTATTTACTAGACTACGGCGACTTCAAAATCAGAACTTCTGCCATTGGATAATCGCATTTGGCCATGTTAGGGCCACCAGTAGAGCTCCTACTAGATCATTTGAAGGCTTTTGTTTCTTCAGACTTGAGTCCATTAGAATTCCCAACATTCTAAAGAGTTCGGTATTTTTTGTGTTTAATTTTCCTCTGAATTTTTATGTAACGGGTAACAGTTTTTTTCCTTTTTTTATTGTGTTTCGATAAATATCCGATCAACGTAAAAGTTTTTATCCTTAAGTCATCATACCTCTTAAATGGCACTTCAAATGTGTGTAACTTGTTGTAACTAATCAAGTCCCTTTCTCCCTTTTTGAAGGTTATAAGTTGTTTAAAATTGATGAATCCTTAAATACATGGCGCACTGTAATTTGTGTCTAATAAACCTTTTAAATTTTCATATTAATTTAAGTCATATTGTTGATAACATTTTACTCTTCATTTATTTTGGGTGATTAGTTTAAATTCTCTTAAAAGTTAACTGTCAAGTACGCATAACACCCTACATATTAATGAACTTTAAAGAAAAACTTTTTCTTGTTGGAAGCTTAAGGCATTTGTGAATAGAAGAATTCGGTGAAATCAATTATTGTTCTGAGGTTAAAGAAGTTAAAGAAGATTGAGTGTTAGAATGAAAAACGCTACCAGTTTGCTCAGATCGCTCTTATTTAGTTTTGAAATATCTGGTGGGCCATATCGGGTGCGCCATCTATCGGTTTTAATTTGAACCATCGGTTATCTTGAATCTGGCAATACTTATGTCATTCTATTCTTTCACAAAGTTCTGTATATTATCTCTACTGAACGTAATGAATCAACTTACGCTTGAGCAACGTTTAGATTTATTGGTCCAACGAGAAACTGCACGATGATGTCGATTTTGCCAAAAAAAAACAAAAAAAAAATATGTTTTCGAATGAAACTCATTTTCATTTTGGTCGGTGTGTTAATAAACAAAATTGCCCTATTTAGGGCTCAGAAAACCTACACGTGGTCTTACAGAAGCCTATGCACCCCTTACGAGTGACCGCTTCGTACGGTTTGTTGAGCGGGGCGTAGACGGCGCTACCATTACGGTCAATGGAGACGTCTATCGCAACATGATAACCAATTTTATGTACCCGCTGTTCATGGTATTAATGTGTACGATGTTCGATTTCAACAGGATGATACAACTTGCTACATATCTCATGCAACAATGGATTTATTGCGTCAAACGTTTAGTGGTCGTTTAATTAGTCGAACTGTTGATGTCAATTGGCTGCCAAGAAGCGGCGTTTTGATACCGTTGGACTATTTTCTGTGGGGCGCCGTTAAAGAAAAGAGTTATTTTGACGAACCAGAGACACTTAAATATTTGAAGATCAACATTCGTGATGTCATTGCCGAGATACGACTCCATACACTCGAAAAAGTGAAAGATATTTAAATCCCTATATGTCAAGCTTACTGATTACTAGTCCAGATCATACATACATTGCCTAATCGCTCGTACCTCCGCATGAAAAATCGTATCATGTTCCGTTTCCAGTAAGTAGAAATCAATTGGCAAACATTCACATGTATACACCATATAGTGTATCGCCAATAACAGCACAAACTGAATATATTTCCATCTATCTATGAAGGCCGAAGCTATAAAAATCTTCTTGCATTTAAATTCTCTATTAAATATTCACAAAAAAAGCTCTCTCTTAAAATAATTCCATTTTACATTCTCATACATATTTATGTGTCATGTCAATGTCATACTGAAAGAACACAACAACAACAAACTTATTTTCATAAATTAAATAAAATTATTTCATATTTACTTCAGCCAGTCTGTCCAATTGTCTGTCTGTCTGTCTGTCTGTCTGTTCGTTGGTTTTTGTCCCTTAGTAGGTCTGTCATAAATCTTAAAAGTAAATTAAGCCATCACAATGGAATTATTTGTTGTTTTAATTCATTGTCGTTTTTCTTGTGGCAAATAACTTGAAGGTAGAAATTAAAACCAAAAATTGAATTCATAATTTTATGCAAATAATAATTCCTACTCTTTTCACAGATACACAGTTTCATTATCATCATTTGCCTTCAAGAAATACGTATACATTTTCAGAAAAGTTGTCAGAAATTGTTTATGAATTCTTAGTTTTGAAATGCGAAAGAGTAAAATAATGCAAATGTGTTCTTAAGTTATCAAATTGGAGGAAGATTGTTTTTAATTGCAATTATAATTAGAGAATTTGATGAATTTTAAAGTAAAAAAAAGAATAATTTTTATAATGATTTTCGGGTGCTTTGGAAGTCTAGTGGGTAGTGTGCTAGACTATTAGCGTAAGGGTCGTGGGTTCGATTCCCACCACAGACTCTGGCCTACACCGAGCATATGGTCAAAGTTACTCAGCTCGTGTATAATTAAAATATAATTTGTAATTGTATTGTAATTAATAAATAAATATAATGATTTTCGGTTCAGTAGGGGAGACGATAGACATATGTACATATCATAATTGGCCATTACAACCCTTCAGTCAGAATTACGGTCTAGTTTCTCACACCACTCATGTTGTGTGTGTTAATTTTATGCATTAGTGGCGGCAGCTACAGTTTAAAGTCGAATCCGAACGACAGATGTTTTGAGAAACTTACTCATGACAATTTTTTGTCAGAAATCTGTTGAAAGGAAAGGAAGTCCCCGAAGAATCGAAGATCAGCAATGAGTAGTCAGAAAGATTAGTAGATTCGAATCATGCTCATAATTTCTGATACTTATGTTAGGTTAGGTTAGGTTAGAGGACGTGTATTTGTCAATTAAGACAAGTACAGTACCCGGAGGTCGAATTGACCCATTGTACAACGTCCTAGTTTCTCACACCATTTATGTTGTGTGTGTTAATTTTATACATGAGTGGTGGGACCTAGAGTTTAAAGTCGACTGCGAAGGACATATTGTTTTTGAGAAACTTTTTCATGGCAGGTTTATTTACACTCAGAGTTTTTGTCAGAAATCTGCTGAGAGGAAGTCGCCGAAGAAATGCTTTTTGTATTTTGTCTTGATGTCTGGCCTGGGGCTCGAACCCTGGCTTTACGTCTAATAAAGCAACACACTATCTACTAGACTATGCCGACTTTTGATACTTATACGCATTCATATTTATTTTAATATCATACTCATACTACTCATATTCAAAGTTTGAAGTACTCATCGTACTCATACTTAACAATACATATCACGTTGTTGATTTCGACTCTCCATGACTCAACATATACACGAAGCACAAAATAAGTATGATTCGCGTACGAATACTACAATACTCAGTAGAAGTTTGTGTGTTTGCTTTGCTTGCTGTCTTAGTCTTTTTCTTTCTTTGTAAATGCAACAACAACTAAAACTGTAAATTTTGATGAATGATTTGAATCACGCGAAGCATTTATGAGTATTATAAGTATTTTTCTAAATTTATGAATCTGAATGAGTAGGCGAATGAATCAAACATATTGCGAATGATATGAGTTTGATGTCTACGTTGTACTCATACGCATTGCAACCTGTACTTATAAGTCAATGTTGTATTGAGTACGAATGAATCAGAGTATTTGAGTTTCAATACTGTTGACTCACTCATAATCAAAATTCCATGAGTACTTATGAGTAGCGAAAAAACCGATTCATTGCTGATCTCTGTTGAAAATCTCTAACCGGGGGTTAGAACCGAGGCCTTATGTCTAATAAGCCAACACACTATCTACTAAACTATGGCAACTTCATATCCATGTTTGTCTAGTATTACTAAAACAACTCATGGCTTCTAATACTCCAACCATACTGTACTATTACTTACGTGTACTATTACACGTTTAAAGCCAGTTTTGTACGGCTATTCTGAAAAGAAAATTTGTGTGAATGAAACATACATAGATTTCAGTGCTCATGGAACGTGATGCAATGTTTTCATGGGACTTGGATATAAGAATGCTTCTTTATGGCTCAGAGGCATAGACGCTATTAAGAACTGATGCAGCGGCCTTGAGAGTGTTCGAAAGAAAAGCTCTACGCAAGATCTTCGGTCCAGTGCGAGTTGGCGATGATTTCCGTATCCGATCCAACAGTGAGCTGTATGACATTGACGTTGTACAGCGCATTAATATCCAGCGGCTGCGCTGGCTCGGCCATGTCGTTCGAATGGAGGAGGATGCTCCGGCGAGACGGGTATTTGATGCGGGAATCTGCGAAAGTCGGCGAAGAGGACGACCTTGTATCCGTTGGAAGGACCAAATCGAGGAAGCCCTGTCAGCGGTTGTTGTGACCAACTGGCGTAGGCGCACAAGAAGCAGAGGCGCCTGGAAGGAAGTGTTGCGGCAGGCCGAAATCCGTTAAACGGGTTGTTATGGCCAATTAAGTAAGTAAGTAAGGATATAAGAATTGCATTCAGCAGTAACATTTCTCTTGAGGTGAAGAATAATTGATCAGAATATTGAAAGTTAAGAAATGTTTTAATATTACCAAATTTTAAAAAGAACTTATTCAAATTACATCGTATTATTATTGTTTTGTGTTTTTTAAATTTAAATATTAAAGTCCATGTGAGCGATGCAAGAAAACCCTGCCGTATAATAATTATTGAAATGTTGTTGGCAGTGAATCAGAAAACGGCAACATTATCTTGGCAATAAAGATAATTTTCTTTGGTAATAACATTAAAATAAATGTTTAGTTTTTCATTGTCTACAACAACAACAAATAATAGAAGTACTTTCAAACCCTTTTTCGTTTTCGTATTCATTTTTTGGCAATCTTTATAAAGCAGTTACAAATGTTTCCTAATTGTGTGTGTAAAAAGGAGGGAGGGAGGGAATTATAAAATGTTCTGACGTAATTACAAATTCCAAATTTAATTACAACAAATTTTAAGACAATTGTTATCTGTTTGCAACATAATGGTGTTACACAATTTCCTCATATTTTTTTTCTATTTTTCCTTTCTTTCTTTATACCACCCACTCGATATTTGTTCTTTAGAAATTGCTTCAAAGACAAACTAACTTTCATTGGTTTGGGAATTTCAAAAGCAAATTTCATTTCAATTTGTCCGTTTTCTCTTCTTTTTTTTTTGCTTTCAATAGTTCTTCTTCGTATGTTTTTTGTTTGATTAAACATTTGCTTTTTTTTCTTTCTTTTCCTTTTTATTTTTTGATTTTTGAGTGTTTTGTTTCTCTCAGTGTTAAGGAAGTGCTTTACACTTTATTTCCTTCATTGGTTTTGGGGGGGCTTCTGGTCCCTCTGCTCTGGTCTCAAGTTGATAAAACCACACTCTCTGCACCACACTCAAACTAAAAGTTGAACATTTTTTTCTCCTTTTTTTTTTTAATAGTTTTACTTTGTGATTACCAAATTCTGACCAGTGTTAATAATCTTTTCGAAGAGTATTTTAATAGTGTGGTTGGCCATTTCCTCTTCTATTTCATACTGTCGAAATATTTTGATGGCTTTTGGCAGTAGAAAACCAAAAAAAATATGAAATACACAGAGAGAGTGTATGAAATTAAAATGAAAAACAGAATATAAAACGGAAGAAGAGTACCATTTTCCAGTTGCTTTTGTGCTTACTTGAAGCTTTATCTGTACTTAACTGACTTTCTATATTTTTCTGTGAGTGTATGCTTGGCATTTCAAAAAGAATTATTTCAAATTACACCATTATATCGGCAATATAATCAAATACATGTACGATTTCTTTTTCGAACGTCTCAAACTTTTAGAAGTAAAACCAAGGTTACCTACACATACATACATAATCGGTCATTACAACTCTTCAGTCAGACCTAGCTTCTAACATCAAATATGTTCTGTGTGTGTTAATTTTATAAATTAGTGCCGGGACCTACAGTTTAAAGTCGACTCCGAAAGACACATTCAAAGAGATCCAACCGATCTTGTGATAATAATTTTCTAGTAGGATCTCGTGAAACGAACCTTTGTTAAAACAAAGGTTAGGTTGGTTTAAATTCTCGATTTCCATCATTACCTGCACTTGCCAGCTGGTATTTCTTAACCATCCTGTATTCTTATACAAATCCCTGTTCTGTCACATTTTGTGTCAATAAATTCTGGTTGCCTAAAATTCCTTCATGAAGTTGCCGTAGTCTAGGAGGTAGTGTCTTGGCTTATTCGAGGTAAGGTCGTGAGCCTATGGTTCAAACCCCATGTCAGACATCAACAACAAAACGAAAATACGAAAAAATATTTCCTTCTGCGACTTACTCTCAGCAGATATCTGATAAAAAGTCTGAGATTAAAAAAAAAATTGCCATGAAATAGTTTCTCAAAAATCTGTTGTTCGGAGTGGACTTTGAAATGTATGTCCCGCCACTCACGTATAAAATTAACGCACATAACATGAGTGATGTTATTATAACCAATTCCTCACCGCAAATGATGGATAATGACAGAGAATTCTCTTAACGGCGAGGAAGTCATTAGAAATAATGCGGACGTATGTTTCTTATTTCTCTTACAGTTAAGACGTCTTGCTACTTTTATTTTTTTTTTCTTTTAATATCGAACTGAAAAGTAGTCAATGTTGTTATTGTTGGTCCAGATGTTGCAGTGCTCAGTATTCCCTGGTTGACCAGCAATCCAATTGTCACTCAATCGGCACATCTCGCTAATCAGATTTTTAATTATAGTTCTGCAGCCAAAAATCTCCTCAAATGCTTGACATTATTTTGCAAATCAGTGGCTCTCCAAAGTTATATGTAACATGGTTTCGAGTTCTGTACAAATGGATGCAGATATTATCGTAGATATCCGTGACCAGACAGAATCTGCAGGAGATAATACAGTATTACAGTGGCGTCTTGTTATGCACCTTTTGACACATACCATTATGATGTGTTTCCCACCTCCATTGTCATTCTCTAATATACTGGAAGCACTATTGTAAAACCGGTTAAGCTCTTTCGGGTAGATATTATCTGTATCTGCCCAGTTAACACAATAATTGCCTCCTCGCCGATCGTCTATGGACCGGTATTATATGTCGCATGCAGTGGTTTTCGTATACGCCCAAATTAGTTCTACTTTCAGTTCAAAGGAGTACTCACTTAGGGAACACAATTGAAATGATATATCTAAGATAGATTCTGGATAGGTTTTACGATAATTTTGTTTTGCTTGTATATGTAACAGGTTAGATTTGTCTGATCTCTCTACAAGTGATTTAATACCCCATATTTAAGTAAGCCTAAAACCCTCTTGAAGTCGCCATAGACTAGTAGGTAGTGTGTTGGCTTATTAGACGTAAAGACAGGGTTCGAGACCCAGGCCAGACATCAAAAAACAAAATACAAAAAGTATTTCTTCGGCGACTTCCTCTCAGCAGATTTCTGGCAAAAAGTCTGAAAGTAAATAAACCTGCCATGAAAAAGTTTCTCAAAAATCTGTCATTCGGAGTCGACTTTAAACTGTAGATCCCACCACTCATGTATAAAATTAACACACACAACATAAGTGGTGTGAGAAACTTAGACGTTGTACAATAGGTCAATTCGACCTCCGGGTACTGTACTTGTCTTAATTGACAAGTACACGTCCTCCAACCTAACCTAAGACCCTCTTCAGGAGAATGCCAATCACACGTATGAATTCATACCGATTTTCTGTTGCACCAGCCTCTCGAAGTGAGTCAGATTTTTTGTTGCAAGGAAGATTTTTTGACTTTGAGAACTAGAAGTCTACGTTGAATAGCTATTTTAACCGGAAAAAATGGTTTTTAGTTGGCATTATGGGGATTATGGAGATGTAATTACGCTGCAAGTGGGGGCACTGAATTGGACAGTGTGGTGGTTTATAAAAGACGCCCACATATCTCTATAGGTTTTGGCGTTATTGCATGAGAAATTACCAAAGAAAATAGTTTTTCAAACGGACAGGGAAGATCACACGTATATACTCGTGTTTTATTATACAGATGTGCCCTCTAACTTCAAACCATCAGAGAGGTAGACGATGGATGATGGGTTTTGGAAGAATATTTTGAAAGGGTGATCTAGTATAACGTATCATACCTTGACTGTGTATTTCTCATGAGACTTCCTACTATCCAAACTATCCTAGATGGACAATAAAACTAAAAAAAAAGTTAAATAAGTTTTGTTTTGAGATTCCAAATAAAGTTAAAAAAGGAAAAACACGAAATATTTAAACTCTCATATATGAATACAACGACTCACTAAAGAAGCAACACAAATATAAGCAGACGTGTAACAGAAAAGAAAATAAAATACAAACAGAGTAGAAAAAAATAAGTGTAAATGGAAATAAACAAAATTTTGTGTGGCTAGTAGCTACAATAACAATTGGAGAATATGAGAATAGTATACCACAATAGAATAACAATCTTTGGACATAAATATGGTATTGTGGAATTCATTTCATTTAATTTTTTTTCTTTCCATTTTTTACGGTTCTTGTCTGGTAACAATTTCATTTTATAGTGCTAAACAGTGGCTTTTTCCTAGTGTTGTGTTGCTTTTTGAAATGACATAAAGCCGTACAATAAAAATTTTGTTTTAAGGACCTTTTGGCAAAATGAAGATAAAGTAACAGAAATGACCATAAAGCAACCACACACACACACACTCGTCCGTTCTAGAAAATATTGAGAGAGGAAGAGAAAGAGCTAGATGGGAAGATATAACTTCGAAACTCTTTAACATAAGGAAGACAGACGAAAGAGTAGAGTAAGTCCAGATGATTGTTAGTTAGAGAAGTTGATATTAACGAGGGGTAGTTGGTAAATTAAAGAATTAATAAAAGCTAGTACATTTTTAAAATAAAACGCCGTATTTCAGAAACTTTTCATGATAATTTATTTACTCTTAGGGCCATTAAAACAACTTGCCGTTAAAGTTGGGTTTAGTTAAAGGTAACTTTAGCTAAAGTGGATTTTAAAGTCAGCTTTAACTTCTTTTCGTTATTACAAACTAATGATAAAATAAAGTTAACTTTATTAAAAATATGACTGTACCGGAACAATGTCGATAACATTGCTCAATTAAAAAAGTTTTTTTTTTTTAAATGCAGTGGCTGTAAGGAACACGGCCCATAAAAGAAGATGAAATTAACGAAGGGTAGTTGATAAATTAAAAATTAATAAAATGTAGTCTTTTTTAAAACTAAACACCGGATTTCATAAGTTTATGAAAGTTTATTTACTCTTGGAATTTTTTCCAGATGACTGTTGATAGGAAATCGCCTCATAAATAGCACGTAAGGAGCTCATGTATGTCCTCTACGACAATTATGCTGAATTATAATTCTAAGAATACAGACAGATTTAAGAGCGGTTAATGAATTAAAAATCGAGTAAGAAGAACAGTTATCGGTTCTTCCAAGCATAAGAGCGATGTATAATTCTGGATGACCGCGTGCAACCGATAGAATATTTCATAATCTCATATCGAGTGGACATATGCTAGCTATTCCACGCACCTTATTTAATTTGTTCAACCACAAAACCTTTAGTTTTCAAATGGTATTACATACATACATAATTGGCCATTACAACTCTTCAGTCAGGATTACGGCCTAGCTTCTCACACCACTCATGTTGTGTGCGTTAATTTTATACGTGAGTGGCGGGACCTACAGTTTAACGTTGACTCCGAACGACAGAATTTTGAGAAACTTTTTCATGGCAGTTTATTTTACTCTCAGAGTTTTTGCCAGAAATCTGCTGAGAGGAAGTCGCCGAAGAAATATTTTTTTTTTCATATTTTCATTTTTTTGATGTCTGACCTGGGATACGAACCCGGGCTTTACGAATAGTAAGCCAACACACTACCTACTACACCACGGCGACTTCAAATGGTATTTCCAACTACTAATATAGTCTTCAACCTCCGATTTCAATGCAACATTAAATGTCTAGGTTCATAGGTTCGTCCAATAACATGGAATCGTTATGATCTGTATGGCCTTTATTAGTAAATTTTCTGTTTTTACGCTCTCACAATGGGCCCTGTGTGTGCCCTAAGTGTGTTCGCTGATAACTCCTTGAGAGAACAAGCACTTCTACCTAAGCAAGTTTAACAAAAAAAAGTGTCAAATAAATTTTCACTTTTCCGGTGACCCTATCACCAGGACCCATAGTGTTTCTCCGAAAATTTTATTTTCCAAAATAATTGTCAGTTTTCCTTCTTTTGCTTTCTTTTCATCTGAGTTTATTTGCGAATGACTTCAGTAGTTCAGAAACCCAAAAAAAGAAAGGTAAGAGGCCATATAACCACGTTGATATAACCAAGTTTTGCTAAGTAACAAAGTATGTATAAAACGAATATATTTTCCGCTACAAAAAATGTGATATGTGACGTCATTATTGCTATAAAATATTGTTTTACTCTTCTTTTTAAATTTGTTTAGACTTACAAGGATGACGTTAAAGCATTAGCCTTACAGAGCAGTTGAGTATCTTTAGGCAATGATGGATTGATTGAACATTTTTAAATAAGTTTAGAAAAGTTAATAGTAAAAATTAAGCAGCAGAAGATTTTTCTTTTATTTTGAGCTATTTTCAGGCCTTGAAATATGGTTAATGAACCATGATTTTGTTTTGTTTTGTTGTATGGCCATCATATAAATACAATGCAACACAAAGTTTTTGCAATGAAACTGAAGTTGCTGTAGAGAAGATAAACGTGGGAATTTTAGTATTGAAAGAAAATCTCTGTAATAATGTTTTTGTGTTTAACAAAAAGTCATATTAACAGTTTTTGTGCCACCAGATCGATTGAAGCTCACTCCACTATGTTATTTGCTTGATTTGGTTCCCTAAAATTTTGAAGCATTTAGCTCACCTTGGTCGTATCAATTAAGTTATTATCCAATGAAGACCTCAAATTCTAATAAAAACAATTTACGAGATAAACAGGAAGGTTTTTCTATCACATAGAAACTGAGGAGACCAGATCAGTCCAATACTTTAAGCGTTGTAGTAGAGCAGACTGTCGAATTGAGTGCTTGCCTATATCTATGGTACATCGACTTAAAAAAGGCTTCCGTACTATCAAAAGGATGAAATCGCCGTAATCTAGGAGGTAGTGTGTTGGCTTATTAGACGTAAAGCCAGGGTTCGAGCCCCAGGCCAGACATCAAGACAAAATACAAAAAATATTTCTTCGGCGACTTCCTCCCAGCAGATTTCTGGCAAAAACTCTGAGAGTAAATAAAATTGCCATGAAAAGTTTCTCAAAAAATCTGTGGTTCGGAGTCGACTTTAAACTGTAGGTCCCACCACTCATGTATAAAAATTAACACACACAACATAAGTGGTGTGAGAAACTAGAACGTTGTACAATGGATCAATTCGACCTCCGGGTACTGTACTTGTTTTAATTGACAAGTACATGTCCTCTAACTTAACCTAACCTAACTATCAAAAGGATTATTACATCGAAACGCATTGTCTAGAAAATACTTCGAATTATCAAAGGCAGGCACTAAGATGCAGAATTCTCAGTTCTTTACAGTGGTAGCATAAGATAACCTTAGTATATCAAAGATGGCTTCCAAAATTTCACCGTCATTGTGGATGATATTATGAGTCAAGTCTATCCAGAGAGAAATGAAATTACATGGAGTGTGTTGCTCTAAATTAAGCAGTTGCATAACCAAGAGATCTGGGAAGATTTGCATTTGATGTTGGTCTTGAAATAAAAATCAAGAAAATCACTGCCATGACAATAAGCAACGTTTGCACAGATAATATCAATTATGGTTGCTTTTGCTATGTCGTAGCTAATAGTGCAGAAACAGATGCAAACAGTAAGGTCAACCAAAAGAATAGTCTAAGCACTGCAAAACGTACAGAGAAGATCACATTCAGTATTGCTGTTGTATAATGAAAAGCTGCAAGAGCCATGGTCTGCCAAAGAACCAAAAGAGAGGAGACAGTTTGACATTGGATGGATTTGTAGACCGTGTTAGACGACGATTCTCTGTGAACTCTGTATGCTTTTAAGAAGGTTATTTGCACAAAATATAAAGCTAACATTAACGCTACGAATTTGAAAATGCCTGGGCATTCAGATGAGCAAAAAAATTTAATAGCGGGTATAGCGGGTATAGACTAGCAGACATGAGACCATGGTTAAAGCTCTAGTCTAGGCATCTCCAACAAAACGAATTATAAATTAATATTTTTCTTTGGCGACTTCCTCTCAGCAGATTTCTGGCAAAAACTCTGTAAATAAAATTGCCATGAAATGTTACTCAAATATTTTTCGTTCGGATAGACTTTAAACTGTAAGTTCCGCCACTCATGTATAAAATTAATACACGAAACATAAGTGCTGTGAGAAGCTGGGTCGTAATCCAGATTGAAGGGTTGTCATGACCAATTATGTGTGTATATGTATATGTATTATAAAGGATCCGCCAAATAACTTTTTATTTTTTTAAAAATGCTTTAAAAACAAAAATAATTGAACATTTTCTCAAATTTCTTTTTTTATTTGAAAGTCCAATCCTTCCGGTTAATAATGGAAAATAATTTCATTCAAATGGCTGCCTCGGCTGGCCATGCAGTAGCCTACACGATCGGTCCAATTTTTAAGCACATTATCGATTGTGTGCAGCTGTATTTCACCAATGGCTTCACGAATATTGTCCTTCAAAGCGTCAATTGTCTCTGGCTTGTCGACGTAACACTTGCCTTTGACGGCACCCCACAAATAATAGTCCAACGGTGTAAAATCGCAGCTCCGCGGTGGCCAAACGATATCAGCTCTGCGGCTGATAATGCGATCTTCAAAAACAGGCGCAAAACATCCAGTGTAGCTTCGGCTGTGTGGCACGTAGAGCCGTACTGTTGAAACCAAATGTTGCCAATATCCTCCTCTTCAATTTTTGTGACCAAAAATTCGTTCAAGATGGACCGATAACGATCGCCATTGGCTGTAATGGCCACTCCTTGCACATTTTCGAAGAAAATTGGCCCAATTATGCCTCTGGACCAAAATCCGCACCAAAGAGTGGGTGCGTCGGCTTTTCAATGTATGCGTCCGGGTTTTCTGTGCCCAAATGCGACAATTTTGCTTGTTTACATACCCGCCAAGATCAAAATGAGCTTCATCTGAAAAGATGATTTTTTTTGCCAAAATCGTCATCTTTTGGTGTAGGCTACTGCATGGCCAGCCGAGGCAGCCATTTGAATGAAATTATTTTCCATTATTAACCGGAAGGATTGTACTTTCAAATAAAAAAGAAATTTGAGAAAATATTCAGTAGTTTTTTTTTTAAGCATTTACAAAAAAAAAAGTTATTTGGCGGACCCTTTAGTTCAAATATTTAGAAATATCCGTAGAAAAATATGTTTACATTTAAATTAAATTTTTCTCACTAGTGAAGTTAACAACTCAATGTGATATGACCCACATATTCCATACACAAGACATCTTTATATAATACTCTCAAACTAAAACTAACACATACAAACACATTTTCGTTTATGTTACCAACAAAGCAAAGCACCACATCCAGAAAAAGCAACAACAGAAAGTATTCATGTGCATTCCTTTGAAATAATACTGTTGGCATTAAAGGAAGAATTTCCGGTAGTCGTATTATGTACGTACACGGATGCTCGTATTCGTAACTGTGCGCGTGTAGTTGTGTATGAGGAAAATCTAATATTTATCTCTTGAACTACATGCGAACGTAAAGTGTGTAGAATGTATGTATGTATGTATGAATCTGTATGAAGCAGTAAAACCACGGAAGTCTATGCGTGTAGCAAGAGTATTTATTTAGGTTTTTATAGTTTATACATGTACATACGGATGTGTATGTTTGTATGTCCAAGGATTTTACCACAAGTAAAACTATTTAAAATATCCTCAACTCGAAACTTCAAATATAAATCTTGCATTGGGATGAAAAGTTGCAACAGCATTAGAATTTCTCGACGTTTTTTTTTCGTTTTCGTTTTTTAATTTTATTTTTAGTTTATGGTGTATACGAGTATAGCAAGGACTTGAGCATAAAATATTGTATTTTCGAGAAATTCGTTTAAATTGAGATCGCTTGCCACAGTATGTAGAGCAATACTAAACAAATTTTTTTGGCAAAAAAAAAAATTAAAAAAAAAAAACAAAAATGTTAAAACAAAACTGCATCAAATGTAATGCGAGATTTGTGTCTGATAAAGGAGTAGGAAATTGGATGAGGTGGTGAAAATAATGTGACCCATTATTACAGATATTTAAAATTGAGGGTTCGGAATTTGAAAAAAAAAATTTTTAAAGTATCTCCCATTGTCAATATTTACTCCAGGGAAATGCCAAACGGTGTTAAATTTCTGTTTTCGGTGTATTTTCGTTCTTTTTATACTTCATTTACTTTTGGTCCGTCAACTTCTAGAATCGTACTGTTGATTTGTTATTTCCATGTAATATTGTTATTGCAATAGTTGTAGAAGCAGTATGTTGGCTTAATAAAATAGTGCTTGTAAGCTTAGACCTCGATTCCGAGATCTGTTTCTTTACGACAATCTTTTTTCCGTAGTCTTCTTGAAAAAAAAAAACACAAATTTTGTTAATTCCACTTGCAGACTTTATACAATTTTCTTTAAGAGCATCAATTGTTTCATATTACCTTGACTGACCAAATTTTGTAAAGAAAGTAAGTCATTGTTTGGGGTCTTCCGCCTATAGCCATTCGCTGGATATATCTGGCGATTGTCAGACCGGTTATTACTTATGGAAGCGTTATTTGGTGGTGCGCCTTAGAAAAGGTTCAGCGGATTGCCTCCTTGAGCATCACTGGAGTGAGGAAGAGTTGCCCTCAGACTGCTCTTGACACTATGCTCTGCCTGACTACGCTTGATTTGTATGTCAAGCGTTGTGCAGAGTGTAGTGCCATACGTCTGAGGGAATCGGGTTGCTGGAAACAGAGCTCGATAGGTCACTCCAGAGTTCTGAATGTCGTCTTTCCTGACGGGAGGTACGGACTTTCGGAAAAAGCCACCGATTATATTGTGCCTGAGGCTATGTTCCTTCCGTACTTATACCGGAAAAGGCACGATGGAATGGTGATATACTCTTGGAGCAAAGAGGTTATACCCATCTTCACAGATGGGTCTAAGTTAGGTGCATGTACAGGTGCTGGGGTTTTCTGTTGGGAACTTGGTCTTGAACTTTCGTTTTTCAGCGTTTTTCAGGCGGAGATTTTCGCAATCTTGAAGATTATTGAGGCCATAGGCCCAGCTTCGTATTCGGAATCTTACATGATCTTCGTTGACAGTAAGGCTGCCATTAGGGCCATTGCGTCGGTCTGGTGTAAATCACGGTTCGTTTGCGAGTGCAAGGAGTCGTTGAGGACTTTTGGACTAGACGGTATCCGTCTATGCTGGGTTCCGGGTCATAAAGGAATACTAGGCAATGAGACGGCGGATGCCCTCGCTAGCTTAGGTTCGCTTTCTGATGGCGATTTGATAGTTGGTCCTGACCCCCCAGTCTGTCACCTCTACGGCCTCATCAATGGATGGGTCAGGAAGGAAGAGCAGAGGCGTTGGCGGAACGGATCGGGGTGTTTTGTTTCTAGATGTCTATGGCCTGCTGTGGACAATAGGAAAACAGGTTGGCTGCTGGGCTTGGATAAGGCCAGCTTAAGGTTGGTTGTCAGTTGTATCACGGGTCACTGCGAGGTTTGGTCGCTGGAATAGATCCCAGCCGGACTATTGCAGGGCATAGTTGCGATGAGGAGGAGTTGGAGACTGTCGAACACCTCCTCTGTAACTGCCCAGCCTTTGGTAGGTTGAGGTTGAGCACCCTTGGCAGGGCCTTCTTTGAGAGTTTGAATTCTGTCTCGAGAGCCGACGTCAAGGCTCTTCAAAGGTTCATTAGTGGCTTAGGCTTATTGAAAGGCGCTAGAGCTTCATCAGTGTAGTCGTGTCTTATTTGTGTAATTCTTCCACCTCCAATTCTCTCCCCTTTCCTACATCCTCTCCTTTTTTATCCCTCTATTATCCTTCCCTCTTTAAGGACGTTGTACAATGTGTCAATTCGACCTCCGGGTGCTGTACACGTCTTATTTGACAAGTACACGTCCTCTAACCTAACCTAACCTAACTTAAGTCATTGTTTGATGGGGAGCCTTCTCTTCATAACCTACAAACAAGACAAAACAAACAAAATTTTATTCGAAGCAATAGACCGTACACAGAGCTACCACTGAGTACCAAGGTAGAGTGACTCCGGGTATTAATCGTTGATGAAAAACGTTTTCTTCTGGTGTTTTAAAAATCTTCACACAATACAAGAGCTAGGTACTACTGCAATTGGGTGTCATTTCTTAGCATTTCGATTTAGCTAAAAACCAATTTGATATCGAATTACGAAACAAAATTCCGGAAATATTTTAAGACCATACCACTTTACTATACAGATTTAGCTTTTAAGCAATAAACCGGAGACAAATAGTGACGTCAGAGTAGGATACACCCACCCATCATTGCTTAATTGTTTTAAAAAATTATTTGAAAATAGCACAAGATCGGTGCGTGCTTAAACGTCTAAAAATCGACTTTAGAAGATTATCACTTACGTGGCCTAAAAATCTGCCATAAGGGAGGAGAAATTTTCTCAAGTTCTGCACCAGCTAACAATTTTATTGCCGTGCTATGGTGCTTGTAATACCACAGAAAATTATTTGTGTTGGTCCCATTATATTCATTACAACTGAGTTTCAGTTGAGAGCGAGAGAGAGAGTTATGAGTTTTTAGTTATTTCGGTAACTCCTTTAATAGTGTTTCGTTATTTGTTTGTAGGTTTTTTTTAGTATTATTGTTGCCATCGTATAGTAGATGTTACCAGAAGTTGTTGTAGTTGGTAGACATTACAGTTATACTTCTTCCATATTTGAGTATTTGAGTATGACCATTTCCTTCCTTAACAAACGGTTACATTTCATTTCATTTACTGTTGTGTACGTAATTCACAGTTACAGTGGCGGACATATGTTTGGCAGTAGGAAAACATTAAATATTTTTACACGATTCAGAAGTGAGTACTTCGGTCTAAGCTGAGGTTAAAAACGTCTTAAAAAGAACACGTATTCCATCCAAATCCTCTACCAAATAAGGAATCTTTGTACGTCGAAACTCATGCCCACCACTATATATTTTTAATACTCAGAGAGAGAGAGAGAGAGAGAGAGTGTGTAGGAGTGCACTTGTGTATGAATGTGTGGATGTATTTGATTTTATTTAAAAAATCTCTTATTCTCTTTTTAGTGTAAAAATGTGTCCCCTCTTTCATGCTGTTAAGCATGTTTATGGCAATGAATCTGAGTGTATCTCAAACTGTACGTGTATGTATGTATATAGTGCGTGTGTATTTATGTGAATTTAAGTGTATTGTACATAATACTGTAGTTAAACTTCAAACTGAATTATTGCTTTGAATTTTATTTCTACAAATTCTTGTTTCTCTCGTTTTGTTTTTTTTTTTATTTTAAATTCTATTTTTCGTAGAATGCCAACGAATAGAGAGAATTTTATTTGCTGCTGCCATGTCTTCTAGAAAAGATTTGAGTTGGATTTTTAAAACATAAAAAAAGAGAGAAAAAAACTACAATTTTAAATGACATTAAGGAGTCTCAAAAAAGAGAAGAAGAGTGGAAAGAGTATGGGAAACTATTCAACTATTTGTTAACTTATCAGTTAAGTTTGTTGAATTGAATTATTCAATCGCATTTTTATTTTTACAATAAATGCGACGTTAATGCACACCCATGCCAGGGTCTCTGTTCCTGTTTCTGATTCTCTTTCCTTTTTTTGTTTTTTAAAATGTTTATTTCACATTGTTTTGATTTATCAAATTCAAGTCGAAACTATTGGAAATTGGGAAATTGTTATGCAAAATATATGCATCAGCACCCATACTTGTTTTCATTTCATTTCTCTAGGACATGTTTATTAGATTTACTCGACAAACTTCATTGTGATTGTAAATTAAATTATGGTAGAAAGGATTTAATTGTATGTAACACATGTCCATGGATTAGATTTAGATGGAAACAGAAGAATTTACTTTGCGGTGTTAATATATTGCAGTAGAGTAATGAAATCGGAATCGAGTACATTTACTTGTTCATTTGATCATGTGATGGCTGTTAAGAAATTTTTAATATTCAGAAGTTATTTACTTTCATTCACATGAATTGTGAAAGTAAATATTATACAGAAAATAAGGGGACCTAGTCAAGTTAGAGACTATCTTTCCAGAGGGTATGGGAAAAAATTCAGAAAAATCCTGTTGCCTTAGTCTAGTAGGTAGTGTGTTGATTTATTAGACGTAAGGCCACGATACAAGCCCCTTGTCAGACGTCTGGAACAAAACGAAAATTGAAAAAACATTTCTTTGGCGATGTCCTCTTAGCAGATTTCTGGCAGAAACTCTGAGAGTAAATAAAATTGCCATGATAAAGTTTCTCTAAAAATCTGTCGTTCGAAGTCGACTTTAAACTGTATATCCCACCGCTCATGTATAAAATTAGCGCACGTAACATAAGTGGTTGTAATGCTGACTGAGGGTTTGTAGTGAATGTATGTGTGGATGTATGTATGTATGTATGTATTAAAAAAAAATCTAACTTAGAAAGTATTATAGCAATAATTATTCTCAAGACAAAGGAAATAACCGATATATACCAAGAAAACCTAAAAGCATTATGGAGGCACATGCATACGTAAAGTTATAAGTAAAAAACTTTTAGGAAAATGGCAGTTAAGATAAGACATCAGTCCTAACAGTCGGTGTACCACACAAAAATTCACAAAAATTTATGAGGAGGATATTGGCAACATTTGGTTTCAACAGGACGGCGCTACGTGCCATACAGCCGAAGCTACACTCGATGCTTTGCGCCCTATTTTTGAAGATCGCATTATCAGCCGCAGAGCTGATGTCGTTTGGCCACCTCGGAGCTGCGATTTGACACCGTTGGACTATTATTTGTGGGGTGCCGTCAAAGATAAGTGTTACGCCGACAAGCCAGAGACAATTGACGCTTTAAAGGACAATATTCGTGAAGCCATTGTTGAAATACAGCTGCACACAATCGATAATGTGCTTAAAAATTGGACCGATCGTGTAGGCTACTGCATGGCCAGCCGAGGCAGCCATTTGAATGAAATTATTTTCCATTAATAACCGGAAGGATTGTACTTTCAAATAAAAATAGAAATTTGAGAAAATATTCAGTAGTTTTTTTTTTAAAGCATTTTCAAAAAAAAAAGTTTTTTGGCGGACCCTTCATAAACGTAAATGTTGAGAAATGTATTAAGTAAAGTTATATAGAGTACAGCACTCCTTGCAGTCAAAGTACCTTACCAAGCGATCACGAAATTGTGGAACATATTACGTTTGACAAACGTGGGCAAATTTATGGACAAAAATGTTCAGAGGCGAAAAATCACCATACTTTCCGATAGCCAGGCAGCCCTCAAAGCATTGGATTCTAGTGTAATAAACTCCAAGACGGTGTACGACTGTCGCAGATGTCTCAACGAGATGGCGAACCAATATCATGTCTGCATCACATGGGTACCGGGACATAGAGATATTCCTGGCAACTGCAGAGCGGATGGTTTGGCCAGAAGGGGCACGATCATCGAACTGTCGGATGAATTCTCTACAGTGGGAATCCCTTTGGATACCTGCAGGCTTATACTAGACAATGTAATCGTGGATCTTGTCAACAGTAGGTGGGCAGCTTCGGATAGGGACAGAACGGCGCAAAAATCTGGCCAAGGCTGGATAGGAGGCGCACGGCGACTCTGCTTAAACTCCAAAGAAGCAGGCTCAGCGCTGTTATCGGTATCGCTTGGTATCCGTTATTTTCTTTCCGAGAAGAATTATTAAAAGTTAATGAAATACTTGTAGTCGCCGTAGTCTAGTAGGTAGTGTGTTGGCTTATTAGACGAAAGGCCCGAGTTCAAACCCCAGGTCAGACATCAAAACGAAAATATAAAAAAATATTTCTTCGGCGACTTCCTCTCAGCAGATTTCTGGCAAAAACTCTGAGAGTAATTACATAATATTGCCGCGAAAAGTTTCTCAAAAAATCTGTCGTTCGGAATCGTTTTTAAACTGTAGGTCCCGCCACTCATGTATAAAATTAACACACACAACATAAGTGGTGTGAGAAGCTAGGCCGTAATCCTGACTGAAGAATTGTAATGGCCAAATTATGTTATGTATGTAATAAAATGCTTAAAATAGCAGAGGAAACCTTCAACAACATTACATTAATGTTCGGTGACGGACACCTTTTAACGTTTAGTGTTTAGACCTATTGGGATATCACAATTAGAAATCAATCCGATTATCAAACATTTTCTAAAGAAAACCAACCCGGCTACAGAATAAATCTTGGTATTACAATTATGTTTGTAGTGTATAATTCAGCCAAGAAGAACAGAAATTGAGAGAATTAAAACATCCGTCTGATCATGGCAAAAAATGGACATTTACACACAAGGACTGTCTCTTTCTAAACCTCACATGGGATGCCAAGTCGATCGGCATGCCTTCCATTAAGGTGATTCTCAAGAATCGTAGTTGAGCGATAGATGACCATGCTAATTAAGAGTAGAGCGCTTCAGTTCTCTCCTAATTCAAGGCAGTCCAGCTGAGTTAAGCAATGTTACTTTGTGTTTTCCTGCAATCAATGAAGTTGAGCCTCTTTGTAAAATGAGTGGAGAATACGTAGGCTATTGGAATGCTTATGTCTTGTGAGCTTCGTACTGCCCCTGAGCAGTTTATCATACATAATTGTCAGGATTACGACCTAGTTTCTCAGCAGTTTATCAGCAATACGATTTCCGACGTCCTGTAATCCATATACGAGTTACCTTTGAATAATCATAGATTTCCCTGAGAAATTCTTGGCAATCGTGAAGGTAGACGGACATAGAAAAGATATTAGTTAGAGACTTAATTTTGTGGAAAGATCCCACCATCCAACAAGCCTTAGGTCGCTGTCCAAAGAGTCAGGACCTTTGCCTGGTGCATACTCCCGTGGTCAGGCTGCCTGTGTGAAAGCTTAATATTAGAATTTTTGACAAACATTTCCCTCCAACAATTTTGAGCCGATTGTATAAACCTTAAGGATTCCACTTGAAAACCTCTAAATCTTCAGACCATAATCATCCTGAAAGGGAGACTTTACACTCAATTCAACATTTTTAAAATTTTTAAATTTTTTTCAACAGCATAATGCTTACAAGCAATTAAATCAACTTAAAATCATTAATTTTTCATATTTACTGCCATCATATTGTCACATGATGTTGAACAACATAAATTTTATAAAAATTTAATCTTTTTTTTTGTTTTTGTTGTTTTCTTTTCTGAACAACTATGCCATGCCACAATAAGCTTTAAATGAAGCAAATCCTTGTTGACAAAACAGGATATTGAAATAAAGAGTAGAGAAACAAAAAAATGGAAAAGAAAATCCAGAAAAAAAACTGAAAAATAAATTTTAAAATTCACAGACGCATTTATTTAATATTGTTTTGCAACATTTTGCAGCAAATGGATGGTAATTCAAATGAAGTGTTTGATATGAAAATCATTTTTAATGAATGCAAATGAATAAAATGAAAGCAACAACGAGAATGGAATTAAAAAAGAGAAAAATATGGCTGGAATATATAAAAAAAAAAATGATTTGAACACATTTTTATAATTTGCATATCAATGTTGAAACACTCACTCGGTTTCTGGCCAGCTTTGGCCACATATATTGCGTTATAAACAAAAAAAAATTTTATATTTAATTTACGGCGTGTTTTTTTCAACTTAAAACTGTCTGACACCCTACAGCATTCATTTCCAGAAAGTGGTTTTATAGGTGGGACAAAAAAACTGACAAGTTGTCTGCCACGCTTTGTTTGATTATTTTATCGAAACTAAATTGGTATGCAACTGTTATATGCTGTCCTCTACTCTGTAACATTTTTGGGGAAGTATAAATGTAGCCATTGGGTATCAAGTTATTATTATGGCTGCCTCGGCTGGCCATGCAGTAGCCTACACCAGAAGATGCCGATTTTGGCAAAAAAATCATCTTTTCAGATGAAGCTTATTTTGATCTTGGCGGGTATGTAAACAAGCAAAATTGTCGCATTTGGGGCACAGAAAACCCGCACGCATACATTGAAAAGCCGACGCACCCAAAACGAGTCACTGTTTGGTGCGGATTTTGGTCCAGAGGCATAATTGGGCCATTTTTCTTCGAAAATGAGCAATGAGTGGCTGTTACAGTCAATGGCGATCGTTATCGGACCATGTTGAACGAATTTGTGTTCACAAAAGGAGGATATTGGCAACACTTGATTTCAACAGGACGGCGCTACGTGCCACACAGCCGAAGCTGCACTCGATGTTTTGTGCCCTGTTTTTGAAGATCGCATTATCAGCCGCAGAGCTGATGTCGTTTGGCCACCTCGGAGCTGCGATTTGACACCGTTGGACTATTATTTGTGGGCTGCCGACAAAGATAAGTGTTACGCCGACAAGCCAGAGACAATTGACGCTGTAAAGGATAATATTCGTGAAGCCATTGGTGAAATACAGCTGCACACAGTCGATAATGTGCTTAAAAATTGGACCGATCGTGTGGGCTACTGCATGACCAGCCGAGGCAGCCATTTGAATGAAATTATTTTCCATTATTAACCGGAAGGATTGTACTTTCAAATAAAAAAAGAAATTTGAGAAAATATTCAGTAGTTTTTTTTTAAAGCATTTTCAAAAAAAGTTGTTTGGCGGACCCTTTAGCATTTGATTTCAAAAGGCCATATTACATAAGGCGATCCTTAGCACCACTTCCATAACTAACTCTGCCGTAAAACAAGGTTTGTTCGTTCTCTCCGTTATTGTTTGTTGTTGTCCTGGTTAAAATAATGACTTTTGCCTCTTATAAAAAAGGAAAAATTTGGAGCCTTGACTTGGACTAAGACTTAGACTATGCGGACAATATCTGTTTCTTAGCTCAATCTCTCCAATATGCCAAAAAAAGACAAACGAGCTAGTCAGTTCGGCTAACATGACTAAACAACAGACTTCAATTACAAGCTTCAATTACGTAAACAGTACCGAAAAAGATTTCAACAGCAGATCTACATTTGGGCGCCTAACTGCTCTGTGAAGAAATCAAAGTCTATCCGGAAACAAAAAAAAAAAAAATTTGCTTTTTACAAGCCTTAGCAAAATTCACACTACCACATGGAAGTGAAACATGGCTAACAAACACCAATTAAAAAGTTGTATGAAGTCGCCGTGGTCTAGTAGGTAGTGTGTTGGTTTATTAGACGTGACGCCTCGGGTCAAAATCCAAGTCAGCCATGTCCAACTGAACGAAATATGAAAAACTATTTCTTCGGCGACTTCTTCTCAGCAGATTTCTGGCAAAAGCTCTGTGAGAAAATGAAATTGCCATGAAAAGTTTCTTAAAAAATCTGTCGTTCAGAGTCGACTTTAAACTGTAGGTCCCGTCACTCACGTATAGAAGTGAACACACACAACATAAGTGGTGTGAGAAACTAGGTCGTAATCCTCACTGAAGGGTTGTAATCCTGACCAATTATGTTATGTATGTATGTATGTTTTTGTCAATTAGTGTCTGCGGGTTATTCATTGCATAATTTGGCCAGCCATCATCAGAAATGAAGACCTTTCGATATCAAATCAGGAATTTGTTCTAGTGCAGAAGTATTTATAGAGCCCTGAATCCCCAGGGCAGCCGCCTTTCAGGCACTTGATTTAAATTCTTAAAAGGCAAATTGTAGAAAATATGTATGAAGACTAACACCACTTATCAAATACTAAATACTTCCCTTCCGATGTCGATAAAACCAAGTAAACTACTGTCTCTGCAACTGCAACTGCCTTTAGAAAAACGTTAATGAAATTTGTTGCAAGAAAGCTCACTATTAAGTCTTTCCTTATAAATTTTGATAATGTGTGCCGCACATTATTAATCTGACTTAACACAAAAGCAAGAAATGTAATGAGAAAGTCAGCAAAGCAAATAAACCAACGAGATTAACTGGCAAAGAAAAGGAAAACTTAATTAAAAAATAACAACGAAACAACAACAAAAAAAAAAAAAAAATATTGCACACATACACAACCATAGGTCATTACGGCAACCATTTCTTGAATGTTCAAACATCAGCCACATATAAGGCTGCAAAACTGCCATCAAAAGAAACACGGTAGTAAAACCAGTAGACAGGAAAAAAACTTCAACTCTTTAACACATTTCTTTACAACTTTTTTGTCGCTTCTCCTTTCATATTCTTTTTTAAAATTTTATGATTTTCTTTAAAGCTCTTTTACTTAAGCTGGGACTCGTACTTTGCATCAAACCTGGCAATATGAGACCCTACTTCCGAATTATCCTTTTGGACTAAATAAGTTTTGATATAACGGAACTAAGCAATATGCTGTCTGAGCCCAGTTTTGGATCAATTCAAAATCTTTTATATAAGGCCACTTAAGATAAAATATAAAATCAAGTCTGTTCACAAAACCATCTTGCTTCGTTTGCCGCAAAGAGTAGCTCCAAATCGTTGAAAATATCACTCCAAACATCATCACCCATGCTTATATGGATTGATGTTAACATATCAGCATCAATTTAACATTGCAACAGCATGTAATGATGATAATGATGCTTATATAATGTGATGCGTTGTGATTTGATATGTTGCATCGCAAGTAGTTAAAAAAGTGTGTGTATGAATGTATTGCCAAACTTTGTTGCAAACGACAATTCATATTAAAGATGAGTAGCCTTACAGGGTTTTGCTTTTCATACAAGCATTTCAAAAGAAGAAAAAAGAATTCACCAGAATGGCAGCAGTGTTGCATCAATTACTGTAAGCTATTCAACAACACTACTCAACTACCACTACAGTTTGCAACATACACTTACAGACAAGTCCGACAACCTACATACGTATAGTTTGGCTGATGTTTTGTATGGCAGACTATCAAAATGAACTCAAATTTAAACAAAAAAAAAAATCAAACACACACAGTCCTTTACACACTTACTCATGCATGCCTGCATTCATGCGACTGCTTAATAAGGCCTTAAAACAAAAACCATGCCTGTTGTCAAACTGCCTGTAGTGTTTATGCTACATATACACATATGTCTGTATTTACACACACGAACATATAAACTGTTTCTACTTAAAGTGTTATGTGTGTAAGCATGTGTGTCAGTAGTAGTAGAGTAGTAGTAGTAGTCGGTCATAAAGCATATATACATGTATGGCAGAAGCATTATATGGCATTAGCCTCATCAAAAGCATTTTGTAGAAAGTTGGCTCATAATGTACTCATATTGTCTATACGGATGGGTTTATTAAAGTGAATTTAAATTTTAACCATCACCCGCAGAGCTGTACACCATGCACTTCTGGTGAGTGTATGAATCAAGGAAGACAATGATTTAAATAAACAAAGGTTTGCACAAACACTCAGAATTTCTTAAGCATCAAGAACATAACGAGAGCTTTAGTTTTGGGATTTTGAGATTACCTTGGTGAGCTGTCATGCCCTAAACAATGTACTTAGGAGCTGTACGTAGCTCCTTGATTGGACATATATTCTCAGTGGTTTCGGTTCGGTTGCATTTAAATACAAGCCACCGGATTTTTGGGAACAGTTAATCATTTTGAGATATTTGGTCAGTATCTAAAGGATAACTTGATGGATTTTGGTTATCAAATGCATGAACTTAGCTTCTTAAAGACTTGCCCCAAGTTCCCCAAGAAGAGAAAAATGTAAAGAAAATTGAAAGAAATTGAAAAGAAAATTGGAAATAAGGTTTCTTAAACAAAACAAATCTGAGTAATTTTTTTAATACCCAAAAAGAATGTCAAACTTTTAGTATTTACTAGCTGTACCATGCGCGTGGCTGGCTGGCTGCGCCACCAACTGAAATAAATTTGGAGGAAAGACATTACATAAATATCCAATTAATTTTGAATCATTTTATTGATTTTGTTTCCCATTGTCCTGATGATTCAGATGAACGAGCCTGAGTAGCACGCATGCGATCAGTTTCTAATCTCACTTCTCGTTGTTCAAGTGGTTCAAGCGAAAGGGTCTCAGCGGCATATAGTCGAAGATTTTCCAGTCTCAATGCTCGTCTGAAACTGAGGCTCGTTATGCTCTTTTCTTCCGCGCTTAGGGTGTAGGTCGACCAATTGCTTGTCATTCATTTTAAATAATTTTCAGTGACGCCATCTTTGTTAAAGAATGCACAGTTTCCGATTTAATTAATTTTAAGTAATTTTCGGTGGCACCTGCTGCCGGAAATTGGTCATACCAACTTAGAAACCTTCCCGGGTTCATTCGCAACAATTTTCTAAAGATCATAACAAGATACAAACAAACATTCATTTTTATATATGTAGACTATGGGAGGTGACACGCCCACTATAGCCAATCCGCCCATTTTGTTCATATATACGTCAAAGTCGTCCATACAAAATTTGAGGACTCTAGCTGTATACTTATTGGTTATGTGGGCGTGGCACCTCGCCTACTTGAAATTTTAAAATAAAAAGTAGCCAATAGTTCCTTCCAGACATACAGGAAGGTACTGTTAAAATTTCAAGAAAATCGGTCCAACCGTTTAGCTGCCTATAAACTTCAAACATACAAACCCACAAACAAATAAACGTACATTCACTTTTATATATATAGACGTTTTTCAATTACTGCCGTGTATAAAACATTACATAGAGCTGGTGACGTGTACGTAATATTTTGTTAGACAATAACACTCATACTTTTTTATTTCTTCCATTTTATTTTATTTTATTTTATTTGTCTATTTCAACATAAAAAGTAGCCTATAACTCCTTCCAGACATACAGGAACATACTGTGAAAATTTCAACACCACTTATGTTGTGTGCTTTAATTTGTATGCATGAGTGGCGGAATCTACAGTTTAAAGTCGACTGCGAACGACAGATTTGTGCATAACTTTTCATGGCAATTTTATTTAATCTCCGAGTTTTTGCCAGAAATGTGCTGAAAGGAAGTCGCCAAAGAAATACTTTTTTATAATTCACTGCCTACTAGACTACGGCTACTTCAACCATGTGACATTGAAAATTGTTGAAGAACATCGAATGTTTTTAGAGAAGATACTAAGACATTCAACTCATGTGACTTTATAAGCACATGCGAATCCTAGAAAAACTATTTATTCGAAGCAAATAAAATATCCTTCAACCACTGCTACCCATTTATTTCTCTTAGTCAAAGAATAGTGGTTAGGAATCGTTTTAGGGAACACCAACTAAAATAGGACATTGGTACAAAATAATTCCAAAGATTCGTAAGAGACAGGAGAATGTAAAGAAACGATGAACAATCGCTCGTCATTTCACAGATTATTTGTTTTGTCCCTAAATTTCAAATCTTAATCACTGTGAAAGACCGGACAGTGCCCTACATGTTGTACTTTCCAGCACTTCGAATGTAAAACAATTCCGATCTTCCTAAAATAATAATTTTCGTTCAAACTCGTTAAACGTTAGTGTTACTTCGAAACAAATGCTGCATGTGGATAAAAGCATATTAAAAAATAGAAAAACTGCTGCTTCTAGTAGAAAGGAAGCTATGGAATATAAAATAAAGAGTTGTTGTTGCTTTTGTTTATCGAAAAAAAAAATGTATTAAAATTCAATAGAGTCAACAATGTTTTCATTCAGTAAATTTACTAACAAAAAAGCTTTTTTGCAACATGAACGAAAAGTAACAACATTGGCTGTAAAACCATAATATGGTAGACATACATACATTCCAGGCAGACATGGTTTTCTGTAAAAATGTGATGGAAATAGAAAATTTTTTTAAAAATTATCATAATAATGATCATTGTAATCGCTACAATCAAGAATATTGGCTTAGATGCTGTAATAATAATACAGTTTGTGGTACTTAGAATATGTTTAATGGAAGACTTCGTATTCATCTATTAATGACTCATGTACTTAAAGTAACACTATCACCCATTATCGATTTAAAATGATTAACTTTTTTGTCGTGTTTGTGTGAACAGATATTTGTTGTAATTGAATGACGATAATAACAACGAATTACGGTTTTACTGCCAGGTGTTCACTGTTGAAAGAAAGGTATTTGAAAAAACTTAAAATTTTGGTTAGTGAAAACTTTAAACATAAAACGCATGTTTGCGATACGACTCCGCTAAAACTTTTATTTGATTTTATCGCTTGTAGCTGGCCCTTGTGTATGAAATACAATGTCACGTAATGGTCGCCTTTCTGTTGGTTGCAGAAGTTGATTAATTCGATATATTTTTATGCATTTTAGGCACTATCTCAGCGATAACGATATGAGTGCTGGCTATGAAATTCTCCAACCTTAAAAGATTATCCAACGGCTTTAAATCAGAACTGAATTAAACTTCTTGGAAACTACTTATAAAATAAACCTTCGTCCTGTTTGAAACTCTTGCCGTCCAGTTCATAATCTTAAGCCCTTAAATGTCAGCAAACATAGGGCTATAGCGCTCTAAATTGAACGCAAAGCTTTCTTCATATTTATTTTGGAAAAAATGTTGCTCCATACAAATCATACATACATACATACATAATTGGTTATAACAACCTTTCAGTCAGGATTACGACCTAGTTTCTTACACCACTGATATTGGGTGTGTTAATTCGATACACCAGTGTTGGGACCTAGAGTTTAAAGTCGACTCCGAACGAGAGTTCAGAGTTTTTGCCAGAAATCTGCTGAGGGGAAGTCGCCGAAGAAATATTTTTTCATATTTTCGATTTTATGTCTGACCTGGGGCTTGAACCAAGGCCTTATCTCTAATTAGCCAACACACTACCTACTAAGCTACGGAGACTTCATACAATACAAATCAGCAGGAACAGAATGCGGAGTTAGTTTTCCTGGGCGGATTGGCTTTATTACAATTACTTTTGGGATCGCTTTGTTAGAAAAATCGGGCTTGAAATGCTGTTGCTTAGTAACCAAGTTTCCAAGGATTGTCTGCTTTAATTGTTCAGTTAGTTGAATTTCATATGCACTCAGGTGTAAATCGAAATTCCAAATACGTCTAAGTGAGTGAAATGATTGGCCCAATTGCTAGTAATACTGTGAAATCGTTAAATTAGTATTATTTGCTATCCTTTCTCTGTCATAATCGATAGTATTAGCACTGCGTACATTCTTATGATGCTCTAATATGACAATATCTGTAATGTAAATACGTGAACACACTTCTGCGCCCCACTGTGTATTTCGTGTGTGTCTGTTTGTTATTTACATGATAAACAAGTAAACAAAAATGTACCAACAAAACACCAGCATAAAGAAGTGATAAATAAATAAACAAAAATGCAACAACAACAAAAAAATACCAAAAATAAATGTAAACAGAAATACAACAGCAAGCAAGAATAAATGGAAGCAACATGTTTACATTTATAGATATTTCGAGAAGACGAAGACATTTGCCTTCAAGAAATTAGTCTGTTTACCCTGCGATATAAAAGACAAGACAAAGTAGGCAACGGGGTTAGTAAAAATTCAGTCAGTCTTGTGTGAAGACTCGGTGTTTGAAGAGAATAATTGCGGTTTGAAGATCTCCGTTATAAGGGTCTGTCGAATAATTGTTAGTGTTTACGTAAAAGAGAGTAAAGAGGAATAACAAACAAAACAATTGTTGTTGTTTACATCAAGTTGTGAACAGTGGCACATGGGATTGTGCGAACAATAAAGAATTTAATTAAAACTAAACACAAATTTATTTTTATTTTATTTGCAATATACGAGCTCATATTTTAAACGTTTTTAATAACGTTTTTAATAAGTAAAAACGTCTTCTTTAGAATTTTTCTCGCCATTTACTATTTGAGTGACTTTTATTGAAACGTTAATTATTTAATGCTCAGCTATAAAGTTTAATGCTTTATTTTATAATAAATTACTTTCATCGAGCAAGAGCAATACTTTCTTCGACTGATGATCCATAAGGCAGATGCAATGGTAAAAAATAATTTAACAACCAATTTATATATTTTATGCTCATTTCTTTATTCGGTTTATGATAAGGTCATGCCTTACTTGTCTTCTCTGCAACGCGCTTTATTATTAATCAGTCGACAAACTTAATACATGCATTCAGTCATTCATTCAGTCTTTCATCCATTCAGTCATCCAGCCATTTCGCCATTTACTTGTCCAATATAAACCATTTTCATACATTTATTAGTTGTTGCTATTTGGCAGGCTGAGCAGACTGATGTCTCCGCCTATGCTTTGGACAGCTTAAACGTTTGTGCATTCATAAGTGCCTGCAATCATTTTCACATTCATCAGGCATGCCAGGCAATTAAATAATTTACTTTTTTAAATATGAAAATGAAAATTTGCTGATTATATGTTGAGAGTGCATTTATTCCATTTCAATGACAATCTTTTTCATTTTCCTTTTGCTGTTTAACTCTTTTCACTTTAAATTGAATAATAGTTTCGCTGATACTTACTCTCACGCTTTCCCCCAGCCTCTGTTACTTTCTCCTGCAATAAATTCTGAAACAGCAAGAGCATAAATATAATGAATAAATAAATAAAAATAAAATATATTTTCAAAGAAATAGAAATAAACACAAAAAAATATGTACATTGTGTGGCATGCAACATGACCATGCATAAATGCCCATTAATACGTGCTGCATAGATGAGTATGTAAAATTACTCTTACTCTTACTCTTTCTCTCTCTCATTCTCTGCCTCTGCTAAAAATCTTCCAAACAACACATGCATGCAGTTTAAGGACATCATAGTGAAATTACACTATGCCAGTTGTGGCAGTTGCATACACGTACTCGTATAACCTGCTTGTCTCCCATCACTTTTTGCCATTTTAATCGTTTAAATAAATGGCTGCTTGGTTGCCCATTACACTGCTATGGCTGGTTGGTTGTTTGGCTGGATGAATGAATCAATGGCTGGTCGGCTGGATTTTTTTTGTTTTTTTTTGTTTTGTTGTCTACCAAGCCGGTGCTTGCCTGCGCTTGCTGCCTACTGCATTTGGTTTTTATGAGTAAAATTAATATGTTTACATTGAGAACGAGTATTAAATTTATGAGTTGAGATCCACTGGGGAAATATTAATCATTTTAATTTTATAAACGCCTTGCGCCACATGACACAGCTGGATTGAAAGCAGTTATACATTGAGAATATCGTTGGCTTGTGACTACCGGCAATGGTATGAGCTGTAGGATATGTTGAAAACAAAAAATGGAAATACAGGGTGGTAAGAAATTTTTGAGACATATGGAAAATTGTAGGAAAAATCGTTCAGTCATATAAATTTCTATCCAATAGGCTTACGAATACTTAAATTTCGCCAGTTCAAAGTAGCTTAGAAGGCTCTAATCCGAGTACGACTAATTTGATTGGTTTTATCGCTGCCAAGAAACTTATTAAAGACTTAAATAGGTGCTGTATTGCATTAAAAATGCTTCCAACCGTTCTGAATTGGGCATATCCTCTTTGGGCGTTAAATATACCGGAGTATCTGATCGAGCAGAATGCTGGAGTACGAATCTGATAATGATGATGAGTCATACTTCATTGTAGCAGGAGATCATTAAGATTCCATTAAAAGTTAACTATTTTGGAATATGATCTATGACGTCATAGTTGTTAAATCAACAAATTTAGATCATATGGAGACAGATCATTAAGGGTTATAAATATACAGGAGAAACTGAACTGTATAGTCAGCAACTATAATTATTGTGTTAAAATATTTGAGATTTATTGATCACCTAACAGTGTAATTGAGGCGGTGATTCAATCCCAGAGGAACTGGTATGAGATAAAAAAGATCATTAAAACATTCAACGAAGAATTAGGAAAACTGGAGGAAATCGGCAAGATCCTTAATCAAATTGAAAAAAGCTAGGACGCTAGGCGTATCTTATTTTAAATGTAGAAAAATGTGAGAATTCTAATGATATTTGGTAGTTAGAAAAGCTTATTATTTTCAGTGTTGTCTATCTAATCTTGCAGAAGAACATTAAGAAGGATTTCAAAATTAGAAGCGCAAAATTGTGCACGATCCATAATGATGCTCTTAAATACGCCCTGAAATATTCATTCATTATCAGATTTTATTGAAGGTAGTAACAGCCCGTAGCCGTGGTCCAATAGGTAGTGCATTCGCTTATTAGACGTAAGACCATGGTTCAAATCCCAGGCCAGAGATTAAAAACGGAAATATAAAAATATTTCTTCGGCGAGTGCATCTCAGCAGATTTCTGGCAAAAAAAATCTGAAAGCAAATAAAAAATTAATACAGAGGCTTGCCTTGGGCACCCTCCTCGGGGAGGTAGAGACTCCATTTAATTTAATGTGTTATTACTCCATTCTGGACATACCTGACGGAATTATCTGATTTTAGTAAGTGGCACTCGATTACCCAACATTTCTTTTCGCTTAATCACAGTACTGTTGTCCGTGAAATTCTACTGGATAATGAAGACTCTGTAGTGTAATAAGCAGTGTGTTTGCTTCCTCTCAGCACATTCTGGCAAAAACTCTGAGAGTAAATAAAATTGCCATGAAAAGTTTCTCAAAAAATCTGTCGTTCCGAGTGGACTTTAAACTTTTAATAAGTGGTGTGAGAACCTAGGTCATAATCCTGACTGAAGGGTTGTAATCACTAATTATGTATGTATGTATGTAGTAACAGCCTGTGCAGTTGATGGCTACTGATACCAACTAATCAAATCTATAACGAGGTTTCAACATGAAATGGTTTTAAAACGTCTTACATGTGGAAATCATGGCTTGAATGAATAAACTTTTCGTGGAAATTACATTTAAGAGGCAGAGTTCTTCCTAAAGATTTTTAGCTTACAAGTGAGCATAAAAAAAGCTCTTTGATTCAAAAATAGTATAAGTATTCTGCCCCTTATTACATGCGCCTTAAAGCAATCACCGCTTTTTAGATAAGCAAGGCAGCAACGAGAGAAACGAAAGTCATGTCGGTCTGTCCTTGTTGACAAACTATTGGAGTATGTGGCCCACATCTCCACAATATTCGGGATAAATCATTCGAAGATGTTTAGTTGGGAATGGTGTAGAGAAGAGAGATTACCATTCAACCTACGTAGATAACGTACAATGGATACCCATTTTGAGGACAAGAGCTCAAAATTTCGTTATCATTCTGGACCATATTAATGAACAGTGCTTTACGTGATTTATGAAAAGGCTACAAGCTATCTTTAGACTATAAGACTAAGGACTGAGTTATAACATGATACTAAAACTATATGTATCCTTAGTCCCGTGGTATTATATTGTGGTGGAGAGAGAGTATGTCTTCTTAATGCCTGTCTCCTTATGCCTAAAGGAAATAATGTGGCAGAGGCTCAGAGGGTTCCTCAATAGAAATCTCTTGAAAATCTTAAATCGAATATTGGAATAATAACACTATTGAAGGAGCTTATACTTAAGCTGTTATCATAGTGATTTTGTGACTAACGAGGGAAAGGACCATTATCAATATTGATCAAAAGCTTGATCACATTACTTCACTTAAATTTTGCAAAACCGATCTCTCTGGTGGCTCAAACTATTTCTATATACCATATTCCTTGTCCCCCTGTAATTGTACGTACACATACATATGTATGTAGTCTTGCCAATGCAATTTAAATTTTGTATACGAGTTTGAATTCTGTTATCAGGATTCTTTTGAAGATGCCAATGAATTTGAAGAAGACAATTTAAACTCGCTTAATATATAACCATTTCATATTCCCACTAAACCATCGACCAGTCAAACACGCACATACATATGTATGCTTAAATACACATGCATATATATGGCAACACCGTAGTCTCTACAAACATGCAACCAATACCGGGGTATTTTTGATGTAGTATAGCTTGGTTTTTTTTTTAATATTTTTGGTGTTATTGCTGCTGATGCCACTGCCTGTGATGCTAATAGCTAATAATGCCAGTTTCCCAGCTTTTGCTTGTTGTTTCTGTTGATATTCCTTGTATGCCGGTGCATTATCAATATCGTTGACATATTAAATTATTGTTGTTGTTGTTGTTGTTGTTTCTTTTTCTATACCTACAAATTGAAGGAAAAATATTAAATTACAACAGGGTATACGAACTGTTGCTTTTAACATTTGCCGAAGGATACCAAAGTCAAATTGTGTTACTGATAGGAGTACATTGTTTCGTGACTTCTGTGCTCAACTTGAATGCTTAATGTGAATTATTAATACAATTTTCCCTGTAAAATAATGTTTATTTAACTATTAAAAAACGGGAAAAAGCTATTTACAGCAGATAAATACTGACTGTATGATGGACTATATGGCAGCTTCGAATATTGCAACACAAATAAAGGGTCCGCCAAATACCTTTTTTTTTAAAATGCTTTAAAAAAAACTACTGAATATCTTCTCAAATTTCTTTTTTTATTTGAAAGTACAATCCTTCCGGTTAATAATGGAAAATAATTTCATTTAAATGGCTGCCTCGGCTGGCCATGCAGTAGCCTACACGATCGGTCCAATTTTTAAGCACATTATCGATTGTGTGCAGCTGTATTTCACCAATGGCTTCACGAATATTGTCCTTAAAGCGTCAATTGTCTCTGGCTTGTCGGCATAACACTTATCTATGAAGGCACCCCACTCTTTGCATAAACAATAACAATTCCTAGTCCATTGTTCGACAGATCTTTGTAACCGAGATCATCAAACCACAAATCCTCTCTTCAAACTCTCTCGTCTTCACACAAGACTAACTGAATTTTTACTAACCTACTCATCTGTTTTGTCTTGCCATTTATATGGCAGGGTAAACAGTCTGATGAATGATCTTGAAGTCGATTGTTCGTGGTTTCGCCTTTTTGAGATCTAAAATGTAAACCTGTTTGTTTTATTATTGTTATTTGTGCAGTTTGCTTACATTTATTTGTGTAGTGTTTGTTGTTACATCTTTGTTTACTTCTTTATCATTTTTTTATGCTGGTGTTTTATTGTTTACTTGTTTTTGTTTTTGTAGCTTTTGTTTATAATTTTAATGTTAAACGATGTAAAAGTAAAACACCAGTATCTAGATTTTTCCATTTTCGTAACAATATTTTAATTCTTGAACAGCATCGATGACATTGTCTCAGGCATATCTGAAAGCGACAGGATTTAAGGAGAGAAACAGTTTTGTTTTGTAATTGTTTGTAGCTTTTGCATTCGGTGGACCATGCCATAGGTAGCACAACTGGGATTTTTATGTTGAAACATCTCTTTTAAGACTTAAAATAAAAATTTTTACCTCAAATTAGTTTCAAAAATTATTTAATAATTGATTACTAAGCTGTTCTCTATAAATCGCTTCAATTTAAAGCACTTATAAACAAAGATTTCATAAAAAATTTCAATTTAATTTATTACTTTCAATAAAAATTCTAAAATAACAAAAAAAAAAAAAACTCACACACATCAAGGATTTATACAAAAAAAGGTACGAAATATTCCAGCAATTCTATTACCTTCTCCACCAGTAAGTAAGGTATGCACATGTAAAAAAAAGAACAAAAATTAAAAAAAAACGAGAGAAGAGGAGAAGAAAAATAACCATTTTATTTGTATAAAATAATCATAAAACATATTAAGACTGCAGCAGATTTACTTAAAAACCATTATAATGTGCCATTGAGGCGTATACTTAATGAGCATTTACTTGTTCGCAGCACTCATACGCTTAGCAGGGGGTTGGTTGTATAAGATATGATAACCCAGTTACCCAGTTGTTGAGAGAAGATTTACCACAAGAATTTAATTGAATATGATGGTTTTCTTGAAAACATAAAATTTAAATAATTTTTCACTTTAATTTTTAAATACTTTAAATGTGTGTGTGTGTTTGTGTCTTCATAGTATGTGGGGGATTTTGTAATAACTTGTAACTTTACAACCCCAAAAAAAAAAAAAATGTTTTTCTCTTACTGTAAATGGTAATAAAACATGGCTTAATTGTTTGTTTGTGTGTTCGTAAATTTATGTTCAACCACAGATAAGAATTAAATAAATTATACATGCATACAAGGGAAATTTTCTTAAAAAAACGGAATTAAATTTAAAAATTTATTTTTGCTCCGCATACAACGATTATTAATGTGGTTGCATTAATATACTGCGATATATATACTGTTGTAGTAGATTTTATAGTCTAAGGATTACATGTGAGGGTATAGCCGGGAATAGTTTATTTTGTGCCAGAACCCGGTGTTATTATTCTCGTCTAATTTCACGTAAGAGTCGGATACTATATACGATACTATTTCTGACATGAGTTTTAACACTGAATTATTTTATATGGGACTATTAAGACCCTAATCTACCTTAAATGGACAGCCTGAAAAAATAAAAAATAGGTGGAGATTATCGAAAGAAATGAAATTCCATTTCATCGTAAACTGCATACTGAGACATATTGAGTGTGAGGAAATGAAAGTTGTTTGCTATGCGTGACTAGGATCACGATGAAATTATGAGGATATGCATACATACATAATGGGTCATTACAACCCCTCAGTCAGGATTACGACCCAGCTTCTCACATCACTTATGTTGTGTGCGTTAATTTTTATACATAAGTGGCGGGACCTACAGTTTAAAGTCGACTTTTCAATTTTTATTTACTCTCAGAGTTTTTGTCAGAAATCTGCTGAAAGGAATTCGCCTAAGAAATAGGTTTTCATATTCCGTTTTATTGGATATGTCTGCCCTCTGATGTCTGGAGTTTGAAGCGAAGCCTCTCGTCTAATAAGCCAACTTACTAGACTACGACGACTTGAATATATAAGCTTACGTATCTTATTAGTAAGCTAAGGCTTTCTGTTGAAACAAAATGACTTGGTGTCTTTGTAGACAGAAAAGTCTAATTTAATAAACCACCTTGTAGATAATGAAGAAAGGACCCAATACTTGCTATTCTGTTAGAAATGCAATGAATAGGAGTTGGGGTCATTACCCAAGAGTACGATATAATTTCAAGGACCCATGGGATCTAAGGTATGCATAGTATTGTATATACTACTGACTCCATAATATTAAGTGAGGCCTTAAAGATGGCGAGTAAAAAAAAAATTAATTTGATCTTATTGCAAGCCCTTAGAAGACTTCTTAGACTTCGTGGTAACTGATTTTACGGCTATTTCAGGAGGTAATTGTGATTAAGAGGCTGGTGGCTACAAACTTATCTGAGCTTATTTTATGTGGATCTTGCTAAGATACACTCATGTGATTTATTTGTGGAATTATCGAGTTTTGATTGTCGAATTGGGCATGCGAACGCCCTGAGCATTAGTTTCTTCAGATTATATTGTCAGAGGACATATGTAGACAACAATGGCGAGGTGTTGGTAGTAGTTCTAGTACTAGTATTAGTACTAGTTTAGTACTAGTACTAGTCGTTCGTGGAATCTTTACAGGTGGCTCAAAAGCATTTGCTTCGCTAGGTCGAGTGTGTACTTTAGAGATGTGTAGTGTGTGTGTGCTCTCTGATAAGTGCTGTGTAATCCAGAGTAATGTGGCCCGATCAGGCAGCGGAATTGTTTTGAAAGCAGATGGCACCGAGTCATAGAACACCTACCTTTGTGAATTATCTGACTGCCTTAAACTGACTCGTCATGTCAGCTAGAGGCTTGCTACTGTCTTTGTAGTGTCTTTTAAGCGGAAGTCACTGATATGCTCATGGCAATTAAGCATTGATATTGGAATACTTCCTTAGAATATGATGTACTCCGATCACCATCATCAAACGTCATGTAGACTTAAAGCCAACTATATTTTCGGGAAATTATTTATATGCTAGGGCATAGAGGAATACCGTGAATATTTACTTCGAAAAAAAAAACAGCACAAATATTCCCCGAAATGTTATTGTTTATGGGGTATCTCAATTCATGAGGCCTGCTTAATGTAGAGGCATGTCTTGTGCACCCTCCTCGGGGAGATAGAGACGGTATTTTATTTAATGTGTTGTTACCCCATTCTTGACATACCTGACGGAATTATCTGATTTTATCTTTTCGCTTAATCACAGTACTGTTGTGCGTGAAATTCTACTGGATAATGAAGACTCTGTAGTGTAATAAGCAGTGTGTTCGCTTATTAGACGTGAGGCTTCGGTTCAAATCCTAGGTCAGGCATCTTCAACTAAACGAAATATGAAAAAATATTTCTTTGGCGACTTCCTCTCAGCAGATTCTGGCAAAAAAAACTCTGAGAGTCGTTGGGAGTCGACTTTAAACTGTAGGTCCCGCCACTCATGTATACAAATTAACGCACACAACATAAGATGTGTGAGAAATTAGGGCGTAATCCTAACTAAAGGATTGTAATGACCAATTATGTATGTATGTATGTAGTTATTGCTTCTTTCGTTTGTTGTTGGTTTTCAGTAATACAAGCGCAGTACGATTTCTTTAATGAAATTTCCAAGAAATTTAAAATTTCTATTTCGACTTTAAATTTCATTTCTTTTATTAAACACAAGTCTTCTCTTCATATAAATTAAACGATTACTACAGATGCCTTGAAAAGGAAAATGCAAGGGGCCTCCTACATGCATTTGCCCTAGTTTTCCATAAAGATTAGAAATAAAAAATTTTGAATTTATTCTTTCGATTGTTTATTGTTCATTTCAATTCACTTTTCAACACTTTCTTGTCTATTTTCATTTCTCATATTATATTGGAATACGAATACATTGCCATTGTAAAAGTCAATTTGGGGAAATTTAAACATTTTCTATTCGACTCTTAATGAAGTTGTTTTAGAAAATTTGTGGAAATTTCTTAATTTGAAAGCTTCTCAATAGTACAGTTTAATTCGGGTAAATTTTTTCTTTTTTTTCATTTAGTTTTTGGTTTACATTTGAAAGGGAAAAGTTTTCATATTTTTCAATACTTAAGAAGATTTTGGGTTTTCATTCCTATTTTTTTATGGCTTGTGCACATGAAGCAACTGCATGCAGGTGTCTGCCGAATGCTCTACATTTGTATTCAACTCTCTCACAGAGATTCTAATCATCTTAATTAGTTTACAAGCTCAGGTACTTACTTTTCGCAATTTGTTTTTGTGGATATGAAATTTAAAAAAAAAATGTGTGCTCGTGTGTAAGAATGCATAACTTGTGTAAAGGATTATGACAGTAGATGTAGGGGGTGTAAAAAGCAGTGGTTTAAGAGGATGTAAGTTTTATGAATTAAAAAAATTTCAAAATATTGTGCATCGCGTAGAGACTTACTCCACAGTAACCAAAGGTAACAAAATTCTATAACAACGGCTGTTACGACATACATAAAGTTATTGTTCATTACAACCCTTCAGTCAGGATTACGACCTAGCTTCTCACACTAGTTATGCTGTGTGTGTTAATTTTATACATGAGTGGCAAGACGTACAGTTTAAAGTCAATTGCGAACGACAAATTTTTGAGAAACTTTTCATCATAATTTCTTTTAATCTCGTAGTTTATGGCAGATATCTGCTGAGAGGCAGTCACTGAAGAAATATTTTTTTAATGTCTGACCTGGAGTTTGGACCTTGGTCTTACTTTTAATGGGCTAACACACTATCCACTATGGAGACTTTATGACATACTTTTTCTTTTAATTCCTTTAAGGAACTGTACATGTGTTACAAGCTTAAAAATTTCAAATTTTTTAAGTCTCATACACTATCACTATTTAAACCGGGCCACTTACAGCACATACGTACGCTGTGAATGGCGTTTAAAACATGTATTACAAGGATAGGTGTTTTCTTTTCTTCTCTGCTTACATTGAAATGGGCTGCTGTAACTTTATAGTTTTATTATGTTATTTAATCAGCAACTTACACACACTCACATTTAACTGTTAAAGTTAAAAATGGAGACATTTCTTAGTTCATCCTTAAAATTAAAGTTTTTGGAGGTAAGAGAAGAAACAGAATTGCCTAAACCAAGTTCTCAGAAATGGAGCTTATTTTGCTTTTAGAATTGTACTTCAAATCAAATAAACTCTAACTCACTGACTGAACTCATTGAAAACAGATAAGCATTCATAAGGCCCTAGATATGCAAATTTGGTTCTAGAAAAACAGACTTTCAACACTGTTTTTAAAAAAGAAAAACTTTTCTTCTGCTCAGAAGCTCATATCTGACTAGGTTGTTACCACAAAGAATGCCAGGCCAATAGTGGAAAAGCCATTGTATTCGGAAAAATTACTGTTTGGTATGTATTATGATCCACCGTCCCACCACTAGGAATTTTTTTCGCAATCGGCGTGCATAGCTAAATGCATAAGGCTACCTGATAACTGAAGTGTATATTCCAGGCTAAAGTACCACCAATTTAGGCAAGCTTTACAGGAGACGCCAATGCCTCCGAAAAAGACATTACCGTACTTCCACATAATCAAGAGCCTATTAAGTCACTGGATTCAGAGGAAGAGAATTCAAGGACTGTATATAGCTCTTGTAACCGTTTCAACGAGATGGCATATTGGTTTGACGTTCATATCATGTGAGTTCCACGTGGGAATCCCTTTAAAGGCTTACGGGCTCTTTGGTTTTAGTACCCTACTTGAGGGCATATGGCTTTCACAAAATATTTCCACCTTTCCGTTTTTTAATTTATTTTGTTCCAGTTAGCTCTAGGATAATGGTGCAAACATCTATCGTTGCCAAGAAAGAACGCCCTCCGAGTATTTGGTGTAGTGGTGGGGAACAGTTATGAATACCGTTAACATCAAAACAGTGTAGAAAATCTGACCAGATCTACACAGAAGGCACACGGAAAGCATGTTTAGACTCCAAAGTAGTGATTATTTTAGTCATTACTGGACATTGCGCTATGGGCAGTTAAGCAAGGTGCATTGGCCTTACACGCATTACAAATGACTTTTGCAGATATGAGAAAGAAGAGGAGACTGTTTGTCACCCACAGGTTACGTGCCAATTACTCTATTATATCGATAATAAAATATTCGAACAATTAATGATGCTGCTTCATTTCCAATTAAAATTAATTTTCGATTGAAGAATGATTTATAATACAAAAGGACAAACTGTTTTTCTTCGTTTAATCTTACGACCATCCAACGATTATTCTCACTGGTCACCGCTCTGCTTTGAGGCTAACAAGGCTAATAGAGAGGAAGAATGAATGTTCATGAAGTAATCGCAGTCTAATAGGCGATGTGTTGGCTGATTAGATGTGAGTCTATGGTTCAAATCCTAGGGCAGGTAATCTCTAACAAAAGGAAATTTAAATATATCTTCGGAAATTTCCTCCGTCAGCAGAAAAACTCCTTTCTCAGCAAAAAGTCTGAGAGTAAATAAATTTGGCATGAAAAAGTGTCTCAAAAACCCAGTTGTTCGAAGTGGGGGTCCCGCCACTTATGTAGAAAAAGAAAATTCACACATAAACATAATTGGTATGAGAAGATAGATCGTAAACCTGACAGAAGGGTTTTTGTGACCAATTATTTATGTATGTACGAGAGGCTTGACATTCTTCCCAATGACATCTGCATACACTGTAGATCTAAGAAAAAGAGGAGAGACTATCTTCCACCAAATGTGTCATTTCTCTGTCAACTTAGACTCAAGGATTATAGCTTCATTGAGAATTATTTTGAAATCGGTATGCTTTTCTCTAGAAAATGTTAACCTTCAGCTTGTATACTAAGTGGTAATATCACAATGTGATTAAAATTTGGTCTAATTGGAACCTTAGAATTCTGGCAAAGCTCTTCACCAAACTTTCCTGTACTACAGAACTGTAGAAATGCTTTTGTTCTTATACTGGAAAGGTTGTTACGCTTTTAAGTCTTCTTTATTTCTTTCCTCTGAAAACAATATAGGCTTGTTTAGTATACCAAAATAAAAAGCCGACTGAAATATTTGTCTCCAGTTAGACTTTTCAGTTTTATTGTACTTTTCATAACTAATTTTTTTAATTTATTTACATTTATAAGCTACTTTTAATAATCCTTTTTAACCTCCTTCATAGACGTAAGTTTGGTTATTTGTACCAAGTAAATAAAATAGATTTTTTTGTCAAAATTTCTTTTTTAGTTTCAATTCAATTTAAAGTTTAATAAACGAATATGTTCTTTGGTATTTATAAAGTATAAAATTGTGTACGCTTTAAGGCATTTTTATGTTTCGTAAAATTTAATTACAAACTACAAAAACATCAACAACAATAACAATAACTGCTAGTGCTACTACAAAAAAATTTTTTTATACAAAAAATATAAGAAATTGAGATTGCATTTGAGATTCATTTTTTTCAATAAAAATCTAAAGAAACTTCAATTATCTATTAAACGTATACACCCACGGCACAACATACATACAAAGAGAGAGAGAAAGAGAGACACATACATATACATATGCACAGGAATAAAAACCACAAGGCTATAAAGGCATATTGTTAAACTTTGTGGAGATGCATACATACATACATAGCTAAACACAAATAATTGCAAGAGAAAAAATTGCAATTTTAAACAAATGCTGACAACAATAACAACAAAAGCAACACTAACAAAAATTAGGTTATTTAATTATTAAGTTTTTAATCTCAGATTTTAAACAGTTTTTCTATTTGTTTAAGGTTTTTAACAACAACAACAACAGCAACAAATATTGCAAATATACGAATTTGTAATTGTAACAGTTTTTGTGTGTGTGTGTGTATGTGTAAGTATTGTAAAGTGAACATTTAATCTCTTAGTCTGACTCTGTAAATCTCAAAAAAACAAAACTACCACACAGTACTACTGCTACTCCTACTATCCTACTACTACTACTGCTGTTACCATAAGAGAAGCCCTTACTATACTCTTACATATGTATGCATGTATTTGTAAACGAGTACGGCTTATTTCTTGTTTGTTTCTATTTTTGTTGTAATTGTGGTTATTTCATTATAAGTTTACCAAAAGAATAAATGAAAGTTTTTATGTGTTTCGCTTCGTTTTTTCTTCTTTTTCTTTCTTTTTTTTTCAATGAATTTTTAAGCAAACGACTTATTGTAGAAGTGAGTGAGTAAAATTGAATCCTTGATTATGTGTTTTTACAAAGAATATTCTTTGTTTGTATTGGTTAATATGAAAGTAGGTCTTTACAGGTTTATTGTAGCTCTTGTAGCTGTAGGTTTACAGTAGCTCTGTGGTAAATGAAAAAACTGTTGTACTGTGTGAAAAATTATTAATTTTGAGAATACCAATGAAGTAATTTTTGAAAGCATTTTTACGAGGGTTGGCTTAAAGTTTGTCAATTTGGCTTGTAGAAGAAAAGCCGTACTTTAGAGAAACTACTTTCATATCCCACATCATTGGCTATTTCAATGCCTTATAGTTACGCTAGCGGTATAGTTTCTTAGGCAGCTTTTGGGTTGTGTTGCGTTGTATTGCGTTATCTACTAGTGTCATTGACTACGAACGTCAGATTGAACGTTTTCATGGCAATACATACATTTATCGTCTCTATTAGCTTGTCTTAAAACAGACCAGTGGCCAGTGCGAATAATCCTTGGAGGATCATTCTTCAATTGAAAATTAATTTTAATTGGAAATGAAGCAGCATCATTGATTGTTCGGATATATTATTATCGATGTAGTAGACATAGTACTTGGCATGCAACCAGTGGGTGACAAACAGTCTCCTCCCCTTTCTCATCTCTGCAAAAGTCATTTGCCATGCGTGTAAGGCCGATGCACCTTGCTTGACTGCCCATAACTCCTCTCATAACTCCCCCTCTGCTTTCAGCAGATTTCTGGCAAAAATTCTGAGAATAAATACAAATTGCCATGGAAAGTTTCTCAAAAACCTGTCGTTCGGAATCGACTTTAAAGTGTGCCTTTCTGACCTCTACAGTGAGGATAGCATTAACAATACTCTCTACAAACACACCGCGTCTTCACACAAGACTGAATGAACTTTTACTAACCCAGTTGGTAACATAAATAGTCTGATGAATGCTCTTGAGTTCGAATGTTCATGGCTTCGCCTTCTAGAGGTCTCTATAAATGTAAACAACGTTGTTTCATTATTGTTGTTTGTGCATTTTGTTTATTTTTGTATTATTTTATTTTATATTATTTTGTTTTATTATTGTAGTGTTTGTTGTTGCATTTTTGTTAACTTGTTTATAATTTGTTTTATGCTGGTGTTTTGTTGGTATATTTTTGTTTACTTATTTTTGTTTTTGTAGCTTTTGCTTAAAATTTTAATGTTAAACGATATAAAAGTAAAAACATCAGTATATAGATTTTCCATTATAGTAACAGTATTATAATCCTTTTAGCAACTAAGAATCAATATTAATTCAGTATTTACTGAGCGATTCATTCGGAACAAGTTGTCTGTGAACTGTGGCCATTATCGATAGTTTTCGACGAAGGAGCATGAAACGATTTTTTTTTGATAAAATTATGAATTTACGTACTAAATCTTCTCGAACATCTTGTTCTTTTATGTATTTTATGAACTATGTTTTAGAAGTGTGTAAAGCTAACGAGTTGAATTATTGAAATTTCATGAAGAACTAAAAATTTCTTATAGCAACGAACATCATGGAAACAAAATTTGTTCCAAGATTATCAATTTATCAATTTATCCAATACCACAACCCAATTCATTTCAATACAAGGCGTTGTATCCAACAGTTGATTTTGTATCTACTCGAGTTTGGAAAATTTAAAAAAATTTTGAATGAAGTACTATATATACATGCGGGCTATAAACAAATACCTGACAATTATTTCATAGGCATTATTATCTGTAAATATTGTCAGCATCAATGCAGTAACTGTTACTTATATGAGTTGCAATTTTGGCATACTTTTTCAAGCATTTGGGTTTCTCACCCATGCTTTCCCGCCTTGGAAATGTGGCTGATTTGTCCATGTATACGATAGACAAGAGAAACAAACTAATGACACTTTGCGTTTGGAAACAAGTAAAGAAAGACAGAGATTTTGGGCTTCACAGGATATCATGTATTTCCATCAGAAGCCTTTAAAGATATTTTTGAATGATAACAATATAAAGTTTTAATAAAATATTTATTAAACTTCCTTATTGGTGAAGTAGTTCTTTTTCCCTTTCGATATTCCTTGCATTCCATAACTGCATTTCATTTAAAATCTTCCCTACAAGTGTTGAATAAAGAAATCAAGTTTTGCAGCATAGAAAAAAATAGATGAAGAAATTTTACAATCTTACAATTACATGCAACGCATCAATAAACATAAATTGACAAATCAAAGAGGAGTAAAATTTCTTGAGTTAAGGCGAAGAATAATTCTCCTCTATTTTGAATGAAAATCATATGCGTGCAGTTAATCAAAATTTTTGGAAGATACGAATTTCTTTTGATTACTTAATCAGTCTTTACATGTACGGAGTCCTTTAAAAGGAGGAAAATTATTAACGACTAGTGACTTAAAATCATCCTTAATACGGATTCAATTTCTTTCTGTTACATTTGTCTTCACAAACCAATATGTTTGTCGTTTTAAAACTTTTTCTGTAAATAAAAATGTACTCATGTTTGTAAACATTATTTAGCTGACATATACCCACACACACATATATATATCCATATGTACTTATACATGCACTTGTGTATAAATAAATAAACAGGTACTACGTTTGAACGAAATCATAAAAAAAACGCATACATATGCATTTCTTATAATACGAGTTTAATTTCCTTATTTCATATCCCTGAGAAAGGATAAGAAAAAAAACAGAAAATAGAAAACGTAGTAGAGAAGGGAATTTGAGAAGTAAAGAGAAATGACAAAAATATGAAATTTGTACTTCAATTGTGAATGATGATACTCGTAGAGAAATAACAAAATATGCAATACAAATGCAAACATTTGAGACTCCCACACATGCTCTCAAACACACAAAGGCATACGCATACGTTTGCTGAAAATTCAATTTAAAATTCATAACAGAAGTCATACAGAACAAATGAAATAAATTTCTATAGCATTCAAACATACAAACGCAAATATATATAAAGGGTCCGCCAAATAACTTTTTTGTTTTGAAAATGCTTTAAAAAAAAACTACTGAATTTTTTCTCAAATTTCTTTTTTATTTGAAAGTATAATCCTTCCGGTTAATAATGGAAAATAATTTCATTCAAATGGCTGCCTCGGCTGGCCATGCAGTAGCCTACACGATCGGTCCATTTTTTAAGGACATTTTAAGCACCAATGGCTTCACGAATATTGTCCTTTAAAGCGTCAATTGTCTCTGGCTTGCCGGCGTAACACTTATCTTTGACGGCACCCCACAAATAATAGTCCAACGGGGTCAAATCGCAGCTCCAAGGTGGCCAAACGACATCAGCTCTGCGGCTGATAATGCGATCTTCAAAAACAGGGCGCAAAACATCGAGTGTAGCTTCGGCTGTGTGGCACGTAGCGCCGTCCTATTGAAACCAAATGTTGCCAATATCCTCCTCTTAAATTTTTATGAACAAAAATTCGTTCAACATGGCCCGATAACGATTGCCATTGACTGTAACAGCCACTCCTTGCTCATTTTCGAAGAAAAATGGCCCAATTATGCCTCTGGACCAAAATCCACACCAAACAGTGACTCGTTTTGGGTGCGTCGGCTTTTCAATGTATGCGTGCGGGTTTTCTGTGCCCCAAATGCGGCAATTTTGCTTGTTTACATACCCGCCAAGATCAAAATGAGCTTCATCTGAAAAGATGATTTTTTTTTTGCCAAAATCGGCGTCTTCTGTATGTCGATCGCAGGCCCACTTAGCGAAGTGAAAACGCATTGGATGGTCCATATTCGTTCAGCGGAAGGATAAAACTAATTAACTAACTAACTAATGTCAAATCAGACATGAGCTAAGTGTTACCATTCAGGAAATAAACACTAGTTGAAAAAAAAAACGTTAGATGGCAGACCCAATACATACACATACACATACACATACACATACGAACACTTAACAAATCTTGTGTCGTGGGTGTGTGCGTGTGTCAAAATCAACTTCCGTTTCCGTTTATTTAAGTTTTTATATTGACAGGATTTTTTTTCTATTCTCCACATTAAGAATGCTGAGTGCCAGTGTTAGTCGGTGTATGGCAGTGCCTTGTTGTCAGGACATCATAAACGTTTGTAAGCAATTTTTTGTTTTCTTACTCTCCTGCTGTAATGTACTCAATTGGATATTGCTTGTCTCTCGTCGTTTGTTTTCCTTAATTTAAAATTTTGAGACTTAAACTTGTTTATTTGTGTCTGTGTTTGTGTCTGTGTTTTTCGACAATTGCATTATTGTTTGTTTGTATTGCAAAACAATAGCAATTTATGAGCAAATATTTATGCATGAATTTGTTGAAAATTTCCACCAGACTTATTTAAACATTTAGCGGGAATTTCTGTTCATATTTTTCTGTTTGCTCCTCTCAAGCCATAGATTTGTTTGCAAACTAAATCTGTTACCGGATATTTGATGTTGTGTAGTGTATATCGATTGTTTTTTCAAAATTTTTTTCTTGTTTTATTTCCTGCTTTGGCAGCACACACACACACACATACGCACTCACATATATGTAAGCAAACAAATCAAATGAATCAACCAAAAAACCACTTCCCATCATTTTTTTAAAATTTTTTTTATTATTGCATGCCTTTCGACTTATTGCAATGCCAATTTCCACTAGACCAACTACATACAGCTTTACGTTAAGCTGTAGACATCAGTCCAATGTTTATGTATGAATGTGTGTGTAGTGGTAGTAACCGAAAATCTACTTCCGTTTCCTCTAGTTCAATGCTTTGTAATAAAAATTCTCATAAATATATACGTACCGCTAAACAAAAATCGTTTATATTTTTAAATATTTTATGGTTATTGTTCGTTATAAAAGAAAGCGCCTTTTATGGTAGACCATATAACATACATACATATGTATGTATTTATTAAGTAGACAAATTGAATTTCGTTGAACTTGGTAGGTATTGAAAATATTTAAAGGTTGTAAGAATGACACACTGACTCTAAACGATTGTAATTTAGCGTCGGTGGACCTACGCTTGCGAAGAATGTGTGTGTTAATTTTTTACATGAGCGGCAGGACTTAGAATTTAAAGTAAATTCCGAACGACCGACATTTTGAGAAACTTTTATGCCAATTTACACTTAGTCTCAGAGTTTTTGTCAAAAATCTGCTGAGAGGAAGTCGCCGAAAAAATATTTTTTTTCATATTTTGTTTTGTTGGCGATTGGGAATGGAACCGTGGCCTCTTGTCTTTGGGGATTTACTATATATACTACTAGTATATGATATTGTTACGAGAATGGAAAAATCTAGATACTGGTGTTTTGCTTTTACATTACATACATAATTGGTCATTATAACCCTTCAGTCAGCATTACGACCTAGTTCTTACACCACTTATGTTGTGTGTGTTAATTTTATACATGATCGGCGGGACCTACAGTTTAAAGTCGACTGCGAACGACAGATTTTTTGAGAAACTTTTCATGGTAATTTTTATTTACTCTCAGAGTTTTTGGCAGAAATCTGTTGACAGGAAGACACCGAAGAAATTTTTTTTATATTTTGGTTTGATGTCTGGCCTGGGGCTCGAACCGTGGCTTTACGTCTAATAAGCCAACACACTACCTACTAGGTTACGGCGACTTTCTTGCTTTTACATCGTTTAACATTAAAATTATAAACAAAAGCTACAAAAACAAAAACAAAGAACTTGTTTACAAATTATCGCACTGCGTAATATAACAACAAAATGCAGAATAAAAAAATGATAAACAAGTAAACAAAAATATACCAACAAACACTACAAGAATAAATGTAAACAAAATACACAAACAACAATAATGAAACAACGATGTTTACATTTGTAGAGACCTCGAGAGGCGAAGCCATGAACATTCACATTCACGAACATTCATCAGGCTCTTTAAGTTGCCATATAAAAGGCAAGGGAAAGCAGCCAACTAAGTCAGTAAAAGTTCAGTCAGTCTTGTGTGAAGACGCGGTGTGTTTGAAGAGAGTAGTAGTGGTTTGAGGATATCCGTTACAAAGATCTGTCGAACGATTGGCAAGTGATTGTTAGCGTTTATGCAAAATAGTGCAAAGTGGAATAACAAACAAAACAATTGTTGTTGTTTACATCAAGTTGTGAACATTGGCACACAGAATTGTAAGAACAATAAAGAATTTAATTAAAACTAATTACAAATTTATTTTTATTTTATTTAAAATCTACGAGCTTATATTTTAAACATTTTTAAAAGGACATGGAAACTCTCATGTGAGTTTCTATAACGAAGGACATGTAACTTTAAAACGAAGGTAACTAGATGAACATCTTCTTTGTCATTATCCGGTACTTAAGTGCTTGAGGTAAAGGAGGTGGAAGGCGAAAAGACTTGACATCACTTTTAGAAGATTAGAAAGTTGGCAAAACTGGACTGCGATCGTTGAAAATAAGAAAAGATTGCGCAAGATAAACGGGTATAAAAGAATTTTGTTATGATTCTTTGCTTTAAGCTGAAGCTTTATGAAGGAAAAACGACCATGTGAGCCATTGAACTCATTAAGTCTTTTCGGGGTTGAATAACTTTCAACTTCAAATCATTGAAACTACAAGGGAAGGTATATAATATACAATTAAGAGCCAGTAACAGCATAATTTTTATTCCAAATATTTAATCATAGAAGATTACAGCTTTCTGAAAATTTTATGCAAAAAAAATATTTTAGAAAATAAAACCATGGGACACTTTATTTTCAATTTTTAACCATAATTTTATTGCAACAATTTTTTTTACATACACATCTGTAGCATTCTTTTTAGTCGTATTTCATAAATTGTTTTTAAACCCCTTTTTTTGCTCACTTTTTTATATTTTTGTTTTTATTTTTATTATATACGGATATTTATAACTCTAATACAGTTTTGCACTTGTATGCAGTTTATTATCGGCATTTATCACGCACACTGAGCAATATTTACTACACTCGTACAACAACACACAGAGTGAGTGGCAGTCAGAGCACCAGCTAAACATGCAATGCCAGGACAAACAAATTTTTTCTAATAAAAAATAGAAATATTTGGAAAAAAGTTTCGTATTTTTTTGGTGTTGAAAAGAACTGATAAATAAATGAAAAAAAAAACACAGGAAATATAAAATAAAAATAAACTGTAATAGCGGCCTACATCAGAGAGGATAAGTTAATTGGGTTTATTGGATAATGTGTTAAGAGAAAATATCAATTGAGCCGTTTATTTAGGGGGGAATTAGAAGAGGCTTAATATTTACAACAAAATCTTTTATTAGAAAGATAATTTTTTCCTGATTAGTTTGAAAAGATCCTCCACCTATATCTATCTTCCCTTTCTCTTAGTATAATTTTCAAAATTTCTTTTACACCTTCAAAGAAGTGCCATTCAAGTGCCATTAGCTGCTAGGAAGCTACTCTCCTTGTAATTTCACTTGCCTTCAATTCTCACATGACCCGGAGTCTCAGCAGAAGATTATCCTATTTCCCTTTTCGATTTCGTAGCCACTTCTCTATTTTGAAGTTATTAGTTTCGAGTGCTCGGATTGGAACCTGACAGTCACATAATGTTACTATAACTGATCCTCTGTACTCACTGTCCATGTTAGAAGGTACCAACGAGTTTTCTCATGGTTTCAGAATAATTCAATATGCATACATACATACATAATTGCCTATTACAACCCTTCAGTCAGGATCACGGTCTAGCTTCTCACACCACTAATTTTGCGTGTGTGTTAATTTCATATATATGAGTGGCGGGACCTACAGTTTAAAGTCGACTCCGAACGACAGATTTTTGAGAAACTTTTTCATTTTTTTGTTTACTCTCAGAGATTTTTGTCAGAATTCTGCTGAGAGGGAGTCGCCGAAGAAATATTTTTCCATATTTCGTTTTGATGTCTGACCTAGGGTTTGAACCGTGGCCTTGCGTCTAATAAGCCAACACACTACCTACTGGACTACGGCGACTACATAATAATAATTCAATATGTTGACAATTTCTGTTCTCCTTATGATAAAGATTTGTCCGCTGCTTAAAAAGATTATGTGGCCTACAGATTGTTCTATTCAAGTGTAGTTGCGAGGCATTTCTCAAAATCGTACAGTACCAGTAGACTCTGGTTTTGATTGAAGGTGGAACTGTCAACCACTTAATTTATTTGGGAAGCTTATGAACCTCATATAAAACTTGTTTCTCACTATCCTACTCATAGCCTTCAAAGCTCTGATCCTTACTTCTATGTGCAATGGGCTTAAATCCTACATAGTCAAAACGCTGCTGAAGGACAGGACAGGTTCTCATAGCGCCACAGTTTTTCACTTGCTGCTGTATCTTGCTGTATTGTGTCTAACGCCATCTAAACTCTTTCATATTCGTTCTGTCAACCCAGTCGCTGTAATCTATTCCTGAGTGCGTTGGCTTATTAGAGGTGAGCCTGGTGTTCAAACCTCAGCTCAGGCATCTCGAAATATTAAAAACAAAATATTTCTTCCGCGGATGTTGAGTGAAGGACTATAAACACAGTATGAGATTTTAGAAAAATATTGAGTAAAATGACTTTTAATATTCCATGGTAAAGTCGCCGTAATCTAATGGGTACAGTGTAGGCCACACATGAACACACACAATGTGGTTGGCGTGCGCAGCTAGGTTGTAATTCTGAATAAAGGGTTGTAATGACTGAGTGAACGGTTGCAATGTACATAAGTCGGCTGTCTATAAAGTATTGTCCCCTTGAATAAAAATTTGTTCACCATGCATAAGTCCTGGGTTATCAGCTTTACCTACATGGCATGTTTAGCCTTTTCTGAAGTGGTCTCTGAATGTGGCTTTCATTTCAGTTTAGTCTAAACTAAAACTGAGCTCTGCCTTGAAATATCTCACAGAACATTGTCACATGTCATGAATCTCTTTTCTGTACTGTAAAGATTTTGGAATGGACTAGACCAAAAATACCAACACCTTACGTTCAATATTTTAGAGGCTACTCGAGACTGTAGCACACTTCTTGACTCTTATTGACCAACGATATTTTTCAACCAAATTTTTCATTCAACTTTCCAGAACTGCAATCACTGCATGCTCAGGGTATAAGTTTCATACTCTCTGTCTAAAATATTATGAGTATTTGTATCGAGTTTGTCTACAAAAATTTGGTTAAACTCTGATTGTTTAAAATGCTTTAGTTTTTGTTGTTGTTGCTGTTGTTTTTTCCCAAATACTCATACTATTGCACTAAAAACTTTCACTTACTAAAGCTTAGATAAATAACTTTAACTTGTTGGAAATTTTTTCATTTTTTCCATTTTTTTGATACAGAATTTTTGTAACAAAATTCGGAGTTTTTTTTGCTTTTGTAGCCTCAGAACTCATGCATTTGAAATGGAATTGCAATAAAATAAATAAAAACTTTTTGATGACTTTGTCATTTTGTTTTGCACACTCATACATACCGAGAGAGAGAGAGCGAATACTTTTTCTATAAATTTGCACAGTAAAACGAGTAGAAATGTTGCATAAAAAATAAAAACAAAATAGAAAAATAAATAAAATGAAATAAATTTTGTTGTGTTTGTTGTTTAATTGACTGCAAGTGAATTGTTGGTTTTTAGAGAAATTAAAAACTGCTCCAAATAATTGATAAAAAAAATTATAAAAATTCAGCAAAAATTTTGTGTAAAAATGTGCATAAAATAGGAAAATAAAGATTAACTGGAAATTAGCAGACGATTTGATTTTAATTATTTAAAGAATTCATTTGGAAACTTTAATTAAATTTAGGATAATGGTGGTTAAAATAGTGGTGAAGTGAAGCAAAGCATATGAATGGCAGATTTTATTGCAATGAATTCTTAGGAATTTTGCATAAAAGGCTGGAAATTTTGCATCCCATGTAACGTTAAATACATATATAATTGGTCATTACAACCCTTCATTCGGGGGTTACGACCTAGCTTCTCACAGCTTATGTTGTGTGTGTTAAGTTTATACAGGAGTGGCGGAAGTTGACTCCGAACGAGAGGTTTCTGAGAAACATTTCATGGTAATTTTATTTACCTCTCAGGATTTTTGCCAAATGAGTGCTGGGAGTCAGTTGCCGAAGAAATATTCTTCATATTTCAGTTTGCTGGAGATGTCTGACCAAGGGAGCCTAACGTCTAATAAGCCTAAACTGTACCCATTAGTAGATTTCTGGCAAAAATCTGATAGTTGTTGCCAGAAATCTGCTGAGAGGCAGTCACCGAAGATATATCCTTTCATATTTGTTTTGCTGGAGTATCTGACCAGAGGTTTGAACCATGGCCGCACGTCTAATAAGCCAACACACTAACTACCAGACTACGGCAACTTCAATGATGGATTTATATTTGTTTAGGTTACATAAGTTTGGGAGACCTCCTTGAAAGAAAGGGTCTCAGTTAGGCCAGCATATAGGTCCATTGTGATACTATAATCAGTATTCAAGCCGAGAATGTAACATTCCTTGAGGAATGTTATTGAAACAGTCTTACTATTGCAGCACTTTTTGTATTACACAACTCGCTGCAGGATGTTCGTAAGTGAGAGGATAGAAACATCCATTTCTTATGACAAGAGCTAACAAATGGCCTGACATGTGGTAAAAGACGGCCTCTTCCTCCTTCTCAGACCCAAAGCTTCCGAAGATGTTGTTTATATGAGTTTTAGGTTTTATTGCATGACAATCAATAGGTCTGTTACCCATTTTTTATTAGGCAGCTCGTTAAATGATATCAGAAAGTGAGTGGGCAAAAACGTTTGTCTTTTCATTGCCGTCTTTTTCTAGCCAGCCTCCTGCGGAAGTCATTTGTCGGAATGCCAAGTTTTTTGGCTACAGTCGTTCATGAGAATCGCTTTTGTGCGCTGGCAATCCAATTTAAAGATGGCAGTGAGACGATACTCTTTTTATCCATGCATTTCCAGAAGATTCTAGTAATTTACACTATTGCGGCCAACGAAATTAATTTTCACCGTAGACCGAGTGGTATCTAAAGCAATCAGAATACATATATCTTGTAACGTATTGGAAATTGCGAATTCCTTGATCTTATATAAGAGATTCTTTTGAATGATCTGCAACTTCATGTCAGGGACGTACATTGAAACTACGTTCGTTACTGATTTAATCGAAGCCAGGCTGTCCGAATTAAACAAGAGGCTTTCAGGGAAAATCCTGCCGCCCAACAAGTATTTCATTTTTATGATCATCATGTTGTTGATGTTATCCTCTCTGTAGAGCGGTCAGAGATGGATTATTTGAAGGCGATTACATTTTTTCATCTCCATCCTGAATCAAATCTGATTTACAGTCAGGAGCAGTAAACCCACTACATCATCTCGCTCACTGTACGAATATTGGATTTTTTTTTTGAGTCATCCGTTTATAAGGATGTCACTACAGCCTTTTATTGAATCAATCATGTGCCAGGGTTTTTAAGCTTGTCGTCGATGTAATTTACATCGACTTTATCCTGAGTTTCTGGCGTCAGAATATTAAAAGGAATCTGATTGTGAATACAGTTGCAAGGATTGAATATCTTAACACATGAACCAGTTGGTTTGTGTCACCTTATTTTTATTTGGAGTAGAAGTATTGTTCGCCGCTTGTCTGACTTTGTTAAAGAGATGGACTTGATAAGTACTTCTACAGAAGGCAACATCGTAAACTTTATAACTGGCCACTGCTTGATAGGACTTCTGAGAGAAAAATGAATTCCTCAAATAACAATTTCAGAAGAAGTTGCAAGATTACTAAACAGTATGCTTGGATGGTAATAAAACGTCGCCAAACATCGCTGTCATCACTGACCATCTCTGGGGTATACCGCAGCTTAGTTTGTAAATTAAAAATTATTTCTCTTTCTAATCAGCACAAGGTTAATCGAGCTCCTGGTATAGTAAGCCCTTTGACCATGATATATGTAGTTATGGTACTTTATTCTGCTGAGGTTAATGAGTTTAAAATTTTGAAAGAATTTTGAATTCTGTGAGTATTTATTAGCTTGTCATGCTATTCCCCGTCAGCTGAATTTTGCCTTATTCTTGTGAAAATTTTACAATTTTATTTCAAAGTTTTTGTAAAACTTTAGTGTCGTATTTCGTTTAATAATTCAATTCAATTTGAAAAAAATTTTGTTTCTTTCTCTCTGTCTCGCTCTCTCTCTCTCTTCAAAAACCAAATTCAATATTTGCTTTTAATAGAATCATTTCGTTCTGCTTGCTTCTTTTCTCTTTCACTGAACACCAGCAATAATTTTGTATAAAAGCAGAGGGTTGAGAAGCTTTAAATAATTTTAATGCTGCCATACAAACACGTAGAACTGCAAGAAATAAGCGAATGTAAGTCAGTGAAGAAAACATACAGAAACCAAGAATATTTGTCATCATTTCACATGTGGTAGAACGTTAATTCATTTTATTTTTTGTTTCTTTTCTCTTATGCTTTTTGTTGTTGTTGTTGTTGTTGTTGTTGCTGTTGTTTTTGTGTTGCCAAAAGAAAGATTCATTTATTCTGTGCTGTCACACACTCTCAAATGAACACATAAACTTGTACACGCTGTGTTTATTCTTCGTGTTGGTGAAATGCAATTCACATACTTCAGCAAATGAAGTACATACTCACATACATATGCGTACGGCATGCATGGGAATGTTGAAATTATAAGAGTTTGGAAGTTATTTCTCTAGGATGAGATGAATTTCTTATAAATTTGAATTTGGTGGATTACTTACACAAGCCAACTGGTCTCTGTAATGAGACATACAGTCCCTGTGTTGAGACATTTAGTCCTTGCAATTGTATGCACAATTAGATTATCATTAATTCTCGTACGGCAGATGTAAAGTACATCGACTAAGCGACTAAACAGCGTATAAACGTGTGTAAAATCCAATATTCGTACATTGCCACAGATCGAGTATTGTTCTTGACTGTAAACCTGGTTTGGTTCAGGAAGCAGACGAAAATATGTTTAAAATTTAATACACTTTAATCCCATCCAGATTTGACCCCTCTTCAGAAGTCAACATCTACAACAATCATCATATAAAGGCATAATGCTTGTTAGGTGCTAGGACTTTTTCTGAAAAGCCTTTGTTTTGCTCGACTCATGCTTTATTTCTAGGAAGACTTTTTTTAAATTTATAATTGACTAAACTGCCGTAGTTGCGGTTTAGTGGGTAGTGTGTTAGCTTATTAGACGCAAAAGCCTGGGTTCGAGCCCCAGGCCAGGCATCAAACACAAAATACAAATGCATTTTTTCGGCGACTTCCTCTCAGCAGATTTCTGGCAAAAACTCTGAGAGTAAATAAAAATTGCCATGAAAAGTTTCTCAAAAATCTGTCGTTCGGAGTCGACTTTAAACTGTAGGTCCCACCACTCAACACACAACATAAGTGGTTTGAGAGACTAGGACGTCGTACAATGGGCCAATTCAACCTCTGGGTACTGTACTTGTCTTAATTGACAAGTACACGTCCTCTAACCTAACCTAGCTCTCTTGCCATCAACATAGCTTTTCAAATCTGTTGCTTGCAATCGACATTAAATGTCCCTTTCACTCATTATTAAAATTATCACACACAACATTGTTGGTGAGAGAAGTTAGAGCGTAATCTATACTCCTTGGTTGTTATTGCTAATAATACATGTAATGCATGTATCGGGTGGGCCATCTATCGGTTTAGATTTGAGCCATCGATTATTTCGAATGACAATACTTATACCATTCTATTCTGTCACAAAATTCAGTATATTATCTCCACAGAACGCAATGAATCGATTTACGCTTGAGCAAAGTTGGGATCTATTGGACCAACGAGAAACTGCACGATAATGTTGTTCATGGTATTGATGTGAACGATGTTTGGTGTCAACAGGATGGTGCAACTTGCCACTCATCTCATGCCACAATTAATTTATTGTCTCAAACGTTTGATGGCTGTTTAATTAGCTGAAATGATGATGACAATTGGCCGCCAAGAAGCTCCGATTTGGCACCATTGGACTATTTTCTGTGGGGCGCCGTTAAAGAAAAGTATTATGTCGACATATCATTTGAAGGCCAACGTTCGTAGTGCCGTTGCCGAAATACGACCCCACACACTCGAAAAAGCGTACGAAAATTGGTCCCTTCGAATGAGATACTGTGAGGCCAGCCGCAGCAGTCATATGAATGCAATAATATTCCATTTCTAATCGGAACAATTGTATTCCACAACAAATGAATAAATTTGTGCACAACTTCAAACCGTTTTTGTTTTATTGCATTTTTAAAGTTAAACTTTTAAATTGCCCACGCGTTATTATTATTGACGCAGAGACGTGTCATATTAAGGTGATCATACAATTTATTGTACTGCTCTCAATACCTATAACATCTTCTCCAACCCTTTCGTCCTGACAAATTTCAGGATATTGTTCTCTACACAGCATCTGAAATGCTCTTTGATTTTTTCTTCAGATATGCATTGGAGCCTTGCAGGTTCCAAGAATGTGTTCCAATGCTATTGTCGTCAGAATCCTTTTTTATTTCTTTATAAACCACTATCGCACTTCATTTTTCCCATCCCTGTTGTTTATAAATTTAAAAATTATCGATTCATGCAACACAATACTTTTATAAGACAAATAAGCAATAAAAAAAGTAAACATTTTCATTTATTCCAATATGCTCGTAAAACTCAACCTCTCATACCGCCCTCTCCCATCCTCTCTCTCTCTGTGCAATGTTACTCCCTTTTTATATCCTTTTTCAGCAAATGTTTCTAGAGTCTTCCGTTTTTATTTTTTTGATTTTATTATTGTCGATTAAATAATCATCGCATATGCGCACATGTGTCACATAAATGTTGGTTATTAGTATGTTCTTGCATGCTTTTCCCATTTTCTGTGGCAGTTGCATGTAGAAAATAAAATAAAAAATTTATTTATTTATCTATGCAACTGCAATATCTATGAGAAATTCTTCGTTGTTTTTACATTTTTTTGTTTTGTTTGTTTCTGTTCCTTTTAGCGCGAGAAGATTAAGTAATTTCACCTCGAACCTCAACATAATAAATGAATGTTGGCCACACACAACATAGTAGCAGAGGTTTCAAAAACATCAGCGGTTGGTGTATTGTAATTACTATTTGGGTTACCATTTAATTGTCACTGAGAAGGGGAATTTATTAGATTACTTATGTGCTGTATTCATATCTACTTGGGACATGGTAATCTGCTACATAGTATTGTTGTGAGTAATAAAGTGAATAAGTTTCAGCATTAATTTCGACGGTGTATTACTCCTTATAATAAAAACCCGTGTAAAATTATAATTTCGAAGAAGGTTCCAAATTATCATTCACTTTAATTTTACATGTTTTCAACCACTTTATGAAAAGTTGTAAAACTAATACCTTATGCTTCATAAGAATTCTCTTCGGAAACGAGCTTACTAAGATTCTCTTTTTTATTATTTTATTATCATTTCAAGTAGATTTAATTGATCACAAACTTCTGAAAGTCTCTTTACCCGATATAATCAGTGCGAAATAAAATCCATTAAAAGGTTTCCATAGACAATACAACATAAAAAACTATTTTTTTATTTTTTTTTTATTTATTTATTTTATTTTATTTATTTAAGTCTATGGAAAATCCTTACAGACTATTACATTTTATATTTCAATTCATTTTATATATCAATTCAGAATTATTATTATTATGATTTCAATTCAAAAAATAAGTTAAAAAAGAGACATTGCAATTGTTAATTAAATGTGTTTAATTGTAAAATTATATCCTTTTTAATGGATTCCATACTTTTATTAAAATCTATATGAAGATACAGACTATTAAAATCATTACAGATTCTACGAAATGGATCGAAGTTCGCGTAGTTAACTGTGTAATATTTTATATTTAAGAAATTATGGTATCTTGTCGGACGAACAGGTACTTTTATGGAAAGTTTTTCTAGAAGAAATTGAGAGTTAAGCAGTTAAAAAGCGAGATATTTATGTGAAGTTAATAAACTTTTCAAACCATCTTCATATACTCATAGAACATTAGCAGACAAACAACAGAGCAGACAAAAAATTTTTAGTAGTGTTTTCCAATTTCAAAAATTAATAGAATTTAATCTCCTCCACATAATCCAGCCCTGACCCCTCTCCAGAGCGAATAACATCAATAACGATCATCATATAAAGGCGCAATGCTTGTTGGGTGGCAGCATTTTTTTTAAACCCTCTTGTTTAACTCGGATAGGCAGTTTCAACAACCATCTTTGTCATAAATGCCTACGATTTCTCCGGAAAATTTCGGAACTTTCAAAATTTACTCTTTTATGGGTTCCAGAAAATAGATATGTTGTTGGAAATTGTACTGCAGCTGAACTGACAAGGGGCAATACGCTGCTCACAATTTTTCAAGGCACCGATAGGACTTTGGGTATTATATACACTTTTACCAGGGGTTCAATCTCCTTGTCAGCAGAAGGTAGACTCTGCTGGACACATTGACGCCTCCGTTCTATAACATTCTAAGTCGAAAAAGTGTGTTTTGAGTTATGAGCTCTCAAAGTTTGCGCGCGACATACGACCATATGGATATTCGAAGTAGATTTATTCCTATAACTTCGGAACGGATCGGCGCATCTTAACCAAATTTTGACAGTATTTAAGTTAGAGAACGTAGAATTTAAAAATACAAGAACATGAAAAACGTTCTAAGAACGTTATAGAATGGAGGCGTCGACATGTGGGTAAGAAGAGGACGACAGTCTCACTTTTATCCTTAAATCATATTGCCCTCCAGCACACGATAGCAATCCTCATGGACCACTGTTGCCGAAAGGTATGGCATTCTGGCAAATGACTTCTGCAGGTGGCTGTCTTTCTTCTAATGTATCAGATCCCCGTACTTGCAATGAAAAGACGAAGGTTTTTGATCTCTCACTTTCTAACATTATCGACTGAGTTCTCAAATATACATACATAATTGGTCATTACAACCCTTCAGTCAGGATCACGATCTAGTTTCTCACACCACTTATGTTGCGTGCGTTAATTGTATACATGGGTGGCGCGACCTACAGTTTAAAGTCAACTCCGAATGACAGATTTTTGAGAAACTTTTCATGGTAATTTTATTTACTCTGAGAGTTTTTGCCAGAAATCTGCTGAGAAGAAGTCGCCGAAGAAATATTTTTTTCATATTTTCGTTTTGATGTCTGACTTGTGGTTTGAACCGTGGCCTTACGTCTAATAAGCCAACACTCTACCTACTAGACTACGGCGACTTTAAGACAACGCCGTCTGCAGAACTTATTACCGTTTATTTTGGTTTCTGCAATAATACTATTGAACTCTACTTCGATTCCCAACCGAATAAGTGAGAAGTTTTAGTTGAAAAACATACGAAAAAAATTCGATTCAATTATACGAAACTGTTATAAAATTGTATAAAGTACACACTAACACTTTAACACCATTACATCATTTTTCAAGCCTCATTTAAATTACAAAAAATATTTCCGCTTTCCCAGCATCAATTCGTCTTTTTTCTTAGTCTCCTGGATGCCTTACTGTAGCACATAATAACATTTCAGCAAATGCAACAATCATAGCAACAGTCATTAAGTCATTGAGATGCAGTTTTGGCTTCCCATTATTCCTGGAGTGACAATCATCATGGCGGATAAACGAACACCTAAAATTTACCGTCTTTTGTTAAAAGAAATTGTGTCATGCCGAGCTCCATTATATTCAATCGTTGCAGCTTTACTAAGCGCATAAAAATTCTACAAAAAAAGAAAAAATCACGAAAAATAGAGAAGAAATACAAACAAAAATGTGTGTTAATGACAAAAGTGAAGATAATGAAAGAATAAGAGAAACTTCATTTTCAAACTGGATACTGATGTGTTTAACACAACTACACACATACATATGTATTTGAGTGGAGTAACTTTGTGCTGCAAGTGAAGTCTTTAAGGAACTAAAAGTATGGAGTGTATGTACCAAGCAGTCGTAGTTGAAGCATTTTTACTTTGAGGTTTTTGGGATTTTTCTTTTCCATTTTTTAAATTTTTTTATTTTTTTTTTATAGTTTAACCTCAAAGGAGTGTCAAATATTTAACAACGTTTTCTCACAAGTTATTTTACTCGCATTCATGCTGTTTTATTTATAATTTTTCTTGTGTTTTTTTTTTTTCATATTCCGGTTGTTTGTCTTTTACTTCAGTCGTGCATTTTCCTCATTCTTCATTAATCATGATGAGCGAAAATATTTTTACTGCGACATATTTGCATATGACAGGGTATATCAGAAGGAGGTGTGACTTACTAAAGGAGAATAATCGGCTCCAGTGTGGCGCAATGTTACATAAAATGGAGGTAAAATATCTATGAATAGCACAGGACAGTACATTATCGTAGAAGTCTTATATAAGATATGCCATAATGATATACAGAAAGCTTATAGGAAAATCCGGGCAATTCAATCCGATTATAAGGCATTGGGTGAACGTCATGTTGGTTAGACCCAGAGTAACATATGGGGCAGTTGTCTAAGAAGATAGAAACAATTTATGAAAAATCTCAATTGGACAAAATATAAAGACTAGCATGTGTAGGTGTGACAAGGACAATGAGAACCTGACATCTGCTGGATTTAAGTCCACTGCACACTGGTAGTGTAGACCAAAACCTTGGTGTCTATGATTAGTTTGACAAGTCTTATATGAAATACATTAAAGGATTTCCTGATCTAAGGAATCAAATGGCTGACGGCTCCCTCTTTTACTGTTCTTTGGACAAAACTAGTAGCTTCTTTGACTTTGGGAAGTGCTTCGCAACTGTCAAGATAACAAGCTGGAGGTTTACTGCAACACTAAGACTTAAGGACATAGCCGTAGTCTGTTTAACAGAAACATTTAAATCTGTAGCTGGTTTTAGGTAACCTTTCTTACACAAAGCCGACAAGCTATTGGGATGATTTTTAAAACTGTTAAAGCCTTTGAGTAGGAGAGACTTTTATGTCAGGCAAGATTTAGTTTTAACATATTGGATTTGCAGATCGATACAAAAATCTTTTTTCTTTTTTACTGAACTTAAGAAAATTGTAGGCGTCAAGTGTAGTAGCTTCACGAGGCGTTATTGAAAAATTTATTGGAGGTCTACATATTATTTGTTGACCTATTCATATGGTGTTTACCTTTTGCAAGTGACACGACCAATATTTTTTCTTTTTATCGTTTTTTCATTTTTATCGGTGTTTAACAAAAAATATCACGAACAACCCATACAACCGCAAAACGATTTCTTTACAAACTAACACATCGTTTTGTAATAATCTATTCTTACGTGCTTATAACTTATGCGAAACATAAACTTGTTAATGTCAAAATGTAAAGTAAGTCTTGTTATCTCTGAAAGCAGTGCCTTAAAAGAATTAATTCTTAAAATATAAACAACATTTTCAATAACGTGTTAACCGTATACGATACGTGTTTGTATCAAATATGATACATTTCAATTTTTTAGACTACATAACTTTAATTCAGAAAAAGTTAGATGCCTGATATTTTTATAATTCGTTAGTATTGTTATCGTCATTATTTTAAACCAAATAAGAAAGAAAATTTCAAACAGGACTTAAAAAATTCAACAACTTCATAATACTATCTTATGTATCATTTTTGATACATACGACTTTCCTAGAGATTTTTGGTGGTTTTTGGTTTTTTTAAGATTTCAAAGATTTTGTAAAGTTTTATCGTAAATAATACAATATTTATGGTTTTTAAGAAAGTATGGAAAGTTAAGTTTTGGATGAAAGTGGAAAAGTTGAATTTTTGATATGTTCCTGATATTGATTGAATTAGTCGTAGTCTAGTACGTAGTGCGTTACCTTATTAGAAGTCAGACCAAGGTTCAAACCTCAGGTCAAACATTTCCAACTTATAACGAAAGGTTGTAATGGCCGATTAAATATGTACATATATATGTAATATTCCTGCTGCTAAAGGCTTTCAAGAAGAAGAGGATAGAAGCTCGTCTTATGAACTGAGGAAAGTATGACAACAGGATTTTTATCGCCACAGATGTTACTACTTCGAACAGAACAAACTGCTTTTAGTAGTTTGGGATGAAAAATATTACCAATTTTCACGCAGATTGCTAGCAGCTGTTTCTTGAAATGTTGTAGAGTCTTTCTTACTGCTCTTCTAATATTTATCTCATATGACAGACAAACATTAGAAAAATGTGTTTCGTCCCATGTTTTATTACAGATGATAATATTTCGGTCCACTACGTACGTATGAGATAACTGAATCATTCGCTTTGATAATGATATACTTACACCTATTACGCCTTTTCAAAAATGAACTAAAAGTCTTCCAGCCTTTAATAATCATGCTTAAAGCATTTTTTGGAATTCGAATGAAAAGAAAAAAAATATTTATTTTAATTTTTTGTTCGAAAATTTTAACCATTTTCATAAAACTTTTCTCACACAACTTGTAGTTTTATGTAAGAAATAATACTGTATAAATAGTTTGTGATTAGCTATCATACTTTCAGAGCAGCTCATATATCCTTTTTTTTAAGATTTTTAAAAATTTAATTTTTTGTTGCCTAAAATGTAAGAAAATTAAAGAAAATATATTTAAATAATGATGCTTATGATTTATGTTTCTTTTTGGTATATTTTCATCTCAAATTAAAGTTTTTTAGTAACAGAATTCAAAAACTTCTTAGTTATATTGTGAAAAATGAAAATTACCTCCAGCGAAGTCCGATACTTAATGATGGAATACTTACAGTAATTGTTAGAGAAATTAATTTAAGGATATTTGTATAAATCAAGCTTCATAAAGAGATTTTCGGAGTAATGCTTGTTATTGATTCATGTTTTCTTTCCTTTTGTTTTGTTTTATTACCTTTTCAACTCATATGTATTTAATTATGTCGCTGTAGATTAGTAACTAGTATGTATCAAAAGTGATACATAAGCTAGAATTATGAAGTTTTTTTACGACTCCATCTACGGTTAAGTAACACATCAACTAGAAGGTATTGTTTGGGCTTATTAGAAGTGAGGTCAAGGTTCAAATCCCAGATCGGACATCTCCAGCCAAAACAAGTATGAAAAAATATTTCTTCGGCGACTTCTTCTCACTAGATTTCTGCCAAAAGCTCTGAGAGTATTTCAGTTCTCGTTCAGGGTCAACTTTAAACTGTAGGTCCCGCCACTCATGTATAAAATTAACACACACAACGTACGTGGTGTTAGAAGCTAGCCGTATCCAGACTGAATGGTTGTAATGACCAATTATGTATGTAGCAGCAAGCAACTCAAATACTATTACGGCAGTACCCAATAATTATTTTAGATATTGAAGGAAGTACTCAAGTAAATTGCTTGGTTTCTTATAGCTATCTTTACTACTTAGACCACTCAATACCAACATGAAATAAAAACAGCTCTAATGTACAGGGAAATAACACCAGAAGTATTGGCTCTTTTGATTCCATGTTGCTTGTGTCGCATTGTTACAATGTGGAAGTGAAAGCATTGCCTCTACTTCTTCTATCTCATAAAGAATTTACTCCTTCAGTCAGTGATGACAACAGAGTAGTATACAGAGCCACATCCGCTTGAAAATTGTGTGAGTTTGTCTGCGCATACATTTGCCAGAGTATACTGGTTTATTTATTCCTGTTCATGTGTTTTTAGGCATCTTGTTGAAACTCTATTGTTTATCAAAGATGCCACATGAACTCTTGCTACTGCAACCAATAACAACAATGAATTACTTACTATTGTAAGAGTAAGAGTATCTGTATGTAGAGACACATGCGTTTATGTTGTATTGTTTGTCTTTGCCACAGTTTTTACTCTTTTTCTTAAACATCTCAGCAGCGATTACGTTACTTTCTTCTGATAAATTTTTCTTCTCTACTGGGGGAAAAACTGAAAAAAAATTCCAAATTGAACATTACATTTACTAACAACTGTTGCTGTCTTGTTGTCTTATTTTTTTTTCTTTTTTTTTCTTTACATAGATGTTGCAACTTATTTGCTACTGCTATTAACGCAATACCAACAACAATAGCAATAGAAATAGCAACAGCAATAGCAATAGATAGTAACAAATAAAGTGTAATATGGAAAACAACATCATCATTTCTTCTTGTATTTGTCTTTAATTTAACGTGAAATTGAAAAATTGTTACAAGTGGCAGCATGTGTCTTATCCTGTGCTGCAAGTCTTTGTTTTTTTTCTGTTCTGTCTTCTGTTCGTTCATTGTGTGACACATGAATGATGTGTATAAGACGTTGCAGTCACGTACTGAATTATCTTTTCCTTCATTCAATACCAGCCAAAAGCGCAAAAGTTCATTATTTTTCTTGCGTTCATACTAAGAATAGACAAACTTTCGTAAATTGTATTCGTTTATTTTCCTCTACTATCGATAGATAGATAGATAGATGATGTTATTATTATAGAGAAAAACGAAAGGATGGGAAATTCTATTTATTAAAGTTCAATAGAATTTTCTTAAAAATTTTTTTGTATTTTTGTAAGAATGAAATTTATTTAAATTTCTTTAAAAGAAAGATAACAAAAAAAAGGGGGAAAAATATTAATGCCGAAGTGAAACATTTCTGCTACAAATTTGCTACAAAATCAAAACCAAATTAACTGTAAGTAGAATTATAAAATATATTGAAGCAACTATGCTTATTTAAAAACCCGCTTTTGATGCACAATACCGAAGCAAAGCCGATAATTTTTTCATACAATACAATCTAAGCGTTAAGTTTGAATTTTATACGATACTTGCCAAACTAATCGATATCTTAAGTCTCCGACTGGTAGTATGTACCACAACATTAATGCCATTTGATACGCCTGCAAAGCAACAATTAGCAGTATTCTACTTGGACCAAAAAATTTCAAATGAAACCTTGTGAACTAGGGTGCTTTTTAAGAATTAGCTCGCCTGGCCATGCAGTAGCCTACACCAGAAGATGCCGATTTTGGCAAAAAAATCTTTTCAGATGAAGCTCATTTTGATCTTGGCGGGTATGTAAACACAGAAAACCCGCACGCATACATTGAAAAGCCGACGCACCCAAAACAAGTCACTGTTTGGTGCGGATTTTGGTCCAGAGGCATAATTGGGCCATTTTTCTTCGAAAATGAGCAAGGAGTGGCCGTTACAGTCAATGGCGATCGTTATCGGCCCATGTTGAACGAATTTTTGTTCACAAAAATTGAAGAGGAGGATATTGGCAACATTTGGTTTCAACAGGACAGCGCTACGTGCCACACAGCCGAAGCTACACTCGATGTTTTGCGCCCTGTTTTTGAAGATCGCATTATCAGCTGCAGAGCTGATGTCGTTTGGCCACCTCGTAGCTGCGATTTGACACCGTTGGACTATTATTTGAGGGGTTCCGCCAAAGATAAGTGTTACTCCGACAAGCCAGAGACAATTGACGCTTTAAAGGACAATATTCGTGAAGTCATTGGTGAAATACAGCTGCACACAATCGATAATGTTCTTAAAAATTGGACCGATCGTGTAGGCTACTGCATGGCCAGCCGATGCAGCCATTTGAATGAAATTATTTTCCATTATTAACCGGAACGATTGTACTTTCAAATAAAAAAAGAAATTTGAGAAAATATTCAGTAGTTATTTTTAAAGCATTTTCAAAAAAAAAAGTTATTTGGTGGACCCTTTACAAGACAGCATATGTCATCCATCACATGTGTCCGACTCACATTTGAATTATTTTACACCAATATTTCCAATAAATATTTACGTTTGGTGAAAATGTTGGTTTCAATATTAGCCTCCAATGCTTCAACAGTTATTGATTTGTCGGAATAAAGTAATCCAGTGCACCAAACTTTTTTCTAACTATTTTACCCAGCCAGTTGAACATCAGTAGCATTAAGAGGTGTACCATACCATAATACCAAAACCTCGTGCCACTTCAGAAACTTTTTTAATCAGTTGAGCTGAAACGTTCGTAAGCTAACACACAGAAGGCGCAACTATCGAGTCTTCTGAGAAATCATTTGTCATTTATACAATAGGTTTTGTCAAATCGCAATGGACGGAAACGTTTTCTTAAAATGGATGTTTTGTTTGGGAAAATTAGAAATGAGCCCCATTTGTGAATAAATGGGTATGTGAACAATAACAAAAATCCACCGTTTGGCATGGATTCAGAGATTCGTAGATTCCGTCATCGATCCAATTTCTTTGGGGACGAAGTTGCCCATACCGTGACTGCCAACGGCGAGCACTTATAGGTCAAAGGTTACCAACTTCTTTTGGCCTGATTTCGAAGATCGGAATACTAACGACATGTGTTTTCAACAAGACGGCTCTACATGGCATAAGGCTTAAGCCACATTAAATATTCTGCACGAGCGAATATTACCGTCTCACTTGGAGGTGATGTGAGTTGGCATAAAGCGCTGTTAGGTTTAAGTCCCCTTCACATGGTTAGGAAAAGCAAACTTTAGGTCAATGGGAGGCCAGTCCAATATGAAATTAATAAGAGAATATCTGGACCTAAGGGCTCGATAGACTGGTAGCTCTCGGTAATAAGCGAGCGCGCGAGGGAAGCTTTCATGCGTTGAAAGAGCCAGAAATCTATGGAGTGGAAGTAAACGCTTGGAAAAGGATACTCAACGGATGGGATGCTTAAGTAAAGCAAAGTGGGTTTGAGAGAATTAAAATATTTTTTTTTGGGAAATTACAAACAGAGGAGATCTGAGTCGCGCATCAGACTATCAAGAAATAATAAGAGGTTTATAATCAATTTCTTGACAGGACACTGTGTAGTCTGAGTACACTTTTTAGAATAGGGGTTGTCTTAAAATCAACATTTAGATTCTGTGACGAAGAGAACGATTTATCGGAGGCATTGCAGGCCGGCAAAAAACACCGATCATACCAGGTACTGGGTAGGGGATTGCTGCTATTGAAACCAAATACTACTCCGACGTTTGTTATGGCAATATACTTGGAGAAGACATAGTAGGGAAACCCTATAAAGGTGGAAGTCAATAAAATAGATCGTACGGTCGCGGTACTATCCCTTCACTGCACTATTAGTAAACATAATGGCATCAATAGGTCTTTCAAATTAATAAAAAATGGCGGTGGTATATCACACCCATACATAACACAATTGACCATTACAAACCTTCAGTCAGGATTACGGATTAGTTTCTCACGCCACTCAATTTGTGTGTGTTAATTTTATATGTGAGTGGCAGGAACTACAGTTTAAAGTCGACTCCGAACGACAGATTCTTGAGAAACTTTTCATGGCAATTTTATTTACTCTCAGATTTTTTGCCAGAAATCTGCTGAGAGGAAGTTGCCGAAGAAATATTTTTTTATATTTTGTTTTGATGGTTGACCTGGGGTTTGAAACATGGCCTTACATCTAATAAGCCAACACACTACCTGTTAGACCATGGCGACTTCAATCACAATCACACCCACTTTGTTTATTTATTTATTTATTAATTGAAATACGAATTATATTCTAATTATATACGAGCGGAGTAACTTGACCATACGCTCGGTGTAGTGTCACAGACCACAGTCTTTGGTGGGAATCGAACCCACGACTCTCAGGCTAATAGTCTAGCACACTAACCACCAGACTACCAGGTCACCCCCACTTTGTTTTATTTTAATTTAAAGAAAGAAACCGCTTAAGTAAAGACCCTATAGTATTAGTTACAGCTTACAGCTTAATTTTACAGCTGATAGGCTATTAGTTAGGTCAGGTTAGGTCGGAGTGGTAGCTCTGTTATCACAAAGCTCACTTGAGTACGCATAGCGGCCCGTTGTGACGCCACGGGTGAACGCAGTCCCTGTACTAACCAAGTTCCACCAAAATCAGAGAAAAGGAAGAAGTTGGTCAACGCAAGGGCTGCACAGCAAAAGCACGACTACCCCGCACTGGAGAACCAGCCAGAAAGTTTGATGAACGAAGTTATATCCTTGATGTCAATAGATGATAGCTCCGTTAAGCTAACAAGGAATGGGGGAGCCAAATAACCTACACTCAGCGCCAAAAGTGAGTAAATACCACTGAAATAATTAATTTTCTTAAAATAGCAAGAAAAGTAAATGAGAATTGTCGAATAAATTTCCAACAATAAAAACGTTTATTTATTACTTATAAAATGTTAAAACAAAAACAACAATTCATGATAAAGGAACTTTTTTATACTTAAGAACAAAACTGTTTTATACTTAAGAACAAAAGTGTTGACTCACTTATGGCGCTCACTGTATATCTACACCCAGCAAGAGACGGGCACTGGCAAAGAAAGTGAACAACAGTCACCTCTTCCTCAGTGGACCTGCATCTAGGGGCTATTAGTTAGTGTGATTGAGCATTTTTGGCAGCAAGTTTCGTTAACTTTTGTTCGCCACTGTTAAGCAATTTGTTTTCTTACGACGATTAATAGGTCTGCATTAGACTTTTTAGTGATTTAAGATTGGTTTGGGTGATTGGTTTGGTCACTACACAATTCTATCGCCATTATCATGAAACCTAAAACTAACAAATGTGGTGTGGGGTTAAAAGCTGCTAATGCTAAAAGTATTAGCGATGTTGTGTACATTGTACTTAGCACAACATGGCATGATGTCTTCATAGATACTCTGTGAAGACATTTATGGCTTCTCATACAATTCAATTTGCAGCCTTATTGAATGTAATTATTACCCTCCACACATAAGTTTTTATCATCATTTTCATTTCATTGCTAAAATAAAGAAACAAAAAAAAAGAAAGGAAGAGAAAACAGAGGGCCTGTAATTATCAATAAATAAACTAAATGACCGTAATTGGGTTCCAATTGAATTAAATTTTAATTATGAAACATAAATTTTTACTTTAGATTAGTTTCCAGAGAGAAATCAAAAAAGGGGTTCTAATGAGTGAATTTGATTGATGGTTTGTTTATTGCAAGGGAAAACTTATGATGGGGATTATTGGCATACAAATGCAATAGAATTGAGGATAATAAGGAAATGGAGCAAATATTTTTTTTATGATGAATATTTTCATTTAAACTAAATTGCAAAATGGCAAAAGTGAAGAAAACTAAAATCAAAGAAAATCCATTTGAGTTTTATTTCGTTTTTCTTTTTCTTACTTTTCCATAAAATAACTGGCAGGGGAATGTCAAGTGGAAAATCTCGCACATCAAACTAGAAATTCTTCACCATTCTTTTGCGTGTGGCATTAGAGAGCAAGGATATATAAAAGCAAATGATTTAAGAAATTTTTATAGCCAAGTGTCATTTTTGTTAAATGTTTTAAAGAAAATAAGTTGGCAGTAAGAAAATCAGATTTTGAAAGAAAAGGAATCTAAGAGAATTATTATCATTGGAGAGTATAAAAAATAAAAAGAAAAAAAGTTCAAAGCAAGCAAATATAGAGAATAGTTTCTAAAGTTTCCAGTGACAAGTTTTTTTCTTTTTCCCCTGTACTATTGCAATACGTTAGATTTAGATAGAGGAGATATGCGTTGAACTTTACACAAATGATACTCAGTCAGTCATAAGACAAATACGATATTTATTTGGAAAGTTAACAGGACATTTAATATGTTTGAAATATTTAATGCCATATTTTATTTTCTCTCTCTCTCATTTTTTATTTCATAAGTTCATATTTTTGATATGAACAACGCTTTAATGCTTCTGCCTTAAATACGTTCTCATGAATGCTTGTGTAATGGCTTGGTGAGTAATGCAAACATTTTTTTGTGATTTTTTTTATTATCTTTAATGCACTCATTCTCTTTGTGTTTACTTGTTTCATTTTATGAAACTTTATTTCAAAATGGCATGTAAATAAAATACCAACAACAAATTAAATAAAAATGAAATCCATTAACAAAAAAATGCTGCTTAATGAATGCAATGATCTGCAAGTAAATCAGCCATTAAAACATCTCTTCCTCAAATAAGTATGATTTAATACGTTACACACGAATTCATTTCAATTTATAACCTGAAAGGCAGTGGCGCAGCTTAAACACAGGATTATGATTTTCACACAGGATATACGAATATGAATCCTGGTGCAAATTGTTATTCCGTTTAGAATTAAATTCTTTCGGTTGAAACCTTGTTAAATATTTATAGTGATAAATGACTACAAAATTATATTGAGTACCAGAATCTCAGAGAGAACACGAACTTCATATCAAAATTGATCCTAAAAAACGAATAAATTATCATCATAACTTTCGAATTTTGAAAGCCAGAAGCTTCAATCTCCTCCAAATAATACACCCATAATAAACGTCTGAACCATGATTTACTAATAAGGGATAACATTAATAATAAAGAATATCACAGAAAGATTTAGTCCTTCAGTCAGGATTACGACCTAGTTTCTCACATCACTTATGTTGTGTGTGTTAATTTTTTCATGAGTGGTGGGACCTACATTTTAAAGTCGACTCCGAAAGACTGATTTTTGAGAAACTTTTCATGGCAATTTTATATACTCTCAGAGTTTTTACCAGAAATCTGCTGAGAAGAAATCGCCGAAGAAATACTTTTTGTATTTTGTTTTGATGTCTGGCCTGGGGCTCGAACCCTGGCTTTACGTCTAATAAGTCAACACACTACCTACTAGACTACGGCGACTGCCACACAACTATACCCAAAGCAAAAATTCAATGTATTTTCACAAAGACTTGGTTTCAGGCAACAACCGTAGCATTTTACAGTCTGCTACAGTAGAACATGCTTGGCTGACTTGATAAATAAATATTGAAACATAGCAAAAGAATAATGAAAATAGTGTCAGGCTCTTCACAAGATAATGCACTTTCAGAATGTCATCACTTATTTCATATGTTTTAATTAAAGTTTGCTACTATGAACGAACAAACATGAAAAATATGAAAAAATTCGCATTTGTCAAGTTTACTTCATCAAAAGCCATAGCACATTAAGTCAAATAATATGTACTATATGCACATTGCTTTAAAGGCCCATCTCTCCGCTTACTAATAGGGTTTACATTTTTGGACACGAGTTCTGAAATGTTTGTGTAATAAAAAAATTTGTGCGTAAAGCCCAAAACAAAACAGTTTTTGTCAAATAAAAAAAATTTGAAGGGTTCAAGAAATATAAAAAAAATATTTTTGAATTCTACTCAACAAAACTCTTAGCCCACACTATGTCATTAGCTGGGTGTATTTAATTTTTTTATTTTGTCGCATAGTGTAATCATAGGTCATTACAACCCTTCAGTCAGGATTACAATCTAACTTCTCCCACCACTTATGTTGTGTATGTTATTTGTTTACATGTGTGGCGGCACCTATAGGTTAAATTCTATTTTGAACACCAGATTTTTAAGAAACTTTTCATGGAAATTTTAAAGTTCTTTCAGAAATCTACTGAGCGGAAGACGCTGAAGAAATATTTTTTAATATTTCGAAGATGTTTGGCCAGGAGTTTGAACCGCGGCCTCGCCTTTAATAAGTCAACACACTACTCATTAGCCTACGGCGACTTTATCATGGAATATTAAAATTTTTTATCCAATTGTTTTAAAAAATCTCATACTGTTTGCATATTAACGTTTATAGTCCGTCCTTCAAATATCTGTCTGCACGCAATCGGCATTTGCCCCCTTTGAGAAGCTACTACCATTGTATAATCTTCCTTTATGGTAGTCAGTGTAATTTTATAAACTCTCACACATACAAACATACAAACATACAAACATACATAAAAATAAAATTGCCTGTAGATAAAAAGTACAACAACAACAGTTTTTTTTTAATATTTTAATGATCTGCGCTATCATGAAAAGGATTCAGTAGTCGGTTACTGTAAGTTAATAATAGCAGTCTAACCCATTATCTCCGATAAATAATCATGAATCGAATATTTTGGATTGGTATTTTAAAATTAACAATTTCTATTAAACTTTAAATTTCACAGAAATTATTAATTCAAGCCTCCCTAAGACCTGTGTTATTTTTTTCAGTTCGAACTGTCCTGAAGCGGTTTAGCAATCACGACTAGTACGCGTCTGAGGGCATATCGGCAGTGGTATGAGTCAAATATTAGTCACGCGAAATTGCTGAATGAATTTGGGATACACTCCCAGTTCCAGATAAAAACGTTTTGAAACGTTGTATGGTATATCTTTTCAGCGACTCTTAGACTGTTTCTCTGTTGGGTCCAAATTAAATGGAACGGTAGCCGATGAAATTTCCAATCAACTTTGCAATACAGGCTTTGGCAAGAATTATCAAGAACTAAAGGAGTGGTCGCCGTAGTCTAGTAGGTAGTCTGTCGGCTTATTGGACGTAAGGCCACGGTTCAAATCCCAGGTCAGACATCAAAACGAAAATATTTTCTCGGCGGCTTCCTCTCAGTAGATTTCTGACAGAAAACTCTGAGAGCAAATAAAATTGCCATGAAGAGTTTCTCAAAAATCTGTCTTTCGGAGTCGACTTTAAACTGTAGGTCCCGCCACTTATGTATAAAATTAATGCACACAACATAAGTGGTGTGAGAAACTAGGTCGTAATCCTGACTGAAATATTGTAATGACCAATTATGTATATATGTATGTAAAGGAGGGTTACCATACTTTCTCTTAACCTGGTTTCCGATGTTATGAACTCTAAAACGGTGATCAGTTGTTATCTACGAGATGGCGAAACGGTATTATGTTCATGCCAAATGGCTACCATGAGTTAATGATATTCCAAGAAACTGTAGAGGAACTGAACTTGCCAAGTATAGCACAATCTTCAAACTCTTCGATGATTCCTATGCTTTAAGAACATGCGTGCTTATAATTGACAACGGGCAGCTACGAATATAGAAACAACAGCGCGGAAAAACTGGCCAAATCTGGATAGAGGGCATACATTAATTTTGCTTAACTTCCCAAGGGATACGCTCGGTATGGTTGTTGAAGTCCTTATTGGGCATTGCAGAGCGCATTGATCATGAACACTTGGTAAATGACTTCCGCAGGAGCTTTTTAGGAGTGATGCTATAAACATAATAAACGCAAACCAGTAAACCAAGCAACCTCTTCAAAATAGAATATATGGGTGTTCAACCAGCAAATTGCTGTTGTAAAATTGCTTTGTCTGCTGTGTCGCGTTGCGTTTATTGTGTTTATAGCATAACAGATACAAACATTATTTGCCATTCTACACACAAGTTAGCCAGGTACTAAAACTACAAACCATTGTAAACAAATGCCTTCATTTTATTTTTAAAATATTTAAGACAAGGAGAAAAACAAATTAAGCACTGCACTCCGGGAGCGAAAATGAGCAAGAATAAGAAAAATGAGTGTATTTTTAGTCGACCAAGATTGTGTGTAGCTTTGTTGACTGTTTAAATTGTCGTAATTATACAATTATAAACAACATTGGTCATGAACTCGGCATGTAGCCTTAACATAAATATATTGCTGCATGTCGCTCTGTCGGCCTGAGTGCGTGTGCACACATACAATTATTTTACTGGCGATAAACTACAAAAACAGACAGAGCTCAAGCGAATGTATGTGTATGTGTGTTAAAAATTTAAATAAACGTTTAAATAAAAGCAATAAAAACAATAAAAATAATCAGAAAAATAAGAGGATTTTAAGTAAAATTTTTTACTTAAGAAGTGTGTTTCCATACGAATGAGAGAACAACTTAAGTTGATTGTATATGTACTTATGTAGGTGTATTGGTTGTTTGCATTGATGTATTTTATTCAATTTATTCGCATTTGATGCAACACATTACATGGCCAATTCAAACTTTTTCAGTTTATTTCTCAAAAAAGAAAAAAAAGGATCAGTATGTGCAGGATGAGCAGAGCAAAATGTGCGTGTTAGTGTACATGTTGGCGTGCCAGTTGGGATGCGTGACTGTACTTAACTTTCTGCCTCTTTGCATGCTTTAATACTTTTTCATCCATCAATTATTAATTCAACGGATATTGATTGAAAAACAAAAATAAACAAATAAATCAAGGGAAACATTAACAAATACATGTTGGCTGTTACAATTACATTTAACCAGCGTAAAAAGAAAATTTTTTAATATCTTGCTACGTACTTAATTTGCAATATAAAACACTTGCTATACAATGTGCTTACTGCTGTATTCAGTTCATATCTTTGTCGTAAAGTATATCTGATCTTTTGCCTAAAAGGTATAACAAATACCCACTTATTCCATTACAAAATTCTTTATCTCATATTGTACTCTATATAGCCTTTCCTATCATTTAAAATGCCAACGGATTCAAATCTAATATTCTAATATGTTATCATGAGTATTAAAACATTAACAGGCTTCTATTAAAGGGTTATCCAGTTTGTGATTTCAAAAGTATTTTTAAATGCTATAATTACAATAAGCCTTTTATTTAATCAAAATACTTAGAACTAGTGGGGATTACTGCGACCATATGATTTATTGTACTCCACCCCAATCAATTTTATAGGGTATTCGTAAAATGTCTCCAAGCCTATTGCTCTGACAAACTTCAGGTTGCAGTTTGGTGTCAACAATAACAATTCTCTGCCTATGAATGGACGTGCACTCAGATGTATACTTCTGCCCCACAGTGTCCAAGAATGTTTTTCTTTAATTCATTCTCATTGTCATAGATTTTATATGTTGAGCTCGATACAATCGGTGCAATCGTCATTCCGGAAAAGTCTGCGTCTCTTAACTATCCGGTTACCAACCCCACGCTATTGCTATACAGTCTGATGTACAACTCAGATCTCCGCTTATTGTAGTTCCTCAACAAAAGTTTTGATTGCCTTAAGCCGATTTGGTGTGTGTAGAGTCTTTGATGTACGGAATACAATGCCATTTAAATGACTGCCTCTGGATTGATAGCACTACTTGATCCTTTGGAGTAGTAATAATTTTTGACTATATTTTGTGTTTTATTTCAGCAAAAACTCGCCAAGTGTTGGTTCCCAAGTGCATAAACTTGAACCAAAAAAAAAAAAAATATGTCTGATACTGGTGACCAATTACCTGACGTTGCCGAGACGTGAAATAATTTTTTTTAGTTGATAGTCTTCAGTTGTGGACCGAAATAAATCGGTTAAGATACAGTCATACTTACTCAATTAGAATCCTACTTACAGTCATACTTACAATCATACTTTCAGTCATTCTTTCAGTCATTCTTTCAGTCATAGTTACAGTCATCTTTACAGTCATACTTACAGTCATACTTACAGTCATACTTACAGTAGTACTTTCAATCATAGTTGCAGTCATCCTTACAGTCATTCTTACAGTCATACTTACAGTCATTATTTCAGTCAAACTTACAGTGACACTTTGAGTCATTCTTTCAGTCATACTTACAATCATACTTTCAGTCATACTTTCAGTCATTCTTTCAGTCATTCTTTCAGTCATACATATGTACAATCAGAATTGCAGCCATACTTACTTACCATATATACAGGATTGCGGCGTAACTTCTTCCAGCACCCACGTTGAGTGTGTTAATTTTATCCATTGCGGGAGCTACGGTAAAGACGTCAATCCTACATATTTTAGAAGTTTTTCATGTCAATTTTATTTTTCTTTCTCTAGTTTTATGATAAAACTGTTGACGGTTGATCACTCACAAGCTCTCGCTTTCGTTCTCTCAAATCATGATTAGATCTCTTCATCAACATTTACGAAAATGCGCATGTATTTTATCATTATGCGTACCGAATTAGCTGCACTTATTCATAATATTCCACATTTTTGATTGTTGACATAACCACTGACGTTTCTGATAAAAACGCTGAGAGTAAATCAAGTTGCCATGAAAAGTTTCTCAAAAATCTGACGTTCAGTGTCGGCTTTAAACTGTAAGTCCTGGCACCCATGTATTAAATTAACACACACACAACCTAAGTGGTGCGAGAAGCTAGGTTGTAATCCTGACTGAAGGGTTGTAATGAGCAATTATGTATGTATGTATTGCTTCATTTTGTTCAAACAATTAGCTTTAAAAGCTTGCTGCCCTAGCACTCAATCAGCATTTATTCATCTTCTAAATGCTCAGACGACTTTAGTTGTTGCTTGAGTTGAATTCCATAAGGTAAATGTATACATGAGGCGTATGCTAAATGCCCCGTAAGATAGACCCACTTGCTGAGAATGTATTCAGATTGTCCATCTCGCTTGCTGTAACACAATCGATACCACTGTGATAATACGCTGTCCTGACCACGTTTGGATGATTATCAGTATTTTAAAATTTTATTCTTTTTCTATATTTGAAAATTCCTCGCATTAGATCGAAGAGATTGACCATAGTCACGCGGTAATGCTTCAAAATTATTCTTTTTTTTGGTAGAAACTTTTAACTAGTTTTACGCGTTATTCAGTTGTTAAACGAGGCTTATTATAATAGCAAAAATCTCTATAAATAAATGCGACTTCAGGTGGAAGGTGATCTTGAAAACACTAAACGGCTAAGCCTTTACATTTTAACCTCATTTACAACAAATCAAAACTAAAATATTAATATGCTGTCACATAAATTATTGCTTTTAAACAATAATTGTACACATTTTTTATTTATTTATCTTTTAATTGTTGTTTTAAATAATCACATGTTTTGTAAGAGAAACTACTACGACATAATAATTAAATTGAAAATGATATCCTTTTACAGACAGAGATTCCAAGTATCTCAATAATTCGATTACTGCTTAACTCAATACCAAGAAAGTGTTTGGAATTGACAAAATCAGCAACAAGATGCTTTCAAAAGTGTCGCTTTAGGTATATGAGAGTGAAAAGAAGCGGTAGTTAAAATGATATCTAAGCCAGACAGGCCCCTTATTATTATCAACTGAACCGGACATCCTTCAGCAAACTTACGTCGTTACTTATGGGCTGTCCATGTCTATATATTCATTGTGATTTAGTAGACTAGACTGGCAGCTAATTTGGTAGATGTAGCTTCAAAATGATGGTCGTTATCGAATTTCTTCATCCTTGATCGAGGAACACTTGGCCCAAACTCTACACTTACAGGCTTTAGACAGCATTGTTGAATATAAACATAATAAATCCACATCATATATGAATATCCCACAGAGTGACAAGCGAGAGAGACAAACGAGCAGAGGCATTGCTTTTCAGTTTTGAGGGATATTTCTCAAGCTTCCGACACAGTGTGTCACGAAGGTTCGAAAGATCTCATAAACAAAAACTGAATTTTCTTTTTAATACTGCGAAGCTTTTTGAAATCTATTTTCTATTTCCATCGATTTTGAAAAGGCTTCTTCCCCTTTAGCCCCTCTGTGCCGGTGTACTACAGCATAGTATATTTGTTCCAGCCTTAAAACTACTTTTAATTCTCTCTCGTGTCTTTTTAAATAATTTTATACTCCTTGTTAGACTTATATTGACTACCAATGAATCACTTCTAAGCACTCTATTTATTTTATATGGCAACTCTGGAACATTTTAATTTATTTCATTGCCTTCTGCCTGGGCCTGTGATGGAGGTCATGTATTGACTCATGCATTATTTGTTTTTTTTTTGTTTCATGGGAATATAAATTTTCTATAATATCCTGTAGGAAATAGTGGTTAATTGATTTGTTGTTTTTTAGTTTGACAGTTACTTGTTCGAATATCCGAAATGAAATGTGGCATAAAATCACAAAAAACAAAAACAAACACAAAAAAAAGAATTATAAATTTAACATGAATTATTTGATTTTATCTACACATGAACATAATAGTGGGTAAGAGTTTGTATAAAAATTTGCGAAAATTTTATGAAAAAAAAAATTAAAAAAAATAAATAAAAATAACAAGAGTTCTGACACCCTATATGCAACTGTAATTCTTTAATTTTTGTTTTGACTTTAAAGTGGTATTTGAAATTTAATAATTTTTTTATTTCATATTAAAATTTGCCTGTTGTTCGCTTGCATTAGAATTGAATTTAAAGTGTTATGGGTCGCGATGTAGACACCAATGAAAAATCCTACAACAAACAGTGGATTTCTTCTGTATGTATTGGACTCTCCTGAATGTCTTGTGGGTTAGTATTGCCCAAAATTTGTTCATCCAGAAATAAGCCTCCAGTTTAATGATGCCGTCCAGGTTAAAATAGACACCAAACAGTGAGTTCTCGGGATGTATCCAGAAATGGGCGTCATGGATCGATGATGCCCACCAAACATACCCATTCTTAGACAAATTAGCCTCACCACTGAAGATGATATTTCGACGAGAATTGCGGCGAATTGTGTAACTGAGCTAGACCTCATTCAGCAAACTTACGTCGTTAACTTTGGTCCGTCCATGTCAATACATTCATGTTGATTTGGTAAATCAGACTTCAAAAAGATGATCGTTATCAACTATCTTCACCCTTGAAAAAATACTTGACCCAAACTTTACGCTTACATACATACATACATACATAATTGGTCATTACAACCCTTCAGTCAGGATTACGACCTAGTTTCTCACAACACTTATGTTGTGTGTGTTAATTTTATACATGAATGGCGGGACCTACTGTTTAAAGTCGACTCCGAACGACAAATTTTTGACAAATTTTTCATGGAAATTTTATACACTCTCAGAGTTTTTGCCAGAAATCTGATGAGAGAAAGTCGCCTAAGAAATACTTTTCGTATTTTATTTTAATGTCTGGCCTGGGGCTCGAACCCTGGCTTTTCGTCTAATAAGCCAACACACTACCTACTAGACCACGGCGACCAACAAAAACGAAATATAAAAAAATATTTCTTCGTTGACTTACTCTCAGCAGATTTCTGCCATAAACTCTGAGAGTAAATATATCTTAAAGTGGACTTAACTTTAATATTTCTGATGCTTTGTTTAATTAATTCCAACAATTTACACTAATAGAGTGTAATGAACGCGTTCATATTGAAAAAAATTATCATGTAATTAAACTACAAAAAGCAAGTCATAATATAAAATAATTTTTTTATTTCAATTGTTTTTGTTTTAGTTTTTCCATCAAATTGAAAATAAAACAAAAAAAAATTACGTGTCATTAAAAAGTGTTTGTATTTGTTTTAAATACTTTTTTTTCGTGTTATACTAACACTCCGATAATTAAATTTTATTGTACAAATAAAAATCTATTAACAATAAATAAAAATTAACAACATCCGTTTCTGTTGTTGTTGTAATTAAATTTAATTTAATTTTTTTTGTGAATAAATTTTTAATTAAAAATTTTAACTTTAAATGAGAGTGTAAAACTAAATTAACAGAGTATTTATGTGGGTAAATTTAAAACGTTTGTTTATTGATTTATTATTTGTTTGTATCAGTTGTTTTAAATTAAAAACTTTTTGAAGAGATTTATTAATGGGAAATTAAATTTTAATTTTAATTGAAAATTTATTCATTGTAATGGAGACGAGATGTAGTGGAAAAGGAGCTAAAAAAAGTAAATGTTGGTAACATGGTTTTCGAATTTTATTAATGAAAGGCCATCTGACTTTTTTGCCACACATAGATTAACTTGTACAACAAATATCACACGTTGGAAGTGATTAGGACTCCGTCTGCAAAATTAATGAAGCTACGATGACGGTAAGTAATGTTGATAAAAAAATTACAGTCAAATAAATTATTTTCGAGAAGAGAAAAATCTGTTGTTTTTCACTTATAATCCTCAGGATTACAAAAAATTAATAAATAACCTTTCATATGGACTCTGGAACTCTTGGGCACGGACCATAATTTTAATTTAAAAATCATATTCAGTGATGAGGCCTATTACTGGATTAATACATAGGTACGTGAACTAACAAAATGTGGCCGAATGTGGACAAATACCAAACTGTGGCGGACATTTGAACAATGATATATATATACACATAAACAAAAACAATGGCAACAACAGATCTTTCAAACCAATAAAAAATTTCGATGACATCAGCAGAAATTTCTTATTGTTGGAAATAGTCTTTTGAAAAATAATAAAAAAAAAACAAAAAGAAATCTTTCCTAATCTGTCCTCTAGGTTCCACAACTCACAAAAAAAAATTCCAATCGGATAGATGTCGTTTAGTCGCCGTAGTCTCCTAGGTAGTGTGTCGGCTTTATTAGACGTCACGGTTCAAATAACAGGTCAGACATCAAGACGGAAATATGAAAACAAATATTTCTTCGGTGTCTGCCTCTCAGCAGATTTCTGGCAAAAACTCTGAGAGTAAATAAAATTACCAAGAAGAGTTTCTCAAAAATCTATCGTTTGGAATCGACTTTAAACTGTAGGTCCCCTTACACATATATAAAGTTAACGCTTACAAATTAAGTGGTGTAAGAAGTTAGGTCGTAATCCTGACTGAAGGGTTGTAATGACCAATTACGTACGTAGATATCGTAAGAGCTAAACCGTAGATGTAGCTAAACGGTGGTTAAGGCCTGTAATCTCGTTTTCGTATTTAGAAGCAGTTTTCGGACACATAATTCAGGGTCTTCTGCTATTAAATAATCTAATGAGATCTCTCCTTACCCTACAGACAAGTATAGTACAGAAACATTCATAACAAATAACGGAGAAAGATATTATGACGTAATAAGTCAAAACCTCTCAATTTCCACACTCTAACCTGGTACATACCAACAGTCAGTTGATAAATTGTAAGAGCTTTCGTAGTGAAACTAAATAAATATGGAAGTGCCCTGTGACACCCAGTACTTCTTAAAGAACTACAGGGAATAATATTAAATAGAAAATATTAATAATTTTATGTAAGGAGGAGAGTGGGGGTGTACTGTGCTCATTGCCTTCTTTAGGTGGTCTTGCATTACTTTCCCCCTGAAATTGTTTTGGTTGTTCATGTTATTCTCCTTTGGTGATCAAGAGGAAGAGCGAACTCCCTTAAATTTTAAAATTTGAAAAGCCATACAGAATATTCTATAGGGTTAGAACGTATTATACTGATCGAGTTTGAAGTTAAACGCTTTAAATATTATGCCAGTTCGATTGCTATGAACTGGCGGCGCAATAAATGACGAAAATAAGTGTGATTAGTTTCCAGTGTCTCTATTAACGACTAGACTAGTCGCCGATGTCTAATAAGTAGTATGGTGGCTTATTAGACGTGCGTCCCCGGTTCAAACCCCAGCTCACACATCTACAATCAAACGAAATATGAAAAAAATATTTCCTTGGTGACTTCCTCTTAGCAGCTTTCTGGCATAAACTCTTAAAGTAAACAAATTTGCAATGAAAAGTGTCTGAAATATCTGTCGTTCGGAATTGACTTTAAGCTGTAGGTTCCGCCACTAATGTATAAAATTACCTCACACAACGTACGTAGTGTCAGAAGCTAGACCATAATCTTGTCTAAAAGGTTGTAATGACCAATTATGTATATACACTGAGCGCCATAAGTGAGTCAACACTTTTGTTCTTAAGTATAAAAAAAGTTCCTTTATCATGAATTGTTGGTTTTGTTTTAACATTTTATAAGTATAAATAAACGTTTTTATTTTTGGAAATTTATTCGACTATTCTCATTTACTTTTCTCGCTATCCTAAGAAAATGAATTATTTCAGTGGTGTTTACTCACTTTTGGCGCTCACTGTATATATGTATATTAAACGAAGAATGCAAGTGATTTTAGATTTTTAGGGAATCCATTATTGAATGTCTCTGATATGTCCCTGATATATGGATCATCAAAATTTTAAATGAATGTAAGTGGTTTTTTCTAGTTAAACTAAGTTGTGACACCCTCCCATGCTCAACTGATTATGTAATTTGGCCCTATGCGACTGTCAATGTTTCGAACGAATAGAAAAATATTGTTAAGAAAATTGAAAAATCTAGATACTGGTGTTTTGTTTTTACATCGTTTAACATTAAAATTATAAATAAAAGCTACAAAAACAATGAACTTGTTTAAAAATTAGCGCACTGCGTAATGTAACAACAAACACCAGCATAAAAAAATGATAAACAAGTAAACAAAAATACAACAACAAACACTACAAGAATAAATGTAAACAAAATACACAAACAACAATAACGAAACAACGATGTTTACATTTGTAGAGACCTCGAGAGGCGAAGCCATGAACATTCACCTTCACGAACAATTATCAGGCTGTTTAAGTTACCATATAAAAGGCAAGGGAAAGCAGGCAACTGAGTTAGTAAAAGTTCAGTTAGTCTTGTGTGAAGACGCGGTGCATTTGAAGAGAGTAATCGTGGTTTGAAGATCTCCGTTAATATGATCTGTCGAATAAGTATCTATTAATTGTTATTGTTTATGCAAGGTGTGTAAACAGAGGAATAACAAACAAAGTAATTGTTATTGTTTACATCAAGTTGTGAACAGTGGCATACATAATTGTGCGAATAATAAACAATTGTAATTAAAATTCAACACAAATTTATTTTTATTTTATTTGCAATCTACGAGCTTATATTTTAAACGTTTTTAAAAGGTAAAAACGTAACAATACCGATATTGATTTTTTATATTTAGTTATCAGTACTAAATTTAATGATATTTGAACCTAAACAATAAGTATACATACATATGTATGTACTTAACATTCCCATATCACATAAATTCAATACTTTACATTACCACCATATCCATAATTCCATATCGACCCACTTTTATTTTTTTGAATACAAAAATTCAAAACCGTGTTACAATTTCTAAGTGAAGAAATAAAATTTATGAAAAAGTATTTGACGTGGTCAAATGTACAATTCAATACATGTGAGATACGAAAATATTTTTTTATTTTTATTTTTATTTCCATAAAAGAAAAACGAAAAATAAAATAAAATAAAATGTACACAGTATGTAAAAGTATAGTAAAAGTATTCTTCCCCGGGGTCAGCAAATGAGGGAATAATTTTTGTGGGTTGAAACCATAAAAAAAACCGAAATTTACAAACAAATTTATAACGAATTGTAGCACTAAAAAGAAGGCAATTTAAAATGGTCGACTATAAAATATATTTATTACCAACCAACAAAAACAATATAATGTATGCAACGTATGTATGTGTAGTTTGTTTTTGGTCAAAAAGGAAAAAATATTTTGGGAAATAAACCTTGGAAATATTAAAGGTTGTATCATGATAATATTTTGCATGATTTTATAGTCAGAAGCTATAACCAGCGTGTATGGTAAACGGTGTGTTGAAAAGGAACACTAGGTGTAGTTTTAGGTCAAAATTTAATTAAAAGAATTGATTTGGAAACATTTTTTTAGTTTGAAAGTTAAGCGCAGTCAATCAATACGTTTTATTTTTCGCCAATCGGGAGAAAAATAGGACTTCAGATACAATAAGAGTGCATATGAAATGTAATTTTGTTACTAAAACTACATTCTGTTCTACTATACGTCTTCGAATCTGGGAAATTCTTGATCAAAAACGTGTTAAAACTACAGATAATTGTTAAAAAATCACTATTTTTTTACAGGGTTTCTTTTGAGGCGACTTCGTTGACCACTTATCGCCTCTTGACTTGTTTTATTTATGACCCTATAGTTTACATATTTCCCCTTTCCTTTTACACATACATACAGGCATGTCCTATGGTTTGCCACAAAAAAAAAAGAGAAAAAGTTATAAAAACCCTCGACCACAAACGACTTAATATAATTGGATGATAATATATACTCGTATGTATGTCTGTATGTGTGCACTCGTATGAGAGAGAACATTTACAAAATGTCCTTTAGATAATAATCATCATTATCGTCAGTATAATAATAACAATAACGATGAGCATAAATTGTCCTGTTCGTGTTGTCTGCATGAATTCGTATGTAACATAAAAATAATTTTTTTGTTTTTTTTTTTTGTAAATAAATTGTTATGCCCGTTTACATTTTTTTTATTAAATGAGGCCTATTTGGCTGTGGTTTGTATTTCGATATTCAAATAATTTATTCACTTAAAAGGTTGTTTTGGCCGTGGGTACTTTTTCATTTCATAGCAGCCAGGCATTTGTGAAAAAATGATTTCAAATTCTCATGTTCACGTATCTACACATTTGAATTTGGGTTGAAGTGGTGGAAACAAGCCCCCCACCAAAATTATTATCATAATTAATGTTTTTAAATAAAAATATACGAATATTTTATAGGTACACATCAAATATATTTTCTTTTAATGTGGAAAGTTTGTTATTTTTTGTATTAAAAAGGGTTGACATGTAACATTGAATTGTGAAGGAAAGAAAGGAAGGGAATATGTTGTGAGTATAATGAACATAACAGTTCTCTAACCGCACTAACTAACATAACTCATTAAATGTGGTTAAAAACTTTGTTTACTCATTTGAAATTGTGCTATATTTAGTTGCTAATTAAAATGCGAATAGAAGGATCAAATACTACTTAGTTGGCCTTGAGCTAACCGATCGAATTACTATTACAGTTTGAGTTGAAAAAAATTTCATTTGCCCGACTATAAAACAATTCCCTTTTCTATATAAAAATAGTTTTTCAAAAAAGTTTTTAACGAACTAGACATAAATTTTTGTTACATCAAAGGATTTATAAAAATAGCATACAAAATGCTATTGGTAACGTTAAAGGTATGAAAACATACCGTTTACCGTTAGCTAGACTAGATAGATAGGAATATTCAGGCAACCCCTCATGCAAAAGACACATGGCAGGCCACATACACGAGCCCTTGCTACGCTGGCTATAAATGAATAGCAAACTAATAAAAACCAAACATTATAACAGCCTAGAACTACTATTTGTCGTTATTTACATCGAAACTACAGCCTCTTTATAGACGTGGCCTTCTTAAAATATTTCGGCTTAGGCTAACATCTTTTAAAGCAAGCCTAATAACACTTCAGGAAATAAGTTCGGACTAACACCTCTGACTTATACTTCCCTATATGCCTCGACCTCATGAGTATGAAATCGATGTTGCTATTAATGTTACATCTCGGCCTTCAATAACTTGTTCAGGCTCATGATAATTATTATCATTTTACATTATTACAGTTCGAGATCCTAAATCTTCCATAATTCTGTACAAATTTTCTTTGTTTTCGACTTTTAGGCACCAGTTACGATTACTCATAAAGCGGAAGTGGTCATTAATGCAATCTTTACAGCTGGGTCTCACCCGCTCTCATCCGTTAGAGGATATGATTTCATAATTTATCATCGACTTCTACGCTCTGTTGTTATCCACGTCAGCCTAACCTTCTTTATATATTTCGAGCAGATCATAATTTTCCATTAGAATACAATTTCGCTCAAGACATCTATCAATATGAGGTGACCCTTCTGCCAGGATTAAGACCAGCTTCTCAAACAACTTCTGCTGTGTGTGTCCATTTTATACATGAGTGCCGGGACCTTCAGTTAAAAGTCCACTTCGAACGACAGAGTTTTGAAAAACTTTTCATTGCAATTTTTCACTCTCAGATTTTTTGCCAGAAATCTGCTGAGAGGAAATCGCTGAAGAAATATTTTTTCATATTTCGTCATCTACTAGACCAAGGTGACTAAATTTGTAACCTTACTCAGGCAATAATTGTCGATGGCGAGCTTTGTACGTCCATGATTACCAATTTCTTTCGACTGTATTCGATGATCTGGATACCTACTATATGTAGTTTTAATAAGTCGGTGCGACTTGACACACATTTCTTGCCACATTCGATATTCTGCAAATCGTCTGTGTGGTCGTGTCACTTGGAGGTGATGTGAAATGGCCATCGAAATCATGGAATTTGACCCCGTTAGACTATTTCTTGTAGTGTTTTCTTATTTCGCTGGTGTATGCGAATAAGCCGCATTCAGACAGCAGTCGTCAAATGCAACAACGTAGAAACCGCCGGAGTATAGTAGGTATGAGGGCATGGTTCAAACCATAAAAATATGAAAAAAAACGAAATATAAAAGAATATGCCTTTGGCGAATTCTTCTCAGCAAATTTTTGGCAAAAACCAGTCGTTCGGAATCAACTTGAGACTGAAGGTCCCGCCGCTCATGTATAAAATTAGCACACACAACATAAGTTACACAACTAAAGGGTTGTAATGGCCAATTATGTCCACACATAATGTCATCAATATGTCTTTCAAACGACTAAAAAATTGCGATAATGTCTCACATACACTTTGTTTTCCTTAAACTAGAAGTTAGGAAGCGTTTAATAAAGGATCCTATAATTTGGTTTTAGATTTTCCGTTTTCACTACGAAAAGTGCTGCGCAAGGATGCTTTCGAACGGTCTTGCAGTTTTCACGTACTCGGGGAAGTGCCTTGTCATCCATATCTTACCGCAACGTGTGTTTGATCCAGCAGTATTCTCACTTCTTAATATCTCGCTTAATCGATAAATGATTCGTTCGTTTTAGATTTTGGACTGAGGACATGGCTGAGGTTCATAAAATTTCAAATTTACAAGTTTTCATATGCAATTTTTGCTATGATTAGGACAGATTTGGTGATAAATGTCATGTAATTTTATAAGCCTTTTGTAAGGGAATACGGAACCATAAATTTTTAAGCCAACTAACTATATGACAAAATTCGATGAAGGGATTTCCATATGGCGTTGAACCAGATGTATTAAAATTTTGATTATTTTTGATTTTATTTTCTCTAAAAACCTCATTGCCATCAAGTAAAATTTCTTTTTTTAAAGGTTATGTCAGATTATTTTCCTATATTTAACACGCAATTTTCTTGTTTTTCTACTCCCCAGCAATATTTCTGTTATATAAGCTTCAAAATTTTAAATGCGTTGCTCTTAAAAACGGCCAAGGCCATACAATAATAAAAAAACTACGCTTAACAGAGTCAACAACAACGTTATGTTGACGTTAAACATGCACTTTGTGAACTTAACGACCCTTTTTTAATTCCATGGAATAATTTCATGTTCATGTCTGTTTGGCTGAACATGTTGGCTCTTCCCCTTTTTAATTCGATTTTTTTGTTGATGATGTTGTTGTTGTTTATTTATGAAATTAATCATCAAAGATATGAAAAGTATAAATAATAAATAAACATTTTATATTCGAAAGTGTTTTTTTTTATTATATTATTATTGAAAAGCATGAGGAAGTGCATACAGTTCATTAAAAGAGACTTCGAAGTGCGCTATAATGCACATACATTTTGTGTTATAAGTTTAATAAGTTGAGTTCTATACAGCAAAGACAACGACGTGTGTTTGTTGAATGGGCTCTAGAACAGTTGGAAAATGATTATAATTTTCATCTTCTGCGATGAGGTCCATTTCTGGATGAATGGATACAATACCAATCCTCTGGGATCCAAGATTATACAATTTATTCCGAAAAAGTCACCGTTTGATAATGAATTTAGGCTGGCGGAATCATAGATCCATATTTCTTGGCGAACGGCGATAGCAAGATCGTCACTGTCAACTGCGAGTACTATAAGTCGATTATTGTTCCTTTGGCCTGCATTGGATGGTATTGTTACCAACGTCATGTCGTTTCAACAGAACTACGTAAAAGATCTCACGTGTTTGCAGTCTTTAGGATATAAAATACTCATCGTACCGCAAAAAATAAAGGCTGAGTAACGATAAAAAGGCAATCAAACATGTTCATGTAGAGGACTCACGTTTTCTTTGTATTTGTTCATTTGTTGTACATAATTTTGTTTAGGAGTCGCCATAGTCTTAGGCTTATCAGACCAGGCCAGACATTAAAACGCAAATATGAAAAAATATTTCTTCGGCAACTCCTCTCAGCAGATTTCTGGTAAAAACTCTGAGAGTAAATAAAAAATTGCTATGAAAGGCTTCTCAAAAATCTGTTGTTCGGAGTCGACGTTAAACTGTAGGTCCCGCCACTCACGTATAAAAATTAACGCACACAACATGAGTGGTGTGAGAAGCTAGGCCGTAATCCTGACTGAAGGGTGGCAATGGCCAATTATGTATGTATGTATTTTGTTTATTTATAAAAGGGTAGGTACTGTGTTGTCTTCTTAGAGATGAGGCCTCTGTGCAAATCTCAGGTCAAACATCTACACCAAAACGTAGTATAAAAAAAATATTTCTTCGTCGACTTTCTCTCAGAAGGTTTATGGCAAAAACTCTCAGAGTAAATGAAATTGCCATGTAAAGTTTCTCGAAATGTCGTTCGTTCGAATTCATGTATAAAGTTAACACTCACAACATAAGTGGTATGAGAAGCTATGTTGTGATCCTGACTGAAGTGTTGTAATGACTAATTGTGTGTGTGTGTGTGTATAAGTGAATGGCATGTTCCTAGTATAAGGTTCTAGACAAATCTATTATCGCCTAGAATCACACTCTAGGAACTTTTGTTTATTGAATCCTGTTCTTTTTGAAGCTCTGCTAGACGTTTATGGTCTTCGTTGTTGATGCTGTTCTGTATGACGACTGAACCAGAATTGTTTGGGTGTGTAGACAAGCACTTTAGTTGCAAAATCTCGCCACATCCGTGGTTATGTTTAGAAATTCTGAAACCAGTTCTCGATTGAGCCTTAGTTTGCCCGGAAAGCTGTAAAAAACCTGTGTATAATAATCCTTTTTACATGTTAATAGACATTTAAATTGAAGCCTAGGATATCAGGAAAAGAACTGGGGTTTTGATCTAGTCGCTCCTATAGTTTTTTACAGATTTTTGAAAAACTTCTCATGGTAATTTTATTTGCTCTCAGAGTTTTTGTAAGAAATTAGCTGAGAGGAAGTCGCCGAAGAAATACTTTTTGTATTTTGTTTTGATGTCTGACCTGGGGTTTTAACCCTTGCCTTACGTCCAATAAGCTAACACCATACCTACTAGACTACGGCAACTGCGGAACAATAATGCTGTTTATTTCATAATAAGAGCACAATTTTATATTTTTTTTCAATTAAAAACTCAAATTTAATTTGTAATATTATTGAAATAAATTTAGGATTGCGTTAAGTAAATTATTGTTTAGAATACATGGTCCTACATGCTTTTTTAAATTTGCAATTTTTTTAAAATAATTTATTAAAAATTATTTTCATTTGGTTCTGGTTTTCCATTTTGGTTCTGGTTTTTATTTCGCCTTTTGTACGCATACATTTGAAGTAAAAGGCCAAACATATGCTTTTATTCTATTAAATTATGCATGTATGCATGTATGCATGTATGTAAATGCGGATATGTGTTAAAAACTATAAGTGTTTATGTATGTGTATTTGTATGCTTGTTTATTTTATTTTGCATTGCTTTGCTTTGCTTTACTTTTAGCTTTTATTTATAAACATATTCTCATCTTTGTATACTTACATGATTTGCATGTTTTATATGTACATACATATGTATGTATGTATATGAATACGAGTGTGTTTGTATTTGTCATGGCATAAATTTTACATCAACACTAATTAAAACATTGTTAACCCAAATAACTTTTTAAATTAGTTTAACAAAAAAGTGAACAAAAACCCCAAACAACAACAAAAAAACATTAGAAAAAAATCTGTTGCAAAAAAGCAACGAAAAACAAAAAGAAAATTTTTAAAAACAACATCAACTAATGTAAACATATGTTAAACTCACATAACTATATATTAATAAGCGCTTATACATGCATATGTATGTATGTTTGTTTGTATGAACATAAGCCAATTTTTTATATCAACAACAACAGCAAATACATACGAATTATTATAATGTGTTAACACCGACTATTTGATGGCCTATAATGCAGAACAATCGTAGTAAACGTAGAGTAAAAGGCGAAGAATTTCTCACTTCTTCGGAATACAAATGGAAATACAATCTTAAACAAATTGCATGAGTATTGAGCATCACTAAGGCTTGTCTTACCCTTATAGATGTTTTTATGAAAAAGATTAATATTTTAACACTTGGTTCAACATATGAGAACATTTGGGATTTTCTTAACAGCTCTTTATATATACATACGTATTGGAAATATAATCAGAACTGCATGACAAATTAAAAAACTAGGTCTGGGCAGCACAGAAACGTCCAATTTCCCATGATTTTGGTGCATAAATAAAGCTGCATTTGATCGATAGCAGAGACTATGCTAGCCTTAAAGACAGCTGTATTTGGTGGCTTACTTGCATACACCTTCGAATTACGAAAACACCACAAGAGAAAGTCTAACGAGCTAGAATCAATGTTTGGAAAATTTACAAAACCTCTCTGTGCGGTCACCATGTCCACAAATGGTTCGAGTTCAGTCGTTGGTGTCGAAGTCGTTCAACACAGCGACTATTGACAGTGATGACCTGACGAAAACCGTTCTCAAAGAAATATGAAACGATGACGCCTCCAGCCCAAAATTCACACCAAACAGTGACTTTGTAAGCAATGTACGCTTTTTGGTTTCATGTGGATATGTTCACGAACCCATTCCTACAGGATATGAAGACTTTCTTGAAATTGGCAGTAGACACGAGGGAGTGAAACCACCGTAGTCTAGTGGGTAGTGTGTTGGCTTATTAGACGTGACGCCGCAGTTTAAACCCCTGGTCAGACATCTCGAACAAAACGAAATATGAAAAAATATTTTATTTCTTCGACGACTTCCTCTCAACAGATTTCTGGCAAAAACTCTGAGAGTAATTACATAAAATTGCCATGAAAAACTTTCTCAAAAAATGTGTCGTTCAGAGTCGACTTTGATCTGTAGGTCTCGCCACTCATGTATAAAATTAACCCACGCAACATAGGTGGTCTGAGAACGTAGAACGTAATCCTAACTGAAGGGTTGTAATGACCAATTATTAATTCTTTAATGCACAGTATCGGCTGGAGATTCCTGGTCAGATTCCTGGTCTATTTTTAATGCGTTCCAAACCTGATTCGGAACCCATTATACTGTCACCCAACTATCATGGCTGTATAGGTATGTAGGTTATGAAAACAACAACAACAAAAAACATGAACATAAACAGGGTACATTCAATACATACCCATTAGCATATTAGCACATTTGCATACATATTTATTTACTTTAAATACACAATAAACACCCATACATACCTGCTTGTTGAGGTGGATAAAAACTTTAAAAATATAAACAGCACCACATGAAACCATTCTCCGATTCTTCCATACACTGTTGTTGTTGTTGTTTTAATTTTTATTTAAGAAAATTATTTTTAACGTTTACCCACTTCCAGTCAATTCACTCACCCTCAATTGTTGTTTTCCGAGCACATACAGAGTGAAACTTATTTGGATTTTCATTCTTTTTTTTTCTTTTTTTGTTTTGTTTGATTCTTTTGTGAAAAAATAAAACCTGGTTGGTTTTCATATTTGTTAGAGAAACTCGATGACCTTTTCCACTTAAGTTATAACAAAAACAACATTACAGAAACAACAACAACAACTAAAAGAGAAATTTTAATATTTTAGAAAAAGGAGAGTCCTTTTTGCATTATACAAGGACATTACCATGGTACGTGTATGTTTATACAGGAGAACAATAATGTATGGGCTTTTGATATTTATTTGCCGTTATAATTATTTATGATGCATAAAATAACAACAACAACAAAATCAACAACGAGTAAAAAGAGGTGGATTACATTTATTGTTGTTGTTGTTCTTATTATTGCATTCTTTTAAGGCATTGAATTTACAAAAATCAGCATTTTTTCAACGTAAAATTGTAATTGACAGTGAATAAAATCAGTTACTGGAAGACAATCCAAAATACAACAACGTAGCATTAGAAATTGAAATTTAAAAAATCAAATTTCTTAGACTGAGTTTAAAAAGACTGGATTTTTAAATCAAAAGATATGTGCCAAGAGTAAAACTGCAATGGCGAATAAAAATGCTTCTCTCTATTTCAGTGGTAGCCAACTCAAAATAGAATAGGCATCCTTCGGCTGAGAGTGACCCATTGTGCTACGGAAGAGATCCTTACTACTAGTCCTGTAACTATCTGGAGAAACCGCTAAGTTTCCTAATGTCCTTCCACGACTACAAGTAAGATCGTCTACAAAGTAGATGCCCAAATATATCTTCTTCCATGAAATAACACTGGGCTTGTACGCAAGAGGTAGGATAGTCATTAGACCAGAATGCAAAGCCCAATAATCTAACGACGCTAAGCAAACTCCTTTGGAGTTTAGACGAACTTTTTATGCAGAAGCATAAATGTCAGAAGCTGACTATGTGGTTTTGAAGAACTCTATTACTCCGTTGTCAATCGATCGTTTGCTGGTTGCCCGTATTTGGCTAATTGTTACGCTTGCAATTTACTGGAATACCTCTGTAGCTTGGTATTTATATGATGTAAATATTATATCACCATCTCAGTTTGAGACTCGTGCAATAGAAAACCCTTCTAAATTTGTAAGAACGTAGTAGTCGACATCTTGTCTGACTACTAGAAAGTGTACTAGTATCTCTCCCAGAGATGTTATTATAGTTAACAATCAAAAACGCGGCTCGTGGCTTATCAAGGTAGCTACACTCAGCCACAAAAGTATACATACGGTTAACAAATTTCGGAAATTTTTTAACCAATCCGTTTTCGTTGAAAATATTTATAATTGTCTGACAACTTTCTTCGATTTTAAGACGGTCTTTTGCATTGGTTCAGAAATTTGTGAAATTTGTTAATCGGATGTATAAACTTTTGTGGGCCTGTGCAGGGCCACAATTCTGTTCAATTTCAAAAATTTTTTAACCAATGCAAAAGACCGTCTTAAAATCGAGGAAACTATAAAGATTTTTAACGAAAACGGATTGGTTAAAAAAGTTCTGAAATTTGTTAACCGTATGCATACTTTAGTAGCTGTGTGTATATCTATTCCCTTCTATTCAGAAGAGACGTTTAGGAGTTTCTCGAAATGTGATAGTTTGGTGTTAAGCAGATAATGCATTTGAAAATTTCCTCGTTTCGTCAGAAACCTTAAGCGAACAATATCCCATCCTTTTCGCTGACCAGTCGTATAGAGATGCATACTAATACTAGTTTCTGAGGCGCTAAAGAAATTTTAGGTTAGTTTTCTTGCCAATGCAAATGGCTATAACCATTGTTCTATAAATCTTGTAAATCGTCTTTGCCTGAGGAGCCATATCATTTACATTTGATTGAAAGCAAAGATAGAAATGACAGTTTTTTCATATTGTGAAATATATTCAATTTCCCGGAGGGATTGGTGTGTAAAATAAGGCTAAGGCTGAACTGATAGTCATTTAAGGAAATGCTAGTAGACATTGCATATTTACTGAAATTTCTGATCTGGAATTAAACCGCACGGGTTCTAGCGTTGTAAGCCAACTTACTACCCACTAGACTTTAATCTATAGTCACTTAATAAAACAGAATTTTGATGGTTTGCAAACTGCTTCCAATACAAACTTCTTTCCACATCCTAAAGTATTTCAGAAGATTGGGTAGAAAGTAGTTGGTATTGATTCTCTAGAATTTTCTCTTCTCTGCTCACATACTCACTTTTTTACTTATGAAAAGCACTTCTTCTGAGACATCGTATGTTTACGTATACCAATATTGACGAGAAAGTAAATCTTCTTTTAAGCACATTGACTTGTATTCGAATACAATTTCGTTAATTTTAAGCTCAAGTATTTAATCAAAATAAGAACACACACAGATGAAGAAGTAAAAATAAAGTACTTACGTTGGCTTTAAGTAACAAAATAAAAAAATAAAAACGAAAAAGGAATTAAAAGGCAAAAAAGTAAAACTTATTAACAATTAATTACACGGGCATTGCTTTAAATGATTCTTCGAAATCAAATTAAAACCGAGATTTCATTTACTTTGTGTGTGTGTCTTTAAGTAAGCGAATGCTGTGTATGTATGTGATTTTTAAGAGCATTTTTTATTTATTTATTGTTGTTGGCTGTTATTTAATTTCCTTTTGTTAAGATTTAATCATGTTTCAATTGTATATTTTCTTATTTATTTCTTATTGGCTTTTTCCCGCATGTTTTTTTTAAGGCGCGAAGTATAGTGATTGTGGAAAGTGAAAGGCGTAGACAGTGAATGTAAGTTGTAAATGTAGAGTAAATAAATAGCAAAAGAGAATGGTGCTAGTCTGACATATAGGCTCAGTTAACATCTCTGGATGTGCCATGTTTCAAAACAGTCCTATGCTCCGTATAAGAAGTGCAAGAAGGCGCTGTCTGGTTTATTTTTCGTGGTTTTTGAAGACCTTTGGTGATGTTATTACTACTGTAGTACACTGCCTATATACAATCTACGATACTGTACTTCATTCAATCTGTATAGGATGTAGTTATAATGTCTCCTATAATTATATTGCCCCGACAAACTTCAAAATGCTGCTCGGTGTGAACAAGGAAAATCTTTTACCCAGCAACTGATATATTTCCTTCTGTGATGCCTCACTAGATCCAAGTATGTATTCTAATGGTTCACCCGTGGCAACATAATGGGCTGCTATGCGTGCTTAAGTGAGTTTTGTGATATCAGAGCTACCACTCCGACCTGACCTAATAGATCATTCTCATTATCACGGAATGTACATATTGTGTTAGGGACGATCCCCATTCAGACCACGTGTTTGTTATATAAACAGTGACCCGTCAAACGTAGATTTCTTTTGGTTACATGCCTTGAATCTTCTTCTACTGTAATATAAATTTCGGTTCCGATGTTAAAAATATCACCCTCGCAGGCCCATCTGACGGCCCACTGACATGCAATCCGGCACGTGTTATGAGGCAGTATAGAGTAATGCTGTCTCTCTAGTGTGGTTGAATGGTGGCCTGTCTGTTCAGGTTGAACTGAAGTAGACTTCCTTATGGAAGATACCAGCACATTTCTTCAAGTTTTGTAGTGAAGCATTTACTAAATTCACACAGACTTCTGATTATATTCAGCGAGCGTCTCCTGGTGAATCTCATATTATACTTGTCTTCCAATATTCTAACCATGGGCCTTAAAAATCTGTTCCTCACTACCAGGTGCAACGATCAGCCGATACCATTGCGAGCCTTTTGGAAATGTTTCCCACAATAACACCTCAGTTGAAATTGTTATTAGCCTTGTTCGCCTTGTTAGCCTTGTTAACCTTGTTAGCCTTGTAGCTACATTGATCTCGTTTACAAATATATTCGGAGAAGCACTCTCGCGAAGAAGTAGAGACTCCTTGTATAAGAACTTCACAATAATATTGAGACTTTTGTAACACAGTGTAATATTATTTTCTTGAATGTTAAGCTTCCCAAAGTGTTCTTTGAATAGTGAGTGAGTATTACGATTAGCAAATATTAGCAAAAGTGGGTGGGTAGAGGGTTTTCTTTTTATCAACTTTCATCGTATTTTCTTGATTTATTTTTTTATTTTTTCATATTATTTGCCAAATTACAAGTAATTTAACTTGAAGGGATTTAGTAAATAAACTTACTTTGCCAGAAGCTTAAGCTGAGAAATTATTTGAACATTTCATTTAAACTGTAACTGTTGCTTTGATTTGAGTCTGAGAAAAGTAAAAGAACGTAAAGTATTCAGCTTCAATGAAATGCTTTACAAATTTTTTCAAGCAAAATGGAATTGAACACTTTAGATATAAAGTTTTTATTAAAGTGCTGAAGTCTGGTTTGTTTTAAACCGAATTGAATTCAATAAGTAGGCATTCGATATTGATTCGTAGACTGACATCTTCATAATATATTTAGTAGTGTTTGATAAACTTTTACTGCGCATAAAAAGGTTTTTTTATATTTTAACAAGCGCTTCTTATTTTTAAATTTAAATAAAACAAAGTGTGTATGTATGCATATACATCGAAATTTTTTATTCATTTAAGAGATCTATTGATGCCATAAAATAACGTTCAAATGTTCGCTACGACTGCTCTGGATGAATGGCATCCAAAATATTCAGTTTTGCATGACTCATAAATCAGTTTAAATTTGATCGACGTTAAGGTTTACGTTGGCTTTGAGGATGGAAAAGAAGAGGTATGAATCCATATTAAACACAGCCATTAAAACGAAAAATTATTTTCAGATTAGAATTTCTTTTTTTGAGATCTAAAGGGTTAGTCAACAAAAAGGATTTCCAAACTGAATGTGAAGTTAAGCTAGAGACAGTTCAAAAGCTAGTAATGCAATATAAGCGATTGACGTTCTGTCGCTCTAACGCGACTTAATGTAAAAGCCGTTTTTAGCGGCTTAGGGAAAACATGGCAAAAAAATATCAAAGAGGAAAGATATCTCTTCCTTTATATCGACAGCTTTAGAGCCTTTAGGTGACACATTCATTTCCGGTCTATTTACTTCATGGTAGTCACTTAGAGTCTACTAGCTGGGTCTGGCAGTAAATGAAGGCAAAACGAAGTATATGTTGTCGACAAGTAGAGACATACAGTGTATTGGATCCCAGATTGCAGCCGATAATTATACGTTCGTTACAGTCAATGAATTTGTATATCTTGGCTCTGCTGTTGCCACCAAAAATGATGTTAGTCTGGTTTTCAAGCGTATAATCACTCTTCCAATAGGTGCTACTGTGGTCTTAATATACAATTGAGTAGGAAAAAGGTACTACAAGATGATTATCCTCTACGTGCTACTTTATCACGCAGAGACTTAGACAATAAATATTAAGCCGTAGTGCAGCAGTCTGGAAAGTATTCAAGAGAAAAGTCCTACGTAAGATCATCGGTTCAGTGGGAGTTGGCGAAGATTTTCTCATTCGATCCAACAATGAGTTGTAAGAGCTCCTTTACGACATGGATATTGTTTAGCGTATTAACATCAAAAGGCTGCACTGTCTCTGCATTGCGGGATGCTTTTGGGATTTGCGGAAGTCAACGAAAAGGACGACCTTTTATTTTTTGGACTAATCGACTAACTGGCGAACTAGCGAAGGAGCACAAGAAGTATACGCTCCTGGTAGGATGTGTTATGCTAGGCTAAAATACATTAATCGAGTTAATAATGACCAATTCACGCAAAGAAAGAGGAAGTCACTTGTCTTCGCTCGCTTAAGACGGTTGTATTCAGTCAAATTAATTTTTTTAAAGTTCAACGTTTATCTTCTGGAATTCCAAATGGATATCCCTTCACTCCTATTTCTATGATACGCTATCTTTGCCATCACAAATACATCAGAGCAACCCAGTTATATCTGCCATAATTTCATATTCGTGAAATGTTTGTCTTTATATTGCAGAATGAAGTTTCTACCATTCTAGAAGCCGCTGAGAATAAATGGCGCAGAAACGTATTTAGAACGAAAGTATAATGTCATCTTTTTTATATTTTTTCTACATAATTTTCTATATTGAATGATCGCAAAAATTAGCTGATCTTTAGCAGAGTATTTGTACTGTACAGGAAGGCAAATATTTAAACCATCGCCGTATGTAATTTCACCTTAGGAATTTGTCTTTCATACTCAATCATACAATGCACGACAAAATGTACAATTCTTTCTAGTCACCTATACGATTAGATTACCAATCCGGCTTGCCACAGCTGGCTCAAGTGAGGCACATATCTACGAAACTGCTGGTTACATTGACAATCAATTATTTTTTATGTAATTTAACGAATAAAATTACCTTCAAGCTTATTTTACAATATAATCCCAGGGCATAGTGACTTGTAACGGATTAAAAACAACACCGCATTTGCATGAAATCAAAATATTTTATTTATTAATTTGTGTGTGTGCATGTGTGTTCATTTCGACTATTTCCATTAAGAAATCATGGCATTAATATTTTCCAAAAATTTTACATCATAACGAAATACGAAATTTAATCATATTCGTAGCACACATTCATGTGGGAACATAAATCAATGCACCACGGTGCGTATGATTAACATTTAATTGTTAATAATGCATGATAAAGCATACTTACCACAGAACAAGAAACAAACAAAATCATATCGAATAAGAATTTAATTAGAGGAATATTTTTTAAAATATTTTTAGGAAAACTAAGAAAGATTTTTTAAAATATTTTTTAAAAATAACACAACTTTTTAAAAATAAATGAAAAATTTTATACTTTAGCAACCGTTTTGAAAAGTTTTCACTGTTTTTGTTGTCTGCAATCATTTTCACATGTACAATTGTTTTTGTACTCATGAGTGTGTGCATGTACGAACAATAAATAAATAAATAAATAAATACGAGCATAAAATTGAATTTTTCTTTTAAATTAAACCGCAATACAAAAATTTATTGCTGAGAAAACCATGGAAGAAAAAGAAATTAAAAATTAAAATAGGAAACTGGAATATAAGAAAATATGCTAAGAAAAAATTGCATACAGCTACGTAACGCTTTCAGAAGATTGTTTTAATAAAAAACTGTATAGATTTAAAGTTTATACAGATCGGGTAACAAATGCTATGCTCTGAATCAACAGATGGTCTTAGTTTACTGGCATTATCTCCTGCAATGTCTCTTAGTTTAGCGTTCTTCTTTAAACAGCTGGAGCTGGTTGAGAGCACCTTTGGCAGAGAGATTGCGCTTAAAATGACAGCGAGCGATCTGTTTTTGACTGTACGGTATTCTCCATTTACTAGTTTCTCACACTCGATTGAAAATTGTAAGCAGGGTTTTTCTTAAAAGAGAAAAAAATCACAAAAGTTTATCGTCTATTGGTATAAGACAGCAATCCTCAGACCCTCTAATAAAGACAGACATTATCAGTGTTTTCGATGTCCCGCTCAAGATAATGTAGGTCCATAAAATTATTCCCTTGATGCCAAAAGATGCATCATTTTATCGTATTATTTCAAATCCTCAATGCTATATTAAACCTCAGTTAAAGTTGAAGAGTTTTTAGAATTCCAGCTCTGGAGAATGTAACTCATACTTGGCCTAACAAGTTCACACAGCCATAAGACTTAGCGAATATCCTTGAACAGAGTTGTTAGTTTTACTAGGATCTAATTATTTATTATTATTTATTTATTATTATTGAAATTGAAAGTCATCGTATTCTAGTAGGTAGTGTGTTGACTAGTTAGGCATGACATCAACAGAATAAAATGGGAAAAATATTTCTCGGTGATTTCCTCTCACCAGATTACTAGTAAGGCAAGCTAGGATAAATAAAAACTACCATGAAAAGTTTCCAAAAATCTGTCGTTCGACTTTAAACTGTGGGCTCATGTATAAAATTAAAACACACAACGTAGGTGTTATGAGAAGCTATGTCGTAATCCTGACTGAAATGTAGTAGTGACCAGTTAAATAAGCTTTTGGTGTTTTAAGTAAGTTCGAATCCAGTAGACTTATCGATTGGTATTGAAAATGTTGATGGTTATGGCAAGATCCATACATTTTGAAACAGTAGCCACTTCAAATCGAAAGTTTTATAGGCATTTCGTAATAATTGCTTACTTTCTCTTTAAAATTCTTTGTATACGATTATGACGCGGATAATATTCACTCATAGTTTTTCAACACCAAATTCTTACTTTTGCTTGCTTTACTCTTGTTGAAGTGACTCGGATTGTAACTTTTTTAAACGGGCTTCGCGTTTTTCTGGTATTTCTGTTGCTCTTGACTTAATTTATCGAACTCTTTGTGTTGAATCGTATTTTCCGATGCACATGTGCTTCGTTAGCCACAGTGTGTACACAAAGTGCCAGTTTTTGGAATTTGGCGGTGTAAGACTATCTTCGCATTATTACCTTTGTTATGAAAGTTGTTCGGGGTCATATTGCTTGGATGGTTGGAAAGTGTTGAAATACAGTTTTCTTTATAAAAATTTTTCTGGAAAATTTGTCGGCGATATTGGTTAATGCAGCTTGCAGATTTTTATTGAAAATTTTTAATATTTTCTTACGTCATTGTTTGATGACTGTTTTCAAAATTCGCTCTTTGAATCTTTGAATCGAAACGAAAGTAGCGGTAATTTCTTTCCAAATAGTAAAGTTTAGAATTTTGCCGATTTCATAATAATTTGTGAATAGTGAATAGTGAATAGAGAAGTATCATACTAACTTAATTGGTCATTAGAATTGTACAGGTATAGGAATTACGAACTATCCTCTCACATCAACCATGTTATGTTTGCTATTTATATTTATAAGTGTCGCCACTGCAGTTTAAGACTTCGAACAACACATTTTTGGGAAACTTTTCAGGGCAATTTTATTTCTCAGAATTTTTGCCAGAAATCTGCTGAGAAGAAGTCAAATATTTTTTTCCTATTGCGTTTTGTTGATGTCTAAGCTGGGTTTTGAACCATAGCCTCAAGTCTAATAAGTAATCACACTATCTACTAGACAATAGGGACTTACACAGTGTCTTAAGCTTCCTTAAAATTGATAATCGGATGAAAGAAGGCTTATGCCAATTGAAATTTAAGTCAGTGACGTAAAATTGATCACTCAATATGTTTTAATAAAAGAAAAGTCAAAAGTTTAATGTGGTTTACCGTTTTTAATTATAATCATACAATTCTTATTAAATATTTCATTTAAATTTAGAAAATACATGAACAGAAGGAACTTCTCTAACATTTTGCCAATTGCGGTTTTCTCTTTTTAGAAATGGGGCCCATAATTAAAAATCTAAAAATAAAAATTCAATAGAAATACATACAAATAGAAATGCTCACAAATAACAAAACAGCAGGGGCTAGAAAGAGGCGTAAACAATTCCTATTTGGAAACAACAAAAATCAAAAAACCATAAAATGAGTGAAAAAAAAGGAACAAATTTGAAATTGTTTTTTTTTTGCTCTAATTTTCACCAACAACAAAGTGAAAGATAAACTATTTTTATAAAGCACGTGTGTGTGTGCATTTGTATAAACCTACAGGAGCACATACATACACTTAAATATGAAACACAAGGCGAGAGAGAACACAACACAATCTCTAACTTTTAATAAAAGAGAAACTTTGCTTATTTACGTTAAATGTTAAAGCTCACCAATAACACACAATACACGCACACATGCATACATTTATTTAAACGTAAATCATTGTTAAAGGTTATTTGGTAAATACACACACTTACTTCGACTTTATTGTTGTTAAGAACGATGCCAGTCGTAAGAGTCATGTACAGCACACAAACTTATTCTTATGGGATATGCTGTTCCATACACACATTCATTGTTTGCACTTACAAGGCACTGTGGTATTTGCCGGGCAATTTTCTTGGAATTTTTTTAGTTCCTTCTTGAAGTTAAATCTAAAAAATACGAATGGAATTGTTTGTATTTTTTACATTCTTAGAATAGGTTTTGGACAAAACTTTTGTTATAGACCAACTGTATATTGTGGTTATGTCATCGAGATGTCCATTCTTTGGTTTCAAAAGTAAAATAAAATATAAAACACTGTACATTGGGATTTTGATGAAACTTAAATGATTTAAACGATTACTTCTGGTTTGGTTGTAGCAGTTGATACTTTTAAAAGAGTTTCCGTCTACTTTTATGGTTCAAATGCTTCTACGCTTAATGCTTAAGAATATATACATGTAGATGCGATTTTGAACCAGCCCCACAAAAAAGTCTAACAGCTCTTACTCTTTCCAGAAACTTCGAATACAATAAAGTCAAAATCGTTTGTGTTATATGTACCCTGGTTGCTTTTTATTGATATCGAATACAGTTCAGTAAACTTGCTAATCTTTAATTGCAAGCGAAACAAATATCTGTACTCTTCTAAATCAACACTCAAGATGAAGATGCAAACTCAACGAAAAAATACTTTTTAATACGATTCCTGAGAACGCCGTGCTACAGAAACGATATTTACGAGAGCTAAACTGTACAGAGAACTGCACATCTGGCCACATCTATAGGTTAGGTTAGACTAAAGTGGTAGCTTTGATTACCAAAGTTTACTTGAACACACATAACGGCGCGTTGTGACGCCATAGGTAGGCGCAGTCCCCTTAACTAATCGAAGAAGTTGGTGAGTGCAGCTGTTGCAATGGCCACATCTATACGGCTTCCAGTCTTTTAAAAATTTTTCAAAATCTTATGAATTTTTTTTCTCAATAAATCGTTTATAATGACCAAAATGACTCCATATGTTTGAATCACCATATTATGCGTTTTTCAGTTACAACATAATCTAAATCGTGAATGGCTAACCTTTCCTAATAAATGATACTTCCTATGAAAGATAACATAAAACAGCTAAGAATGTATTAACCAGAGACACAATTCATATCAACAAAATGTGCAGTTACTCTACAATCACTATCAGTTGCAGCTCTGTGATATCAGAATAACTCACTTGATTAAACGAAACTAACACACAATACCCGTGGGAACTTGTTGATGTAAAAACATGGAGAAAGAATGGGACTTGGTCGCTATTGTATATATTATAGAAGTACCAAAAAATAAACTAAGCGTTGAAGTACCTAACCAAAGCTTCAAAGATATCCTTTGATGTTCCTGATGAATAGAAAATGATGCAGACGAAATGGAGGCGACTGAGAACACTGAATTGGTCATTACAACCATTCAGTCAGGACTAGCACATAGTATCTCACACCACTTATGTACTGTGTGTTAATTTTATCCATAAACAGCCGAATCTACAGATTTTGACAAAGTATTCATGGCAATTTTCTTTTACTCTCAGAGTTTCTGTCAGAAGACTGTTGAAAGAAAGTCTTCGAAGAAATATCTTTTTTCATATTTCGTTATGCTCGAGATGTCTGATCTGGGGTTTGAATCAGTCTACGGTGACGAGTTTAAATTTGGAAAAAAGATTTAAAGGCGTTTATGGAGAGCTTAATGGCAATTAGAGCAATAGCATCCAATTGGACGTAGTTACAGCTATTCAAGGAATGTGGTTCTATGTAAAACGGCGATCAATAATTAATCCAGACACCGAAAAGTACGTGTATTTGGGTATCTAGTTTTCAACAACTGATCGGAAACGAGGCAGTGTAGGACCTATATATGTAGTAGAAAATTATAGAACATAAGCTTGGCAAATTTAATGCTTTTAGAAGCAAGAATAATCGGAAATACAATTTATGCTGCAGGAACTATTGAAGAGACAGCCTTTGGCGCCCTTGATGAGAAGAAATTCATGAGTATTTTAAAACTAAATAAAGGCGACTGAGTACACCGATTAGTATTCTTATAGGCGTGATACACGCATACATATACACAATTGGTCTTTGCAGCCCTTCCGGCAGGACTACGACCTAGAACTCACACCACTAATGTTGTCTTTGTTAGTTTTGTCCATAAGTCGTGGGATCTACAGCTTAAAGTCGACACCGAACGATAGATTTTTGAGAAACTATTCATGACAATTTTTTTTACTCGCAGAGGAAGTCGCCGAAGAAATATTTTTCATGTTTCGTTTTTGTTGGAGATGTCTAATCTGGGGTTTGAACCGTGGCTTCTCGTCTAATATCCCAACACACTGCATCTTGCACTATGACTACTATAGGCGTGATAGATAACACTAAATGGAAGGCATGTAGTCTTCATAAGCTCTAGAAAGCAGTTGGGTTAGTTGAACTCTGAGGAGTTGGGTTAGTAGGTGCAGGATATACATACTGCCAGTCGATATGATGAATAAAGTGTATTCCGATAAACATGAGAAATGTTTATTAACAATGGTTGTGTGGCACCAGTTCTCTACCTGTAATCAGGTATTCACAGCTAATTGCTACAATAAAAGGAATTTACCTGTGACCCGCAGAAGACTTCTGGCTGTTCAATTCTTAGATAAACAACATCAAAATCATCTTTTTTTGCTTTAAATGAAAAGAGTCAGTAATTAGGTTTCAAATTTATAAGCGTAATGAACAAGCGTTGCATGAAAATGAAAATTTCCGACTGTCATCAGGTCATCAGGCATCAATTGAATGTTTTTTTTTTGCAAAATTTTTCCTCTGCACCATGGTGTAGTTCGTTTGTAAAAGTTGCTTCTTGGTTTTGTAAATGTAGTTGTATTTGTTATTGTTTTCAAATGTTGTTGTATTTGTTGCTGTTGCCAATACTTTCGTGATTATTGTACTTTTATTGCATGCAACAATGGAAATTAAAAATGTTTGAACATTTTCAAAGCTACTGCATGAAAAACACTCCGAAGCGGGTGATAAAAGTCACAAAATAATGTTTAAAATTAGGAAAAAAAAAACGGTTTTGGTGTTTGAAGAGCTGACTGTAGGTCTCTAAATTAACTTTCGTGATGAACGTGAACATTTACTCCTGCCCTATCATTATTTATCGCAGTGTTATGCAAAGTGAAACAAAAAAATGGAAAACTTATAAAAAAAGTTGCAACACTACATACTTTAGCTGAGTTGCGCTTTTAAGTTTTAATAGTTTCGCTAAAAAAAGGCACAAGCTTAACACAAAAATAGTTGGAATTTTATTTTTCAAACTTCCAACGAAAAACGAAACAAAAATAAATTTTTAATGTTGAAACAATACCGCATGTATTTTACTTAAGAATTGGTTTCAATACCAATTTGTTAAAGTCTTCAAACAAACCGAGGACTATAAATTAGCTTGCAACTATACACTAAGAACATATGGTGTTAGCAGAATCAAGGATGCTTGCTGTTGCAATAACACACTTCAGCGTGTGGCAAATAAAGTGACAGAACCTTGTCCATGTAAACTCTCTGAGGTTTATTGTAAAGTAGACTATGACATAAAGATATCATATATATCTAATCGTTATATAGTTTATGGACAAGCTCATCACATAGTCTGGAATTCAAAGACAACTCTCCAAAAATTATTTCCACTTATTAAAGTCGCCCTACTCTAGTGAAGAAAACATTTCTTTGGCGACTTCCTCTCAACAGATTTCTGACAGAAACTCTGAGAGTAAATGAAATTACCATGAAAAAGTTTCTCAAAAATCTGTCGTTCGGCGTCGACTTGAAACTTTAGGTCCTGATACCCATGTATAAAAATTAATACACATAACATAAGTGGTGTGAGAAGCTAGGCCGTAATCCTGACTGAAGGATTGTAATGACCAATTTAGTAAGTAAATTAGTAAGTACTAGGAGCCTGTACAACAGTCCTACGTATAGAGTACTTCATGACACAACAATGTAAACTAGCATGGAGACGTTACGTCATGCTTACATACATAATTACAACCTTTCAGTCAGGATTATAGCCTAGCTTCTCACACCACTCATGTTGTGTGTGTTAATTTGATACATGAGTGGCGGGACCTACAGTTTTAAGTCGACTTCGAACGACAGATTTTTTGAGAAACTTTTCATGGCAATTGTATTTACTCTCAGAGTTTTTGCCAGAAATCTGCTGAGAGGAAGACGCCAAAGAAATATTTTGTTATATTTCGTTTAGTTGTAGCTGCCGGACCTGGGGTTTGAATCGAAGCCTCGTGTCTAATAAGCCAACACACTACCTACTAGACTACGGCGACTTCATTATGTCATGCGTTCTTTCTAATTTCGATCATAATGTTGTGATAAACAATGCTAGGAAAACCCTCAGCAAAATTCATTGGGGCTTAAAAAACAAAAACGTTATACTTTTAACATTTGCTTTCTGTTTCATGTATTATACAACATTTCTTAGAAGCTACAATTCTAAGACGTAGCGACTGTGAGAGCTGGATTAAAAAGAAAAAAATCTATGTACATAAGCTCGGTGCAACAATCAAGTTCTGCAGATAAACGGTGTCGTGCTTGTAGTGGTTAATACTTTTTGCTAACTCGATAGTATTAGTGTCTAAAGTCGCGTATCAAGTGCCGATAATAAAGCCAGCATTTCGTTTTTCTCTAAACCTAGTATGGAAACTGTCTCATACAGTGTCAAGTCCCAGTACGGATGTAAAAACTGAAATTTATATGACACAAATGCATTTAAAATGCTTGTCAAAGTTTGTGTGATGAGATTTTGAATATTTTTTGAAGAGCATTCTTTTGAAAGCGTTCTGTCAATAAATTTTTGGGTGCCTAAGAATTCATCTTCTTAGGTTTCCAACTGCTGAACAATGACAGAGAAAATGTTCTGCTGTTCTCCGTCTACTTTTTCGTAGCAGCTTCTGTATAATGTCCCATTATGTTATAATGTCCCATTATAACTGTTATGAGGTTTAAAAATGGACACAGCGTTGGTTTATTTATTACCATGGCGAACCAAATCTGTCTGGAATCTCTAAAAATAGGTTCCCGATCCCACTATTTATTTGCTTATAAAAGAAGATTAAGTGAGACCCACACAATCACTGCCCCTATCCAAAGGAATGCTAATCTCATGTATGAATTCTATCGAATTTTTTATGGGTGACCCATATTGCTAGAGCATCGTTAGCTTCAATGTCCACGAATTTGGAAAACCATATGAGGATAATTGTTGAATGACTCGTTATCTCCTCTAGGGGTCCTTGGGATCCTTGGACAGCCCTTGTTGGTGTATATACGATTTACAGATAGAATGGCCGCTTTAAACTCGGTGAATATTTCTACTTGACCAAATGATATTCTCTGATATCGGATTTGTACAGCGACAACACAAAGGTACACTTATGATCATGAAATAGGAAAGCCTATTGAGTTATAATACCTTTCTCAGACTGTCTTTCCTTCACAGTCATGAACAATGAAATGCATACTAAACAGATCATATTTAAATCAGGCCATTAAACAGCCGTAGTTGTCGCTGTAGTCCAGTAGGCAGTGTGTTAGCTTATTAGATGTGAGGCCACGGTTCAACCTCTGGCTCAGACACCTCTAACTCAACGAAATATGAAAAAAAAACTTCATTGGCGAAATCAGCAGATTTCTGGCAAAAATCCAGAAAAAATAAAATTGCCATGAAAAGTTTCTCAAAAAACTGTCGCTCAGAAACGACTTTAAACTGTAGATCCCGCCACTTATGTAAGAACCATATGTAAATGTGTATGCGCGCATCACGCCTATACGGTTCCGTAAGAATACTAATCGGTGCACTCAGTCGCTTTTATTTAGTCTTAACATACTCATGGTTTTCTTCTCATCAGGAGCGCCAAAGGGTATCTCTTCAATATTTCCTGCAGCATATAAACGGCATTTCCGACTATTCTTGTAGTCTGGTTTTAATGTCTTCAAAAGCATTAGATTTGCCAAATTTATGTTCTATAATTTACTACCAGTTATATATAGATCCTACACTTCCTTGTTTCCGATCGGTTGTTGAAGGCTAGATAACCAAATATACGTACTTTGCGATGTCTGGATTAATTATTGATCGCCGTTTTATATAGAAGCACATTGCTGTCATTGGATGCTATTGCTCTATTTTCCAAATTTAAACTTGTCACCGTAGACTAGTGGTCCTATGATTCAAACCCCAAATCAGACAACTCGAGCATAACAAAATATGAAAAAATATTTCTTCGGCCTCTTTGTCTCAACAGTCTTATGACAGAAACTCTAAGAGTAAAACAAAACTGCCATGAAAACTTTGTCAAAAACTTTAGGTTTCGCCGGTCATGGATAAAATTCACACACACACACACATACAACATAAGTGTTGTGAGATACTAGATCGTTATTCTGACTGAAGGATTTTAATAACCATCCATTTACGTATGTGTGCATTCCTACGGCTATCATAATACAATTTTCTTCTTTGCCTAGGTGATCTCGAACCCGCTTCAGATACATCGAAGAATATCTAGCTCTTTTTTTTAAAAAATCCTGTGAATTCTTTGTCCAAATAGAAGAAATGAAATCCCTCCAAACCTAAACCGTATAAACATAACATATAAATAACAGCTTGTATGAATGAATGTACTTCCGTCCTCCAAGTTGCGAAATAACTTCGTACTTACATTCCAATTATCACCCCTCGTTACTACTTATATTCTATTATATTCGCAGATTTTCCTTGAATTTAATTTGAAACCTTTTCAAGGCAATCAAAGAATTCATTTTCCTTTGCCGATTAATCGAATAAATTTTAAAGGAATAATCCCTTGCTTGCGAAATAAGAATTTCATCGAAGCGTTCAATTGCATCGTTACGGTCATTGCTTTTATTATTGGGTTTTCGAAAATCTACATTCTCTACTTTGGCTCTGGAGACGGGAGCATTATATTATATGGATGTGGTTGCTGCAAGACAAAATGTCTTGCCTATGTTGGCTATACAACAACAACAACAACATCCCATAACATTAGAAAAGCTAACAATAGTTTGAACAAATATATAAACTTAGTTAGTTGTTGTTGCTGTTGTTGTTGTTGTTGTTATATTGTTGCATATGTCTGAGTAATTTGCAACATATACAATCATTTAACAAAACATCTGACTATTTGGCCTCTAAGCCAAACAATCCAATTAAAATGAAATGCGGTCATAGTAACACAACTACATATACACACTCTTACAGCCAAACACATACACACATATACACATATGCATAATGTAACAATTTAATAGCAGAATGCATACGCACATCTAAAACGAGAATAAGATACACGGGTGTAACGTATGTATATAATAGGTATGAATATACGAGGGTAGCTTAAATGGTTACAATGGTTTTTAATAAAAAATAACATTTTTCTTAAAGGCTTTTATGCAATATTTCTTCTGTCTTTGCAAGGACATTGACAAATATTGTGTATGTATGCTCATGTATGACAAATATTGTGTATGAATTTTACTCCTACCCTCGTTATTTCATTTAAAATTTGTTGATATTTTGCATAAATTTTGGTTTGGTTTGACAAAGGATATGTCAGGCGTGGGTGAGTCAGGTTATTGTATTTAAACAATGTAGCCCATCATAGTGATGAGTTGAGGTGTAGAAATGTCTTTTGTTTGTATTGGTAGTTTTTCTTCTTCTTCTTCTTCATTTTTTTTGTTGCATTTGCTGGCCATAAAATGAGTCTCTTTCCATATTTGATGTTGTAACCTTAAATGCAATGACAACACAATGTTCCTACATGAAGTGAATGTATTAGTTTTGAGTGAAATGTATACGTGTGTGTAAGTAAGAAATTACTTGGATTATTGTGTGTGTATATGTGTGTATGCATGTCTTGTATTTTTTCATGTCCTACATACAAAATAGATGCCACCAATGAAGTGTATTTTGATGGTAGACATACAGTTGCTGGCTGTCGGACATACATAGAAGCACATGCGTTACATATATTTACATAGACACACACATGTATTTGTATGTGGTAAGACCGTTTAGAAATATACTCTTGTGTGTGTGCTAGTATGAAGTGAAGAATGTAAATGAGACCACCGCACAACTACTAAAGCAAATTCAACATAAAATTTCAGTTCAAAAATAGAGTTGCAAAATACATACATGTCCACATGCAATTTGTTTATTGGTTTTGGTAACTGTAAGTATGTAAATATCAGAGAGTGTTGCAGCAGTGTCAAGCAAAAATGGCTTTACATTTTTAAAAATCAAAATTTTTTTTAACCATCAAGCACTAATTTGTATAATATAACGATAACACGACTCAAATTCAACTTCTCTCTCAAGGTTCGTAGGAAAAGACCAACTTTTGTAAATCAAGATACGAGCATATGGCAAAAATTATGCTGGGAAGAATTGCTTGCTACAAATCTATACCAAGAACTAGAAAACTCGATAGGATTATTAATGAATAGAATGATAAAATATTAAACATCACTAGGCAAGAGTGTTATGAAAATATGCGGCAGCATTTTTATCCAATAGAGAGCCTTCACTGTACTCTTTAGAGTACTAAAGACCATCAAGACCTTGTGTTGTCTTGTAGGCTGCATACTGAGTATGAGGGCAGAACTTAAAGAAAAAAAATGTGTTTGACTACGTACACGAACAAGTTCGAAGTCGCGGGATAAAAGTAAAGTCATATATAAATCCAATTCACTATAGAATAGGGTCTTTCATTAAGCGTTTTCTAATGGGTGATTTTTTTAAGAGCCATAGGAAAATTTTTCAAAAAAAAAAACACATAATATTCAGAAAAATGCATGAAATCTTTATTTGTATCGATAGTACGGTCCATATAATTTAATGTTTGAAGATTATTTCATGCAAATGTTGACCGCGACTGCGCCTCAAATTGTCCATCCGATTAGTCCAATTTTGGCATACTCTTTCCAACATTTCGGCCGGTATCGCATGAACAAATGCTTCAATGTTGTCTTCCAATGCGTCATGACATGAGCTTTAATATAGCCCCACAAAAAATAGTCTAAAGGCGTTAAATCGTACGATCTAGACGGCCAATTGACCGGTCCCGAACATGAAATAAAATGTTCACCGAACTCGCCTCTCAATAAGTCCATTGTTACGCGTGCTGTGTGGCATGTGGCACCGTCTTGTTGAAACCACATGTCATGCAAGTCAAGCTATAGCATTTTGGGCAAAAAAAGTTGGATATCATCTCACGGTAGCGCTCACCATTCACAGTTACGTTACGATTCGCCACATCTTTGAAGAAGTACGATCCAATGATGCCACCAGCCCATAAACCGCACCAAACTGTGACTTTTTCTGGATGCATTGGTAGCTTTTACAATGCTTCTGGCTGATCTTCACTCCAAAATCGACAATTCTGTTTATTTACGTATCCATTGAGCCAAAAATGAGCTTCGTCGCTGAACACAATTTTTTCATAAAGAAGTGGATTTTCGGCCAACTTTCCAAGAGTCCATTCACCAAAAATTCTGCGATGCGGTAGCTCGTTCGGCTTCAATTCTTGCACCAGCTGTATTTTGAAAGGCTTCACTCCTAAACCCTTCTGCAAAATTTTCCACGTTATTGAGTAACAGAGGCTCAATTACTGCGAACGGCGACGAATCGATAATTGATGGTCATCATTAACACTGGCCGATACAGCTGCGATATTTTCTTCAGTTCGCACTCTACGTAAGCGTGTTGGTGGTTTAATGTCCAACAATGTAAATTTGGTGCGAAATTTAGTCACAATAGCACGAATAGATGCTTCAGTGAGTCGATTAAACTGACCATAAAATGGAAGAAGCGCGCGATAAACTTTCTTAACAGAGCACGCATTTTGATAATAAAATTCAATGATTTGCAAGCGTTGTTCGTTTGTTTAGACGATTCATGGTTAAATTATAGACCAAACTGAAGATGTTTGACAGTGAAACAAAACATGAAAAGTGCGTGAGCTGTTTAAACCAGTGTTGCCAAAAAGATAATTGCTAAAAAATCACCCGTTATAATTAAATTTATGTAAAACAAAGTGCGCGTGAGAAATCATCGACATTTTTATTCTATGAAAGGCCAATTGATGCCATTATGTGTGGAATATAACATCATTCGAATGTTTGCCACGGGTTCTTAAATTTCTCATGACTCTGGCGCAAAAATCAGGCTAAATTAACCCATGGTATGACTACGACAGATGTCAACGAGCAAACTACTTAGTACTGTACGTTTTTGATAAGGCGTGCTCTCCATATTATGCCACAATTAAACGCTGACACACGCGTGCAGTTTCTTTGCAAAAAACTGCGCTCAAGAATATTTCCTGCAAATGCTGTTTTTCCGCTTTAATAAACAGAACAATACGAGTGAGTAAGTAGCTGCCTCATTTACGCACAACAGCATAGAAATACTGTCGAGTAGACATCCATCAATTAACATGTGAGACTTAGGAACTGTCAAAGCTATGAACTGGATTGGAAGAATCAAGAGCTTTTTTATTTTGATTTGATTTTGGTTGAAAATTTTCTCAGAATCTTCAAATAGTTAAAATAGAACTCAACAGTCTTTTGTGCTTCCATATGCTTAATTACGAAAAATTTCGATCTTACATTCTCATTTGCTTGAATAAAGCAAGGAAACAAAATTTGATGCATGTCTTTTTCAAAGCAAGAAGATATTCTCTAGTTTCTCTTAAACCTAAGTATTGTAAACCATTTATATCCTCTACTGTTTAACAATCATACTTCCAGAGAATTCATTACACTCATGAACACAAGAACGAACAAGTGTTTTCGTACACACTGACACACAGAGGCACATGTTCCAAAACAGAGAAATGCAGATGCAGATGTAAAGATGAAAATTGTCTCAGTTACAATTAAGAACTGTTGTCATTGCTTAAGTGATAGATGCTGTCCTTTAAGGATTTTTGGCAAATCTAATGCCCGTAAATGTTTTCCTTTTTTCAAAACATGTCTTAATAAATGTCCGTTCAAGAAGTATGTCCAAATGTTTAAACAACTTAATGAGCTGAGATATTTGACTATAAACGTAATCTAAAAACTTCTAAATACGAAGATTATCACATAACCTGTAACCACAATACGTAAGGAAATCTTATGTGGAAAAGAATTTGAAAAATTAGTAAAGAGGTGTGCAAGAGGTTATGTTGTTTAAATGAAAACAAATTTTATCACAAACTGTAATTGGGTGTTTTAATTGGAAAAATTTCAAATTAACAATTGACTCACGAAGTTTGTGGTTATTGGAGTTCAAACATTTATCGGAATTGTATTCGACAACAATTTAATTTGCATAAGGCTTTAAAAAGTTTTTTATTCCGTTTCCTTTTTTTTGTAAAATGTATCGAATAAAAGTTTAAATTTAAAAATCCAATAACGATTGCAAATTTATTCGTTTGTTGCGAAGTACAATTGTTGCGGTTAGAAATGGAAGAGTATTTCATTCATATGGCTGCCGAGGCTGTCTTCACAGTACCCCATTCGATTGGACCAATTTTCATGCACTTTTTCGAGTGTATGGGCTCGTATCTTGGCAATGGAATCACGAATATATGGTCTCTGGTTTGTTGGCATAACAGTTTTCTCTAACGGCACCCCAGAGGATATAGTTCAACAGTGACAAATCGTAGCTCCTTGGCGACCAATCGACATCGCCATTTCGGTTAGTTAAATGGCCATCAAACGTTTGACGCAATAAATCGATTATGGCATGAGATGTACGGCACTTTGCACCATCCTGTTGAAGCCAAACATCGTTCACATCAATACAACGAAGAGCGGATACAAAAAAATTGGTCATCATGGTTGCGTCGTCCTCATTTTCAAATAGATATGGGCCAAGTAATCTAGTAGGTAGTGTGTTGGCTTATTAGACGTAAGGCCACGGTTCACACACCAGGTCAGACATCAAAACTCAAATATGAAAAAATACTTCTTCGGCGACTTCCTCTCAGCAGATTTCTGGCAAAAACTCTGAGAGTAAATAAAGCCGGCATGAAAAGTTTCTCAAAAATTTTTAGTTCGGAATCGACTTTAAACTGTAGGTCCCGCCACTCACGTATGAAATTAACGCACCCAACATAAGTGGTGTGAGAAGCTATGTCGTAATCCTGATTGAAGGTTTGTAATTATTATGTATGGGCCAAGGATGCCTTCGCTTCACAAGCTGCTCCAAACAGTCAATCGTAATGGGTGCATTCGATTCTGTAAGACCACGCGTGAATTTTCTGAGCCCCAAATACGGCAATTTTGCTTATTAACGTACCCACCACGATGAAAATGTGCTTCATCCGAAGAAAGATTTTTTTGGAAGAATCGACGATATCGTGTAGTTTCTCATTGGCCCAATAAATCCAAACGTTTTTCAAAAGTAAATCGATTCATTGCGTTCAGTGGAGATAATATACTGAATTGTGTGACAGAATAGAATGACATAAGTATTGCCAGATTTGAAATAACCGATAACTATGCAATAAATTAATTTTAATTAAAATATATACACTTTAAATAAAATTTTAATGTTTCATAAACAGTAGCAAATGAAAAAAAATTGACTCCAATTTGTTAAATATTAAAATCGTTTTGTTTTTTTATCTCCTGAATTAAAATAACATTTTTGACTGCCATTTAGAGAATAAAAAAATGTTAATTTTTTATTTCATTATAAAAACAAAATCCGTCAGTTGTTTTCCGTAAACAAGCGAAAAAGAAGTGGAATATGTTCCTTTTTTTTCGAAGTGCAACTCTCTCTAACCATGAAAAAGAGCCATGAAATGATTAATTTTTTCCTTTTTTTGTTGCAACCTTAAATAGTCAGAGTCTCTTTATAATGGTTTCGCTCCCTGTGTGTATAGCTATTAAGCAAAGCAAACACGTTACTTTAATGCTGCAACATTGCAAATTAAATGTATACCACGTTAAGGGAAGAGGAATAGTTGATTTAAAATGGTTTGTCAGTTGTTGAAATTACGAAAAAACAAAGACAGTATTAAGCCAGTTCATGATGCTGCTTGGTGTCAACAAGAACAACATCCAACCTATCAGCTGATATGCACCCGGGTGTTACCTTTTGGGATGTATTAATGCCTCACAGTGTCCAAAAATGCCTTCTGCTGATTTAATATCATACATAACGTAATTGGTCATTACCACCCTTCAGTCAGGATTACGACCTAGCTTCTCACAACACTCAGTTTAAAGTCGACAAAGGTTCTGAAAGTAAATGAATTTGCCATGAAAAAGTTTCTCAAAAATCTATTGTTCGGAGCCGACTTTAAACTGTAGGTATTGGTTTGAGAAACTAGATCGGAATCCTGACTGTAGTGTTGTAATGAGCTATTATGTATGTATGCGTGTATGTTTCTTTCCAATCATCTGTTTCCATTTCGCAAAAATATGCTGGAACCTGTCGTTATGGGACTAACATTATTGATATGGATGTGTCCTGGCATATATATCCAGTAAAACAAACATCATGAATTATTACACTTTAGCTGAATCAGTTCTTGAAAAGGAAATGTGCCACTGCTCATCATCCTTCGTTCTCAAAAGCTTCCTTTTCATATAAGTTGTGAAACTTGCCATAATAGAAGCCATTGAAGTTGTAAAAAATGCAAGAAAAAACTTTTCATTGCAATCAGGGGTGCTATTCAAAACTTTACTCCTATGTGGCCACTGTGCCAATTTGGGTACACCTCTTTTATGTGTTAAACATTTTGTTTACTTTTTTGTTTTCCTGCATTCTTGTTCACCAAACTTTCAAAAAGTTTTCAAAAGTTTTCCTTGTGGTTTTGATTTGGCTTTAAAATGAAAAAAAAATCTGTCGCTCGGAGTCGACTTTGAACTGTAGGTCCCGCCACTGATGTATAAAATTAACACACACAACATAAGTGATGTGAGAAACTGGGTTGTAATCCTAGCTAAAGGGTTGTAATGACCAATTATGAGAAGACAAAGTTACAGAAGACTTCTGTAACTTTTTCTTATTCTTGTATTCAATTTTTAGTATTAAAAGTAAAATGAATAACCCTGGAATTGGAACTGCTCGATTGCCTACGGTTTTGGAAACATCATAAATTAGGAAGTGTGGTGCAAATGCTAATTTAACTTAGGTTTTCAAAAAGACCGATAGGGTCCATATGGCTTAAAATGTGATAAAATGTTGGTGTTGCGAAAATTTTCCATTTCTATTCTTGCCCAGTATCAAGCGAACCCCCATTATTTTGTAGAGTATTTGTAATTACCGCAATACATGCCAATGAAAACAAACTATTAAAGGGTGTAAATGTGTGTGAGTATAAAATTTATTATTCTTAAGAAAAACAACAACATTTCTGCAAAAGAAAAATTTAATTAAATAGCAAAACAATTTTTTTTCTATTCCTTTTGCTTCATTTCCTTTGAAATATTTGTTGTTGTTTGTATTCATACTCCCAACAACTTTATGCACATTTCGAGAAAATAAAACTAAAAAAAAAAACTAAAGGAAGAAAATATTCACAGTCTCGTAAGCGACTGTTATTTTAATTTAAATGAATATTAAATCGTTTATATTTCCCCTTCTGCTACCTGTTTCTGGTTCTTTCTTACATTTTCTTTTAATTTTTTCTTTTTTTTTCAAATTCTTTTCTTTTCTATTTCATCTTAATTCCAGGCATCTGGTATATGGAAAAATGGGGAAGATGAAGGAATAGAAATTTTAATGAAACATATTCCAAGTAATGGTTAAACAAGATTGTATTTTTAACCTTTAGTGACTCAAGGATTTGAGATTGAAACTTAGAGTTTTTTAATGCTAAAAGGCATTAGGTGGCATAAGGTCACAGTTTGTTGAGTCTTCTATTTCCCTTTTTTTATTGTATTTTAATGCAGTAGATTTATTTCGTTGGTCGCCGAGGGACCAAGTTTGCAGCAAATTTATGGAATGCTAGTTGGATTATCTGCGTACATTACATGTTATTCAGCATTTTGTGAAATAAAATTGAATATCTTTGCCTAGTGAATATGACCAAAAGACCAGGAATTCTTGGTGGAATAATGAATCTATGCCATTTTTAATATCGTGCTCTCAAGTAAATCGTATTTCAGTGAGAGATTTCTGCATCAATCGAAACAAATAATAGTAAGAAAGGTCAATGTCTGGCTAATACGGCGGATGAGGTAAATTTCTCATTCACTGTTTTACAAACACAGAAATTTAACGTCGCCGCAACATATGGCCGAGAGTTGTAACGATTAATGAAATTATGACCTCGTGTTTCATTGCATCTTCAGGGCGATTTTCGTTCAATTGTCATTTCAAGCGAAGCAATTGTTGTGTGTACAGGCCTCCCATGATGGTATGACTTGGTTTTATTGGCTAATAATGGGTTCCACCCTGATCTATACATAATTGGTCATTACAACCCTTCAGTCAGGATTACGACCTAGTTTCTCACACCACTTATGTTGTGTGCGTAAATTTTTTATACATGAATGTTGGGACTTACAGTTTAAAGTCGACTCCGAACGACAGATTTTTGAGAAACTTTTTCATGGCAATTTTTTATTTACTCTCAGAGCTTTTGCCTCTGCTGAGAGGAAGTCGCCGAAGAAATACTTTTTGTATTTTGTTTTGATGTCTGGCCTGGGGCTCGAACCCTGACTTTGCATCTAATAAGCCAACACACTACCTACTAGACTACGGCGACTTCATATCCACCCTGATCTAATCCCACAAAATACAGGGCATTACCTTGGAACAGTGGATATTCTGTTTGTCGGTATATTTTAATCGTTGCTCGAACTTTCATACGTTTTCTTGTGCTGGGAGTTCCCGTAATGAATACATTTTTCTTAGCCAGTTATCATTTGATGTAAAAGTGTTTTCCTTTTAAAGCGATCAAACAGCTTTTCATGAATGCAATGACACCCAATTTCTTTGCTTTAGAATGTATTCTGTTTAATGTCTACAATTTATGGCTTTAAACTATTCTAGACGGACGCTCTTTGAAGTCTTTGATGTTAAAATAAAAATCGTTGATTTCAAAGCGGTAACTACTCTATACACTGGGTTTTTTTTATGATATCGTGATACCCATATTATGTCACAATGCACAATAGTGACTCGCACGTGCAATTTTCTTTGCAAAAAGGTGGACTCAACAAAATTTCCGGTATGTGCGGCGTTTTCCGCTTTAATCAACAGGTTGTGTTAAGAGTAACACGGTACAGAATTGATTTTTCCGCCTCTTAACATAATCCACTCACATACTCCCATAATCCTTTTATACTCAAGTTTTTGTAGCGGTTTAGCTGAAATCCTTGCAAAATTTCATGTCATTTTCCTGTGATTTTCTAACAAAAGAGAGAGATATTGTTTTATTTAACACTGAAGGAAAACGATTAAACTATTCTTGGAATCGGAGATCAATCACTACGTTCGTTTGACAACACAATCGAACAGTGTTGCCCGATATAAGTCCACCCAAAACCCTTAGAGGTTTTTGTTTGAAGCCGTGTATACTAATATTAATTAAATTTAAACAACTTTTACTCAGTTTCAATTTGATAATATTCATCATTGCCTTATAAAGTTTTGCCCTTTAAACAGTTTTTCCCCAAATACATTCAATAAATCCTTCTTCTTTCTTTAATTCCTCACAATTTATTGCCCCCAACATGTTAACAATACCTTAAGCGATTGGCAAATATTTATTTAAATGCCTCTTTCGATACCAAATACATATAACCAGCATTAGAAGCCATCTAATTTAGCATTTAAAATGCTTTCAAACCAACAAAATTAAAATTGGAATTAAAAAAAGTTCTGTTGCCATTTGCAGCACATTTTGCTGATAAACATGTTAAACCTTCTAACAGTCATACCAAATGAAGATAAAATAGAGACTTTTTTTACCATTTTAAACCAAAACAATAATACAATGCAATCGAATGCAGTACAGAATACAATTCTCAATATTTAACAATAAAAAAACCAACAAATTTCACTTCGATTGTATGGCATAGAAGCTATTGAAACAATGCATCAACAACGACAGCAACAACATCAATATCAAACAATACATACCTATAACATGGTTGTTACAATGCCATTGACAGCATTAACAGAAAATGTTGCATTGCCATTGCTAAGCCCAATCCGCAATTGTCTAACCAATTGCTCTTACACTTACACTCACTCACACTGTAATGTTTTGCTATGCCGTGTTGCAAGTTAATGTTTTTATTGCTGTTAACCATAGCTGCTGATGTTGCATATTGTAACAGAAATTCCTCAACAATATACCAGAGATAGAGAGAGAGAGAAAAACAATACATATGTATGTATCTCTCCATATATTGTAAATGAAAAAATGTTGAAGCAAAAAAAACTGCATTGAAATGAAATTCACTGAACAAATGTTTTCTATCACAGGAATTCATGCCCGGGTATTTGACAGAATTGTTAAATGAACAATGATTTTAGCGTGAAAACTGCATGGCTTTGCTGTATTCAAAATAAATATTGAGAGGACAAAGGGACAAAAAAGAGAAATTTAAGTTAGAAAGTAACAGTCAGTCAAACCCACATCAAACATAACAATGAACTTTGTGGGACAGTTACACTGAATAAAATCAGCCTTAGGTACCTGGTATGTAATTTTAAATCCGAACCATTGTTATTTATACTGTTAAGGGACTGCGTATATACTCGTCGTATATACGTATACACGTACGTATATACTCGTCACGCAACGATCACTTTTTTCTATCTCAGATATGACCTTTGAAGTTATGAAAGCTTTTGCGATAAGGGGCGTAAACACACAGAGTTTACTTACACCCAGAATGTATTCTTACACCGCCCTTAAAGTTAAAGTTTCCGACAGCACCTTTCTTCTATCAGGTCATTCATTAAGCGCTCTCTAATTTTAAATTTAAATAAAAAATTGTGTGTGAAATATCATCGACTGCGCCATTGTGCAATTTAAGGGCAGAAGTAAGGCAGTCCTCTTGCTAGCACAGTCTTGCAATATTGCAAGTATCCTCTTGCTGCCAAGGAGTTTAAGGTTTCCCAGAATAAGTGTAAGAAGTCGCCGTATTCTAGTAGGTAGTATGTTGGCTTATTAGACTTAAGGCCACGGTTCAAACCCAAGGTCAGACATCAAAACGAAAATATGAAAAAAATATTTCCTCTCAACAGATTTCTGGCAAAAACTCTGAGAATAAATAAAATTGTCATGAAAAGTTTCTTAAAAATCTGTTGTTCGTAGTCGACTTTAAACTGTAGGTACCGCCACTCATGTATAAAATTAACATACACAACATGAGTGGTGTGAGAAGCTACTCCGTAATCCTGACTGAATGGTTGTAATGGCCAATTATGTTATGCATGTATGTATATATGTATGTATAATAAGTGTATGCAACATCCAAGTTAACTGAAGCAATCGGAATATCCATGCCATTGTGAGTGGAGCACAAAGTCGTTTAAATGTTTGCCACGACTTCTCTGTGCTCTACATCATAATGTTTAATTTTCCATGACTCTGACGCATAAATCAGACAGATTTTGAATGATGGCCTAGGTTATGTTGGTTTTGAGTGCCGCTGTGGTTTCTGGCTTATTTGAACACACCTGCAATTTAAAAAAATCCTCAAGCAAAATCCGCGTTGTCAGTTCACATCACCTCTACGTGGGGTAACCAAACCCTCAAAAATCTGTTGTTCGGAGTCGACTTTAAACTGTAGGTCCCACCACTCATGATGATGTACAATGGGTCAATTCGACCTCCGGGTACTGTAATTGTCTTAATTGACAAGTACACGTCCTCTAACCAAACCTAACCTAACCATACCTTCAAATGTTTTGCACAAAATTTCGATTGTGGCTTGAGCTGCGTGGCACCTGCTATCGTTATATTGAAACAATACGTAGTCGGTGTCCAAATCATCCAATTTAGGCGAAAAGAAGCGCTTTTGTTGACAGACATGGCCTGGCTAATGGCGTTCTCAAAGAAATATGGAACGATGACGCTGCCAGTCAAAAATCAACACCAAACAGTGACTTTTTCGGGTAAGAGGCAAGCGAAATCACTTATTATGGTACGAATTTATTCACTAATAAAGCGCATACGATGAATATCCTGTGCAGGTATTTTATACTCAGCCTTAAGAGACTGAAAACGATGTCCTTTACGATAAAGTTCACTTAAACTAAAGAGATGATGCAGTCTGTGGGGTTACGTCCAGAGAAAGGAACATCAACAAAAAATATATTAAGTAGGCTTGGAAGCAACAGGTATAGGAAAAGAATGCAACCCCGTAAACATGCTAAAGTAGATCAATCATCTATGTACATACATAATTGGTCATTACAACACTTCAATCAGGATTACGAGCTAGCTTCTCACACCGCATATGTTGCCTGTGTTAATATTATATATGAGGGGCGGGACCTACAGTCTCCGAATAACATAATTTTGAGAAACTTATCATGGGTATGTTATTTACTCAAAGAGTTTCTGCCAGAAATCTGCTGAGAAGAAGTCGTTGAAGAACATTTTTTTCATATTTCGTTTTGATGTCTGACTGGGGTTTGAACCATGGCCTTATTTCTAATAAGCCAATATACTACCTACTAGACTAGGGCGACAGGCGATCATCACCTGCTTAGCAAAACAAAACAAAGAAATCTTAAGAAGATCTGTCCTCTAAGGCAAAAGAAGAAACAAATTTTTCAGGCAGCCATGTGTAGATAGATGTCCTTGTCCGGATGATTTTCAGAATACTTCCTTATACTTTCCTTATGTTTATTAAAAATAATATTCTCAATTTGTAATTTAAATTCAATATTTTTCCTCTTCTTGCAACCTTAAACCATGTTGGCCATGTTGGTTGGCAGTCACTTTCTGTTCTGTTTTGGATTTATGCTGACTTCAATACAATGTCTACAATGCAAATGTGAATGTGTGTGTATTTAGGTGCGTATGTCTACTTTTAGAAGCTAGAACAACAACAACAACAACTACAACAATTAATGGTCGAATACCCAAAAGGCAGACAATAAAGACAAAATAACTGAAATTTGACTGGACTTTAATTGCTTGGGGTTTTGTTGGACAGCCAACACTGTGTGTGTGTACTTTTGAATGCAGAAAAAAAAAAGAAAAAAGAATTGACTTTAAAAATAACAAAAAAAAGTGAATAAAAATGGAAAATTTTTGTGATAAGAAAATATATTTACCTTGCTTGGAGTCCTTGCCATCATACTGGCTGTGAATATGAGTGCGTTTGCATTTTAAATTGTATGCCACAGCAGGCATACACCAAGAGGAATGCTTTAAAGATGTGCTGTATTGTCATAGAAATAAAGCATCAAATTGCTGGCCATGCCATTGTATATCGTATGACATTGTGGACCTGTTACAACTGATGCATGGAAATGTTTTCTTTTGTTTCTGTTTTTTTTTTTGTTTTTTTTGTTTCTGCAATAAAATTTTGTTGTGATCCAGTGTCGTTATCAACTTGGTCCCATGCCTGTCTGACTCTCAGTCACTTACGGTTTAAAGATTTACTACCATTCCTATTGTAATACAAAATGTTTTCTCTCGGCCGAAGGCAGAAGAGCATGGAGGAGTGCGTGGTTTTTATGTTTTTTTATTTAAATTTCCATGTAGTTTTTGACAATACACCAACCAGTTCATATTGAATTTTCGGTTGCTTGTTGTATTTTTTTAATTCTTTTTTGGTTTTATTTCCAAAAGAAAAAAAAACATTCGAAATTTTGTTTAACAATTACGAGGGTGGCCTTAAAAACGGCAAAATTCTTATATAAAAAGGTCGGTGATCCACACTTTTGAAAAGTATGTTGAGAACAAAAAAATTATTTTTTTTTCTTAGATTACCAAAATTTCTGTGCCACCCTCGAATAGCTGCATTGATTACTTGGCTCCCAAAAAATATTATAATAAAAGATAGAAAAATCTGTTGTCGTTTTTTAAGTATTTGTTGATTGCTGTTATTACTTGAACAATATATTGTAGATTCTTTACATATGTACTTTACATGTTATATTTTACATCTGTATGTAAATATGCATTTACATACATATGTATATTGTGTAAAGAGACATGTGTAGTAAGCAAATATTGAAGCCATTCAGTTTGTTTGCTTTAAAAGATTGTGGTGGCTTTATTGCATTTTAAAAATAAAATAATTTATTGTTATTGTTGTTGTTGTTATTACAACAGAATAACAATATGTTTGTATTGATTAAACAAGAAAGTAAATGACAATTGTTTAAATAGTAGGATATATAAATTATCTACACTGTGATAAATTGCTTTTTTCTTTTTTCAGTACCAAAATTATTCATAAAGGAATTGTTTTCGTTACTGGCTTTAATAGCGAACCGATTCTCAAGATATCCAGAAGTTACTAGCCTGCTCATAAATAAATCTTATTATATTCAGACAGAGCGATAGTTTCTATAGACCATGTTATAGATTCTATCGATCGTGTAACATAAAGTGCATTTATCGATAAAAAAGACATGGAGTGCATTTATAAAAAAGATTGTAATGGGTCCGCCATCTAACGTTTTGTTTTTCAACTAGTGCTTATTTCGTGAATGGTAACACTTAGCCCATGTCTGGTTTGACAGATAATTAGTTTTATCCTTCCTCTGAACAAATATGGACCATCCAAAGCGTTTTCGCTTCGCTAAGTGGGCCTGCAATCGACTTACAGAAGATGACGATTTTTGCAAAAAAAATCATCTTTTCAAATGAAGCTCATTTTGATCTTGGCGGGTATGTAAACAAGCAAAATTGTCGCATTTGGGGCACAGAAAACTCGCACGCATACATTGAAAAGCCGACGCACCCAAAACGAGTCACTGTCGCGGATTTTGGTCCAGAGGCATAATTGGGCCATTTTTCTTCGAAAATGAGCAAGGAGTGGCCGTTACAGTCAATGGCGATCGTTATCGGGTCATGTTGAACGAATTTTTGTTCACAAAAATTGAAGAGGAGGAAATTGGCAACATTTGTTTTCAACAGGACGGCGCTACGTGCCACACAACCGAAGCTACACTCGATGTTTTGCGCCCTGTTTTTGAAGATCGCATTATCAGCCGCAGAGCTGATGTGGTTTGGCCACCTCGGAGTGGGGTGCCGTCAAAGATAAGTGTTACGCCGACAAGCCAGAGAGAATTGACGCTTTAAAGGACAATATTCGTGAAGTCATTGGTGAAATACAGCTGCACACAATCGATAATGTTCTTAAAAATTGGACCGATCGTGTAGGCTACTGCATGGCCAGCCGAGGCAGCCATTTGAATGAAATTATTTTCCATTATTAACCGGAACGATTGTACTTTCAAATAAAAAAAGAAATTTGAGAAAATATTCAGTAGTTTTCTTTTTTAAAGCATTTTCAAAAAAAAGTTTTTTGGCGGACCCTTTAGATTGATTATATTGTTCTATTCCATTCGGTGTTAAGGTCAAACGTTTATTTCGATAGTTTCAATAATAATAGGATAATAATAAACCAACTCTAACTTCTGCTTGAATGGTTTTTGAAAGCTTCTTTCTTATGCTGAAGAATACAAGCTTAGTTGTATACTTTTTAAGATCAAAATTGCTTCGCTTTTGCTAAGATTTCATCACACAGACACTTGTTTTAGTCGACTGATGTAATTTATTTAATTTTTCATTACTCTTCTTGGAAGAATATGGCTTCAACAAAGCCTTCCCATCTTATCCGTTGGCTGATTTTGTTGAAATAAGTTTCGATTGGTTGTTATTCTGCTTTTTTACAGTTTCGTTAATCTATCTTCTTAATGTCACTGAAATACAGGAACGAAATAAGTCAAATCAGTACTCCAAGTTAAATATGAGACCAAACTGGATTTGTCACGTAAATCCTGATTGCTGATACATAGAATTTTTTTGCATTAGACGATATGCCCTTAGACTTTTCCTTTTCCCCTATCTATGGAGACAGTTAATGCTACAACAATATCTGCGTTCAGATATTATGGTGTTCCTACTGAAAAATTAACTGCGTTTTCAGTATTCCTTTCTATACTGGTGGAACAAACAGCAGCACTGAGTTATTTGCTGTCAATACCAGTAGTTTTAAGCTCTACTTAGGTTCTCCCAAATTTTTTATTTGTATACCAGTCTATTAGCGGCAGTCTAACAGGTAGTGTGTTGGCTTTTTAGACGTGAGGCCATGGTTCCAACTCTAGGTTAGACAACTCCTACAAAACGAAAAATATTTCTTCAGCGATTTCCTCTCAGCAGATTTGTGGCAAAACTCTGAGAGTAAACTAAAATTGCCATGAAAAGTTTGTCAAAGTATGTAGTTTCCACCATTCAAGTATAAAATTAACACACAAAACATAAGTGGTGTGAGAAGTTAGGTTGTAAATCTGACTGAAGGATTATAATGACGAATTATGTATGTACATATGTACGTATTCCAATGAATTCGAAAGTTTCATTGCCTTCTTGTGAAAATAGCTTATGCGACTCTAGAATTTATGGCGACCAGGAGTTATTTTCCACAGATTTTTGATTGTCTCTGAAGAGTCAATATTGCTGCCACCATATCGTATCTACAGCTTTCTCGTCTTTCACTTCTGAATAATAAGAAAAGCTGCTGTGTTATGCTCTATCAGATTTGGCCGCATCTCGTTTATATATCTTTTAAGTGTCTTTGCATCAAGCTCAAAGGCATACATCATATTCCAGAATACTGGTCTTAAAACAGAATCTTCAAAATGTTCTGTGTCATAATTAAAGTCGTGAAATTATTGCATCTGATAGAGTTTAGGTTTGTAGTGTTCTTTGTTCTTTCTTTTCGGAATAGATCTTCGTGAGTATAGTCAGCTGGTCCTATATAAAACAGGAAGCGTTGGTCAGTTTGCTTCTCTTATGATGAAAACTCTAGAATTTCGTTATCGAACTCTCTAATGTAACTTACCTTGTCAATTTTCTTCTACCCCCTTTATTACAACTATTTAAACTGAAAGGACTTTAGATACATTGCATTTAGAATGCCGTAATGTGAACTTTATCTCATGCTGTAGAGTACATAATTTTTCTAATTTAAAAAAAAAATCGATACATTTTATTTTGCAATCCTAATTTCAATTTAAAGTTGGCCTTCGACGCCTTTTAGCTCCCAGTTAAGATTATTTCCAATGATTCTTCTTCTCTTAGTTTCAAACTTTTCCCCCTTATTTCGTATTAAAAGTTTTTTTTCATCAATAGTTGATTATCTGTCCCATTATTATGATGAAAAATAACTGTAACTACACCAATCTCATGCTACTGCTTGTTGACAGTGGCACTGGCGTTGAAGTTTAAGTTGAGGATGTTTCAATTTTTTTTTTGTTCTCTGGTTTCTGGTAACTTCAGGGGTTAAATTTTGTAAATTTTTCTAGCGTTTTAAACTATTTTGCATAATTTTTTAGGACATTTTTTTCTTCTTCTTTTTCTTCTATGGTATGCCATTATTCATGATTTTTGTATAATTTTCAAGGCATTTGGTTTTGACTGTTTGTTGCCGGTTACAAATTCAAAACATGTCCATGGAAAATTTATCAAAAATTGGTTAAAATGTTAATGGCATCCCCAAAAAATTTTTGATTTTTAAAATAAAAATAGAATGGATTATGACAGCAAGGCTTTTATGAAATGATAAGAATGATTTTTCAATAAACGCCGGAAGTCTTAAATTAATAACTGAAAATAATGCAAGCATTTCAAGGGAATTGCTATCAAATACAATTGGTGGAGTATAGCAAAGACTTGAAGAGAAAAAGTTAAAAATAAATTGAAATCTAAGAGTTCAAACACTTCAGGGGTTTTTTGGTATCCCATTCGTAGTAGAAGGAGAAACTGTTGTAACAATTTTCTTGAAATAAGTGATTTAATGTAAATTAACTTCAACAGCAGAAGAATAGATTTCGCCAAAAGAGAGCTACGAAAAGAATTTTGTATTTGACACGTTTTTGTTTTAAGGCGGTGGGTTGTGCATATCATTATCCAAATAAATAGGTTTCAACATTTTTGGATACGTATTACGAATAGACATATTTACGAAAAGGAAATTAATTCCTTCGAAGTCGGTATAGTCTAGAAGGTAGTGTATTAACTCAGTAGACATAAGGCTGTGGTGCAAAGCTAAATCGGCTAAGTTGGCTCTTGGGTCTCAGATTATGTAAAAATTCTGGGAAATGATTAAGAAGACGATCTAGCGAGGAGGGAAACTTCCACGCTATTAAGAGCACCAGACTCTTCTGAGGAGTCGGAACGGAGGTTTGAAGGGGTATGCCCAAAGGGAACGAAAAAGAAAATAAAGTAGAGCAGAGGTTCATTTCAAATCAAGTGGATTTGAAGTCGCCGTAGTCTAGTTGGTAGTGTGTTGGCTTATTAGACGTAAGGCCACGGTTCAAATCCCAGGTCATATATCAAAACGACAATATGAAAATATATGACTTCTTCTCAGCAGATTTCTGGCAAAAACTCTGAGAGCAAATAAAATTGCCATGAAAAGTTTCTCAAAAATCTGTCGTTCGGAGGTCCCTGCCACTCACGTATAAAATTAAAGCACACAACATAAGTGTTGTGAGAAACTAGGTCCATAATCCTGACTGAAGGGTTGCTTAGAGGAGCTGTTGATAAGAGGAGCTGTGAATAATGCAGCAGACCAACCGTGAAGAATGTGATGTTGGTAACTGGACTTTTGACAGGGCACTGTAGACTCATGGTACATTTTATTAAGAGTGGTTGTTGTCTCGAGAACAACATATAAATTTTGTAACAATAATAATGAATCATTGGAACACATTGTAGGGCATGCATATCAGAGGGAAACATATGGGTGCATATCAGTCACTAGGCATAGTATTGTTCTTGTTGACACCAAGGAGCATCACGAAATTTTTGTGGACAATAAGCTTGGAGGATATATTATATGATCACCCTAAAAAGTTGGAGCGGAGGACAATAAATCGTATGATCGCAGTACCAATGCGCCTTTTCACAAAATAGAATATTCCGTATGTGAACCTAAATTAGATTTGGGTTTAAGATTGAATCGTGAATAAAGACTTTTTAAGATTGCGAAAATTTTATAACGTTTTTCATAAATTAATCTGACGTGTTTAAATTCAATAGAGCTATAGCTTAACCCTGGCTCAATACTGGAGAAGACCAATGTTTTTCACCAATTTCAGTCAATAGATGATTTTCTCTGAAAAATTCAGACATGAGTATTCTGCAGAATTAATGAATTTAAATGCCAATACTTTTGTAAATTTAAAATTAATAAGCCCAACGAAAAAAAACAAATTTAATGAAAATCATTTAAAAATTATAAACACGTTTTCGATTAGAATACAAAAAAAATAAAAAAAGCGAAAAAACTGAAACAAGTGGAATGAGAACTGAAATGCACGTTCGACCTTTCAAGACAAGAAAAGCAACAAAAAGGAAAACCAAACAAAATAACAAAATAATTCCTTTTTATTTTGGTTGTACTTGACTAGAAAGGAAGTTCCGAAAAAAACAGAAAAATACCACAAAAAAAAGAAAACAAATCAAAAAAGCCAGTCAAATTATTTTAACAACCATTAAATGTACGCCCTAGTGGCATTGAAATAAATTTTACAAACAGAAACAAACGGAACAAAGGAGAAATAAAAATGGAAAAAGAAATAAAAATAAAAATTATCTTTCGGTTTGAACAGTCGTCTATGCGGCAAAGTAGAAGTGAAATAAAAAGAGTAAATAAAAGGAAACTAGAAAATATTACTCCGAAGATACATTTGGTGGTCATCGTCTTCCTGGTGCTTTCAGTCACATTATTTATACGCTTTATCCGTTGATTCTGTTTTTTTCTTTTTACTGTTATTCTTTGGCAATGCCGCTGCTGCTGCTGCTGCTCTACTCAAGAATGTCATTTACATTAATGCCTCTTTCCATTTCATTTTGATTTCCTTTCACGGCGTTTTTTTTGTTCCTTTTTCTTGTTGGCCTTGTTTAAGATTTAAACGTCGGTACTTTATATTCTATTATTTGATACTTCATTTTGTTTTTTCTATGTGCCTTCAAGTAGTTGCTTGGCGCAAAGGCTTTTAATGTGGCATTTCTTTTTCTTTTTGGTCACTCTTAATTTATGTGTAACTTAAGTAGACTTTTTTTCTTTCTTCTGTCTTTGGTGTAAATAATCACCACATTACCAGAAAGAAATCATTTGACATTTGACCGTGGCCATAAAGCAATTGGTTTCTATGGGGCTGTAGAGAAAATTATATGATTGAGAGAAGAGATGGGAGAACTATGGGAGAATAGAAATTTTAAGGAAATATGTTCGTAATTTAACAGTAAGAATTTTGTTATTGCATACATACATACATATATTATTGGTGATTACAACCCTTCAGCCAGGATTACAACCTAGCTTCCAACACCTCTTATGTTGTGTGTGTTAATTTTTATGCATGAGTGGTGGAACATACAGTTTAAAGTCGCCTCCAAAATACAGGTTTTTGATAAACTTTTCATGGCAATTTTATTTCCTCTCAGAGTTTTTACTAGAAATCTGCTGAGAGCATTCGTCGAAGAGATATTTTTTTCTTTTTACGTTTTGTTCGAGATGTCCGACCTGGGTTTTGAACCGTGGTCTTACGTCTAATAAGCCAGTGTATTGGCTATTAGACTACAGCGACTTGATTGTATCAGAGCACTGCAAAAATTTTGAGAATGCATATCTGTTTAGTAACTTTTCCTAGAAAAAGACGAAAACATAATACAGGCCACTGAAAATGGAAACATACATACATACATACACAATTGGTCATTACAACCCTTCAGTAGTCAGGATTACTAGTTTCTCACACCACTTATGTTACTTACTTACTCAATTAATTGGCCATAACAACGGATTTCGGCCTGTCGCAACACATCCTTCCAGGCGCCTCTGCTTCTTGCGCGCCTACGCCAGTTGGTCATACTAATCGATGAGAGGGCTTCTTCGATTTGGTCCTTCCAACGGATGCAATGTCGTCCTCTTCGCCGACTTCCGCAGATCCCTGCATCAAATACCCGTCTCGCGGGAGCATCCTCCTCCATTCGAACGACATGGCCGAGCCAGCGCAGCCGCTGGATATTAATACGCTGCACACCGTCTATGTCGTTGAGGAGCTCATACAGCTCACTGTTGGATCGGATGCGGAAATTATCGCCAACTCGAACTGGACCAAAGATCTTACGCCGTACTTGTATCTCGAATATTCTCAACCACTTATAATACCACTTATATTGCGTGTGTTAATTTTATACATGAGTGGCGGGGCCTACAGATTAAAGTCGACTCCGAACAACAGATTTTTGAGAAACTTTTTCATGGCAATTTGATTTACTCTTAAAGTTTTTGGCAGAAATGTGGTGAGAGGAAATCGCCGAAGAAATACTTTTTGTATTTTGTCTTGATGTCTGGCCTGGGGCTCGAACCCTGGCTTTACGTCTAATAAGTCAACACACTACCTACTAGACCACGGCGACTTGGTAATCTAATCACTCAAGTGTTCTTTTTTCAGTTTCGAGTTGGAACTGAAAGCCACAAATGAATTTTTTTGCTTTTTTCCATTGTACGCCTAACACTCAGGGGATGGCCCCTAATCATGTAGTGCATTGTGTTGGTACTAAGAAAATATGTTATGGGAAGGAGGAAAGAGGTAGTAGTGTTAATGGACACTGGATTTTAATCTATTTATATCCTAAAAGAAAAGAAACACCTCTGCAAGAGAAGAGTTCCACATACCAATAGTCCGGCTATAGAACGAATTTTCCACTGGCCAATTACTCAAATGGATGTGCTCGCCGAAAAAGACGAGTGTTATACATCATTCTCGGGAACAAGTCGCCTTATTTCGTTCGTGCAAAATCCGATTAATGTTAGATTAGTAGGAGGGATTAGAATACGTTACAAAATTTATTCTCATATAACAAGCCTCAATGGGGAAGTTTAATTGCCACGATTACAAGACGTTAGATTACTTTCCTATAGAAATGGACCTATAATTTTACTTTAAATCCCTTAAAGTTTAAAACAGCCTCAAATTTCCCATCGAATATTTGTTTGTGATGGATTTGATAAATTATTGCAAATAAATTTTTCTCAAAAAATGTTTAATACTTCAGCTTCAGGTTCAGCTTAATTTTTCTTTTGTGGTTAGGTGGCTGCCACAATATGTAAATGGTTTTCTCTTCTCTTCTGTTTTCTTTTCACTAAAAAAAAAAACAGCAACTATAGGCTAAGAAAATAACCAAAACAAAAATAAAAAATTACGTAAATAACGTCTAAACATGAAAGCCCTCACGTTCAAAAACAACACTTCGAACATTAGCAGTGACACAAAACCACAGTTCAAATCTTATATGTGTGTGCGCGTGTGTTTACAAACTCCCACGGTGAATTGATTTCGTTAAACAATTTTAAATCATCTGCTTAAATAATATTCCGAAAAAAAGAAAATTCGTGGAAGAATGCGAAAAAAACATGAAATGGCATTAAGGAAGGATATGGCAGCACACTTAAAAAGGGAACGGCCATTACCAGTGTAACAAATCGCCGGTTTTAGATTGTTTGCGGAATTGAAGGGAAATTTCTTATATCTTTTAACTGCCGTAAGATGTGGGATATTGAAAAGGGTACCAGTGCCATACTAGATAACACTAATCTTCTGCGGATAGATCTGTGAAGACTACTCTTATGGATTCAGTGAAAGTTATCCTTGAAAATGAAGGAGATGACTGTGATTTTTCTGATGTAGACAACGAGGTCATAGAAGAGGTGATATGTAGGCGGGATATAGATTATATGATAGCCATATGTTTAGCAGAGGTTCTTTACACACGATTTGTGGAATCATGTATAGGGAACGTAGTAAGAGTCGATACAACCAAAGGTTCCAACGGGATGATGTTCTTTCACCACTAGTGGGGTGCTTAGTTGTGCCAAGTATGCAGATGATATGGTTCTGATGCGAAGGGTGCTGCACTGGTTGTGTATCGTGATGGCCTATGGGGCCATGTTTTAGTCGGAATATGTACATTGTTCGTAGAAACGGCGCAATAATACCAAAGTGGCGGTAAAGGCTCTGTTAGATGCAGGACCTTGCACAGAGTAGTAAAGAGCACAGCTTTGAAGACAATGGTCAGTGTTAGGTTACTTTGTTGGTAGTTTAATACCAAGGCTCACTTGAGTATGCATAGTGGCCCTTTGTGATGCCACAGGTATGGATAATGGGAAGTAAATCTAACACAAGGCCTCATTGATTATTCCCCTTGGGAAATTCGTTGATTCTATGATTCTGAGAAATGCTTCTCTGCGGGGCTACATATTTCTTTAAAAGGGGTACCATATAGCGTGCATGTAGAAATATTTGGATGTGTACGGGAATTTTGGTCCCAAAATAAAATATTCCTTCGAACTTGGACAGAAAAAACAAAGGAAGGGAAATGTCTGGCACTCTACCCGCCATCCAAGCATTCGGCTCCTAGTATGTTGACTGAAAAACATTAGTGACTAGTGCAGTCGCTGGGTATGGGATAATATAACCCTCTGCTGGGTTACAGGTCATGTGGGTCTTTGTGGGAATGAGCAGGCAACTGAACATGCGGGTAACGGAGCTTACATTCTGTTGCTGGAGTCAGAACCTATCAGTGGAGAGGGCAAAAACCGTTTGGAAAATTCTACACAGCGAAAGAGAAAAAGTTGTCGTAGTCTAGTAGGCCTCGATTCAAACACCGGATCAGATATCTCCAACAGAACAAAATAGACCATATTCTTCGACCATAGATTTCTGGCAAAAACTCCAACAGAAAATAAAATTGTCATAAAAATGTTCTCAAAAATCTGTCGTTAGAAGTCGACTTTAAATTACAGGTTCACGCTACTCATGTATAAACTTAAAACACACAACATGGATGGTGTAGGAAGCTAGGTTGTAATCCTGACTGAAGGATTGTAAGGACCAATTAGGCATGAAAGAGAAGACATAGACGTTCGGAAACTCTTCATAGTCTAATAAGTGTGGGTCCATTTAATATCTGGTCGGGTAATTATAACAGAACAAAATTTGAGAATGTATGACAGACTATTCAGGAATAACTGCGGCCATTTGACAGGGCACTGTAGACTCAAAGAGCAGTTCTTCAAAATAAAAATCGCTTCGTATCCAATATACAGATTCTGTGAAGATGAAAATGAATCATCAGACGTATTAATTGACCCCAAAAGATTACATATCAGGCACTAAGCACTCAGTGTTGACACGCAGCAGCATCCTGAAGTTTGTCAGAACAATAGGTGTGGAGAAGATATTACAGGGACGTCCTATATAGATTATGGTGAGTATAGTAGCTCATATGGTCGCAGTTATAGGTCGCTTCTATTCAACAATACTAAAATGACTTGAACCCAGTTAGGTTATGAGTTGCATCCAAAGTTAACAAATTTAACAATAGACTTCGTTAAATTCGTCATAACTAACGTAACTGTAAACTAAAACAAACTGTCCAAATCTTTACGTGTATAATTGAAAAATTGTGTAACAACACCAGCCCAATATTTTTCTGTATCGAAATATTTATTTCAGTTTCGAATGTTTTCTGAAATTTGCTGTTTTGAAAAATATTTTAAAGAAAATCATTAAAAAATTGTGTTTAAGGTGTTTCTCCTATTGCAAGGCCTTAAGCTTATCGAACACTTGTCTAGAATGCTTTGATAAATTGTTGCAAATAAATTCTACCGTATGTTTAATACCTCAGCTTAATGCCTCTTTTGTGTGTGCGGTTGGCCTAGTATGTAAATGGATTTTGACCTTTTTTTTGTTGCCGTGCCTCATGTTTTTGTTAAGTGTCTACCAACAACAGCAAACGCTATAAGAACAGAAAGTCATACAAAAAATACAAAAAAAAACCGAAGTAAACCCTGAACATTAATGCCCTCACGTTTGAGACACTTTCAACTTTAGCAGTGGCACAAAACCCTGGCTATAACCTTGTAACGCTTGTATGTACGTGTATTTGTGTCTATAAGTTCTTGTGTTGAATTGGTTACGCTAAACAATATGAAATCATTTGTTAAATTCATACAAACGAAGGAAAGAAAAAACACGACAGGCTAGCTAAATGTATTGAAACGAACCAACTGAAGGTATGAGCTGCCAATGGGGGTGGACTCACTATCCTGCCTTAGAAGGAGATGGAGAGAGAGAGAGAGAGTACGTGGATAAAGGCTATTGCTATGGCCGCTTTTAACAAACTGTCACTTACAGAAGTGTTGGGGATTTGAATTTTATATTTTATGCCGTTTGATTTCACTTATTTTTCTCCATTTTCTATTGAAACAGATTTGTGTTAAGGATTTTTGTACAAATAATACACAAAAAAAAGATTCTAAAAAAATGATTCTAAATGTCTAACCAATAAGAAAAAAAAAAAAACCATTGGGTTTCGAGTGTGTTTACAGAGACAGAGTGAACCAATAATTTGTCATTTTAAACCAGGTGATAGCTATTAAGGGATTTGAATTTGAAATGTTTTAAAATCCACTAAAATTGTTGAAAACATAAGTTTAAATTTAATAAATGGTATTCAAATCAAATTTACGTGAGTTACATTATCTATCTCATGGGTTGAACTGACTTGAAGAATTTTGAAAATTTAATCTTTTGTTTTGAACCAGTAATGAAGCAGGCCTCACAGTACCTTATTCGATCGGACCAATTTTCGTGCACCTTTTTTACGACTGTTGGCCTTAAAATGCTCAATCCTTTCTAGTTTGTCGGCATAACACTTTTCTTTAACGGCGTCCCACAGAAAATAGTCCAACGGTGTTAAATCGCGGCTTCTTGGCAGCCAATTGATATCACCATTTCGTTTAATTAAACGGCCATCAAACGTTTGACGCAATAAATTGATTGTGGCAATTGTTGTGTGGATGAGAATTTGAACTTTTCTGTTAAAACCAAACATTTTTCACATCAATAGCATAAAGAGTTGGTACAGTACATACCATGTACGACGTTCTGGAATGATAGAGTTGCCATTTTTCATTAGCAAGACATAACACTATTTGAGAAAACTTTTGTGAGGTGAGGATCTTTGGTAGTTGAGTCATTTTTTAAGAGATAGACATTTCTGTGATATTTGCTGAAGACGCTATCACCCTTGTCTTCTATACCAGGTCAGATGGAGCCTACAGATGGAGAAACGTTTCACGACAATTTTACTTACTCTCCGGTGGTCCACCTCCACCTGAAAAACACTGCAATGGTCTGGCAGTCTTATAGACTGGGCTATTCCAACCAATTCCGACAAAATTCCACTGCCAACAGCTCCGTTCAGCTTCGAACCGTCGGTGTACATATGTATGTACCGAGTTCCTTACCGGGTGGTTCACACCACCTTACAGACCCCGTTGTCCAGAACCGATGTCTTGAATCTCCTCGTGAAGTCGTACCGCTGTTTCATGTAGTCACTGCTCCCGACAGCTCCAACTTCCCTTAGGATCTTTGCGTGGCCGATATCCGAGTCCTGCCACTGTACAGTTGCCCAGAGACGTTTACTTATTTCAGAAGCCATTCTCCTACAGAAAATGTCCAGCGGAAAGAGGCCCAAAATTATTTCCAATGCCGACGTAGGTGTAGTGCGCAAGGCACCGCTAATGATAATACAGGCAGATCTCTGCAGTCGCTGTATTAGAGATAGTCGCCGAAGAAATGTTTTCTTCATATTTCGTTTACTTGGGTATGTCTGACCTGATGTTTGAACCGAGGCCTAACGTCTAATAAGCCAACACACTACCTACTAGACTACGGCGACTAGAAATATCAGTCCAGTTAAATTTATTCTCCGTATAATGATGTGTTTCCCTCCAGGTTTCTTCAAACTGGACATGATTTTTTAATGTTGGCATATGTAGTGACTTAACCTTCTTCAGTTGTATGTGAATGAAATTTCTATAAGTTCTTGAATGAAATAATAAAATTGGTACGTATTACATATAATAAAGAAACCTTCAAGAGGTTCACCCTGTGCCCAAATATGTATGTATATCTAGTCGTGTGTGGTTTATAATAACTTTTTCATTGTGGTCTGTTTGGCAAAATGCCTTGTGTTGTTAATACATTTCCTTTTTTTTCTATTTAAATTACCCTCATATTCGTGTAGCCGAACAAGTGTTGGTTGGTTCCATTAAAAAAATGTAAAAAATAGAAAGAAATAAACATTTTTAAAAAGTTAAAAATTTCCAAATCATGCCCACATTTGTAGCCAAAAAATACCCAAGTATTTATTGAATTTGTTAGACCAGAAATTAATTAAAAAGTAAATGGCCTTTAAATTACTGAAAGCACATGTGTGTTGGCCCCACATACGAGTACTAATGCCATATTAAGTGAATAATTTAACGTTTTTGCCTTCATATTTAGAGCAAAGGAAAGGAAAAGTCATCAACGAATTTTAAATTGAAAATAAATACAATGAGTTTACGAATTATAAAGGCAGGATGTTTAAAATTTGGAATAAAAAACGATAGCAAGAAATTTCATTTAAATTGAAAAATAAAACATTAAAGCTTTTAGCTGCAAGACAATCATAAATTTTCTGTTATCAAATACATATAAAACCATACTGAAATGCTTTCTTTTATACTTCTGCCAGTCATATGAGTCCATAACTTGCATCGTATATCATCGAATGCAGGGAGGTAGACTGCAGTAAGATTTTTCTGCTTCAACAACTTTTTACAGGACCAAATATCATTAATTTTCGCCTTCTTGAAATACGTATTCTCTTTTATAATATTTCTTTTTTATATTAGCTTATAAAGTAAAGAACGTTTGTGAATGGTTTTGGTGTATCAAAAGTTACTCTACACACAGTTACTAAATTATACGTACGGTTAAAAAATTGCCGAAATTTTTTAACTAATCCGTTTTCGTTGAAAATCTTTATAGTTTCCTTGATGTTAAGACGTTTGCATTGGTTAAAAAATTTCCGAAATTGAACTGAATTGTGGCCCTGCACAGGCCCACAAAGGTATGCATCCGATTTACAAATTTCACAAATTTCTGAACCAAAGCAAAAGGCCGTCTTAAAATCGAAGAAAGATGTGAGACAATTATAAATATTTTCAAAAAAAAACGGAATGGTTAAAAAATTTCTGAAATTTGTTATCCGTATGTATACTTCTGTGGCTATCATAATGGATTTTAAGTAATAACGGTTAACAATGTGGTCGGTATAGTCTATTAAGTAGTGTGTTGCCTCACTAGCAAAAAACTCGTGAGTTCAAACCTCAGCCCAAGTATTCAATAAAAAAGATTAAGAAACATTTCTTTCGGCGACTTACTTCCTTTAGTCTTATAGCAAAAGCTCTGGGAGTATATATAATTGCTATGAAGAGCATCTTAAATCAATTATTCGGAGAGGACGTTAAACTCTAGATTTCAACAAACATTACCAAAATTTTTAACAACATGACTGTAGTGCTGTAATTGCGAATAAATTAAATGAAATCACAGTGTATTGGCTTAGCAGACGTGAGACCACCATGACCATTCAAACCCTATGTCGGACATCAAAACGAAATACGGAAAAATATTTCTTCGGCGTCTTCCTCACATAAGATTTCTGGCAAAATTTCTCAAATCTGTCGCTCGAAGTCGACTTTAAACTGTAGGTCCCGCCACTCATGTATAAAAATTAACACACACAACATAAGTGTTGTCAGAAACTAGGACGTTGTACAATGGGTCAATTCGACCTCTGGGTACTGTGCTTGTCTTAATTGATGCATGACTCAGATTTCCAAAAAAGTTAATATTGTTAATATTCTCTTTATCTATCGTTTCATTGTTCAGTAGTTTACTCAGTAAACTGAGTTGCCACTTATAATTAAAGGTCTTGGAAACATCATCACATATTAGAAATATAAATATGATATTAGAAATCAGATAGGAACGGGTGACTTTTTAGTTAAAAGAGAAATATTTGCGACGTGTGGCATTGCTAAAATACACGGTAAGGTTCGCCATTTCACCATGAATAGACTAACAAGCGAACAACACTTGCAAAGCGATGAATATTGTTATTGAATGTTGTGTTTGAATATATTGCGAAAATCCCTAGAGTATTACTATGCCATTGGTCATCAATTCGCTGTCTTTTTTGGAGATTTTTATATAAAAGACTTGAATGCATTTATTAACACAGTCCAGAGAGTATGTCAGCTGTTAGTTTGTGACCATATATCCTGAATATCAGCCACATGGCTGACAACCTATCATACAACGTATCAAAGAATTATTTGGTATTTACTCTGTAGATGTTAACAGGCCCTATTTTATTGAAAATACAAAGACCCTGAGATTCTGTGAACTACGATTGCAGCAGAATCATGCTTGGCAACTTTCTCCTGCTTTAGCTGGTTGAATTGGGACTGAAGAACGTACGATTCCAACAACAGCAGAATGCAGCAACAAAGCATTCGAAATGACTTGTTCGACCAGATCGCTTGATTTTAATGGTATAGGTTTCAGTTTGTGGGATTTATTAACATCACTAGTCTTTGTCAATATGTCTCAAGCTCTTGATATCAGTAATACAGAGAAGTATGGCCGGAAGTTCTAGGAAAATCTGATGGGAGTCTATAATACAAGTAATAAGTAGTAATAAGTAGTAATAAGTAGTAATAAGTAGTAATAAATAGTAATAAGTAGTAATAAGTAGTAATAAGTAGTAATAAGTAGTAATAAGTAGTAATAAGTAGTAATAAGTAGTAATAAGTAGTAATAAGTAGTAATAAGTAGTAATAAGTAGTAATAAGTAGTAAGTAAAATAAGAAAGTTCGTCCTAAAGGCGAGATTGAGAGGATAGTAAAGCAGATAGGGAAAAGCAAAAGAAGCAGGAAAGGGATGATAAGGAGACAAAAAAAAAACAAACACAAAAAGAGATGGCGACTATAACCTTGAGGCCCTAGCACTTCTCAACCAGCTCAACCTATTTATAAATCTATGGAGAGCCTTAATGTCGTTTCTCGGCAAAAAGTTCAAACCTTTGTTTAAATTTTTTTAATTCTTTAACAAAAATAATTAAAAATAATTTTTTTTTAAATTTCAAAAATATTTTTACCACTTAAGGCCTTTAATATCACTTCAATATTACTTCTCTTTACAATTGTACTGCTTGTGGTATTCTTTTAAATATTTTTTGGCCAACTTTATATAGAACAACAACAGAAAAAGTTTATTTTACATTTATTTTATGTTTTTCAATTTTTTTTTTGTCTTTCTTCTCTTTCATATTTTCTTTATATTTGCAGTCGAAGATAAAGTACCATCCAACAGACATAAAAACTTCGATCATAAATATATGACTTTTAATGCTTTCTTTACAACAACAAAAAAAAAGAAGAAGAAAAAAAAGAGAACATGGAATTTATATAAAAGCAACAACAACAGCAACAAATATAATAATAATAAAAAATAAGAAAAACAATGATATACAGTTGTTATATGAATTATATGAAGTTGTTGTTGTATTGGCAAAAATCATAAATAATATACAACAATAACAACATAGAATATACACTACAAGACAACAAAAAAATGTACAGACAAACAGACATTCACACAGACAGTCAGACTGCCTTAAATGAATGAATGAATGAAGGCATGTACGTACATACATATACAAATACTCTCGTAAATGTCTTATAATTCTGTGATTTATAACCTCAATAACATGAAAACAGATAAAAGGATTTAATGAATATTAAAGAAGTGTAATGCGTTAAAATATGAAAATCAAAAAAAGAAAGAAAGAAATTCCTATTGTACATTGATGATGGAGATGAAGATGATACTGATGCTGATGATGTGTTGCTGTAATGGTGGTAGTAATAATGGTATTGCTATTGTTTCTCTTATTAATGTGAAATGAAGGACAAGTCTTTACATACGTATGAAAGACTGACTGGCAACATAAACATCAAAAAGTTATTAAAGCGTCAACTGGAAAACGTAATAATCAGCTCAATTTGTGTTTTACAATTGAAAAAAAAAAAATGGAAGGCATGGTGATCATTAAAATATGTTTACAAATGGAAAATGCATTAATTTCTACAGAATGTTGCGCCACAAATATAAAATAAAACATAAAATAAAATAAAATTTCATTAGGGCCGTTAAAATTGTGTTTCAAAACACTGAACATAACGAGTGATTTTTTTGAGCATTATTTAGGCCGAATGGTGAATGCATGGCATATGCATAGGTTAGGTTAGAGGACGTGTACAAGTACAGTACCCGGAGGTCGAATTGACCCATTGTACAACGTCCTAGTTCCTGACTCCACTTATATTGTGTGTGTTAATTTTATACATGAGTGGCTGGACCTACAGTTCGACTCCGAACAACAGATTTTTGAGAAACTTTTTCATGGTAATTTTTATTTACTCTCAGAGTTTTGCCAGAGTTCTGCTGAGAGGAAGACGCCGAAGAAATACTTTTTGTATTTTGTCTTGATGTCTGGCCTGGGGCTCGAACCCTGGCTTTACGTCTAATAAGCCAACACACTACTTACTAGACTACGGCGACTTCATGGCCTATACATACATTCTAATGATTATTTGATGTACCGCAGTACCGTAGTCTATTCGCGTGCCATCCAGTATTTCCGCTGATATCTTATTGCTGGCAACTGTATGGCTGTCTTCTCTCTCGATATGCGATTTTAGTCTGTGATATACGTATACACAAGGCAATATTAAGGGTTTTGATATTAAACTTTCTAATAGGCTGCCTGTGACAACGAAAATCAGCGCTTAGCACATGATAAACCATTACAACCTATCAAAGAATTATTTGGTATTTACGCTGTGCATGTTATGAGGACCTATTTCATTGAAAATATAATGACCCTACGATGGTCAGCAACTTTCTCTTGCCTCAGTTGGTTGAATTGAAACTGTCTCAACAGCTGTACAGGTATGAAATAAAAACCGATTGACACAGGTGTACAGGCGGAGGTCGTGACAATTTTAAAAGCGAGGTCTTGTTTATTGGGTGATCGGATTTTCCCTGTAAACATTTTACTATATTTGGGCATCTAACGAACGTTACTTTGACGTCAATCCTCATCCATTAATGTCGAGTCTGCCAAGTCTTTTGGCATGCCTACCAAAAGGTTAGTGGCCCTTAAGAATCTCCACTCTGCGATGGATGGACATGCGATTTAGGGACAGAAGTGCTTCGGTCCTCTTCCTTAAGAATCTGCACTGTGCGATGGATGGACATGCGATTTAAGCACAGAAGTGCGTCGGTTTTTTTCCTGTCCATTAGAGTCCGGCAGAGTCTAGTAATATTGCACATACCCTCCTGCCGCTAAAAAGTTAAAGCCTCCTCGTAACACGAGTTGGCAATATCCAAATTCATTGACATCTTCGGAATACCTATGCCCTGTAATATGTTGGAGATTGCGAGTTCCATACTTGACCTGACTGGGTTGTCAGTCAGCCAATATCTAAAAATATTCTTATGATCCAGAACCCATTTAAGAGTGCCATTTGAATGATCCGAAATTTCTCTGAGATATCTTAGGCATTCATGGATTGGATTGCATTGAGTCTAACAGTCACCAGCTCGTCCCTCTGTCTTAATAGAAGGTCAGAGGGGTGGCAATGTAGTATAGCGAATAATGACTTAGATGGGGTAGAACAGAGCGTACTACTGATCGAAACAGCTGCCTGCTTGCGTACTATGTCTGTCAGCGGACAATGGTATATAGCAGGCCCGCTAGAGCCAGTATGTGCTAGGTGATCTGAGACTCCATATATTGCCTGCTGTACTGCACTAACATGAATTTCCTAGTCCTATCAATAATGTTGTCCTTATCGTTAATAATGAGAGGTTATCCCTTTTATATAAGGAGATTTGCACTCCATTAAAGATCAGAAAGTCAAAAATGGATAACTTATATCGCCTGATAAAAAGCTTCAATTACGTTTTGAAAGTTATGTTAAGTGCCAATACAAGATAAGCACCATTTGGTTATAAGCTCTAGAGCCTGGTTACATCTCCAAGAGACCGTGATTCCATAATGGCCAGATCATCCGCATAAGCGTAGATCTCAAAGCCACGTCGCTAATGATTTTTTAAGAGATCCTTTACTACGATATTCCAAAGCAAAGGTGATAAACACCACCTTGTTGTATGCCTTTGTTTACCGCAATTTGAAAAGCTTTAATTATCCTCCTGGTCAATAGAATACTAACGCACATCTAGTATAACTAATATTCAGTTTATATCAACCATTTAAATCCATAATTTAGTTTAGTTTCTTACAGATTTCCTTTCATACAAAATCAATTTCATTTAAAATTTCAATTTATTTCTCAATTAAATTCTTAAAATTTTCTTAGTTTCTCGATAAATTTCTATTGTTTTTGTATCTGTTACAATCAACCTACATACATACATATATACTAATATTTATTTAAACAATTCAAAATACATTGTAAATGACTGTGTAGGCATGTCGGCTTACAATAACCCACCTGTTTGTGTTTTGTATTGATTTTAATTTCAATAGTTTTAAATGGTTTTTCAATACTTACTACACGTACACGTATTGTTATTTTATGGAAACAATAATCGACATTTCAAAACCAAAATATTTACATTGAAAGAGAGAGAAAGAAAAATACAGAAACTTCATTTATTTATTTATTAAAATATGTATCAGAGTGTGTATTACACACTGTATTTATTTCTTTCTTTCATTTTTTTTACAATTCAATTCAATTAAATGAAATAATATTTGCTTTCGGTATTGTTTTAAGACATAAAAATAACAAGACTAACGAAATCTGTAAAAGCAATTAAAAATATTTAAGAGCCAACAAAAACAAATTTAAAATAATAGAAACAACACAGCTTAACGTTTAAGCCTTAATAACACAATTTAAGAATTGTTGTAAGTCCATCTTAAGTTTAAATCAAGCATTTTAGAGAATGAAATGAAAAAAAAATCATCACTGTAACAATGTCTGTGTTACCATAAAAAATTTTATCACTTATTTGCACTTCCAATCAAATCCGTGTGACATTTCCACTGAACTCATATTCCTTGGTATCCCATTTAAATCATGGTATTTTAAAAAAATCCTTGTTTAAGCATTGGAACAATATTTTTTGTGATTTTTTTTCTTTACATTTGCAACACAAATGTAATGTTTAAGCAATGTTAACCCATGTCAAACGGCAGGATTCCCTTATTTGACTCAATCAACAGCTACTTTTTTTATTATTTTAAAACGTTTAACACAAAAGGTTTGTAGTTTTTTTTGTGTGACGTTGGAAAGAGTCTTTAAATAATTTTTACGGCATTCTTCGTTCATGTTGCTGGCAAGTTCAAAAACGTGTTGGTATGGTTTATCATTGGATTTTACATTCGTTTGTATATGTATATGTACGGCAGGGGATACGACTTCTTTTAACAAAATTTATAAAATTAAAGAATAACTTTAGTATTTAAAAGAAGGTACTACAGAGCATCTCCACAGGTTCATAGTTTTTCTTTCATTTGTTTTCAGTTTCATTTATCAGTTGTTTGCCTTCTTTCTCGATTTGAGATTTTATTTTTAAATTCCAATATTGATGACTTCAAAATCTTAAACAGAGTAGTCTATGATACACGTATATATTGTTAAGTTTTTACCCTTTTAAAAACGTTGAGAACGATTACAAATAAAATAAATATAAATTTGTGTTTAGTTTTAATTAAATTCTTAATTGTTCGCACAATTCCGTGTGCCACTGTTCACAACTTACTGTAAACAACAACAATTTGCTTTATTTGTTATTCTTTTTATTTTTTACACTCTTTTGCGTAAACACTAACAATTGTTCGACAGATCTTTACAACAGAGATCTTCAAACCACGATTATTCTCTTCACACGCAACGCGACTTTACACAAGACTGATGAATTTTTACTGATCCGGTTGCCTGCTTTGTCTTGCCTTTTATATCGCAGGGTATACAGTCTGATGAATGCTCTTGAAAGAGAATGACTTTGCCTTCGCGAAATCTCTGTAAATGTAAACATGTTGTTTACGTTATTGTTGTTTGTGTGTTTTGTCTATGTTTGTCCTTGCAGTGTTGTTGTTGCCTGTTTGTTTACTTGTTTATCCCTTTTTTATACTGACGTTGTTGTTATATTTTTATTTATTCATGGATCATGTAAATAAGTCCATAGTTTTTGTTTTTGTAGTTTTTGTTTATCATTTCAATGTTAAACGATGTAACACCATTTCCATTTTCGTAACAATATTATGGGTTCTGATATTAAACTTTCATATAGACTGCCTCAGACTGTTCTCCAGGCGAAGGTCATGATAATTTTGAAAACCATGCAATGCTTATTGGATGATGGAGTTTTCGCTGTTACCTTCACGTCCATTCTTGATCATTAATTTCAATAATTTCGTATAGAATTTTGGAATCATTCCAGAAATATCGACTGAAATTACGTTGCTGGTGAAGTAGACAAAGCCGGTACAAGACTCAAACTTTCCAACGTGATATCTAGCGCTAAGATTGATCTACAGTAGTAAGATCTAAGATCAGTTTTCTCTGACAATTGCCATAAATATATACATAATTGGTCATTACAACCATTAAGTCATGATTACGCCACAGCTTCCTTCCTTGCAACATTATAAACAAATGCAACCACAAAATAAGAAACAAAATCAAGGATAAAAGCAAGTCTTAACGTTTTTATATTGTTATGTTTTTACCTTCTAAAAACGTTTAAAATATGAGCTCGTAGATTGCAAATAAAAATAAAAATAAATTTGTGTTTCGTTTTAATTGAAATTCTTTATTATTCGCACAATTCTGTATGCCACTGTTCACAACTTGATGTAAACATCAACAATTGCTTTTCTTTGCTATACCATTTGCATAAACAATAACAATTACTAGACAATTATTAGACAGATCTTTGTAACGGATATCTTCAAACCACGATTACTCTCTTCAAACGCAATGCGTCTTCACACAAGACTGACTGAACTTCACTAACTCAGTCGCCTGCTTTGCCTTGCCTTTTATATGGCAGAGTAAACACAGTCTAATGAATATTCTTGAAGGCGAAAGTTTGTGACTTCGCCTTGTGAAAATCTCTATAAATGTAGACATCGTTGTTTACATTCATTGTTGTTGTTTGTGTATTTTGTTTACATTTAATCTTTTAGTGTTTGTTGATGTATTTGTATTTACTTGTTTACCATTTTTATGCTGGTGTTTGTTGTTATATTAAGCAATACGATCATTTTTAAACAGTTTTGTTTACGGCATTGTTTTGTTTTTGTAGCTTTTGTTTACAATTTTAATGTTAAGCGATGTAAAAGCCAAGCACCAGCAACATAGATTTTTCATTTTCGTAACAATATTTTATCCCTTCGCCTTGTTTATATTAATTTCAACTAAAAATGAGCAATTTTTGCAAAAATCAGCACAAAGAAACAGAATAAATAAAACAAAACTTAAAACTGTTGACTTTTGAGCTTAAAGTGCATATTTCTTTTTGTTTTTAGCCAAATAAATAAATAAAAATGTTTAAATGGACCAAAAAAAAAGAAAAAAGTAGGAAACAATGACAACAAAGACAACCACAACTAACGGAGAAAAACGATAAAATGTTGCAATAGTACAGGGGAAGAAAATTATGGATACACCAAAGCGAATATGTGATGCCGTACACAAAAAGGATTTTAAAAAAATACCATGAAACTACGAGTGCCTTACATTCAGGCATTTTGAACATTTAGGACCTTGCTTTAGAATTTTAGAAATTTTGATTTATTTGATGACAGAGATTATACTGCAACAGCGATTTGTATTTCGTAATACTTAAAACACTGTTCGAATTGTAGGGTATAAAACAAAAACAACGATAATGTTACAATGAGAATCAACGGCAAAACTAAAAATTCGTTACTGCAGCTAATGCAACTGCTTACAGTGACGAAAAAGTTAAAAGAAGAAAAATAAGAATGAAACTAAAATTTAGACAAAACGTTAGAAAATAAAAAAACATTTGCATAGCATTTGAAAGAATAATAATAAAACCACAAACAATAAATTAAAATGCTTTGGTTGGATGGTTGGTAGTATTATAATGCAAAGAAATCCATTTTGTAAACAAAAAACGAAAAACGAAAAAAACAAGCTTCAAATCTATTTTTCCATTCAAAAATTGCCTTATGCAGGAAGAAAGCCAAATATTGAATGCCTAAAACTAAGAATAGAAAGCAAAAATTCGTCTGTTGTTAGCCTTTGGTTTTATTGTTGCTGACGACCACGATAACTTTTAAGGCCGTAGGCAGGGCAGAGGAAAATTTTTAAATCCTACAGCAAATAATAATTTTTGGAAAACAAAAATACGAAGTACAAGGAGGCAAATATACATTTTTTTCTATTTTTTTTATTTTTATAATCATGCTCTTAATTTCCTCCGAAAATGGAAAAGAAAAGTAAGAAGGACAGAAAAAAATGAAATTTCCACTCTTGTTCAGATTAGCTGGAAAAGCAGATGATGGTCAAAGTTAAGTACTTGTACTTGGATTTAATCAATTTCCTTTTTACTGTTTACTTATTACTGAAGTTGCCGTAGTCTTGTAGGTTGTGTGTTAGCTTATTAGACGTAAAGCCAGGGTTCGAGCCCCAGGCCAGACAAAACAAAATAAAAAATACAAAGAGTATTTCTTCGACGACTTCCTCTCAGCAGATTTGTTGCAAAAACTCTGAGAATAAATAAAAATTGCCATGAAAAGTTTCTCAAAAATATGTCGTTCGGAGTCGACTTTAAACTTTAGGTCCCGCCACTCATGTATAAAAGTTAACACACACAACATAAGTGGTGTGAGAAACTAGGTCGTAATTATGACTGAAGGGTTGTAATGACCAATTATGTATGTATGTGTGGCTAAATTTTATCGTAAAGGAAAATAATGAAGACAAAAATTACGCGTTTCAAATTTAAAATAGTTTTCTGCAACCGTATTTAAATCGTCGTAGTCTAGTAGGTAGTGTATTGGCTTATCAGACGTGAGGCCTCGGTTCAAACCCCACGTCAGATTTTTCCAATAAAATAAAAAAATATTTCTTAAGCAACTTGGCCTCAGCAGATTTCTGGGTAAAACTTTGAGGGTAAATAAAAAAGTTGCCATGAATAGTTTCTCAAAAATCTGTCGTTCGGAGTCAACTGTAAATTGTAGGTAGCGCCACTCATGTATAAAATTAGCATACACAACATCTGAATGTTACTTTTTGTAGTAAGAACATGACTTTCGATAAGACAAATTAAACGTGATATCTCTCCTATTAAAATGTTCATTGTGCAAGTTATTTTTGTATTTTGTTTGGTAATCAGGAACCAAACTGCTGGCTACTATTGGGGAGGGACACCTAATCAGTTAATACTTTAAGCAATTCTGTTTTGCACAAATATGGCTAAAAAGGCAGTCGAGTGTAAAGGTTAAGAAATATTGAATCGTTATTGTGCTGAATATTGCAAATTTCAAAGGGAAATGGGGCACATGCTAAGGTCACTACGAAATATTGTATAAGAATGAACAGGAATTATTTTTTTCACAGAATATTGAGTTGAGGTGGCTCAAATTTCTGTATGAGGACCACAATTACCGAAAGTTAAACATGACGATGAAGATACAGATGAATATGAGAGTTCGAAAATGGACTGTGGTATTCGAGGGTTATACGGCTTCTTTTATACAAGCAACTCACTCCGAAGTTGTAACATAGACAAACGACACATTTTGTGAATCTGGATGGAGTCAATAATGGCAAATAATAAGTCTGTTTTCAAAGGCAGAAAAAGAAATCGTCTGGGATTGTGCTTGGTGGGAGTAACATAAATGCTTCCGGGTTAATGAGAAATAGTAGGACAAAAGCGAGAGTGTTCGAAGCTTTTCTAGCTTTCGTATGAGCTTATGAAGCCTAATGATGTATATTAATGGCTTAGTATTTTCTAGAAAGACATTCGAAATTCTTATACAATTTTCGATATTATATGGTTGATGTCGACGTAGTGTAGTAGGCAGTATGTTGGCTTATTAGACATGAGGCTTCGGTTTAAACCCAAGGTCAGACAACACCAACTAAACGAAATATGGAAGAAATATTTCTTCGGCGGATTTCTGGCTTTCTGGATTTTCTAAGGTGAAAATTTTTCCCCTGAAGGGTGTGCTCAATTTAACTTGAACAGAAAATACAGATGACTTGAGACAGCAGTAGTATCTGACACATATATGTATGTCGCCATCCGAGGCTTCATCTTCTATGCGGTTGATTTAAGATTAGTAACAAATAAAGTATCATTTTGTTGGATCCCCAGTCATATGGGAATGCATTAAAAAAATTAAGATATAACCTTGAGATAATCTGACCAAAAACGTACTGTGGAATAGGAAAATGAGCTTGGAAAGGAATACTCTGCGAATGGGACGAAGGAAGAAACCTTGGACTGCAGGCAATCTAAATTTATGCTGCGTGATTATAGTGAGAGGTGATTTGAATCTTGCGTTCGAATGTGAAGAAAAAGCGCGAGAGTAGTACACAGTTTTCTGACCAAGCATTGTCGACACAAAGATTAGTCTTCTGTAGAAGATTCTAGAATTACGGTTATGTCATCTTTAATGGTCTACAAATAAAGGGCTCTGAAGTCATCGTAGTTTATAATACGTGAGGCCGGGGTTCAAACCCAAGGTCAAATATTTCAAGGAAAAAAAACGTAATAAAAAAAAAATATTTCTTTGGCTAACTCTCGGCAGATTACTGGCAAAAACTCCGAGAGTAAATAAAATTCCAATGAAAACTTCCTCAAATATCTGTCGTCCAGAATTGACTTTAGACTGTAGGTCGCGCCACTCATCTATGAAATTAACACACATAATTAGCATAAGTGGTGTGAGATGTTACCTCGTAATCCGAGTCATAGTAAAGGCTTTTTTCCAATGGCCGTAAGCATATTCAAGGGAATCAACTGAAGCTTTTTAGAAGTTTTGTGTGTAAAATTTGATTTTTCTTTATTATTTTTAACAAAACAGATACAAGGATGCAAGCAAAAATTTGTATGAAAATATTTTCAACTTCAATAAAAAGAAACTAAGTGCAGCATTTGCTTTTAAGAGAGGATATGAATAAACTCCTAAGAATTCGTTTTAAAATTTTTGCAACTTTGTAGTTTCCATATACAAAATTTTTTGAAACTGTCATCTTTTTATGTCATTTTAATAAAAAAAATTCAAGCATTTTAATCCATAAGTGTAAGTTTCAGCCCGTTGTCCGAATCTATCTCAAATTCCTTTGAGCTTATATTGCTGTATGGAATTCCGTGTAAATTCTATTGTTCAAGTAAAATCCCAGCATAAAATTCCAACACAACAGCTGCTAAATTTTCATCTTTATTTAACCGCATACATATTCATAATTCTAATCTCCCCTCCACTATCATACATCTTCACCCTCCCATACTAAAACTTGACGCATAGAGAGATAATCACGCTTGTTATTTTAGAGTAAACAAACACTAACGCATTTATGTATCTATAACGTATGTATGTATGTATGTGACTATACATTTTAAAACCACTTTTGTATGTGTGTGTGTGTGTGAAGAGAATATGTATGTCGATTCACTCGTTTTGCTCATATGATTACAACGAATATTTTATGCTTTCATTATGCCACATCCGTTGAACAAATTGAATATCAACAAACCAATTACGATTGGCATCCTGTTGAAATGGTTCGTCCATGGACGTCAACAGTAAAAACAACAACAATAATAACTGCCATAATAATAATAATAAACAATCCTGTTGCTTTCGTTGCATTTCATATACGAATGCTTGGCTGCTTTTATCACACATTTAAACAAAAACTCATGACTCGATACTCGTACTAATACGCACTCACGTATAAATAACAGTAACATAGACAGACATTAATTTAGAATTGTGTTCCAAACACACATACCTTCTCACACACGTTCAGTGAAGTTATGCATGGCTGTGTGTGCGTTCATTTAGAGCCATGAACATGTGTAATGATAAATATTATTTGAAGTCATCATTTTTCTAGTCAGTTTCATCATTCCATGTATAAAAACAAAGAAGTTTTTTTTAATGTTTCGTGTGCTTTTGTTTGCAATTGGTCAGCAAAATTTTTAATTTCTCGTTTTTTTTCTCTTTTTTTCTGGAACAGCAAATATTGCATTAAAAATTGAAACAAAAACAATAAAAAATGTTTAATTTTCAAAAAGGTTAATCATCTGTTGTTAGGCCAGTCTCCCACCTGGTGAAATATATAAACATACTCTTTATTTAACCTTTCTGGGATCGTTGTCTATCGAGTTTCTTGTTATAGCCTAGGTTTTGTTTATAGAACCCCATACCGAATATTCTTTATGGAAGTGTTTAATCATTCTTTGCATTATTTTCTGTTTAATGATGGTGTTTTTCTATTTCTGAAGCAGTTTTTGACGTTTTTCTTTACACAACCAGGGTGATGTTTAGGCAACTCTAAAGCTTCAACGTATTCCCCTCTCTCTCTCTCTCTATTTCTCTTTGGACGACATTTAGTTGAAATAGGATACCATACCACATGAAGCGACTTCTATTTGCCACCTAACAATTCACCGAGGAAGCCCGTTAAAGCCTCCTCAGAGAGGATAACACTAACAAATCTCTTCAGATGAAAGGTTAGGAAGAACCTTAGAAGAGAATAGAATATCCAATACCGGCTTTAATCCTCCACTATATAAACAACCGAGGAATTCCCGTATCCCCTGATTTCTCAGTCAGGATACAAGCAGTAATTCTCATCATAGAATGATTATGTAGAACTTTTAAAAGGAGCTTTTAGGATAATAGGCCTCAACAAGCATCCAATATAACAATTCAATACATTTTCATGTCACTCTTGTATGAAATTAACACACACAACGTCAGTGGTATGATCCTGACTGAAGGATTGTAATGACCAATTATGTTATTCAGTATATTGTCCATCGGAAGCTAGAAGTCATTGCGTTATGGGTAGACTCGCGGAAAGGATGTTGCTCCCATTTAACGACTTCTGCCGTGGCGGCAGTTCCGCTGAGGAAGAGGAGACTATTATCCACTTTTTCTGTCAGTGGCCGTCTCTTGCTAGGTGCGGATATACCTAGGTTCTTTGGCTCTCCATTTCTTGCCAGCTCGCCGCCCTTGCGCTGATCAACTTCTTCCTCTTCTCTGGTTTTGGTAGAGCTTGGTCAGAACAGGGACTGCGTTTTACCTGTGGCGTCGCAATGGGCCGCTATGCGTGCTCGAGTGAGCTTTGTGATATCAGAGCTACCACTGCGACCTAACCTAACCTGACCATCGGAAGCTAAGACCTTTCCATCTCTCGGCTTGTGTTCATGTTGCACCCGATATACTTGGTTTTGCTAATGACAGCCAGACCTTCTTGTGTCTGTCACAAAACCTGAACAAATAGTTTCTCCAACTTAAGGTCTTCAAATTTTTTTGACTATCTTGGCCTGTTTTGCCTTCTACAAAATCACTATTTATGATATGACCAAACCATTCAGTACACTGTGTTTTTGACAGAGCATACTCACAAGCAAATGATGAGGAAAATTTGCAGTTTTTTTTTCGCAAAAGAGTAGCTCAACAATACACCTCGCAAATGCAATTTTTTTCCGCAACTTGAAAGATTTTTCATTGTAAAAAAAATTACGACGTGTGCTGACAGCTCAAGAACTGCTCTTTCAAATGACGTATCTATACGTCATTGATATAAAGCAACGTATAAGCTAGTGGAATCTAGCATACATGACCGGTTTTTAAGTGATGCTACCAATATAAACCAGATATACCACTCGATCCAAATACCATTATCTTATTGAATACCTCTCGTTTACATACAGTGGAGAGCAAAAGTCTTAGTACTCCGATATATTTTGCGGAAAAAAAGTCCCCACAGGCTTAATACTCTTGCACAAATTCCCGATATGACCTCAAGAGAGTATTTAGGAGATCATTTGAAAGAACGGTTACGTAATCGCTAAACCTCAAACAAAAGTCAACCCGAAAAACTTGCTCAAGGTGCCACCAGAAAACACTAAACAAAACTTATACATTCAATTCCAAATGGTTTAAATGGAATGCTTGACCTTAAGGGATATTCTACTAAATACAAGGAATAACATTTTCATATATTAGGCCTTTGAATTTTAAATTTACTCAGGCTTCTCCTTGGGGGTACCTATGGAGTCATATGAAACTTTTCCTTATTTTTCTCTTGTTTTATGAAAAACATTAAAGAATTGTTTGTTTTATAATAAAACAGAAATAAATTAATTAAATAAATATAAAAACAATAAAGTTTTATACATACTTTTGTTTAAAACTCATGAAATTGCTAAAATATATTAACGTACTAAGACTTTTACTGTCCACTATATATTATTAATACAGTATTGATGACTTTACATGGCTTGTAAATATTTATAAAAATCTGTGAATGTATGTACATGTGTTTCTTAGTGTGAATGTGTACATGTGTAGTGGTGTATACTTGTTTTTTCATTTTACATTCATTTAATAAGTGCTTGTTTCCGCTTGTTATACACACATTTCACACAATACTTACACACTCTCACACACCAAAGTATGAGTTAAAACCAGCCACCCATACAAATATATATTTGCTGACATAACATAAAATTATTTAAAATTTTTTTGCTCTCTCTCTCTCTCTCTCTCATCCTCTACAATACATACACATACATGTATGTATACGTTGTAATGTTGGTGAAAGTATGTACATATGTATGTATGCATATATAAATGCTTACAGTAGAGTGCTTTTGTTTATGCATATTTTCTGTTGTTGTTGGTGTTGTTGCCATTATTGTTGTCCACTTGTAAAATATTATGAAATTTTGTGTTTTGTGCTTGTAAATCGATAGATGTATAGAGAGAGAGGTAGAGAGACAGCTGGAAAAAGAGAGGATTTTCTCTAATACATGTGTTTGTTTTGTTATCCTCCATATACCATAAATGTGTGTGTGTAACTGTGTTTGTAATTGTTTTTTTTTTTGTGGGCGTTTTAACATTTTTCAACAATTATTTTTTTTTTGCAAATACAATTTAAATTGTTATTATTTAAATCCCTTTGTTGCCATATTTTGCACAAAAATTCTTTGGTCGTATGGCCAGCAATTTATTCATTCATTTAAATTTGTATGCCTAACATTCCAGTGTAAATTTTTTTGCATATTTACATACATTTTTACATCTATATGTATGTATGTACATTACATACATTACATTAGAGAAAATATATTTTGTTATTCATAAATTTATTATAAATTTCTATACTTTACTCTCTACTCGCAGTTAATGTAGGAAATGTAGGATTTGTGCTGGCAATTGGGGCTCATAAAAGTATATTCCAACACTGATGTTTTTATACAAATCTGTATAGGTTTTCCATCGGATTCAGCTTAGGTATGTAAGTAAAAATTAATCATGTTAATGCCATAATATGTAGTGGTCAATGGTTTGTAATGATGCCGTCTAATTTATCCAGAAATTATGAATCTTTGCAAAACAATCCTTTCGATGAATAATGTTTATCCTCCGGCAAAATTTAATCTCTAACACCGAAGTTTGGAGCAAAGAAATCAATTCTAAGTTGGAAAATGTATAAAGAAAGGCAAACATATTTCATGATGCCAGAACAGCATTTGACAAATCCTTGCCTTGTAGTTGCAATTGAAACCAAAAATTGTGGTAAAATAAGGTTATTAGGGTCCTTTTCTTCTTACAGAACGGTCTTTTTCTGGGTTCTTTTCATTTCATTATTAAGTAAAAATAAAAAAAAAAATAAAAATACATTCACCACATGGCCGCCGAAGTTAAGTTCCCACATTCATGCTGGAGATTTAACAGTTCAAGGTTCTAAGACTAGTTAACATAGACTGGTAACTTTAAACTCCGCAAACAGAAGTTTACACTAAAAACATTGGGCGGTCTTTCCACATATATACGTACATAACTGATCACTTCAACGCTTCAAGGATTACAAACTATTTTCTCAAATAACTTATGTTGTGTGTGTTAATTTTATACGTAAATGGCGGGATCTACAGTTAAAAGGCCATGTGGACAATGTTTTTTTTTTTGAATTTCTATTTAATGAAGGCCACAAAAGAATCCAGATTGAGATCGCCATAGTCTAATAGGTAGTGTGTTGGCTTGTTAGACGTGAAACTATGGCTTAAACCCAAGTCAGACATCTCGAACGAAACGGATTATGAAAAAATATTTCTTCAGCGACTGCCTCTCTGGAGATTTCATGCAAAAACTCTGGGAGTAAATAAAGTTGCCATTGAAAAGTTTTTAAAGAATCTTGCGTTCGGAATCAACTTTAAACTGCAGATCTCGCTACTCATTTATAAAATTAACGCGCACAACATAAGTGGTGTAAAAAGCTAGATCGTAATCCTGACTGAAGAGTTGTTGTTGTTGCTGTAGCAGCTCTGCTGCTGTCTCCAGAAGTATATCCCTATTGGATATAAGAATATTAAGTTTATATGTTTGATTGCATGCCAATGGGATTCTGGTGTAGACGGTATGGATAATAAATGGAATTATAAGTTGTGAGTTGGGTATGTTGATAGTCATTGTTACGTGATCGGTAGTCCTAAGAAGTCCGCTATTTGTGATGGTTTTAGCCACAAGTCTATAGGTCGAAGAGTTGTCAGATTTGCGTGTCAACTAAAGAGGTGCACGGTGTCGTGTGGTCATTGGTTGCATGATGGGCAGCCATCAAAGGTCCCCGGAATAATCCTCGCCTGATATTCAGTGTTTGCTCACTGACGGTATTTTGGAGGGTTGTAATGACCAGTTATGTATGAATGTATGTAGATTTATAACATGGGACGTGTCAGATGCTAATGAATCTCGAAAATTTTTAGTAAAAAATTTTATGTTAGAAAACCGCCACTCAATCAAATCGTAAACTTTGTCAGCAAGACAGTTACACAAACTTTTATTAAGACTGCACTTCCTTTTCAAAGATACCTTTAGGAACAGAAGTCCCTTTTAATTCTGGGAGTAGGGTGCCTTGGGAGTCACATACAGCTGTTTATAATTTTTGCCAGTGTATAGTAAATTTGATTTTTTTTCTTATTTATTTTATTTTTATTTTTAATATTTCCTTTTTTTCCTTTTAGCTTCGTATTCTAGGGATTTTCTTGAAATTAGAAAGAATATAAGAATGCTGAATAGGCAAAAGAGTAAGAGAGGAAATATTACTTTATCATAAAACAGTTTCTGTTATATTTTATTTATTAAGAATTTTATAGCATTAAAATTGGATAAATTATTTAAAAAATAATATTTCCTGTTGGTCTCATTCAAATAAAATAAACAATTAAAAAAGGAAAAAAAAGTTTGTTTCAATTTTCTTTTCTTTTAAAAGAATTTAAAAGTATTGTCAACCGGAATGCATATGTATGTATCCGTATGTAAATTCTCTATTAAGTGCTATATTTAGGGTTTTTTAATCTGAAAAGCTTAATAGATTTGGTAAATTAAGTCAAATGTAACATGAAACTACTTTCCAAACAAAGGCAGTCCCATTTGGTATACCCAAAGAAGTCTGCTAGTAAAGATTCCCGTCTACGGTTATCTTTCTTTCTTTGCATTTCGGGTAGAAAAATTGTAAAGATAAATATTTTAATTGGATATCGAATTTTTACCAACTAAAACTACATCTCAGCATCTGTTTTCGAGTAACTGCCTTGCTTCCTGACTGCTCTTCCATTAGTCCACCTTGGTTACATGGTTTGTGGCCATAATTATTTTCTCTGCTATTCTTTACACGTCTTTACTGCATCAGAGTTTTTTTCGAGCAATTGTAACACAACATAACACAACACACATTGCGTTAATTAATGTCAGGTTTTATACAACCAGATGTTTAAAACAAAGCTTTGCTTTTATACGTTCCTATATCGTGGCGGAACAATCTTGTCATCTCTGTTCCTTATGAAATCTTTACATTTTTTTCACTGGCGTTAGTGCTGCATATCACCAAAGGCGCTCTTCATCTTGTGAAAGGTTGCTGCCTTTCAATGAAGCCCATCAAGAGTATTTTTTTTTTATACGACTAGCACTCAGGGGATGGCCCCTACTCATGATGGGCATTGTGCTGGAATTATAGGAATGAGAAAAGAGGGAGCAGTGTTTACGGACACTGGATTTGAATCTTCTTATATTATAAGTGGCGGGAAAGATCTTTGCAGGAGGGGAGTTCCACATACGAGTTTTTTGTGCAATGCAGTGGGCCACTCGACCATAAACGAATGCGTGATCGCCGAGAAAGACAAGTGTTACGTAGGAATACATGATTCTCGGGAACAAGTCCACTATTTTCACTCAAGAAAAACCGTTGTAGTAGCAATAGAACAGTGAAACCCTAGCCACATTGCAACGATGCTCCAATGAATCAATAGACTTGGATATGAAAAATAGTAGTGACAGGTAAGACCTTTGCAGGATGGGAGTTCCACATACGAATTTTGTTCACTCAAGAAATACCGTTGTAGTTGATATAGAACAGTGAAATACTAGCCCCATTGCAACGATATTCAATAGAGTTGGATATCTCTACTATATGAGGCCGAGAAGCATCAAAATAGACTTCGATGCACCGGCTCATGAGAATTATATTCCATTCTCGGTCGAATTTAAGTGGTGTAAATAGTGGGAATAAATAGTGGGAAGATCAGATGGAGTCGCCGTAGTATAGTAGGCAGTGTGTTGGCTTATTAGACGCAAGGCCATGGTTCAAACTCAGACATCAAAACGAAAATATGAAAAAAATTGTTTCGGCGACTTCCTCTCAGCAGATTTCTGGCAAAAACTTCGAGAGTAAATAAAATTGCCATGAAAAGTTTCTCAAAAATCTGTCGTTCGAAGTCGACTTTAAACTGTAGGTCCCGACACTCATGTATAAAATTAACACACACAACATGAGTGGTGTGAGAAGCTAAATCGTAATCCTGACTGAAGGGTTGTAATGGCCAATTAGGTATGCATGTATGTAAGATCAGATGGAATGAAAAATTCCTCACACCATTTTAAGAAACCGAGGCACTTGGCGGCTTCTTTCGACACTTGAAAAATGTGCAAGTGCCAGCGAACATTTCAGTGAATTTCTGTCCTGGGCATGAGAACATCAATAGCTTTTGACTCCCTAATATTCATTCATATTTCGCCTCAATTTCCAAAGTGCTTGGCCTACAATTAAAAGAATATGAATTAGACATATTGCTGCCATTGGATGGTGCACTTCTACATGTATCGGTTTTTTAGTGCATCAGTTATCAGTTAATCTTTGCCAAACTATAAAACATTTGCAGAAGATTTGAAAATATTTTATGGTTTATCAACATGTGGCGCAACATTTTCACATCAACATCCTATATTCATGTATAAGGTTTTTGGAAATATTTCGCCTTCAGTGTGGTTGCTGTCCATATTTGTGCCAACAAATCAACGATCAAATTTTAAGACTACAGTACATAGATGCCATTTCAGATTATTTACAATAAAAACAAAAAAAATCCGTACAACATTGATGGGGGATATGATAATGAAGGTGGTTTTTCCTGTGGTAAATGAATAGCCGAGAGTAACTTTGTTTTGTGTTTAATACAGTTTCAACTTGTGATTTCTAATGGTTTTTGTGTTTCTCTTTTCAATCATAAAGAATGTTAAAAACCTTAATTTCTCTTTTCTTCTCTCTCTATCTCCCTCTTTGTCTATCACTTCTAGATTGAAGTTGGATGATGATGATGATTTTAGAGTTTCGGTTTTTGGCTTCAGAGTAATTGTAACTGACTGATGGCAAAGTAAACATGACAAAGATGACTGGTTGTTAATGAGTGTGATAGAAGTGATGATGACGATGGTAAAAGCCGCTCTACCAAGTAGAACTCACTAGCCATTCACTACGAATGATTGACTTAAATTATACAGAATGTGTTGCTATAGCCAGTATGGGGTTTCAGTCCATATACATAGCTGTGTGTGAATGTGGTTAAGATACAAGCTATCAAAGAAAGGTTCTTTATAATTGTGTGTGTGTGTGCATATGTGTGTTTTTGGATCTTTTGGCCATTAAGTGGAACAGTAAGAACAAATATAAACAGAAAATGGAAAACTCAAATGGAAATATAAACCATATCATCACTAGCGTATGTGTAAAGGTGTGTATATGTGTAGAGAATAAGTATCATTAGCATATGTTCATTGCAATTTCGCTTACTTATACTTCTATACGTATGTATGTAGATGTGTTTGTTTGGTTAAGTGTTAACCATCAGTCGTTTACAATTAAACAGTGATTTTAAATTGTTTTTCGAAGATAAAAACGTCATTGGGAAAATGATATTTAAACAAATTGATTTTCCATTGATCATTCACTCACTCACTCACAGTCACTCATTCACTCACTGGCCAAGTGGTTGTAATTGCAATTTAAAGTATTTGTTCGGTTGTTTCACTTTTTTTTGTGTGTAATTTTTAGCCAAAGGAATAAACAGTCATAAAAAGGGAGCAATACCAGCAGTATTTAGTATTAAAAAACCAATTATTTTGTCCCTGATATGACCATGTAACAAACCACTGGTTTTGGTTGCTTAAAAATAAAAAAGATACCAAATTCCAAAGAACATTGATGTGATCATTTACATATCCGTTGTATGTATTAATTTCCATCATTTAAAACTAGATTTTGTTCAATAGAAACGAACTCTATTTCTAGTTAAAAATAAAAGCAGAATTTTCATAGCATTTGGCATGATTGCATGCGGAGATTTGGATAAAGAGATATATTTGTGGGTAGTTTTACTTCTCTACCGGGAGACTCTAGGTAACTTTGAGCGCTTCAAAAAGTAAGGCATGGCACAACCATCGTATTTTCTGGTGAGTTCTTTACATTTGAAATCCGTTTAAAAGTCTTCAAACTTATAACTGAAAATACCGTTATGGATTTTATCAAAGCCTTGTAAACCACATCGAACACGGAAGTACAGAGAAGTATAAAACTGACTAAAACTGAATCAAGTACGTACCGTAAGTCTGAGCTCGTTTAGTATGGTTATTGAGATCATTTGTAAAAATTGTGTTACAGGCACTCCGCACCAATATAAATACATGGAAAAGGATTTTTCTGGGGACTGTAGAGAAGAGGAAGAGAAAGAAACTGTTCTTCATGTGTTGAGTGCATTGGTAGAACTACCGCGGAGAAGAAGAAAACATTTTGCGGTCTACTATGTAGGCAATCTAAATGAGCTGTCAGTAATGACGATTAGGAGTCTAAGTTCAATTTATTAGTAGCCCATAAGCTTGAGAAGACACCGTAGTCTAGTAGGTAGTGTATTGGCTTATTAGACGTGAAGATACGGTTCAAACCCCAGGTCAGACAGACATCTGTAGCAGAACGAAATATGAAAAAATATTTCTTTGATTTCTTTCTTTCAGCACATGACTGCCAAAAACTCTGAGAGTAAATAAAATTGCCATGATAAAGTTTCTTTAAACTGTGACTACATCTAGAGAAAATGGGTATTCGTGATAATGGACCCTATATGCCTATTTCTTGGAGAAAAACATCGCATTGGAATATAATTTTAGGATATTTTACATATAAAAACTATTTTAGTCTTAGCAATGGCTTTCTTATCTGCTCCTTGATAACAAAGGACATCGACTGGGCTTCATATGCGATTGGCTATCTGTAAATATTCTTACCAGGTACTCAGTACCACTTTCTGGAAGACAATACGTAGATGGATTTGTAGATTGAATAATGCCCTAATGTTGAAACCACTGGTCACCTCTATCAACCAAATAGCAATTCGTAGCTATTTCCCTTCAGACAAAAAGAGTTAAACTTTAATTTAATAAAACTACACACCTTCCCATAATAGAAGAAACCTGAGTGTACATGACTTATGGCTCTCCTATCGTCTCAGCATATCTATGAATTGGTTAACTGAGCATTTGTATTTTTTAGGCTTTCATTGGATTGTCTAAAGGATGTAATTCTTGTACACGAATATAAGGCCGAGGATTTATGTTAAAAAGACATTGATCGATGGTGTTTTAATATTTTTCTCCAAGCTTTTGAAGGAAAATTTGTATTCCTAGAATTCCAAGCGCTTGAGTACCAGGTATCGCGAGTTTTATTTTATTCATGGCATCTTGAACAGCAAAGTGGGCCCAGTTCTATTTGTCATGGACTGAGAAGATCATAAAATTCTAACATTATTTCCGCTCATTGCGTTTGTGAGGAGCTAAATTACTCGGCTAGGAACAGATACACTATTCTGAAATTCTTTTTTCTAAGTCGCCGTAGTCTAGTAGGTAGTGTGTTGACTTATTAGACGTAAAGCCAGGGTTCGAGCCCCAAGCCAGACATCAAAGCAAAATACAAAAAGTATTTCTTCGGCGACATTCTCTCTGCAGATTTCTGGCAAAAGCTCTGAGAATTAAATAAAATTGCCATGAAAAGTTTCTCAAAATATCTGTCGTTCGGAGTCGACTTCAAACTGTAGGTGTGAGAAACTAGGTCGTAATCCTGACTGAAGGGTTGTAATGACCAATTATGTATGTATGTGTATGTCTTTTTTCTGGATCGCAAATGCGAAATTTTTCCAACCAAGTGTTGCATAGTAATTCATATTATTAACAGAATCGACTGAATGAACAATTTTCATAACCAACCTGTACTTGAATAGTTTTTTAATGCAACCTATCAAAACAGGGTGCTGAGTCGCATTATACTCAAGTCATACTCATTTGTGTTTCTATGACTCTTTCTAGGTATATAAAAAGCGATTTCTAGTTAATGTTCCATCACCACATTTTAAGAAGGAACACTATACTGCATTTCCTATTCTAGTTAACCCACACAGTTCCTATTTCAAATGTAAAATGGTTCTGTTGATCCTGAATTTAAAATTAAAACAGTTTTCAAATTGAAACTGAAAACCTTTTTTATGTGTCAATAACGTTTTTGTTTCGTACATTTACTCACTTCTGCACTCCCTCGTTCATAGAATATTCCGTTTATTTAACAGTGATGGGAGGAATATCGGTTTTGGTTTAAAAAAAGAAGAAAAGTGAAGTTGACTGTTATCACCAATACTCACTCATTTGACTTAAAATCAATTTCAGTTTACACTTGGGATTTTTTTTTATTCTCTCTCCCTCTCTGTATATTTTTTTATGCACATGACGTTTATACAAATAAAGGTGGAGGGCAAAAAAAGGGAAAAATGGAAAAGAAATGTTTGGAGAACATCTCCTTTTAATATATTTGGTAAATACATGGGATTTCTTTTTTTTTTTTTGATTGGTTTCTTAATTTTTGCGGTTGTTGCTTTTGGCTCAATAAACGATTGCTTGTACGAGAGTATCTCTTCAATATTTTCTTTTTCGGTATCATTCAATTTGAAGAGCTAGTTGAGTATACAAGTACATGTACATGTATTTAGGTTACACAATAATACCACATACAAAATTTGTTACCACAATTAAGCCAAATCCCATTACAATACCATACACTTGTGTGGTTTAAAAAAAAAAAAACTTGTTTTTTCTCTCCACTAAACGAAATATGGAGTAATCAGTTGCAGTTGATGTATTTACAAATGCCCACACACATATGTACATGTAAATATGCAAGAATCCTAGAAAGAAAATTGGTCATCATTTCCTACAATAAAATCGCCTCAAAATTTCGAACAAAATCGAATCATTTACGTTTCTTTATCAAGAAAACGACTTTCTTTGCTTCAGCACTTAGAATACTAACTACAAGGCTTGAGTGCGATTGTCCGTTTGTGTGCAAGAGCAAATAGATATCGAAATTAAGGTAGTGGTAGTAGGCATACAATCATGTTTTTGTTGGGTTTGGCAAATACCCTATTACATCAACGAATGAAATACAAAATGTTGTTGGGAGAAACCGCCGTAGTCTAGTAGGTATTAGACGTAAGCCCTCGGTTTAAACTATATGTCAGACAAAAGGAAATACGAATTACAGAATATTTCTGGCAAAAACTCTTAGACTGAATAAATTGCCATGAAAAGACTCCTATCAAATAGACTAAGGGAGACTGAATTTCCAGTACATCGGATTAAATATCGTTTTGCGTACTCATGCTTATTTGTCTAGAGCAGGAATTATATTAAGGATTCAATCTCTCTCACTGCCAGAATATTGGCTCGGCTTGGAAACCAAGCATTCGACAAAGACATCGAAGGTTGGTACCTGCAGGCTTTTTCTGGATACTCGTCATTTTTTTCTATCTTCCAAACTTTTCTTTACTGTCCACACAATAGTTTTGGTGAATGCATTCATTCTAACAAACATGCTAAAATTATTAGTTGCGAGATTTAATTCTTAAATCCTATTTGCAGTAGTATGGATAGTGTAAACCATTACATCGTAATAAATACACGATTCTGAACTCATTTTTATTTTTAAAATATTTGTCAAAAAAGGTGTTCTAATAAATTACGGCTATCGCAGTTCACAGTATGTATTAGAGTATCCATCTGATCCATTCACTGCCAGAATATTACCACCGGCTTCATATTTAACTTCACTGATGTATGTCTTCTTGGCCTCATCTAGCTTTATTCCAAATACATTCTCCAAGGTTCTGACCTTCACTATGATACGCGAAAGGCTGAAATCCAACAAATACTGTAGAAAAGTCGTATGACAACTTTTCGTTGCCTTAGTTATGGCAAACCCACCGTAGTCTAGTAGATAGTGTGTTGGCTTATTAGACGAAAAGCCCGGGTTCGTATCTCAGGTCAGACATCAAAACGAAATATAAAAAAATATTTCTTCGGAGACTTCCTCTCAGCAGATTTCTGACAAAAACTCTGAGAGTAAATAAACCTCAAGTTTCCCAAAAATCTGTCTTTCGGAGTCGACGTTAAACGGTAGGTCCCGCCACTCACGTGTAAAATTAACGCACACAACATGAGTGGTGTGAGAAGATAGGCCATAATCCTGACTGAAGGTTTGTAATGACCAAAGAATGCAATTTTTGCAATGTTACATTCAACTCGACATGAGCTGGTATAACATTTGCCCTTCTGGGGAAAATTTCGGCGACTTAGATTACAATTGGCCTTACCATTATGGTGGCCCTACCGTTATGGTGGTATCCGCAATTTCATTTCAAGCTTTCTGCATATCATTCCTTGGTATTCTTCAAAATTCATTCTATATGAGCCTTCAGTATGCATTTACTGTCCAGTACTAACTGCCATGAGAATCTTTCTCTTAATGAAACTATTTGTATTGGTTATCGACTGCCGAGGAAAATTTTAAAAGACTCTGTAGGAGGTTGAAAGTTGTTGGTGCAAGACAGAGGCCTAAGAATAAAACTGGGTTTACAAGAAGGAGACAATTTCCAAAATGAAAGAATACTCACCTCCAGAGCGAAAATATATGGTAATGACAACGGATAGTAAATTGACATGGACAGGAAAGGTTAGATATGCCATAATGATATGCATAAGTCTTGCAAGGAATTCCTGAGGATGTAACACAAGAATTAAGCACTTTTCCCCAACGGAGAAAAATTAATGATCAGCATTTGGCGAGGTTCCCCACCTTAGGACCTCCTACAGCAGTTAAATAACCTGCTTAGTTGGAACAACAATCGATTAACGAAAAGGAAACAAGGCAGAATAAAAACCAACCGGCAATACAGCTGCCAAACGGATAAGATGGAAATTGCTTGGTGGAAGTGATATGGTCTCAAGAGGGGGTTTGGCAAAAAAAAAAATGCAATGATGGTCATAGTGACCTATGTGGCCATTGTTTTGAAGGAAATAAGATATCTGAAAATAGCATAAATTGAGTTGGACAAGATACTAAGATGTTAGTATAAGAGGGTCAACGAAAATTCACAGCAATGTTTGAAACTCTGCTAATACGGTGTTCAGATATGCATCTTTATTGCGTAAATCGCAATAAACGCCATTATTGAGTTCAATATTTCATATAAAGTTTCAATTAATTATTGCGCAATAAATACGCAAATTGTTATAATAATGAGTAAAACTTAAAATGCAGCACTGCCATAAGTATGTTCAGTGAGCATACTATACAATTATCCGAACACTTACTGTTGATATTTGACAACTCAAATGTCAACACCGATAAAAAAACAACATAACAAAACAAGAACAATGTTGTTGAAACAACCAGCTGTTTTATTTACCAGCTGTCAAATGAATATTGAATAAGCAGCTCAATTGCGTATATTATTATGTCTGAACACTTAAAATATTGTGCTCAATAAACCGAATATTGACTCAATAAAAGTGCATATTTGAACATAGTATTAGAATTCAAGGCAATGATGAGACATATAAGCAGGCTGACAAGCAGGCAGACAGACGAGCAGACAGATAACGTTGCATGTCACCAACAAAAATGAAGATAAACGGAGACAACAACACTTGATCTGATAGGTACAGAACTTTACTATGGAGTGGAGACAGAGATACCCACCAAAAGAGAAGATAAATCATAATCTCGATACGGATCAATAAATTTTCGAATTTGATTTCAATTATCACTTTATAACACATCGAACGGGTATCACAAAATCGTTCAATACCCATAGAAGATGATTTCCAACTTCCCAATTGTTGTTGCTGTTTCTTTTTACAGTTTTTTTCTGCACTGACTTTAAGCATAATGATGGCAAATTGAAAATGTGCACTCAACAGTTTTGGCAAATACCAATTTAAATGTTCAATACCACAAAAGTGCTTAACGCTTTAATTGTGCGTTTTTTTCTCTTCCCTCTCACTCTGGAATCCTCTCTGCCACTTACTCTTTCCCACTTTTCGGATTTTGGTATTTTATTAGTGGTTTCGTTTGCTTATTTTCCTGGTATTTGGGTTACATTCGATTTTAGATTCATTTTATGGTCTTGAGTGGGTGTTTGCCTCGGTTTTGGTTTTCTTCTTTGCCATTCCTTGCCTTAATTTTCTTTCGTTTTTTTTCGTTTTCTAAAGTTTACACAATTTGGTTGGGTTGGTTGTATTTGCAAGCGTTGTTGTGCGTTTGTGCTAGTGTTTGTTAAGATCTTTAATACACACACACACACTTGTGTTTGTAATTAAATTGATTGAAATTAATATTGACTTAATATTTGGAAATAAATTAAGTGGAGATACTCTTGTTGCTCTCATTCGCTCTTGTTGATTTCATTCCAACTTATGGTGTATAAACGTGGTTAAATGAAACGCAAATAATAACAATATGGTTTAAAACGCAATTATTTACTTATATTTCCATTGAAACCGTACTGAATACATTATTTGCAAATGGATTTCGAATTTGTTTTCTTTCTTTCTTTTTTTTCTTTATCTCTTTAAGGATTATAAACAAAAGGGTACCGACAATCAGTGTTAATTGCAATAAATTTGCTTTGATGTTAAATTGTAGGAGAAGAGTTTGTTGTTGTTAAAAAATTTAAAATATTTTTCCTTTAATACTGAAGACCCCTAAAATTTTCTTTATAATTCAATACAAATTTTGTCAACAAGGATCTGTTAAGGATATATAGAGAGCAAAATGAAAAAAAATTACAATTGCATTGACATTAATCACTGAGAAATGCAGCATATGCATATGCTAAGGAAACAATGGAACAATTGAGATGCTAATATAAAGCTAAGGGATATTGTTCAACGAGGTAAATAACAAGAGGGCATATTGTTGCCTATTTTAACCGGTAACGAACTGTACTTCACAACAGGCTGTGTATTACACAGATTTAAGGATTCATAGTGAAAACGCAGATCATACATTACAACGAACATCGTTTACTATTAGAGATATCAATATCCTACGAAAGCACAGCTATAGGGTAGGCCATCTATCGGTTTAAATTTGCACCATCGGTTATTCCAAATCTGGCAATACTTATGTCATTCTGTTCTGTCACAGAATTCAGTATATTATCTCCACTGAACGCAATAAAACGATTTACTTTTGAAAAACGTTGGGATTTATTGGGCCAACGAGAAGCTGCACGATGTCGATGATGTTTATTTTGCCAAAAAAATATCTTTTCGGATGAAGCTCATTTTCATCTTGGTGGGTAAGTTAATAATCAAAATTGCTGTATTTGGGGTTCAGAAAACCCACACGTGTTCTTACAGAAGCCAATGAATCCATTACAAGTGACTGTTTGGTGCCGCTTTGTAGAGATGAGGTATTATTTCATTGAAAATGAGGACAGCGCAACAATTACGGTGAATGGAGACACCTATCGCACTATGATAACCATTTTTTGTATCCACTCTTCGTGGTATCGATGTAAACGACGTTTGATTTCAACAGGATGAAACAACTAGCCATACATCTCATGCCACAATCGATTTATTGCGTCAAACGTTAGATGGCCGTTTAATTAGCCGAAATGATTATGCCAATTGGCCGCTATGAAATCTGCGTTTTGGCACCGTTGATCTATTACTTTGGAACGCCGTTAAAGAAACGTATTATGTCGACAAATCAGAGACAATTAAGTATTTGTAGGCCAAAATTCGTGATGTCATTGCCAATATACAACCCCATACACTCGAAAAAGTACACGAAAATTGGTCCGATCGAATGAGGTGCTGTGAGGCCAGCCGCGGCAGCTATATGAATGAAATAATATTCCATTTTTAACCGGAACAATTGTATTTCACAACAGAAAAAAAATTAGGAAAGTTTTAAACCGTTTTTGTTTTATTGCATTTTTATATTTAAACTTTTTAATCACCCACCCTATATTGTAAAATAGCGAATCATTATGCCTGTCATACACTTTGCTAATGGACATCGTATTTAATAATCCCTGAAATTAATTTCTTAAAACGACTGTGTTCCAGTTCGTTTAATATGGGCAAAAGCTGAAGCAGACCCAATCTGGACTGTGCATCATCCCAATGTACGCGCTACTGAAAATATCGCTGTCTGTTAGAAAGTATGATATAGAAAGATTTCTTCAATTCTAAAGTAAATTGTGCACATTTCTCATAATGACGTATTTTACATTTGGATTCAAATCAAATGCTGATCTCAATTCTTACACGTAATTTGTGTCAGAACACAAATCTGTTGCAGATGGATCTTGGAGGACCAGAATTGATTGCGCATAAGCTATTACTTTTGGAAAAGGTTATTATTTATTTACAATTATTGGTCGGAGTTAAGTCATATTTTTTTACTTAGGAAGAACCCTAACCATCAATAGGGCATTATTGTAACGTGATCACCAATTTTATTTTACTGTAATTGAAGATTGTTTCGCCTAGATGGTATCTGGTTTCAACAAGACTTTACTTTTTGTGACATCAGTTGTCAGCCAGATCATATAATTTGAAGCCGCTAAACTTTTTTATAAGCCTACATTGGATTCGCCGTAATCTAGTAGGTATTGACTTATTAGAACTGAGGCTCAGGCCAGACATCTCGATCAAACCGAAATACGAAAAATTATTTTTTCGTCGACTTCCTGTCAGCAGATCTGTGGCAAAAAAGGAAATAAAAATTGCCCTGAAATGTTCCTCAAAAAATCTGTTTTTCGGATTCGACTTTAAACTTTAGGTCCCGCCTCTCTTGTATAAAATTAACACACACAACATAAATGGTGTGAGAAGCTAATTACCAATTATGTAGGCATGTACGCACTTTCAGTATTTGAAAACAAACATTTGTGAAGTCATTGCCAAAATACCTGCCGAAATATCGGAAAATTCGGTTAGAAACTACCTCGAAATATCAACTGTTGTAACCAATCTAAAAGCTGTTAAGTGATAGCTGACTTTGTGTCAGACCAAAGAAATTAAGGATTGGTCGTTAACTACACGATTATCTGATTTCGGCCTGCTTCCAGGCACCTCTGCTTTTTGCACGCCTTTGCCAGTTTGCAACACCAACCGATGACGATGTGACTTTGGTCACATCAATTACGGGTGCTTGTTGTACGGGTACTTGAAGTCTCAGGTAGTGTGTTGGCTTATAAGACGTAAGGCCACGCTTCAAACTTCACGTCAGACATCTCGTACATAACGAAATATGAAAAAATATTCCTTCGGCGACTTCATCTCAGCAGATTTCTGACAAAAAACTCTGAGAGTAAAATAAAATTGCCATGAAAAGTTTCTCAAAAATCCGTCGACCGAAGTCGACTTTAAACTGTAGGTCCCCCCACTCATGTATAAAATTAACACACACAACATAAGTGGTGTGAGAAGTTAGGCCCTAATTCTGACTGAAGGATTGTAATGGCCAGGTATGTATGTATCTATGTTGTCCTCAAAATTGTTTCTTAGTTCGCAAATATTAACATTTTTTTGTATTTTTATTTTCGAAACAACTCTACTATGTTCCATGGATGAATTTGTATTATGCTGCACTGCATATTTAAAATAAAACCATTCTAATTATTGTAAAGAGACCATTAGCACTCTTCATATAATACAACTCACATGTGTAAATGCTCCATTTATCCTTATGACAATCATTTTAAAGAACAACAAAGATTAATAAAACCAGCCATACAAACAACAACTAAAAATAATAAATTTAATTAATATATTGTTTGTTAGCTAGCGACACGTTTTGCGGAACAACAAAAGAAATATTTTTCAAACGAACAATAATAATAAAATGCAAAGAAGAAAAACAACAAACAAATTGAAAAAAAAATAAAAAATAAGAAAAAAAGACACAAAAAGTTCGTTTTTTTTCATTTGAATAGTTTCCAGTCATAACCTGACACTAATTAGCATTTTTATTCAGTTCTCATACTATATGAAAGCATACAAACATCTCATATACATACATATATACAAATGTAAAGCAATGTATGTTCAAATGTATGTATGTTTGGTACATTCAGGAAATAATAGCAGTGTTTCCCGTTACACACCTCCTGTGAAATACCGGAAAAATATTTGAACAATTGAACGTCGTACGAATGAACCGTTTGGTTTAAAAGTCATTAAACAAACATAATATCACACATACACATTGACAAACACATACTCTTACACTTATATACAATAAAAAAAAACAAATATGAAACTTTTACCTGTGCATAAAAATGTATGAACAAACGTATGCAAAAAGAAATATAACGTGGGAGAGTTTAACCTTTTTTCTCTTTTCTTTACTCACACTCTCACTTTGATTTTCTCTATCACCTACACCAACCGAAGTGATACGGCTATACTGAGTTTATTTACGTGTTTATAACATATTAAAAACGGGTGTTAAAAAAAAACGGGTCTTGTTTTAGCCAACATAAACAAGATTAAAGTCGTTGTAGTCTAGTAGGTAGTGTGTTGACTTATTAAACGTGAGGCCATGGTTCCAACATCAGGTCAGAAATCTCCAACAAAACGAAATAAAAAAAATTTCATCGGCGACCTCTTCTCAGTAGATTTCTGGCAAAAACTCTGAGAAACAAAAAAAATAATTGCCATGAAAAGTTTCTTAAAAAATCTGTCGTTAGGATTCGACTTTAAACTGCAGGTCCCAACACACGCAACATAAGGGGTGTAGGAAGCTAGGTCGTAATGCTGACAGAAGTATTGTAATATATAATTATGTATGTATGTAGCTACTATTGAAGCTTTAGACTCTAGGAAAAGATTACATCTTCAAGGAAATCTTAACATCGGCTTAATATTCAATATTGAAAAAACCCCGAGCTTTATAGGAGTGTAAGATTACGAGACGTGTTTTGATTTCGAACTTATGCTCGGTGTAGTGTAACAAACCAGAGCCTCTGGTTTGAATCGAACCCACAACCTGCACGATAATATTCTAACACACTAGCCACTAGACTAGCACACTATCCACTAGACTAGCACACTACCCACTAAATTAGCACACTATCCACTAGACTAGCACACTATCCACTAGACTAGCACACTATCCACTAGACTAGCACACTAGACGCTAGACTAGCCACTAGACTAGCACACTATCCACTAGACTAGCACACTATCCATTAGACTAGCACACTATCCACTAGACTAGCAGACTAGCCACTAGACTAGCACACTACCCACTAAACTAGCACACTAGCCACTAGACTAGCACACTATCCACCAGACTATCTTGAAATATAATTGAATGGTTAAACTTCTTCTCGTATCTTGTGTACATAGTTTTCTCTTCGCTATTGCAACTAAACCTTGGTTAGAATTAATAACACGGTTGCTTACTAGCCACTCATAGTTATCAGCAACTGACATAAATGAGCTTATTTTCCCATATTTGCAATAGGGGCATCGTACAGCCTAACTTTACCATCCATAACCTTTTGATTTGTTTGTTATTCTCTTTATTTTGTGTTTTCTCTTACCCAGCATTATTATTGTTGTATTTATTGTGCTGTGATAGAGATGCAATAAAAATTTAAAGTCTTTTTTCTCTAGAGAAATAGAAAAAGGCGAAAAAACAAGTACGTTGCTGGTGAATAAGAAATCCAGAAAAAAAAATAACAAAGTCTGTTCTAGAAGGCAAAAAGGACACACTCTCACATAACGGCAAGTGCAAAAAAATAAAATCAAAATAGAGAGAAGAACAACTAAAACAGCAACTAAAAGTCGGTTACTCAAAAACATCAAACTGAATACATATGTTTGTATACAGTTAGTGAAGGAAAAAAGGCTTTGACTAGATTCATGAATTTTTTAGAAAAGTCGTTTGTCTGTCTGTCTGTTTAAGTTGAAAACTGAAATCGGTATAACATTGTACGACTACTGTTATTAAAGCGAAATTCTATCTAAACTAAACATGAAAGCGGGGCGTTTGCTTCTTATGATTCGTAAAGTATTGTTAGGAAAATGGAAATGATGTTACATTGTTTAAAACAAAAGCTACAAAAACAAAGACAATGGACTTGTTTACATGATCGACGTATAAACAAAAATATAGCAACAACATCAGTTTAAAAAAAATGGGATAAACAAGTAAACCAGCAGGCAACAACAACACTGCAAGGACAAACGTAAATAAAACACACAAAGAGCAATAACGTAAACAACATGTTTACATTTATTGACATTTCGCGAAGGCAAAGTCATTCTCCTTCAAAAAAGCATCCATCGGACTGTTTACCCTGCGTTATAAAAAGCAAGCCAAAGTAAGCAACGGAGTCAGTAAAAATTCAGTCAGTCTTGTATGAAGATGCGTTGCGTGTGAAGAGAATAATTGTGGCTTAAAAATCTCCGTTGTTAAGATCTAACGAACAATTGTTAGTGTGTACGCGGAAGAGTATAAAGAAGAATAACAAATAAAGTAAATTGTTGTTGTTTACATCAAGTTGTGAATAGTGGCACACAGAATTGTGCGAACAATAAAAAAATTAATTAGAACTGAACACAAATTTATTTTTATTACAATCTACGCCAGTTCGTTACACCAATCGGGCTTCCTCGATTTGATCCTTCCAACGCAAACAAGGTCGTTCTCTTCGTCGATTTCCGCCGATCCGCGCATCAAATATCCGTTTCGCCGGACCATGCTCCTCCATTCCAACAACATGGCCGAGCCAGTGCAGCCGCTGGATGCACAACGTCCATGTCGTTGTGGAGCTCATACAGCTCACTGTTGGATCGGATTCGGAAATAATCGCCACCTCGCACGATACCGAAGATCTTACGTAGGACTTTTCTCTCGAACATTCTCACGGGTGCTGCTTCGGTGCTTAATAATATCCATGCCTCTGCGCCATAAAGAAGCATGGGGAGGATGAGCGTCTTGTAGAGTATAAGTTTTATCATACGAGAGACGTCTCTGCTACTCAATTGCCTATTGAGACCATAGTAGCACCTGTTGGCATGAGTTATCCTGTGCTTGATGTCCAGACTGAGATCATGTTTGGTGGTAACGGCGGAGCCAAGATAAATAAATTCTTTGACTGTCTCGAAAGTATAGTTATCGGCTGTTATCTAAGATCTAATATGCCGCACGTCTCTACTTGTCGATAACATATACTTTCTTTTGCCCTCATTTACTGCCATACCCATTTTAGTAGACTCCAGTTCAATAGCACTAAAGGCAGCAGTAACATCTCGCTTGGTACGCCCTATGATGTTAATGTCGTCAGTGTACGCAAGCAACTGGACACTTTTTTTTGGCAAATAGTGCCATTACGATGCACTCCCGCCTTTCGCAGAATAGTCGCATGATAAGGGATCGTCTTATCTGAAACCTCGCACATTATAAAAAGATTCGGAGAGATCCGTTCCTACCTTGGCGGATCTGCAGGAATTCTTCAACGTCATTCTGCATAGTCTTATCAGCTTCCCAGGTATACCGAGCTCAAATATTGCGGCAAAAATGCAATCCCTTATGGGCCTATGAAGGCTGCCTTATAGTCGACAAAGAGATGGTGTGTGTCGAATTAATTTTCGTGGTGGTGGACTTGCCAAGTCTGAAACCGTACTGATAAGGTCCAATCAGCGTTTTGACAAATGGCTTATATGCGATAGGGAGAAGGCTTATACTCCTGTATTTGGCGCATATTGTAGAGTCTCCCTTTTTCAGGAACCTTTCCAAACAGATTCCTTTTCTTAGTCATCGGCTGTATAATACAAACCAAATCATCAAATAAAAAGGCATTGTGTGTATAGAAATGTTTGAAAGCACAAAAAAGGAAAACAATAAAAGAAAACAGAACCAGAGAAAACAAAACAAAAAAATATTTTAAGTTGGTCATATAGAAATGGAACATACATTTGTTAAACTAATACAAACAGACAGACAGACAGATAGGCAGACCGACATACATTAGGAACACAAAATGGTAACTAACATGGAACATTATTTTCCATTATGTATGATGAGAATAGTAGTAGACATACATACTGTTGGCGAAGGTGGCACACGAGTATTAGTTGTTGGCAGTTGTTTCCATTGTACTTTCACTTAATGCCACAAGTTTTTCTAGTTTTTTTTTCCATAATATTGTATGAAACTAGGAAACCCTATATATATAAAAAAAGAGAGCAAGAGAGAGTGTGTATGTGTGTAATAAAATTCACTCATACTGACATGAATTTTCATTCACACATTTACAACTGGAGCAAAAAGTCATTGTACGCTTACGTATTGTTGTAATTACAATTGTTAAGTTGCTGCTGCTGCTGCTACAGCTGCTCTCTATGCCTGTTTCTAACTTGGCAAACTGCAACTGTGCAAATGCAACAACGACTTCGATTCTCAGCAAACAATAAAAGTTTCTTCGAAAAAGGTGTTGGTGTAAGTGTATATTTATGTTCGTGTTTGTATTTGTGTTTATGTATTTACATATACAAATATGTATACATACATGCATACTTGTATGTCCAGATCCATCTATACTTGCTATGTTACTTACATACATATGTATATACATTACTGTACATGCAGTATATATTTCCATATGTGATGTTGTCATGTTCGAGTTGTAAGACACATGTGAACAGATTATTATTGTTGTTGTTGTTGTTGTTGTTGTTGTTGTTGTACACACAGTTCCACTTTCGATGTTAATGGAAATGAATAGAAAATTTTGAAATTTTATTTTGTAAAGAAAAAAAGGAGAAAAACTACAAGCAAAATTTATATTTTAATTGAATTGATAATTCCAAATGTAAGGAAAGGTTTCAAGATTAAGATTGTATTTTAATTTCAACTTTTTTTTAATCTTTTTTTTAATCTAAATTAAGAGCATAGTAATCTTTACATTACTACTTATTTTTTATGTCTATTCTACGCCTTTATCTAGGATTTGTTTTTAAATTTTTTCAAATTACGATGAAAGTTAAATTGATTTCTGAACTTAACAGAGAATGGTTTTTGGGTTTGGTTTGGGTTTTAAAAATTAAAAAAAGCCCAGAAAGTTTGAAAAATCGAATGAAACAGCTATGAAGTGGAAGAAAGATCTTATGAGTATTGAATATAGGCACAGAGTTTGTTATAACCATGACAGCATTTTCCCGTGGTAATTTTGCTTAAGACACCAGCCTATAGGACATTTGCAGACCTTATATCTATAGAGTCATGCGTAATGTGGCGGAAATTGTAGAGCACAAGAGTGGAGACGCATATCATTTGGCTCAAGTTTCTTTAATGGCCTTGACTTGAACTATCCTATACCGAGTACTCGCTGAACGGTGATTAAACTCATCATTTCCTCTTTGTCCATATCTTGTCTTTGTCTTTTATTTCTGTTACTTATCGTTCTACACTTTTCTTTCCTTTTCTGTTTTCCTTACTTTGTTTTTGTTTTCTTTTCTTTTGCAACTGCAAATTTGATATAATTTTTACAGAATTTAAGTTGATATCTCATCATTGGAGTAGTCGCCGTTATTACATGGTGATCTTTTAACAGTTCCACACGCAATTTTGCTTATTGACATAGGCATTTAAGGCGCCGTAGTTTACTAGTGTGTTGGCTTAATAGACGTGATGCCACGGTTCAAACTACAGGCCAGACACTTCCAACAAAATGAAAAAATTCTGCGGCGACTTCCTCTCAACAGGTTTCTTGCAAAAGCTTTGAGAATAAATAAATAATTGCCATGAAAAGTTTTTTAAAAAATCTATCGTTTGGAATAAAGTCGATTCTGTAAAGTCGAACTGTATGTTCCTCCACTCATACATAAAATTAACCCATTAAATAGTGTGAGACTAGGTCGTAGTCCTTACTGAAAGTTTGTTATGTAATGTATGTATCAGAGATCAGCAATGAATTGCATTTTCGCTACTTATAAGTACTCATGAAATTTTGAGTATGAGTGAGTGAACAGTATTGAAATCTAACTACTCTGATTCATTCGTACTCATTACAGCATTGATTTATGTAAGTACAAGTCGCAATGGGTATGAGTACAACGTTGACATTAAACTAATAACATTCGAACTATGTTTGATTCATACGCCTACTCATTCAGATTCATAAATTTAGAAAAATACTTAAAATAATTATAAATGATGCGAACGATTCGAATCATTTATCAAAATTTACAGTCTTAGTTGTTGTTGCATTTACAAAAAAAGAAGAAACACACATAAACAAAACAGACAAAGACAGCAAGCAGAGCAAACACACAACCTTCTAGTGAGTATGGTAGACTACCATTGGTAGTGTTCGTACGCGAATCTTACTTATTTTGTGCTTCGTGCATATGTTGAGTCATTGAGAGTCGAAATCAATAACATCATGCGTCTTGTTAAGTATGAGTACCATGAGTATTTCAAACTTTGAATATGAGTAGTATGAGTATGATATTAAAATAAGTATGAATGCGTATAAGTATCAGAAATTATAAGTATGATACGAATCTACTCATCGTTGTAAATACTCATTGCTGACCTCTGGTATGTATGTACTTATAGCTTCCTAGTTATCTTTGTTTCTCTTTCTATTTTCCTACTTTGATTTCTTTTCTATTTCAACTCGCCTTTTAACAAAATATTTATAGAATTTCTGCTAATTTCGCACCATTGTTAGGTTATTACTGTTTGTCAGAACTTGTAGAGTGGTTTGTTTGTCCCCAAATCACAAGATGTTATAAACCAAAATACGTAAGATTAATTGCTTCTTAACCCGTCTCTACAATAGATTCATTTATATCACCTTCTTCATCTCAGTTCTTTCATTTCGAATTCCATTCAGCTGTACTTATTGCAACGTTCATTGTCTGCTTTCCACCTACCTCTGGCACCTTTTTTTCGCAAATCCGTTAATTACTTATTTTTTTATGTGCCCAATAAGCTAACAATAAGCTCCGCTATTGAGCTCACTCTTCACAATAAAATGACAAACATTTGTGTTAGGTTTTATGGTTTTGCCACATGAAAAACTCTATAAAAATAAAGCTTTTCTTGGCGCTACTTGGATTTACTTTTAAGTCCTTTCGCCTGGACCTATCACTTATATTGATTTCCTGAGATCATATTACAATTCATATGTCAGTTCAACAGTTACACCACATCTTGTAAACGACTTTTACTGATCTTCGCGGATAGTTTGAAATCGGAATCATTTCTAAGGAATTGGCCACCGAATTATTTCAACGTTTCCAAATGGAAGTGTCATGACCAATGGTTATTAAGGGCGAAAATTCTTGCAGAAAGATATTTATGTACATACTATCTGATAGCCTGATAGGCGGCTTTTAGCGTTTCTGATGTCCTTAGACTGCCTTTAGTCTCTCAACGAGATTGTACAACGGCACTAGGCTTATATTATAAAAGCAGCGAGATATGTAGTATTATTGGAAATTGCAGAATACGAATGAAATAGGACAGATGTGGCCCAACTAACAGTATTTTGGGTGAATTCTCTACATAGATAGTTGAAAATCCGAAATCTTATGATTGACAATGTTATTATTGGATCCATCAACGACAAGTTCTCACCTTCCCACAAAGATTTTGTATGTTATGGGTACTTGTGCGAGAAGCATTGGTTTTTTACCATATGCGCATGCTTTTTTCCTTGCGAGTGTATTTTCTGTCTGCAATTTTCCATTCGCTGAAAGCTATGAGATTGGAGGTACATATGTCGGGCTTTACCATTTAGTCAATACCGCGTAAAAATCTTTCTTGATTACTCTGGGAGCTTAACGATCCCCGTAAAGCATCCAACCCTTTTTCATGGATGAATGTATTCAAACACCAAACAAACAAAGAAAGTTTGCTTTCAATGAAAAGTGCTTTCAGTTAAAAACTTATCACGCTTTAAACATCCTTCATACTCATTTTCATATTTGATACATTGAGTACAATAAGTTTATTCTCTTGCCGTTTTTACACTTTACGGCATTTATTGTTTCTTATTGTCGGCTTTCTTTAAACACTCACCGACACTTGTAGATGGAAAACATGTGTTAAAATACGAATTCACAACATTTATTTGTTCTCTCAAAAAAGAAAAAGAATGAAAGAGAAACAGAGAGAGATATAGAGAAAGAGAGAGAGAGAGTGTGAGAATGACAAAATATTCCTAACTGTTTAACTAAAAGTCAGTTTATATGGCTAAATAACATGACATGTTTAACTGTCACACACTCATTTACTCACACTTACGAGTATCACAAGTATTCATATTCTCTAGTTTACCAACTAACATGTCATTCATACATTTAGACAAGTTGATGACGCTTATGTTGCTGATGATGATGATGACGACTATGATTTCTCATTATTTCCCATAATGTCATATACAATGGCTTTAAGGGGTTTGTTCGGCTAAAACCTGAGGGTTGAGTTGAAATTATAACTGAAGTTTTTTTCCATTTTTCCTTTTATTTTAATTCATTACTGTCACGGCACACATACATACATACATTTCTAAGAGCATGTGTGTATATATACATACATAAGTGTGAGTATTTTTATCTAAATAGAACAGAAAATTGTCTTTCGGCTAAACTCGCATATATTGTGTGTGTGTGTATGTGTGAATGTGTGTAGTTAAACTATATTTTGCATGGCATAACCCCAAGGAATGATTAACACAAATCGTGTGTCTGTTTAGAGGAACAATAGCTGGAATTCACTCACAGATAGAGAAAGTGTTTTGTAAGTTGATACTTACCCGAGTATTTCATAATTTCACTCATATTGTTTGACACAACTTTGTTGGTGTTTTTCGTTTTTGTTGTTTTTGTTGCCCTCAAGTAGTGACATAAAGTTTACGGGTATAGAATGAAAAGAAAGTTTCAAAGAATGAAAGTTAATATGACATGCTTAATAATATTTTAATGACAATTTTCAGGTTGAAAAAGCCATTAAATGTTAGAAGAATAAGACAAAATTAGTTCATAATCATATTGAGTATTATTTACTTAATTTGTCTTATAATATGTGTCGTCTTATAAAGCTTAGGTGCTAATAAAATTAAAAAGGAAAAGATTTGCTTGATTTCTAGGCAATTAAAGTTCTAAACTTGTTATCTTGTATATATGTACACATTAGAGCACAGTGGCACAGTTTTCTACATAAATTGCATAGATTGCTTGAATTGAAAAATAGAGAACTAGATTGTTTGTTATATTAAAGGCCAACAAATTTGATCCTAAAGCTAGAAACACAATAAACGCGACACAGCAAACTCTCAAAAATAGAACACTATTACACATTCTGCTGTTTTGCTAATTTCTATTTTTATTAGCATTAATTAGAGCTAACAGTGTGAGGATTTGTGTTGGCAATCAAAGGATTAGTGGTATCAATATAACAACATACATGTGATAAAAAATTTTTAAAACGTAATGTATGTGGACGCGAAAGGACGTTTTAGTGGCAGCATTGATAAAGAAGTAATGAATTGTTCCTTTTTTTGTTTTTCTTATGGAAAAGACAGCTGCTGTCTTTATTAAAATTAATGCTCATGCAGCTTAGCCTAAGCTACAATTGCAATATTGTTGTGTTTGCTGCATTGCGTTTATTGTGTTCATGGCATAAGACCAGCATTGCAAGAATAGCCATACTAATGACGTTCGTTATTCCAATAGTCAAAAATATAAATTTAACGAGCAGTACCCAGAAGATTCCCAGAGTAATGTAAAAACTAGACATACATACATATACAACATAATTGGTCAATACAACCCTTCAGTCAGGATTATGGACCTAGTTTCTCACACCACTTATGTAGTGTGTGTTAATTTTTATACATAAGTGGCGGGACCTACAGTTTAAAGTCGACTCCGAACGACAGATTTTTTTTGAGAAATTTTTCGTGGCAATTTTATTTACTCTCAGAGTTTTTGACAGAAATCTGCCGAGAGGAAGTCGCCGAAAAATATTTTTTTTATATATTCGTTTTGATGTCCGATCTGGGGTTTGAACCGTGGCCTTAATAAGCCAACATACTACCTACTAGACTACGGCAACTTCCTAGACACTAGACATTAGCAGGAATATTGAACAGAAGTTCCAAGATCCTTTATTTAAAGAGCATGGAATTGTCACGATTATTCATAGATTTTGTTCAAAAAATTTAATATTTTAATTCATTTTAATAAAACCATTTATTTACTATTATTACATTTTATTATCACTTTTATGAAATTTGCGTCAAAATTTTTGACATGATGTACATTGGCATGTTTCATAAATCAATAACAAGCATTACTCCGTAAATCTCTTTATTAAGCTTGATTTATATAAATATCCTTAAATTAATTTCCCTAACAATCACTGTAAGTATTCCATCATTAATTATCAAATTTCAATTAAAATCGCTGGATGTAATTTTCATTTTCCACAATAAAACTAAAAACTTTTTGAATTCTTTTGCTAAAAACTTTAATTTGAGATGAAAATATACCAAAAAAGAAAAAAAAAAGTAATTTTTTAAAAATCTTAAAAAAGGATATATGGGCTGCTCTGAAAGTATCACAGCTAATATCAAACTATTTATACGGTATTATTGCCTACATAAAACTACAAATTGTGTGATAAAAGTTTTATTAAAATGGTTAACATTTTCTAACAAAAAATTAAATTTTTTAGAAAAAAATCCTTTTCATTCGAATTTCAAAAATGGCTTTAAGCATGATTATTAAAGGCTGGAAGACTTTCAGCTCATTTTATGAAAAGGCGTAATAGGTGTAAATACATATATCAAAGCGAATGATTCTGTTATCTCATACATATGTAGTTGACCGAAATATTATCATCTGTAATAAAACATGGGACGAAACACATTTTTCTAATGTTTGTCTATCACGTGAGATAAATATGAAAAGAGCAGTAAGAAAGGCTCTACAATATTTCAGGAAACAGCTGCTAGCAATCTGCGTGAAAATTGACAATGTTTTTTCATCCCAAACTACTAAAGGCAGTTTATTCTGTTCCAGTACCATATTTGGCGATAAGCATCCTGTTATCATGTTTGTTGCTGCCAATACTTTCTTCAGTTCATAAGACGAGCTTCTATTTTCTTCTTTTTCAAAGTCTTTAGCAGCAGGAATATTGATATGTAATTAATATATATATGGTCATTACAACCTTTCGTTATAAATTGGAAATGTCTGACCTGAGGTTTGAACATTGATCTAGACGTCAGATATGGTAACACGCTATATACTAGACTACGACTACTTCAATCAATATCAAGAACATATCAAGAATAGAAAATTCAACCTTTTACACTTTCGTCGTTCAATTCTTTAACTTTCAATTCCTCTCAAAAACCATAAATATTGTATTATTTACGATAAAACTTTACAAAATCTTTGAAATCTTAAAAAAATTACATAAACGACATCAAAAATGATACATAAGATAGTATTATGAGGTTTTTGAATTTTGTAACTCCTGTTTGAAATTTCCTTTTTTTATTTGGTTTAAAATAATGGCGATAACCATACTAACGAATTATAAAATTATCAGGCATTTAACTTTTTCTGAATTAAAGTTATGTGGTCTAAAAAATTGAAATGTATCATATTTGATACAAAGCCGGATCTACGGTTAAACAATTTGAAATCTTACATGCAGAAACACTCTCCAATAACATAGTCTGTTATCGTTGTTATAGATGCTTTGGACAAATAAACAGCATATTTACAGTCTTCACTTTTCTTCTAGCAAAAATGAAAAGCTTATCTAAAGCAAGGCACGCCATCATTTTCTCTATCTTTGGAATAGTATAACAAGCTAGCGGGACATATTTCGTAAAAAGTATTACATTTTTTTTACTAAAAGTTGTTGACCCTTTTTACGGTCGCTAATTAATAAATCATGCCACGTCAATAACAGCCACAATGCAGACACTTTTATTCATGCAAATGAAAAAAAGAAAAACATAGCGAACGCCGCTAACAAAACATGTCTCACGCCATACATTTAAAAATAAATTTTTTCAACCTCTGCAGTAAAAAAAGAAGAGTAAAAAGTAAAAAAAAAACTGTGAAACCTCATACTGCAAATGACATGTCACTGTTACAAGCGGACACGTCTGGGCATATATTTTTATTTAAAATTTTTTTTATCTCAAGCTTGAAATAAACGCAGTCGCTTAAGATACAATGACATTTTAAAAAATTTTTCCAATAATTTTTCAATATCTTGACACACAGACATTGAGTGTCCACCACCTAATTGAGTGTGATTTGTGTGAAAACAATAAATTTACTGCATAAATTTAAATAAAATATTAAAAAACAAAATATCCAATAAAAACAAAAGTAATAAAAAGTGTGTATAAAAATAAATTTAAATTTTTTGTTTTTGGTTTTGCTGCTGGTATAATTATAACAAATGATGTGTCAATTTCCATCTATTGGGAAATAAACAAAAACAATTTTTTTTGCTTAAACACTATTTGTTACAAAAACAAAAATTATAGATTTTTTAATAAAAAAAGAAAAAAATAATAAAAAAAAAGTTTTATAAAATTTCTATGTTTTCAAAATGATAAATACTCTGAAGCACAGGCGACTACTGTATAAATATAATAATTTATGGACACAAATAAACTTTAAAACCATTACATTGTTTATCAATGTTGTTGTAATATTACACACATATACAAAGTTACATATAAATGATACATATACATGCTTGCAGACAGTTTATTAGACGTAAATGAGTTTGTATTGTGTATATCGTTATAATAATTTATTGTATTTGATAATCATAAAATACAGCAACAAATAAACACAGCAACAATACATAGAGTAAAACAATGACAGTCCATATAAATTAATAAAATCATCAGTTGGTTTATTAACAACGTTTCGTTTCATGATGAAACGAAAACAAAAACGAGTTATAAATGACCAATCACTCATGTTACATTCTTACACAGCAACTGACTCAGGCATATACTAGAATATTGATAGCAAATATTCGTATACGAATATTTAATGAGAATAAATTGTGTACTGGATACCCTACCTAAGTGTATACGATATACTCTCATACAAGAGTCGTAAATTGCCAGTCTTTATAAATATTGTTACGTTTTTAACTTTTTAAAAACGTTTAAATATGAGTTCGTTAATTGCAAACCAAGTAAAAACAAATATGTGTTTAGTTTTTCTTAAACTCTCTTTATTATTCACACTACGTTTGTGTCACTGTTTACAACTTAACGATACAACAACAATTTGCTTGTTCACTATTCTATTTCACACTTCTGTCCGCGTTAACACTAACAACTGTTCGTTAGACCTTCTTTGCTTACAACCTTTTTGCAAGCAATGCCGCTTGTACGTTCGAACCGCAACGCGTCTTCACACAAGGCTGATTGAATTCTTACTGACTGCTGCCTGCTTTGTCTTGCCCTTTTATAGTCCGATACAACCAGTCTAACGAATATTCTTGAAGTGGAAAGTTCGTGTTCTCGCCTTCCCGAGAGCTCTATTGCTATTACATTGTTGTTTGTGTACATTGCTTATGTTGTCTATCCCTTTTTGTCACATACATGTTGTTGTTGGTACCAGGCGCAACCAGGTTCGTTGTACATATGTGTGTGTGCAGCTTTAGATAATCAACACGTTCATTGTACTCTTAGTGTTAGTGTGTATTTGTATCGTGTGGCTTTTGTTTATCGTTTTTGTTGTTAAACGATATTAGGTCGTTTCGATTTGCGTAACAATATTATTTCAGCTTGAATATTACTACAGCAATCGGATATTGGATTTCAAATTGCCATAGTCTAGTAGTTAGCGTCTTGTCTCAGCAGATTTCTAGCAAATACTCTGAGAAATAAATAAAGTTTGCCATGAACAGTTTCTTAAAAAATCTGTCGTCGGAGTCGACTTTAACTTGAAGATACCGCCACTCATGTATAAAAAAAATTAACACACACTGACTGAAGGGTTGTAATGACCAATTATATGTGTATGTATGTAAAATCGGATATTGCAAGGGATTATCTACGATTGAAAGACTTCCTTATCATAATATATCGCTCTATTGGGAGCCATTAGTGAGTGTTTAGGAGGAAGTTGTCCAATATATGTAAACCATTATCATAGAATGATCGGTCCAGCATTTTCGCCCGAAAAATAGTACATCCGTGTGAACTGCACCCAAAGACTTTGGGTTAACCACAGCTTCTATACCTCTATGATCTTATGGTCGCATGTGCAGCCGCTTGTTTCGGCAAAATGTCTGATGGTTCTTAGAAAAGCTTTGTAAACATTATTTTAAGTTATGTAGTTCTAAGAATATCTATTAACACGATCTCTACACGTTCCAAACGGGTTCGATGATACTCCTTGTCCGAAGCTAACCAAACCAAGCTGCGGGCTTTGTTTGATTACAAAATTGTAAAGCTAGTAGACCTTTTAAAATTCATTCTCTTTATTGATTGCTACTTTATTGATTGAGAGTTACTACAGTGAATCTTGAAGTCACCTTTGATGCACAGTCAGTATACTGCAGCCATTTAAATTATTCAGTGGGCAGGCTAGACTTTAAAAAAAAATCAAAAAGCCATATTTTTCTTAGGTTGGAGGACGTGTACTTGTGAACAGTACCCGGAGGTCGAATTGACCCATTGTACAACGTCCTAGTTTCTCACACCACTTATGTTGTGTGTGTTAATTTTATACATGAGTGGTGGGACCTACAGTTTAAAGAAGTTTTTTGAGAAACTTTTCATGGCAAGTTTTATTTGCTCCCAGAGTTTTTGCTAGAAATCTGCTGAGAGGAAGTCGCCGAAGAAATACTTTTTGTATTTTATTTTGATGTCTGGCCTGGGGCTCGAACCCTGGCTTTACGGTGACTTCAAAAGTTTTTGTTAAACAGGCGAACATTATTTTTGCCGAGTTCCTTATAAAAACTTATTAATTTATCGTATCTATACAATATGTGTTGGCTTATTAGAGCAGAACTCGTGGTTCTAAACCTAGCTCAGACATTTCGAAATATAAAAAAATATTTCTTCGTGACTTCCTTTCAGCAGTCAAACACGCAAACTCTGAGAGTAAATACAAATAAAAAATTTCTCGAAAATATGTCGTTCGGAGTCGTCTTTAAACTGTTGGCCTCCGCCACTCATGTATAAAAATTAAGGCACACATCATTGGTGGTGTGAGAAGCTAAAGGGTTGTAATGACCAATTATGTATGTATGTATGAAGAGAAATGAGGATATGTCCTCATTTAATACCGATATTATTCACAAATGAATTTGATTTGAGATTGCTTATCCTCACATACATAATATCTTTAAATTCTTTACTTATCCTCATTGCCTGTGTTCTATGCACTAATGATGGACGTATGAGTAATATTGAATGCATATAAAAATAAATATTAATCATACGTCAGCTATGTGCATATGTGCATACCTGCCTGCTAAAGAAGTTCTAAACAAATTCGACTTTGATGTTAAACAGTCTGCAGTTGTTGGTTTATTTAATGTCACATCATTAAATAGTCAAATACGAGTATAACGAATATTATCTACATGTATGCATGTGTTCACACACATAAATATATATTCAAATGTTATATAATAAATAAATGTTTATGTATTTGTGAGTAGTTTAGCATTATTATGTCTGGTTCAATTTCAACATTTCATTACAATTACAATCAATAGCATACAACTATTTAAAAGGAAAGAAGGGAGATTGTATGCCATACACACGTCCATAAGTACATATGTTCATTCAGATGCCAGGATTTTGAAATTTTGTTGGACATTTTATGACATTTAATGTTAAATCGTGTATTTGCTTTTTTACAACTTTTTTTAAATTTTCTTTTTGCTTTCTTTTTATGGATTTGTAATATCATACACACACATACATATATACACATATGTATATATATACATACATATGTATATGTATTCACTTACATTTTATACATTCAATATGTTTGTAGCATCAGCGAACGGGGTTATTGCTACAAGCCTTTTTTATATGCTTGAGCTTAACTCACTCTCCATACCATATGTTTGAGTGTGTAAGTGGCTGTTGGTAAATGATAAATTCGGTCATTTATCATGAGGATTTTTTTCCTCTGAGCTGTTGGTTTTTTCGTAGTTGTGGCAATTGTTGGAAAAATATTTATTTAAACATATTTTTTTTTCACTGCAGAATAAATAAAAACTGTTTTAAACAATTTACCAGTAAAGGAATTTTTATTTTAAATAAACAATGTTTATGAAAAATTTACATACAATTTAAAACTAAAAAAAGTACGATTCTTTTTTAAACTGCTAGTTGCAGATTGTTCTATTGGTGAGTCTTATCACAGGTACGTTTATAAAAGTGGAAAGGTATCTCCATATAATATAATAATAAAATAATGGGCCATCTATTGGTTTAAATTTGAACCATCAATTATTTCGCATCGGGCAATACTTATGTCATTCCATTCCGTCACCAAGTTCAGTATATTATCTCCACTGAACGTAATAAATTGATTTACGTTGGGATTTATTGGAAATTTATTTCCAAAATAAAGACATTTGGTCGGAAATTACACGAAAATGTAGTACAAAAACATTGCCCGATAAACATCAGTTTATTGCTAAAGTTCGTGATACTGGCTTCATTGTTGATCGTCACGCAGTGCTTATACCCAAAAATATCGAAGCTGTGGCAAGGAGTGCGAGTGACAATCCATCAACATCAACTGGTTATCGTTGTCAAGAATTGAACATTACACATTACATACGACGCCTTACAAAGTTCATTGTTTCAAGATTTAAAGCCGCATGACCATCCGCTTCATTTTCGCTTCGCTAGATGGGCCAACGCGAAACTGCACGATGATGTCGATTTTGCCAAAAAAAAATAAATCATCTTTTCGGATGAAGATTATTTTCATCTTGCTGGATACGTTAATAAGCAAAATTGTCGAATATGGTGCTCAGAAAACCCACATGTGGTCTTAGAGAAGTCAATGCACTCATTACGAGTGACTATTTGGAGAGGCTTGTGGAGCGGAATCATCATTGGCTCATATTTCTTTGAAAATGAGGGCGGCGCAACAATTACGGTCAGTGGTGACACCTATCGCACCATTATAACGATTTTTTGTACCCGCTCTTCATGGTATTGTTGTGAACTGTGTTTGATTTCAACAGGCTAGTGCAACTTGTCATACATCTCATGCCTCAATCGATTTATTGCGTCAAACGTTTGATGGCCGTTTAAGTAGGCGAAGTGATGATGTCAATTGGCTGCCAAGAAGTTGCGATTTGACTATTTTCTGTGGAGCGCCGTTGAAGAAAAGTGTTATGGCAAGAAACCAGAAACAATTGAGCATTTTAAGGCCAACATTTGTAATTTTTGTTTCAAAAAATTTTTTGGTTCCAAAAAAAAATCAAAAAGGCAAAGAACTATGCTTACCGAAGAGAATGTTGCTGCTCTAGCGTGATATCTGAACTCTTATCCATGAAAACTCATTCATTATTTCTGTGTGAGCTCATTTAAGACTTGCCAAAGGTAAGAATTTTTATCAAAGAATTGAAACAAAAAGAGAAAAAATATTATAAGAATTCCTACGATAGTCCAATTATGCTGACCATAAGAAGGAGAGTGAATTTGCGCAGGTTAGAAAGATAGGTTGGGGCTTCTGAAACTTACTGTACAGGCATATCGATATACATAATTCCGAAAAATTTAGAAACAACAGACGAAAGTATACTCTTCAACGAAGAAATGCCAGATGACTTCTGTAGGCGAGCAGGTTCGGAGACGTCAATATCTGTATCACTATACGTACCGATGACAATTACTTTAAATCAATTTGTGACGTACTAAATGCAATAAAAAAAAGAAAAAATATTATTTTTCTTGGCTTTAAGATTTAATAGAGAATATTATATAACCTGCATATGACATTATATAATATCGCTTGCTTTGCTACTTTTAAGTAAAGTCAAACGATACATTTTCTTCCCGTATTATTCTCTATACGCCAATGCTGTAGGCTAAAACATCATTTTTGCATAAAAGAAAGTTTTTTTTTTTCTTTTCGTTTTTTGTTTTCTTTTTGAAGATTTTACCTCTAAAACAAACGAAACGTAAAATATTAAAATGAAATTATCTTGCTTTCCTCCTTTCTTTCGTGCAATGTTATGCAATTTCTTTTTCTCTATCAGTTTTAAAGGTTTTCGCTTATCAGAGAAAACATTGTTTTATACTCTTGCCCTACAAAGTTTTATTCTTAATTTTTTTCTTTTGTTTTTCATTCTTATTTTTCTTTTAAAATGCACCCGAAAATGAAAAATATAGAAGGAGAGAATAGTTTTCCACTTTGAAGGTAAAACTCATGTAAAACATTTGACTTGAAGGTATTTGCGCTTGTTTTAGAAGGGAAATTTTCTTATTATGGCAACTGGAAAAAGATGGGGAAACAAAAAAACAAATCTACGGTTCGAATTTATGATGCCCTATACGATAATATTGTAGTCGTCGTAGTCTAGTAGGTAATGTAAGGCCACAGTACAAACCTTAGGTCAGACATCTCCAACAACACAAAATATGAAAAATATTTATTCGAATGAAACGTTTCTCAAAAATCTGTCATTCAGAGTCGACTTTAAACTATAAATCCCGCTACTCATGTATAAAATTAACACACACAATATAAGTGATGTGAGAAACTACGTCATAATGCAGACTGAAGGACTGTAGTGACCAATTATGTTATGTACACTATAAAATAGCTTTAGAAGATGTTTTGAATATTTTAAGTCAATTAAACTTTTTTAAAAAAACTTAAATTAAAATTTAATTTTAGATATGTCCGCTTATCCTTAAGACTATACAGGCACTGTCCCACTTACACTGATGTAGGGCATCATGATTCTTCTCAAACAAAAATACCAAAAAACCATACTCATTCTATAGCTTCAAGAGTTTAATATGAAAAAAGCTTCTCTTATTACCACCGAATGCTGTTGTTTTTGATGCATTTCGGCTGGCTTCAGGTATTATTTGTTTGTGCCACATTTGGCGGCTGTATTTGTTGCCACTTTACACCAGGGAATTGGTTTTTAATGTTGCAGCTGTGTGCTCCAATTGTTAAATCATTTCCTTTTGTTTTCGTGTGTCGAAATTACATGATGAAAACGAAATTTTACGATTCTAAGTATAAATACATGTTTTAAGGAAGAAAAATGAAATTGACACGGTATTGGCATGTGAGAAAGTGATTTTACTTTTATTAAAATATAAAGTTTTATTCGATTTATTTTTATTCCCAATGTACTAAGAAAGTGATAAAAATGCCTGTTTTATAAAAAGAATGTAAATTTTATAAAAATTCAATGTAATAGTGTTTTCACACCGAGTGGTTTTAACGCAAAAGTTGGTTTTAACGTTAAAACCAAAAATAAAACCTGATTTTACCATACAAAATTATTGTGTTAAAACCAAAGTAAAACCTTTTTTGAATTGGTTTTAAGTTGGTTTTATGAAATACAACCTTGTTTTGATGTACTAAATGTACTAAATCAGAGCTACCAGCTCTGAAAACCTGAAAACAGCTGATAAAAACAAAAACAAATGTAAATAAATAAATAAATAAATAAATATAAATAATCATTTATTTTGTATTAAAAAAGGAAAAATTTGGAATATTTTTAATTTTTTCAATGAAAATTTTAAAAATTTGTAAATATTTAATTATTAATCGAAATGTGTATTGTTTCTGGTCACAATGAATATAGTTTCTTGTGCGAAAGGTAAGTCAGAAGCTAAATATATCAAGATGAAATAAGGCATATTGCTCATAAAATTTTTTTCTCGCAGTCATAAATGTCATGAATTTAAAACCAATTTTAATAAAACCTGCAGTGTGAACGCAAAATCAGCTGTTTATGGTTTTAATGCTAAAATCAGGTTTTAAATTTTGGTGTGAAAACACTATAAGTCTCAAATGCAGTAGTTTTCGATTTAACGAAGATTCGATTTAGTGAATCTTTTATAAATCGAGCAAAATTCAATAAAGTTTTAAAAGGTATGGCTTTCGGAACAAATGGTTTGGATAGCCATTGAATCAAGAATTTCGAAACAGATTTCCTTACGGTCGAGCGTTACTTAACAGCGGAGATAGAGGCGACGAAGCAAACTTTTCTTTTCAATTTACAAAAAAATGGGCAAAATCGGATAAAAACGGAGTTAATGGGGATATGGAGCAAGTGAGCAGGATAGCCATAGTCTCAAGGATTCCAAAACAGGGTTTTTTATGGTCGGGCGTTACTTGGGATCGGAGATATGTATAAGCATCGAAGCTTATTGATAGATGACTTGCATTTTTTGGTTGATGGCATGCCTTTTCTATTGTAGATGACTTACATTTGTTGGTCCTTGAATTGCATTTTTCTTGGTCGATGACTTGCATTTTTTTGTGGATGACTTGTGATTTTCTTGCCGATGGCTTGCATTTTTTGCTTGATGACTTATGTACCTTTGGTAGATGACCTTTCAGGTGGATGAATTGCATTTTTTGACAGATGATTTTTAACGATGACTTGCACTTTTTTGTTGATGACTTGCATTTTTTTGTTCATGATTTGCATTTCTTTAGCAGATGACTAGAATTCTTTGGTCAATGACTTGCTATTTTTGATTGATGACTTGCAATGATGACGCTGCCTCTATATAGCATTATGCAACGAATGCGTAGGATTCCGTCGACATAAAAAATGCATGAATTACATAAACAGCGTTGGAATGATTATAGAACAGTCTGTTAGTGGTCTTCTTTAATATACTTTGTATTTGTGAATTTCTTGTTTGTTCCATAGTATATCCTCAGCAATTGTCTACTAAACCACTCCTTTCTAGCACTGCTACTGAATGCGTATCACAGTATGTCTCATTGAGGCGTTAGCCTTAACAGAAGACGGCAAATATTTCCTGGAATAAACGTGTGTCACTATCCAGGGGAGACTGAATTATCGCCAAGCAGAGGCAAATAGGCTAATTTGCAAAACCATACTTATGTAAACGAATCTCACTCACTCGACTAGGCTAAAAATAAAACAAAATTTGGAAAAAAAATAATCATTTTGCAATCCCAGAAGCATCCTCAACACGTTTGGTGAATTTAGTAGAGAAATCTAAAGAGGAATATGAAACTGGAGCAAGACATTAGGATGTATGTATCAAAAGACGCGTGAAGCGATTTTGTATTCATGTATAAATACTCTCGAATCATTTATCATTCTCAAACTACCTTGCCATTGAAAATCTAACCGACAGCCAATTTAAATGGAAATACGGAACAATGAAGTGTACACACTCTGCATGAAGCCGATGGCGATATTACGAAAATTGGTGTAAAGTGTAATCCTTCGAGGAGCTTAACTTTTGGTAGTACAGGCAATACAGAATACTAAGAAAACGGCAGATAAAGAGCGAAGATGTTTTCCTTGGCATGAACAGTTTTAATGTGAATGCTCTACAGTACATCTGTATTAGTAGGCTAGTGGTGGTCTAGCGGGTAGTGCTTTAACTTAGACGTGAGCCAACGGTTCAAACCTCAGGTCAGGCTTCTCCAACAAAATTAAATCCGGCGACTAAGTCTCAGCAGATGAATACTGTTTTGAAAGAAGCATCACAGAATAACTTATCCTTCTAAATAATAAAATTTTTTTATTTCTCTGTAATATTGCTGGCAATATTACCATATTACTGTATTGCAGTGAAAGCAATCTCAAATATTTTCTTATCGATTTATAAAAAAACTGCAGAATTGTTTAATTCAGTAACAAAAGGATGAAACTGTTCAAACCTAGCAAAGATGCTCCAACACGGGAATGGGAAATATATCTTCAATAACTAAACAGATACCCAATACCATATATATTGGCAGTAATAATAACAATAACAAACAGTAGTTGTGTACATGGTATTAATGCTGCAATGAATTTAGTTGTATTAGCAACAAACAACAATAGCAGCAGCAATACCTGGATAGATACCCAGCATTAAAAGCAACATTAATAACGACACAAATTGTTGTCGAAATGGGAATAAGTTAAGCAATATAACGACAACGATAACAGAGTAAAAAACTAACATATGTACATACATACATACGTAGCTTATGCATACTCACTTGAATTGCTTAGACAAGAAATGGAAAAGCCATTGACAACACCTGCAGCATTGACACAATCTACCTTTTTCTGTCACTTTTTCTTCGTTTTTTTTTCTTATATGAGCACATACTTTCTATACTCACTACACAGTCTATAGCTGCTGGAATGACTAACTGACTTTAGGATTGCCTTTAAGGTGGCACCCAGCAATTTTAAGTTTATGCGACAATTTTTATACCCTGATACAGCACAAGGAGTATTACAACGAAGACCATGCGAGTGTATAAAATGTTGCAAAATTGTGAAAATTTTTCTTTCCACTCATTTCTGTTTTTCTTCTATTTTTCTGTTGATTGTTTCTCAGTAGACGTACATAAGTGCTGTATTTTAATACAAGAAGTTGCGGTATATATTTCATACGGTTAGATCCAACTGCATTACTTAAGGTGCTTCTTTTAACTGTTCTTCTTCTATTTTTTCTCTCTACATATCTACATATACATACTCTCTTACCTTACATTGTATGCATATCCATGTGCATATGTACATACATATGTGCTTAAAAACATTCTAACAAAGTAGGACAAATCGTTTGAGAATGCAGTAGAAAAGCAAAAAAAAAATCTAGAGAATCTATTTTGGGGTATGAAAAACTAAATAAAAAAACAGGATGAGAAAATAAAATAAAATTGTATTATAAAATTGACTACAAGTGTATGGATTACATACGAGGGTAAGTACGAATCTTTAAACGGGGAAACCATCATTCAACAATCATGTTGCAGTAGGCTGTAGGCGGTAGGTTGCTGTACAAGTGAGTTTTACTTCCGGATATCATCAGGAATCAGTTGGTCTTGCCTAATACCCAAACCGTTCACTAATAGGCGATGAACGAAACGAAAACGAAAACGAAAATCTTCCATGAACACCTCTTGAGTCATAAAAAAATGAATTGGTTTTGGGTCTTCCAACACTGCCTTCTGAAATTCTACAGAATAACGGTCATCCTTTTATAAAATATCTCCACTCTTAGCTCTATTATTCAAATATATTGAGGCAGGCAATATAGTTGCTGTGCAAGGAATTGAAACAATTGTGAAGAAACTGAAGAAGACTGGAAACATTACAGATATGGTCATGCACGTACAATTAAGGCACATATAATGCGGAAAATAAAGCTTCTATTAGAAGAAATATAATCGTCACAAAAGCATCAATAAACTACACATTTCGGCTTTTTCAAAAAGAACTAAGTTTAAGTCTTTGATACGCCCTTTACTATTGCCATACAATGGTGGACAACCACCTCAAATTTATCGACAGTTGCAGTCAATTCAGATTCGGTCATTTAAATAACATACTCGACCGAATGTTTATTTTATTGAAGACAGCTTCGTGAGTGCGCCCTCCATACTCTAAAACAGCTAGTGGCCGAATGTTTATTTTATTGAAGAAAATTTTGTGAGTGCTAACCAATCGAGAGCAGCCGGGGACCCAATTTTTGTTATGACTCTGATACATGTCTCTGCTTTACTCAACATACATGACAACTCTCAAGAAGCTCATTGATGCCTACATGATAATATCCACCAGAGATCAGCAATGAATCGCTTTTTTGCTACTCATAAGTACTCATGAAATTTTGAGTATAAGTGAGTCAACAGTATTGAAATTCAACTACTCTGACTCATTTGTACTCATAACAACATTGATTTATAAGCATAGGTTGCAATGAGTATGAGTACAACGTTGACATCAAACTCATAACATTTGAAATATGTTGGATTCATACGCCTACTCATTCAGATTCATAAATTTAGAAAAATAATTATAATATGTACTCATAAATGATTCAAGTGATTCGAATCATTCATCAAAATTTACAGTCTTAGTTGTTGTTGCATTTACAAAGAAAGAAGAAAGACACATAAACAAAAAAGACAGCAAGGAGAGCAAACACACAACCTTCTAGTGAGTATTGTAGTGTTCGTACGGGAATCATACTTATCTTATGATTCGTGTATACGATGAGTCATGGAGGGTCGAAATCAATAGCATCATGCGTATTGTTAAGTATAAATACCATGAGTATTTCAAACTTTGAATATGCGTAGTATAAGTATGACATTAAAATAAGTATGAATGCGTATAAGTATCAGAAATTATAAGTATGATTCGAATCTACTCATCGTTTTGAATACTCATAGCTGACTTCTGATATCCACCAAGAAAAGTGTTGAAGCGCGGTGAAGTCGCCGTAGTTTATTAGGCAATGTGTTGGCTTATTAAACGTGAGGCTGATGGATTGTTATGATAGTTATGTATGGGGAAAAGTGATTAAAACTAGAGAGGATGAGAGTAAGTTAAGCAAAATGTGTTCAAATAGCATTTACGTTACGGACGGATGTAAAATATTAAAATGACATACACCTTGATGCAAAGTTTGAACAAATGCAAAGACGTCAAAATAAAATCTTGCAGATGCTTACAGTCGCCGTAGTCTATTAGGTAGTGTGTCGGCTTATTAGACGTAAGGCCACGGTTAAAACCCCAGGTCAGACATCAAAACGAAATATAAAAAAATATTTCTTCGGCGACTTCCTCTCAGCAGAGAGTAATAAAATTGCCATGAAGAATTTCTCAAAAATCTGCCGTTCGAAGTCGACTTTAAACTGTAGGTCGCGCCACTCATGTATAAAATTAACGCACACAAGTGGTGTGAGAAACTAGGTCGTAATACTGACTGAAGGGATGTAATGACCAATTATGTATGCAGCTCCTTGGTACATAAGAATCTCATTGATACAGAAAAACATCAACGCGTCAGCAGTCTTTACTGTGATTGGAAAATATTTGAAGGGTTGCTGAAGCAGTTAAAATAAATATCCTACTACCCTCGTGCATTGTTACACAGGCTGACTGATTGTTGTTAGCGCATCTATTTCACATACTTATACCAATGCATAGATACCACCTAATGCTATCACTTTTAAGTAAAATTTACAGAAAATCTTCTACTTTTTCTCGTCTCTTCTTCTTCCCATTATATTATTTTGTTAACGTATTTGTTGTTGTCTGGTATGTTGTTAAGTGGCTAAGAATGTTGGTGAATGATACTTGCAATGTTGCTGATTTAACTTAATGACAAATTCCATTATGTGAAGTGATGGCCAATATTTGTACACACAAGCAGAGTAACGAACAAAAAAAGCTGCTGGTGAATATTTTCAAATATGGGTACTCGAATATCTTGGTACCATGTATGTATGTATATATATACATATGTGTATATATGTAAACTGGCTTTAATGTTTAGAAATTAAATTATTTATTGAGGTTGTTTTGATTTTTTCGTTTTTATTTTTAAATTCGGTTTTGAAAATATGAATTGATTTCTTGAGTGCTTCTCTGCCTTCATTTCATTTATGAACATTTCAATTTGCATGGAATCGTACAAATTTAATTAAAACTTTTTTTATTGTAATTGTTTCAAATAATGCACAGGAAAATTAATGCAATTCAAGCCATTTGGGTAGAAATAAAAAACAAAACAAAACTGAAATGAAAACAACAAACGGATGCATTTTATACTGACAAAGCAAAGGCAAAAGCAAAAAAAAAAAGTTGCACAATCTTAGCCAACAAAATTGTTCACGAAAATAACAGAAACAACAACAATAAAATACAATTCAAATTGCATTTTCAATATGAACTAAATTTTGCCAGCGAAACGTTGTAGAAGCCGAAGAAATTAAATGAGAGGAAATAAGAAACAAAAAACAAAATAAAGACAAGTGAAGGCACAACTTAAAGATGTGAACGCAGTATGCAATTGGCATTCTAAATGGAAAACTAAAAAGGAATGGACTATGTTAACCCATTGAGATTGCATTGTAGAAATGTGAGTCAATTTTAATGCCACTTTTAGCAAAAAATCCCATTTAATGGAGTGCTTCACCGCATTGAAAGTTTACTTACGGATATCAATGGGAATCAGTCGGTCTTGTCTAATACTAAAGTCACCGTAGTCTGGATTTCTGGCAAAAATTCTGAAAGTAAACTAAATTATCGTGAAAAGTTTATCTAAAATCTATCATTCGGAGTCAACTTTAATCTCTAGTTCTCGTCACTCATATACAAAATTAACACACATAGCTTGAGTGGTGTGAGAAACTAGGTCGTATAGGGTTCTTATGATCAATTATGTACGTACGTTGGCCTACTGACATTAAATTCCATCTGTTCACCCAATTGAATGAAAATAATCAAGTCTGCTTAAACGTTCATTTCTATACAAGTTCCACCAAAATAAAAATTTTCCATGATGACATCTTGAGTCATAAAAAACTGAATTTGTCTTGGGTCTTCCAACACTGAATTTTGAAATTTTACAGAATAACGGCCATCTTTTTGTGAAATATCTCAACTCTTAGCACAATTAATCAAATATGTAGAGGCAGGCAATACAGTTGATATGCAATAAATTGAAACAATTGTAAAGAAACTTAAGAAGACTGGAAGCATTTCAGATGTGGTATGTGTTAATCAAATGGGCTTAGGAGTTGCTGGTAAATCATCCTGATTTTCATTGAAAAACCATTTGCAGCGTTGAGGCCGCCCATTTTTGGATGAATTGATGTGTGAACATAAAAGAATTGGTAAATTTAAACGATATTAATTCAAATGAGTTCTAAGAGCGTTCAATGCATTCCGAAAAAGCCACTATTTAATAGGGATTTAGGGCTGGCTGTGTCATCGGTTAATATTTCTTTGACCAGACAGTGACCTGAATTAAATGATATGGATATCAACGGCGTGTGGGTTTACAGTTCATGCCACAATAGGAATTACACACGAGCGATCTGCTCAGCTGCACAGTAATCGTGTAATTTCTAGGATTTTCTTCACTTGCAGGTGTAACTGAATAAGTCACAAACTACAGAGGTCTTCAAAACGAACATCATGTCATCGGTGAAATTTAGTCTGATTTATGCGCACTCTCTGAGTTTTTGACAAAATACAGCTGAGAGAAAGTCACCAAGAGAAATCATTTTTTTATATTTCGTTTTGTCTGAGATGTACCAGTCAGGGGTTGAACTACGGACTCTAGTCTAACTTATCAATACGCTACTGGACTAGGGCGATTTCAAAACCATTAGATTTATTAGAAAAACGTAAACAAGTAAGCTACGACGTCTCAACGAGATGGCGTACCGATATGATGTTTGTATCACATGGGTACCGGGACATAGAGCTATTCCCGGCATCTGCAGAGCGGATGATTTGGCCAGAAGGGGCACGACCATCCAACTCTCTGATGAATTCTCTACATTGGGGATCCCTTTGGATATCTGAAGGCTTATAATTAACAATGCAATCGTGGACCTTTTCAACAGTAGGTGGGCAGCTTCGGATAAGGGCAGAGCGGCGCAAAAGATCTGGCCGAGGCTAGATAGGGAGCGCAATGCGACTCTGCTTAGACTCCAAAGAAGTAGGCTCACCACTGTTATCGGGGTTATTACGGGACATTGCATTGTAGGAACGCATGCGAGGCGTTTTGGTCTTGGACACCTCGCGAATGATTTCTGCAGAAGCTGTGGAGATGAGGAGGAGGATGAAACTATTCTTCACCTACTGTGCACATGCCCGGCACTTGGTTGGAGGAGAAAGAGGCACATGGGTGCCTACTACATGGAGGAGCTAGATGAACTGTCATGCATGGATATTGGCAGTCTGAGTCGCTTCATCGGTAGCTGAGAGTGGTTCCTGGAATAGGAGAGAATGTGAAACTGTGGTATGACAATGGGCCCTGTGTGCGGTCTAAGTGTGTCCGCTCATGACTCCATCGAGGCGACAGGCACTTCTACCTACCTACCTTCCTAAGCATTTGACTGATCGAATGGGTCATGTAACAAGTAACGTCAGCGAGCTAATGCAAGAAATTTTATTTATAAGTGAATGCCATGGAATATCTCAGGCTTTGAAAGGTCACCCAATACAATCTTCTATTTTTTGCACTATCTTAGTTCCAACAACATATGAGGCATTGTTTTAAGGTTTAGAACGAGAAAATATCAATCAAATTACAATCCTTCCGTCAGGATTACGACCAAGCTTCTAACACCACTTATGTTGTGTGCGTTAATTTTATACATGAGTGCAGGAATCTACGGTTTAAAGCTGATTCCAAACGAGAGATTTTTGAGAAACTTTTTCATGGCAATTTTTATTTACTTTCAGAATTTTTGCCAGAAATCTGCTGAGAGAAATTCGCCGAAGGAATACTTTTTTATCTAGTTTTGCTGGACATGTCTGACCTGGGGTTGAGCCATGCCCACATGTCCAACACTAGCAAATATTAGTTAATCTCTGTATCATATTAAAAATCAATTTTAACCATTCTACACAAAGCCGATTTGAACTCTCTAAATAATATTGAAGAGGGATCTTCTTTTTAATCGTCCTTCCAGGCTGACTACTAGTAAGGAAAGTAGGCAAATTTCTGGTTAATTCAGTTCCTAGACGAATTCAAAACGCTTTGGAAAGGGTTAAACTGGCATCTGCTATTGAAAACTAAACAAACTGTTCGTTTAACAGGATGTCGATGAGAATTTAAAATGAAAACTCGTGTTTACAACAGAAGAAGATGAAACTGCCTTCCAATGAAGGCGATTAACAAGAAAAACTATAAAAATGAATTACAAACGAAATATAAGCGAAAGAAGACGCTAAAACTGGCAGTAATTATTTAAGTAATGAATACATTTCCAATGTATTTTCTACACTTCTCTCGCTCTCTCTCGTGTTTGCCAGCTAAAATTAAAGAAACCAAAATAAAGAAAAACAAGTTTTAAAAGGAAAGGAAATAAAGAAAGAAAAAAAAGAAGAACGAAACAAAATTTTGTAACAAAATTAAATGATGTTGTCAACAACAACACTAACAGCAACAGCAACAATAGCAGCAACATCAGTTCTTACATGGCCTGATGTATAAATTCGAGAAACAAAAAAAATTTTATTTTAAAACTCATTTAACCAAACGTCCTCCAAAAAAAGACAGCGAGAGAGAGAGAGAGAGCCGTTAAAGGCTATTGTCAGTTGGTTTATAGTTTTATTTACAACATTATTGAAGGATAAGTAATTGAATTGAACTGTATGAAATGGAATTGCCTGCTCTACTCTACAGCTTTCAATTTGCCTTCAATTTCAATTTGCTGTTGTTCTTGGTGTGAAAGTAGAAGCAATAAAAGCAGAGCAAAAGTTCCTTAAATGAACTGTGGAAGGATTAACTGCAAACAAGGCCTGTTCTCTCTCTCTCGCCTTCCATCGGGGTTTTTTTTTTGCTTTGCCAACAAATTCAAACGGATGTTCTTTTTACTTTGTTCTGCCATGTTTTTTTTTCTTTCTTATATTTGCCCTCATCTGTTTTTGTTTTCTGTTGTCTTTGCTGAAACAAGAAAACTTTCAAAATTAAAGGAAATTTTATTTACTTATGCATCAACAAATTATGTTTTTCAAACTAAATTTTCTTACATACACATACACACACATACACATTTAAGCTAACGTACATAAGCAGTCAGGTTGACGAGTGCGGAACGAAAATTATCCTAAAGTCCAGAAATCTGTATGTATACATGGCAACATTCAATTCAAAACACTTATGTTGTGCGAGTCAATTTTATACATGAGTGGCGGAACCTACAGTTTAAAGTTGATTCCGAACGACAAATTTTTGAGAAACTCTTCATGGCAATTTTATTTACTCTCCGAGTTTTTGCCAGAAATCTGCTGAGAGGAAGTCACCGAAGAAATATTTTTTCGTATTTCATTTTGATGTCTGTCCTGGGATTTGAACCGAGGCCTCAAGTCTAATAACCCAACACACTACCTACTAAACTACGGCGACTTCTTGAGTTCCATAAAGATCCCTTGAGTTGTTTTGCATTTCAAAACTTTTCAAATTAGATAGGAAGGAAAATATTTAAAATTGGTGAGAGGTAGCGGAGAGCAGAGAATATAACTTACTTACTTAATTGGCCATAACAATCCATTCAACGGATTGCGGCCTGCCGCAACACATCCTTCCAGGCGTCTCTGCTTCTTGCGCGCCTACGTCAGTTGGTCACACCAGTCGATGACAGGGCTTCATCGATTTGGTCCTTCCAACGGATACAAGGTCGTCCTCTTCGCCGAATTCCGCAGATTCCCGTATCCAATACCCGTCTCGCCGGAGCATCCTCCTCCATTCGAACGACATGTCCGAGTCAGCGCAGCCGCTCGATATTAATACGCTGTACAACGTCAATGTCGTTGAGGAGCTCATACAGCTCACTGTTGCTCATACATCATAGCTCATACATAGCCAACTCGCACTGGACCGAAGATCTTACGTAGGACTTTTCTCTCGAACACTCTCAATGCCGCTGCATCAGTTCTTAAAAGGGTCCATGCCTCTGGGCCATAAAGAAGCATGGGGAGGATGAGTGTCTTGTAGAGTGTGAGTTTTGTCGTACGAGAGAGGTCTCTGCTACTCAATTGCCTATTCAGGCCATAGTAGCACCTGTTGGCAAGAGTGATACTGCGCTTGATCTCCAGACTGACATCATTTTTGGTGGTAACGGCATATAAATTCTTTGACTGTCTCGAAAGTATAGTTATCGGCCATTATCTGAGATCCAATATGCCGCACGTCTCTACTTGTCGATAACATATACTTTGTTTTGCCCTCATTTGCAGCCATACCCATCTTAGTAGACTTGCGTTCAGTAGCACTATAGACAGCAGTAGCATCTCGCTTGGTACGCCCTATGATGTCAATGTCGTCAGTGTACGCAAGCAACTGGACACTTTTTTGGAAAATAGTGCAATTGCGATGCACTCCCTACTTTCGCAGAACACTCTCCATGACGAAGTTGAAGAGGTCGCACATGATAAGGGGTCGCCTTGTCTGATACCTCGCACTTTATCAAAAGGTTCGGAGAGGTCCATTCCTACCTTGACGGAGCTGCAGGAATTGCTCAACGTCATTCTGCATAGCCTTATCAGCTTCGCAGGTATACCGAGCTCAGACATTGCTGCAAAAACACGATCTCTTATGGGGCTATCGAAGGCAGCCATGTGTCGACTTGTTGTTCGTGGGTCTTCTCCAGGATTTGGCGTAGTGTGAAGATCTGGTCGATATTGGACTTACCAGGTCTGAAGCCGCACTGATAAGTTCCAATCAGTGTTTTGACGAGTAGCTTCAGTCGTTCACACAATACTGTTTCAAGAACCTTATATGCGAAAGGAAGAAGGCTTATACCCCTGTAGTTGGCGCATATCGTAGGGTCTCCCTTTTTCAGGAGAGAATAATATCAACTTCAAACATTTTAAAGAAATATGAAATAATAGGAGTCATTGAACACGGTCGTTTACAAACAATTGACAACAACCAAGTACTCGTCTAAAGATGTCGATAACAGATATCAATCCAACCATACTTAGCTTAATTTAAAAACAATAGGAAACGTTCGATTGATTCACATCCCACAGTACACTCAGATGACGATGGAGTTAATTCGGATGTGAAATAATGAAGCTATGTTTCGTCCGTTGTCACATATTGCCATATAAATTCTGGTTTTTATGCGCGACTCCCATTTTGAACAGAGCATTTGCATGCCAATAAATTCATGCACAATAAGGTCAACACTTTCCATTTTTGGTGTTTCATTTTGTTAGCAAGAGCTTCTTTGGGAACTCTGCTGAGTACATTACTGTTTTAGCCTATGAACTTTCCGTCTGACTGTTATAGCTTAAAATGCTTTCCTTGTCAGTTTATCTAATTTTTGCCGTGGCCTCGTACATTTTAAGCAAACAAACCAACACATATAAAGAAATTGAAATAAGTTTAAGTACAATACAGAGCCACTCAAAGTATTCTAATTCTTTTTATTAGAAATAAATAGAAAAAAATAGAATGAAAAAGGAAAGAAAAAGAAAAGAAATGAATTCTTTTTCTTCTTTTGTTTGTGAAACAATTAAAATTAAGAATGATGCTGTACAGCAGCAGATGTTCTTATTTGCTAAGGAATTTGTTGTTGTTGTTTTCTTTTAATTTTTATTTAAAATACGGAAACTATTTGAAAATAATTTTACTTAAAAATAAGATACGATATGTTGATCGGAAAATATCGTTCAAAATTTGAGAGCAAAGAAGGACCAACGGTGCCCAGTATACGCAAGTTTATTGCTAAAATTCGTGAAATTGGTTTCATTGGCATGAGCGTGCTCGTACAGTGTACAGTGTACAGTGTACAGTGTACAGTGTACAGTGTACAGTGCGTACACCCAAAAATATCGAAGCTGTGGCTGAGAGTGTGCGTCAGAATCCATCAACATCAACTCGACATCGTTCTCCATAACTGAACATATCACTCACCAGTTTAAGTCGAATTTTGCGAAAAGATCTCGATATGAAGCCATAAAAAGTTCAGGACTTAAAAGGTTCAAGAGTTGAAGACGCATGACCATCTGCTTCGTTCTCGCTTTGCTCGATGGGCCAACGAGAAACTGTACGATGATGTCGATTTTGTCAAAAAAAAATGTCTTTTCGGATGAAGCTCAATTTCATCTTGATGGGTACGTTAATAAGCAATATTGCCGTATTTGGTGCACAGAAACCAATGTACCCATTACGAGTGATTGTTTGGTGTGACTGTTCGGAGCTGAGGAATCATTGCCTCATATTTCTTTGAAAACTGGAATAGCACAACCATTACGGTCAATGGAGATACCTATCGCAACATGATAACCGATTTTTTGTACCCAGTCTTCATGGTATTGATGTGAACGATGTTTGATTACAACAGCATAGTGCAACTTGCCACACATTTCATGCCACAATGGATTTATTGCTTCAAACGTTTCATTCTCTAGATTTGCAGAAATTCATCTGTTTAAAGATCTCACAGACTAAGAAGAATTTTTTTGTCGGTGCTACTATGTTTGCATACAGGCGAGTACGTAAATTACCATGGGTTTCCAGCGTTCACCATACAGGAACCCATATACATCACAATGCCAACGACACGAAATCACAGAGATCATCAATGGAAGTACGAAAAATGTGTGATGCAGGTTTGGTTTTGATTACCACCAGCTTGCAGAGAAAATATGCTTGAAATATTCCATCCAATTACAACTATTTTCTAGAAAATGTGTGGTATTAAAACTAGAGACTGAATCGATTCGATTGCATCGAGTATTTACAGGCTTGGTATTAAGGTTTGCTGAAAGATACCTTAGAATGTGTTTTAACGAATTTTACTGGAAAACATTAGAGAATATCTCGAATGCTAAAACTTAGCTCAAATATATTGATTTCAAATAATAAATGGGAACGTGTCGAATCGAATGGTCATACAAAATCTTCCATAAATGTTGCCTGACTTGCTTAACTGTTTAATACCAAACCTTAGTCAGGACCAGAGGTCAGCAATGAGTTTTCAAAACGCTGAATAGATTCGAATCATACTTATAATTTCTGATACTTATACGCATTCATACTTATTTCAATGTCATACTCATACTCAAAGTTTGAAATATTCATGGTACTCGTACTTAACAATACGCATGATTTCGACTCTCCATGACTCATCGTATACACGAATCACAAAATAAGTATGATTCGGGTACGAACACTACATACTCACATGAAGATTGTGTGTTTGCTCTCCTTGCTGTCTTTGTCTTTTTTGTTTATGTGTCTTTCTTCTTTCTTTGTAAATGCGACAACAACTTAGACTGTAAATTTTGACGAATGATTCGAATCACTCGCAACATTTATGAGTATTATAAGTATTATTCTAAATTTATGAATCTGAATGAGTAGGCGTATGAATCAAACATAGTTCGAATGTTATGAGTTTGATGTCAACGTTGTACTCATACTCATTGCAACTTGTACTTATAAATCAATGTTGTACTGAGTAGGAATGAATCAGAGTAGTTGGATTTCAATACTGTTGACTCATTCATACTCAAAATTTCATGGGTACTTATGAGTAGCGAAAAAGCGATTCATTGCTGATCTCTGGTCAGAACTACAACCGAGCTCCTCAACCCACCCATATTAATGTCGACTAAGAGTGATAGATTTTTAAGGAAATTTTCATTACAATTTTATTTTACCGTCGGAGTTTTTGCCAGCCGTCTCCTGGCATCGAAGGAAACTTTTTTCATATTTCGTTATATTCGAGATGTCTTAAATGGTGCTAATATTGCTTACGAGACTACGGCGACTTCTAGCACTGCACTGATTTTCATCTACGAATTGTATCTAGTGATGGTGCTCATTTCTGGTTAAACGGCTACGTCAATAAGCAAAATTTCCAGATTTAAAGAGACGACAATCTTTGAATTGTTAACGAATTAACATTACATCCATTAAAAATTACAGTTTCGAGAGGTTAACATGCTTTACAAGCGCAGAGCTGTGTTATAAAGAATGGTAAGTGTTATCGAATGTTTGTGAACAAGTTTTATATTTAGAATATCAGTAGATTTAATTAACAGCTACACTGTGGCATTGAAATGATAAATAACTTAATCAGCTTTAAATTATATGAGTTATTATGAAACCTCCTTAGATCCTGCCCAACCTACACATGATAATCTATTCCATTAATTTGCCAAAATAATTTACTAAATTCATACTCATCAGTTAAACCCATTAATAGTTATCGTTCAATTTATATTTATCGGTTTTAGTTTTTGTCACAAATTAATTTCATTTTTCATATTAACATTGAAATTTATTGCAACCAAAAAAAAAAAGAAGACGAAAAACGAGAAAAGAAAAACTACAAATGAGTTCAAATAACCTCTTGAAAATTGCCTACACATTTCGATTACAATCAATCACAAACTTACCAAATTAACTCATTAGCAACAAACAATATCCATTGAAATTATTGTCTATTTTTCTTGGAGTAAAAGAAAGAATAGAAAAAGAACTCGAACATCGTTTTTCTTCAACGAATTTTTTGCAAAACTTCCATTGTATTCACAGCACCCCTATCGATGCCTATTGGATTGAATTGGATTTGTATTGTAAGTGTTTGCAATACAACATCCAAATATTACTTGTTGTTGCCACTTTCTCTCTCTCTCTTTCTCTCTCTCTCTCTTCGTCTGATATGTTTCAAGATTAATTTGTTGATGGCATAGGGAACAGATTGTCTTGTAGGAGAAGAAGATAAGAATCTAATCGAATATAACACACGCCTGCATCATTAGTACTTTAGCTGACATGAACATTTTAATGGCGCACATGGTAATGGTAATGGTGTCTCATTGGTTTATTTGTAACTGTATTCTGTAGGAAACAAATAAATTTAAGGAAGACAGAAAAAAACAGAAGCAAATAAAGAATAAGCATTGCAAAGCAATAAAAATATTCAAAAGACGAAAAAGTGAGCATGGCAGAGATGGAGTTGAAATTTTATTATCATGTGGGAATGTGTCAGTATTTTTACTACTTTTTGGGACTAATTTGCTGAGAATTCACATCAAACAAAAAGCAGAAGCAGAAGAAAAACTTATAGAGAGAGTTTGTCTTAAAGTGGAAAATTTTCTTTACAGTGAAGGGGAAATGTAAAGCACTAAAGTATATTCCCATTTAAGCAAGGTACTCAATTGTGCACAATTGTTTCTCCTATATCGTCGCTTGGAATTAATCATAAGCTGATGAAAACGTTGTTCTTTTTAAATTCGTATTTGCACATTTAGTCGCAACTGTCCTTTTCTCCTTACTTTAATTTATTTCAAAATAATGATGACTTTAATGAACTTAATCCCTCAACGGGAAATCTAATGGCAACGAATTAAAATCACTCTTCTCTTTTAAACTAAAACGCTATCTACCTGAACGCTGAATAGTTTTTTAGATCACAATATATAACTGGGCAGCTCAATCATAACTGTAGAATTTCTCTAATTTCTGGGCAAAAGAAAAGTTCTCTAATGAGGCTTTGCAGACCAATCTTTCACAATAATTTTTTTAATCTCCATACAAGCTTATATTGCTAGATCCAGTTCATGCAACAACATCAGATCTGGAATGTTGTCATTGCAACTGAACGTTATTTCATCCCTAAAACTACCAGATTATTGTGAAACTTTTCAGGCTGTAATACAAGGTAATAGAACTTCGGCAATAGAGTTTGTCGTATGCTGATATACAGTGAGCCTCAAAAGAAAATGTATATTACAAACAAATATACATTAATAATTTACCGTTATTTTTAGTTTAAAATTGTTTCATTGCCAGTTTTTAAAATTGAAATAAAAAATATTCCAAAAAATTTCGAAATATTGTCAAATTTTTTCGGGTACTTAAGTGGTAACAGTTGAGTTTGGCAGTTGTTAGAATTTTATCCATGGTGTACAGTTTATTTTGACGCTCACTGTACCCATATTTACAAGCAGTATAGCGACGAAAGTGACTGTAGTATAGTAGGTAGCGTGTTGGCTTATTAGACGTAAAACCAGGGTTCGAACCCCAGGCCAGACATCAAAACAAAATACAAAAAGTATTTCAGTCAGGAATACGACCTGGTGTGAGAACACCACTTATGTTGTGTGTTCATTTTATACATGAGTGGCGGGCCCTACAGTTTAAAGTCGACTCCGAATGACAGATTTTTGAGGAACTTTTAATGGTAATTTTACTTACTTTCAGAATTTTTACCAGAAATCTGCTGATAGGAAGTCGCTGAAGGAATACTTTTTTATTTAGTTTTGCTGGACATGTTTGGCATAAAGTTTGAACCATGCCCACACGTCCAACACTCAATCTAATATTAGTTGATCTGTGTATCTTATTAAAAATCCCTCTTAAGCATTCTAAACAATGACGATTTGAACTCTCTAAATAATATTGAACAGGGATCTTCTTTTTAGTGGTCCTTCCAGGCTGCCTACTGGTAAGGAAAGTAAGCAAAATCTGGTTCAATTTTCATCAAAAAAAGCGAGTAGCGTTCCTAGACATATTAAGTAAAGGAAAGCAAAACGCTTTGGAAAGGGTTAACCTGGCATCTGCTATTGAAAACTAAACAAACTGTTCGTTTAACATTCGTTCGTTTCGATGAGAATTTAAAATGAAAACTCGTGTTTACAGCAGAAGAAGGAGGCGATTAACAAGAAAAACTATAAAAATGAATTACAAACAAAATATAAGCGAAAGAAGACGCCAAAACTGGCAGTAATTATTTAAGTAATGAATACATTCTCCCTCTCTCTCTATCTCTTTTACAAGCTTTTCATTGCAATTTTATTTAATTCACAAATTTTTTACCAGATATCTGCTTATGGAAAGTCGCCGAGGAAATATTTTTACCTATTTCGTTGTGATCGAGATGTCTGACTCGAGGCTTGAACCGTGGGCTCATACTACAAAGTAGACTACGGCGACTTGGCATATTTGCCATCATATCCCATCTAATATTGTCCGAGAATACCGAGTGCCTCTGGAGGATGTAACAAGGCATTGAACCGTTACTCGAAGATCCACACACTTGTTGAAGGATGCACAACGGAAAATAAATTTGAATTTTTACATGATATTGGCGGTCTCCTGCAAAGAAGGAAACACATGTTCTAACAAAAAATCCATTCATTGGCAACGGTAAGTTGAGTTAATAAATCCCCTTTTGGAGATATCAAACAGATCTGGATGATATTGATATACGCGTGTAGAACATAATTTTTATTAAATCTATCCAGATTCCATTTAAGGAACCTCATAGCAAGGATATCAGGTCACTGGCCTTTGGGTGTCCATGCTAGGAGACTACGAATACCTCATAACAACTTTTACAGAAGCTGCAATGTTGAAGAAGAAAAGGATACCACAGAACATCTTTTTCGTCATGGTCCGGCGCTTGGAAAACTAAGAAGAAAAATTTTTGGCTACCCAGAATGTAGTGATAAAACGTGTCCGTTCGATATTAAACAATAAGTCAAGCCATTCATGGATAATCTGTCATTCGGAGTTGACTGAAACTCTATGTTCTGCCACTCAGTAATGAAATTAATGCACTTAACGTGAATGGTGTTAGAAGCTAGGTTGTAATCCTGACTGAAGGGTTGTATTGACCAATTAAGCATGTATGTATGTAGATACATACTGAATAGTGTATTTAAAAAGTCTGGTTTGATTGATTGCTACTCCCGTAGTTGTTTTTAATTTCGTTACTTTTCTTTTTTAAGGTTAAACTTTTTCTCCATTTTCTTTACAAATAATTTTGCTGATACTTTTTCCTCAATATTTATGCTGATTTATTTATCATGCACATTTATTTCACCCTCAATTCTGTTCTTTTCTCATCCACTTTCTTCGTCTTTTTGTCAATATCAATTGGGAATATTGTGTGCGTGAAAAAAAAAAACAAAAAAAATTTTTGTTTGCATGTCTGCAAAAGTTTCCTTCATTCATTCTTTCGTTCTTTCTTGTGTTTTTGGAAAATTGTTAAGAAAAGTTTTTGTTTTTCTTTTAAAGTAACAAGTATGTTACTTTTTTTTGTTTTATTTGTCTTCTCTTTTCTAGAGACACACTCACATACACACACGCAAGTAAACAATTATTCATATGATGACATAAACACATACAGAAATAATCAGAAGCAAATTCAAATTGATTACATTTGATTGTGAGGCTTGTTATACAGGAACCAAACTAACAAATACATGCATGTAGGTGCACATACATCCATATGTATATGGTATGTACTGTTACATACTGAGAAATTTATAAAAAAGTTTTAAAGAGTGGAAGAGAGAAATAGAGAGACTGACACAAACATATACAATAAAATTAGTAAGAATTAGAAGAAAAACAAAACAACTATTTTTTCCTTTTCCTTTTGTTTTTGTTGGAAGTGAACAAAAAACTTTTCTTTTAATTTGTTTCCTTTTAAACACACACACACCGAAACAAACAAACAACCAGAAAAAAAATTCCTTTTTCTTGGTACTTAAATAAGCAGAAACATAGGTTGGTAGGATGAAAGGTTACTTTTTCTCCTTTCTTTTGATTTCTTCTGTTTTCCTAAGTTGTTATGAATTACTGGAAGAAAATAAATTGTAACAAATTTGTTTATTTCTCTCTCCTTTTTAATGACATTTTCTAAGAAATTTGTATTGTCGATTAGATTATCTTTTCTTTTTTGGTTGTGTTATTGTCAGCATTCAATTTTATGTAATAGTCGCCGCAAAAATTAGTCCAAATTGATTATAATCATAGGAGGGGGGGCCAATAAATAATGCTAAATAGACCTTAAAATTCTTGCTAAGCACAGCCTTCAATTGCTGCACAAAAGAAAAAAGTTATGATTTATGTTGAGAATGTTTGTAAATGAGATTGTAAGTGTATTACACATACAATTTGGGCAATTTAATATTAAATATACATACATACATGCACAATTGGATATTATGTACAAGCCTTCAGTCAGGATTGCTTCCCAACTTCTCACACCACTTACATATGTCATGTGTGTTAATATTATACATGAGTGTCGTTTCCGAATGCATGCAAACAAGATAAAGTTTCTGGTTGTGGTCAACGTGGCGACCACCAAGAAGATCCTTGTCTTGCTGTTGACATACAGCCTTCTCGTTACCCCTCCTGGATAGCATTCTAGCACCCACTATATGCTAAATAATGCGTGCAACGAACTCCAATCCCCTGGACGTTAAATTAGGGTTGTGTGCTGGGCTTGGAACCCACTACGTAAAACCAAAAATCCAGTGAAAATATATACACAGAAGGACAGATTTTTTCAAAAACTTTTCATGGCAAATTTTCCTTTACTTTCAGAGTTTTTGCCAGAAATCTGTTGACAGGAAGTGTCCATGGCTCACGTTTAATAAGCCAAAACACAACCTACAAGACTAAGGCGATTTCAATCTTAAGTTTTTCAATCAATTTCTATCTTGAGTGCATAAAATCAAGGTTTGTCTCATACACCACTTTTACACACATAATTTGTCATTACAACCCTTCAGTCAGGATTACGAACTGGTTTCTCACCTCTATTTCCCATTTAAAATTTCATTGGGGATAGGTGTTAGTCGCTGTGGTCTAGTAGGTAGTGTGTTGGCTTATTAGACGTGAGGTCTCGGTTCAAACCCCAGGTCAGGCACATCCAACTTAACGAAATATGAAAAAATATTTCTTTGGCGACTTCCTCTCTGCAGATTTCTAGCAAAAACTCTGAGAGTAAAACAAAATTTTCATAAAAAAAGTTTCTCAAAAATCTATCGTACGGAGTTGACTTTAAATTGCAGTGTGAGAAACTAGTTCGTAATCCTGACTAAAGGGTTGTAATAACCAATTAATTATGTATGTATAGGTGTTCCAACTGTACGTTGTGAAAAGACTTTGCTGGCAACAATATTTTTTACAAACAAATATCGAAAAATTTTTGCTGTGAATGTAAGTTTCTTACAGCATAATTTTATACTTCACAACTATAAGTTAGGTTAAGAGCCATATGCTCCTTAAAGGAATAGCACCCATTTAGTTAAGCAATCTATTGTGATAACACAAAAAATTCTACATTACCTAGAGGAAATCATCCCGATTCCAAGAAAAATCTTACTATTGTAGTCGCCGTTGCCTAGTAGCAATTGTGTTTGCTTATTAGACAGACTTATTAGACATGAGAGCACGGTTCAAACCCCAGGTCAGACATCTCCTACAAAATGAAATATGAACAAATATTTCATCGCTGACTTGCTGTCAGCAGATTTCTGGGAAAAACTCTGAGAGTAAATAATATTTCCATGAAAAAGTTTTTCAAAAATCTGTAGTTTCTCGCTCCATTCATGTATAAAATGCACAGAAACAGCATAAGTGGTGGGAGCAATTATGTGCATGTACGAATTGCAGCAATCTTTATAGTAGAGATCTCCATCAATAAAGTCAGAAAGTGAGAGGTCAAATACCTCCTTGTCTTTATGACTATAGCAGGACACTGGCACATGAGATGAAGAAAGTTTCTTCCTCCTTCTCAAACCCACATCTCCTGTAGAAATAAGGCAGACCTACCATAAAGACAATAGGACCCGTAAGAATAACCATTGTGCGATTGATGGCCATGTAATTTAAAGACAGAACGAATCGATTGAAGGCCATGTAATTTAAGACAGAAGTGAATTGAGATTTTTCATATCCATACCAGATGAGTCTAGCATTATTACATGTACCCTCCTGCTGCCAACGATCTGGAGCTGTCCTATACAATGAGTGAACAGAATCTATATTAACTATGACAAACGGAATACCTATGCCCTGTAATGTACGAGAGATTGTAAGTTCCGTAACTTCCATGGCCAGCTCATTGGCAATACAATTTCCAATGATATCCCTAGGTTCCAGTACCCATATAATGAAGGTTAGGTTAGAGGACGTGTACTTGTCAATTAAGACAAGTACAGTACCCGAAGGTCGAATTGACCCATTGTACAACTCATATAATGAAAATGATCAAAAAATTTTCTGAAAAATCATTTGTAGGGTTCGTAATATAAATACGTGAAACGCTAGTTGCTGTGTAGTTTATTGGCTTTCAACAACTTCAGCAGATGTTGCGCGAGATCACATATTGAATGTCAATTTGGGAAATAAAAATCATCTCTTTCATCTTTTCTGGGTTAAGATTCGAGTTGAGCTGAATGTCTTTACATGGCCGCAACTTTGTTTTCTAAGTTTTTGGAAAAAACTTCACATTTTGTTTGAATGCCTAAATGCAGTTCTACCTTTGTTCAGTGCTTGATAAACATATGGCTGTAATCCTCCATTAGCTGGCATTATGGAACTGCACGTTTATATACAAACCTAAATCGCTACCCAGTTGTACTTGTTAGTATAGTTTATACCTCGAGTTCAAATGTTTAGGAGAGAATTAATAGACTCCAAAAGTGACAAATATTTTCCGATTTTACTTACTGCGGATTTAACTCGTGTATAAACATAGGTGGAGTGAACAAGTAAATCGTAATCCTGTAGTGTAATAATACAACACTTTCCTGATTGACCTGTATTGCATAATGTATCTTGATTTATTCCTCTGAACTCAACCGTAGACATCATAATCAGTTGAAAGGCTCATTCAGTTTACTGCTGTATGGCAAAAGACACTTCATTTAAGCCATTTAAATCCAATTAAATCCTTTTTCAAGTAAAGCGGCTAAATGATCAAAAGTTAAATAAATATTCGCCACACTTTTTTTGCCCAAATTTCTTATTTTCCTTGTCATACTTGTTCCCGTTCTGCTTCTACTTCTACTTCTCGTTTTCATTTTTATTTTTTTGTTTGTATTTCATTTCCATCTTCTTTTTTCGCTGTTGTTTTATTTAACCAAAAAGAGATTGTGATTTAAGCCTTATTTCGATTTGTATGCAAACATTCAGTCCAAACCATTATGAACTTTGTGACTCTGTTCCTGGCATTTCAAAGTTTGTATGCATATGAGGACAACATATGTACGTACGTATCCACTGACACCTGCATGCAACTCAGCTCGAATGCGTAGTTCGTTATGCTACCAGTAAAAAAAAAAAAAAATAGATTGGGTATGACCATATAAATAAGAACGGCATCCTGTAAAGTTTATCTGCAGTGGTGGTAAGTTTAACAGGCGCAGTTTGATACTCATACAGTTGGATGGCATTTATTTGTGTGGGTTTAACTTATTTTCAATGTTTATTTCATTTTAAAGAAAGTGTAGGAATAAGTTGTAATGGGTTATCCTTTAAGGACATTGGGAAAGTTCCAGTTATAAAAAACAATCGAATAATAGGTAAACATAGAAAGCAGAGATGGCAGGGCCTGAGTATCATTGAAAATGTGGGCGCTGGAGCAAATGTACCTTCTGTTTGGCAGCATGCGGCATATTAGTCGATTATACAACATGTTCAAAAAAATCTCTTAATAAAACACGAAGTAGCCGTAGCCTAGTACATAGTGTGTTGGCTTATTAGACGTGAAATCACAGATCAGATTTCTGACAAAAGCTCTGAGAGTAAAACAAAATTGTCTTAAAAAATTTTCTCAATCTATCGTACGGAATCGACTGTAAAGTGTAAGTCCCGTCACTCATGTATAAAATAATCAAACACAAGATAAGTGGTGTTAGAAACTAGGTCGTAATCCTGGCTGGAGAGTTGTAAAGACCAAATAAGCAGTTATTTATTGTCGCTACCGTAAAGAGATGGCGCAATCTATCCACGTATTCGAATGATTTGCCTTACAGCAGAGCGAATAATGCAAATTATCGAATTAAGTCAATTAATGTTACTCGATTGAATTTTTTTCCGTCTGAACAGACTTGGCATACGATATCATCCAATATCACAATGAAGTGAGGGGTGTATTAGAGGCTCTTGGTTCTTATGTGAATTGACATCGTTCCAAATTCGAAAATTTTGTTTGTTCAAGACTAGATTGAAGGCGCACAGCAGCTCTGTTTAAACTCCAAAGAAGCAAGTTCAGTACTGTTGTCTGGGTTATTACAGGGTTTGCATTATGGGCATGCATGCGAGGCGTATTGGTTTTGGACACCACGGAAATGATTCCTGTATAAGCTATAGAGTTAAGGAGGAGGATGAGACCGTCTTCTTCATCTACTGTGTACATGCCCAGCATTTTTTCAGAGGAGAGAGAGGTACCTGGATGCCCACAAAAAAGAGGAGCTATGTGGACTGTTATGCGTTGATATTGGTTCTTGAACTAAGGTGGAAATAGGAAGCTTTTCAATCACAATGGGACCTGTGTGTGGCTTAAAGCCAGGGTTCGAGCCCCAGGCCAGACATCAAGACAAAATACAAAAAGTATTTCTTCGTCGACTTCCTCGCAGCAGATTTCTAGCAAAAATTATGTGAGTAAATAAGAACTTGCAGTGAAAAGTTTCTCAAAAATCTGTTGTTCGGAGTCGATTTTAAACTGTAGGTTCCGCCACTTATGTTTACAATTAACACACACAACATAAGTGGTATGAGAAAGTAGGTCGTAATCCTGACTGAAGGGTTGTAATGACCAATTATGTATGTAGTGAACAGCCATTCACACCTACCTGTCTGCATACATAATTTGTCATTACAATCCTTCACTTAGAATAACGACCTACTTTCTCATACCACTTATGTCGTGTGTATTAATTTTATACATGTTTGGCGTGACTTACAGCTTAAAGCCGACTCCAAACAATAAATTTTTTTAAACTTTTTCTCGGCAATTTTATTTTCCCTCTGAGGTTTTGCCATAAAACTGCTGATAGGCAGTCGTCAAAGAAATATACTTTCATATTTTGTTTTGCTGGAGATGTCTCAACTGTGGTTTGAACCATGGCTTCATGTCTAATAAGCCAACTACCTGCTAGAAAACGGCAGCTACATACCTACCTACTCACCAATCTAGAAATGAGCCTCATTGCCGCAGATGATTTGTTTATGCCAATGAGGATGAATTGCTAATTGCTCCACATCTCATTTATATTCTTATTTGAAAGTGTTGTTGATTGTTATAACCATCCATGGACTGTTAATATTCATCCATAGGCTCAATAAATGACAACTAATATGGGAGATGTGTCTTTAACCTTATGGCCTTTATCAATTGTCAAAGCTCGGAAGAACGGACTTTTTTCTAATTCTAGACCAAGGTATAGTTTGTATCTTATAATTTATAGTGCAAGGTCAATTTGATTATTTCAGTCATGGCTCTTGCTTCAATTTTAACAATGTATTTTAAAAATATTTTTAAATTTCTCTTTGTTATTGCAACAAATGTATTCCTTAGTTGTTTAGAAAATTAAAATAAATTCCACAAAATAAAATTCCTTTTATGTTGAACCATATTAATGCACGACAATTTTATGTGAATAATTAACAAAATATGTAACAAAGCAAATAACATCAGTAGATGTAAGCCAAAAAAAAATTATGCAACAAATATCTATGCATACTAAAATAACCATTAAATATTGTGTGGAAATATTTTCATTTTCATAATAATATTCAATTTATGAATAAAATTACGTATGTACATACATACTCCCATATACATATGTACACAAATTACACAATAATTTGTGTTTTTGAAAAAAAAAAAGAAATGGATTCAACCAACAAATTGTCAATAGAAATAGTTTTATGGTCTTACTTATGTATGTATGTGTGTATGTATGTATGTTTGTATAATGTATTTGAAAATATTTTACCGGCTTACAATTTAATTGTCCAGCTGGTTTCATATACTCATATTTCTAACTCATTGGCCTGTTTATAGTAGATTTGCTTGTATATGGGAAAAAAATAACATTTATTAGTTAGTAAATGCAATACAATATATTATATACATATATATTATGTATTAAATGAACAAAACTCTACAATACACACATACACACATTTAATATTTGCAAATGAAAAACTAAAATGCTTTTAACTGCGGTTTCAATTCAATTGCCAATAGAATCCATGAAAAAAAATTTTTTTTGGATGACATTTGAAAACCACAGAAATAAAACAGCATCTCATCAGTGGTAGAACTCAAAATTAGCAGAAAACAACAAAAAGAAAAATAAATAAAAAATATTATTTGCTGACAACAATTTAGTTGAAATTACATGTTCATACATGGCCGGTGACACCCACTTATATACACATACTTACCTACAACCCAATGAGCCAAAGCATAGATTCACTTTCCATGGTTGGCTTAAGTATTAAAACCTAAAATAAATATGCCTTTATTAGGTAATTTATTAAGCGCTTCCTATATTTAAACACAAAGTGTGTGTGCGATATCGCATACACATATAAATGGCCATTACAACACTTCAGTTAGGATTATGGCCTAGCTTCTCACACCACTCATGTTGTGTATTTAAAGTTTTATACATGAGTGGCAGGATCTACTGTTTAAAGTCGATTCCGAACGACAGATTTTTTTAAAAAACGTTTTCATGGCGATTTTTCATTTGCTCTCAGAGTTTTTGCCCGAAATCTGCTGAGAGAAAGTTGCCGAAGAAATATTTTTCATATTTTCGTTTTGACATCTGACCTGGTGTTTGAACTCGGGCCTTAGATCCAATAAGCCAACACACTACCTTGTAGACTACGGCGACTTGGCATATTTGCTGACAGTAAAGCAGCCATCATATCCCATCTAATATTGTCCAAGAATACCGAGTGCCTCTGGAGGATGTAACGAGACATTGAACGGTTACTCGAAGATCCACTCACTTGTTGAAGGATGCATAACGGAAAATTCAATTGAATTTCGACATGAGATTGGCGGTCCCCTGCAAAGCAGCAAACAAATGTTCTCACAAAAACTCCATTCATTGGCAACGGTAAGTTGTGTTAATGACTCCCCTTGCAGAGACATCAAACAGAACTGGATGGATATGGATATAAGCGTGTAGAACAGAATTTTTATTAAACCTATCCAGATTCCATTTAAGGAACCTCATAGCAGTGATATCAGGTCACTGGAGTCATGTTAGGAGACTATGAATACCTGATAACGTCTTCTACAGAAGCTGCTCCTCATTGACAATGATGGCTTACCAAACATCGTTCCCAAAGAAATAAGAACCGATGACGGCGCATTCCAAAGTCCACGGTGAACAATGACCGACGCATTGGATGCTCTTAGATCTCAGGCAGATTGTTACCGTTCCAACTGCGACAATTTTGTTTGTTTACGTACCTTCTGAGCTAGAAATAGTTCTCACGATTTTTTAATGAAAACAGAACAAGAATTTTGAAACAAAACAATTTTTTATTAATTTCACGTGTTACTGAAATATATCCGTCCATTGTAGTAACAACTAATTTGACAGATGGAATTACGACAATTTGGCTGTTTTCGTTGGAATTCGCCGTAGTGTAGTTGGTGGTGGTGGTGGTCGCGGTTCAAACCCCAGGTCATGCTTCAAAACGAAATATGAAAAAATATTTCCTCGGCGGCTTCCTCTCAGCAGATTTCTGGCAAAAGCGCTGAGGGTAAATAAAATTGCCATGAAAAGCTTCTCAAAAATCTGTCCTTCGGAACCGACTTTAAGCTGTAGATCCTGCCGCTCATGTATAAAAATGAACACACACAACAAGTGGTGTGAGAAGCTAGGCCATAATCCTGACTGAAGGGTTGTAATGACCAATTATGTATATGTATGTATGTATGTGGCTGTTATCTTCTTTCAATATTAGAAAGCCCCTATTGGAACCCATGGATCCATAAAAGTACTAAATTGTTCGGCTTTTTTTCATTGCAGTTTCATTGACTTTTGCAGCCGAGCAGATGAAAAATCTCTACAACAAGTCTCTGTAACAAGTAGTATTCACAATTAAAATTGTCTTATAAAACAAATGAATACAAAATTTTGTACTGAAAGAATCCTTATGAAATAGTTTTACATTTAAGGCTCTAAAGAAGTTAATTTGCCTACTGGGTATTAAGTACAGTAATCCCTCGATTTACGTCACAGTTGGTTCCAAAAAAAGGCGACGTAAATCGTATGACGACGCAAATGGAAGTTAGAGGGAACAAACAATTTGACGACGTAAATCGAAACAACGTTAATCGAGGCGGCGTAAATCGAATGATTACTGTATTCATTCAACAACTATTTGTTAGCAAGTTTAGCACTAACACTGTCTGTATGTAATTTGTTTTGATTGTTTGTATCATAATTTATTTGTTGTTCATCGTGATTATTCTGATGAGGTGAGTTTATGTTTTTGTTGCAATTATTGGTTATTTGCAACCACATCATAAAATGTTCAACGAAAAAATGTAAACAAATTTACAGTGGAGAACAAAATTATTATGATTTTTTAATATAATTTATAAGTACTTACACATCATACATACATAATTGGTCACTGTAAGCCTTCTGTCAGGATTATGGCCTAGTTTCCAACAACACAAATGTTGTGTGTATGTTAATTTTATACATGAGTGGAGGGAGCTACAGTTTAAAGTCGCTGCCGAACGTCATATTTTTGAGAAACTTTTCATGTGCAATTTTATCTACTCTCAGAGTTTTTGCCAGAAATCCGCTGAGACGAAATCAGATTTTTAAAGGCAGTGGATAGTTATCCTGGGCTGCCAACTGTCGTTTTAAAATTTTAAAAACAAATACAAATGAATTGATTTCCAGCTGATCTCGAATTTCTATTCCACCACCAACCACCACCATACATATTTCGACAGTCATAATCAAAAACCCCTTCATGACTCATAGTTTATCTTAATAAATTGTAGTTCCCTTTAAAAACAGTACGTTTTAAAAAATCATTTGAATAATTTTTCAATTTTAAAACGAACATTTTTTTTCACTGTATCCCATGTAGTGAATATTAGATTAACAGCGTATGATTAATATTGCCGACGTAAATATTTCACATACGCTTCAGTGGCCAAACAGTGAGAGTGAATAGCTGAAATATGTATGTGTGTACCTAGTGAAAGATTTGCATTTTGAATAATTTTGCTACGAGTAGGAATGAAAAATTCCTTTAAAAGGGAATACGAATGAAAACACAGTGCAAATATATTAAAAATAATTTATTTTCTTGTAGGTGTTGTAGTATAATTTAATGGTTTCGGTTACGAGGATAGTTTAAAAATTAACCGAATTTATGTAAAAATGGCTGCAGTAGTTTAAGGAAAATTGCTTTAATAACTAGTGACAATCGTAAAAAATACTTCTTCAAAGTTGCATTTCATTAGAGCGATCAAAATTAAACGATCTGAGAGCATTAATAAACTCTAAAATATTTGGTCGCCTTAATTCATTGATATTCAATTCTTTTATTTAAAATTTCTCATTGTAATCAAATGTTATAGCTAAGCACGATTCTAATCTGGGGTGTAAACGATTAGAAGGTATTAGTTAAGAGAGGTTAAATGAGCTTCCAAGCCAAACCTCTGCTGTGGGAACAGTTTCGACATGTGACATGACTGAAGTGAAAGGCATAGTGCTTTACGTCTCATATTGATCTGAAATTTGCAAACGAAAAAGCTGTGTGAAACATGTATTACTAGTTTGAATAAAACTTCATAGAAGCTAAGAGTTCAAATGGCTGCCTGAATATCAAATATGATTCCTATGTTCTATTTTCGATGGCTTCTATCCAAGCTGAAATGAGCACACTTTTGAATGGCGCAGATTTCTGCATGGAAAATACCTGGGCTCTGTCACCTAACAACTTTGATAATTTACCATCAATATTCTGTAAGATTAATATTGTTATTGTATCGGTCTGTTCGGGAGACAGTTAAGGTAAGAGCTGGCAGCAACTCGATTGACCAAAATACATCACAATGCCTATTGATGTCTCTCAATTTCGATACATCTTCCATTGTTCTAACTATAGCAGGAACGGAATTAAATCTAGCAATAGCCTAGAAGCTAATGTGTTAGCTTATTTAAAATAGAGTCCTTCAAACGCCGACCAAAAAACAAAGCAAGAAAACACTTTTCATTCGGCATGTTCCTCGCAGCAGTCTTCTGGTCTCTGAGCCACTGAGAGTAAATAAAATTGCCATGAAAAGTATTTCAAAGCTGTCGTCCGAAGTCGTTAAACTGTTCCGCCACTCGTGCATAAAATGAACACAAAAACATGGGTGATGTTACTAAAGGATTAAGTAATCAATTATGCCAACATTTGCCACAAGTTAGCTGATTATCAAAGTACATATTCCATTCGCCTCTAATGCAATTGTCAAAATTAATAAATTAAAGTTAGCTTCAGTGCTCATTTCATGCGCTAAAGTGAGTCTTGAGCAATTAAAACTTTATCGATTTTCATGACTTGGTATCGCCCTCGTATTTGATGTCAGCGAATCTGAAGGTTTTTAAAGAAAAGTTCATTATTTCCTACACTGTGGGTATTGCCTTAATATTGAATTAAGATTGAGATTTATTGGCACACAACTAAAAGTTTTTACTGATTGCATGTCAAAGAAAACAAATGAAATAAGTTTTCCTTCTTTATACATACATATACAGCTCGTTGTGAGATATAATATGTACATATATACATGCATATAGATATATACAATAAAAATAAATATAAAATCTCAATAACACAAGAATGAAAGGAAATAAAACAAACCATCTGTAGGTGGATAAATTTGCAACAAGAACTAAAGGTGGGCCAATTAAAAGTTTAAATTTAAAAATGCAATAAAACAAAAACGATTTGAAATTTTAGCAAATTTATTATTTTTGTTAAGAAGTACAATTGTTCCGTTTAGAAATGGAATATTATTTCAATCATAAGTTTGTTGCGGCTGGCCTCACAGTATCTCATTCAATCGGATCAATTTTCGTGGACTTTTTCAAGTGTATGGGATCGTTTGGCCTTCAAATGCTCAATTGTCACACAATTGTAACACTTTTCTATAACGGCGATCCACAGAAAATCGTCCATTGGTGTCAAATCGCAGCTTCTTGGCGGCCAACTGACATCACCATTTCGGCTAATTAAACGGCAATCAAACGTTTGACGCAATAAATCGATTGCGGCATGAGATGTGTGGCAAATTGCACCGTTCTGTTGAAATCAAACATCTTTCACATCAATACCATGAAAGAGGGGCACAAAAAAATCGTTTATCGTGGTGCGATAGGTATCTCCATTGGCCATAATGAAAGAAATATGAGCCGCACCAAACAGTGCCTCGTATTGGGTGCATTGACTCCTGTAAGACCACGTGAGGGTGTTCTGAACTCCAAATACTGCAATTTTGCTTATGAACATATCCACCAAGATGAAAATGAGCTTCATCTGAAAAGAAGATTTTTTTTGACAAAATCGACAACATCAAGTTGGACTTTCTGTTCAATGGAGATAAAATTACTGAATATTGTGACAGAATAGAACGACATAAGATTCGAAATAACCAACGATTCAGATTTAAATCGATAAATGTCCCCACCGAAGTCGCCGTGATCTAGTAGGTAGTGTGTTGGCTTATTAGACGTGAGGCTTCGGTTCAAATCCCAGGTCAGGCATCTTCAGCTAAACGAAATATGATAAAATATTTCCTCGGCTACTTCCTCTCCGCAGATTTCTGTCAAAAACTCTGAGTGTAAATAAAATTGCCATGAAAAGTTTCTCAAAAATCTGTCATTCGGAGACGACTTTAAACTGTAGGTCCCACCACTCATGTATAAAAGTAAACGCACACAACATAAGTGGTGTGAGAGAAACTACATCGTAATCCTGACTAAAGGATTTTAATGACCAATTATGTATGTAGATGGCCCCACCGATATTTTGTTTATGCAATGCAGTTTTGCATGCATTGTAGTACGGAAAAAATATGAAAAGAAAACATTTCTGCTGGCGGCTCACTCTCAGCAGTCTTCAGACAAAAGCTGAAATCTGTGATTTCAATGTAATGCCAAAACTTTAGGGTCCACCATTCAATAAGTTACTTAAGGGTAGGCAGTAGTCATCGCTAAGTTAATACGATTTAAAATTGATTAAAAAAATAAATGAATTTTAAACTGATAATTTCCTCTACATGCAGAAAATCTCCAAATAAATACAAAAATTTTAAATAAATTTTAAAATTTATTGTCTTTCTCTTTCTCCAAACATGTAAAACACAATTTAATTTTTCCTTTACCACAATCCATAACATAGAAGCCTGGTTTTCAATTTAATACCAACGTACCATTAAAGCATGACAAAAAATATTGCATTTGCAAACTGTTTGCCTGACATGCTACCTTGAATTGTATGCGTGAGCACGTTCCATCTAATTTCCGTTAAGAGCATTACCTCGTGCACAAGTGCAAAAACCACACCACAATCCCGGAGAAGAGAACATACAAAAGTCGCCAGCAAATAAAGGTTAGAAGAAAATGGCCAATAATACAGACAAAAAAAAAACAATTGTTCACAATAAAAGAAAGCCAAGGCATAAGGTTTATATTAATTGGCCATTCGAAGAAAATGAAAATAAATTCCAGACAATAAAAATTAAAAAAAACAACAGATTTTCCAATGTGTGTGTTTTGTGTGTACTAGAGGTAGGTAAACATTTTATAAAATTTAATGGAAAACTAAAATAAAAAACAATTTTTTTAAAATGAAAAAAAGGGGAACCCGCACAATTTATTGTTTATGGCTTTCAAAATAACCAATACCTAGTGGTGGGGCTTATGGTATTTAATAAAAAAGAAATGAAAAACCAATTCGAAATAAAACAACAACAAAAGTATGAAAACCAATACAAAAGCACTTTTCACAATTTCAATTCGGCATTCAATAAAATATTTAAGGCTTAAAAAGAAAAATTCATGCATTTTGTTTAAGCAAAAAAAATCTGCTCTTTTGAAATAAAATCTCTAAAAAAAAAACTTAAAAAAAATTAACAAAAAACTACATCAGCTAAACTAAATCACTACTGGTTATGGGCCATATTGTTAGCAGCCAGGTTATTACTTCAGTTTTAACTCAGTTGAAGGAAAATATGTTGTTTTAACTGGTTTCTGTTGTTCTCTTTTTAATACCTTAGGGTCTTTATTTAGACAAGTTATTTACTGGCATGTATTTTCAAAATGGGGCAGTTTCATATAAGAAGTCATTTCAGTCATGTATCATGCAATTCTGATATTTTTACCAAATACCACAATATATCTCCTCAATCATTTGAAAATGTTTCAATGTTTTAAATAACTTTAAGACGGACAGTACCAAATACGCAAGTTTAGATAAAAGAAAATATCGTAAAACCTTCATTGGAATCTGCAAACTAGACAAAAGCTTCTTAAACAGAAAAAATTGGATAAGAACCGTTGGAGGACATGACAACGCTGCAAAATTGTGCCGGACGCGGGTGTATGAATGGTAGTATTTTGTGAAAAGAAGGTGATTATGAGCCCAATAATTCTTTCATTCTAAAACGATATAACCGTAGAGCGAGCTTTGTATCAAAAATTTTTTAGACTACATAACTTTAATTCAGAAAAAATTTTATTAATTTTTTAATTCGTTAGTATTGTTCTCGCCATTATTTTAAAGCAAATAAAAAAAAGAAAATTTCATACAAGGCTTAAAAAATTGAAAAACTTCATAATTCTGGCTTATGTATCATTTTTGATACACGCGACTTTCCTATGGATTCTTTGGTGTTGTGCATGTAATTTTTTAAAACTTCAAAGATTTTATGAAGTTTTATCGTAAATAGCACTTTATTTACGGTATTTGAGAAGCAATTGAAAGTTAAGCGTTGAATGAAAGTGAAAAGGTTGAATTATCTGTTCTTGATATTGATTAAAGTAGTCGTTGTCTAGTATGTAGAGAAGTCAGGCCAAGGTTCAAACCCCAGGTCAGACATTTCCGAATTACAACAAATGGTTCTAATGTATGAAGAAGAAGAAAACAGAAGCTCGTCTTATGAACTTCCGAAAGTATTGGCAGCAAGAAACATGACAATAGGATGTTTATTGCCTAAGATGGTACTACTTGGCGCAGAGAACCGTATGCCTTTAGTCGTTTGGGAAGAGAAAATATTATTAATTTATGAACAGATTGCTTGGAATGTTGTAGAGTCTTTCTTACTGCTCTTCTCATATTTACCTCATGTGACAGGCAAACATTAGAAAAAAGTGTTTCGCCCCATGTTTTATTTCATATATATTACACGGGAATATTATGTCTATCAACTACGTACGTATAAGACAACAGAAGCATTCGCTTTGATAATGTGCTACTGAAAGTCTTTGATCTTTTAATAATCCCAATAATTTTGTTGCTGTAGATTAGTAACTAATTGAACTTTATGGTCGTTATAAAATAAATAAAACCATTTAAATTTTTCAACAAAATCTATCAACAATCGTGAGAAATCTATGGTACTACAAACATGTATCAAAAGTGATACATAAACTAGAATTATGAAGTTTTTTTAAGGCTCGATCTACGGTTAAAGAAACCATATCGTTAGACTAATACATACTAGTACTTTTCTTGGACTTAAGTTTCAAACGATAGAAAACGTCCTGCACATAATGTGTTAATAAAATATCTGCTTGCTTGATGATTATCAAAAAGGCAATAAGTCGAATGAGGTAGATCTTATGAGAGTGAACTTGAAAAACAGAAAAAAATACTTTTCCATTTTCGCAAAAAGCTAATTTTAATAAAATGTAGTAGATATTGCAGCTTAACTACTTCAAAAGATATTTCCAGAGTGGGAATTATACATTCTAAGAATTTTATTTTAAAACCCTGCCCTCATAAATGTTCAGGGTAGTTTACCGTTCACAGGCAAGTTAGATTGCCCATTGGGTCATCCAGTGTGAGGTAGGCAACCTCGGCATGATCCGTTACTGGTGGGTTTGAACCACCCCAAGTTCCGGATAAAACGTTCGCCACCATGCCCAGATATCCAAACGTTCTCTCACCTAAAAACCGATTATATTTGTTCTCCGTATAAAACATGGTAGAATCGAATGTAGTAACACATAATATCGACTTATGATGTTTGAACTACATACTCAACTCTGAGACTCGAGATGTTTTTTCCGATGGAATGAAATGATTGTCCAACAAAATATAAGTCCTACACAATCAATTTTGAGTTGCTGAACTGAACTCTGAACTGAAATAAAAGTATAGGAAATGGAACTTCTACTTTGCGCCTGGGAATAATTATAGTAAAAATTATTTTCAAAAATTTGTCATCAGTTTCGTTATGAAATATCCTCAACTAAATTTTCCTTATGCCGTGTTTGTTTTTTTTGTTGTTGTTGTTGTTAGCAGTTCACAAATATTGTTTTCCGTGTTCTACAATGTGGTTTTTTTAAATCATTCGTAAATAAAACGATTATTGTTTCTCAAATGGTTTCTATTGTTATTTGAAAGCATAGAGAAGGAGACTAAATTTTCATGACAGTGAGAGAGAGAGAGAGAGAGAGAGAGAATTTGCTGAGCTTTTATTAGAAAACAAACACGTGTGTGTATATCAAGCACACCCACACAAATATCCGTGTGTTTATGTAGGACGAGTGGTTGTTGCTCATTTCGATTTTCCTGTTTTATGACTGTGAAGTAGTGGTAGTCGCGGCATGTCAGTTATAGGAGGAGTACTTTAGTATTTGTAGCTTAGTTTAACGATTCCATTGTTGTTGTTTTTATGTTCAATAGAAATTGTTGTTATTACAGTTTGAAATAAATATAAAAGGAAAAACCAAAAAAAAAAAATATGCTCAACAAATAGAAAGTTTTTCGTTCTTTTTCGCCTATTTTACAAGGTCATAAAAATCTTGTTTATTGTGTTTAAGTTTCATATTTATGGCGAATTTTATTTATTTTTTTATTGAATTGTTTATGATGGCTTATGCATGCAATATAGCCTGTCCAACATAGTCTCAATAAAATAAAATGAAATGTAACAAATGCTGGTTTTATTTTTGGTTTTTATTTTTAATAAAATAAAATATGAATTAATTTTAATCTCATTCTAAAATTTATGACCCTGAAAACATATGATACCCATTAAAAATAGCCAAGTCTTGTTATTAATTTGTTAAGCACAAAAATTCGTAGAATTTTTAGGCATAAAGGAACGAAATTTGTAAATTATTCTAATAACGTGGTGGCTGGTTCAGTTGAAACATTATTTTTATTCATTATCAACGTTACGCAAATTCTTAGTATTTTTCTCTAACGTGAATCAATTGCGTCGCCGTGATCTAGTAGGTAGTATGCTGGCTTATTAGACGAAACGCCAGGGTTCGAGCTCCAGGCCAGACATCAAAATAAAATACAAAAAGTATTTCTTCGGCGACTTCCTCTCAGCAGATTTCTGGCAAAAACTCTGAGAGTAAATAAAATTGTCATGAAAAGTTTCTCAAAAATCTGTCGTTGGGAAGCGACTTTAAACTGTAGGTCCCGCCTGTTGTGAGAAACTAGGTCGTAATCCCGACTGAAGGGTTGTAATGACCAATTATGTATGTATGAATCAATTACGTCTATTTGCATAGTGTAGTCGTTAAAGCGTTGTATCCAGATTCGAATACAGATTCTGTTTTCATGGTAATTTTTCCATTTTTAAAAATCATATGCTCAATTCAAATAAACCGCTCAGAAACAGGCAGCTAGGCAGCTCTCATCTTTTGTAAAATAGTAGTAGTTTTAATGGAGCAAAGTACAAACAATGAGTAGCTCATCTTCCAATTCACACGCATAGCAATGTTGTTATGCCATGGCCTCAGGATGACTACATGACCACAATTTGATTTTATGGTCTCTAGTCGATTGATACATATAACACCTTCCGTAGTGCTGATCTCCAGGCGAAAAGTGTTCCTACAATTCTGAAATTATTCGATGTGCACATTTAATAATTCGTTAGCGAACATTCGCTTCACCGGTATTGCGCGGGTTTTCATAATATTCACCTTCAGGCCTGCTTTTTTGTCAAATTGGCCAGCAGGTTGTGAGGTGAGCTAAGCTTCTAACTCATTCCCATATTATGGAATCATATATCCATATCGTATGGATACCGGGGCACAGTGGTTTTCCGGGTAACTGCAGAGCTGATGAACTTGCCAGGCGGGGCACGACCATCTAACTCTCCAATGAATTTTCGAAACTGGGCATTCCTATGAGGACCTGCAAGCTTATAATTGATAATGCGATCGTCGATTCCGCCAACGACAGGTGGGCGGCCTCGGACACGGGTAGAACGGCTTGTAAAATCTGGCTAAGGCTGGATGAGGGGCGCACAATGCGTCTACTTAAACTTTAAAAAGGCGCGCTCAGTGTAGTTGTTGGTGTCATTACGGAGCATTGCATTATGGGTATGCATGCGCATTGGCCTGGGACACCATGCTAATGACTTCTGAAGAAGCTGCAGAGATGATGAAGAAGTACCTCATGTACCTGCTGGGTACATGCCCGGCTCTTTGCCAAAGGAGAAGGAAGTACTTGGGTACTTACTACATGAATGATCTGGAGGAACTGTCAAGGATTGACATTGGATGCCTAAATCGCTTCATCAGGAGCTGCGAGTGGTTTTGAGACTAGGGGATAGCGGATAACTGTGGTAACACAATGGGCCCAATGCGGCCTAAGTGAGTCCATCTACCTACCCTGGAATCATATCGATCATTATTTTAAAAAGAAGAAGAGCAAACAATGATGGTTTGCAGGTTGTGAATTGAGCTTGGAATCTAAATTATTCCCATTTTACTGAAGGCTACTTTTATCATTATTTCATCAAGAAGAACAGCAAACAATGATAAGTAGAATATGCAACTCCACGTCATGCTAGAAGAAGTTGTAGAAGGGATTCTAAGCATTCCTCTGATGTAATTTAAACACTTATGGAAGAGAACTTTCCATTTAAAAGCATTCGAATACGCTTTTCACTGTGTCAAATACTTGAATTAAAAAGTTTTATACCGCTACCCGAAAACCCGTTAGCTCTTCTCTTAGTTTTACTTCGATAGTTTGAAATCTCTTAAGAATATGAAGAGACTGCTGCAAAATACGTATTTCATCGTCAGGTCAGATGTTCCAGTTGAAGCATAGCATTTCATGCACGTCATATTTCTGGCTTTTTGTTCTAAATTTTTTAAGGTTGTTTTTAGCATTTGTATAGAAATTCTACTCCAATTGACCGAGGATGCCCTAAAAATATTTCCAAGTATATGAGGGAGTACCCATACAATGTTGTACATTCAGCAGCATCTGATCATCCGATCTAGCTGAGTTCCATCTTCTTGGAGATCAGAGCCAGTATAGCCGATTTTAATAGCGAGTGTATATTCCAAAAATCAGATTGTTGCCATTGTTTAAAGCCAAAGGTCGAAATCATGTTACTCAACTCGTTCTTCATTATTTTACAACCTTAGAGAAACTGTAACACCAAACTTACATACATACATAATTGGTCGTCACTGTCCTTCAGTCAGGGGGTTGCGACTTAGCTTATCACAGCACTTATGTTGCGCGTGTTAATTTCCTACATGAGCGACGGGACCTCTAGTTCAAAGTCCATTCCGAGCGACAGAGTTGTGAGAACTTTTTAATGGAAATTTTTTATTTATTTTCAGAAATTTAGCTGAAATCTGCTGAGACGAAGTCACCGAAGAAACATTTTTTTATATTTTAGTTTTGTTGTCTCACCTAGGGTTTGAAGACCTAGACAATAATAACACCAAGCTTGTCTCTGGTGATAAGTCTTCTTTCTTAATTCCATTTATTAAAATTAGTATGACAGTCTGCCAAAAGCCTTCTCAGACTCTAAGTAAAACGTTAAGCCCTATTCAGTGGTTAAGTTTGCTCCGTTATTTTAATAGGACAACAAATGCTTGTATAATCCCAACACATAATGTACTCTTACTCATTAATTCTGACATCAAATGTATTTTTTTTTGCATTTATGATTTCATTAGAAGACTTGTATTGATTTTAGCGGAACGTGTGTTTGAATTTCTTACACCTAGAAGCAGGTCTTTATTAAATTTTTAAATTTTTTTACTAGAAATTTTATTTACTCACTTCAATTTAAAATATTCGTCAGCCATTTTAAGCTTAAAGGTAACAAAAATTTTTATTATTATTACTGTTATGTTTTGTTGTTCAGATACTATAATAGGCATAAAATACTCAACGTTATAAGTACCACAACTTAAGCATAAAGTGCCATGACTGCGGCTTAAAGTGAAATAAGTTTTTGAAAACAGTGTCCATTTCAATAAATCCAACCGAGTGGTTGTCCAGTAAATTTTATTCGTTAAAGTTAAATGGCAAAAAAACTACACTAACACGTTTTTTTATATACTTGAACCGAATATAAGTTTCTAACATTAAAAGTCTCTTGACAAACACAGGCAGTGAAATTAAAGCCTGTCATGCCACTGATTAACACCGACTTAAACGTTAACTACAGTGAGAGTTTATTTGCCAACAATTATTTCAGTCTAGAAGACTTTCTGCAGTTCTTTAAAAAATACCTTCCTTATCTGCTTTTAATCCTGTGACAATTTTTTTATTAGCCCAAGTTACATGTGCTGCGTTTTATTTAAATTTTCCTCTCTGGCATGAAATAATTTCTTTTTTACAGTCATTTTTCCAGCATGATAAGCAAATGTTATAAATTCTAAAATAATAATAAAAAATACAAGAATAATTAAAAAAATAAAAGAAATATAAATGGTTTAATCTGTTTCCATTGTACCCTATACAGCAGCAGATTACATATTGCATATCTCTGTTTCATATATAACAGCTGGGGACAAGATTCAATTTTTCACAAATCACAGGAAAATTTTAAATTCTCAGTTGTCTAAATGCTATAGGTTAGGATAGGTTAGGTTAGAGGACGTGTACTTAGCAAATAACACAAGTACAGTACCCGGAGGTCGAATTGACCCATTGTACAACGTCCTAGTTTCTCATACCACTTATGTTGTGTGTGTTAATTTTATAAATGAGTGGTGGGACCTACAGTTTAAAGTCGACTTCGAACGACAGACTTTTGAGAAAATTTTTCATGGCAATTTTGTTTACTCTCAGAGTTCTTTTTGCCAGAAATCTGCTGAGAGGAAGTCACCGAGGAAATACTTTTTGTATTCTGTCTTGATGTCTGGCCTGGGTGGCCAACACATTACCTACTACCAAAGAATATGGATATAAAGAATGCGCATCATGTAGAAGTAAAATTTCTTATTTCAGAATAACACTCGAAGAATATTTTGTGTTAAAAATGTTCTATGTCATTAGCTGGGCGTATTTTATTTTTTATTTTGTCCCATAGTATATTTTTTTAAATGCTTTGGAATGCTCGTTTTTTTTCTTTTAATAAAAAATGGTTTTTTATTCTTTTTATTTCTATTTATAAAAAACATGGCCTAATTTTTAAGCCAAAGATGGATAGCTTTATGTTCTTTTAATAATAAAATCGATGTTTTATTTTATTTTTATTTATCCAAAATTATTAAGCCAAAGATAGACAGCTTTACATATGTACGTTGATGAAATGAAAATAAAAATAGAGTATATTACTAACACTTTTATATGGCTGTAAATAAATAAATTCTCTCAACTTATTTTCTCTCTCTCACTCACTAATCCATAACCATAGGCATGTGTTAACCTAGAGGAAAATTGTTAGTAATAATGTCAAGTCTACTTATTAACCCAATGATATGTATATATGATCGGAAAATATAGAAAAATTGTGCTGCACTAAGCCACTAAGACACCGTATTTAACTTGGCAAGTATTCTTCCAAAAATCGAAATCATTTCTCATTGATATTAGTGAATACTACTGTGATATTTCTTTGGGTGTATAATTGAAGTCTGAAAAAAGCGACATGAACCTTCTTCTTTAAAAACTGACAAGATTTTTACGCTCTTTTTAACGAACATTCTTGATGTTCGTGTCCTATGTGTGTAAAAAGCCGAAGATGTTCTTACCCAGAGGGTCATTAGTGCCCACGTCTGTTTTTAACACCAGAAAAATAAATAAAAAAGTGGTCAAACAACAAAAACGCACGATGAGAACAACGCATGATGAGAACAACGCATTGTTACGCTATTGGTTTCTGTAACCTTCCCTTCTATCTTTCCCCCCGCGTCAGGAAATATTTTTGAAAAATATTCCAAAATATGTTAAAATGCACATTCTTTATACTTTATTTTCTTTGCTACTACATAGCATCGTGTCTAGATGCTATACTCGCTATTGCATTACCGAAAAGCTGTACTCGCTAGGCTCTAACTACTTAGCACACAGGCATATAACTTATTTGTCAGTTTCATATGTCCAAATCTACATGGCCAATTTTTTATGCTAGGGTACTGTAAACAGATGATCAATTGAACTACTCTCCACGTTTATAGGATTTTTCAATAATGTCGCCCTGATCAACTTAAGCATTTCGTTTGGGGTTAGTAAGCTTTAGGTCTTGTTTAGTACTTAATAAGAGCGCAGCTGATTCTCTCTGAAACGTATTAACGTCACAAAAGTTCACGGTATATGTTCCGGTAAATCGTCCTCTTCCTCATATATTCTATATATTAGACTTTATATTATCCCTACATATATGCATAACATAATTGATCATTACAACCCCTCAGTCAGGATTACGACCTAGTTTCTCACAACACTTATGTTGTGTGCGGTAAAGTTTAAAGTCGTCTCCGAATGACAGACTTTTGAGACACTTTTCAAGGCAATTTAATTTACTCGCAGAGTTTTAGCCAGAAATCTTCTGAGAGGAAGTCGCCGAAGAAATACTTTTTCATATTTTCGTTTTGATGTCTGAAGTGGGGTTTGGACCGTGGCTTTATGTCTAATAAGCCAACGCACTACCTACTAGACTACGGCGACTTCAAAAATCTTTCTACAGATTCCATAAAATTGTAATAGAATATATAGTGTATGTGGTATAGTCCAGCTGTACATTTCGAATTTGAAGCAAAAACTGTTTGCTTGCATCTAAAGAACTGTTTTGTCAGGTGTAGAGTATAAATTCAAATAATTTCAAAAAATAAAAAAAACAAGTAGCAAACAAAAATGAAATGAAAAAGTAGAAAAATGTTGCAACAACACAATTAAACTCATTACCATTTCAAGCATAATGAAGTATAAACACAAAGAAGAAGAAAAAAATGCAAAAAATTATAGTTTATATAACACACTGCAGCACTAGAGAAACAGGCCGGCAAAACTATTAAAAATTATTTAATTTGAAGAGTAGAAAACAAAAAAAAAATCATTTTATTGTTGACATTTCGGACACGAGAAAAAAACAGAAATAAAAAGCAGATCTCAAAATAACTCATGGAACTAATGGAAGAGTAGAGGTAAACAGAGAGAGAGAGAGGAAAATATAATTTGTATGTACTTATTGCAGCGAAGAAATCTGCTGAGAGGAAGTCGCCGAAGAAATACTTCTTGTATTTTATTTGGTGTCTGGCCTGGGGTTTAAACCCTGGCTTTACGTCTAATAAGCCAACACACTACCTACTAGACTACACTGAAAATAAGGCAACAGAAATATTCGATACATATTAATCAACAATCCAGTAATAAAAAAACCGCAAACACTTGACATAAGGACCAATAATTCAAGCACCAATCCTTATAAGATATCAAAGGTTTTCACTTTATAGAGTGCAAAAGCCATTAAATCATTTTCGTTGACTTTATTTAATTTAAACTTCAAAAATATGCTGAGCTAACGTAAAAGCAATACTAATTTACTCATATGTATGTATGTTAGTTCATAAGTCCGGAAGCCATGTTTAATTATTATTTTTCTCAATCCACTTGTTATAATGGAGAGTAATAATTCCATTAAAGAATATTGTGCTACTTGTAACCGGAAGTAGAAAAATGACTTCATTCTTCTTCAGTATTTTGCTTTTAACATCCAATACAGCCAATAAGCGTATAAAAATAAAAATATTTATTAAAAAGCGTTTTATTTTTAGCGTTTGAATGTTTTATATTGTTTTATTCGTTGTATTTGCTGTGTGGAACAATTTTTAATTGCTTATTTAACGGGTGTTTTTTTATTTTTCTTTCTTCATTTAAAGCGTAAACAACTGCTAATTGCAATTTATTGTACTAATGCACTTATGGTTTAAACACACACACACACATTAACACCAACAGCCAAAACACACTTGGATTGCAATACGAATGTGTACTTATGCAAGCACTTACTCTCTCTCTCTCTCTCGCTTTAGCAAAAATCAAATACAAAATGTTTGATACTATGCCATGCTGTAGGAGTTTATGTTGTATGTGTTTACACACACTACTACCACCATGCATATGTACATAAACAAACAAACGCGGCTTAAGAGAGCTCTACTCAATAAGGCCGTATATCGCCAATGTGCGTTGCATGGTAGAGAGTTTAAGATTTATAAACCATAAAAGACACGTACCACACTGAATATGGAGTAAAAACCTTTAAATATACAAAACAATTTACCACCAAATGTGTGAGTAAATGTTTATACATTCATACATACATACATATGTATGTATGTGTGAGTTAATGTGTAAGTGAAGCAGATACAGTTTGTGTCTAAAAGATGTTTGTACTCACAGAACTGTGTTGTTTGTATATGTGTGAGTGCATATAATGTTAAATGTTAAGCTGAACTACAATTTTAGTTTTTATCCTGTGTGGCCATGTTGAAGAATATACATCAGCACATACACACACACACACACATGCATGTGTTGTTAATGCAACTGTATTTGTTAATGATTGTGGTTATGAGGTAAAACTCGAAATAAATAAAGTATATCAACATTTCAAACCGCGTATACTTCTACTCCATGCTTATTTCTATATACACATACAGACACTCTTTCACACTCGCAATCACACCAATATACATGCATATCCTTTAATACATTTATAAATATTATACGTCTTTGTGATGATCCATGTCGATGATTTGGTTGTGTTGCAATTGTTCAACCAACTACCACAATGCAATTGATGCAAATGCCAGGTTTTGCATGCTTTCTGCTGCTGTAGTTCGATACTTTAACTGCAAATAAATACCTCAAACATGATATGTATATGTGTGCGTGAATATGCATGTATTTATGTGTATATATGTATATTGTTGCAAACTATATATGTACAATGATTTTATATGGCACAACATGTCTGTTGCACTAGTTTTTCGTGGGGAAAACAATAATATTTATGGCCATTGTTCTCTTACCAAATGTCTGTGATTTGTATTCCCTTGGCTGTTTAAAGTTAAAATGCAACTTCTGTTAAAATAACTTTTAACATTTGATAGCGTTAATAAGATTGTCAATAAATTCTAATTTTTTTTATAAAAATGTTTAAAACGCTGGGTTTATTTTAAATAAATTATAAAAAAAATGTTTTTTCGGAAAACTAATAAGACAAGCAAGTTTAAAAGAAAAATGTTTCGATACATTAGCTTATTTTGAGTTCCATAGGTTAGATTAGGTTAGGTGGCGGACCCCTTTGAAGGTAGAGATCGCACATAGGCCAGCATTTAGGCTCATTATGATACCACAATTAATTCTACCCGGGGTCAACCATTCTCTGGACAAAACCATTGCGAGTCCAAAAATACATCTTGCTATTGCAGCAACCTTAGGATAGGTTAGGTTAGAGGACGTGTACTTGGCAATTAAAATAAGTACAGTACCCGGAGGTCGAATTGACCCATTGTACAACGTACTAGTTTCTCACACCACTTATGTTGTGTGTGTTAATTTTTATACATGAGTGGTGGGACCTACAGTTTAAAGTCGACTCCGACCGACAGATTTTTGAGAAACTTTTCATGGCAATTTTTATTTACTCGCAGAGTTTTTGCCAGAAATCTGCTGAGAGGAAGTTGTCGAAGAAATACTTTTTGTATTTTATCTTAATGTCTGGCCTGGGGCTCGAACCCTGGCTTTACGTCTAATAAGCCAACACACTATCTACAAGACTACGGAGACTTCATTGCAGCAACCTTTATATTAGAAAGTTCGGACAACAATGTCAAAAAATTCGAAGTTGGAAATCTCCGTCTCTTCATGGCAAGAGCAGTGCATTGCCACATGAGATGAAAAATAGTCTCTTCCTCCTTCTCAGACCCACAGCTCCTGCAGAAGTCATTAATTGGAATGCCAATTCTTTCGGTAGGCCTACCAACAGGACACTGGCTCTTAAGGATCGCTATTGTGCGCTGCATAGCCATACAATTTAAGGACAGGCATGTCAGTCCTCTTCCTTTCCACCCATTGCCAGCAGACTCTGGCAATATTGCACGTAAGCTCTCGCTGGCAACGAGATTCAACTTCCTGGTTGAACGAGTGTACAAGATTCAAATTAACCGAAGCAATGGAAATACCGGTGTAACATGTGGTCAGCTCACAAGCAATGGATCAGTGAATTCTTGCACATCATTCAACAAAGTCTACACACGGACCATGTATGCAGATCAATTGAAATTGGAGTTTGATTTCATAAAAATAAAAATATTTTGCCCAATAAGACCTTTACATACATTTATACATACATAACTGGCCATTACAACCCTTCACTCAGGATTCCGACTAAGTCCCTCACACCAATTATGTTCTGGGTGTGTTAGTTTTATACATGAGTGGTGGGACCTGCAGTTTGAGAAAGTTTTCATGGCAATTTTATTTACTCTCAGAGTTTTTGCTAGAAATCTGCTGAGAGAAAGTCGCCGAAGAAATATTTTTTGTATTTTCGTTTTGATGTCTGGCTTGGGGCTCGAACACTGGATTTACGTCTAATAAGCCAACACACTACCTACTAGAATATGGCGACTTTTTGATATTTCGTTTCGTTTTATTGGAGATGTCTGATCTGCGGTTTGAACCATGGTATCATGTCTAATAAGCCAATACACTACCTACTAGAATACGGCGATTTCAAGACTTTTACTCGTCTTTATTAAGGCTGAGTTACAAACAATTTTTAAAATTTTTCTGCAAAGTCTTGGGTTTTTTTTGACATTCTGTCTCGAATAAGCCTTTATATTTTTAATAAAAGTCTTACTTGTTGTTCTATATAGTTATTCTGTTTGATTTTTTTTACTTCAACCATGACATCATATTTGTTTATAAAATCTTTTCATAATTTTTTTTAATTTTTTTTTTCCTTTTTCTTCATAAAATAGTCTTTGCAACGCGATGTTCCCTTTTTTCTTTGTAAATCGTTTGTAACTTGTTCTTTTTCCTGGTCGTTCATCTTCTGTTCTTTTTCATGGTTCTGAACTACTTAATATCAGTGCAGTTCTCGACATAGTTAAGCATAAGCATAAGGCTTCACCTACTTTTTAAGCAAGTTGAAGATAGCGAGTACATGTCCTGATTCATTTTTTTAATTCTTTTTTGTTTTTCTTTGAAATATTTTATGAAAAATATTTTTAACATTTCTAATGAAAAACACTGAAGCTATGGAAGCAGAGAGTGAGAACAGAAGAGCAAAAAAAAAATAATAAAAAAAGGAACACGAAACTCTTAACGGAAGTGAACATTACGCGGAAGTGCACTAATGTGCGCTCAATTATTTAATTTGGCTTGTACTTCTCTTTTATGGTTGTTATTGCTGTTCTTTTTTTTCTTGTCTTGTTGGCGTTGTAGTTGTTGATTTTTAGCATGTGTTTATTCAATGCATGTTCGTGTTGGTGTCAACGTACGTACATATATCATGGAGAGTGAGTGAGAACGAGCAAAGAAAACTGGCTGGCTTTGTGTGGGTGTACTGCTAACATCCGTTTAACCTACATGAATGTGTATGCGGGCTTATAAGTAGGCTTTATTTCATATGCTATGGCGCTTAAAATATGTAAGCATGTTTGATTTAGTATTTGGATTGTAAATCTTTAAGACGGGTGTACTTAGCAACGATTTCAACGATTTTAAAATGAAATATTTGTTGCTAAAGTAAATATAAATATTGTTGTTAAGAACGAATTCTGAATGTATATTCCAGTAGAAAAAAAAAACACAAAAAAGTGATAAACAGAGATCCAATTGGAATAACAAAAATACATGGAAAAACCACGAATGATGGGATCAATAGTGAGATTCTAGAGTGCATGCATTAGCTATTTTACACAATTTAATTAAAGAAAAGCCTGACCAACAATTCGAAGTTCAGCGTTTGTCTTGTCCTGTAACAGAGAAACCACAAAGTATGCACCAACTAAAGGGCTACAAGCAACCTCCCTATCTCATATATGATTCCTACAGGAGTTTTGCGTGGACGACTGATACCACTCATTAAACAACGGATTGGCTCTTATTCAGACCTGGTAAGTCCACCATCCATCAAATTTATGCATTACATCAGATACTGGAGAAGAGCCAAGCCGACACACCCCACTTTTCATTGATTTTAAGGCAGCCTTCGATAGCCATATAAGGAATCGTGTCTGATATCTGAACTTGATATTCGTGTGATACTGTTACGACTGTGCAGAATAACGCTGAGAAGTTCCTGCGGCTCAATAAACAAAAGAATGGACTTTTTAGAACAGTTTGAGATTTCATGTGACCTTTTTAACCTCCTAATAGAAAGCCTTTTGTGGCAGGTGGGAGTGCATCTTATTGGTACTATTTTCCACAAAATTGTACAGCTGTTTGTGTACGCAAACGTCATATATACTGTTAAGTGTACCAAGCGAGCTATTACTGCCGTATTTATTGCTCGCTGCTGCCCTTTGTTGGATGAGAATCTACCAAGGTGGGTCTGTCTGTCATTAAATGAGGACAACACGAAGTAAACGTTGCTGGTAGGAGAGAGAGACTTTCGTCACAGCGCATACCAGATTACGACTGATAAGAATACTTTCGATGATCTTAACGAATTTGTTTACCGTAGATCTGCCGTTACCAGTAAAAATGATGTCAGTCTGAAGATTAAGCGTAGGATTGCTCTTTTCAACAGATGCTGTTATGGTCCCAATAAGCAATTCTGTAGCAGAGACCTCTGTCGTGTAACCACGCTCTAATTCTTTCTTTTCATCCACTCCGTGTTCCTCTTAATGCAGAAACATGGAAGCTATTACATACCTATGCAGTAACTCAAGGAATATTAGAGAGAAAAGTCCTTCACAATATCTTCGGTGCAGTGTGAGATGGCGATGATTTCCTCATCTGATATAACAATGAACTGTAGCGCATATTTCTAACATTAAACAATTTATCACGTACATTACTAAACAGAAATGTCAACATAGTTTGTTAAACCATAGTTATCGATAACAGAAATTTGCATGTTCAGTAAGATACGTTCCGATAAGTTCCAGCGCTAAACAAAAAAGTGTTAAACGAAACAGCGTTCGTACTTTGATTGCGACTTCGGAAAATATAGTTGGATTCTTTATTCTGGACAGACTAGCAAAAGAGCATTGAAACCGCTTTTGGTTGATGCATGGCCGTTTCATTTTCACACATTCATATACAAAAAGTATCAATACAGTGTGCGATTTTGGGGGAATCCCAATACTACCGCGTCATACTGAAGCAGCGTTAAGCGGAGCAGCTAAAAAAACCCGGTACAGTCGATTTTAATGGCATTTTGCTTGGCATTGCTGCAATACAACCCCAAGAATTTTATCATTTTATTATCGCTCGATTTCATATTTTAAAAACTTACTTACTTACTTCAACACTAAACACCAAGAGAGGATTATGTGCCGCCAAATCCAGGAATAGATTCGGAATCAATCAGCAAGATTCCTTACTATTTTACTCACAAGAACGATTCGTAAGATTTTCAAAAAGTTCGTCGTCTATCCTATCTATTTAAGTCGCCGTAATCTAGTAAGTAGTGTGTTGGTTTATTAGACGTAAAGCCAGGGTTCGAGCCCCATGCCAGACATCAAAATAAAATACAAAAAGTATTTCTTCGGCGACTTTCTCTCAGAAGATTTCTGGCAAAAACTCTGAGAGTAAATAAAAATTGCCATGAAAAGTTCCTCAAAAATCTGTCGTTCGGAGTCGACTTTAAACTGTAGGTCACATCACTCATGTATAAAATTAACGCACACAACATAAGTGGTGTGAGAAGTTAGGTCTTAATCCCGACTGAAGGGTTGTAATGACCAATTATGTATGTATGTCGTCGTCTATCCAATGCTATACTCCAAGGATTTGCTACATTAAACCAATTCATCTGTCTGCTCAGCTTGAAAAAATTTTATTCTTTAAACTAAAACAAGGCAATGAGAACAATTCGAAACTGAAAATGTATTACAAAGATGAGTTCTTCCGGCCCTGAGACCGGAACACCACTCAGGTTATAAAAATTTTCTTCCACCTGTAGTGCAGTTTATAGTCGATTTGAACTCCATATGATGATTTACTACCTTACACATTCACTCTTCTGTCTTACCCTCTCCTTTTTTGATCACCATTTCACCACTTACGGAAATCTTACAAAAATAGCAACATATTTACCGTATCTGTGTTCTGATATTTTGCAAGTAGCATTGCATGTTTCGTTTAGATTGTGTATGTAAATGATGAAATATTCTCGTAAAAAATAGATAAAAATGAAAGGGGGTAGGGAAGCGGCAGAGGGACTTAGAAGGAGAGAGGGAGGGAGATAAATAAAATATAATTCTCTTGATTAGCCTTAAAGTACTCATGTGTGAGCTGTTATTATGTATTTATTTTCATTATATTTTTTTAATTTTTTATATTTGAAGGTGGAAATTTGTGAATTTAAACTTTTTAAATACGAATTAAAAGTTGTTTGTATGCAGCTTATGAAGAGAGAGAGAGAAAAACGAAATGAGGAATTATTTTTAAACTTTTCATTTCTCTCCTTTGTTTGTGTGTAAATCTTTGTTTAAGCATTATTAAGTATATATTTCAACATTTTATTTTTATTTGAAGACACTTGTCTACAATTAAGAAGATTACATATTACTTTTCATTTCCATTTATTTTTGTTTTAATTTTTTTTTTTTATTCAGTTTTGGAAATTGTTTTTCTATTGTTGGAAATTTAAATAACGTGCCAATTTAATCGATAAAATAATACTGTATAGTTTAGAATAATAATATAATAAATTGTTTAAATTAGGCAGCTCAAATTTATTTAAATTTTTTTATAAAATTCCAGTGCTTATATTGATTTAAAAATGTTACCTACTAAAGGTTAATTTTTACGTAAGGTATTTACAGTTTATTAAATGAAATGATTTAATCTGCTTAAATATTTTAAAAAATAACTAATAACTAGAACATAAAATAACCTTAAACGAGCACTCATAGCCTTTTTCCCATCCACAATGACCTTCACTTAATTCAACTGAAAACTGTTCAAACATTTTGTGAATTTACGGCGGAGTAGGTCCAATGCAGAGTAATTAAAATACTGATGGCGATGCTGGATCGTATTTTCCGTCACCTAAAAGTCTAGTCGCTGCCTTTTCCATACTTATGGTGTTGGTTCCATAAAATTTTAACTGATTATGTATGTGGTATAAATCAGAGATTAGCAATGAATCGCTTTTACGCTACTCATAAGTACTCATGAAAATTTGAGTATGAGTGAGTCAACAGTATTGAAATCCAACTACTCTGATTCATTCGTCCTCAGTACAACATTGATTTATAAGTACAAGTTGCAATGAGTATGAGTACACCGTTGACATCAAACTCATAACATTCGGAATGTGTTTGATTCATACGCCTACTCATTCAGATTCATAAATTTAGAAAAATACTTATAATACTCATAAATGATTCGAGTGATTCGAATCATTCATCAATCTTTACAGTTGTTGTTGCATTTACAAAGAAAGAAGAAAGAAAAAGACAAACCCAGCAAGCAGAGCAAACACACAAACTTCTAGTGAGCATTGTAGTGTTCGTACGCGAATCATTCTTATTTTGTGATTCGTGTATACGATGAGTCAGGGAGAGTCGAAATCGATAACATCATGCGTATTGTGAAGTATGAGTACCATGAGTATTTCAAACTTTGAGTATGAGTAGTATGAGTGTGACATTAAAATAGGTATGAATGCGTACAAGTATCAGAAATTATAAGTATGATTCGAATCTACTCATCGTTTTGAATACTCATTGCTGACTTCTGGTATACATACATACATACATCATTGGCCATTATAACCCAGTCAGTCAGGGTTATAGCCTAGAGTCTCACAATACTTATGTTGTATGTATTAATTTTATACATGAGTGCTGGGACCTACAGTTTAAAGTTGAATCCGATCGGCAGATTTTAGAGAAACTTTTCATGGCAGTTTTATTTACTTTCAGAGTTTTTCCTAGAAATCTTCTAAGAGGAAGTCTCCGAAGAAATATTTTTCATATATTCGTTTTGATGTCTAACCTGGGGTTTGAAACGTGGCCTTAAGTCTAATAAGCCAACACACTAGCTACTCGACTACGGCGACTTATGTGTATTGTATAGTCAGCTTAAATCTCCGTAGTCTACTAGGTAGTATGTTGGATTGTTAGGCATGAAGCCACGTTTTAAACTCCAGGTCAGAAGTTTCCAACAACAAGCAATGTGAAAAAATATTTCTTCGGCGATTGCCTCACAGCAAATTTTTGGCAAAAACTCGTAGAGTAAATAAAAATTGCCGTGAAAAATTTATCAAAAATTTGTCGTTCGTAGTCGATTTCACACTCATGTATAACTCATATAATCATGTATAAAATTAACACACAATATAAGAGTTGTGAGAAGCTAGGTCGTGATTCTGACTAAAGGATTGTAATGATCAGTTATGTATGTATGCATGTAATTTGATAAAAATAGCTTCAACAAAATGCCCACAAATAAAGTGTCAATGTTCAGCAATATTTAAGCAAAAATTAAAAACCGCCTTTAAATTAAATAGGCAGAGGGCGGTATGCAATTTTGACAAAAACTATGCAAACCACATTTGTTGCTTCTGGAAGCCTTGTATATTAAAACTTTTAAAACAAAAAATTAATTTGATTTAAAGGAACGGTGGACTATTAGTGTACCTAATTCTTATGAAATTTTTTCAGTGCTTTCTGGAGGCTCCGAAGCACACAATACTGTAGCAGTGAAGACAAAATAAAAAAAAAGTATTTTTTCGGTGACTTCCTCTCAGCAGATTTTGGGCAAAAACTGTGAGAGTAAATAAAATTGCCAAGAAAAAGTTTCTCAAAAAAAATCTGTCATTCGGAGTCGACTTTAAACTGTAGGTCCCACCACTCAGGTATAAAATTAACACACACAACTTAAGTGGTGTGAGAAACTAGGACGTTGTACAATGGGTCAATTCGACCTCCGGGTACTATACTTGTCTTAATTAATTAATTAAAGAAAAGAACACATCCCCTAACCTAACCTAACCTAAAGAACTGATTACACCATACTATACGCCGCCTTGAAAATTCTGCAACGTTCCGACAGCCCTAATGACTCCGAAAAGGTGCCACCGCCAGTAGCGTAAAGGACTGTAGGCAATCGCTTATGAAGTCATGCCATTTTTCCATTCCCTTATATTCGTATTGAAAACCTTGAACTCTGTTGAGAACTCATAGTGTGGAATCATGTAACCAAAACTTAAAATAGTTCCCAATGTCAGGTTACTCGAGTGACCAGTATTCAATGATTTCCCTTTTCCAGTCGTTCAGTCGTACTACCTATTGAACCTTTGCTATTAAGGTCCATCGAAAAGAAAGATGAAATTGTCTGCAACGGCAAGAATGCACCCATCTGGTAGTCCTCCATAAATTTTTGCATAAAAATGTTTGAAGCCACACACGATTCTGCATGAGATCGTTGCTGGTCTGAGTTAGATCACTTGAAGTTAGTTCAACTTTTTATATTCAGGATTAAACTTTATTAGTTATCGGGATTTTCTACAGAACAGTATCATTGTCTTTGAATAGGAAGAAATGCTATTGAGGTGGCAGTTTATGCAGGACAATGACACTAAACATTCTGCTGGAGCTCTAAATAATGGTTCTCGAAGAAAACAAGACTGTTGTTGTTAATAAAATTAAAAAAAAACAACAGAAACATATTGAAAATTTGATACATACGTACATAATTGGTCATTACAACCCTTCAGTCAGGATTACGACCTAGTTGAAAATTTGATGGATTTGTTAAATAAAATTTTGAATTTTAATATTGTAATCCATCATACATCTCATGTTAACTGCAATACACGTGCGTATAAAATTATTTAAGTCTACATCTCTGAAACCCCAAAAACTCAAAACGATTTTATTTTTAAAATAAATACTCTGCTGGTTAACCCGAAACAAATAAAATTTTCAATTTTCTACGAACTGTGCTTATCATTACGAAATAACGATTAAAATTGTTATAAAAAAACATAAATTAGAGCACTGACGTTATTAAGATAACGTCAAATGAAAAGCATTTACTCCAATACAACATAACAATAACAATTATGTACGAAAGAGAAAAGAGTAGAAAGAGAAGAAGAAAGCTTTGTGAAGATATGCCAAGAGAATCAATGGAAGATTATAAAACAAGAGAGCAGAATGGTTTCTCTTAAACATTGTGTATAACAGTTAAAAGTTTTAAAGATTTCCCTGTATTAAGGGGTAGTTTTGCAACGGGGTAAAGGAGAAATGGTTTCAAGTTTATGGAGGCAGAATGTTTCTAAGGGAAAAGACTAAAGGTCTACGAACTATTGTTTGTCTTTTATAGTGTCTGGTTTTTAACAATTATTAATGGAACTAAAAAATCCATAGTTTTATGGATCCTGTTTATGGACAATCTACTTACGCAGCTTATGAGAATCGTTTTCAAAGGGGTGGCTGATGATGAAGATCTATAAACATTAATATCAAGCATGTACTCTGACTTACTCTCGGAGTGGCTTATAAAGCTTTCGAAATCCTTCCTAAGTGGTGGAAAAAATGGTCTGGAGGTAACCTCGTACAAGATCAGACTCATGTCGTTGACTAGTAACTATTCGTCACAACATGGTCACAACCGGTAAAGCATTATCGTTCGCCCCTCTGGTATATAGGATTTGCGAAATAATTTGCCGCTAATATTCTATACAGCATGAGAGGGCATTCTGCTATCATTATTACTAAAACCCTGAGGACATCCACCAACCAGCATTTTCATGCCATTCTACTGAACTTCTCTTACAGGAAACATTTGAGGCAATCAGCATGAACTCGGTAATAGAAAAACGAAGTTGGGTGTTCATATCACACTCTTATACAGATTTCTGGATCATTACAGTTTCTTTCGGGATGAATTCAAAGGATTTCTTATGAGGATTATAGGCCTGTTTAGGAACATATTATTCCCTGAGCATATGCTAAGATTCTTAGAAAGCCAGTCTGTCAAAAAGGACTCTTTTGAACGTCATATCGTCGTCCAGGATTGTCCATGAATGTTGCTTATTTCTCTGGAAAATAGCAGAATATTCGAATGTCTATATTAAATGGTATTTCTAGGCTATGAGGCATACTTAGAAACTGTGTTGCGGACGTACTAGCCAGAACGGGAACAAGACTGTTTGGAAGGGAGAACCCGCTCGGCCGCTGGGCTAAGTTAGCCAACCTCTAACTCAGAGAGGAAGAAACAGCACATATTTCTATATCTACAGGGCATTTATCACAAAGTGTTAGTTCTTACTGCACGCTGTCTAATAGGCAGACAAACGTGTTTGGCTTTGCGATGCTTCACGTAATTTCCACAAAAAAAAGCAATCCGAAGAAGAAGAAAGAAACGGTCACTTAATGAAGTCTTGAAGTCTTAGTTTTACGGTATCACTAGCACGAATCCAAATTAATTTCAATTTCCTTGATCAGACATCAAAATAAAATACAAAAAGTATTTCTTCGGCGACTTCCTCTCAGCAGATTTCTGGCAAAAACTCTGAGAGTAAATAAAAATTGCCATGAAAAGTTTCTTAAATATCTGTCGTTCGGAGGTGACTTTAAACTGTAGGTCCCGCCACTCATGTATAAAATTAACACACACAGCATAAGTGGTGTGAGAAACTTGGTCGTAATCCTGACTGAAGGGTTGTAATGACCAATTATGTATGTATGTGCGTACCAGTAATGAACTCAAAGACCCAAACTTTTCTCAACTTTATATAGGAATTTGCATTTGCCGTCTGTACGTATTTTGTGATTTTCCTATTTCAGAGATCTAAGGCGACACTACTGGCGGCTCGATGCGATAGCATTAATCACACTGCAAATATGGCTCCACCAGCAACGTAGCTGTGTGTTGGCAATCGTTTATGAAATCATGACATTTTTTACATTCCCTTCCATTCGATAAGTCACAGTGTGGAATCAATAAACTAATATTGCATATAGTTCTCAAAGTCAAGTGACTTGACTTGACCTTTTCCAGTCTTCCAGCTACTACCTATTGAACTCTGACTATAAAGGTTCATCGAAAAGAAAAATAAAATTGTCTGCAACGACAAGGATGTACCCGAATCTTTACTTGTGTTGTATTATGTTGAGCTTAGTTATTCTCCCATGTAAATCCAAGCATCCGTGGGTCAAAACAGAATAAATATTACAAACTAGAGTAGACAAGATGCAGCCTAGGTTAGATCCGGTAGTAGTAATTACATTACATATGTACATGACATACATAATTGGTCATAATCCTTCAGTCAGGATTGCGACTTAGCTTCTCATGATGCTTATATTGTGTGTGTTAATTTTACACACACGCGACTTACAGTTTAATGTCGACTCCGAACGACAGATTTTTAAAGATCTTTTCAATGGCAAATTTAGTTACTCTCAGAGTTTTTGCCAGAAATATGCTGAGAGGAAGTCGTCGAAGTCATATTTCTTTTCAAATTTCATTTTGTTGGAGATGCCTGACCTGGGGTTTTTAAGCCAACATACTACCCACTAGACTACGGTGACATATTAGTTACATAATTAGTGTTAAAATTTGTGTCTTGTTAAGCCGCTTAAAAATCTTTTAAATTTTCGAACAATTCGATCAGAAGCCTATCTCTGGTGGGAATCGAACCCACGAGCCTCTCGCTAATTGTCTAGCACACTACTCACTAGACTACCAGGGCGCCTTAAATATATTTTATAAATCTTGTTCATTACCCCAACTTATCCAATTGCATTTGCTTTGGGAATCATCTAAAAACAGATGACGCATATAGCTTCCTTGTAATTATACATTCTTTTCTATATTTGTAATCATGATTGGATTTCTTGTGGTATATAAACTGTACATATATGATTACTTTTTCTACATATAAAATAAAAAGTAATATTTGTTACTGGCTGTACGATTTTAATACAATACACCACCTGTCTGGCCTTTTCATTTGCAAGTGTCTCATTAAAACTATCCTTTTGGTATTGTATTGTGTGCTAAATCTGGAAAGTAATTTATTTTTAACATGCAGCGTATTCTTTAGAAAAAACCAAACCGCTTTCATTCTTACATACGTATGTGGTATGTTAAAAATAAAAGAAAAAGAACAAAAGAAAACAAACACACAAAACAAACACACAAAAGAAACGACCCACGCATTAAATATTTTGTTGAGTGCGTTGAAGGAACAAATAAAAACAAAACAACGTAAGAGTGGGTGAGAAGCCAAACACAGAGAGAGATAGAGAGAGGGAGAGATTAAGTGTAAATGTAAGTAGAATGAAAGCTTTTGTCTCTAGAGGCAGAAAATAACATTACATTTGCAATAACAATAATAGCAACAACAGCAACAAAAACAAAAACATACCCTTATAATACTGCAAGTAATAAGGATATGACCTACGCAATATTTTCCAAAAAAAAAGGGGAACACAGAAACAAGGGATTACAAATAAGAGAGAGTAAAGAGAGAGAGAGAGAGAGGAGTAAAGAGAAATATTGTGGTTATTAAAAGAGCAAGAGATAAAGAACTTTATAACGTTTTTTGCGGGCTTAAGAAAATCGTAAGGATTCGTTTATTTGAGTATGGAAATGAAAAAGCCTTGTAAAACCAGGTAAATTTAAAGAAGAGTAAAAAGCTTTTCAGTCGTTTAACGATATTCGGGCCGTAAGGATGTTAAACCAAAAATGTAACGGAAAGTTTAAATAATTTTTATTCAAAATAAATTAAAAAAAGAAGAAATGAAAGAAGAAGTAAATGCTAAGTAAAGCAATAACAAATACAAAACAGTGTCGTTAGATAATAGAAAATTAAAAGGAAAACAAAATTCCTTCTTCTGTTTTTTTTTTGCTTGTGTTAAATGTTTATGAAAATATTTTAATAATCATTACGTGTACTACGACTATAACGTGAGTGTGTTAAATTTTTACAATAAAAATACGTTGTTGCTCTCAAATAGAATGTCTATGTATGTATAATTGCTTTAAATACAATGTGTGTATGTGTGTGTAAGTTCTTTGACTTTCTTGTTCGAGTGTGAACGATGCCACCAAACTAAGGCTGAAAGGTGATGTGTTTTTTTCGTGTCTTTTTTTAATACGTTTTGACAAATTTGAATGAATAAATAAATTATGAATGAAACTGCTACCGTGGCAATGCGTGACAACCTATAATTTGTTATTGTAAATGGAATGAAATGAAAAGAAAGAAAAATTCAACTTAAAGAACGAATAGAAACCAAAAACGAAAATTAAAAAAAAGTGTAAGAAAAACAACAATTAAATTTAATTGTTACCGAAATAGTAGAGAAGAATAAAAGAAATATACTGAAATCCATAAAAAACTAAAAACGAAAACCTTAAACAATAAGAAAAACAAAAAAAAAAAACAAAACATGAATATACAAATCGAACGAAACGAAAATCATAAAATCCATAAATCTTGTTAAAAATTGAATGAAAATAAAAATTCTTAAAAATAATAAAAATAATTAATAAAAAGTGAACGAACTTATTCTCATATCATTTTCTTACATCATATCCTTTTTTTCAAAGATTATAAACTTTATTATATTATCATATTATATAAAAAAATAAAAAAATTAAAAAATTATCTCACCACTCTACTTATTTATTAATTGTATTCGGTCTCGTTTTGGTTTTTAAACAATAAAAAAATGTGTTCGGAAAAAAATTACGAAAAAAATAATGTTTTTGTGGTCTCGGTTTGTTAATGATTATCGTTGCTGTTTAGCAACCAAAAACCTCATTCGAGGTGAAAGCTACTAAAGTTTAATGAATTGCAGAAAAAATTTCTGAAATTGTTTGGTTAAAAAATGGTAAGAAAAATATAAAAAATATGACTAAAAAAATTGTAAAAAAAATTATAAAAAAATTATACAAAAGTTTTAAAAATTTACTAAAATTTTTGATAACTATAGAAGCATTTTAAATATTTGTTTTGATATTTATTTATTATTGGTATTATATCTTTATGAATTAATAACGCTACAGTAGTAATCATAGCATAAATCTTATATGAAATTAAACTAAAAATTTAATTGTTATTCACAACAATTGCCACCAATTATATCCCGTTTGATTTTTGATTTTAATAATCTTAAGGGTATTTTCTCTACTTACTTGGCAACCGAACTATAGTCGCCCAAAATAGCTGACTTTTAAAATGTATCAATACAAAGTTTGTATGCAATTCTACTACGGTATATAAATTATGTGGATATGCAAAGTTACCAAACAATGCATCAACTATAAATCCGATTCCTGATTGCTTTTTGATTGCGTTAAAAATACACATTGACGACGTTATTTAATAATATTCATAGTAAACATTTTGTATAGCGACTTTATGAAACACTATAATTTGTTCAAATACAAAGCAACTAACATTTTGGAAGTCAGCCATAATATCAGCCAATGTCACCCAAATTTTTTGAAATTTCAACTAGAAATGTGTGCGAAACTGAATTTCAATTGTCATCTATGGGACTTACTTACATATTTGGTCATTACAACCCTTTAGGATTATGACGTATCTTCTCACATCGCATATGTTGTGTGTGTTAATTTTATACATGAGTGGCGGAAATCTGCTGAGAGATGGTAGCCGAAGAAATATTTATTATATTTTGTTTCGTTGGTGATGTCTAACCTGGGGTTTGAACCGTGGACTCACATATAATAAGCCAAAACACTACCTACTAAACTACAACGACTTCATTAAGCGTTTCCTGCCCATAAATTTAATATAAACAAAAGTGTTTGTGATACATTATCGAAATTTTTTATTTGTTTTGAAAAGCATAGTGATGATATTATGTGTGAAATATAATACCGTTAATAAATCAGGATGAATTTGACCGATTTCATGTGATATAAAGCCTCTAAGGATAACTGAGGTTTGTAGCTCATTCACATACAGCTGCGGCTAAAGAAAACCCCACAAGAAAAAGTCTAACGGAATTAAATCCGACGATATCGGCAAACAGTTGCCGTAGTTTAGTAGGAAGTGTTGTTAGCTTATTAGACGAGAGGCCACGGTTCAACCAACAGGTCAGACATTTCCAACAAAACGAAGTATGAAAAAAAATTTCTTTGCCGACTGGCTCTTAGCAGATTTCTGGCAATTAGCTTATTAGACTCGAGAAGGTGCTTCAAACGGCAGCTCTGACATTGCGTATTAAAAGAAATTAAAAAAAATCTTTTTTCTCTCAGAAGTCTACTGGCAAAAACTTTGATATTAAATAAAAAATTGTAATGAAAAGTTTTTCTTAAAATCTGTCGTTTGGAGTCGAATTTAAACTGTAGGTTCCGTCACTCATGTATAAGATTAGAAAGAAACTAGGTAGTAATCCTAATTGAACGATTATTTATGTTGGTATGTCTTTATGATATCGGATTTATTGAATATTATACTTTCGACTTTTATTTAAAATCTTAATAACTTATTAGCAACATGATAAACTTACAAGTTCTATTTTCTATTTGTTCGAACCTCAAATACCTTAAAGTTCTGTGTTTAATTTAATCCAATTATTGTAAACATATTATTTTCTATAACCACACTCCCACTCCCAACCACCAATCACTTTAACTTACTGTATTCCACATGACTTTACTTCATACCAATTTAGTTTCATTCATATTTTGTTAATATTTTACGTTTTTTGAGTGTGTTTCTTGAAAGCTGACAAACGAAATTACAAAAACAGCCCAAAAAGAAAATGGGAAAACGTAAAATACACAGTAAAATACGGTATAATAAATTTATTTCCATTTTTTTCTAATAACTGTAATTATATACTTTGTTCTACTACATTATAGCAAATACAGTGTTGAAAGCAATAGTAGGTATAATTTCTTTACTTTCAGAGTAACATGTCAGGCTACATTCTTATACACGCCTAAACCTACATATTTACTTAAATAAAGCAACAGAGCTATGAGTTCAAGTTATCAGACGGACCGAAAAATATTTGGGTTAGGTGAACGAGTCCGTGCAAAGAACCTTCTTTCAGGGAACAGAAATTTTGAAAAATATCAGTTTTTGTATTGTAATAGCTTTAACACATAGGTTGAAAGTTCATACATACCGACTGTCCCACGCCTTACACCTAAGGTATCCCAATGGCTGTTTGAAAATCAGCACCTCGTAAGTTTGGGTGCGTTCGTAAATTCAGCAAATTTGTGCACTATTGCGGCAGTTATACCAAGTTTTGTTGCTAATGCGTGATCAGCTGATGCCGAAGCTTGCTACTGCACAATAAATAAACAGAATTTGCATTTTAGAACGTTCTGCAAAAATTAAAAAAAATGTTCTCAAAATTAACAGTAACAAATATTGAAAATTTAGATGGTGGACCTGACAGCTTTCTATTAAATTATGTTAAAAAAGAATAAGGGAAAAAATTAAAAGGCTTCTGGTTATTAAAAATCAATTAAAACTAAAAAGGAGGCATATTCCTAAAATAAAAAGTTACTTTGAAGTAATAAACCATATCAAGATGATGTATTCTACAGCCATCGGTTAAATTTTATTTATTTATCGGTTAAATTTTATTACTTTTCCATTTTTCTGCAAATAAAGGAAATTTTTCTTTTGTTTAAAAGCTTTTATTTCACGAAACTAAAATGTTGTCGAAGAAATGGTTTACCGCGATCTATTGCAACTGAAATCAAACTGTTGCTACATTTGCAAAAATTTGCGACAGCATTGCCATTTGTCTGCAAAAAAAAAAACGTTCGACGCAAGTCAGTGCTGCCAAATATTGCATTTTTGAACATTTGATTTTTATTATGCTGCAATGTTGCACAACTACTGCATTTACGAATGTACCCTTTTCCCTCAGCTGCTTTCAATCCACTCCTATTAGATCAAAAATGATGATCAAAGAGTTTCTCATACAATGTAGGTATCTCATGCTTTCAAAATGTGAGCAGTTATATAGAGAGTGTGACATTGTTTTCAACTTTTTCCCAAAATGCCAAGCATTCGCTGTTAGTTGCCACATTGATTAAAAGCATTTGTAAATTCGACTATCACTTGAGGACATTTATCATTTTTCGCAGTTCGCTCTAGTCCACACTTCTCCAATATTAGTTCGCCACATAGTGTCCTAATAATTTTGCTTACCTGGTTTTTGTTTCATAGCGAAACACGCGACATTTCAGCTTTCTTTTATAACTCGTTAGAGGTGGAATTTCACAAGTTTACTTCACAGGTTTACCTTACATTTTCAGCCGGATTATTTGCCTTTAAATTTTTGACAACACACGGTTGGTCACTGCTGCATGTTTTATGAGATTTTTGATCGCCTTTTTTTAAAGCAATACTAGAATTTTTGGACCTAGTCTCCACTGTTTTAAATGCCATCCGACGGTCAATAAAACTTTATTATCAATTCAAATGAAATCAGCGTTGAGTCTATGGCTGGAAACCCGTGTTATGGTCAGGTAGTCAGAAACATAGCCTGGTTTCTGGTTCTAGTGTTTAACAATATCATCCTCAACGTATTGCTAGAACTGTGTAATTTAGGTTTCAGGAAAATCATGTAATGATAATGCAATGGTTTTCCAAATACTGGAACTTTTATTCCATTAAGTACGTGTCTCGGGGTCCTTAAGAATATTATAGTTCCTTCGATGGAGTTTCGTTCAAACGTTGAAAGAATAAAGACGTTTAATGGTTTATGCCGGCGTAGTCTAGCTACTAGGCTATCGGCTTGTTAGGCGACAGCCCATGATTCATCCCCTGGCTTAGACATCGCGATCAAAAGGAAATATTTCTTTTTGGCGAATTTTTCACAGCAGAATTCTGGAAAAAAATTTGAGAGTAAAATAAAATTATCATAAAAAGTTTCTCAAAAATCTGTCGTTTAGTGTCGCCTTTAGATTTGTTGGTCCCGCCACTGATGGTGTGAGAAGCCTTGTAATGACCAATTAAGTAAGTAAGTTAATAATAGTGTTGGATGCGGTATAAAATGCAGGCATTGCACACAAGTGCAACGACGCGTTTTGCGCATCAGAGCTAAACCTAATAATAATTAATAAAGTAAACTTCTTTTCTTCATTTCAATAACAGGACTATAGAGATAGGTCCTTTATTCTGTTACAAATGGTTCGCAACCCCTAAAGATAGCAATATGGATAGAATTCTAGACAAGCGCTTGTGGGCCACGCACTCATTGGGGAATATTTATTGATTTACCAAGACATTTTAAAGAGAAAGTATGCAACATGATTGTTAAACCCATGCTTCTGAGTACAAAATCTGGAGCTTATCTAATAAGAACAAAGGTTTAGTTATTGATGTTTACGGTGTGCAATCCGTGGTTTCTGGCCGAATACCGTAATATAGAACTGCTTTATGCTATGGGATCCAACAATAAAATTGCAACTGCGGATGTTTGCGATCAGGTTCTATTTTCAAAGACTTGTTTTTTTTTCGAGCAGGGTAGGATCGTTATTTTTATAATTTCTTGAATATCTTCAATATGGAAATGCTTATGTAATGTTTAAGAAAATATTAAAATTTTAGCATGTCCTTATTATTTCTTCTGACACTGTATACAATGTATGTGGACATGTATTTTTTCTATACTATAAAAGAGAGAAGAAAAGCAAGTTAGAGGACAAAAAATAGGAAGATTTTTTTTCTTTTTCAACTTCATGGTCAGTATGCAAAACCATTAATTTGTGTCGTTACTAACAAGCAGTAGCAACAACAACGAGAGTGTTTCTTTAAAAAAGCATATTTTAATAACAAACAATTTGTAGCACAACAACAGCAGTAACAAAAACAATGAAAAAATATGAAGAAATTTCAAATGAAATGAAAATAAAACGAAGAATTTTTTTTTAAAAATTTCGTTGTAGTTTTGGAGAAAATTTTCTATTTGTGTTACCATAAGGCCATAATTTTTCCTACAAAACCAGACGGCAAATGAAAGAAAACATATTTTATATTTCAGAGTCTGTTTCATTTGCCACAAGAGCAGGAAACAAGACAAATATCGTCTGGCATATAAACTTGAATTTAAATTAAAAAGAAAAAACGTATATTTTTTTAGTTTTTTTTTTTTTAATTTATTATGTCTCTCTCCCCTTCATAGTTAGTTTTCAAAGAAAGAAAAAAAATTGGAAAAGAGAAAAAGAAATTATTCTCCCCTCCTATTTTGGTGTGTTTTTTTTGCTTTTGAACAAATTACACAAAAAGGGAGTCTATTACAGGGCATATTGGCTGGCTTGGCTTACTGTCCTTAGGGAAGTGGTTCGTTTATATTTTTTCCTATTCCATTATATTTTTTTATCATGACTTTATTACTTATTTTGTATGCTATTGTTGCTATTATATAAGCCAAGTGGTGTTATCCTGCTTTCATTAAAATATTTAGCCGGAGTTCAATTTCTAAATAAATATTTATTTCCAGCTAAACTGTAAATACTACGAGTAGTACGAGTAGTATTTACTACTCGTAGTATTTACAGTCTTTCTATACTTATTAAGTCACGAAGAAATGCAAATTATAAACGTTGTATTTGCAAAAAATAAAAAAAACGTATTTGACCATAAATAATATACGACTTTTGCATGCTTTCGCTAGCATAAGCAAAATAAAAAAAACGAATTTATTTTGCAATTCTTCTAAAGGACATACACTTCATTACAGTCTGCTAGGTCTGGCTAAATTAAGTGAATTTAGGTTTAAATATGAAATTTCTTATTTAATGGCAATTCGTTATTCATTTAATTTGAGAAGTTGGAGGCTTCTTGGTCTAAACCATGTAAAGAAATTTTAATCGAGATCCCATACACCATTGACTGTTATGGCTATAATACCGTCACCTGTACGTATTTCTTCAACTTCTTTCAATCTCTCCACTTATATTAAATTAAATAAGGACCCTCTTTGAAGAGTATTGTGATAATACAAGTGAATATCTTATCAGGGCATTACATACTCCCTCTTGGAAACAATCCTTATTCTAAACTAAATCTTATTAGAACAATTTTATGACAGGAAACGCAAAGGCAAAATGTATCAATACAAAGTTTGTATGCAGTTCTACTGTATATAAACTCTATAGATATGCAAAGTAACCAAACAACCCATCAAACTATAAATCCAATGCCTGATTACTTTTTGACTGCGTTAAAATACACATTGACGACGTTTTGAAATAGAATACATTGTATATATTTTGTACAGCGGCATTATGAAACACGATACTTTGTTCAAACACAAAGCAACTAACATTTTGGAAGGCAGCCACCCACATCTCTTACTGAAATCTTTTAATTGAACCGGCAAGCCCATATGATTTAAAGGAAAAAGATAATTAGTCCTCTTCGTTAGTCATGAAGGTCAGGGTAATATTGCGGGTATCTTTCAGCTGCTAACGAAGTTGGCCCTGATGCAATCGGAATACATATATCCTGTAACATAGAGAGCTTGTTCAATCCAATGCAATCTACGACTATATTTCTATGTAATGGAACTCATATAGAAGTTACCTTTGAACATTTAAGGACAAGGACAGATGTCGTGGTAACGTTACCAGGGAGTGATCGAAAATACAGATGCAAAAAATTTCCAACATAAGGACATACAATGTAAATAATGAGGTCAAATATCACATGGATTGATATTAAACACCGAAACAGTAGGAAAAATTAGAGAAATATTCTGCCCCCCCCCCCAAGCTATGTGAAAGGCCGCAAAAGTATAACAGAAGACCTTAAGTGGCGCTTGAATTTAAACTTGTATTTGAGCCTCATAGATGCGGAGTATAACAACAAATTCATGACATATAGAAAGGATATCAAAACGGCTCATGTCCCTTAAGATCATGGAAATCACATACATACATACACAATTGGTCATTACAATCCTTCAGTCAGTATTACGACATAGCTTCACACACCACTTATGTTGTGTGCGTTAATTTTTTATACATGAGTGTCGGGGCCTACAGTTCAAAGGCGACTACGAATGACAGATTTTTTGAGAAACTTTTTCATGGCAATTTTATTAACTCTCAGCATTTTTGCCAGAGAGGAAGTCACCGAAGAAATATATTTTTGATTTGGTTTCTGACTTCAGGTTTGAACCGTAGCCTCACGTCTAATAAGCCAACATACTATCTACCAGAGGTCAGCAATAAGTATTCAAAACGATTAGTAGATTCGAACCATACTTATAATTTCTGATACTTATACGCATTCATACTTATTTTAATGTCATACTCATACTACTCATATTCAAAGTTTGAAGTACTCATCGTACTCATACTTAACAATACGCATGATGTTGTTGATTTCCACTCTCCTTTACACAACATTTACAAGAATCACAAAATAAGTATGATTCGCGTACGAACACTACATACTCACAAGAAGGTTGTTTGTTTGCTCTGCTTGCTGTCTATTTCCTTTTTGTTTATGTGTCTTTCTTCTTTTTTTGTAAATGCAACAACAATTAAGACTGTAAATTTTGATGAATGATTCGAATCCTTCGCATCATTTATGAGTATTATAAGTATTTTTCTAAATTTATGACTCTCAATGAGTAGGCGTATGAATCAAACATATTTCGAATGTGATGAGTTTGATGTCCACGTTGTACTCATACTCATTGCAACTTGTAGTTAAAAATCAATGTTGTACTGAGTACGAATGAATCAGAGTAGTTGAATTTCAATACTGTTGACTCACTCATACTCAAAATTTCATGAGTACTTATGAGTAGCGAAAAAGCGATTCATTGCTGATCTCTGCTATCTACTAGACTACGGCGATTACCATTACGAAGTGTTAACTAAGTTTATAAGAGGTGAAATGCACTCTAAGCACGATATACGCTGTAGACTTCTAAAAAAGTTATGCCAAGGCAATGTTCACAAAGAATGCCATGCAACGAACTAATGACTCTGAGCCATTTTTGAAGCTGTTCCACCATAAAATATACGAATTTATTCTTCGATGTATGACAATGGAGGCAATTGAGGTCCATAATTTTATCCCAGAAACAGAACAAACACAATCTGAGTGGGTTGTAATTGAAGAAGCAACTCCTAAGTGTACAAATATACAATAATCGGCTGACAAAGTGTGGCATTGGTATTCTGATACCCATGGCCTGTTTTAAAAGGAGAAAAACCATCAGCAGTGGCTGTTACATAACGTTATAAGAATTCGAACTACCATGAGGATTTATTTTACTCTTTGCTATTCGTCTTTAGTTCCGAAGTCGCCGTAGTGTTGGCTTATTAGACGAAAAGCCCGGGTTCATAACCCAGGCCAGACATCAAAAACGAAATAAAAAAAAATATTTCTTCGGCGACTTCCTCTCAGAATATTTCTGGCAAAAATCTGAGAGTAAATAAACCTGCCATGAAGAAGTTTCTCAAAAATCTGTCTGTTGGTCCCGCTACTCATGTATAAAATTAACGCACACAACATGAGTGGTGTCAGAAGCTAGGCCGTAACCCTGACTAAGGGTTGCAATGGCCAATTATGTATATATGTATGCGTCTTTAACTAAGTGAATAAACTTGTTTATCCTGCATATTTAGACCTCAGTTAGAAGCTTTAGTTTTACAATATTTCCACCATTAGACAAATTATTGCATTCGTATTTCGGTTTATTCCTTGTTCCAATATCACCCTAAGTTTTAGAAGAATTTTATAAAAAATTTCTGATCAAATACTGGATTTAAATTCTCCATTCCGAATCGTAATTATTGCACAATTAAAAATTTATTGTAATTGGGATGTTTAATTGCATAGAATTTAAGCTTGAATATTTAAAGGATACGCTTACAAATTGAGAGTGTAGCTATTTAATGTTTTACAGCATTACTGTTAAGAGTCTTATCCTTTAATACATACATCTAAGCCACTCAAGTGGAAACTCCCCCTCATATAAATGCACATACACACACACACAAACTCACTTTCATACATACACTTAAATACAAGGTTATTTTCTTTGGAAAAAAAATCACAAACATTCCTAAACTACTTAAAGTGTATGAAACAAGTACAGAGAAAGCGAGAGGGCGACAAAGGCAGAGTGAAAGTAATGTAAAGAATTTCAGAGAGAGGAAGAGAGTATAAAAAGTATTTTGAATGTGGGTGTTATTTTCTCTTTTTTATTTGGTAAAAACATATAAATTTTGATGGAAGTATTTGTGTGTATATGTGTGTATATGTATGAGGGTATCTGTGTATGTGTGTTTAAAAGAGAAATATTTATATAAAAAGGAAACAAAACCATAAAAAATAAACGTTATAGTGTATAACATTGGATCATTATAGGTCTGGCCGAAATTATTGAGGGAAAGAAAGAAAACAAAACAAAACAACAACAACAAAAAATAGACCATAAACACAACAACAAAAACAAAACGAAAAATATATAAGTCAACGTTCTGTTAAAGTGTTGAACAAGAAAAGTTAAATGTAAGCATTTGACATTTTAAGAGCGATGGGTTCGTTTAGATACGCTAATGGAAACATTTGCTTTATGACTATATTTACAACTAACTGTAGAAGTTTGGGTTTGTGTCTGTGTTTGTGTGTGTGATGTGTGATGTGTAAATGTATGTGTAAATATACACTTTTGATATCCTTTTGTTTGTGCTTATAATTCTTTTGTTTTGTACTTGGCTTTTGCTTTCATTTCTTTTTTGTTGTTTTCTTCATTTATGGTGTTGCTTTTTGTTGCTCTAAAAAACAAATACAATGAAATAATTCAAGTTAAAAGAAAATATAATAGAAAACAACAACAACAAAATGTTTAAACAAAAGCACAACAAATACTTGCAAAGAAATGAACAATTTCTTAGAAACTCTTTTTTATTTTTCTGTTTTTTTTTTCTTTTGTACGAGACATAAAAATATAAATAATAAATAGGGGGGAAACCAACAACAGCAATAACAATTTATGGCAAGGTCGATAACTATTAGGGGTTAGTAATTGAAAAAAAGTCGCCGTGGTGTAGTAGGTAGTGTGTTGGCTTACTATTCGTAAAGCCCGGGTTCGTATCCCAGGTCAGACATCAAAAATGAAATATAAAAAAAAAAAATATTTCTTCGGCGACTTCCTCTCAGCAGATTTCTGGCAAAAACTCTGAGAGTAATAAACCTGCCATGAAAAGTTTCTCAAAAATTCTGTCGTTCGGAGTCGACGTTAAATTGTAGGTCCCGCCACTCACGTATAAAATTAACGCACACAACATGAGTGGTGTGAGAAGCTAGGCCGTAATCCTGACTGAAGGGTTGTAATGGCCAATTATGTATGTATGTAATTGAAAAAAAAAAAAAAAATAAATTTGTACTTTGAAGGAAGAGTTCTTATTACATACATACATAATTGGTCATTACAACCCTTTAGTCAGGATTACAACCTAACTTCTCACACCACTGATGTTGTGTACGTTAATTTTACACATGAATGGCGGAATCTACAGTTTAAAGTCGACAGCGAACGACAGATTTTTGAGAAACTTTTCATGGCAATTTTATTTACTCTCAGAGTTTTTGCCAGAAATCTGTTGAGAGGAAGTCGCCAAAGAAATAGTTTTCATATTTCGTTTAGTTGGAGATGCCTGACTTAAGATGTGAACCAAGGCCTCACGTCTAATAAGCCAACATACTACCTACTAGACCACGGCGGCTTCTGAGTCATGGTCATATTAATTTCTATTCCTTAAGCATTGTGGTGTAGTGCTTATAATCCTCGGCAACAATTTCGATAAATAATGTTTTAAAACGTAAAGGATATGAACAATTTTCATCAGGGGTTCCTGATTATTTCAAATTAAATTTTTTAATCCTTTCTAAATAATTCATTCCCTGTCGTGAGAAGGACCTGATTATTCCCCACCACTTCTTACGAATGGGTAGTACCACAGCAAATATACCTACGTTTATTTAGATATCAGGACCTGGAGCTAAAAACAGGGAAATAATAAGAGAATGGAATAAACTTTGTGACAGCCTAGTGTCTTCAAACCATAGAGGAGAAAAAAGGAGAATTGATGTGATGTTAAAACAGGATGGTGCAATTTGCCACACATCTCATGATACAGTCGATTTATTGACAATACCAGTAGACATACTGGGGGATGAGATGAGGCGGATATACTTTCGCCATCTCGAGTTTCCAGGACAAACTGCAGCTATAAAGGCGGAGGAACGAAGGACTTCCATGCACAAATGTCAGTAACGATGGGAGAATGGTTTAAAGGGGAGATGGACATTTCACCTTGTCCCTGATGTAACCCTTTGGACGGAGAACTAACATTGCGAGCTGAACTACTACGTGACCCAGTTCCTAACTGGTCATGGGTGCTTCAGGAAATATCTGCACAGATTTGGGCATGATAGTTCCCCTTTATGCTCAAACTGTGTATATGAGGAGGAAGACGCGGAGCATATTCTAACATACTGCCCCAGATTTAGATGGCCCGGGGAAACGAGTTCCGGACCAACTCGGCTTATGGAGGAGGCGTTGAAATCTAGGATTCTATGGAGTCAATACAGTCAGAGAATGGCTGAAGTTATGATAGAACTCCGAAGGCTGGAGGAACGGAGGCGAAATTTAACTTAGTGTGACCAAGCTTTAAAGATAACCAGCCCTCAGCGAAGTAATACCTTACGGCAGCCCCGCGGTGGGAGAGTGGTTGAAGTGTGTAGGGGTGGGTTTAGTACGTAGGCACCATTGATGGTGAATCGTGCACCCTTTTGTTGGAACAAAAGTGTCTTTCGAAGATTCCCACCTCCGGCTTAAGACAAAAAAAAAGTCGATTTATTGCGTCAAACGTTTGATGGCGGTTTAATTAGCCGAAATGGTGATATCAACTGTGATTTGAAACCGTTGTTCTATTTTCTGTGGGACGTCATTAAGATAACAAACCAGAGGCAATTTAGCATCTAAAAGTCAACATTCGCGATGCCATTGTAGAGTTACAACCCCATACACTCGAAAAAGTGCACCGAAATTAGTCCAATCGAATGACGTACTGATTGGTTTTTTTTTCGCCGCGTACAAATTAACGGCAGCTGTAACTGGACAGCTGAGAATGTCTAACTGTTTTTATAGTTTTGTTCTGTAGGATTTTGAAAGTCATCATGAATCGTTTAACGCCAGAACAACTTTTTCAAATTACGAAAATTTAATTTGAAATGATTAAATCTGTTTACGAGGATCGTAGAGCAGCTCGTCCGTATTACAGTCCACCTAACTGGTATAGTGACTAAGTAGTTCGCGCAATTATCGACTGTTTTCACAATCATTTTACTTCTATCGATTCATATCCATCAACAATATAAAGAAGCGCAATGTCTTGAAGTAGACGCCAAAATGTCGTCGTTGACAATTTTTCGTTTATCCTCCAACAGCTTGGATTATTTTACGTAAGCAAAACTTTTAAAGACATGCCTTGAGGCTTTAACGATTTACCCTTACGTCTACTAAAGCCGGCCGTTGGGTCTGGTTTAAAAGTAGACGGCATCAATGCTTTCGAAATGGCTGCCGTTACGTTAAATGTCGAGCGGTATTTTTGTGTTCAAAATTTTATAACGCCACTAGGTTCCAACAGGACGGTACATATTTGCTAAACAGAGCACTGCATCATCGATTTACTGTTCCCTGGAATTTAAGTTGTTAAGTGCTGGACATTCAACACCAAAAATTTTAAAATAATTTAAAGAATTATGATTACATGAAGGCCTTTCACTTTTTTACACCCCTAATATGCAGACAGAAAACCATAATAAATGTAAGCAGCGGAGCACAATCGCACACATAAAATTCAAATAATAAAACATAAGAAATTGTGGGTTTTTGTTTAGAAATTGAAAAATTAGGTTAAGAATTCCTCTTTTGGTTTTCTAATAATTTTCTTCTCTCACTGCAATGGTTTTATCGTTTACACAAATCCTTCATTCTCACTTTCTTTGTTTACACGAGCAATTGTATATGTATGTGTATGTGTGTGGATTTATGTTTGTATTTGTATTTGTATTTGTATTTATTTTCTAAAGGGTTAACAAATGTTACCAACATAAATCTTGATCAACAGAGAGAAAGAGAGAAAGAGAAAGCAAATAAAATTAAACCACACCAATGAAAGAGAGAGAGTGAGAGAGGATACAACAGCAAATTGGGTTACATGAAATTCTCAAATTTAAATTATAGATTCATGCAATTCGTAATGAATTTGGAAAAGTTTTATTAAAACACCTCTCGTTACACTAAAGGTGAAAACTGTATTCCACTACAGAAAACTTGGAAGCTTTAACAGAAAATAATTTATTCCATTAAATTACAAGAACCGTTATATTGAGGGTATACTCGTGGCAATAGTAATTTTGGTAATAACGGTATACTCGTTACAATATCTAATTATACACTATTGGTTTGTACGTCGTTGCTTTACTCGTAAGGAAGTTAAAATTAAGGAATTCATATTTTTAGGTTATGATTTTATGTCTTTGTTTTTTGATGAACTTTTGTCGCGGTTTGATTTTATATGCCAGAATTTATTATGGTAATCAAAAATATGCACAGGTGTTGGTGTTCATATGGTTATATTTGATATGCATGATTGCTTGTGAACAATTAGTTAAGGCAGTAGAATGAAGATTTTTAGAATTCGTAAAAAAAATAAATTAAATTCGAAATAATAGGAGTTGAAGGAAGTGAAGGAAGTGAAGGAGGTTCATTTAATGTTTTTCCTTTAGTTCCTTTAAGAAGTACAAGTATAGTTAAAGTAACTACGAAATTTTAGGACATTGGTATTCCATATTGTACAAAATCTTGTAAAAATTTTCAAGAAAAATCAATTTTTTTGAATTCAATTTTCTCTAGTTCCAAAATTATCCCAGCCATCTCAATATTGCGGTTGGAAAGACGACCAGCGGTACTCTTTTAGAAGTTCCTATTTCCTACATACATACATGCAAAAAGTGATACAATTATAAATTATTACCTCTGTTAAGCATTTAACATTGCTCTGTTAACAGGAAAATTTGCTCTGTTAACACCAAAATCTCTTGTGTTTATTTATTTATTTTTTTGGTTTGTGTCTTGGGTTTTCAAATTTCAATTTTTATTCAAACAGCTTGAAACCTATGCATCCCAAAAGCAAACTCACGAATATTAATCTAGGAATAGATAGTAACGAATTATTACTGTAACCTAAATACATCCTGAATTTTGTCAGGACAACAGTATTGGGGGGAGACATTTGATTACATCTACCTGCTCAGCTCAACTGGCTCGTCGCAACAATAAGTGCCTCCATTTCTTTTTATAAAAATCAACGCACAGATAACATTGAGAAGAGTACAGTTAGTGCGAAACCGACCAATAACTTCATATATTCTAGGCCGATCTAGAAGTCGCCGTAGTCTAGTAGGTAGTGTGTTGGCTTATTAGACGTATGGCCACGGTTCAAACCCCAAGTCAGACATAAAAACGAAATATGAAAAAATATTTCTTCAGCGACTTCCTCTCAGCAGATTTCTGGGAAAAACTCTGAGAGCAAATAAAATCGCCATGAAAAGTTTCTTAAAAATCTGTTGTTCGGAGTCGACTTTAAACTGTAGGTCCCGCCACTGATTAATAAAATTAACACACACAACATGAGTGATGTGAGAAGCTAGGCCGTAATCCTGACTGAAATGTTGTAATGGCCAATTATGTATGTATACATATGTACATATGTACTCTAGGACTCTTATGGACTGTAAATTGGAGAAGTCTCGCATGAACTTCATTTATTTTTTTAAAGTAAATTTCTACAAATTGGAAGCGCTCTTCTGGCGTCAAACGATCCATAACGTCTTGCCATATCATACAGAACAGAAATATCAACACAGTTTGACATTTTCAGCTGAGCAAACCATAGTTATCAATATCGAAAATATGTATGTAAATCCCAGTTCAGATTCCGAATATTCAGGGAATCCATGTAGTTCTCTACATTCGATGAAATCGGAAGGCTTCTATTACACAGGACAAATTTACGATGATATTAAACAAATGTATGAATTCAGCAACTACACAGGAAGCCGTATTATTCCTTCATAGCAGGTTAGGTTAGGTTAGAGGACGTGTACTTGTCAGACAAGTACAGTACCCGGAAGTCGAATTACCACATTGTACAACGTCCTAGTTTCCCACACCACTTATGTTGTGTGTGTTAATTTTATACATGAGTGGTGGGACCTACAGTTTAAAGTCGACTCCGAACGACAGATTTTTGAGAAACTTTTTAATGGCAATTTTATATACTCTCAGAGTTTTTGCCGGAAATCTGCTGAGAGGTAGTCGGCGAAGAAATACTTTTTGTATTTTGTCTTGATGCCTGACCTGGGGCTTGAACCTTGGTTTTACGTGTAATAAGCCAACACACTACCTACTAGACTACGGCGACTTCTTTTTTCATAGTAAATTTCGGTTATTAAGTATTTGGTGGATGGTGAATTGAAAAGTTTCCTCCGTTTGGCCGCAGTCCAGAATTCAGTGTGTTATCTAATTAGACGAGAATCCTTAGTTCAAACAACACCTCAGACATCTCGAACAAAAAGGTAATCTGAAAAAAGTATTTCTTTTGGCGACTCTCAACAGTATAAGTAAAGTAGAGTAGAAATAGTGTAGAAGTAAATAAAATTGCTATGAAAAGTTTCTGTTTCTGAAATCTGTCTTCCAAAGTCGACAATTGCGTTGCTCATGTATAAAATTAACACACAGTACATGGATTGCATGTAATCGAATTTCGTTAACTGGGGACTGTAAAAATCTGCATTTTCTATTTTTTTTTTTGAGACCAATACATGGAATACATGGAAAATACTTTATATGAGAAAGGAAATAGGGATTAGTGTGCGACATTTCTTTTGTTTTTGTAATACGCAATAATAATTCTCACTTTCTTCTTTCTACTGTAGTTAATTATATAATGACAGACTAGCAATCAGACAATCACAAACGCTCAGAATCGCACCCACATCATCGGCAATTGAAATTCTTCACACTACCAACTAGATCGTCAAGGTAATCAGTAGCTCTTTTATAGGCATCTATTCTAACTTTGCCATCAACTGTGAAGATTAATGTAATGTAATGACTCCTATTCATGCTGTGATTGTGTTGAAATACATAGGAGATTATTTTTATTAGAAAGGAAAGAGGATGTAGTGTGCTTTACCTACCTTCGTCCGTGATTAATGTAATCAGCTTGCTTGCCACCCATGCCTACCTTTTCTATAATACAGCATTAATTTTGCAAGTAGAAAACTTATTTTACAATTTCATGATTTTAATAAAGTTTAATATATCACTTTTAAAATAAGTGATAGGGCTGCTTGATACCATTTGTATTACAAGAGATATTTCTTATAAATCCCTTGTTATGAGAGAGTTTTCTTTTTTTTTAAGAAATGTTAAATGGTGTCGCTGTCATAATAGGAACTGCGGCAGTAGCTGAAATCAACAGACAATGAAGAAAACAGACGTATTAAACAAAAACATACCTCATTTCATTATGTATAGTTAAGCACGCCATTTAGTAATTAAGTGTGTGTGTGTGTGAAATTTTGCTTAAATTTTAATATACCTCGTATGTTTAGAATAGTACATATACAGAGGACAGCAAAAGTCTTAGTACTCCAATATAGTTTGACAAAAAAAGTCCCCACCAGCTTAATACTCTTGCATAAACTTTTGAAAGAATTCGATAGCGCTTGCAGTATACACATTCCATGGACGTACAGTGGACAGCAAAAGTCTTAGTACGGCAATACATACATTTTAGCAAAAAATCCCCACCGGCTTAATACTCTTGCACAAAGTTCCGATATGACTTCAAGAGAGTATTTAGGAAATCATTTGAATGAACGGTTACGTAATTGCTAAACCTCAAACTAAAGTCAACCGAAAAACTTGCTGCCATGGTGCCACCAGAAAACACCAAACAAAACTTGTACATTCAATTCCAAATGGGTTAAATGGAGTGCATGACCTTAAGGGATATTCTACTAAATACAAGGAATAACATTTTCATATATTAGGCATTTGAATTTTAAATTTACTCAGGCTTCTCCTTGGGCGCACCTATGGAGTCATCTGAAACTTTCCTTATTTTTCTTTTGTTTTATGAAAAACATTAAAAAATTTTTTGTTTTATAATAAAACAGAAATAAATTAATAAAATAAATATATAAACAAATAAATTTTTATACAAAGTTTTGGTCAAAATTCATGAAATTGCTAAAGTACATATATTGCTGTACTAAGACTTTTGCTGTCCACTGTAATTCTTAAAATATAAATTCCAATCCTTCTTTGTTTAAACTCTTCACATTTTCTTTAACACTGTGTAGTAAGTTTTGAATTCACAAGAGATTAAAATGTATGACTGAATTTACAAAACCTAAGTATTTTTTTAACATTTATTTAAAATTTTAATGGCCTTAAATTCATAAAACGTAATAACATAGAAACTAAGCTTTAACAAATCAATTAAACAACATGAAAAATTTTAAATTCTCTGCAGACGGATATGAGAAACGCACACACAGAAACTTTTATTGTTTCCATGACACTAAAAATTTATGAAAAACATTTAAATTCTCTTATACTAACGAACGAACGAATTAAAACTTTAAATAGTTTCATTTGAAATAAATTCTGTCTGAAATTTTCTATTGTTGTGTTTATGACAATTTTAACATACACAGACATAGTCAAGGTTATCAACACATACACACACACACACATACAGAATAAAACGCCTGAATTTATGCAGTAAAAATAATAACAATTCATATCTACACACCCAAGAGCACGGGTTTCTTCTTTAAATTAATAAACTTGCTTAATACACTCTGTATGTGTGTGTGTGTTAGTATTTGAGTGTATGAGTAGCTGTCTGTTAGAAAGTGTGTTTCTTTTTATTTAGTAGTTGTTGTAACGATTAAAGTGAAAACAAAATAATTAAGAATATAAAGTCATATTTCATGTTTAATAAACAGTAACTAACGCAGAGAGAAGAAAATCACACTCACAGAGAGAGCAAGAAAGAGAACGAAAGTTAAAGAAATTAGTAAGCAAAACCCATTTAGTTTTTTTGCTGGTAGAAAAAAAGAAAAAACACAAGTTTATTTCATAATTAAGTGTTAGTAGTTGTAAGTGGCTGAGTGTGCATGTTTCTTTTATTTTTTTTTATTCTTTTCTTGGCAACATACCATCATTATCATTATCTTTTTGAATAAATTTCTTTACAAGTATGTGTATGTGTATGTGTGTGTGTGTATGTATTTTGTTTAAATTTCTCCCATTTATGTTTATTATAGTTGTTTTGCTACTGTTGTTCATAAATTTTATCGTTGTCGTTGTTGTTGTTGTTGTTGTAAATATGACTTTATTTAAATTATTGTCATTGTCATAATGGGAAATATGAGACACAATAATTTTGATATTTAACAAAACATGACACCAATAAATATGGCGGCCTCCGTTATGTCCCAAATAAATTGTAAAAACAAAAACAAAAACAAAAACAAAAAAGCATAAATATTAAGCAAAACAGAGCATAAGACACACACACAGATAGACGGTAATTTGTGTCCTGTGCTGCTTTAGGTGAAATATTAAGTACGACATTAAATATGTTTTCTGTTACAAAAAAAAATTTTATTTTTTTGAAAAATAATTGCTTCAAGTTGACAACATTGGATATCAAAGACCAAATTGAAGGCAAGATATACTATGTCATGGACTTTTTATAACCGTTAGGGTTTGAAGTCTTAAAAATTAGAAAAAAGGAAAGTGAATGAAATATTTATTTGGGGTGATAAATTAGTACCTTGTAACGACCATTTTATGTAAATGCTATCCGCGGCTTCATCGCTAGTCATTCCGTAAGCCCCCAATTCTTCCAAAATTCAAGCCGCCTTCTAATGCGAATGGCAATGTTAGATTTCAGGTCTTATGATATTGATAGGCTTGTCTTTACATACGAGAAATTTAACGCATCTCCACAAAACATAGTCCAGTGTAGTTAGAACGCATGAAATCACGAACAATCCAGGTCTAACTCCGAGAGAACTCTAATAAATTTTCCTTGCGAATTTCGAGGTCAAATTTAAAGCCTACAGCTTGTGATTTTTGAACTTTATTAGCTGATCTAGGCGTTCCCCTTATAACATTTAAAAATCAGCAGAAATCATTTCTTTCTTTTCATTGGAGGCGCAGTGCATCTCACAGTAGGAAATGTGTTAATTTTTTCAAGGAAGAAATGCAAAACCTATACATACATAAGTCGCTGTAGTCTAGTAGGTAGTGTGTTGTATTATTAGACGTAAGGCCACGGTTCAAACCCCAGGTCTGAAATCAAAATGAAATCCGAAAAAATATTTCTTCGGCAACTTTCTCCTTGCAGATTTCTGGCAAAAACTCTGAGAGTAAATAAAATTGCCATGAATATATAAAAAAAAACGGAGTCGACTGTATGTATGTATACTATGTATGTATATATAACTAGTCGTTACAATCCTTCAGTTAGGATTATGACATATCTTCTCTAACCACTTATGTGTGTGTGTTAATTTTATACATGAGTAGTGGAATCTACAGTTTTAAGTCGCTTCCGAACGACAGATTTGTAAGAAACATTTTCATGGCAATTTTTTTTGCCAGTAATCTGTTGAGCCTTGGTCTTGGATACCTTGCTAACGACTTCTGCAGAAGCTGCAGAGATGAGGAGGAAGAGGAGACTGTCCCTCATCTGCTGGCTCTTTGCCAAAGGAGAAGGAAGTACTTGGGTACTTACTACATGGACGATCTGGAGGATTGATTGTCAAGGATTGACATTGGCAGCCTGAATCGCTTCATCAGGAGCTCCGAGTGGTTTCGAGACTAGGGGATAACGAATAACTGTGGTAGCACAATGGGCCCAATGCGGCCTAAGTGAGTCCATCCAAAAATTTTTCTTGTATGGGCAGCCACCTCTACCTACCTACCTACCTAATCTGTTGAACCGTTGTTGAAGTCGTTGACGAAATATTTTTTAATATTTCGTTTTGTTGATGTCTGACGCGGTGTTTAAACACAGGCCTCACGCTTAATAAGCCAACACACTACCTACTGGATTACAACGACTTCTAGTCGTATTCTCATGACAGCTATGATTGACCATTACAATCAAGCCAGGTCTACACTGACAGGTTTCTACGAATTTTTAAAATATTTCTAATAAGTACAGCCTTCCTACCGTTAAAGGTTTGAGATTTAAGTTACTGAGGTCAAGAGATGCTTTTAACTGTAAATCACTCTTAATGATATTGCTGAAGCATTTAATACTAGGTTTCAGAGAAGTTGAAGTATACCAAATGCACTTGTTAGGTCTGTACAGGCCGTGGATGACCACCTGATTTGTTTTGCTGAATGTTCAACGAGTAGTAGACAGGCGCCTTGAAATAATGACGAATAGTCAAAGCGTTATCATTCAAAATTGTCAGTACATAACATTATTGGTCATTACAACACTTCAACCAGGATTACGACCTAGCTTCTCACACCACCTATGTTGTATTTGTGAATTTTATACATGCGTGGCAGTACCTACAGTTTAAGGTCCATTGCGAACAACAGATTTTGGGAAACTCTTAATGTTATTACCAGCAGACTGCTGGGAGGAAGTTTATGAAGAAATATTTTTCAATATTTCAGTTTGTTGAATATTTTGAGACCTCTGGTTTGAACATGAGCAAAACACACTATCCACTAGACTACCGTGTAAATACTCTAGCTTGAGAACAGTTTGCCCCTCTCTGCATCTACGCCCCTCTCTACATTTTCGAGTGTGTTTTTGCAAAATAATCTTTCTTCTGCTCAGAAAGATTCTCTCCCCTCCTGATATACGTATCTATCTGCTCATTGTTCTGAATTCCCCTACGATCAGGCAGCAAGCAATCTATCTGATGGAGTTTACCCAGATAGCTTAACCGTAGATCGATCTTTGTATTAAAAATGATACATTTCAATTTTTGAGACGATATAACTTTAATTCAGAAAAAGTTAGATGTTTGATCTTTTTATAATTCGTTAGTATGGTTATCGCCATTATTTTAAATCAAATAAAAAAAAGAAAATTTCAAAAACTTTATAATTCTGGCTTATGTATCATTTTTGATACACACGACTTTCCTAGGGATTCTTACGTGTTGTGTTTGAAATTTTTTGAAATTATCAAAGATTTTGTGAAGTTTTATCGTAAATAATACAATATTTATGGTTTTTGAGAAAGAATTGAAAGTTAACGAATTGAACGACGAAAGTGAAAAGGTTGAATTTTCTATTCTTGATATGTTCTTGATATTGATTGAAGTAGTCGTAGTCTAGTATGTAGCGTGTTACCTTATTAGACGTCAGACCAAGGTTCAAACATCAGGTCAAACATTTCCAATTTATAACGAAAGGTTATAATAACCGATTATATATTAATATGTAATATTCCTGCTGCTAAAGACGAAGCAAATAGAAGCTCGTCTTATGAACTGAATGAAGTATTGGCAGCAACAAACATGACAACTGGATGTTTATCGCTAAAGATGGTACTGCTTGGAACAGAACAAATTGCCTTTAGTAGTTTGGGATAAAAAAATATTACCAATTTTCACGCAGATTGCTAGCAGCTGTTTCCTGAAATTTTGTGGAGTCTTTCTTACTGCTCTTCTCATATTTATCTCACGTGACAGACAAACGTTAGAAAACTGTGTTTCGTCCCATGTTTTATTACAGATGATAATATTTCGGTCAACTACGTATATACGTATGAGATAACAGAATCATTGGCTTTGATAATCATATACTTTCACCTATTACGCCTTTTCGTAAAATGAGCTGAAAGTCTTCCAGTTTTAATAATCTTGATTAAAACTTGATTAAAATTTTTTTTTCTAAAAAAACAAAAAAAAAATAAATTTATCCCAATTTTTTGTTAGAAAATTTTAACCATTTTCATAAAACTTTTATCACACAACTTGTAGTTTTATGCAAGAAATAATACTGTATAAATAGTTTTGTATTAGCTATCATACTTTCAGAGCAGCCCATATATCCTTTTTTTAAGATTTTTAAAAATTTAATTTTTGTACGCCTACAAGATAAGAAAATTAAAGAAAATATATTTAAATAATGATGCTTATGTGTTTATGTTCCTTTTTGGTTTATTTTCATCTCAAATAAAATTTTTTTTTAATTTTTTTTTTAGTTTTATTGTGAAAAATGAAAATTATCTTCAGCGATTTTAATTGAAATTTGATACTTAATGATGGAATACTTAAAGTAATCGTTAGGGAAATTAATTTAAGGATATTTGTATAAATCAAGTTTCATAAAGAGATTTACGGAGTAATGCTTGGTATTGGTTTATGTTTTCTCTCCTTTTGTATTTGCTTTATTATTACCTTTTCAACTCATATTTAATTTTGTCGCTGTAGATTAGTAACTAATTAAATTTGATGGTCGTTATAAATTTCATGGTCCACCGAAGTTGAATTGGCAGTTTTAGAATCAAGTACATGCTACGTGCGTAGCAACTACTTACAGCAGTATTTCGGGAAACCAGTATCCGGGAAACCAAAGAGGAATCAAAGAGACATAATCGATGTTCTATTGCAACAGGAAACTTTTTTACCTCACATGAGGTTGACAACGAATATTTCTAACGAATCACAAGAATGGTTTGTACCATTAGGTTTCAGCCAGCCTTCAACTGAGAGGGTTACTGATACGAGTGACAATAAGTTGTCCTATCTAAGCAATTACATACATACATAATTGGTCATTACAACCCTTCAGTCAGGATTACGACCTAGTTTCTCACACCACATATGTTGTGTGTGTTAATTGTATACATGAGTTGCGGGCCCTACAGTTTAAAGTCGACTCCGAACGACAGATTTTTGAGAAACTTTTCAATGCAATTTTATTTACTCTCAGAGTTTTTGCCAGAAATCTGCTGAGAGGAAGTCGCCGAAAAAATACTTTTTGTATTTTATTTTGATGTTTGGCCTGAGGCTAGAACCCTGTCTTTTCGTCTAATAAGCCAACACACTACCTGCTAGACCACTGCGACTTCATCTAAGCAATTGGAAACTTATAAATCGCCACAAAGCAGGATGCTAGACGTCAAATTATTACCATTTTTATTTAAAAAACCATGCCAATGTACATCATGTCAAAATTTTTTGTCAATAATGGTGACAATTCCATGTACTACAAGTATGTATCAAAAGTGATACATAAGCTAGAATTGTGAAGTTTTTTTAAGGCTCGACCACATAACCGGTTACTGAGTGTTATCTGCTTGGATCTGAGACCTCCCTTGTGTCTCAGGATGGCTCCGCACTTAAAAGAGTATGTGGCTGGCATATTGCTTAGTTTCGTTCTTTGTCTTAAGATTTCTAGAATTTTTTTGCACGCAATTTTAGTCCATTGTACTGTAGTAACCTTGATTCACACAAAACAAAGAGGGAAAAAAATTAAATCCAAATTCTTTTTTTATTGCATTTCATATTCCTACAGTACTTTTCATTGAAACTAGAGCAGCGAAATAAAATTAGAAAATTTTTGTTTTGTTTTCAAAACTACAGGAAAAAGGAGAGATAAAAAACTAAAAAAATAAAATATGAAAATAAATAAATTTATTCTACAAAAAGAAGAAAAAAAGAGAAAAGAAATGAAATAAAAATTCAGAATGAAAAATACAGCGAAAAGCACAGTCCAATAAAAGAACTGAGGAATTCAATTTAAAAATAAGGCCAACATAATAAAAAATATGCGCTGATATTTTAAATTAATAATAAATTAGAGAACAAAAACAACAACAACAAACAAAAAAAAAAAACAAAAAAAAAGGAAACGTAGAAAATATAACAGAATGGACAACAACGAGCGAACAATTATGTTGGCAAACAGGAAAACCTTTGACAATCAATGTGAAGCAAAAATAAATTTAATAACGAGCGAACAAATTTACAATAACAACAACAAAAAAGTGGACTGTACATAGTCGCAATAATAAAAGAAAAATAAATTAAAAGTTAGAATAAAACGCAAACCAGGAAATAATGTAACGTCAATTGCAAAAGCAAAAGGATGTACGTTGAAGGGTAAATATTGTACGAAAAAGCGTTTGTATTTGTATTTGTGACTCTCTTCCATTCTCTCAATTTCATTTTGTATTGAATTTTTGTGGCATTCACTTGATGAAAAAGTTGACAAGGATGCCCAACACTTTTTGCAAAAAAAAAAGGACATGAGTTGTGTTTGTATTTTTTTTTTCTAAATTAATTGCACAAAGACTAGGAATTCAAACACATTAAAGGTTCGAGTAATTACGAAACATTTTTAACAGAGTCACGGCTAGGTTTTCTTGCCATTTTTATTAATTTTTAAAGTAATTTACAAGGATCTGGAATTAATTTTTTTTAAATTTTAAATCTCTTTTAAATTTCAAAAAATAAAAAAATCTTGACATTCCCAACAAACTGTAAAAACGCTTAAAAATTCTGGAAAGAAAAAACTACGCACAAGTATGTAGTTGTAGTTGAAAGTGACTTGGCATATTGTGGTTTTTCTTTCACTGTCTATAACTTGAAATACCAGTGGCCACTAAGGACAACAAATTCCCAAACTATCCATAAACTGTCAGCGGTTATAAAAGCACGACAAAAAAGGCAAACAAACGTGGTTGGACATGGCAAGGCACAGTCAGCAAAACAGAAATGCAGAAAAAAAAGAAATGAAAATTCCTTTAATAAGAACAAATTGAAAGACAAATCCCTACAAAACTAAAAACTAAAACGTTAACTTTCAAACCAGGAAAAAATTCCTTTAACACAGCAATAGAAATGAAAAGAAAAAAACAATAACAAAAAACAAATGACAACCATAAAAACTCCCTTACACAGCATGAAAGTTTTAAAAAGAAAAATTTCAAAGTCCCTGTTAGAAATGTGAGAAAAAAAATCAAAGTAAATATCATGTTCCATACATTAACCCTTTGTCTTGATATCATGCCTAAAAGGTTCACAATTCCTTCATCTTTAGAGTACAGCTTTATTATTGAAATAGGACTCCAATGCAAACACCTTGGAATAAAGCGGCTTCTGAAATTATGACATTGTATATAAGCATTTATACAGGCTTGGTTAAGGAAGTCGGGTTTGATTAGGGGTTTGAGTTACGGGTGATTTTGATTTCTACTTCACTGACATATAGTTTCAATAAGATGATGCCACTTGCCACGTAGGACCTTATACCGTGAAGCTATTCAAAGGTGAGTTTGGAGAGCAGTTCATCTAGATTGCCAAGATCATACAAATTGTTCCCACTAAATTGTATAGCAAATATATGAATTCAGCCTTCAGATGACTTTGGGCAAAGTTCAGAGGTATTAAAAGGTACTTTTCAATCTCCAACATACATACATAATTCGTCATTACAACCCTTCAGTCAGGATTACGACCTAGTTTCTCACACCACTTATGTTGTGTGTGTAATTTTATACATGAGTGGCGGGACCTACAGTTTAAAGTCGACTCCGAACTACAGATTTTTGAGAAACTTTTTCATGGCAGGTTTATTTACTTTCAGAGTTTTTGCCAGAAATCTACTGAGAGGAAGACGTCGAAGAAATTTTTGTATTTTATTTTGATGTCTGGCCTGGGGATCGAACCCTGGCTTTTCGTCTAATAAGCCAACACACTACCTAATAGACCACGGCGACCTTCAATCTCCAACTCAGATTCTTATTTTGATCCACAATCCACAGCCTTTAACTTCTAATTCTATCTACTCGTTTGCAGTGATAGTAATACCAGTCATTTATATTCGTTTGAACGTTGATCGAGGTCTTTGGAAATTGCCTCGAAAGGGCTAATATGAACGACTAACTCATATGAGCCCTTTGGGCATGAAAATATGAATGTTATGTTCGCTGGAATCAGCATATATTTCAAGTGCAAGAATTACTTCAGTTCATCTGTTTTCCTTGCTGCTTTAACTACATACATACGATCGATAATGGAATACAACACTCATGTATGGGCCTGTACTGCGAAGTTTGTTATGAGACTTCTCGAACAGGGTACAGGAAAGGACGAATGTTCATACGAGTATATGGGCCGGTACTGCGAAGTTTATTATGCGACTTTTCGACCAGGGTACAGGAAGGGACGAATGCGCCTTTTAACGGCGGTAGAGAATTCAAATCTGTTGATTGTTCATTGAAGCTCCGTTGCAATTTGGCTGGTGTTTCACTGTTCTGTAGCTACTTCAACGCGGTGTCCTTCCTAAGATCACATATTTGATGTACAACACATTCGTTTATAGTCGATTAGCTAGTGAAATGCGCTATGCTTTGCAGTGAGAAATGTAAGTCAATGATTATAAACTTCTATGGGTCTGAGTAGATGATCTGGCTAGTAGATCATGCGATTTGACTCCGTTCTCATAGCCAATATAACGCGTGCCATAATTTACATTCAAATGTCTTGGAAAATTAGCGATTTCGGATGTGCTCTATCCAGAGAAACCACGTTGGATATTTCAACGATGTTATACGAGTATTACACACAAAATGGCATTCATAGGTCTTTATTTATAAGTGCCTAACAAATTCAGGGAACACATTCCGGTTTGTTTTTCCATTGCAAACAGCTGAACTTCTTTTTCTACAACTTCCCTGTGGACTCTATTTTAACATTGTTGTCCCTTCGTACAGTACATGCAAGCCACGGTTATTTTTGTTGTTTTATTTTTTATTGGAGGGTTTTTTGCGAGCGATATCCCTTGTTTCACGGTCATACAGGAGCATTAATATAACATTTGTGTTAAAACTATAGTCGCCATAGTCTAGTTAGCAGTTACTTAGTTCACTTATTATATAATAAATAATGAATAAATATTTTTTCGGCGACTTCCCTTCAGCAGTACAAATGTTTAATTTAACAGGCATAGACAGAGGCGACGTTTTCCAGTTGGTTGAAAAATACTGAAGTCGCCGTAGTCTAGTAGGTACTGTGTTGGCTTATTAGACGTAAAGCCCTGGTTTGTATTCCAGCTCAGATATCAAAACGAAATACGAAAAAAATATTTCTTCGGCGGCTTCCTTTCAGCCGATTTCTAGCAAAAACTCTTGAAGCAAATAAAATCGCCATGAAAAGTTCCTCAAAAATGTGTCGTTCGGAGTCGACTTTAAACTGTAGGCCCCATGACTCATGTATAAAAATTAACGCATACAACATTGAGTGGTGTGAGAAACTAGGCCATAGATTTGACTGAAGGGTTGTAATGGCCAATTATGTATGTATGTACGTGTATAAAAATACTGATGCTCTGCCAAATCATATTGTATTCGGCATGCGTTTGACCCGCAGCATTTTCATATAATGAAGCCAAGGTTACAAAATTTGTTGACGTGTTCTATTGGAAGGTTGACTAAATAGGTCAGCGCTAGATGTATTCACGATCATTGCTTTTTTTTATTTATTTCTTCTCCTCTTTTTATTTATAACCTTCGTTGTGAAGGTTTAATGCAAGATTGGATAGGTCAGACAGATAACGTCTGACTTCCTTGAAGTTCCCATGTAAACCCCTTAACATTACCCAGTGGTTTGAAATCTAAACCTGGCTTAGTTATACAAAGGGTTGTATGACGAATTCTTGTCGAACACCATTCTCAAACCAAAATTGAATTGGCTACAGATTTTCCATGTTTCAACCGGCATGTGACTTTCCGTGTAGATGCAGGGGCGGCAGCCTTCGCACATATTGTTCGACTTTCATGCGGAGGCTTTTTATGTGATTCTATGTTATGTATGCTAAGCGGACAATTTCATTGAAAATCAGCAAAAAAATATCATATTCTAGTAAGCCTTTATAAGCTTAAGATGAAGTTTTTTGTTACTTACTATAATGCCATTGGCCAGCTCTATTATTCCGCAACGTTTAGAGAAAATTTACTCATGTTTATAACACAATTCATACTGTCTAGCTATTGATTTTTATATTTCAGTGTATTATGGTAACAATTTATAAATATTTAAGGGTCATTATTAGAACTTGCCGTTAACTAAAGGAAATATTTTAACGGGCAGATAAATTGTTTTTCATTATTATAAGTAGACAATAACGTAGAAGTGGGGGTTAAGTTAATGATGGATGGATGGAGTATGATCCTCCCATCCTAACTTTAACTTTTAAATTTAAATTTATGTTTGAACTTGGCATATTATATACTATTTTTAATATGTCAACTTCAAATGTAAACAAAATGAGCGAACACAACAGAAAAGAGAAGCCCGTCGTTGCCGCTACATTAAAAAAACTTTTTTGATTGAGCAGTTTTATCGACATTGCTCCGGTACTGCCATATTTTTGTAAAAGTTAACTTTATTTTATCATTAGCTTGTAATAACGAAAAAAAGTTAAAGGTAACTTTAAAGTTCACTTTAGTTAAAGATCACTTTAGTTAGAGATCACTTTAGTTAAAGTTAATTTTAAAGTTCACTTTAGACCCAACTTTAACGGTAAGTTGTAGTAATGGCCTTAAGTCTTTTAAGCAATACATGAAAGGGTTAACATTTTAAGAATGTTTTTTATTTTTATATTTCAACAGGACTGAATGCCAAAAACATATTAAAAGGCAAGGCAAGGACAGTGGAAATAGCTGCAAAAACAAACAAAACTTATAAGGAATATAAAATAACAAAATATTGTTTTGTTTTAAGTAGCGGTTGAAAAGTTATTAATAACAAAACTTTAACAACAACAACAACAGCAACAAAAATAAAATTTAAAAACAAAAAATACAAGAAATATTGGAAAACTTAACGAAAATAAAAATCAGCCAAGAAATCATAAAAAAATGGTAAAAAATTCTAAGAAATATGAAAAAAGCTTTCCCCAACTGCTAGCAAATATAACAACTTCAAGTGAAGCTTACAACATAAAACGTCATATACCAGGCCTGGACAAATGCAATACAAAGAATACGAGCAACAAAAATAAAAATAAAAACAAATATTGCAACTTTTCGAAAAGTATTTGCAACATGAAATACAAAAACAATAAAAACAAAAATTGTAGCACTGGTGGTGCTGGTGGTGGTGTTAAGAATAGCAGCAGTAGCTGCAACAGGAGCAGCAACAGAGGCAGCTTTAAATATTTACAAAGTTTAAATTTATTTTATTGTTGTAGTTGTTTCAATAGTCCAAACAACAGTATTGTTTCCTTTATAACAACAACGGGAATAACAACAACGGCAATAACAACAACAATATATTGTTGCATGCAGTATACAAAAATTTGGTGGTGCTGGTGGTGGTCATGGTGTTCTAGATGGTGCACCATACAGCAACAACATTTACAAAAACAGTACAAAATTAAAAGTAAAACTTTAAAGAATTCCATTTGCGATGGTGGTACTATTGCTTCATCGGCTTTAGCCTCAGCCTCCAAAACAACATTGTCGGCTGTTGTGAAACAGAGGAAAGAAAAGAAAACGTTGGATTTTTGTACTTCACTGCAATGGTATTCCTTTTTATGGCTTTTCCTCTCCATATTGGGTAAGTTTTCCTACTTTTTTCCACTTTTTTCCTTTCATTATGTATATACGTATATATATATGTATGTATAATAAATTATATTGTTTCAGTTTCTTTTAAATGTTGTTGTAAAATAAAATAAAAACAACAACAACAATAGAATTGCATAAATTAAAAACACTGGAAAAATACTGAAATGATGAAAATCTAAAAAAAATGATTCGCGTAAAGAAACCCTCTTAACTATGTATGCAAAATGGCAAGAAGAAAACGACTTTATTTTTATAAATTTCAATCTCATAATTTATTTCAGTTTTCTTTCTCTCTGAGACTGAGAGTCTCTCTTTTTCTTGTTGTTAAAAAAAATAACCAATTAATATAACAATAATTAAATTTTTTATTGCATTTACTTGTAATTTGTTATGAAGTAAGAACGCGAAAAACTTGATTAAAACTTTTTTATTGTTCGCCACAGCATAGAAAATTTTTTTGTTTTTTCTTAATATTGACCGTAATCTGCATAATTCAAGAGCTCAGTGTTGTGCTGTATTTAGAACATGAAAATAAATTATATTTCTGCGCATTATATTAGAAATTTAATATTCGTTATACTAAGTATCGCAGTTAGGTAGGTAGGTATAAGTGGCTATCCCCTCCATGGAGTCATGAGCGAACATACTTAGGCCACACACTGGGTCCATTGTGATACCACAGTTCCTCATTTCCCCCTATTCCAGCAATCATTCGGAGCTTCCGATAAAGCGACTCAGACTGCCAATATTTATACACGACATGTAGTAGGCACCCAGGTACCTCTTTCTCCTCCGACTAAGTGCCGGACATGTGCACAATAGGTGAAGAATAGTCTCATCTTCCTCTGCATCTCCACAGCTTCTGCAGAAATCATTTGCAAGGTGTCCAAGACCAATACGCCTCGCATGCGGCCCTATAATGTAATGCCCCATAATAACCCCGATAACAGTGCTGAACCTACTTCTTTGGAGTTTAAGCAGAGTCGCCGTGCGCCTCCTATCCAGCCTCGGCCAGATCTTTTGTGCCGCTCTGCCCTTAACCCAATCAATCAAGATTACGACCTAGCTTCCTACACCACTTATGTTGTGTGTCTTAATTTTATACATGAGTTTTGTAACCTACAGTTTAAAGTCGTTCAGAATCTACAGATTTTTGGGAAACTTTTTCATGACAATTTTTCATTTACTCTCACAGATTTTTGCCAGAAGTCTGCTGAGAGGAAATCGCCACAGAAATATTTTTCGTATTTCGTTTTGTTGCAGATATCTGACCTGGTGTTTGAATAGTGGCCTCGCGTCTAATAAGTCAACACACTTCCTACTAGATTACGGTGTCTTTAGATTCGATTACAGCAGATGCTATTCAAATATACGGCACCGCTTGGAGATAGACTGTGAGTGTCATGTCGTTCATATTAAGTGTTTTTTTGATTGATTGACAATCAAACGAATATGAATGACCGGTATTACTATAGCTGCAAACAAGTACAGAGAAAATTAGAAGCTAGAGGAAGAAGATTGTTGAACAACATTACTTGCATACTTACTTAATATTGGCCATAACAACTCGATTAACGGATTTCGGCCTGCCGCAACACATTCTTCCAGACGCCTCTACATCTTGGGCGCCTACGTCAGTTGGTCACACCAATCGCTGACAGGGCTTCCTCGATTTGGTCCTTCCAACCCTCCTCTTCGCCGACTTCCGCATATCCCCGCATCAAATAGCCGTCCCGGCGGAGCATCTTGCTCCATTCGAATGGCCGAGCCAGCGCAGCCGATGGATATTAATATGCTGTACAACGTCTATGTCGTTGAGGAGCTCTTACAGCTCACTGTTGGATCGGTTGCGGAAATCATTGCCAACTCATACTGGACCGAAGACCTTACGTAGTACTTTTCTCTCGAATACTCTCAAGGCTGCTGCATCAGTACTTAATAGGGTCCATCCCTTTGCGCCATAAAGAAACACGGGTAGGGTGAGCGTCTTGTAGAGTATTAATTTTGTCGTACGAGAGAGAGTAGAACAGCATATAAATTTGAATTGGAAATACAACAATGCATTTTTATACCTGATGACTAAGGTTAGGTTAAGTTAGAGGACATGTACTTGTGAATTAAGACAAGTACAGTACCCGGAGGTCGAATTGACTCATTATACAATGTCCTAGTTTCTCACACCACTTACGTTGTGTGTGTTAATTTTATACATGAGTGGTGGGACCTACAGTCTATAGTCGACTCCGAATGACAGATTTTTTGAAAAACCTTTTCATGGCAATTTTATTTACTCTCAGAGTTTTTGCCAGAAATCTGCTGAGAAGAAGTCGCCGAAGAAATACTTTTTGCATTTTGTCTTGATGTCTGGCCCGGGGTTTGAACCCTGGCTTTACGTCTAAAAAGCCAACACACTACCTACTAGACTACGACGACTTCAAGCTGATGACTACGCTAAGGTTGAAGTCATTTGATGACTGAACCCATATTTTTGCTGAACACTAGAGACCTTAATAGTCTAATGTATTCAAGCTGTATGATCTTTGTAATCTTCCTAAAATATCTTCTGTGACTTATTCTACTTACAATGGACGAAGCTTAAGTTCATCTCTACATAATTAACAGTGCAATCCCTACAGAAGATTATGACCAATTTAGTCATAATAAGCATCCAATATCATCACACTTAAATGTCTCCAAAATACATGCGTCTCTGAATTTATCCACATAATTGAATTATGTTGTATGTATGTACGTCAATTTTTCTAGTTTTAATTACATATGTATTACGAAATCGAAAGAAACATTCGATATGATATGTTGCCATAAATAACTAAAAAAAGAAAAGAAAAACATTTTCCTTTTGAATAATATGGCCAGTAATTATTTAATTATTCTTTAGTTTTTATAGCCAATTTGTTACTTAAGATCCGTCTACATTGGCAGTTATTTTTCTATTTACTTTAAGTACAATTTTATGACTACAAATTGCCAAATTGCACGCTTCTAATGGCCACTTACTGTTAGCAAAACTAGAAACTAACAATTATTGTGAGGGGGAAGGGGGAATAACTAACACCTAAACACTTAAAGACATATGCTTCATTAGAGAGTCAACTAAATGGATAAAACTCTGTATGAAACACACACACTCACTGATATGCATATATGTATGCTCACATATACAAATACAAAAAAAATCTATAAAAATAACAAGAAAATGAAAACAAAACAAATCTTCAACATGCATACACAGTTAAATATACAATAATTGTGAGCGATTTATTAACTCTCTCTCTCTCTCCGTTCTAATGTTCTCTTTGTTTTTATTTTCAATTTCATTTAACTTTATAGGTGTCTGTGTGTTTGGCTGTATTAGTGTTTAAGAGTTTGCTCGTGTATGTTAGTTTTATGGCCCTCACAACAAAATATTTTCTTAATAGCCCCCGAAAAAGGGAAATGAAGAGAACAACAAACAGAATTCGAATTGGAATCAACAGTGAAAGCAAAAACTGAAAAATAACAATTTTTATGTTTATTTCTCCAAAAGAATTTTTATTTTCATTAATTTTTATTGATAATTAATATACGAACATGTGTAGGAAAGGAAAAAGGATGGTGAGAGAGTAAAGGCCATGTATTATTTCTGTATTTATTTTCTTTTTCTCTCTTTTGCCTTTATCAAGCCTTACTTTATGAACATGTTTTGATTTCTATTAAAAGGTTTGTGAGTTTATGTAGACATGATTTCCTTTGGTGTTTAGTGTAGCAAAATATGTGTGGGGGGGGGGGGCGGTGTATTAAGTCAATGGACGATTCTCTTATACGTTTGTTATACATAAATCAAGTGGCCAGGTTGGTGTATAATTATTGATGAATTATGATATTAAATATTAATCATACGTTAAATACACGCATTAAATACAAGATTAAGGAGGGCAGTGATTGAAAATGTAAGGAAAATTTCTTTGATAGAAAAATACGATGTTATTTGTTAAAGTAGCAAAGCAAATCTATTTTATATTGCGTTCGTTTACAAAACATTTGAAATGAGTTTTATAAAACAAATTATATGTCATTTTAATCAATAGCATTTTACCATTTTTGTCATAAAAGAATTAAGTGGACATTGTGAACTTTGGGGTTTTCATAACGAAGAACTCATATAACACTAGGGTTGAAAACGGGCTTCCGAACAGGAACTTCCACAGTATATAACGGCCATCTTGTTGAAGCTAAATCTGTCGAATTATATACAACATGCATAATTCGTCATTACAATCGTTCAGTCAGGATTACTACCTAGCTTCTCACACCATCTATGTTGTGTACGTTAGGTTAGGTTAGTTTAGAGGACGTGTAATTGTCAATTAAGACAAGTACAGTACCCGTAGGTCGGATTGACTCATTGTACAACGTCCTAGTTTCTCACACCACTTATGTTGTGTGTGTTAATTTTTTATATATGAGTGGTTTAAAGTCGACTCCGAACGACAGATTTTTGAGAAACTTTTTCATGGCAATTTTATTTACTCTCACAGTTTTTGTCAGAAATCTGCTGAGAGAAAGTCGCCGAAGAAATACTTTTTGTATTTTGTCTTGATGTCTGGCCTGGGGCTCGAACCCTGGCTTTACGTCTAATAAGCCAACACACTATCTACTAGACTACGGCGATTTCAAAATACACATGACTGGCGGGACCTATAGTTTAAATTCGATTTCGAAAGACAGATTTTTGAGCAACTTATTCATGGTAATCTGTTATTTAATCTCAGAGCTTTTGCCACAATTCTGCTGAGAGGCATTCGGCGAAGAAATATTTTTCATATTTTTGGTTTTGTTGGCGATGTCTGACCTGGAGTTTGAACCGTGGCCTAACTAATAAGTCTTATTTCGTTTTGATCGAGGTGACTGAGCTGGAGTTTGAACCAATGTTTCACGTGTAATAAGCCAACACACTGCTCTCTAGAATATGGCGGCTTCATCAAATTGTTTGTCACTTATTCACTCAACTTTGCCAAATTACCACGGACGGTCACAACCAAAGGCGTGTGTTGGCTAAATTGGCTGTGGAGCAGTTTGCAATTGACCCTAAAACGAGCTCTCGCATCTTTTATGGATGAATTGCTACATAAGCAAATAAAATTGTCAAATGTGAGACAATACCCATACCAACAAGACATACAAAAGCGTCCAATGCAGCCCTAACAACAAATTGATTGGTAACTATTTTGCGCTGACTTTGTCAAAGGTATATTTTTCTTTGAGAAAGATATTGGCCAGCATCTTTTGGTCTAAATTGTATAATCAAATTGTAGAGATCAACAGCATGTAGTTACAACAGGGCGGCGATAAGTGCGAACTCATGCCACATTAGATATTAAATCGCTGGTGAAGATTTAAGGGAATGGTTATCTCAATTGGAGGTGATGTTAACTGGCAACCATGATCGTACGTTGGCACCCCATTAGTTTTTTTCTTGGAGGTTTTCTTAAGTATGCGAATATTCTGCAAACCATAGCGGTCGTCGAAGCCAACATAATACATGCCAGATTCATCTGGCATCATCTGCTCTACATTAATGGTATCAAGAGGTCTTTCAAACGTATAAACAAATGTTGATTTTATTTCACACACACATTGGTGTATTTAAATTTGGAGATAGGAAGCGCTTAATGCAAGGCTCTATATATGAGGCTGCAGTATAATGAGTAAAAGCTGAACAAACAGGGGAATATATCAAATTGTTGCAGAGTACATAAGCCTCCAAGTGTGCAGGTTCTTTTAAAACTTATTCTGTTTAACGTGGAGATAAAAGAGGGAGAAGGTAGGTTAGGTTAGGTTAGAGGACGTGTACTTGTCAATTTAGACAAGTACAGTATTCCGAGGTCTATTTGACCCATTGGAAGGAAGGATAAAAGAGGGGATAGGAAAAAGGAGCGGAAGTAGGAAGGGAGAGGAAGTAGGTAAGTAAGTAAATAAATAAACTGGCAGATTTAGCTTCAAAAAGATGGCCATTAGCTGCTATTAAAGTTGGTAAGACCCCGTTAGAAGAAAACATACAATATCACTCGGTCTTAAAAAAAATAGTAAAAATGAAAATTTAGTGAAGAAGTTTTTAAATAAATTTTTCGAAAACATATTGAATTCCTTAAAAAAATTTAAAAAAAATAAAGGACAAAATTTTTATTCTTACAAAAACTTTAAATTACTGACAGCTTCATTTAAGTTTTATTTTTGTAACACAAAAAAGAAAATGTTATTAAACTTGTAAGTTCAAGATAAACTTTAAAAACTTTCCCCCACAAATATTTCGAATCTTCTTAAATACTTAAAAACAAAACACACATACACACACAAATAGTTCTTTGTGTTTGTTTGTTGGTTTAGTACTTATTTTAAAAAATTTAAATAAATATTAAACAGCAAACAACAACAACAACAAATACAACAATTTCCCTTTTACATAAAATTTTCAAGAGAATTCAAAGTTTTTCTAATACCAACACCAAGGGTTTCTACGATTTCCATATAATTGTAGCTGCTGTATGGCAAATAGTTTTAAGGATTTAAAAACGAAACAACATACAATTTAAATAGTCAGCAGAAATTCTGTGTATGCGTATGTATGTATTCAAGAAGCATATTTCTGTTCAAACTTTTAATGCAGAAAAAAGTTTAATTTTCCTTTTGACAACAATAAAAAAACACCATTTTCCCTTGAAATTGTCTTTGAAAAAAAAAAACACATCCTTTTTTGTTTGTTTCTCTTGTCTTTTTTCCTTAAACCAGAAGTTCATTTAAGTTTTCGTCAGTTAATTTCCTTTAAACACTAGATTTGTGGCATTTGCCAACTCACTAACCCCCACCCACCCTCACTTTGTTTATGCAAATTTTCCGAATATTTAACTTCCGAAAGAGAAACGCTTTGAGATGAGCTGATGTCTCAAGATTTTTATTTGCAAAAGAACAACAACCGAGTATTGCTTGTAAAAGAGTTTGATTGTTTTGCGTTTTTTGCTTTCTGCAATAGAGGTTAAGTTTAAATCCTAAATAAACTTAAAAATGGAATTTGTTGGAGAATACTCGTATATTGAAAATGTATTTGAAATTAAAACAAGAAAATAAAATTCAATTGGTTTTTATAAACAATTTATCTGGGAATAAGGATGAAATCTAAACTAGATAGTGAAGTGATTTTGAGTGCCTAGAAAAACACTACAACTTATCAATTAAATAATTCATGGACTTGGAAACTACAGTGTGCTTTGGAGCCATACATGTAATTGCGAAATACAGTAAAAAACTGTTTCAGATAGAGAAGTATTTATGAATTGATTATCACATACATATACACATACATAATTGGCCATTACAACCCTTCAGTCAGGATTACTACTCATCTTCTTATATTGTGTGCATTCATTTTTATACATGAGTGGCAGGACCTACAATTTAAAGTGGACTCCAGCCAACTGATTTGTTTGAGAACCATTTCATGATAATTTTATTTACTCTCAGAGTTTTTGCCAGAAATCTGTTGCGAGGAAGTAGCCGCGGAAATAGCTTTCGTATTTCGTTTTGTCGGAGATGTCTGACCTAGGCTTTGAACCGAGGCAACACTCTATCTACTAGGCTACGGCGACTTCACAGTGTCTTATACACACTCTGCTTTATTTAAAAAAATATCCACATTGAAGAGAAGAAATTTCACAATCGAAATAATTATCGAAAAATTTCATAATCGAAATAATAATCGGTAATTATCGAAAAATTTTATAATCAAAATAATAATCGATAATTTTTGAAGAATTTTTTAATAGAATCTAATAAGCCACACACTATGTGCTAGAATACGGCGACTTCACAGTGTCTTACACACACTCTGTTTTATTTTAAATAATATCCACCTTAAGGCGAAGACATTTCATAATCGAAATAATAATCGATAATTATCGAAAAATTTCATAATCAAAATAATAATCGATAATTTTAGAAAAATTTCTTAATAGAAATAATTATCGAACAATTTCGTAATCAAAGTAATAATCGATAATTATCGAAAAATTTTATAATCAAAATAATAATCGATAATTATCAAAAAATTTCGTAATCGAAATAATAAACGATAATTATCGAAATTTTTCCCGATAGGGTCATGTTTACGGTCAGTTGCTTCTTAAATAAATATGTTCGATTTCTATCTTGAGATTGCTCGACGTTTTGGTTACTTTTACAGCTACAATGTCTAGTTGTCGAAGCCAAATATGTTTCTTCTAAGAAACAGTCTTCTTTCGTTGCTGGTAAAATTGGTTAGAGATATACGTACCACGTACCCAATTCAGTGAAATTTTTTAATTTCACATGCAATTCAGTCCAGGAAAAGATTATTATACAACGGAAATAATCTTTAAAAAGTGTATGACAAGCTTTCATTTCATTCAATATTTAATTTACATACATACGCACACAATTGTATATTACAACACTTCAGTCGGGATTACGACCCAGCTTCTCACGCCTTTTGTGTTGTGTGTTAATTTTTATATATGAGTGGCGCGACCTACAGTTTAAAGTTGACTCTGAATGACAGATTTTTGAGAAACTTTACATGGCAATCTTTTATTTAGTCGCAGAGTTTTTGCCAGAAATCTGCTGCGAGGAAGTACCCAAGGAAATATTTTTTCATATTTCGTTTTATTGGACATGCCTGATCTGGGCTTTGAACTGAGGCCTCACGTCTAAAAAGCCAACATACTACCTAAAAGAATACGGCGACTATATTTCCTTTAGTTTTGCAAATTTTCCTGCTGTTCTCCGAAATCATAAAATTGTTTATTGAAATAAGAAATTAAATGTTTCGACAATGTCTTCCCTAGAGTAACATTTTCTTTTTCTACAATAACAAAAATAGAAGAACAACTATGAGAACAAAAAAAAATAATGCCACGCCAACTTGTTAATACTCGGTTCAAGCAATTTGTTCAAAACTAGAAAATCAATATAAGAACATACATTCATATGTATATATGTATGTACACACATACATATGCTTCTTGTTTGTCTAAACACTACTAGGGTTCTCTGGAGAGAATTATGAAAATTATTTGATTCTTTCTTTTTTGTTCCTTGTTTTTCGCCATTTATTTTAATACTGACAAATTATTGTTTTAACCAAAAAATAAAATAAATAAATTGTTGTTGTTATTGTTACAACAAGTAGAGTAATTAATTTGACTTATAATTTGTAAACATTTTAACGTGAAGAGCCTACATACATATACACAACATGTCAAAAGCAAATAAATTTAACCACTTACCATATCCACGTTCACCTCTCTTATAAGATTATTAACTCTTACGTATGTATGTATATGCACATACAATAATAAACTTTGAAAAATATTTTGTGTATAAAAATTATTAGACATTTTTCTTCTTCTGCTTTTTCTTTGTGAGTGTCAAACAGAGTAGGTTGCCTACCATATAACGTAGTATACATAAGAATTGAATTTATTTTGAATCCAAATGAAATCCGTGGGGGGAGGGTGGTAAAACAAATGCTGGCATTATGATTTTAATACAAATTTATGAGTCACTATTAATTAAATAAATGATATGGAATGAAGTCGTTTAACCACACATCACATTTGATTTATTATTTATTTCCTATTTAAACGCACGAATACGCAATTAGAGTCGAAAGATAAAATAAAAAAATAAATGAAATGAATCATATTTAGATTGATGTGAGGTGGTAAACAATAATATGTTAGCTCATGTCTTTTTTAAAAGTTGGTTTTAGTTGGTACAATTAAAGGGTGGGCCATCTATCGATTTAAATTCGAACCTTCGGTTATTTCGAATCTGGTAATACTTATGTCCTTCTTTTCTGTCACAAAATTCAGTTTATTATCTCCACTGATCGATCAATCAATTGATTTATGCTTGAGCTACGTTGAGATTTATTGGAATAGAAAGGCTAACGAGAACGTGAAAGGTGATAAAACGTTTGCCAAAATATTAATCGTTTCGGATGAAGCGCATTTTCATCTTGGTGGGTACATTAATAAGCCAATTTGCCCTATTTGGGGTTCAGAAAATCCACACGTGGTCTTACAGAAGCCAATGCACCCATTACGAGCTACTGTTTTGTGCGGCTTGTGGAGTAAAGGCATTACTGGCCCATATTTGTTTGAAAATGAGGACGGCCCAACCATTACGGTGAAAGGAGATACCTATCGCACTATAATATATAAAGTTTCAATTAATTATTGAGCAATATATACGCAAATTGTTATAATATTGAGTAAAACTTAAAATGCAGCACTGTATGTCCAGTGAGCATATTACAATTATCCGAACACTTTCTGTTGATATTTGACAACTGAAATGTCAACAAGTAAAACTTAAAATGCAGCACTGTATGTCCAGTGAGCATATTACAATTATCCGAACACTTTCTGTTGATATTTGACAACTGAAATGTCAACAACGATAAACAAAACAAAATAAAAACAATGTTGTTGAAACGCCCAGCTTTTTTGTTTACCAGCTGTCAAATGAATATTGAATAAGCAGCTCAACTGCGTATATTATTATGTCTGAACACTTAAAATATTGTACTCAATAAAACGAATATTGACTCAATAAAAGTGCATATCTGAACATAGTTTTAAACGATTTTTTTGTACCTGCTTTTCATGGTCTTGATGTGAACGATGTTTGATTTCAACAAGATGATGCAACTTGCCACACATCTCAAGCCACAATCGTCTTATTGCGTCAAACGTTTGATGGTCGTTTAATTAGACGAAATGTTGATGTCAATTGCCAAGAAGCGGCATTTTGACACCGTTGGATTATTATCTGTGGGGCGTGTGATGGCCGCCTAATTAGTCGAAATGGTGATGTCAATTGGCCGTCAAGAACCGGCGTTTTGACACCGTTGGACTATTTTCTATAGGGCGCCGTTAAAGAAAAGTATTATGCCGACAAGCCAGAGACAATTGAGCATTTGAAGGCCAACATTCGTGATGCCATTACCGAAGTGCGATCCCATACACTCGAAAATGTGCACGAAAATTGGTCCGATCGAATGAGGTACTGTGAGTCCAGCCACGGCAGCCTTATAAATGAAATAATATTCCATTTCTAATCGGACCAATTGTACTTCAAAACAAAAAAAATAAATTTGTAAAATTTCGAACCGTTTTTGGTTTTTTTTTGGATTTTTAAATTTAAACTTTTAAATGGCACACCCCTTAACGTTAGAGTTCTAAACATGATATACTGCATAGGTTTCTAAAGATAATTATTGATCACGTCGGCATATCGTACAGTGTCCGCTCCAGTCGTACTGGTGATAGCAGGTATAATCCCTGTGGATCTGCTGGCAACAGAGAAGATTTATAAGGCGAAATCGGCTGGAAATCACATAACCGGTTACTTCAGGGAAAACACCATTTCAAATGGCAATAACGATGGAACGAGGAAAATAGAAGAAGGTTGACGTCGAGACTTATTCCATAAGGCCATGGATTGGTCGGAAATTTGGAGAGGTAAATTACTACGTTACACAAATGCTATCGGGTCACAGATATTTTAGGAAATATCTGCACGAATGGGCAACCCGCTCCCCTTACTGTCTTTACGAGGAAGGGGAGGTAATCGATGACGCAGAGCACACTGTTTTTGAGTGTGCACGCTGGCAAAGCTATCACTCTGTACTGACGTCAATAGTTGGAACGATCACAGCCGCTGACATTGTCGGGGTCATTATTGCGAGTAGTGGAAATTGGACCCCGGTGGTGAATTACGTAGAGCCCTTCCTGAGAAGGAAAAAGAGAGATCTTGAGGCTGCAGAACAAGTAAGCATGTCGACATAGGTGATACTGTCACACGTGCCAAGCGAAACCGAAACGATGATTTAGACAAGAGGAATAGTGGAGACGCTTAGATGTCTCCTCAACTTTCGATACGCTATCCGGACGCAGATATAGACATGGAGAGGCCAAAGAGCCAAAAACACTCCACTCCGAAGTAATACCACCGTAGTTAACAAGTCCACAGGAGACGAGGGGGGATTTAGTGGGTGAGGGCCCCACACACGGAGGATGTGACGACTTCCTCTATGGCAAAAACAAGAAAAAAAATTATAATTGTTAATAATGCACGTTCCTAATAGTAGTAGTTTGGTATAGATTGGTTGTGTTGCAGAAGATCCTGTCAGTTCAACACTAGCCTGGATTACGTTGCATTTGTAAAGAGGGACGTTATCCAACAGTTTGGTCTACTTCCCGACTATTGGGGTTCTGCTTCCTACAGTCAAGTGTAGTGGGCAACATAAAGACATTTTTTGAATAATTTCTTGCAAACTTCTTCTGTCAGTTTGGCTAAGTTAAACTTATACAAAGTTATTCGATAGTGTAGCAGAACTATATTATTTTTGAATCTGCTTTTAAGGGAAGGCATATAAAATAAAAAAATAATCGAAAAAATAAAAGAATTTTCTCAAAATTTTGCCTACGCAATGCACATTTTATTGACAATATTTCCAATTAAAATAAGACTTAATTTTCGAAATAATACCCAGTAAAACCACATTTGTTAAAGAGCATCATACGTACTTGATTTTAGGTTTTAATGACAAATCAAGCCTCATATGGCCTCAATCTTCTGGATGACAAATGTTAATTACATGTTAAAGCTTTTAAAGGATATTAAATTCTCCAATACAAAAGGACTAAAGACTTTGACCAATTTTACTGTTAATTCATGTATGAATATGAAACATTTTATCTTCCACTTACACACAGACACACATTGAAATACATAAAATTACAAATACAAGTACTATATCACAGACATACGTGTGTGTGAGCGAATGTAAGCCAAAGTTCCTATGTATGTGTACGTGTGTGTCAGGTAAATGTGCATTTACAATGGCTTTGTCTCCATAAACCTACAAGTAATTAAATTTAATTAAAACGGCCTTAATGAATTAACGCTTCACTTGTCAAATAAAATTTTAATCAATTAATTACAAACGAAATAACATTTGATAAGGAAACTTATCTTTTTTTTTCTTTCATTAATTTGGATTTGGATTTCTGTTGCACATATTGAACTCTAAGGATCCTCCTTTACTCTTAGATTTGCAATATGAAAACGTATTCCTCTCTCCTTCTGATAGTTTCATTATCACTTTAGAGCTGTTTAGTTGTCCTCAGCTGTAGTTTCCTAAGGAGAATATAGAGCAAGTTATCAATTAAATTAAGTGCTAATGTTTCTTCCTGGCTTGTTTTTTTCTTTTTTTTCTTTATTTCTTAACAAAAACTCTGAAACTTTTATAAACGAAATAAATTTCAACTTTTTTCTGCTGTTCTTCTTCTTCTTTTGTCTTCAATTTCTTTTTCTTCTTTGTTCGAACTTTATTACCCCCGCACACTATTCTACTTTTAACAGGAAATTATGTTTTGTTTAGTAAAATTATAGAATGAATGAAAAAAAAACGAAAGAAAACTTCAGTCTTTGTTTGTGAATCAAAAAAAAAACTTTTGCTTTTTTCTGTTCACTACGGTAAGCGGTGGGGGTTGGATTGCTTTTGTGCAGCCGTGGTTATAGCCTTCACTTTAAGAGGGAAAAATTGGAAATAAATTTTTGTTTTTCTAAATTTAATTAAATACTACATGGCTTCTTAAATGCGTTGGTACGGCAAACTTAATAAACTAGTTGCTATGCTTGTTTGTAAAGCTTTGCGGGCAATGAGCCACAACTGCTTTGAATTGTTGTACCTGTTGGGAAAGAAGAACTGCTTTTCAGGAAGTGCTCACCTTAACCTTGTTCCCAAAAATATATCGAAATTTTAAGCATACTTTTACGAAGTTTTGGAACCGAGAATAGTTCAATGCACTTTAAAATTTGAAACCTTGAAAGGTAATCTCCACACAGATAGTAAATGTCAGCTGTCGTATAAACCATGCAAAGTCTTTTAGCAGAAGAATGTAAGTAAAAATTGGAGGGCAGGGGTGTGTATTATATTATCTTCTATTTAACAGAAACATTTTATCTATGAAAAGAGCAGCAGAAGCCTAACGTAGGGATTAAAAGAGTGCCTAAACAATCAGGACTACGTACCTCTTAGTTATATGGCTCGGACATGAACACAAATCTTTGTAGGGCGCCCAAAACAACAGAAGAAGAGAATATAAAAATCAGTCTTAACAAAACAAAGTCTGTAATATAAACCATACATACATACATAATTGGTCAATAAAACCCTTCAGCCAGGATTACGACCTAGCTTCTCACACAACTCCTGTTGTGTGTGCTAACTTTTATACATTAGTGGCGTGATCCTACAGTTTAAAGTCGACTTCGAACGACAGATTTTTTAAGAAGCGATTCATGGCAATTTTATTTACTCTCAGAATTTTTGCCAGGATTCTGCTGAGAGAAAGTCACCGAAGAAATATTTTTTGTCATATTTTTGTTTTCATGGCTGACCTGGGGTTTGGACAGTGGCCTTACGTCTAATAAGCCAACACACTACCTACTATACTACGGCTTCTTCTAACAAATCTTTGTAGGATGCCCAAACAACAACAGAGGAAGCGAGTCTAAAAATAAATCTTAGCAAAACAAAATCTCTGTATGTAAACCACACAATTTTAAAAAGCGGCAGCCAGATAGAGAATGCTGTCAAATTTTGTTAAATCTCATGTGTAATCTGGAGGACTAGGGAATCACCTCAGGACATCGATAATCGTAATTAAATATACGACAAATAATCAACCGAATAAGTACTTACTTACTTATTTCAACACTTCAGTTAATACCACGACCTAGCTTCTCACACCACCCACGTTCTATGTGTTAATTTTATCCATGAATTATAGGACCTACAGTTGAAAGTCCTTTGCGAAAAAAAGAAACTTTTCATGGCAATTTTTATTTACTCTCCGAGTTTTTGCCAGAAATCTGCTAAGGAAGTCATGGAAATTTTTTCATTTTCATTTTGTTCGATATGTCCAGACAAGGGTTGAATCACTTGCTTTCTTCTAAAAATCCAACATACTATCTACTAGTGTTCTACTTCTAATCATAAGCTATTTCCAACAGCATATTGTATGTGCAATCGGATCTGGAACCCATAACCACAGAGATAGGAATATGAGGATGAACATTCTCTGAACAACTGCAGATGACGTTATAAGAAATGTCATGCAGTGGAATCCACACAGAAATCGCAGAGTAATAAAGCAAATGATGTGAAAATACAAACAATCGATAACTCTTGGGAAGATATGAAGACAACGGCTCACGAAAGCACACCATTGTATGAAGTACTGTGCTCCCCGTAGGATCAATGTTTGCCAAAAAAGGGCAAAAATACTCATTTGGATTTACAATTTCATTGTGAACTCTTTACAAGCAAACAATGCTTGCGAATTATAGAATATTATTATCCCAAAAGAGTTGCGTGAGAATCGTGCTGATTAAGACATATTCACTCTATAAAGTCGGACACTTTTCAATCAGTTCCAACTTATGTTTTTTTATAAAATTGAAGGATTGAACTTGTTTGACTTGTAGTGTAAAGGAAATGCTGCTAACTCCATACGACTTGCAATACCATCAACCTATAATTGTCGCTTTTGGTAAACAATTTCATGATGATTTCATAAAGACCTTGCGGTTCGATTCCACTAGAAAAATAGAAATCTCTTGGAAATGCGAATAAGCTGGAAAATTACTTCAAAAGTGAGGCACTCGGATTGACTATCGATGGTGTAAACGTGAACAAGTTTTGTCTATTAAAACTAAATAGCAGTCCTTCTTAAATAAACATTTCAAACAATTTTAAATGTTTTCAGTGTTTTTCAATTTTCGGAACCCAAACTGTTAACATAACTTCTCTGACTTAATTGCTCATTACAACTCTTTAGTGAAGATTACAACCTAGTTTCTAACACCACTCATGTTGTGTGTTTTTTATATTCATAAGTAACGTGGTCTATATTTTAAAGTCGAAATCGAACGAAAGATTTTTGAGAAACTTTTCAAGACAATTTTATTTTATTCTCAAAGTTTTTGCGAGAAGACAGCTGAGAGGAAGTCGCCGTAAGAAATATTTTTCTTTATGTTTCATTCTGCTCGGTGTGCCTGAGTTAGGGGTTGCACTATAAGCTTTCGTCTAATTAGCAAACACACCACATACTGGACTATAGCAACTTGATCACTCGTAACGATCCAACTTGCAGCAGATCATATGCTCATGTTTCAATGTTTATATATTTTTCGTACATACTAACCAAATTAAGTTTACAATTAACCCTTGTATAGCAAGAAAGCAAATATTTTAAAACATTTTCAATTCATTCAAATCCAATGTTTCAAATTTTTGTGTGTAATAAAAACATGACCATAAAGGCCGTGCAATTATGTACAGCCACTAATGCTTTGTTCGTAATTAAAATTATTACCTGTTCTGTGTCTTAAAAATACAAAACCCCTTAACTACTTTACTAAGCCGTAGTAAATGCATAGCCACGTACCCATAATGAAGTTAAAAACACAAGAAATTTACCGCAGAATCGCTTACATGGTCTCTAATAAAATAAATTATTACACAAGTTAAGTGCAGTTGTTTAACACACACAGCACTTACACATGTCCGCTTGGCCTATGAACAGGGGAATACATTTGCTTGTACGTGCATTTTTATAAGTGCATAATTATAGGCGACATGATTCCTATGTATTCAATGAGGCGTTTACTTGAAAAATTTTTTTCTTTTTTTTAAGTTTTCTTTCATTATTTTTCCTATTTTGTTCTTATTTCTCACAACTCCATTAAAGATAATTTTTTCTTTTAATTTTCAATTTCTTTTCTTCATCAGAACAAAGACTGGCAAAGGGCTAGGCAAAGTAAAATGAAAAATCAAATCAAAGAGTAAAAAAGCCTCTTTCTTAATTGAAAATGTAAAAGATAGCAATTAAATGAATTTAATTGCATGAAAAAGTGAATGTATGTATGTATGCTCTTTCCCCCACTCTCTCTCTCTCTCTCTCTCTCTCTCTCTCTCTCTTTTACCTTAAGTCTGTGTTTGTAAGAGTACACAAGTTATTTATGAATTTTATTGCATAACAAAAGGGGGTGAAGTAATATTTTCAATTGACTGCATTTCTATGTAAGCTTGTGTTTTTATGATAGCAAGAGAGAGAGCAAGAGTGACGGGTAAACCTTAGCAATTTTTAAATAGAAAATAAAGGAGGCATTTTGCATAAATTTATTGTAAACAAGTTCTAAAAACTTAATTGTATTTTTCCAATTTTTCTTGTGAAATATTCAAGAAATGTTTCTGGGAAATAATTTTCTGCATTGCCGCAAACGTGATTAAATACTAGGCCACATTAAATTGAATTTAAATTATTATGAAAGCAATAATAACATAATGTTTCAATTAGCTATGACAGCTAACGCCAAAGGATATTAAATGTTCCACTTGTCTTTGTTTTTACTTTAGTTTACGTTGGTATACTTCTTGACGATTTACTTGGAATATAGTTTATGGATATGAAAGTCGTCTTAGTCTAGAACAGTGTTGCAAAACTGAAATTTTGAAATGGTACTGAACTATAATTGAAATAGTACTTTTTTGCACCAAATTGTACTTTTGTAACAAAATACATATAACCTTTCAATCAGGATTATGTCCTAACTTCTTACACCATTTATTTTGTGTGTGTTAATTTTATACATGAGTGGTGGGACCTACAGTTTAAAGTCGACTCCGAACGACAGATTTTTGAGGAACTTTATCATGGCAATTTTATTTACTCTCAGAGTTTTCGCCAGAAGGAAGTCGAACAGAAAAATTAACGACTTTTTCGTGTTCCTCACATACAAGACAAGAACAGCTGATTCGGAACGTAACAAAACGTAAAAGCCCCGTTTAGTCAAACGTCGATGGAACGTAATGTAACATACGTTCGTTTTTAGTATATGAAAAGCAATACAAATCCTTACCGAAATTACGTTACAGTTCGGCAAGCGTTTTCATTGTTTTTCGTGTTCTAAAAACGAATGTACGTTTCGTGGACGTTTGGCTAAGCGGGGCTAAAGACTAATTCTACATTTAGCATTATGTTGAACATGTTGCTAATGCATTAATAGTTGAAAAGCGCACGCCATAAATTATGCAGTAATAAAAAGTACTTTAAACTGTAGGTCCCACCACTCATGTATAAAATTAACAGACTCAACAAATATTAGTGGTGTGAGAAGCTGGCTCGTTATACTGACTGAAGGATTACGATACCAATTATGTATAGTTTATGGATAACAATGAATCATTCGTATAATATGGGTATACAATAGAATTCTTTTGAATGAAGAACATTCTCCTAAACGTATTTTTTTGCTGACTAGAGGTACTAAAGTACTCCGACCTAGAAAGTTAGCAAGTTGCCCCAAAGAACCACAGAATTGCTTAGTCTCCATGTGTTTCCCACTGAAATGCTTTAACGAATCCTCTGTACCTTGGTACTTGCATGTTCTGATGATTTATTTTTCCTATCACAGTATTTTATTTATTGCTTTCGAAGTGTTTATTGTTCTGTACAAATGTTCATTGAGTCCACAATGCTCAGGCTTGTCATGCTTGTGTGATGCGAGCCAAATATTTTTCCTTTATAATTATCAAACTAGAGAATATTTTGATTTGAAAAAAGTGTCCGGCTTTCTATCTCTACTAAGTTCTGGCCCTATCAAGCTCATCTACCCGATTATTACATTAAATTTCCACAAAAGCTGGAGAGTTGATTTCACATGCCCGAACTCCATTGCAGTTAGTTGTTCAAATGGCGATCTAACTATCAGATAGTATTCTATTGTCTGTCTGCTTTACCCTCTTTCCAAGTTCTTCATGTCTTTTTCTGCATATTTCATCATGGGTTTCGTTAGACAACTTTTAGCACGAACTCTGACTAGCTCAACACTGTTGCATTACGAGTGAGAAACGAGCAAACCATTGCAATCATTAGTCCTCAACACAATTACCTTGAAAGAAGCAAATTTGTGGGGATGGGCTAAGCATTCTTTTCGTACAAATGGAGCTGGTTTCTCACTCAATGATTGCGCCAAAAATCAAAATTGAACTTGGAGAACATTAAAGTGGTCTTAGAAAAATCATTTAATCGAGAAGAAGTACTATTTGGTGGCATTTCTCGAAAATGGAAGCCCTGATGGCCTAGTTACTAGTGCGCTAAACTTTGAAAGCCGAGGCCGTGGATTTAATTCAATTCCCACCAGAGAATCTGGGTGTTTGTCTGACGTACATACAAACATAATTGGTCATTACAACCCTTTAGCCAGGATTGCGACCTAGTTTCTCACACCACTTATGTTGTGTGCGTTAATTTTTATACATGAATGGCGTGATCCTACAGTTTAAAGTCGACCCCAAACGACAGATTTTTGAGAAACTTTTCATGGCAATTTTATTTACTCTCAGAGTTTTTGCCAGAAATCTGCTGAGAGGGAGTCGACGAAGAAATATTTTTGCATATTTTCGTTTAGTTGGAGATACCTGATTTGGGGTTTGAACCGAGGCCTCACATTAAATAAGCCAACACACTACCTACTAGACCACGGCGACTTGTCCCATCATACATACATAATTGGTCATTACAATGTTATGTGTGTTAATTTTTAAATACATCAGTGGCGGAACATACGGAATGACAGATTTTTGAAGAAACTTTTTCATGACAATTTTATTTACTCTCACAGACTGCTGAGAGGACTTTGGCGAAGAAATATTTCCTCATACTTCGTTATTTGTTGGAGATGTTTGTCCCGAGGCTTAAACCGTGGCCAATACACTATCCATTAGACTACGGCGACTACTCACCAAAATCCTGTGATAATTTGCGGCTGACTTTTTTGTGTATTAAAATAGATTTTCTGTAACTCTAAAGTATATCCTTATTTATTTATTTATTAATATTAATTACAATTACAAATTATATTCTAATTTTACGAGTATACGAGCTGAGTAACTTTGACCATATGATCGGTGTAGTGTCACAGACCAGAGTCTCTGGTGGGAATCGAACCCAAGACCTTCACGCTAATAGTCTAGCACACACACCACTAGACTACCAGGGCACCCTAAAGTATCTAATTAATCTGCTATCATTGTATAATATTCAGTTGCATTGTGCTAAGACCTCAGATCCTTTTTGAATCTTTATTGTTCCAAGACCACTCATTGCAATGATAAATGTTGTATACTTTCTTATCGTCATAATTGTCTAATTTTAAACAGATATTGAAACCAATACCGAAAACAATCTGAAACTTAAATATAGTGCCATGTCCTTTTCCTTTCCTTTATCATTTCATAATAGAATAAATTTATCACAATGATGGACAACAAATTACATGCCGACTGCACTGACTAATTCCAAAATTTATTTGTATTTTATTTATTCCTTTTATTTTTTTGTCCTTTTCAAAAAAATAAAATTATAATTTCATCATTTACTTATAAAAATGACAAGTTTTATGGCTTTTTTCTTTTCGTTTATTTTTTTTTTTTGCCATTCATCATGCATTTTAAACGACAAACTATGACAGAAAAAATATAATCCAACAACTTGTGCATACGCTTGCCATTATGCCTTCAGTTTTCTTCTCTTATTTTTACTGCAGAATTGTTAAAGACATAAAATAACCGAAAAAAAATAAAAAAGACAGAAAACTACAGAATACTTATAATGCGGATATTTGTCTTCTGCAAATGAAAAAGAAAATATGCTTGATATGTCACCATAAAAAAATAAAATAAAAATGAAAACAAAAAAACGAATTTTATTTGATAAAAAAAATAAGGAAAAAAGAAAGAATGCAAAAGAAAAAATGATATACAAACATAAGTATCCTTAACAGATACAAATTGTTAAAATTGTTAAAGTTTTGTGGACTAGTTTGTGTTTCTACTTTCCATCTCTCTCTGATGATTTTATTGTGTCGTCCGTATTTTTTTTTTTCGTTTTTTATTTTATTTTCTTTCATTATTTCATTTAAGTTGATGGGTCTTTCGTTTTTTGTGTCTTTTCTGTATCTCTTCTTTACGTTTATAAATCTTAGGATTTGTAAGCTGACATTTGCACAATTGCTTAAAACATGTTTCATTCTACACACAAACAATACTGGCAGACATATTATGGAAAACATTTTTTTTTTTTTTTTTTTGGTTTGTTTGCCAGTAAATTCAGGTGAATTTATGCTTAAATTGATCCACTAAAAAAGAAAAAAAGGAAAATTTTATGGTTTCCTTTTAAGAGATAATAATGCTGACCATATTACTGTGAAGAATTTCATTCGTCGATAGTACTTAGAGTTGCGGAAAATGTTTTCAAGCAATACATACACATGTGTATACATACAATTGGTCATTACAACCCTATAGCCAGGATTACGACTTAGCTTCTCACACCACTTATGCTGTGTGTGTTAATTTTATACGTGATTGGCGGGGCCTGCAATTTAAAGACGAACGTTAAATTTTTGGGTAACTTTTCATGGTAATTTTATTTACTCTCAGAGTTTTGCCACAAATATGATGAGAGCAAGTAGCCGAATAACTATTTTTTTCGTATTTCATTTTGTTGGAGATCTCTGACCTGGAGTTTGAACCGAGGCCTTACGTCTTATAAGCTAGCACACTACTTACTACACTACGCAATATTATATACAGGTATTCCCCGACTTACAACCGCGATAGGTTTCTGGTCATCGGTCATAAATCAATTAAGTCGTAAGTCGAATATCATATAAAAAATTTCACTGCAACCACATATTTGTCCTCTTAAAGTATTTTCTATGAAAAAAAATAAAAAAAAAATTGCCGTAAGTGCGAATAGTCGTAAGTCGAACCGCATTGTAAATGTTTGAACTTTTCGCAAATAGAAATACAGTTTCAAATTTAAATACGCGATATTGTGCGTAAGATTATCCCCATGGCTGAGATTTGCAGCAGTATTTCTCTAAAAGAAGCCGTATTTGGATGCCCCGATAATCTTGTTGATATTATGTGAAGCTATGCGCGTCAATGTCATGTTCCCGCTACATACTCTGGGTGCTTGTGATTGTTAATTAATTTGTCTGACATTATATGTTAAAAAATATGAAATAAAAAAAGAAAGTCAAAAGTTATCTCAATAAAGTATTCTCGTAATGGCGAGATAACAAATTTTGTCGAGGTGTTCAGTGGGAAGTTGCCGTAGTCTGGTGGTATTGTGTCGAGTTATTAAACGTAAGGCCTTGTTTCAAAAAAAAATATATTTCTTCGTTGACTTCCTCTCAGCAGATTCTGACAAAAACTCTGAGAGCAAATTAAATTGTCATGAAAAGTTTCTCAAACATTTGTCGTTCGGAGTCGATTTTAAACTGTAGGTCCCACTACTCATGTATAAAATTAATACAGACAACATAAGTGGTGTGAGAAACTAGGTCATAATCCTGACTGAAGGGTTGTAATGAGCAATTATGTATGGATGTATGTTTCGATGGGAATAATTTTGATATTGAAGAAGAGGGTTCTGAGATAGCTGCAGCATCGACACCAGTTTTATTTGTATTTATGCTCTGGCTGATTCTTACTGCTATTGGGGATTTTTCTTTTATACGTTCTTTACTGTATGTAAGAAATACAATGTCGTCGGCGTGCCTTAAATATTTCGAAATGTTTATACGTCGTTAATGCCAAATATTGTGTCATACAGAAGAGATAAAACGGTAGTTATACTATTTATGTTGGAAGCAAAATTTTTTGCCCTGATTTATGTGCCTCACATAAGGCGAATTAGAATATCAAACAGCTTTTCTGCTAATGTGCATAAATGAAAGAGTTTTTGACAAAAATCAGAGAGGAAGACACCAAAGAAATATTTTTCATATTTCGTTTTGTTCAAGATATCAGTGCTGGGGTTCGAACCGTGGCCTCACGTCTTTTGCTGGGTCATTGATTTGGATTGGAAATTACACTCCTTTCCTGACTAAACTAATTTCTGCAAGCAATTTCTATTTGCTTTTAAACAATGTGAGGCTTAGTTAAAAAATGTCCAGCAATTTTTGTACAATAATTAATGAATTTTAATACTCTCAATAATTCCGAAATAAATGCTTCAACCAAATATGCTGATTTTTCAAAACAGTTTTTTTTCTCTCTCCATTCATTATAAACAACCATTAAATGGTCATTTGATTGAATATTTTCTAAAATGGAATTTATTCATTCAACTCTATAGCTAGACATATAAGGTTTAAATAGTTTCTAATTCAATATTTTTTACTGTCAATAAATTTTAAATAAAATAAAAAAAAATAAACACAAAATGAATAGAAAAACTGACATCCTTACGTTGGCTGGCCGCAAATGGCTTTATGCATAAATTATAAAAGCCGCAATAAAAAAAAAATAGAAATAGAAATAAATAACAACATACGTACATATATTATAACGTCTCTTGAATAGGAAAAAAGAATATGAAATTTAGCAGCATAGCGAATATGTATAACAAAACATTAACACAAATATGAAAATTTATATGCATTAAAAATCATATGAAATCAGTTCATATATATACATACATACATATGTACACATGTACACACATACCTAAACAGCCAGACACATGTGCTCATTTTGCTGTTTCATATACGCTGGCAATCTAAACAACAACATGCAACACAAGCTGCAAATAAAAGCCAGCAAAATGGTAACGGCAATGCCAAGTAAATATCAACAGCAATAACAACAACAATGCAAAAGAATAAAAAAAATCTATACATAGCAACAAAACGAAAGCAAATAAAAATAAAAAACTAGGAGAGAGAGCGAAAAAAGAGGAAGAATAAAAAAATAATGGAAAGTAGAACACCAGCAAATAACAATCGTATTTTATTTTATGATTTTTCACTTGAAAATACCGTCACATTTCCAGCATAAAAATGAGCAAAAAAAAACAACAACAATAACAGCAACAACAACAACACTGAAATGAAATTTCTCTTTATATGCCAGCAAGTATGTGTATAAGTAAGTGTAAGAATGTTTTTAAAATGAGCAACTCATTTATACATCCATACATACATATGTATATAAGACTGTATATGTTATACTTATATAGGTACAGAAATGTGTCGATTGAACTAAGAGATAGAACCCGTGAGAGAGAGTGTAGAGAGTGTGTGTGCTGGAGAGTAGAAAAACAAATAACAAATATTGTAGCATACATTATGGCTGGCTATAAACAACATCGTGCATAGAAAACAAATTGTATGCTAAATATGTAAGTAAATTATTATAAACAAATACATACATACACATAGACATACATTTCATATGTATTAGAATATCTTTCTCTCTCTTTTTCATTTTCATATATTTTAAAGTAAAAGACGTTGAAGAAGTAAAGAAAAAAAAGCAGAAATATTTTGTAATTTATATGCATAAAATATCTTCATATGTATGTATGTATGTTTACATGCATACGGTCATAGATATATTAAAATGTAAATGTATTTGTTTACACTCATACCAACATACTGTACATACATAATATTATATTTCTAATATAAAAAACAGATGTCAATATTAAAATGCCATCTTAATAAAACAAAAAAAAAACAAAAAAATGTATACGATGGCTGTTTGGCAAATGCCAAAATAGTAATAAAAAAGGTCAAGGTTCAATTATTTTCATATTATCTTGTGCATCATCTTCAAGAAATCAAAATTTTAATAATGATTTGGCACAGATTTTTTATATTTATCACGGCTTTATGCTTCCAAGGCCAGTTTAAATGAATTCTATAAGCACCGATTACACTATGCACTGCTGTTGTATGAAATCATTACATACATAATTGGTCATTATACCTCTTTAGTCAGGATTATCGCCTAGTTTCTCACACGACTTATGTTGAGTGCGTTAATTTTTATACATGAGTGGCGGATCCTACAGTTTAAAGTCGACTCCGAAGGACAGATTTTTGAGAAACTTTTCATGGCAATTTTATTTACTCTCAGAGTTTGTCGCCGAAGAAGTATTTTTTCATATTTCGGAGATGTTGACCAGGGTTTTGAACCATGGCCTCACGTCTAATAAACCAACACACTACCTACTAGACCACGGCGACTTCTGTATGAAATCATTGTTTGCCTGTAATCGCGACGAGGTACAGTTACTTATAGTTGGCCATTACAACTCTTCCATCAGTGTTACGATCAGCTTCTTACACCACTTACTAGGGGACTTACAGTTTACAGTCGACACTAAACGATTGATTTTTGAGAAACTTTTCTTGGCAATTTTATTTACTCTTAGAGATTTCGCCAGACAATTGCTGTAAGGAAGTCGCCGGAGAAATATTTTTCGTATTTCGTTTTGTTGGAGATGTCAGATCGTTGCCTCACATCTAATAAGCCAACACACTACCTATTAGACCATGATGACTACATCATCTACATAGCACAGATGCGTTTGAGAAAAGCTTATAGCACTACAATATTATTATTTAATATAACTAGTTTGTACATGTGCTACAAGCTGTGGGCTGTGGTATATTTTCTTATACGTTGCCTAATCACAGCGGTGTTTTCCACGGAAAAGTCACAGCTATTTTTAAACCCTCACAATGCTTCTTGAGTGGTTGAATTCCTCCTGAAAATCTCAAGATCTTACTCGGACAGCCAGGCTACGATTAAGTACCTAGCGTGCATTGCTTAAACGTCCGTCCTTATGCATGAATGATGTGGATTGTGGGTTGTGTTACATATAATTTATTAAGGTTTTTGATATAAATTTTTGTCATAGTCTGTCCGACCACTACTGTGTTGAAAGCAGCGCAATGCTTTTTGGGTGGCGGGATCTTCCTTGAAAGTCATGTACATAATTGATCTTTACAAACCTTTAGTCTGGATTACGAACTTCCCACACCACTTATGTTGTGTGTGTTAATTTTATACATGAGTGGTGGGATAAAGTTTCTCAAAAAATATGTCTTTCGGAATCGACTTTAAACTGTATGTCGCGCCACTCATATATAAAATTAACACCAAACAACATAAGCTGTGTGAGAAGTTAGGTCGTAATCCTAACTGAAGGGTTGTAATGACCAATTATGTATGTATGTATGTTATCCACCCATTTCATAGGAGGACTTAATTTCATTGGCAGCAAGAAGGCCGATTCACTTCTGTCCATCTATCGCACAATTCCGATTCTTACACTACACTTTGATAGGCATGCCGAAAGATCTGGTATTCAGGCAAGAGCTGTGAGTCTTGGGAGAAGAGTATATTGTTTTTCACTTTATGTATCAGTACCTAGCTCTTGTCAAGAAAAGGCGAAGGTTATTGACATCTCATCTTCTGACATTCCTGAACGATCCCTTTAATATAAAGATTGCTGTGATAATACGATTTATTTAGGACTTGAGTTGGCTTCCTCTTTAGAATATTTGATACCTGGTTTGGCCTAAATGGCAAAATTGCATCCACCACCTTACCTAATCTAACCTAGCCTAACTAGTCTGTAATTCATTCATTCCAATCAAATCAAATGTTAAACACTCCAAGTGGAATTACACATTACACAGACAATGTTGCTTACAATAAAATTTTACGACACAAATCGAACCACAACCAATGCAACTAGATGGTCCCTGGGTGGAAAATAGTGGTCAAAATTGCTCTTAAGCCAGACGAATTTCCTAATCTACAATGTTTCCTTGTTGTGTAATACAATCCTCGTATATGAACTTTAAATCACCTGCAGCAAATCGGTCTGTCTGTCCGTCTGTCTGTGTCGGTTGCCACATTTACTTAACAATATGTATACGAGAGTATTTTATTTAAAAATGTAGTTGTTGGTCTTTCAACTGTTTTTGTTGTTGTTTTTTTTTTCGTTTAAATTTATGCCAACATATGTATTAAATGAGAATAAATAAAAAAAATTTTATGAAATACTGTGTGTGTATGTACGAGTATGTATGGCCAGAAGCATTCTTTTTATAATAAATTCAATAAAATATTGAGAATTTAATTTATGAGTCTCTTCTTTATAAACTCTTTAAAATTCAAATGATGATCGATGGCATATTATTTTTATGAGAAAATGAAAAATTAAATAATTTGAGTTGCACAGGTGGGCTTTCGAAATGGTGATGGGATGAAGAGTTGTTAGTTGTTTGCTTAGAATTTCAATTTGATCACAAAATAAACGTATAATCCGTAAAGAATAAATTACTAATATTACCTAAGTATGCCATATAAGCCAGGATTAGTTATGGGTCGATCTTATGCTGGATGATGATAGATCATGCCTACTCAGCCTTTTGTGCTAGAGGGATAACAGCATACATGCTAGGAAAATGTCTATGTCTTCCCAGAGTAGCAGTTTGTTTATAGTCCAGGTTGTGGTTCCGTATAACATTCGATTTTAGCAAGCAACTACGGATTTTGGGTCCAGAATTTCCAAAAGGATTCTTTAATTAATGTTATTTAAGACGTACTGCTTATTAGGCAATGGCGACCTATCCTAGTGTTGGGACTGCCAATATAGCCACCAGACATGCAAACTGCCGGGATTTAGCCGTGAAAGTGTTAATCTTATACCGCCCATGGTCGGCCGTCAGAGCCTCGTCAGCGTGACAGGGGACACCAAGTCCTTAAAGGACAGTGGATGAGGTTGACTTTTGGAAAGGATTGGCTGTGTGAAAAAGTACGTAACTTTTGAACGATTCACTTCCCCATTAGTCGCCCAGAGTTTCCAAATGGGGTCCATCAAATTTTTATTGATGGCTCTAGAATGTGTGTCTGCATGGGCTGTAACATATTTATCAAGGGTTGTGATATTAAATCTTCTTATGGACTGTTCAACTACTGCCATATAGAAATCGTCACAATGCTTGTAGGTTGATTGGATGTGCCTTGAAAATCTCTTGATTTATTCGCTCAGCGAGGCTGCAAATAAGTTTCTAATAACCGTAGTTTGAACATCCATCCTTGTACATGACTATGAAGGATTTCTCATGGAAATTGTGGACTATTTAAAGGACATAGGGATTCTGGGACATAGGGATTCCATGACCAGAATAAAGCTTGTAATCTCCGAAGTGTTACTTGGCAGACGTGCTAGGATTACATGCATTCACTAATATGTAATTGGTCATTAAAAAACTTTATTCAGGATTATGGTTTAGCTTCTCACACCACTTATGTTTCGTGTGTGCAAAATTTATACACAAGTGGCGGGACCTACAGTGAAAAGTTGACTCCGAACGCAATATTTCTGAAAAACTTTTCATGACAATTTTATTAATTGTCAAAATTTTTTCAGAAATCCGCTGAGAGGAAGTCGCCAAAGAAATATTTTTCATGATTTCTTTTGTTCGAGATGTCTGGACTGGAGTTAGAGCCTTGTCCTCACGTCTAATAAGCCAACATACTAGCTACCTTTTAGACTACGGCGACTGCAAGTGTTCGGATTGCCTCTGAAACACTTGTTTATCCGGCAAATATGTGTACAAATGAAAGGCTACAGTTCTGGGTCTGAGGTTTCCACCTCCCACTTTCTGGCAACCTTGACCAAGTTGTCTAATATAAGGGTTTCCTCAGTAGAAATATTTCTAACTCAGTGTGGTCAAATAGAGAAGTCGATTTATATCGCTGACAGCATTTAATAGTAGATGCAGTTATGATAAAATTGTTTATTAATGAACCTGCTGTAACTATTTCACTATGCCAACTCATACTGCTTACCTTATACAACCAAAGGCTAATATTCCTATAAACCTGACAGTTGTGTTTAAACTTAAATTTAAAATCTTAATAACCAAGTGTCGTCTGGCATAATTTGCTTTCAACTCTCTGTCGGTCTTATGTATTTCAACCGTTTTCTTACTTCCGTATTTTTTTTTAGAATGAATGTCTCCACAAGTTTTTACACGTCAAGTGGTTGCGTGTCAGTCACGCATATGAGGTGTACAACATAAGCAAAATAAGAAAGAAAAAAATTGCAATTTAATGGCAACCATACCATATCCCACCATTTTTATTGCTTTGAAGTTTCTACTTTCGTTGTTGCAAGCATGCAACGTTATCAGGGAAAATTTCTTTTAATAGTTCATGACATTAAAGTTGCAAAGCGCATAAAAATAAGAAATTTTTGAAAATCCTAACAAATGGTTGGACTAAGTTTCATATTGTTTTTGTTATTTTTATAATATTAAGGCTGGGAAAAGGTTTCAAACATAAAAGTATAGGGAAATGTAATGTTAATGATTGGTAGAAGAAACAGGGGCTACATTAGGCCAGGACAAAGTTGAAAATATATAGCTGGCACGTCCTTGGAGTTGGTGCAGTTAAAGCACCTCCGATTTTTTTACATCCAATATCCTCAGGTCCATGTGCATTTCCCCTGTAGGTATCATTTCAATAAGACTGAATTCTAGGAGAAGTTTGATAAGTAACTTCCATACAAGTCCAGGATTAAGATAGCTTTAGAGTGCCTAGACACTTGTTTCGCACAAAGTCTTCTAAAAGCGTTGGCTTATAAGACGTTAGGCCACGGTTTAAACCCCAGGTCAGACATCTGCAATAAAACGGAATATGAAATATTTCTTCGGCAACTTACTTTCAGCAGATTTAGGGCAAAAAGTCTGAGAATAATAAAAAAATTTGCCATGAAAAGTTTCTCAAAAAATCTGTTTTAAACTGTAGGTCCCGCCACTCAGGGATAAAATTAACACGCACAACATGAGTGTTGTGAGAAGCTAGGTCGCAACCAATTATGTGTGTTATGTATGTATGCATCATGACCGTTACCATATGCTTAAACGAGGTTTCAGGATTCCTTTTCATGAACTGATAAGCACAGGTTTGGTAAATTAATTTTTGTTTTTTTTTTCTATAGAAGATTACTCTACGTAAAATAAATTTCATGTGTATCAAGTATTTGTTGTGCTTTTTTTATGACTTTAATTTCCATTTTTTTTTTGTTTTTGTTTATTGTATTGTATTTTAATTTATGAATTAAAGATTTTCTTTTTTATTTACCTTGCTTATCGACACGCAACTCACATTAAAGTTTTAATAGTTTTTTCCTCTTTTTATGTAAATTTTTGTATTTCAACTATGCTTTCTATTGTTTATTACGTGTAACCGATACGGTTATAAAACGCAACACCTGCCAGTTTCTGAGAATATCAAACAAATTGGAAAAACGTCTGTTTAAATGATTTTTAATAGCAAAAAAATATCGTATCTGTTACGGGAAAAAAAAATTAAATAAAAATAACATTCAAATGTTTATGTAACAATTAATTGTTTGTTTTCAATAAAAATCTTATAACTCTTCCTGTCTATTTCTTTTGGTCTATTTACAGTAATCCCTCGATTCACGTCGCATTTGGTTCCAAAAAAAAAGCGATGTAAATCCAATGACGACGCAAATTGAAGTTGGAAGGAACAAAAAATTTGACGACGTAAATCGAAACAACGTTAATCGAGGCGACGTAAATCGAAGGATTACTGTAGTCTACATTTATTTTCCATCTGGCAACTTCTAGAAGATTGCTGTTGATTTGTTATTGTTTTCTAAACTTTCTCTTGAGGTATTTTTTTTTCGACGACATCCTCCTACTAGTCTTCTGATAAAAACTCTGAGAGTAAATAGAGTTGCTTATCAAAAATCTGTTGTTCATGGTCGACTTTAAGCTGTAGGTGCCGCCACATTTGTGCGTTTGTATGTATCGTTTGTTTAGCAACCAGGAGACAGACAATTTCATTGTTTTTGAACGAGTTTTGAAGCTTGAAAACATATTTCAACTAGTTACTACTGCTGAGTTTGTCTACAACTTGCATGGCCTTCATTTGTTTTTCTGATCTGAATGGAACAATGCATGTCTCGCTATAATCAATGGAAAGATACAGTACAAGCTTCTGTGCTTCAACTGCAATTTAAATAAGACCAAGCTAAAAACTCCTTAAAATGGAGATCGCCTCTTAATCGCATATTTGTTGACTTTGAAAAGGCTTTTGATACGTTCAATCACATGGCCATATGGAACGCACTGGCTTGCAAGGGTGTCCCTACTAAAATAATAAACTTGTTAAACACAGTATAACAACGCAACATGCCGCGTACTACATGAGAAACAACTAGGAAAGAGTATCAAATTAAAAACCGGAGTCCGTCAAGGTTGTGTGCTGTCAGCACTCCTCTTTAACTGCGCCCTCGATGTAGTGGCGCAAAAGTCAACAAATCAGAGGAGAGGGATTACATGGGTCTACAAAACAGATTAGAAGACCTGGACTATGCGGATGATATATGCTTATTAAGCCATTCATTTTCCGACATGCAGTCGAAGCTGGATCTAGTTAGCGAAACCGCAAAGTTAGCTGGATTAAAGATGAGTATTCACAAAACTAAATCACTCAGAATGAATGCTAACGTAACGGGGAAATTCTTTATATACTGCAAAGAAATTGATGAAGTGGAGTCCTTCTGCTATCTAGGCAGTATAATCGATAAATCCGGCGGTTCAGCAGCAAATATTGCCAGCCGCATTAATAACGCACGCAAACCTTTTGCCCAACTTAACCCCGTTTGGAAATCATCTAATATATCGAGACGCACCAAAATTAAATTTTTCAATTCCAAAGTCAAATCCACATTACTTTACGGTTGCGAAACGTATAATATGGCACCCCGAGATTCCCAGTCTATTCAGAGATTTGTTAACAAATGCCTGCGTAGAATCATGCGTGTTTACTGGCCCTCCATAATATCTAATGCCCAACTCTGGTCAGATACAAACCAGCAACCAATAGAGATAGAAATAAGAATACGCAAGTGGGGCTGGCTTGGGCACACTCTTCGCAAGCCATTATATGATATCGCAAGGAAAGCCATAGATTGGAACCCCCAGGGAAGCAGGCGCATCGGACGACCGTCACACACATGGAAACGCCAAATCACAATCGAATTATCCAAACTACGTCTGCAGTGGAACGAAGTCTAACACCGCGCTGACGATCGAGCTCATTGGAACCAACTTGTTGCGGCCATATGCTCCATAGAGGAGTAAGAGGAACATATATACATATATATAAAAAACTCCTTAGTCTAATAGGTAGTGTGTATTCAAACCCCAGCTCATACAACTCCAGCAAAACGAAATATAAAAAAATTTTGCTGCGCCTATTTCTTCTGAGCAGTCTTCGCATAAAAATCTTAAGAATAAATAAAATTACAGTGAAGAGTTTCTCAAATATATGTCGTTCGGAAACACACAATATGGGTGGTGTAAACAACTAGGTTGTAATCCTGACTAAGGTTTTGTAATGGCCAATAAGAAAGGTAATTGTTTACCCTACTAAAGAAGTCATCTACAGTCAATTCAAATTTATTAAATTTTACAAGCAAAACTTAAATGTTTCTTCATAAAAAGAAGTTCCTTTTGTGTTTATTAGAAATTATTTTTCTCTACTCTTTCAACTTTATTACGCATTATTATTCACTTATAGAAATATGCCAAGTTTTAAAATCAGGACAGTAATATAAAGCCTTACGTATATTTTTGTTTTTGATTTCTTTTAAGATTTCCATTAACCAGGCGAAAAATAGATTTTAATTTGAATTAATTGCTTAGCATGCTGACATGAAAACTTAAACTAAGTAGAAACGAATTTAATAACAAAGTTTTTAGAAAATTATTATAATTTTTTTTTTACATTCTAATAAACAAAACAAAAACGCCACCAATAATATGTAATCATATGTGAATAACAGCACATACATAGAAAATGTTTACACGTAGTTTATACAGAAACACGTAATATAACATTACGTAACATAATAAGCTCGTAAATATAACATTGAAATGACATGCACTTCATAGACTTTTCATTTCATAATGTCGGAATAAATGTTACGATATTTGACTCAAAAAAAAAAAAATTCAATTGATTACCAATTGGCGAGGAGTGTGAAGGCAGCACTTCTCTACACCACTATGAGACGATGACAATTCTGCCATAAAAGAGACTAACGTACCCAATCTAAACAATCGCGTGGTCCTAGACAGGCGAAAATTGCCATTCAGTGACTTAGAACTGTTTACCCTGATGGTCTATCCGCTGAATTACCGATCTGGTGGGTGCATGCAGCAGCTAATTTAGAAAATATCGCTAGAGGAAAGGAAAAAGTGATAACCATAAAATGTACCAACTAGAGGCCAACAAGCTTACTTACTCACTTACTTAATTGGCCATTAACAACCCGATTATCGGATTTCGGCCTGTTTTAATACATCCTACCAGACGTGTCTGTTTCTTGCGCGCCTAAGCCAGTTGGTCACACTAATTTATGACAGAGCTTCCTCGATTTGGTCCTTGCCACGCAAAGGACCCGCATCAGATATTAATAGAACTTATGCTGAGATCCAAAAACGAGATTAAAAAATCAGCACTACAGTATAACCATCAGAGCTCTTACCATTCACATAACCAAACTGTCTGCAGCAGGGTTTTCAAGGTCTTGTAACGTAGCCCTATGAGAGTCCTATCAGTTATAGTGATCCTACTTCGCTGCAGAATAATGGCTATCGCCATAGTGTAGTAGGTACTGTGTTGGTTTATTGGACGTAAAGCCCGGGTTCGTATACCAGGTCAGACATCAAAACGAAATATGAAAACAAAATATTTCTTCGGCGACTTCCTCTCAGCAGATTTCTGGCAAAAACTCTGAGAGTAAATAAACCTGCCATAAAAAAATTTCTCGAAAATCTGTCGTTCGGAGTCGATGTTAAACTGTAGGCCCCGCCACTCACGTATAAAAGAACCGCACACAACATGAGTGGTGTGAGAAGCTAGGCCGTAATCCTGGCTGAAGGGTTGTAATGGCCAATTATGTATGTATGTATGATATCTGTCTCGCCGGAGCATCCTCTTCAATTCGAACGATATGGCCGATCCACAGTAGGCGCTGGATATTAATACGCTGCGCTACGTCCACGTCGTTGAGGACTTCATACAGCTTATTGTTGCATCAGATACGGAAGTCATAGCCAACTCACACTGAGGCGAAAATCTTACGTAGGATACAGGCCCACAAGCATTCTCCACAAAAACGTCTAAGGTTTTTATGAACGTATTGTGTAAACGACTGAATCTATACCCTAATACCTGGAACAAATCCGATAAGGAATCACGTTTTTGCCGTCGAATCTACGCTCGTTAATCTTACAAAGCTGATAAGACTATTCCCAATGATGTTGAACAACTTCTGCAGCTCCTTCAAAGTTGGAAAGGAACTCTACGAATATTTTGATACCGATCGAGTTTCTAGACAGGGCGATGCCTAATCATGCTTCTTTTTAACTTTGACGTGGAAAATATTTTTTGGAAGCTTACTAAGCAAGATGTTGCTGCTGCTGCCTGTATTGTCTACCAACATGTACCAGCTGGTAAAAGAGGGCACAAGGAAGTGGTATGTGCTGCGTATCGGATACCATGTTACGGGCAATAAATATACTTTTGAAGTGGTTTTTGAATGCATTTATCTTGGCTCTGCTGTTTTCAGCAAAACCGACAACATTTTGGAGATCAAGCTTTGTCGGAGGAGAAAGAGTCGCCTGGATGCCTACTATATGGAAGACCTAAACGAACTGTGTAGCATTAATATTGGCAGTTTGAATGGCTTTGTGGTATTGGAAGCTCCGAATGGTTTCTGCACTAAGCTGAAAACGGGAAACTCTGTAATCACAATGGGCTCTGGTATGTGGTTTAAGTGTGTCCGTTCATACTTCTTGAGTGTACATCCATTTCTACTGATCTACCTACCTTGGAGATCAAGTGTTGAACTACGCGTAGTAGGTGTTATTATAGTTTCAATTGGCAATTGAGCAGCAGTAAGTTCTCTAGTGCGCTAAACTGACGCTTTACAAGTTGCTCATCCTCTCCGTGCTTCTGTTTAGCGTGAAAGCATGGTTGCTACTACATACTAGTGCAGCAGTCGTTAGAGTATTCGAGAGAAGAGTCCAAGATCTGTGATTCAGTGTGAGTTGGTGTTGACTTTCGCATCCCTTCCACCAATGAGTCTCCTTAACGATATAGTCGTTGTTCAAAGCATGAAATTTCTATGCCGTCTCGCTCATTCCATTCAGCGAAATGACTATTTGATGCGACGATTAGCAGAAGCCAGCATAGAGATTAAATTGAGGAAGCCCTGTTACCGATAGATGCGATCAACTAGGAGACGCGTTATTAACTGAGGCTCATTGGCATTCTCATAAATGTTTAGTTGCGAATGTTAAGGATAAATTAGTTGCTAAAGTAAGCCCCTCTGTACATCGTATATTTTTCAAAGCAATTATTGAAATATTTTACAAATCGATTGATTGGAAAATAAATACAAATACTACCATTCCACGCCGATATGAAGTCCATGAAAATGAAAATTTTACATTCCAATGCTTACACTTGAAAAAAAGCTTTCTTTTTTACTTAAGTATTGATATCCGGTGTTTTAATATCCTTTTTTATTTTTGCCTTCTATCCTCTTCCATGTACAATTTAAGATTCCAATTAAAACACATCCATCTGAAGTACTCTTATACTCACACGTACTTGTATAAATCGACTGCAGAAGTTCCAAACTGTCTGCCTGCTTGGAAAAAACTCTCCCCAATTTCTCTGTGAGTAAGTGTGTGTGTGATTATTGTGTTTAGTGCAGATACAGATTCTATTGAATTAATAAACACATGGAATGGCTTGAAAATGAACGAATTGAAGAAGGAGAAGTGAAAAATATCATCAGCAAATTGAAGAAGTAGCAGCTAAAAAAAGCAGCCAGTTCATCTACAAATAAACGAATACATTGATAGGGATTTGTATTGTGTGTTGTAACTGAGCTCATAGGGTGGTACTTAAGATGCATTTATTTTTATTTGATATGTTTTTGGTATTTGGTGTCTTACTTTCATACATGCATAAAACCCTTCTGTTGGGGTTTACAACCTAGCTTCTCACACTGCTCATGTTGTGCGTGTTAATTTTATTAAAGTCTTAAAGTAAAGTAATAAGTAACTTAAAGTAATAACCAACACTAGGCTTATCTAGGCTCTTATCATTCACAATCACAGTCTACAGTCGTTTCTACAAGAGTATAGAGGAACAAAAAGCATTACATGAGTTCTAAGCTGCAAAATTGGAACCCAGACTAACCACGACATTCATGCGTTATTGGACATTATAACCCTTTAGTCAGAATTTAGTATCTCCTTACACTATATATAAGGCGTGTGTTAATTTTATATATCAATAGTGAAACTTTCAGTTTAACGTCGTGATACGTTGTTATACGTCGAAGTACGTCGTGATACGTCATAGTAACTCATGATACGTCGTGATACGACAAGATTCGTCGTGATACCATAATATGACCCACCCTATTTTTCTTTTTTTTGTTGTACAACTCCTATTAATATGCTGCATATTTTGTTAAGAGATCTCTACATAAAGCAAAATCCTTATGAATGAAAATGATGGAATCAATAAGAGGGATAAAGAGAAACAGAGAGTGACTGTATGTATGAGTGTTAGCGATTGATGGTTCAATTTGTAAAAGTACAACATTTCGTAATGGCTTTCATTCATTTTGGATTTCTTTGATTCCATCAACGATATCTTGCACTGCCACTGTAATGTATATCCTCTGCTGCTGTGTATTACTTCTACACCCTTTCTTAAAGTTCATTTCTTACCATGCTTGTATATAAATATTTTAGAAAATGTTTTTATTTGTAGAGTTTTTCTTCCCCATTGTATATTTGTATACGTGTTTTGCTATTAAAGCGTATGTAAATATTAACATTTGGTTTCTTTGCTTTACTTCTCTCTCTCTCGAATTCTTTTGTAAGTATGCGTTGTAAATAAACACATTCAAAGAACTGTATACATATTTGTATATGTGTTATAATCATTTCATTGTACGGGTGAGTACTCATATGCTTAGAGCAATATATGTTAGATGAGTGTATTGTATTAACTTTTTATGTTTCACTTTTTGTGCCTGTTGGGCAGGCACGTGTTATAAATACACCATTTCCTGGTAAAATTTTAAGAAATAAAATGCTAGGGTGTAGAGATTTAATTTTACTGAAGATGTTGCTGGAGGCTAAATAGATTTTAAATAAAGTTGCTCCTGTGAAATTTCGTTGATTGTAGGATATCCGATATTTGTCTCTGGAACATAACTATAGAACAATACAACAGGTTTAACCCTTATGTCAACAGATACATACCCGGGTATGTTTTGTGTTTTTAAATCGCCGTCTCTCAGGAAGTAATAACTGTATTAACCTGAAATTTCATGATATCCTCATTAGTAGTGTTTTATACTTTATTGCTAGACTTGAGTAAAAATGGCGGATGGGGGTCAAAGATGTGGCCATTTTTTGATTCATATCCCTTACGTCAACAGTTGCATACCTGGGTATGTATAATGAAATATATGAAAATATTTTGATATTTGATGTTTCTTGAATTTAATTTACACGTTCTTAATAATAAGATTAAAATTCAACCAAATATAGAAGACATAAAATGATATTAAATGCAAATTTTTTTTAAATGCATTTGTTACATTGCGGCATACGACTTGAATGAGCGGCACACACGGGCTTGTTGCATAACGTGCAGAATTAAAATTTCTACATCTGGAGGTTGGCGACATCTAATGAACCACAAAAAAAAATACAAACTACACTCAGCAGTTTATGGTAGATTGGTTCAAAGTAACTAAGAATTTAAATGAGTCTTTTTCAGGTAATTCCAGGTGTTTGGTTAGCAAAAGCAGGTCTTAAGATAATAGTTTTACACCCACATACATAACCTGTATTTTAATTTCATCAATGAGTATTTTAATCTACGCTTTAGGGCGTTTTTTGGCATTACTAAGTATAACTCCTTGTCTGTTACTTCAGAAGCACTCAGTAGCTTATTGCTGAGATTCCGCACAGGTCTCCTGTATGTATTTTGTTGATTCATTGTCTTCATCACAGAATGTACATATTGGGCTTGAACCGATCCCTAATCTGAACAAATAGCATCTTCTCTTGTGTCTTAAGCTTTGTATCTATATTGTGAAGTTGCTGTAGTCTAGTATGTAGCATTTAAACACCAGGTCAAATACATCGAACATAAAGAAATATAAAAAAATGCTCTTACGGTGATTTCCTCTCATCAGATGTCTGGCAAAAACTCTGAGAGTTAAATAAAATTGCCATGGAAAAGTTTCTCAGAAATCTATCGTTCGAAATCGACTTTAAACTGTAGGCTCCGCCCGCCACTCATGTTCCACCTGCCACTCATGTATAAAATTAACACACACAAGATAAGTGACTGCCCAGACAATCCCCTAGTATTCTTGAGTTAACAAAATGCCGGTAAATCTATATACATCGTGCTGAAATTAATTTGAGTTCATCTTCTATTGGCATAGACTTCTCATCGAACATGCCATTCCTCTGTTATTATCTGTTACTATCCCTTTCGCATACTATAGAGTCATTCCCCTCTTAAAAGTGCATGTAACTACTGAATTTCTGCGAATTGCGCTGAATTCACTAGTACTGCGATTGATAAAAATTGCTGGCTCTCACTTGGCTGAATGATTGTCAGTCATTCGATTTATAAGTTACGGTGTAGCCTGATGAATCTCGCCCATTATCCTAAATATTGTATCCATAATTAATGTATGCATATGATCCTTACTACTGTCTACAATGGGCTCAAATCCAATGGAGCCTCTCGCCCTGCTGTAGAACAGGTTTTCATTATCGCTGTTATAACACATGACAGTTTCAAAATTCTTATCCCGATTAACATCCCGTATGAAATTCTTGAATTGCAATACTTTCCCACACGGCGCCTACAGAATAATACATTCCACGTAGCAATTAACTGAAGTTCCCTAGACAGCAAATATCATAGCTGTAAGATTCATGGTTGGCCTAATTGCAACTAATTTGATAATAATTCTTTGCTCCAACCAGCCATAGACATATTAATCTGGGGACATAAAACATAACGAATCCTTTTGGAAATGGTATGAAACCATTTAATCAAATTCCTCAATTTTCAATTTTTCATTATTTTCCATTCAATTTTCTTTTACTTTTTAATTTGTGTTGAATGTAAAAAGGTGTTTTGTACATGTAATTTGATACCTTAAATAATCATTTGTTCATAATGAAAGGACTTTCATTTCAAACCTATTTGTTCTACAGTAAAAGGGGTTTGAGATGAACGTGTCGTTTTACAACTCTCTACGTTTAGTTACTTAACATTTAAAATGTCTGCAACAGCAACAAAATGACAGAGAGAAATGAGGTAAAGTACTACATAAAAACGAGAAAGAGTTTTAAAAACAATTTTCAAACGAGCGTATATTGATTAGAATTTAATTAACACTTAAACATGTTTTCAGAATTTAAAATGACTTATGAATTGTAAGAAAATTATGGACACACATGATATGTATGACGTAAGGGGTTTCATTTTAATTTCTGAAAGATGTGGGCAAATGGCAGGCAAGCACATATTTTTTAAATCGTAATGAAAAGTTTTTGTTGTGAACACGTTCAATATGATTGAACGTATTGGGGATGGTTATGTTAACCAATAAAAAATTTTGTATATGAGTGTTTTTGTGACATTTTCGTTTTTAAGAAATTAATTATGGTCTGGCCAGGTCTGGCTCAGTTTTAAAAACTCATAATGCTGCACACCCTTCTGTTCGCAGCTTTTCGGGAGCTTTCGGTTGTTTTCTGCGTTTTTTATTTAATTGAGTGTATTTGAGGTGGTAGCCATGAATTCACTTTTCGTCGCTGGTGACAATTCAATTCAAAATCGATTTCTTTTTAAAAATTTTAAATAGCATCTTTAGTTTATGTGGCACCAAATTTCCTTGCTTTTGAGAGAATCCTGTTGCTTTTATATGCTTAGTAACGCCTATTGGTTGAGCAGCCGGTTGTTGCAAATTTCTGGAATGGAATTGAGAAAAACTGAGTCTGAGTTTTATTTATTTAAATTAATACTGTTTGTTTGCTTGTCATTATGCTGTTATTTCCTTTTTTATAGCAAATGAAGACAACTTTTTATTCGTACACAAGCACTTGTACTAAACAAATGTTGTCACCAAGAGTTGTCACTTTCGAAGCAGTTTCGAACAATTAAATTAATCTCTTCACTTTCTAAGTTGCCACAGTCTAAGGGGGAATGGGTTGGCTTATACGACGAGAGCCATAGTGAAAACCCTAGCTCAAAAAGAAATTAAGGAAATATATCTTTCGGCTACTTCCTCTCAGCAGATTTCTGGCAAAAGTTTGCCATGTAAAGTTCCTCAAAAGTCTGTAGCTCAGGGTCAACTTTAAACTGTAGGTTGCACGCCTCATGCATAAAATTAACACATACAAGAAGTGTAACTAAAGGGTTGTAATGGCTAATTATGTGTGTATGTAGACTGTAGTTATTTACTTCCTATCCAAGGAGCAGCATGAATATAGTAAGGACAGATCTATTGAGACCTTAACATGTACGGTAGAAAACTCGCTGCCACAGAAGTAGTGTAGTCCAGCTACCTCCTTGGAAATTGAAGGAACCTTCAATAATTTGCAAATAAGCGTCAGGACCTTGTGGTGAATTGGATATGTAAGCTACTTCATGGAAGAACAATATACCGGAGATAGCTCATTATCAGAAGAATAGGAAGGTGAACTTCGCAAGGTATAGTGGTCTTCCACCTACTAGATTTAATATTATACGTATACTGATATTGACGTGAAGCCACGGTTCAAAACCACAGGTCAGACATCTCCAGCAAAACGAAATATAAAACTATTGTTATGAAAATGGAAATGGTGTTATAGTTTAACATTAAAATAATAAATAAAAGCTTACAAAACAAAAACAAAGGACTTGTCAATGAATAAACAAAAATATAGCAACAACCTGAGTATAAAAAAGGGATAAACAAGTAAACAAACAGGCAACAACAACACTGCAAGGACAAACGTAAATAAAATACACAAACAACAATAACATAAACAACATGCTTATATTTATAGAGATTCCGCGAAAGTAAAGTCATTCTCCTTCAAGAGCATTAATAAAACTTTTTACCCAGCGATATAAAAGGCAATACAAAGCAGGCAAGGGGATCAGTAAAAAAATTCAGTCAGTCTTGTGTGAAGACACGTTGAGTGTGAAGAGAATAATCGTGGTTCGAAGATCTCCGTTGTAAGGATCTAACGAACAATTTTTAGTGCGTACGCGGAAGAGTGTAAAGAAGAATAACAAATAAAGCAAATTGTTCTTGTTTAAATCAAGTTGCGAACAGTTGCACACGGAATTGTGCGAACAATAAAGAATTTTAATTAAAACTAAACACAAATTTATTTTTATTTGCAATCTACGAATTCAAATTTTAAACGTTTTTAAAAGGGTATAAACGTAACAATATTTTTCTTCGGTGATTGCCTTTTGGCAGATTTCGGGCAAAAACTCTGAGAGTAAATAAAAATTACCATTGAAAGTTTCTCAAGAATCTGTAGTTCGAAGTTGACACTAATCTGTAAGACCCACCATTAATGGGTGGTGTAAGAAGCATATTTTCAACACTGACACAAGCGTTGTAATACCTAATTAAGTAAGTAAATAAATTAAATTTATTACGTCTCAAAATCAGATTTTTTTCTCTGGTTCTTGGATTACACCAGTGATGTCCGGTGTTTACCAAAATTATTTCAAAACTTATGCAAATATTTTCTTCGATAGTTTTGAAACGCAATGCACTCATTCAACCATGACATCGTTGATACAATCATAATGACATTAGGTTTGACCAACTAATCTCTTAATGGCTTATCTATCCTATCATTAGCACAGGTTGTTTCAAAGGGAAATAAAATTCGTAATATTTGCTTCCATTTCTCATTCTGTTTGTCTATCTGGCAGTAAGTAATTAGGAAAATTACTAAATAAATACAAAACAACAATCGCATATGAAGCTCATCAAAGAAAAAAAAAACTGAATCATAATTGAATGAAATATTCACCTTTGTTCGATATTAATAAAACCTATATGCTAAGCTAAACAAATTATATGTTGTAGGTAAACAAAATAATTCGATAGGGTATCACATGTGAAGGATTTGTTTTACGGAATGCCGCTAGCGCCATGAAAACTTTGTCAAAAAATCTGTCTTTCGGAGTCGACATTAAACTGTAGGTCCCGCCACTCATGTATAAAATTAACACACACACAACATAAGTGGTGTTAGAAGCTAGGTCGTAATCCTGACTGCAGTGTTGTAATGGCCAATTATGTATGTATGTATGAATGTATGTATAGAAAGCCGCTTTTGCTCAAATTATTTTTTTTTCAAAACTAAACCTCTAATTGCAGCTCCCTGTTATATACTATGTACACAATACTATTCTTATATTATTTACTACATAATAATACGTATGTATGCACAACACGCTTTATCATTTCAATTCTCTTTATACTGCCCCCTCCTGCCTATGTGTACAATACATTCATGCATGCATGATGATGTGCGCTTCCTTTAGAAATTTATTTTAATAGGAATATAATCAATCAATTGATCAATAAATTAATGTCAAACAATATTATATACTTATTAATAGATGATGATTTTGTTGTTGTTGTTGTTGTTGCTGTTGTTGCTATCATTATTATCATATCGTATGATAATGATAATAATAATGATGATGTTGTGGTTAATATTGCTACGTAAATGGTGTCATTGTTGGCTGCTTATAATTATTATTTAATTGAATTAAATCATTAATTAAAACTGTATTTAATATCAGTTTTAGTTAATTGGTTTTTTTAGATTATTAATTATTAAACGTTTCTTTTTTATTGTTGTTGTTATGTTATGATATGTGTAAGCAAGAATAGATTTAAATTGAATATGTTGTAATCATGCGGGAATTTGATATTCAATAAAAATTATTTTCTAAATCAGGAAATGGTTTCCCATTATATTCATCAATGATATTGAGATACCGCATAGTATTCAATATTCCAACGTCACCGGACTCACACTAACCCACATTCGATGACCGCGGAGGTCTCGTCCCCATTACGTAGGGACACGTACACACTACAGTCCGGACTGTAGCGGGTAAGAGAAAAGTAATGGCAACCAGAACATAAATCAGCTACAGAACTTAATCTAAAGCTGAATAAAGTAACAATAAACATAAACTACCTATGACAAGAACGAAAATACATTTTTATATAATAATTTACAAATGAATGCCAGCATATATGCTACATTTTATATTACAAACACTACAATTAAAATCAATAAAATCATAATATAAGTTGAAATCATTACATAATCTACGAAAAGGAAAATTACATCCATAGTTCGTTCTATAAAAATCTAAAGAAAGAGGACGACAGTGCCGTGAAAATCTTGCTGGAATACTGAAATTCAGGTTACAAAACAAACACTCAGCATCGATATCACTTTTAACCAGATTAAAAACAAAACAAACCCCTAAAACAGCCCTTCTACGTTCCAAAGTTGGAAGTTTTATCAAACATAATCTAGCCTCATATGACGGAAACCCATTGGCACAATCCCATCCTAAGCCACGTAAGCAGAATACTAAAAATTGCTTCTGCACAGACTCTATTGAATCACTATGACAACGATAGTATGGATTCCAAGTAATAGACGCATACTCCAAAATAGGTCTAACAAGTAAAATGTATAGCAGTCTTGTTATATAAGGATCAATGAATATAATAATAATATAATGGCGGCCTTTTATTGCAACAAAAATCCCATATTTACTAAAGCTGTGTAATCAAACCAATCGCAATTAGAACATGAACAACATATCCGGGCCTCATACATAACATAGCAAACATAATTGGTCATTACAACCCTTCAGAGAGAGAAGCTGCGACCTAGCTTCTCACACGACTTGTGTTCATACATAACATTACATAATTGGCCATTACAACCCTTACGTAAAGTCGATTTCGAACGACAGATATTTTTTGAGAAACTTTTCATTGCAATTTTATTTACTCTCAGAGTTTTTGACAGAAATCTGCTGAGAGGCAGTTGCCGAAGAAATATTTTCTATTACATCATTTTGTTGGTTTGAACCTTAGCCTTACGTCTAATAAACCAACACACTACTTACGACTACGACGACTTCTCGATTATACCAACTAAATACATATATTCCTTATATCATGACTGAAAAGACATGAAAGCGATTTTAAAAAGTTCTGAAAATGGCAAAAAAAGTGCAGAAAATTCGTAGAAGTGAACGAAACACTTTTTTGAGGCTATAAATTACATAAAAGTTGCTCGAGGTATGCCTAGGTGGTTCAAATGTGAGCCTAAATTTGTATATACTTTTTCCAGCATTTCCTACTGGGCTCTCTGACCTATAGCTCCTATTTAATCTTGGATTTCAAGACTGGAATTGTAACTGGCATGTCCGTACATAGGAGGGGCTTTAGGTATCCCCACAAAGAATATCATAGAATAGCCAATAAGTTCATCAACCCTGACCTTGCTCGTCAGCAACGATATCCCTATGCTCCGAAACCCATGGAAGAGTTATCTTTGAATAATGCGAAATTTCTTTACGAAATCCTTGGAATTCCTGGACATGGACTGACGTTGAAATTATGTCCGATAGGGACTTAATTTTTGTAGCTTAGAAGTTGATTTAAGCCACGTTTTCAGCTATGTGGTTAGCGATGCAGTTCATAGAAAGTAGCAAGACTTTTAACGGATACACTTTTCTGGATGCGGGAACATTGACGGCAATAACATAGCTGATGCATTTGTAAAGCCTTGTACAACATTTTTGAAATGATGAGGCAGCATATATAAAAATTATGACTAAGCTGTTTTACTCTTTAAATAAACACTACGGTAATTTTTGTCCAATTTTATCAGACGAAGTGTCAAACTCTTGACAAGAGAATGCACTTCAAGAATACTACCATTTGTTTTATAGTTTTTAATTAAATTTTCCAATTAGGAATGGCCAAACTTGAAAAAATGTGAAAAAATAATATTTTCCAAGTTTAACCCATCAAATCTCATAGCATATAAGTCTGAACAGAATGTTTATGTATATCGTTTGAAAGGTTAATCTTCCCCCCTTTCTAAAAACTTTCGATTTTTAAAATACGTTCAAACATATTTGGATAATCAATAATTTTATGTGAAAATATCAAAAAAACAGTTTTTATCAAATAAAACAAGTTTGGAGGGTTCGAGAAATATAAAAACAAAGAAAATTTTTGAGTTCTACTCAACTAACTGAATAACTTAGTCTAGGTAGTTACTCGGGTGTATTCAGTTCTTTTTTTTATTTTGTCGCATAGTGTAATCATTCACTTACAAATATTTCTAAAACTTATTGAAAACATTTCAATATTAAAATTCTAAAAACTTGTAATTAATTTTCAATAAATTTTTCACAATTTCCATATCATGTCACAGCTTTTATAGTTTTTTTTTTCGAGTGAAGTGATAAACTTGACGCAATAAAAACGTCAAAGTTTTTGTTACGTTGTTTTTACGAGCACTTAATTGTGTCTGCAGTTAATTTCATAGTAAATTTTCGTCAAAACTTTCGGTCATAAATTCCAAAAAAACAAATTAAAATTTTCAACACAACACAATCAAAAAATATTTCTTTTCTTGTTCAAAACCAAAGGAATAAATATTTTTGAAAAACATTTTAAACATGAAATGTTGAAATAAATTCTTAAACTTTAAGAAACTTTGTTTTATTAAATTATTAACGGGGCCAACACTAACTAATCTCTCTGTCTCTCTCTGTTTCATTGTATCCGAATGGTCAGAATGTAATTTAATAAATAATTAGTTGATTAATAAAATACGTGTCATACTTTATGGCTTAGAGGGTGGCCCAAAATAACTCAGCAACAACTACAACTGGCTTGTATCAAAACTTTTTTGCGAACTACATGTTGTATCTCTGCTAAAGAGATGATGGAAATAATGAAAATAAAGTATCGTGGCACGTGATAAACATTTGTGCTAAGTGAAGAAAATATAATGTTTTTGAAACAAAAGCACTCACTCATTCACAAACACACACACAACCTCATTATTTTAAAGACTTTGAAGGCCGCGCCAGCTTAAGCCACTATTGGCTTAAACAAAAGGAGGGGAGGGGGGCACCGAGAGATCAAGAAGACAACTTGTGGCAAATAATGAAATACGATTATTTCTCTTGTCAAGCTGTATACAAACTAAACTATGTTGCAAGTCTAAGAAAGTGTCAAGTTGTAAAACAAAAGTTCTTAGACAATAAACAAGCGTGGCCAGAAGAAGAAGTAGAAGTGATGGAAATTGCCATACTCTGCTCACATGATGTTAAAGTTTGTTTACCGAGTAAAAAGTTAATGAAACAAAATCAATAATTTATTGCCACCATAGAAGTTTTGACGATGACAGTGATAAGAAACATAATTTGTGTTGCTATGATGCTTAAGCAGCGTAAATTGTTAACAACTGTCTGTGTTTTGGCGCACATATTTTATTGTCACTTAATTGAAAGAGAGAAAAAAAATCAGAAAAACAAAGCCTATTTAAGTTTTGTTTAAAAGAAAAGAAAGAAAACGAAGGCATTTTGAAAGTGTACCAGTACGCATTTTTAATGGGAAAATAAAAAAAACATTTTATAGGCTATTGGCGGCTAAACATTCTTATAATCTTTCAGGCAATTTATGTATTCCAAGCCAACAAAACTATACGTCTTATAAAGCAAACCAATTGGTCAACTAATTTTCGAGTTCCCCGTAGAAATCGAAGTATTAGTACTTAGAAGAAGTCAAGTCTGGTGAATGCGGTGGGTGGAATAGCAGCACTCAACCAAATACTTTGATTGTATCCTGTACCGGTATTGTTTTTTATGCAGGTGCATTGTCATGTTGTAAAATTACCCTGCCATAGCTATTCTTGTCGTTCTTCAAACAATTCCTAGTTCAAATTCATTATTTATTGCCGGTAGGTAGAGTTGTCTGTCCATCACAGAGAGTTGGATGGACACACACTTAGGTACCCCTTTGTGTTCATGGTACGCCACTCCTTTTAGGTTCCCACTAGACAAACAGCATTGACTTCCTGCCGAATCGATCTGGTGCTGCAGCTGAAATTGATGGTGGCCACGGATTAATCCATGATTTTTTCCATTTGGTATTCTGAAAATAAATCCATTTTTCATCGCCCATAACAATTCGTTGTAACACTGATTGTCGTCCGTGGTTTTCCGGTTCTCCATCTGTCTGTCATTTAGCTCATGTGGCACCCATTTTCTAGACTTTTGGTTCCTTTCAATTGCGTCTATTCCGTCTAAAAGAGTTTGTTCTGTAACATTTGGACACTTGGGGATTTCCCAAGTGTCATCCCCATCCAATATTGTTTACAATGCAGCGTCTTCAAATGCTTTTGATGTTTTTGCGCGTTCTTCATTTCTCTCATCAAAGTCGCAATCTCTGAACCGTCGAAACCATCTTCTTTATGTTTTTTCTGAAAGAGAATGATCACCATAGCCTCGACATACATTCCATTTAACTCTTCAGTATTCAAATGAAAAGAAAAAAATTATGCTTTTCGCAAATCATAATTTTCTGGTGCAAAATTCGATAACATGCATACATACATACAATTAAATCAATCAATTAAAACCTTTCAGTCAGGACTACCACCTAGCTTCGCACACTGCTTATGTTGTGTGCGTTAATTTGTATACATGAGTGGCGGGACCTACAGTTAAAAGTCGACTCCTAACGACGGATTTTTGAGAAACTTTTCATGGCAATTTTTATTTACTCGCAGAGTTTTTGCCAGAAATCTGCTGAGAGGAAGCCGCCGGTGAAATAATTTTTGTATTTTTGTGTTGATGTCTGGCCTGGGGCTCAAACCCTGGCTTTACGTCTAATAAGCCAACACACTACCTACTAGACTACGGCGACTTCTAGTGGAGGGACTTACAATTTAAATTCGACTTCGAACGACAGATTTTTAACAAAGTTTTCAGGGCAATTTTATTTACTATCAGAATTTTTGCCAAAGAAATATTCAAATTTCGTTTTCTCCGCGGTCTCACGTCTAATAAACCAACAGGCTATCTACTGGACTACGACGACTTCAAGTTTCGTTAACACAGTTTACAGATCTCATCGGCTAATTCACAATAAATTACACTTAATACTAGGTACACCTAGGAACTTCGTTGGCTTTACTATTGACGCAGTAGACCAACTGTACAAGAAGAGAATATCCTTTCTATACTCAACATCACTTAATTTTTAAACAATTTTTTTGAAAATCCTTTATGCTTATTAATACGACAAATACCTTGAAAATGTATACATCTTACACCCAAGCATTTGTCATAATTTAATTAAAATGCCAGTTTCTAAAGAACAAATTATCACTTATGAATTTATTTTAAAAAACCACTGTTTGCTTCCACCGGTTGAGACATCGATTCCATGCTTTCCTATTACATGCGTTTCATAAGTTGTTATAAATCTTAACATTTTCCTGTGCTGTATATTTTTAATTTATTAAAACCCAATTAAAAATCTTCTCTCTTCGCCTTTTTGATTATCACATTTGCCTGTAAACCTCTTTCTGCCAGGGAAACTTTTCAGCAGTCATTATAATTTCATGCTTTAATCCATTATTCATGAAATACAATATTTATGGCAGTTTCTTATTTCTTTCTTGAAGATGGCAACGGCAAAGGCGACGGTGAGTGAGACGTTAAAGAAATTAAATTTTCTGTTCTGTTTTGTTATTCATCAGAGAGTTGAAGAAAATGCACTGATGCGTGATATGAATCTTTGACGAGAGTAATACCCACGTACGCAAGGAGTTGTTGTTGTTGATGCCAATGCTGATTGTGATTGTGATGGGTTTTTTACGTTTTTTTTGCTTTCTTTCTTTGGAATTTATTATTTGTGAATCCTTTTTCTGTAAGTTTTTCAATTTTTAACACCCTATCTTCTGTTAATATGTAAGGGTTTGCGTTGTAGCAAATTACATTGGCACTTACACACACTCAGAATAACAGAAAAATACTGCAGAAAAAAGAAAAAAGAATTTTGGTAACCCAAAATCAACATGAAATGTTAGCAGCAGCAGCAGTAGTAAAACAAAAAGCGTAAATAAGCCCTTAACGAACACGATTTATTCGCCTCCTCCTTTTTTATTTGTTTGTTGCTGTAACCAAACCACGTAAAACCAAACAGACATTTATACGTTTTTTTTTTCTTTGCGATCTTTCAGTGTCAAATGGAGTTATGGCGTGAGCGGAGCAGAAACATTCTGGGGTCAATAAGTAGAATACATACCATTTCTTTGGTAATATTTTTTTGTTTCTAAAGTTTTGATGAGTGATAAAGTAATTTAATTTGCATTTTATTTTTATTGGTTATACATACTATTATGAATTATTCATTATAATTTTAATCGATTTACATAACGGCGAAGGAAAAGGATCAACATCCTTTCGCTGACAACCATATCATAAAGGCTCATTAAGCACAATGGAACAGCATAAATCTTATTGATGGTTGCTTATATCACAGTTAAGAAGTCCCCGATGACAGAATGTTATCGAGATGAAGTGTAGTTCGTCCTATAAGACGAAGGAGTTTTAAAGGAGTCCTTTAATGCACATATTGGTGGATCCTATTGAAGTGGATCCTATTGGGTTGCTAACGAGTTGTGTGAGTTATGACCGGTTCGTAATTGGTTCTAGTTCGATTACAACCCTTGAGACTTACTTTGAGCAGTAAACAGCTTATATGTCATACTTTCCTCTGAAATGAAATTTTTTTTCTCAAAATACGAGGGCATATTAGAAGTCGCCGTAGTATAGTATGTAGTGTGTCCCGGATCAGGGCTAGAAAACTACTGTCTGCGCAGAGAGTAGCTGTTTTACGAGTGACATCCTCGTGTCGCACGGTATCGACACAAGCTGTCGTAGTTATAGCCGGAATGCTTCCCATAGACCTACAAACATATGAGCGCCGGATGATCTTCAACGCCAGGCAAAGTACGACTCAACCTCAGAGCATAGAAACGATAAAGCACGAAGTCTTCCTAAAATGGCAATTTCGCTGGGAAAATGAACAGCATGGAAGGTGGACATATAAACTGATTCCGAGTTGCAAGTGTGGAAAAACAGAAAAAACGGCGAAGTAGACTACTAAATAACCCAGATGCTGACCGGTCACGGATATTTCAACGACGTGCTGAAAATGATAAATAGTAGGACTGGAACGCAGTAAAACACTTTGTAGAGCACGTCCTGCGAAGGAAGAAATTTGACCTAGACGCAGCAGAAAGAGAATAGAGCGGAGCCTGGACGCAGGCTGACGATGATGGAACTGGAACATATGCCAGAAAAGGGGTCCACCTCGAAGTAATTCAACCGTGGTGGAATGATTCCCCGGTGAGGAGGTATACCCTGTGGCAGAATCCGACATATCATGTCTGGTGACGACCATCATGAAGGCATAAAGCATTTTCCCTCATTCCCGCAAAAAAAAGGAAGGTAGGGTGTCGGCTCATTAGACGTCAGACATCAAAACGAAAATACGAAGAAAATATTTCTTCGGCAACTGTCTCTCAGAAGATTTCTTGCAAAAACTCTGAGAGTAAATGAAATTGCTATGAAAAGTTTCTCAAAAAATATGTCTTTCGGAGTAGACTTTCAATTGTAGATCCTGTCACTCATGTATAAAATTAACATACACAATATAAGTGATTTGAAAAGCTAGGCCGCAATCCTGCCTAAGGGTTGCAATGAAAAATTATGTATGTGTATGTATGTCAAATTTTATTTTTTTAATTGTTTTACTACAGCAGTCCCTCGTATCCTTTTACTATTTTAAATACTTTACTTCCTATACTTCTTCTCCTTATTGTCGTCTATTTTTTTCTTTTGTCATCCTACCATGGCATTATTTGTTGTTGTTGTTGTATTATAACGTTTACAACTGGCAAATTAATTCCTAAGCTCTTGCAGATTTGCGCTGACTTTATGGAATTATATTTTTATTCATTTCATTTTGTTCATTCAATCTGTTATTTTTACTCCCATTGTTACTGTTTTCTTTTTTGTTGTTGTTGTAATTCACCTTGGTTTTATGTACCTTGAAGCCGATGGTATTAAATGGTATGACTCTTTTTTTTCTGCGGCAGACTAACGTTTAATCTCCCCTTGTGCTTTAATAGACGATGGCGAAATGGGTGAAATGGGTTTTAGAAAAAGCTTTAGGCAATTAAGAATCTTTGTCGGGGATTAGAAGAGTGTACATGCGAAACTCTATTGAAATGTGAATTGATTTTGTTTTTTTCTTTTTTGTGTACTTTCTTAAGCGAAAGTGTTTTATTCAATATTATGGCCACTTGGAAGAGTGTTGGGCGGGTTTCAGGCACAGGCAATTGAAAAGGTTATAAAAAGAAAATAAAAAATAAATGAAAACCCGTTTCGATATTCAAAATATTGTTGAGCGTCGATATACCATTTCTAAGTATTCTTTAAAATTAAAGTGACTGTGAGATCAGTCAAAGAAAGTTCAAAAGTGCGTATTCTAAAGGGTCCGCCAAATAACTTTTTTTTTTGAAAATGCTTTAAAAAAAACTACTGAATATTTCCTCTCAGCAGATTTGTGGCAAAAACTGAGAGTAAATAAAATTGCCATGAAAAGTTTCTCAAAAATCTGTCGTTCGGAGTCGTCTTTAAACTGTAGGTCCCGCCACTCATGTAAAAAATTAATACACTCAACATAAGTGGTGTAAGAAACTATGTCGTAATCCTGACTGAAGGGTTGTACGGACCAAATTATGAATATTTGTATGTAATCAAATCATTTCTGCTAATTACATGATTGTTTTACTGTAGAAGGTAAAGATGATAGGGTTTGAATCTGTCGCTGCCTTTAAAGCGCCCTCTGGGTATAATAGAGAGGAATTTTGTTTATTGTGTCCTACAATTTCTTAAGAAATTTAAACCTCTTACTTTCTAAAATTTGAAGATCACGATCGAAAATGTCATCCAACGGATTTGTAGTGAAGCACTTGAACAGCGCCTGACGGAAAATTTTTTAATATTTGAAGAATATTTCTATTTTATATTGTCCTTTCTGTTTTTCTTCCCCCTTTAAATTCCAAACAATTTTTCTATTTCAAATCATTTTAAAGGACAAAATAATCGCATTTAAAGGCTTTAATATAACCTTCCTTGAACCCATCATGATTCATATAATTTCACATAAATCTCTGGCCTTATAAGAAATCTTGTAATCATTTCGCCTTAACTGAAGTAGCCTTTCCGTCATGTTCACATTTGACATTTCCTTTTAACGTACACTTTCAATATATTTCAATTTCCTTTAGAGAAAAAATTACAAAATTTACTCCATGTGGTTGGTATACAAGGTCCTTATATGCTTGAATGCAGGAGAAGCAAACTCTATGAACACGTCCATTGAAAAGTTGTTGTTCTTGATATGAAATGCGTGTTGTTTTCTACTGATTGCCACTGGCAACTTTTGTCTCGCCTTCCCCCCTCCACCTTGATTACGCCATGCCAAGAAATAATTTAAACAACAATTTTTTCTAGACATTCATGCAACGTTTTGTGGTTATTGACCAGTGGGGTGGATGTTCTGTATTTGTGCGTTTAAAATTTTTCTATTTTCTTGACATTTATGAGAACAAACAATAGACGTTTGGAGGGGCAAAGCACTGGCATTTATATTTAACACCTCGTTTGGTACGTGACCCCATAATGGCGTGTATTAGAATTTATTTTGTGTTCTTTTTTTATTATTCAATTTACTTTTAAATACAATTCCAGACTATTTTGGTGTCAAAAGTAATGCGTAAAAATTGCTGTCAATTGCCTTTCTCGATGAGAGCTGCCATATTGAGGTCATGTTCATTAAAATTGAAAAGAAAAAGTTCATCACAAGTTTATAATTTTAAATGAAAGGTATGTAATGGGATTTGTTGTTGTTGTAGCTAAAAAAACTTCTACATTAATGCCTTTTTTCAAAATAAGTTTTCGCATATACACAGGCTCACAAAAGTATACACACACGATTAACAGATTTCAGAATTGTTTGGGCCTGTGTATATGCACGAAAATCTTGTCTGCTTGTGTACCTCATCTGAAGTAACGAGACAACTTTAGGGTGCAATTTTAAAACACAATCTTTAGGGTGCTGCTTGGGTATCAAAAATGACTATCCCCAGCCCTGCATTTGCTATGAACTTGGATGTTTCCTTCAGGGATGTACTAATGCCCCTACATTTCAAGAATATCCTCCAATAATTCATTCTCACCGTGATAAAATTCTACAGGTTTGGCTTGTGGCAAACTCTATTTTGAATAAGTGTACCAACAGTCTACACTGTCCTGTCAAAAGACCGGTTATGAACCTCAGTTTACTTCTGCATAGTCTGAGGTATGACTCAGACCTTCCCAACCAAAGTTATGGTTGCCTCAGAAGAATTTTTGCCTATATTTATCTTGCCTTTCTTTGAGCATACCATACCAAACATCCGGCCACACTTCACAGAAGGGTTCTATACCCATCAATGGCGTGGAAGCTTCCTTCCTCGCAAGCTCATCTTGCTCATTGCCGAAAATTCTCATATTTCCTTGAGTCCAGCTTACGGCAAACTTATTTTCCTTATCTAGCCGATTCAGTTTCTCTTAAAACAGATGAGTGTTTAAATTAGTTGTCAGATAGTACTGCTATATCCTGCGTTTCATACCTTCTATCCAATAATTTCGTTTGCAAAGCGCCCGCAAGTTTCTTCATGGGCTCTGAATATTGCATTGGGGGTTCAAATCTTTCCGGTTATGTTTCAGGATACGTTCTTTACCCCTCGGTATACCAATAAAAATTTATGCAGCGTCCACATTATTCCTTTCAATTTTATTACTAAGTCTAGTTGCAAAGCACTTGCCAAAATTGTCTCTATGATTGACCAGTTCCATCCAGGGAACAGTGAAGGGGGTAGCAGTCAGCTAATCGATTCCTTAAGTCACGAAATCCCCCAATGAATTTTATATTAGAATTTTCTCCAAATAATCTTCCAGCGCCTCTTAGGACATGTCCTTTTTGCCTCTGTTATGCATACACTTGTTAGTCTGAGTTTTTTTTTTTTTTTGTTTGACTCCATTTGAGTTTGTTATGGTTTGGGGATATCAATTATGTATGTGTGTGTTCATTTTTAATTTGTTTATTTAAACTAGATCGACACGTCCAAACAAAGAAAAATTGATAAAAATGATTGCATTGCCCAATATTAAATGGAAAATTTAAATTCGAAACGCACATTGAATTAATTTAAATAAAAAAGTATTTCTTTCCATTTTTTTTATTTTTAAGCCCAGACAGTCGCATTAGTCTCTGTAGACAAGACAAGTAGCAACTTAAATTGTATTTTGTCTAGATAGTTTCCTTTGGAGCAAATAAACCATGACTTCCCTTAACGTTTTAGTCATTGTTAGACAATCTTCTTAAAAAGTAAAAAAATGTTTTTTTTTCGCTGTGACAACTGCAAACGTGGGTTGGAAAACTACATAAAATTTAAATAAAATATAATTTTATATATACACAAACATTTGCCATATACATACATAAATGTACGTCTGTGAATATAAAAATTTTTCTTTTGTGTTCATCGCAACGTAAAATTTTATTGTAAAGCGTTCATACTCTCACATGAACGACTGAACAAAGGATATTTTACGACCGATATTTTTAGATCAAAAAGAAGTTTTTATTTTAGAATTTTTTGCTTTTATTAGATAAAGATAATCGTATTTAAATATTAGAATAAGTGCCATTATTACAACTTGCCGTTAAAGTTGGGTTTAGTTAAAGATAACTTTAGCTAAAGTAAACTTTAAAGTCACCTTTAACTTCTTTTCGTTATTACAAGATAATGACAAAATAAAGTTAATTTTTTCAAAAATATTGCTTTGACGGAGCAATGTCGATAACACTGCTCAATTAAAAAACACAGTGGCAACGACGGGCCGTCTTATATGTTATGTTTATTCATTTTGTTTATAAACTATGTGCGTTGAGGTTTTAGCTTTTTTATTTTTGTTTTTTTTTCGTTTTAAAGTATCCATTTTGGTTTGAAAAACTATTAATATACTAACGTTTATTTTTCATGTTTATATTTGAAGTTGCCATATTGAAAATAATATATGTATAAAATATGGCACGTTCAAAGATAAAGTGAACTTTAAAAGTTAAAGGTAGGATGATCTTCCCTTTAACTTAAATGTTACTTTTATCTTATTGTGTACTCATAATAATGAAAATCAAGTTATCTGCCCGATAAAATCCATCCTTTAGTTAACGGCCCTTAGGGCCATTATTACAACTTACCGTTAACTATAGGGAGGATAAATTATTTTTCATCATTATAAGTGGACAATAAGGTAGAACTGAGTGTTAAGCTAAAGGGAAGATCGTCCTACAATTAACTTTTAAAGCTAAGTTTATGATTGAACTTGCCATATTATATATTATTTTCAATATGGCAACTTCAAATATAAATAAAGTGAGCAAATACAAAAAAAAAAAAAATAAGCCAGTCGTTGCCAGTGCATTTAAATAAAACTTGTTTAATTTGAGCAGTTTTAACGACATTTCTCCGCCACTTCCACATTTTAGAAAAAGTTAACTTTATTTTATCTGCAAGTTGTAATAACGAAAATAAGTTAAAGGTAACTTTACGGTTCCCTTTAGCTAAAGGTACCTTTAACTAAACCCTAGTTTAACAGCAAGTTGTAATAATGGCCCTAAGAGTATTAAAGCAATGAAAAGTTTATCAAATCTGTCGCTCGGAGTCGACTTAAAGCTGAAGGTGCTGCTACTCATGTATAAAATTAACACACACAACATGAGTGGTGTGAGAAACTAAGTTGGAAAATTTGATTAAAGGGTTGTAATGACAAAACACCCATTGTTAGTATGATATTTGATATTTTATTTGATGTATAAAATGAGAAAGCGCTGAATTTTTATGGTTTATTTCTATGTCTCCTGATGGTTTATTGTGGTATGCATTTGATGGCATTTGTATTTAAAATAACTTTTTGATATGATAAAAAGTCAAAGTTTTATTGTTGGTGTTGAATTAAAGAAGGAATTAATTTCTGTTTCAATTAACATTATTAATAATTATAAAAGATTTTAATTGTATCAAGTAAACTATTTACCAAGCAATACAGCAAATTGAATAAAAATCATTTGAAGAGCAATTAAGGCAATTGTTTAAATTATTATTATTATTATTATTATTATTGTTTTAGCTTTTAATTAAAAATTATATTTCTCGTGCTATTATTTACTGATCCATACATACATACATACAGTGTGTGACACACATAATAAGCGAGAAAATATGTTAAATATAATGGGATTGTCTTTCAACGGCATAAACTGGAAAAAAAATCAAGGAAAAATTATCAATAAATTCATAACAATTCATTAGGCACTGAAAAATGGAAATTGTTATGCCCACCAATGTTGAAATATTTTTCATTTTTTTAAACGCATTCATGAGGGTACAGTACACAGTATGAGAGAGAGTGAAGTGTTTGGCTCATAAATTAATTCAACATTTAAATTCATAATGAGTGTGTGTGCGTGCGTGTGTGTGTACTCACTTAAATGCAACATTTAAAGAATTTGCATAAGTGCGAGAGTGAGTGTGAGTGTGAGTGTTAAATATTTAAACATTTTATTTAATTGAATTAAATTGTTAATTAAAATTTATTTGATTGCGGTTTAATTCTCTCTTAACAATGCTGATAATAATGCTGATGACGATGATGATGATGATGACAGTATACTGATGATACTGATGATGCTTCAATATTTATTTACGCTTGTATTGCAAATTTGTTGAAATTATCATGAATCAATGGAGGAGGGAACATGATATGATGTGTACATATGCATGCAATTCTTGATTAACTTTTTCAATATCAATAAACCATTATGGCAACATTAAATGAAAGAAAACAAAAGCATTATGGCAGCAGAAAAGTTAATAATGGGGGGTTAAAACCACAATATTCATAAAAAAATATGAATGAATGGAAAAAAACAAGGTGGCGAATAAATAAAATCAAAATGTAATTGATTACAAAATTTTTGCAAAGTTCTTTCCATTACAGTGTGCCATTTCCAAGCAAGCAGAGCCTCATCTCTACACAATACATTGTGGGATTACTACAAGAAATCTACTTAAGGCAGCAGGACTACACGACTAGAGTTTAGATCATCTAATTCCAATAAATTTGCATTATAAGACAACTGAATTAAGTGTGCACGAATAGAGTCATACAAGTGAATAATATTCAGTATAATAAAGTATTCTTCTGTATTATGGACTGATCAATCGACTATGAATCGACAAATTATAGCTTTTTGTTGTTCATATGTCAGCTTTGCTCTGAATTTCCGTTGTATACACATACATAATTGATCATTACAACCCTTCAGTCAGAATTACGACCTAGGTTTTCACATCACTTATGTTGTGTGTGTTGAATTTTATACATGAGAGTTGACTCCGTACGACAGATTTTTTTGAGAAACTTTTCATGGCAATTTTATTTATTCTGCGAATTGTTATCAGAAATCTGCTGAGAGGAAGTCGCCGAAGAAATACTTTTTGTATTTTGTTTTGATGTTTGGCCTGGTACTCGAACCCTGGCTTTACGTCTAATAAGCCAACACACAACCTACTAGACTACGGCGACTACCTACTAGACTACTAGAATTCCGTCGTACAACTTCTACCAACAAAAATATTGCAAACAACCACCAATTCTTGACCGACTGTGAAACATTCCCTAACGCCGTCAAAGCAAGTGTTTCAGTTTCGAAATTTAAGGCCATAAACTGACAGCGAGTAATCGAGATTTCTATGCAAAAAAGTGCTGAACTCCTCGTTATCAGGCTTGATACTAAGTTGCGATGGAGGGACTGGACAGTAAGAGGAAAACATTAAACTGACGAACATGATGAAAATCAAATAGCTCCTTCGTTAATAAACAAAAGAGCGACTGTTTTGTGCTAAACAGATAGGCAGAGAACTTATTTTGTGTACTCAGAACCCATTGTCGCCAATAAGCAAACCAACGAGCTTGCGGGGAGAGGAGCTTCCATGCCGTTGAGGGGGAAGAACTTTTCTTCCAAAAAAAGGAAGAACTGAGTCATGCACCAGACTATAAAGAAATAAAATAACTTTGCTCTTTTGACAGGGTACACTGTTACCAAATAAATAGATACTGTGACGACGTGACTGAATCATTGCAACACATTCTTGGAACCTATGAAGCATTAATGCTTCCCACGCAACTGACATTGTTGACACCGAGCAGCATCCTAAAGTTTGTCATGGTAATACACTCAGAGCAGACTTTTTAGGGATACCTACTTACTTACATAATTGCTCATTACAACCTTGTAATCATGTTGTGTTTGTGTTACTTTTATCCATAAGTGATAGAACCTACAGTTTAAAATCTACTCCGAACAACAGATTTTTTTTTGTCATGGCAATTTTATGTTCTTTCAAAGTTTTTGCCAGAGGACTGCTGAGAGAAAGTCGCCGAATAAATATTTTTTTCTCTGTATAAAATATGTGGTTATCGTACGTTAGCAGTGCGAAGATACCTTTTCGCTATAATAATAGGTAGTAGAATTGCTTACATGAAGTGAAATAAAGAAGTGATAATAATTGTGCCACTGTAATGTCAAATGCTGGTCCACTTCAAAAACATAAAATCAGCAAAACCTGATCGTAAATGTTCCAATGACTTCTTTATATACGTAACTGTGGCTAGGTTTAAAATCATGAATTGCAAGTACAAATATAGTGTTTTTAATTAATGTAATTTAAATCTAAAGAAAACAAGTCAGTTAAAAAACAAAAACTGCTTGAGTAAGTTCTTAAACTCAAAGAGCAACTAACTGCCATATTGTTGTTCATTTAAGCATTGACACTATTCTTGCCACTTTTGACCTTATTTTTGACTTATAGACTCTTTACTTGTTATTTTTTGTCTTTTCCTTTGTCTTCTGTCTTCTTTTAATGGTTGTTATTGTGATTTAATTTCTTTTGACGACCACCTTTGTCATTGTGCTTAAGACACAGAAGAATTGGTTAAAAAGGAGTATAAAAATGCAAAAAAATAAGAGAAACAAAAATATGAAATTGTTTTTCTTAATTCTTTTTGCATTCATTTTGTTTTCTTTTGTCGACTTTTTAAGTTCATTGAAAACAAACAGAAAAGGAAACTGCTTTAGAAAAGAGGAAGAAATGGTGATTGTATATAAATTTTCCTTTTCATTTGAAGTCTATTACGCCGAAGGTATCAGAGATAGCCCCGGAATGATTTTCAATATTAAAAGATTACAATTCATCGCCAAAGAATACTATAATCACAGCACAGTGTATTCATAAAGAAAACATATCTTTTAGTGTTGAAAATTGGAAATAATTCAAGATTACTTTACAAGATTACTTTATTGAACTCCTACTCCCTTTTGTTAGAAATATTTCGCTTAAACGTGTATTAGTAGAAGCAAAATGTCTCTCGAAGTCGCCGTAGTATAGTAGATGGTGGGCTGCCTTATTAGACGTAAGGGCACGGTTCAAACCCCAGGCCAGACATCAAAACGAAATATGAAAAATATTTCTTCGTCGACTTTGTCTCAGCAGATTTCTGGCAAAAACTCTGAGAGTAAATAAAATTGTCATGAATAATTTCTCAAAAATCTGTCGTTCGGACTCGATTTTAAACTTTAAGTTACGCCACTCATGTACATATAAAATTAACACACACAACAAAATTGGTGTGAGAAGTTATGTATGTTGTACTCCTGTGTTGTAATGACCAATTGTGTATGTATGCAAAATATCCCTACATCTTACACCGGCTTTTGCCGAAAGCTTTACTTCCCCATCCAACGCCGGGTTGTATTGTCTTGTGATTTCTACCATAATACCTCTTTGCGTATTGCGCATGCTTATCTAATCACGTTGCGAACAATGGAATTCCATTTATGGCGGCAAATTTTAAACCGAAATTAGCTCCTGTCTTCGCTCCCGCACAGAAACTGCGACTGTTCTTGTAGTTTATCTGCCAAGTCTGTTGCGTCTTTACAAGGCGAATATCTATTGACGCTATATTTCGATTTTGTAGCGTAATCATCGTAAAAATCGTTGTACTTTTCGCCGGTAGTATTGGATTCAATAAATTTCATAAAAAGTGCACGGAATGTATTCATACGTTTAATACAAGAATTATTCAGACTAAGGACAGCTTACTGGCTTATCCTGATTAATAGCAGATTTAAGAAAGCTTTATGTGCCCTGAAAGAAGCTGAAAAATCAATGTAAAGATAAGGTTGAAGAAAAAAATTCATTGCCTGTTGTAATATTGGAACTGTGTGTTTGAAATGACTAGCCACAGCAGTCAACAAGGATGTCACCTCGAAATTAATTTTATTTTTCTCTAAACAAGTCCATACGAATAAGTCTTATAAAAATGTCTTTACATTGCAAACATAAAAAAGATACCACTTTGAAATCTCAAAAAAAATCAACATTTGCGCTTAGCTTTATTAAAAACGTGCAAATATGTACATACTTTGAAGAGGCAATTGTCGGCTATAAAGTCAAATGCCTACAAATTGTTGACAAACTTATAAAATTCTACTTACTTTCACAGTGATTATCTTTCTCTCTCTCTCTAATTAGATGAAAGTATTTACTTAAGCCATATGAAACTTTTAAATGTTGCTTATAAACAACAAGTGGGCCTCTAAAGCTGTATGCCGTTAAAACAATTAGTGAAGGGTTTTGTAATAATGTACGTTGGGAACACATTATTTAAACATCATCAGTATTTGGGGCGGGTGGAAAATAAAAATCAACCTTTCTTTTGCTGCCTTTCCAAAAGGGATGCCAAAACTTAATTTGCTGTTAAACGTTGTAAACCTTAATTTTACATAAATTTTCCCTATGTTTGGTAGCTGAGCCCTTTTATTATTTCTCTTAGGCCCTTTTGTTTATTGTATGTTCTTAGCGAACACAAAGGGAATGAGTGAAAAAGGTAAGAGAAGTGAATAATTTACAATTCTTTTAACATTTTTAAAAGCCGAGAAACTCATACGTACCGTTATAAACATTTGCACAATGGGCTTTAAATTAAACGGCGCTGTTCGAAGGCCTAAGTCACGAAGCCTCAAAATTACTTATTAACACTTGATGTGCTAGGAAAATTAACGTACTTTTACTCTGGTGTTTTATTAAAGCGTTGACCGTTTTAGTATCTTTCTATTGCTCTTCTCTACTTGTCCTTTTTGTTGTTGTTGCTGTTAAGTTAAAGTTGAAGTTTTAATGAAATTATTTAAACTTTAGGGTTCATAAAGAATATGCTCCTTAACACCAAGCATCATACAATCAAATAAAATGGAAAGTTACTTAAAAGTTGACCTTTTTTGAAGCCTTCATTGCTCCATTGGCTAGTAAGGATACATTCTGTTTGTGGAGAGTATTAAAGCAAATGATGCCAAATCTCACTTAAAAATTATCGACAATTGAAGGAAATTTTTCTTCTTAATTTTTGGCAGTCTTAAGCACTTTGCTTTGGGCTATCACCATGACTGTATTTTAATCCATATTTTTCTCTCTTCTAATTTTAGCAGTGCCCTGCACTTCTTTATCAATGACAGAGGTACGCATACCAAAGCATATAATGCGTTATGAATCAGCCGCCCTGGGTTGCAAGTATGACTTGGATGGTGAATCATTGTATTCGGTGAAATGGTATAAAGATGGCTTTGAATTCTATCGTTATGTACCCAGAGATAAACCGCCGGGCCAAGTGTTTCCATTACCAGGAGTAGATGTTGATGTAAGTAGAACAAATCCCTCCCCTCGTTCATAAAATTAACAAACACAACAAATCTAGAATTTAAGCCAAACTTGTTGCAAAATTCTTTAAGACGTGGTATATGAAACGCTTACAACGTTTGATAAAAACTTTCATTTCCTTTTAAATCTTTAAAACCATTTCATTTATCATTTCAGTTACAAAATTCCACAGACAATGTGGTGGTATTGAATCGTGTCACATTGCAGTCAACAGGTCGTTATCGCTGTGAGGTATCCGGTGAGGCACCATCATTTCAAACAGTTTCCGGTCATGAGGATATGATTGTAGTTGGTACGTATACAAGCAAAACAAAACACAATACAACCAACCAAGCAACAACAATAATAAAATTCTTCTCACACGTGTATACCACATCATATGTACACATTGGCACACACACATATCAACACATAAACTGCTCTAGAAATATGAGAAAAATAGTAGAAAAATGGCCTCACATGCATGTGGTCATTAAAAATAAAAAACCGTGTGATGCAATTACAGCAACAAAAAAGTGTGTAATTTTAGCCCGCCCAACAGGCAAAAAGCAACACAAAAAAACTTTAGAAAAAGAGGTCATGTAAAGGCCATTAACATTTGAAACTAATAAATTGCTATGCACGAAACACTGTGTACACCGTTGTAGTGCAGCACATTGTAACGCATAGTATTGCATGGCAGCTGTGACCTAAATCGAAGGAAAACATTTTTAAACTTACGATAGACATGCTCAAAGGTCATAAATTTCTAAAAAAAAAATATAAATATTTCATAAATGATCACGATTAATTAAATATTCAATACATTCCCTTTATTACACTCTCGTCGTACTCATACACATACTCATACTCATACTCTATTAAGTAGAGGAACGTGTGCCATTAATGAACGGCCAGTATCATTTTGCCAAAGCCAACACACACAGCTTACCGCATGGCTCACAGTGGCTCATTGTTAAAGAGAAATAAGAAAAACGTTACGTGCAGGAGTTGATTTTAAAATTCGTTAAACCTGTGAAAATTGTTCGCATTTTTCAATCAGTTTTCAGGTTAAATTTATTAAGCAGTCCAGCGTGAGCTGGTGTCAACCGTTATTACTTTGTAAATAAAAAAAAAATATGGACAAAACATAAACAAATTATTTAATTTAAATTTGCAAAAAAAAAGTTGTAACAAGCGCTTCTTTTCAATGAAAAGCAAAGTTTGCGTGCGGCATACCATGTAGAATACAAGCTGTTGTTGGTCATGCATCAAACAAACGCCAAGAAAATCAATTTTGTTGTAATAAGCAGAGAGAGAAGTCACAGTTGGAAATCAGCATAAGGCAAGGACATTATACGGAGAAGACTTATGACTTCTCTTCAGCGACATAACCTATCACAAATGTCGGCTTTTAGCTTGAAGTAGCAAATGAATTAATTTAAGTTTTCTATATTTTTTTGGTTCTTTAAAGGAGCATAGGATCGCTTTAAAGTATTTTCTCTTATTACTTACATAATACATACCATACCTTGGCCATTACAACCCTTCAACCCCCTATTTCATGTTGATGTCTGACCTGGAGTTTGAACGTTTATTAACCTACTAGATTACGGCGACTTCACTAGCTTAATTGGCCATTACATTCCAACAAACAACAGGATTACAACCTATCTTTTCACACCACCACCACCGCCATATTGTGTGTGTTAATTTTGTGGATGAGTCATAAACTTTAATGTCGGCTCTAAATGACAGATTTTTGAGAAACATTTCATGTCTGTTTACTCTGAGAGTTTTTGCCAGAGCAGTGCTGAGAGAAATTTGCCGACAGAAATATGTTTACATATTCCGTTTTGTTCTACATGTCTGAGCCGAAGGTTGAACCATAGACAATACCACACCGACTTCTTATTAAACTTTTACTTAATCTTTCTGTAAAAATGTATTGGTTTGTTGTGTTAGGTAAAGTTGTAAAGTGTTTCCTAGGGAGAGGATTAGAGCCTCTTTATTTCAAAATTAAAAAACTTATTAAACTCACATTGCAACATTCAGAAAATTGTATTTAGATTAGATAGCCTACCTTTCCGAAGAATATCTGACTTAATCAAGAGGCAACACTCATTCTGATACTATATACTAAAACATAATTTGGAGATCAAATTTCATATCGACTCCAATAAAAATTATGCAAATGAGGTGAATTTCTTTTTGAAGAAATCAGTTAAATATGATCAAATAGCAGAAGATGCCAAAAATCGTCGACTTGCAAGTAATCAATAGTTTTTTTTCACCTCCTTGGACTTACAGCCCCTACAGAAGTCGTGTATAAAAGGACTTATAAGACAACGAACTATAAGGCAACAAAGGACTGTAGTGTGTCCCTAACCTTACTGAAAGTAGTTTATGAGCCTAATTCCATAAAAATGCCTAACAATACTAATATAGTAAGAGGTGATCTGCGCCAGCTTACAATAATTCTGGAATATAAAAACGGGTGCATCGCAAAGTGGGCACATCTCGCTAAAGGCAACAGATGTTAGAATGTCCTAAAGGTAAAAATCTCTATGGTTGTTTACATATACTCTCCACTACGATCGCTCTGTAGAAGAATTCCTGGTTCGTAACCCCGAAATCCTTGTTGCCGTTTATTAAAGATATTAAAATGCTATTCTGTTTTACGATAATTGAAGCTTCGAATACACGATTAGCTCATTTTATAATGAGGTTTTAAGTGCCTTATGGCACTTTAAGGAAAGAGAACGTACATGTAAACCGAAGAGTACATTCACCAAATGACCGGCATAACCAATTATTGAAGTCGCCGTGGTGTAGTAGGTAGTGTGTTGGCTTACTATTCGTAAAGCCCGGGTTCGTATCCCAGGTCAGACATCAAAAAAATGAAAATATGAAAAAAAATATTTCTTCGGCGACTTCCTCTCAGCAGATTTCTGGCAAAAACTCTGAGAGTAAAATAAACTGCCATGAAAAAGTTTCTCAAAATTCTGTCGTTCGGAGTCGACGTTAAACTGTAGGTCCCGCCACTCACGTATAAAATTAACGCACACAACATGAGTGGTGTGAGAAGCTAGGCCGTAATCCTGACTGAATCCTGAAGTGTTGTAATGGCCAATTATGTATGTATGTATGTAACCAATTACCTTAAAACTACAATCGAAGTCTCCGTAGTCTAGTAGGTAGTGTGTTGGCTTATTAGACGTAAAGCCAAGGTTCGAGCCCATGCCAGACATCGAAACAAAATACAAAAAGTATTTCTTCTGCGACTTTCTCTCAGCAGATTTCTGGCAAAAGCTCTGAGAATAAATAAAATTGCCATTAAAAGTTCCACAAAAATCTGTCGTTCGGAGTCGACTTTAAACTGTAGGTCCCTCCACTCATGTATAAAATTAACACACACAATATGAGTGGCATGAGAAGCTAGGTCGTAGTCCTGACTGAAGGGTTGTAATGACCAATTATGTATGTATGTATGTATGTTAAAACTACAATTTTATGCCATTTTGAGCAGTACCTATACAATCACGTTCCCCAGCATGGGAGAAACAATTCTAGCTTGCTGGATTCCTTCATTCATTAATATTCATTAATATCCCCGGACAGGTCGATCTGCGAAAGGAAGTCAATAATAATCCTCTTTGCTAAAGTTTCACAACAAATGTCACAACGTTTTTAAAAGCCTGCAAGTAAAAACTCACTGTTTCTCAGGAAGGACTTCAATCTCTTCGAGTATCTTGGTTTTCGCACTAATTTTACTCTTGTCGATGTAAAACCACCGAAAAGACCAACAAATTTGCATATCGAAGAAAATATTACAGAATGGTATATGACGAAAAATCGATTCGTAAACTTTCTTAGAGTGTTGGCTAAGAACTGTTTAATTATATGAAACATTTTACGTAAGGATCTCTGCCTACCTGCGTATGGTAAACAAACATCGTATTGAGCGTGCTTTTAGAAAGTATGGCTGACTTGCAAAATGTTAGTTGCTTTGTGTTTGAACAAAGTATAGTGTTTCATAAAGCCGCCATACAGAATGTCAACAATGTATACTATTTCAAAACGTCGTCAATGTGCATTTTTAACGCATTCAAAAAGCAATAGGCATTGGATTTATAGTTGATGGATTGTTTGGTAACTTTGCATATCTACATAATTTATATACAGTAGTAGAACTGCATACAAACTTTGTATTGATACATTTTGAAACTCAGCCTATATTTTCCGGAGAAAATACCGGTGTTTCTAATTCTTACAGCACTCTGAATTTTTGTTATAAATTTTCATTCCATTTAAATCAAATATATAATTAACTGTTAATGTTGAAATATATTTCTCTTTAACATCATTTATCTATTTGGAAAACTCATTTCCCCAATGAGTCTAATATGGTTCCAAATAATTAATTTACAAATGCATTAAATACGTATGCATTTCTCATGTACTACCCACGACTTCAATTGTAATTAATTACATTCAATATTGATTTATATTCAGTAGGAATACAATATTTCTCATGTTCATTAATAATTAAATTAATTTATTAAAAAAAAAACAAAGAAAATAACAAAACCGAAAACTATATTAAATGCCTGGTATAATATGATGTTATTTTCCTTTTTGTTTTTTGCTAATTTTCTAAATTGATCGCATTTTATTAGGAAATATTGTCGGCACATTTCAATGCATTATTATTTATGCATACAAACGCATACGCATTGAGTACGCAATAATTTTTGTTGTTTTTATAGTCTATACACGGGGGATTAAACAGAATTAATTTTAATTAAACGCACATTTTGTGTGTAACTCCACAAATGTATTATAAAATTACCCATTAAAATGTACCACAAACGAACGAATGAAAGAAAAATCAACAAATTTTTGAATGAGAAAAACCCATCACAAAAATCTAAAAAAACTTGTAGCGTGCGGTGTTCATACATAGTTCAGCACGTATTGGATATTATGAACAGATGATGTACATTTACAATTGCAATACATGATACGCATGAACATGAAAATTATTTTTAGAAAACTGGGCATATGATTAGAGAAGCATTAGTGCAGCCACAGACACATAATGAAATACATACAGGCTGTTGCAGATGATATGCATGTAGATTCCCAGAGCATGCTGCGATGGGAAAGTAATTAGAAATTCCTAAAGAAATTGCTCATATTGAGAAATAACGGAAGTTTTCCTTCAACAATTTTAATTGAGCTCTTAATAATCCCATTGGATTTATTAGCATTGAAGGTAGTGCATATTGTAAACAACCGCGATATCACAACAATTATATACAACCCACCAACATACAACAAAGAAATAAAAATAAAGAATTAAAAAGTTTTCACTTGCAACAATACCACAGGAAAAGATATGCAAATATTCTTCTTTATGATGCAGAAGCTGTGGCATCCATAAATGATGTATAAAACATATGGAAAGAATAAAGTATGCTGTGCCTTTCAGTGAAAATATACTCTGAGATAAAGAAAAAACGCCTTTAGAGGTTTTGTTCTCTGGGATAACCTAAGCAGTTTTCTAACATAAATTCTGAGAGAATTTGCAATGAAAAGTTTCTAAAAAATCTGTCGTTCACAATCGACTTTAAACCATAGATCCTGGCACTCATATATAAAATTAACATACACACAATAGAAGTCATGATAGAAACTAGCTCGTAATCGTGACTGAAAGGTTCTAAAGGCCAATTAAGTAAGTAAATAAGTAACCATGGGATAACACTACTTTTAATATAGTACAAGACATTAAGTCATACAACATTGGCCCAATATCTAAAGAAACTCAATTTGGGTTGAGAGTCATTAGTTCTTATAAACTCGATGACAACAGCTTTTGTGTGATGATTAGCAGTTTATTGACTTTATGACAGAATACGACTGTATGGGAGACGTAAAATATCACTAAAAATTCTTTATGTAATTCAAAATGTCCAGTTTCCCATACTGTCGGCTGCACGGTACCCAGTAAATACTCTGTGAACTCCTCAGCTGTATGAAATTTTCTGAAAGTTATAAAACTTGTAGAAGAATATATTGCCTACATTAGACATTTTTCATGCACTTGCACTGTTGGTCAATATTTTTAAAACTAATCTAATGCCTGGTGGCTATGATACAAATACTTCACGGCACGTCAATGTAAACGGCGAAGTTATTGAAGTAGCCATGGTCTAGTAAGTAGTGTGCTGGTAATTTGACATGAGGCCTTGTTTCAAACCCCAGGTCAGACATCTCCAACTAAACGAAATATGAAAAAAATATTTCCTCTCAGCAGATTTCTATCAAAAACTCTGAGAGTAAATGAAATTGCTATGTAAGGTTTCTCAAATAGTCTGTCGCTCGGAGTCGATTTTAAATTGTAGGTCCCACCACTCATGTATAAAAATTTACGCACACAACATAAGTAGTGTGAGAAACTAGGTCGTAATCCTGACTAAAGGGTTGTAATGACCAATTATGTATGTATATGCGCGGTAGAGTTCTGTGACCATGGTATCTATTTTACTGCCCTCAAGCTGTTGCCCTAACATCCCGCAAGACGCCCTACGGACAGGAACATTTCTTTGACTAGCATATGATATTCATCCTAGTGTTTTCTTCTGGAAAGATTTAATGCCTCAAAGGTTCCAAGTATGTAACTTGCTTCTTCATCACAGAACGAACATATTGCACTGGAAGTAATCACTATCCTAAACAAATCTTCTTTGAGTGATCACTACTTGCTGAGAAGACTATTTAATGCTCTTAGTATACTATTTAGATGCTAAACTCAAATTTGGTTCTATTGTAATTTGGATTATGAAACAAACTCTCTATGTCTTTGTTAACTCAAAACTTCTCTTTGCACTTCACAGACAGTTTCTGGAAGCTCCTAGCAAGCTCATATGGTTACCCTTTTGGCGCCCGATCAGTTTTTAGTAAATATCAAACTTTTCATACAATAAAGCAAAAATAGACGGTATAGCTCAAGGCATCGTTTTTTCCAAACCACATGCTGTCTTATTTAGTAGCAACAATTACAGGCCAAAAACACTTCACTACCTTAAGGCCATACAGCTTTAAACTGACTACAACGCTTCTTCTAGTGTTATTCCAATGGTTTCTCCGCAAACTCATCTAGACTCTTCAAGTTCCTCAAGTGACAACACTTGGGTTGCTGACGTAAAAACGGAGAAAGAAATAAACTGCATCGGTTGACAAAAGTTTGTTAAAAAATCAACATTGAGAACCTGTTTAATGGTCATCCGGCCTCATTTGGTAGGTGAGTTGTAGTTTTTATGAATGAAAGTACAAATCTAAATTGAAAATACGCTATAATTAGCCTGCGAATACCATGGAATCCACAAGTTTCTTTTATTCGCTACATTTTCTCTAACAAAAGCAATATTTTGATGCACGGGCCCGATCGCATCTGTAACCCTTTGAAGTTTTTTCAAATTTCTTACACATTAGATCGTTTATGATGACTATAAGGCTTGAAAGTTAGAAACGTTTGTATCACCTTTTCTGTTATAAGTTTTAATTATTTTTACAGGCTTTGGGATTGTTCATCGATACATAGTTGTAATTGTCTAACAATCACTAACTTTCACTTCAGATGCGAGGTATTTAACAACTTACAGCCTTGCCACAACGGCGGTTTGGCAAATAAGTTTTAAGAATTTCATGATGTAATGATTTTTCTTGCTTCTAAATAACCGATACCAGCTGCATTGATTCTCTACCGTACAATGCAGGGTTAATGGAACAAAAAAAAAAATAAATAAACTAAACCACACCAATGCCTATTAAAATGCCGTTCTAAACCCAAATACACCATCACCAAAAAATATACTCACACAGTTAAACATCATCTGGATGCATATAATATTACCTGAACTCATTATTTCAACTGCAGAGCCTACGCAACGTATTTGAGAGCGATCCTATAGTAATTTTCTATGTCAGTATTGACATGAAACCGTCATTGCAACGCTCAAATAAACACACATCCATTCCCTTACATATACGCACATACACACAGCACACATCCACAAACAAATACAAATAAAACAGAAACAATTAAAAAAAATTTGTCAATTTAATGCGTTTTTCTTTCTAATTTTCTTTGCTTGTGTTTATATTTACAGTTACACCATCGAAAGGACCACAAATTACTGGCGGTCAACCACGTTATTCCATTGGTGAGAAGGTATCCGTTAACTGTACATCAGCGCCATCAAAGCCCATCTGTCATCTGAGTTGGTTGATTAACGGTGTCCATGCAAATCGTTCGTATCTGCGTTATTATGAACCAAAAATCGTTGGACGTGAAGGTTTAGAGGTGGCTACACTCGGTTTAGAATTTCGTGTACGTGGGTGACATTTTAAGCATGGCGACATGAAGTTAAAGGTAAAACATTTAATGTTATTTGAATGGAAACCCATACACATACGCATACAGAGATACTCACAACAAAAGAAAAAAGTGACAAAAAGTTAAAATGGGCCAATGAAGAGTACATATGTACAGCGTTAAAGAATTTTTAAGCAAAAGTTTAGGGCTATTATCAGTAGGCCTAAATTTAGTTTTCCATTTTTGTTTAGTTTTTTTCTGAATGGGAGATCCTTAGAATCCTTCTTAAACAGATTTGGAAAATTTATCACTACACCTTTGTTATATGCCACATAAATAAGAAGCAATAAACGAGTAGACGACGTAAGTAATCAATTAAACTCTGTAAGAGAGTCATCAGCATTATTATCTAAAGGGAAGTGGTACTTTGATCCCCGGCAGCCTTTGTGAACCTGCTTTAATGTAAACTTAAAATTTACTTTGGTTTGACTCGAATAGATGTAACAAATTTGATGAGAAGAAATCTCATTTATACTAGGCATGAGCATTCTGATATCCCTAAAAGAAATATGTTTTAATATTTCGTTTTGTCGAGATGTCTACCATGGTGTTTGAACCGTGGCCTCACATCTAATAACTCGAAACACCATCTACTACCGGGTGGCCATATATCGATTTAAATTTGATTCATTCGAATATAGAAATACTTATGCCATTCTATTCTGTCACGAAATTCAGTATATTTCCTCCACTGAACGTAATGAATCAATCGATTTACGCTTGAGCAACGTTGAGATTTATTGGAATAGAAAGGCCAACTAGAAACTGAACGATGACGTCAATTTTGCCAATCATCGTTTCGGATGAAGCATATTTTCATCTTGATGGATACGTTAAAAAGCATAAGTGCCGTATTTGGGGCTCAGAAAACCCACCTGTGGTCTACCAAAAGCTAAGGCACTCATTGCAAGTGACTGTTTGGTGCGGCTTGTGGAGCGGAGGCATCATTGGCCCATATTTGTTTGAAAATCAGAGCGGCGCAATCATTGTCGTCAATGGAGATACCTATCGCACCATGATAACCGATTTATTTGTACCTGCCCTTCATGATATTGATGTGAACGATGTTTGGTTTCAACAGGATGGTGCAACTTCTCACAGATCTTATGCCACAATCGATTTATTGCATCCAAGGTTTGATGGCAGTTTAATTAGCCCAAATGGTGATGTCAACTGGCCGCCAATAAGCTGCGAAGTGACACCGTTGGATTATTTTCTGTCGAGCGTCGTTAAAGAAAAGTATTATGCCGACAAACCACAGACAATTGAGCATTTGAAGGCCAACATTCATGATGCCATTGTCGAGATACTATCCCACGCATTCGAAAAAGTGCACGAAAATTGGTCCGATCGATTGAAATAGTGTGAGGCCAGCCGCGGCAGCCTTATGAATGAAATGATATTCTATTTCTAATCGTAACAGTTGTGGCTAAAATTTCGAACTTCTTTTGTTTTATTACTACGATGGCATCAAGGTCTTTCAATCATCCATGTACCTTAACAGAAGTGATTTCCTCGCTTATATGTAAAACTCCTTCCATTTTCTTTTCGAATCAATGAATATGTTATTTGCACGTCTCACGTTATCTGATATGCAACGAATTAATTCTAACAAGCAATTCCATATCAAGCTTGCTAGAGTTTAGTTATTCAATCCTAAGCTGAATATGCAGAGAGTTGTGTCTTGGAAAATGAGACAATTTAAATGCGCTTCACTCAGAGGAAACGTTACGGGCATTTGAACAATGCTTTCGTCCCCACATAATGCTATCAACAGGTCCTTCAAACGAATAAAAAATTTCGATGATATCTCCCACACTTACTTGCTGGATTGATCACCACCATCTATCTCCTTACACCATTCATGTTGTGTGTGTTACTTTTATCCATGAGTGGCAAGACCTACAATTTAAAGTCGACACCGAACGTTAAATTTTTAAGAAACTTTTCATGTCATTTTTATTTACTCTCAGAGTTTTTGCCAGAAGACTGCTGAGAGGAAGTCGCCGGTGAAATGTTTCTTCATATTTCAGTTTGTTTAAGATGTTTGTGGTGATGTTTGAACCGAGGCTTCACGTCTTTTAAGCCAACACACTACCCACTAGACTACAGCGACTATCTAATTAGCCATCTCAACACTTAATAGACTACTGCGACTTATATCTCTCACACATACATATATAATTTTATTTATTTAAGTCTAAACATAGGAAACGCTCAATGAAAGCCCCTAGAAAAACAAAGCTAAAGTGCTCCATATTTCAAAAACATTTTTAAAATTATTCCACTAAATTCGTAACGACGTTGAACCACAAATTATAAAAATTCTTTTCTTAAATATTTCTTTACTTCGATAGTATTTTCAGCTGTTGTTTTATTAAAGTGCTGCATGAGAAGGTTTAAATAAATTATGTAAATACTACAACAACAAAAAGCAGAAAAACAAATTTTTTTCTTTTAATTTTCATTCAATTTAATGTTCAAGTAGCTGAACGAGAATTTATTTTAACCGCAACAACTAATGCCACGCATAAAAATAGATAACATTACCCATACATACACCCACATACACACGTACACGCTTTATAAAGTGTTTGTAGGTGTAAATTGTTCATTATGAATAGAAAGAGTGCCAAGAGAGAGAGGGAGAGAGGGAGAGAGGGAGAGAGAGATGTATAGAGCAGATAGCGAAGAAGAAAAATGGCCTACAACTTGTTAAAATGTGTGTATTAACCATGTACGCTCAGCAAGCCACCATTGTGTGATGTTTAATGGTATTGGTGTAAACGTGTTTACAACATGTATTGCTGTTGTCTATTCACACATTTGCAAATGGCTAGTTGCACAAGACCACACATACACTTGTGTGTGTAAGAGCCTTTGTTAATTCGTTACGTGTGTGTGTTTTTTAATTCTTTTTTTGTTTTTGTTGTTGTTTTTCTGTTCTTTAACTGATTATTTTTTCATTTGATCGTTTATTCATTCATACGTGCGTGCCCTGTGGTTATTTGTTTTACATGTGTGCGTGTTAAATTTTTTTTTTTATTTTCAGTCACATTAAGGACATTGTGTTAAATGTTTGTAAGTGTATTAAATTGTTTTAAATAGAAACGTGAGGGTGTGTGTGTGTGTGTTTATGAGACAAACTATTAAATTATTTATAAATTTAAAAGATTTGAATGCCCAGACAGTGTTTAGAAAGACAATTGTTATTTAAATAATTAAACAAAGGAGACCACATAGTTCTAAATACTCAATACATATGCAATTAATTATTGCCAATCTTAACGGATACAACATATTAAATTATTTTTTATATTGTTTAACAAACAAACGAGATTTAACGAGAATTATAATAAAAAAATTTTTGTATTCTTTTCCTTTTTCAGTGTGTCGCCAAAATATCCTCCGTCTATTGGCAAAGTAATGAGGAGAGTGTCGAAAGTGATAAACATCAGAGGATACCAGTATTAGAGTCAAGAGAAACTGTAGTGCCGAAATCAAGATTTCTGGATAAATCTTTAGAAGGTAAGTTCCAGCGATTGTTACCTTAATAAAATTCTTAAAAGATTAATTTTAAACGGCAACAAAACAGTTATAATAATGACAACAGATTCTGCAGAAATAAATTCCATAATGCTTGCTACGAGATTGAGTACCAAAGCTAAGGCCACATACAGTGGACAGCATAAGTCTTAGTACGACAATATATTTTAGCAATTTCATAAATTTTAGCCAAAAGTTTGTATAAAAATTTATAATTTTTATATTTATTTTATTAATTTATTTCTGTTTTATTATAAAACAAACAATTTATTAATGTTTTTCATAAAACAAGAGAAAAACAAGGAAAAGCTTCAGATGACTCCATAGGCACCCCCAAGGAGAACCCTGAGTAAATTTAAAATTCTAAGGCCTATAAAAATGTTATCCCTTGTACTAAGTAGAATATGCCTTAAGATCAAGCAGAAGCTGTCTCTAAAGAAAAATGTATTAAACTCAATCTGTGCAGAGGGTATAGAGGATTCAATACTGACAGCTTAGGATTGGTAAAGCTTTGTTTTAGCAATCTGAATCTGCTAAGCAGAGAAATCAAAATCAATCTTTACTAGACTCCAAGTAATGAGAGGATTCTGCTCAGTAAAAAGGCAGATGAGTTAGCTAGGAAGATAACTGAAACTTTGCTGAAGGGACTAGAACCTTACTGTAGAGGAGTTTTGGTAAAAATACTTGAGGAAAGAAAGAGCAAAGTAAGATTGTTCTCAATCCTTACGGGTTTAAGACAATCATAATTTTTTACGGATAATTATAGTGAGAGGATATAGGAGTCTGACATGATATTATTCAGAAACATACAGACACGATCATTACAGCGCTACCGTCAGGATTACGCTTCTTACACCAGTTATGTTGTGCGTGTGTAGATTGTATATGTGAGTGTCACGACCTACAGTTTAAAGTCGACTCCAAACGACAGATTTTTGAGAAACTTTTCATGGCAATTTTATTTACTCGCAGAAATTTGGACAGAAACTTGGGGTTTGAAACGTAGCCATAGGTCTAATTAGGCGTCTGTCACATCTAGGGGGGTATTGTGAAAGGGGAAGACTCAATCAGCAAATATACTTCAGTACTACAACTAACAGAAAGCGTTGTTTCAAGGTAGTGACAGCTAGCAACCTTATTACCCTGGAACATTCTATAGTAGCCCAATCATATGGTTCGTTAGAAGCACATTTTGAAGTCGCCGTAGTCTAGTAGGTAGTGTGTTGGCTTATTAGACGTAAAGCCAGGATTCGTGCCCCAGGCCAGACATCAAGACAAAATACAAAAAGTATTTCTTCGGCGACTTACTCTCAGCAGATTTCTGGCAAAACCTTTGAGGGTAAATAGAAAATTGCCATGAAAAGTTTCTCAAAAATCTGTCGTTTGGAGTCGACTTTAAACTGTAGGTCCCACCATTCATGCATAAAATTAACACACACAACATAAGTGGTGTGAGAAACTAGGACGTTGTACAATGGGTAAATTCGGCCTCCGGGAACTGTACTTATCTTAGTTGACAAGTACACGTCCTGTAACCTAACCTAACCTAACCTAGAAGCACATAACAAATGAAACTAAAACAAGACGAAGTATGAAGCTGGGAAAGATACCTTGTCATTTTAACGTCATCGATAAACCTTCTGTAACCTCCTTAGCATCCAATTGCCATACAAAATTACAACTAAAATTAAAAAAATTTTCTATCTTTTCAGAAAACCAAAAAGCTGCCACAAAATCTTCCACTTCCTATAACTCAGACTCAAGCACAAATGGACTGTCTTGGCTGACGGGTCTAATTTCAGTATTATTCATAGCCTTGTGCATTTTACGACACAGTTAACAACCAAATTGTACAATATAAGAAAAGCAACTAAAATCTACAGAAAAATAATATAAAATTACTGTCAGGCAATGTATATACGATTACATACATACATACATATGTATAAGAAAACAAAAAGATTTTAGAAATACTTTATATTAGAATTTAAAGAAGAAGAAAAATGGAATGAAAATAAAAGAAAAGGTAATCAAAATTAAACTCAGCAGAAACTGGCATCTACTAAATAATAGAATCTATGGGAAGCCAACATATAACACGAATGTAACGTGCCAGGCAAATGGTAATTTTAAGTTGAAAAGTCATGTGCGAATGAATGAAAGCAGGTTGAATACGAAAACCTTTGAAGAATACATATGTAAAAATTATAAACAAAAAAATAAGCATGTTTAGAAATTTTTTTTCTGTTAAAATAACAAAAACAAACAAATATTTTGTAAATAAATTATGATTTTTTCTAATAAAATGCAAATATTTTTAGGGAATAAAATGCTTTGGTTTTTTATTGTTAATTCGTCTTTTATTTTTCTAACAAAATATTAATAAACATCAGAGAAATTTGAAAGAAATTTATAAACAAAAGAATGTTATTGTATTTGAAACAAAATTATTTAATGTAATCAATAAATATTTATTTTTAGTTTAATTTTTTGATAATTTATATTCATTTATTGATTAAATTTTAAGAAAATCTTCAAAATGATAGTGTTCCTGTTGCAAACACGCACACACACACACAAACACATTTTTTATGTTCATTTCTTTATGAAAAACATGAAGAAAAATGAAAACATCAACATATCTAAGAAAATTGTACATATTTTAACACTTAAAGACAAAATAATAGCACTGTATACATATCTTCAAGAGAAACTGCCATCATGGTATCGAAACTATTTGTTTAATACCAGGTTTTAGGAATCTTTATCTTGAAATCAATGTTTAGATTTCAAAATAAATAGAGGGTGGGCCATTTAAAAGTTTAAATTTAAAAATTCAAAAAAAAAACAAAAACGATTTGGAGTATTTGCTATCCAATAAAACAAAAACGATTAGAAATTTTGCCAAATTTATTACTTTGTTGTGATATACAATTGTTTCGTTTAGAAATGGAATATAATTTCATTCATATGACTGCCGCATCTAGCCTCACAGTACCTCATTCTATCGGACCTAATTTTGTGCACTTTTTCTAGTGCATGGGGTCCTATCTCGGCAATGGCATCTCTAATGTTGGCCTTCAAATGCTCAATTGTCTCTGGTTTGTCGGCATAACACTTTTCTTTAACGGCGCCCTACAGAAGATAGTTCAACGGTGTCAAATTTTAGCTTCTTGACGGCCAATTTACATCACAATTTTGGCTAATTAAATGGCCATCAAACGTTTGATGCAATAAATGGATTGTGGCATGAGATGTACGGTAAGTTGCACAGTCCTGTTGAAACTAAACATCTATCACACCAATGCCATGAAGGGCAGGTACAAATAAATCCTTTATTATGGAGCCGTAATGGTTGCGCAGTCCTCATTTGAAAAGAAATATGGGCCAATAATGTCTCCGCTCCACAAGCTGCACCAAACAGTCAATCGTAATGCGTACATTGTCTTCTGTAAGACCACGTGTGGGTTTTCTGAGCCCGAAATTCGACAATTTTGATAATTAACGTACTCATCCGAAAAGATAAATTCTTTTTTTGGGGCAAAATCGACATCACAGTGGAGTTTCTGGTTGGCCCAATAAATCACAACGTTGTTCAAGCGTAACTCGAGTAATTACGTTCAGTGTAGATAATTTACTGAATTTTGTGACAGAATAGAATGATATAAGATTGCCAGATTCGAAATAACTGATGGTTTAAATTTGAACCGACAGATGGCCCACTCGTTAGTAGTCGGAAAAGGCAAGATCTGCATGATGAGTACAATAGTACTTGGTGATTACAATTCTTTGGTTACCTCTCTGGTTAACCCTCTGGGTACAATTGGGACTAGCTTCTCACATGTTGTCTCTATGTTAATTTTATTCATAAGTGGTGGAACCTCAAGCAGCATTTTGGCAAGAATTCTGAAATTAAATAAAATTGCCATGAAAAATTTCTTAAGAAATTTATTGTTCGGAGTCGACTTTAAACTGTATGTCCCGACACTCATGTATAAAATTAACACACAAACTGGTTGGTGTGAGAAGCTAAGTCGTTATACTGCCTAAAGGTTTGTAATGACCGATTAAGTATGTACTTGAATGATGGCCTTTAAATGCATTGATGCTAGTCGAATTCCTGTTCCAGATTATGTCGTATTTAGCATTGTCCATATAAAGCCCAATTTTTCTTACATTTGTATTTTCCGATTCGAATGGGCTTTACAACAATTTTTGAGCATAGCCAGCATATTAGTGAAGCTATGTTTCAAGTTATTATACAAGTGATGGATGCTATTATTTTGTCCCTTTGTGAGTTTAAAAATTTAAATTAACTAAAAAAGACAGACGTATACATATTAAAAAAATAATAATAAATAAAAAAAAAATTAAAATAAAATTATGAAAACATAAAACATTCTCTTTAAAAAGGTCTCTTCAAAATACAATAATAAAAAAAAATTAAAAAAAAATAAACGTTGCTGTACATATACTTTTAATTTACGAACATATCTCAAGAAAAAGGGAAAACTTTATCATTGTCTTTATAAAATACAAGAAAAAAACATTTAAAATAATTTACTAATAAAATTAAATGATTTTTTAGCATAAATATTTTTAAATTGATATTAAATTTGAGAATTTTTCTAAATGTAGTCATAAATTAACTTCCGCATACATTACCTGTACTTGAGTTCATTTTAGCCTTAAAAGTCTTTCTTTAATTAGTCGTAAAATGAATTTCTGTAAATATTTATTGATTTTTGATTTTATTTGTTTAAGAAACTGCTCTTTAGTCTGGTAAAAGGAAGTAAAAAGCAAATGTTAAGTTTAATTTTTCTGACATCAATTAAAGGTAATTATTACAATTAAAAGGTGACAGTAAGCATATAAAAACAAGAAGAAAAGATAAGAATCAATGTTAAATTATTGACAAAAAGGAATATATTAAAAACAAAAAAGAAAAACAATAAATTGAAATAAAAAAATCAATAAAATAATGAAAGTGTTTTCTTTAAATGATTTTAAAAGATAAGTATCATGCTACGATATAAGCTTGTTCATCTAATTGGTTTCATAGTCCAAGTTCTACCATGATTTCCCAACACCTTATCAACTAGTGAGCAATTCAAAACATCTATAAGAATTCATTTTGTAGGACAACCAAAGAACATTGTAACAGAGACTGCAGCACAGTCTTTTAATTTTTTTCTCATAAATTGAACACAATATCCTAAAAATGTAATTCCACAATCAGAAATGTAGACAAGTTTTCCTATCACCGGCTACTCCAAAAATGTATACAAAATCGTTCCTATTGGCGGAACCTATACTCATTTAGAGAAAATCAAAAATTCTTTAACATTGACATGTATGGCCCATTATTCAGCTAAAATAACATAATAAAATTTATAAAATTTCTTTAGGTAGGCAAGGCTGTGTCAGCAGGCAAAAGTCTTTGAAGGAATAGAGCCCAGCCAGCATTTATACGGTGTTCAGACAGGCATCTTTATTGCGTAAATCGCAATAAACGCCATTATTGAGCTCAGTATTTCATGTAGTTTTAATTAATAATTGCGCAATAAATACGCAAATTGTTATAATAGTGAGTAAAACTTAAAATGCAGCACTGTCATAAGTATGCGCATATAACAATTAACCGAACACTTTTTGTTGATATTTGACAACGAAAATGTCAACAACGACAAACCAAAAAAAAAAAATAAAAACAAAAAGCAAAATGAAATAACCAGCTGTTTTGTTTATCAGCTGTCAAATGAATATTGAATAAGCAGCTGAATTGCGTATATTATTATGTCTGAACACTTAATATATTGTACTCAATAAACTGAATATTGACTCAATAAAAGTGCATATCTGAACATAGTATAAGGCTTACGTTATCCCAATCAAAATTCAACTCAGGGATCAAACATTATAAAAAAGTTAGTAAAGCTTCGTCCTTATAAGTATGTCAAAAAGAGGACGCTGACACATGAGAAGGAAGACTGTCTCTTTCTCCTCCTCAGACACACAGCTGCTGAAAAAGACTTTTCTTAGAATGCCAAATATTTCGGTAGGCCTACTAATAGGACAATGATCCATAACTCCTCTATGGAGCATATTGCTTCCACAAAGCATCTCCATCTGATATGATTCTCCGCTGATGTTTTTACGCGTTCCCATGCCAGGTCATTAAGCCTTAGTTCTTGTACGACCGTGCGTCTTGAGGTGTTTTTTTTCCTGCCGCGGTTTCTTGAGCCTTGGGGATTCCACTCTAGCTCCATTCCTGTACTACAGTCGAGCTTTTTTCTCAATGTATGGCCGATCCACCTCCCTTTATGTGCGAGCATGTGAAGGCATGCGATTTAAGGACAGAAGAGACTCGATCCTCTTTTCATTCGTATGTACATGTTCATCAGAAAACTTATTAATATTATACGTCCTCTCTTGGTGCCAATGATATGTGGCTCTTTGTAAAACGAGTGAATAACATCGAATTTAACTGAGGCTATAGGAATACTAAGGTGGCCGTAGTCTAGTAGGTAGTGTGTCGACTTATTAGACGTAAGGCCACGGTTCAAACTCCAGGTCAGACATCAAAATTAAAATATGAAAAATATTTCCTCGGCGATTTCCTCTCAGCAGATTTCTGGCAAAAACTCTGAGAGTAAATAAAAATTGCCATGAAAAATTTCTCAAAAATCTGTCGTTCGGAGTCAACTTTAAACTGTAGGTCCCGCCACTCATATATAAAAAATTAACGCACACAACATAAGTGGTGTGAGAAGCTATGTCATAATCCTGACTGAAGAGTTATAATGACCAATTATGTATGTATGTATAGGAATAATTATGCGCTGTTGCCACCTCTGCACCAGCATTGGCCAGCTTATCAGCAATACAATTTGCAACGACATCTTTAGGTAGTTTGTTGGAAGCCAACTTTAACGGCAAGTTGTAATAACAGCCCTTAAAGGGATATATATAATGAAACGACTTCATAAGGGGCAGCGAATGTTACCATGTCTACCTATCTATGCCTACTTTGGCAGCACAATGGCACATAAACTTGGTCAATGCGTGTCATGCTCTACTGTTGATGGCCACTTCTATCTCCCCCATTTGCAAGTAATCATAAAAATGTTACCAGTATCCCCAGCTATATTTGGAAAAAAAATACTGAACGCTAATGGAGGCAAAGTACTACCGGAATCCTACTGAGAAGTTGATTTTAAGATAGGACTTGACAATTTGTTTCTTTATACAGGGCTCTATGGAGCCTTTACATGCCAGAAGAGCATATTGCTTATCGTTACAAAGGAATACGCTCTTCTAAGTTTTATAAATTTTTTTGTTCTTTTCATTTGAAAACATTTAATTAATTTTTTTTTATTTTAACAACTTATGACTGTAAATCATTTTATAATAAAGCCTCCTTTGTTCATATTCTATTCCCCTAATGTAATTAAATTGTTACAGTTTTTATGCAGTTTTCATTAGAAAAAAATAATATTTTTATGCTCCTTGTCATTAGAAAAGATTTATTTCTCAGATATGCAAAAAAACATTCTACTCAGCAAACTTACACACACAGAGAGAGAGAGAATTATAATTGAAATGTTTGTTTTCATTTCCTTATTAATATTCTCAAGGATGTGCCATTGTACGTTTATATGAAAGTATGTTCATGTGTTAGTGTTGGCTCAGCTCAATTCTATTCTATTTGTTTAAATCATTTCAATGTCATTTTCAATATTTTATGTTCATTATTTAATAGAGACTCTTAACAAGTAAACATAACTCATAGTTCCAGTTCTTTTCAATAGAGAGTGATATGTGTGTAAAAAAGACAGAAAAAAAAGAAAATTTATACCAGAGATACCATTCATTATTTATAACTTCCTTTATAAATGCGTAAATCAGTTTCACAATTGTATTAAATCTGTAACTGTATCTGTATCTTGTATCATTTTTTCTCTTTTTTTTTGATTTTTCCATTATTTTTCCGCTTTAAGTTCTATACGTAACATGCACGTTCATATTCACAGATTTATGCCTAGATGTTCCCCTGAGCTTGTCATATTTTTTTGAGCATAAACAAAAAGCAAAAGCAACAACAACAAACTATAGATTTGACTGTACAGGTACATTTATATGGCTCTTATGGGCTTAAATTAAAAACAGAAACTCAATACACATGGCTTATGGCAAGCAAACATGTGTGTAACGCATCTTATTAAAGGGTGTGCCGTTATGAGTATTTAGAGTCTGGTATCTATTTCCCTGACATATCTCCAGGTATCTCCTCCTTAGATGCGTTAATGTCCCATAAGTTTCTGGAAAGTGTTTCATTAATTCATTCTCTTGTTGTTCTCAACATGTTGCAGTCGCGGCAACAACCATTCTGAGTAAGTGTGGTCTGAGACTGATTTTACCTAGGTAGTCTAATGCATGACTTAGATCTCCTCCTATTGTAGTTTCCCAATAAAAGCTTTGAGCTGCCTCAGACCTACTAGTGTTGAGAAGAGTGTTTGTGGTCTGAGACCTTCCTAAATAGTCTGATGCATGACTCAGATCTCCTCTTATTGTAGTTTCCCAATAAAAGTTTTGAGCTGCCTCAGACCTACTAATGTTGAGAAGAGTGTTTGCTTCTGTTTTTCTTCCATTTCATTGTACATACATAATTGGCCATTACAACCCTTCAGTCCGGATTAGGGCCTAGGTTCTCACACCACTCATGTTGTGTTTGTTAATTTTATACATGAGTGACGAGACCTACAGTTTAACATACGAATTCATTGAACGTACGATTCCAAATTTCCGCTCTCACACCAAAGAAGCGTTCTGGTCTCTATCTCTTGCTTCTTACCGAGAACTCCCTTATTACCTGCTGAGAATAAAATATTTTTCTTCCTAGCTTTTGGGGTTTCTTCAGACAATCCGATTTTATTTTCCAATAGACTTCATAAAAGCAATGTGCAGGAGTGGCGGCCTGTCTCTCCGATAGTATCGTTATGTCTTACCATTGGTACCTCCTATACAAGTTGAATTGAAATCATCTCTTGATGGCATAAACTTCTGCTTGGACTACACCCATGAGTTTTTACATGGGCTGGGAATATCTCAAAATGATTCCAAAACTTTAGCTCCTGTTTCAAAATCTGTTCTTGACATATCTATATACAACAAATTATTCAACTGATTTTTTGAAGTCGCCGTAGTCTAGTAGGTAGTGTGTTTGCTTATTAGACGTAAAGCCAGAGTTCGAGCCCCAGCCCAGAAATCAAAACAAAATACAAAAAGTATTTCTTCGGCGACTTCCTCTCAGCAGATTTCTGGCAAAAACTCTGAGAGTAAATAAAATGGTCATGAAAAAGTTTCTCAAAAATCTGTCGTTCGGAGTCGGCTTTAAATTGTAGGTCTCACCACTCATGTATAAAATTAACACACACAACCTGTGTGGTGTGAGAAACTAGGACGTTGTACAGTGGGTCAATTCGACCTCCGGGTACTGTACTTGTCTTAATTGACATGTGCACGTCCTCTAACCTAACCTAACCTAACCTTTGTATTGTTGCAAAGCACTTTCTAAATTCATAAAGCCCGTTGGATCAGTCCAGGTGACAGTGATGAAGGCAGCCGTCAGGCAATACATTTCTTAGATCTGGAAATCCATTAATGAATATCATTTTGGACTTGTGACTTACTAAGGACAAACTAGGATTACGACTTAGCTTCTCACACCTCTCATCCATGTTGTGTGTGTTAATTTTAAACATGAGTTGCAAAGGCTTACAGTTTAAAGTTGAATCTGAACAATAGATTTAAGAAACAGATTCAATGACAATAAAATTGTTACAACACCCTGTTTTTCAATCTCTATCAGCCTTAAAATCCATATGTTTGTTGTCTTCTTTGCTATGTTTTTCTTTTCTCTGTGAATAAAATTGTTGAGTTTTTCTTTTTTCTCTGTTTTTGTTGTATCTTGTCAAAATACATGGTTGTCATATCAGTTTTATTAACACACTCTGCCAAAATGGAAAGACAATCGAAGGCAGTAACACCCAACATCACTAGCACTACCACTGCTGCTACTTCTTTTAGAAACACACACACAATAGCTCCTACTTATAACCTAGAAAACCAGCCCACCTATTTCTTCAAATAAATTTGTACACTGGTACACTCACACAAACACACACACATTTGTAAAGTCTTATACAATTTTAGCTTTTTAATAAGAGATAAAAGAAGAAAGAGAGAGAAAGAGAGAAACGACTTTGGATGAAATATTACCAAGTGTTTGTAAATATTTGTGCCATTTGTTTCCATCTGTATTTCCATTTCTATTCATTCCTTCTTCTTACATTTGCTCTCTTCGATTTGTTTGTTGTTGTTCGTCTCTATGCTCTAAATGTGCTCATAATATGAATTTTGTTAAGTCACTTTGTATGTGAGTATATAAGTATGTATACATGTGTGTGAGTATGTGTTTGTATTTGTGGGGAATATTTATTATGGCATTAACGCATTTTTATAGACTCAAAATTGTTATTTACGCATAACTTATGCAACAGTTGTTCTGAATTCTTTGTTTTCTTTCAAGGGAATTTCATACTCTTCAGCTTAATTTACAAACAGAAATTCCTTTGCCCCTTACCATACACACAGAAATGATAACAGTAGTTAACAGTGATTGAAGCAGTAGTGGTGTTATACTGTTAAACAGAGAGAGAGAGAGACAAATGTAAAGATGTAAGATTTATAAAACGATAATGAGCTGTAAAAGTAATAATTATGGTGTGAAATTTGAATGCTTTTAGGTTAAGAAAACTGTTGAACAAAATTTTAGAAATTTTCGTCTTTCTTTTCAAATAAAGTTGTATAAGCGGAGAGTACTTACATGTAATGTAAGTGCGTACGATGCAAAAAAACTGCCGTCAATTTTTTACTCTCATTATAATACCAATGAAATATTATGCATGAGCTGCATGGACTTTACACAGCATACGTCAACACAACTGGGTCCGGGGTCACTGTGGCATAGAGAGAAACGAAAAAGCGGACATATGTGGCTCTACAAGAATACCTTACAAATTGGAAAAAAACAGCATGGAATTCAACATACCTGTTTGTCGAATTTCAAAAATGTGGGCAGCCGGAAAACCAGAAAACTACTTTAGTCCGAGAAGAGAACGTTTCCCATTCTACAGGAATTCTAATGGGGCAATGCGCTATTGGCTCAGTCTTCTCCACCAGGATTACTGCAAAAGATGCCAGGATATGAAAGTAATGGAATCGGTGCAACACCTTTTATGCGAGTGCCCTGAACTTCAGAACAGACGTCATCGGTTTTTGGGTAACAGAAAATTTGAAGATCTGGGCATGGTTTCGAACGTGCCACTAAGTGAACTGGCCGGTTTCATCCGGAGCCTACACTGGATGACAAAATTGGCCGAGACTATGATTACGTTGATGGAAGACAAATCCAACATGAAATTCATTAAAGGATTTAAAGGATTCGGCATACAGCTCTCTTCTTAATTGTCCCTGGATAGAACCAGACGACTGTATGGTTATGGAAATTGTAACGCAACAATACTTAGTAACAAAATTGATTGGAGTAATCAGGAAGCTGAATACAGATGGTTCAAGAACTAATCTTGGAACAGAAAAAAGAAAGTTTTGGTCTTACACTGAAATATTTCGAGACCATTGGTAAACCTGCGGTTATCTTACAAGCTATAGTCCACGCCATTGAAAAATGCGTCTAATTCAACTTGGATAGGAGGTATGAAGAACAGAACATAGCAATACTATCTAATAGTCAGGTCGCCGCTCAACCACTCGTCCCTTGTGGGGTTTAATCGAAAATAATATGGTACTTTCTAGAGAAGCTTAATCGACTAGATAAGGAGAATAATGTTTACTTTCGGTCTGGAAATTTTCTACAATGAGCAATGAGACGAGGAGATGGGAGCATCTTCTGTTGAGTTGGGGTGAGTGTTTGGAAAGCTATGTTCAAGTCGCCCTAGCCTAGTAGGTAGTGTGTTGGCTTATTAGACTTAAGGCCACCCTAGATCAGACATCAAAACGAAACATGAAAAAATATTTCTTCGGCAACTTCCTCTCAGCATATTTCTGGCAAAAACTCTGAGAGTAAATATAACTACCATGGAAAATGTCTCAAAAATCTGTCGTTTGGAGTTAACTGTAGGTCCCGCCACTCATGTATAAAAAATTAACGCACACAACATTGTCGTAATCCTGTCTGAAGGGTTGTAATGGCCAATTATGTACGAGTATGTATGTATGGTGACTGATCTTCTGATAGAGCACAGTGGAGCCAGGATGCGTTTATTCAGAAGGGGGTTGTTTACATCAAGAAGATTCTGTGAAGGTAGGAATGAATCATTGGAACACATTCTTGGAACCCAGTGGGCATTAATGATTTTCAGAAGAAAACACCTATTTTTGTGGTTAACTCTGAGCAGTATCGTGAAGTTTGTAAGGGCAATAGGCTTGCGGCAGACATAATAAGGGTGCTCTATAAATATGGAGGAGTATTAAGGTATATAGATCTCCCCTATATTTGACCTTCATTTTCTGTCGTATTATCTCCTTCTGTAACTTGGTAAACTCTAAAAATATTCAAATTCTTTTGGCCTTCGGAGATTATGCTTAAGCTTCTGTACTCCTTGTTAAATCCAATACAATGTAATGTGTGTATCTGCTACTTCTTTACCTTTCTATGTATTTAAATTGTTACACTCATTACCTCAATTTCTAATCCTACCATAATGGCGTTTAATCCCTTTCTCCCAGTGTCACATAATTTTTGGCAATGAAACTTTTCAATTGAGTTTATTTTTAATGCCTGACAATGCCGCATGAAACCATATTTCGTTGTGTTAAAACGTAAGAATATTTATACTGTTATACTTATAATTACTGTTACAGTTACCGTTACAGTTTATTTGCCATTTTAGAGAAATAAAACGCAAAGAAAAAGGAACTGTTCACTGTCGCAATGAATTAAGCTTTAAAAAATGTAAATACAACCAACAACTATAAACATATGCATGTATGTATGGTAAAGGGACTTATGGTATTCTTTAATGTATACGCACACATATGCAACATATCACAATAGGTAGTTTAAGAGCAATAATAACAAATTTGAAGCCTTCTTTTATTACGTTTTTATCATTGTTGCTACGTTTAATGCATATAGCGAAAGAGAGCGAGAGTTAAAAAGTGTATGTACATATGTATGGGTAAGTGCATAAATACATTAATAGTAATGTAAATATGTATATTAGTGAGTGAGTGTGTGTGTAAGTATAGTTGTCGGTATCAACTTAAATGAAATGAATATGAGTTGTGACTGGTTACGAGTTGTATATTTTATATACAAATAAACGCCATTGCGGATATCCGCACTAGCTTTAGTTTACAATTTTTCTTAATGTTGTTGTTGTTGTTGTCATTGTTGTTGCTGTTGCTGTTGTAGCTTTGTAACAATATAAGTTGTTTTTAACATTCGTTTTTCTTTCTCTCTTGTTTTTATTGTTATTGTAGTCATACTAGTTGTAGCTGTGGAACACAATACAATTCTAGTATGTCACTCAGCTTGAATACACAAACTTAAATTCACTCTCACATTCTCTGTTGTGTGTGTGTGTGTGTGCTTCCAAACATCATACAAAACACACACACATTTGCAATAACATTAAAAAAAAGAGAGCAAAAGTATTAAATAGGATATGGAGCATAGCTTTAGTGTGGTTGTAAACCCTTGCGTGCATATGTAAGCGTGTGTGTTAGCATTCGAAATAATTTTTCACTTTGTATTGTAGTTACTTGGGTTTGTATTGGACTTTACTGCTGCCATTGCTGGTGTATTACTGCATAAAGTATTGTGTGTTGTGAATTGGGAAATTTATTTAATTTTTTATTCCTTTGTGTGTATGTGTGTGAGAGAGAGAGAGAGAGTTTCTTTTTTTAATTTGCATTTTCTGTACATAAAAAAGAGAACAAGCAAGGAAACAATCACACTCTACCAAAGCAGAAAATGAGAATATAAAACAAAAACAAAAAAAAAGGATTTAACATCATTATAAACGTTGTGTGCATTAATCATAATAAAAGCAAGCTTTTTATGCTTTTGCTATTACCATTTGCATTGTTATTTTTGTTTCTCTACATTTTTTATCTTTGCATTGGCAAAACAGGATTTAAATTTAAAGTGCCTATGAAAAATCACGTATATTAAGGCAATTTTTCATTGGGGCTATTAAAAAAAGAAACTTGAATTTTTAGTGGTTTTTGTTGATTAAATGCAAAAACAAAAACAAAAACAAACAAAAATAAGAAAAAGATAAACAAGTTAATATTACTGCGTTTAAATGACCTTAATAACATTACAATGTGGCATATGACGCATAAGTATCAGGATATAGCTTTGGTTTTTACCGTGGAAATACTTTTCATTTTCGTTGTGCAATTTTTATGGTTAAAATTTTAAAATTGTCCACTATGAGCTTAAAATCAGTAACTACCAGTCTATGAGAGTTTACAAGTTTATTTGAACAATTTTCAAAACATGAATTTTTTTATTTGAGATCGGGTATGTACCAGAGGTCAGCAATGAGTATTCAAAACGATGAGTAGATTCGAATCATACTTATAATTTTTGATACTTATGCGCATTCATACTTATTTTAATATCATACTCATACTACTCATATTCAAAGTTTGAAATACTCATGGTACTCATACTTAACAATACGCATGATGTTATTGATTTCAACTCTCCATGACTCATCGTATACACGAATAACAAAATAAGTATGATTCGCGTACGAACACAACAATACTCACATGAAGGTTTTGTGGTTGCTCTCCTTGCTCTCCTTGCTGTCTTTGTCTTTTTTGTTTATGTGTCTTTCTTCTTTCTTTGTAAATGCAACAACAACTAAGACACTAAATTGTGATGAATAATTAGAATCACTCGAATTATTTATGAGTATTATAAGTATTTTTCTAAATTTGTGAATCTGAATGAGTAGGCGTATGAATCCAACATATTTCGAATGTAATGAGTTTGACATCAACGTTGTACTCATACTCATTGCAATCGTACGTTGCGTGAGTACGAATGAAACAGAGTAGTTGGAATTCAATACTGTTCACTCACTCATACTCAAAATTTCATGAGTGCTTATGAGTAGCGAAAAAGCGATTCATTGCTGATCTATGATATGTACTTCTTGATGATGGCATTTGAAATACCCCCAGAAAAAGGGTTCCGTATTGTTATGTAGATCCTTATGATGACAACAGTCGCCGTAGTCTAGTAGGTAGTATGTTAGCTTATTAGACGTAAGGCCACGTTTCAAAGCCCATGTCAGACATTTCCTACAAAGCAAGCATGAAAACATATTTCTTCTGCTATATTTTCTCAGCAGATTTCTGGCAAAAACACTGAGAGTAAAAGAAATCTACCATGAAAAAGTTTATCAAAAAATCTATCGTTCGAAGTCGATTTTAAACTGTAGGTCCCGCCACTCATGTATAAAAAAATTAACATACTCAACATAGGTGATGTGAGAAGTTAGGTCGTAATCCTAACTGAAGGATTTTAATGACCAATTATGTATGTATGTAGTATCTTTATGCCCTCTCTTATTATTTTAAAAATTAAACAAATCATTTGTGGAAATCATTTGTGGAAAAAACATCGTATTTATAGGATCGCCTATTTTTTTATGAGCTTCTGGACTTAAAGCAATAATTTATTAGAGAAATACTGTTGATATGAAATTCTCTCCTTTTGTGATAATGTGGTAAATAATTTTGAATTTCTTTTTTCTTTTTTTGCCTCAGCTACGAGTTACATCACGCAAATTTTGCACTACTTTTCCGAATATACCTCAGCATATAGTGTAAATGGTGGCTTAAATATTGATTTCCACTGCTTCAAATAAAATACATAACATAGCTACAAAAAAGCAATGTAGCGGCGCACAGTGTAAGATTTAGCCATTCTAGGGACACAAAATTAAATATCTTGGAATAAAATTGGCCTTATGAATTTTGGTACAAGGTTTTACCAGGCTAATATGTACCATTATCAAAAAAATAGGCGACATTGGATCACTGAGACGCCCACCTCCCATACAACTGCAAAAATTAATTTCTGATATTATTCGCGTTGGATAATCAAAAACAATTAATTTTTTTTTAATTTTTATTTTTTTTATTTTTTTTTATTTTTTTACTAATTTTTAAATAAAAAAACGTTCTAAGTGCTCATAATCAATATGAGAATTAGAACTACTGTTTATTTTTCCACAAATATAGTTTACGGAACGGTCAAGCATTTCATTTTCGGGTGTTCTTAGCCATATATTAAAAAAGTTCGTGGTATGTGGTGTTATCACTCATTGTTCCTTTTTTCCTTAAATGGCAAATTCCAACCCAATCAAAAGTTACAAGCTTTTAAGGATGAGGAATTTTATGTAACTCTTTTCTTGTTTTTATTTCACTCAAAAATGTACAAGTTTAAAGTACTGTTATAATGTTATTGTTGACAAATTAGGCAAACTTTTTGCATTTTCTTATTTTATAACAAGTGCTCTTTTATATTGGATAAAAATATTTACTTAAATTGAAACTCAAAAAACGACTTTTATCCAGCTATTTTATTAAAATCGTACACTGTGCGGCGTTAAATCACGTCAGCTTCTTGCTCATTTGGAAAGAAATATGGACGAATGATTTTGCCAGTGTGTAAACCGCGCCAAACAGTAAATTTTCATGGATGAAATTGTGATCCACCAAAAGCTTAAAGGTTGTCTTGGCTTTTTAGACGTAAGGCCACGGTTCGAACCCCAGGTCAGACACCAAAACGAAAATATGAAAATATTTCTTCGGCGACTGCTTCTCAGCAGATTTCTGGCGAAAACTCTGAGTGTAAATAAAACTGTCATGAAAAATTTCTCAAATATTTGTCGTTCGGAGTCGACTTTTAACTGCAGGTTCCACCACTCATGCATAAATTTAACACACATGGCATAAGTGATGTGAAAAACTGGGCATAATCCTGACTGAAGAGTTATAATGACAAATAATGTATGTATGTATGTACAGTGAGCGCCATAAGTGAGTCAACACCAATTATAATTTTAAATTTTCTATTATGTTCTTAAGTATAAAAAAAGTTCCTTTATCATGAATTGTTGTTTTTGTCTTAACATTTTATAAGTAATAGATAAACGTTTTTATTTTTGGAAATTTATTCGACTATTCTCATTTAATTGACTAGATATTATGAATACAAGGTTCCAAGTATTTTGTATTCCCCTCTGTTTACTTTGTCATATTTTCTACGATTTAAATTTGAAAGAAGACGATTGACTACGAATTTATTATTAGTCTCCTATACATTCCTATATTTTTTTAGGTTTTATGCCAATTTCATTTGAATATTTGAAATGTTTTTAGACATGAGTTGGTATTTCAAAAAAAAAATATGTATAAAATTTGTTAATGTATTGATAATACTATGCAAAAACAGTATTGCATATCAATACATTTCGACTGAAACAATATGTGAATTTAATAGAAAAATAATAAAATAAAAGGAACAACAGGAATAAGCAAAAGAGAAAAGTAATAACAATAAAACAACACATTGTTATGTATATAACATACGAGTTCAATTTTACAATTACTGAAAAATATGGAGACCAGTTTGATCAAAACATTCTAAAGTTTTCAATAAAACCTACATCTACTGCTGTTTTCTTTTAACAAATAGAAAGTATTCGTATATCACATTGACCAGCTTGGGATTGGCCTCGTATATTTACAAAACAGGCCACTATACGGGTACAACGTGTCTATGCATACTTGCATTATAGTTTCAGGGCTGGGAGTCTAATAAACAAACAAAGAAGGTGAGTGAAATTGTAATTTATTTGTTTTTCGTGCCAAATTTGTGTCACATATGGTAACATTTGTATGCCGATACAAGGTGAATATTCTGCATATCATGTTTTGATGATAAATAATAGAAAAATTGTTATTTTTTTCTTTCTATGACATGTTGTGACAGACAAACAACCAGAAATATATGAATATGGCGAAAACCATGGCGAAAAAGTAATATAATGGCCACTAAATCGTGCATTGTATTGAGAATTTATTTAAAAAAATCCCAGATTATTCTTAAAACTTTGCTAAGTAAATATTGAAAACATTTTAAAGTCTTGCATTTAAATACTCATTAAAAAATTCAAGACTCAACAGAAAAAATAATCATTTCTTTGTCTACTAAATGCGCTTAAGCTTGTCAACAAATAAACTGCTGGAAAACGCTGCTACGCTCATATAAAACCAAAAACCAACATTGAATTTGCACAGTTCATATAATTTTCACAAAATTCCTTTCGTAGACAAATTTTTAAGCCATCAATGTAATACAATAGACAACCTAGAATAGGCAAAGAAAGAAAGAAACAATGGATACATCGTACACATACATACATATGTATACTTGCCACACACTACCAAAAGAGTATCAATAGAAAATCTTTTACGCATAGAATGTTCATTGACAGTATTTTTTAATTTGAGGCAGTAAAATATGCTGTTACTGCTTAGGCTGTATGACACAGTGTTTGGCACTTACATACGAATACGAAATAAATTGAAATGTTTTATGAAAGGATGAATATGGATCTGTATTTGAGCTGCAACACATTGACAGGACTATATATTTATATTCATGATAGTTTGGTATTGAAATTTATATTCCTTACTTACTTAGCCGGTCATTACAATCTTTTAGACAGGATTGCGACCTAGCTTCTCACACACCACTCGTGTTGTACTCCAAGCGACAGATTTTTGCGAAAAATCACGGTGTGTCATCAACATCGCTTTAGTCAGTATTACAACCTATTTTTTCACACCACTTACGTTGTATACATACATAATTGGCCATTAAAACCCATTAGTCAGTATTACGGCCTAGCTTCTCACATCACTCATGTTGTGTGTGTTAATTTTACAGATGATTGGTGGGACCGAACGACAGATTTTTGAGAAACTTTTCATGGCAGTCTTATTTATTCTCAGAGTTTTTGCCTGAAATCTGCTGAGAGGAAGTCGCAGAAATATTTTTTCGTTTCGTTTTGATGTCTGACCTGGGGTTAGAACCGTATCCTTATGTCTAATAAGACAACACACTACCTCCTAGACTACGGCGACTTCGACGCTGTATGCCTTGTTTGAGACATGACTGGTGGAACCTACAGTTTAAAGTCGATTCCGAACTGCAGAATTTTACACAACTTTTCAATTTTATTTACTTTCAGAGTTTTTGCCAGAAATCTGCTAACAGGAATTCACCGAAGAAATATCTTTTCATATTTTGTTTCTTTGGAGATGGTGGACATGGGGTTTGCAACGTCTAGCAAGCCAACACTCTGCCTACTAGACTACGGTGTCTTCAGTCATTCATTTTTGCCAAATTATTATGGACGTTTGGGCATGGACCCTACACAACGAAGTGTGTTCGCTTTAAAGGCTCTGAAGCAGTTTGCAAACTGACCCTACTTTTGGAACAATACCAGTCCATCTGAGATCCAAGATCATTTAGTGTCGATTTGGTGTCGATTTTAAGCTGGCGTTGTTATCAGCCCATAATTCTTTGAGAATGATATTGGTCAGGCCATCACTGTCAACAGTGAGCACTAAAAGTCAATGATTTCTAACTTCCTTTTTAGCCTAAATTGGATCATCTAAACACCAATGGCATTTGTTTTCAACAGGAGCAAGCTATGTGCAGCGCAGCTCATGACACATTAAATATTCTGCACGAGCTATTTAAGGATATGGTCGCCTCTCGAGGAGGTGCTGAAATTTACCCATCGAGATCATGCAATCGGACCAGTATGGAGGTTTTTTAAGCAAAAAAGCACAACAATCCTCAAAGCCCGATTATGTTTCAGAGTCAATGAAAAATTTGACGTTTCGAATGAGCTCCAGCCAAAAAAAACATGGCAGACATTTGATAGGTCTTATAAGAGAGTAAAATATTTCGATAATATCCTACACAGGCTTTATTTTATTTAAATTTAAAGATAGTAAGCATTTATTGAAAGATTCTTTATTAGTAACCGCTTCAATAACACTCCCGGCGAATTTCACGTTTTATAAAAAGTCTGGTGTGCTAACAACTGTTCGATGTTCATAAAGCTTAAGAATTTTTATGGAAAATCGTTATCGCCTGGAGTATAATACAAACAAGAAACCTTACTGCAGTACTGCCCATAAGAAAGCAATGATTAGTGACGAATGCACAGGACAAAAAAAGCAAACTGACAGAGTTACGCCTAACTGGATCGATTACATTGTGTCTGGCCGAGATTGCCAAAGTCAAATATCGAAAACGGCATCGGCGATTATTACAATTTAAGCTAAACATGACTCAACAATTAGTTTGCTTGTGAACAGCACAAATTACTGGCTTGCAATTTTTCTGAATTATTCTGCAAAGATTTCAAACTTCGTTTGAATTGAATACCTTAAAGTTCTACCATACCGCTGAAGAGACTGATTTATTCAAATATTTTAGAAACTCCATAGTTTTGTTCTTCACACATACTCACACTACTCATGTTGTGTGTATTAATTTTATACATGAGTGGTGGGACCTACAGTTTATAGTCGAATCCGAATGACAGATTTTTGAGAAACTTTTCATGGCACACTACCTACTAGACTACGGCGACTTTATATTGAAGCATAAATCCACTTCTGCCAATTCACTACACAAAAGCTAACAATTTATTTTTCCCTACAATTTATGATGATTAAGCATATTTTGTAGTATTTTTCGTTCATTCATTTTTTTTTTGAGTTTTTCAGCAGAAATTCTCCATATGCCTGTCGTATACTATCACTATCCATACATACAGACATAAATGTATTGATATATCAATATCTATTTACAACTACATACATACACACAACTACTCACTCACTTATGAAGAGAAGAGGAAAAAAAAATATTCTTTATTATTAAATTGACACACATAAATATGCTTTTGCTGGAGACAAATTCATACAGACAGAGCGAAAGGCATGCATGAAGAAAAAAAAGGAACTCGAAGTCAACATTTTTAAGGATTCGTACTGTTTTTGTGTGTGTGTGTGTGTTCTGGTTTTAAGCCCATTCAATAAAGAGACAAATTGATTTATAATGCCATCTGTTAAAAATACATTCGAAGCCAATAGGTTACAAGTATGCTTCGATGTGGTTGTGAATGAAAAAAAAAAATAAAAATAGGAAATGAAAATGTGGTTTATTTCTACGAATGAGCAGAGATACGATATCGTATATCATATGTATGGTAGGCTAAGAATAGATTTGAAAAAAGAAAAGTTTATAAATGTCTACTCCAAATACGTTAAAAACTGCTGATTTAATTTTTTTGGTCCGTTATGACGATGAAAATATGCACATGTATAGTTTAAATGAAAAATATTATTTATTTTCTTAAAGAAATGATTGTTAAAACTCTGACCTTTTGTCTTAAATTTAAAGGAAAAAGGATGGATTTTTCATTTAAAATATATTAAAAGCTTACAAATACTTTGTAATGCAATAAACCAATGTACATAGGTATCATATACAAGCATGTATTGGCAGTATGCTAGGGTTTGATAACTAAGGTTTGTTAGCTTGTTCAGTCAGATTTGGGTTCCAAATTGTGAAAATTTTAATACATACGGTGGACAGCAAAAGTCATAGTACGGCAATATATTTTAGCAATTTCATACATTTTAGCCAAAAGTTTCTATACATTTATTTATTTCTGTTTTATTATAAAACAAACAATTTTTTAAAGATTTGCATAAAACAAGAGAAAAACAAACAGGAAAAGTTTCAGATGACTCCATAGGTACCCCAAAGGAGAAACCTAAGTAAATTTAAAATTCAAAGGCCTAATATATGAAAATGTTAAACCATGTATTTAGTAGAATATCCCTTAAGGTCAAGCACTCCATTTAAACCAATAACCATTTGGAATTGAATGTACAAGTTTTGTTTAGTGTTTCGTGGTGGCACCCTGTGCAAGTTTTTCCGCTGACTTTTTATTGAGGTTTAGCGATTAGATAACCGTTCTTACTAATGATCTCTTAAATACTCTGTTGAAGTCATATCGGGACTTTGTGCAAGAGTATTAAGCCTGTGGGGACTTTTTTTCTCGAAATATATTGCCGTACTAAGACTTTTGCTGTCCACTGTACATACGACCCTTACGACCTGGCTTCTCACAGCACTTATGTTGTGTGCATTAATTTTATACATGAATGGCGGTACATACAGTTTAAAGTCCGAACGATAGATTTTAACCGTTTGACTGCTAAGCGATTCTGGTGAGAACGTTCGAAAACTGCTCGAAAACTGCAATTAATTATTATAATAAAAAAATCTACAAAATTCTAATAACCTATGTAAATGTATAACCTATGTAAAAAATTCAAAATGGCGGATCCAATATGGGGGTCAAGTAAATCTGATTAATTCTTATAAACCTCGACCGCCATATTGGATCCGCCATTTTTTATTTTTTAAATCTGAATGAAGATCTGTAATCAGCGACCTCAAAAATCCCTGAGTAACAATTTTCAAGTGTTTCTTTTTCTCTTGTACCCCTTGACATAAAACCCCCTATAAAACCCACTACTTTAAGGGTGCATGCAAACAATTTGGCTTTGGGCTCATTTTAAAGAGCAAATATCAATTGTCAATTTCTGACAATAGCGATGGTTCTAGCACGTCAGTGTTTAGCTCTACAATGTTTCAAAAAAGGCCAAACACTTTTTTTCGAAAACCTGACGTGATGAAAAGATTTGTGCTCAGCGCCCAAAATGCCTTCGGAAACAGCTGGAGCCATTTATTTGCAAAACCCATGCAGGGCTGTGTAATCGTCCACAACATGCAGAAAAAATCTCTATTTGGTTTAAATTTTGGGCTGGTCCGTACTTTTTTGAGAACGACGTCAATAGCCTGATGATAACCAACTTCTTTTGCCCTGAATTGGATGATCTGGACACAAACCAGAATCTTGGAAAATTGGATATTTCGAATGCGCTTTAACCAGATAAGCCAAGGGAACATTTGAACGATGTCATACTCCACAAATAACTTTTTCAGACGAATTAAAAATTTCGATTATAACTCACATACATTTTATTTTCTTTAAATTCAAAGATAGGAAGCGCTTCGTAAAAGAGCTAATAGTTCTTTATAAAAAAAATGTAAGTGCTATAGAAAATTGAATTTTAAATGCTATCGACAATTGAAATCAATTTCCATTTTCAATTTATGACACTAAAAGTGTCTCAATTATGTTCACATTTATTACGTAGGAAACCGGAGAAAATAGGAGAGAGAACAGAAAAAAATATTAAAACCAATATTGTGCGTCTAATGACACTTAATCGATTGTTACCAATAATAATCATTGCCAACATTTAATATCATTTCAAGACTATCATCACCAATTACACTCATACGTATGCGTACGCCCATGTGTGTGTATATCTATTGTACAACCACACAATTGTGTGTGTGTGGATACATACGAAAATAATGACAGCAATTTAGCTCTCATATTTAGACAATTTTCAGTAAAAAAAAAAAATCAAAAATAACAATAATAATGCGTATGTATGTGTGATACTTAATGCCACAATGCCACATACAACACACTAGCAGGAGAGAACCTTTTTTCCCCCACAACAATCATTTGACTCCAATTACACTAATGGTGGTAAGGTAGTAGAGGGAAATAAAAATCATTATATTGGTAAATAAGAGTAACTGTACTTTTAAAGAAATATAAATACATACATACATACATACATATTTATGTACGATTATGTAAGAAACTGTAGTATGGGTAGACATATCCGAGATTTGAATTGTAGAGGAGAATAGCTCACATGAGTAACTGATGGAAAATAGCATACGTACATGTAAAATATGCGTACGTACATAGTATGGCAACAAGTATGTGGTGGTAAAATTTAATACCAATTTACACTCAAAGCAACAGAGCAACATTTTGCAATAAGAAACCTTAAAAAAAACGAAAATTGCCGCACATTTAGACAGAAAATGTGGCAATAATTTAAAGCCTGATAAGCTTGAAAGGTTTTTAAAGAATAAAGTCGTACGTCTCGGAACATTTTTAAAAATAATTAATCCACTGTGTAAAAGAGCATGTTTCGATCATTGCCTATTGCGGCACCTGTTAGGCTAGGTTATGCTCTAAACTCATCGCTTTCAAACCGTATGTATATAAGTGGAGTAAATACAACCTTGTGTCATTAAAGCAATATCAGCATCAAGTATAATAAGGTCTCGAATACTGAGTCAAGGGTCTAGGTCTATTAAAGCGTTGCATTGATCCGATTCTACTGTGAGATTTTTTTAGAAGAAGTGTTCTATTAACTGGCCCACATGACCTTTCATATTGGAAGTTATGCTCCAGACCTTGTAGAGTATATAAAGATCGTGTATGAGGATCACATTTAAACGGATTTCTACAAGCCTTAAATTTTAAACGCGAAAGGTTTGAAGGAATGACGTTTCTCCAGAGTCCGTCCTTAATACATAAGTTCCGTTTAATAGGAACTGAAGGATTCATCTCAAATGCATCGCTTGAATAGAATGGCACCCAAAATTTTAAACTCTACAATGGGACGGATTGGAAAAAAGTGGTCGCTTGCCATACTATGGAGAAGGTGACATTATTGTGACTCATTGATAGGGTTTGGGGTATGAACGTGACTCTCAGAAAATTTGACTGTTAAACCCATAATCACATATTTGCTATGAGTGTTACGAATATAATGCGTGTATAGTATCGAATTATATATTATATTATTATAATTATGTCATCACAAGGGTAATCAGAATACATCAGTATGGTTACTAGGTAACTCACCGCTTTCTTTACTGAGAGGGAAGTGATTTCTAATACTCTGAGATCGAAGGGTATGTCCAAACCTAACAGTGGTGGTATTTCGTGATCTTTAAAGGTCTTTATGAAGTTTTTATACAGTCGATTCTTTAATAATGACGATAAGGCGTTACAAACAACAGTTCCCTTAATAAACATTAAGATCCTGGACATGAGAGCATTTGAACGGACTAATTGGCGAAACGATGGACAACTCTGCCTTTAATTAATCCCAAGACATTTTGAAAAACCCACAGGAATGAAAGCTTAGGAGATGAAAGTAGACTTATGTTTACTGGCATAATTTTGACATCCAGCATCAGATCAAATACATACTAATCTCGTACAAAGACGTTTCAGGTTGACTGCTTTTGTTAAGATGAGCTAACTTAATATTGATGGTGAGTAACAATAACCTCCTCTCACTTACCCCAGCAGCACCTGCATATGCATGATTCTACAAGAGTATCCTGATGGCAGTATGCAGTAATAAATCCAGGAATTACGCTAAGCATACTCCACTGGAGTTTAGGCAGACTTTCCGTATGTCTCCTATCTAACTTCCACCAGATTTGATGTGCTACCTTACCCGCATCTGAAGCTTCACACACGGCGTTGATGGAATCTATTACTCTACTTTTAATCTTAAGGTTGCTGGTTCTCAAAGAGCGCAGTAGAGCACATATTCTGAAGCTATATCATTTTGATGGCAATGCCACATTGTCCCAAAAATAAAAGCACAACATCGGAGAAATTCAAATACATACATAGATAACATCTGTTTCCGGGCGCACTGATATTGTCACATGCCATAGCTTGTTTATGTACCGGCAGGTTTCTGTTAATCATTATGTAGAAGGCCGATGCTACACTTTTTTTAGTGCCATAGTCTGGAACATAGCAGAGTCATCGTTGCTTCTGTCTTCATTCATGAAATATGTAAAAATGTTGTTGCCCCTATTAACTTGAGCTTCTATTTTAACTAAATAGAATGGTTGACTTTGTGGCATCCTTCCCAAAAAAATTTTGCAACCCGAAGATATGAAATACTTTCTTTAACAAGGTAGTTGAGCAGTACGTGAAGTGGTAGTCCCTTATAGATTGGTCGGACAAAAGAATTCAGTCTTTAATGTTATGATGCATCAGGGCACTGTTAATTTTTTAACTATTTTTGAAGGCAGCAATAGCATCTTGGTTTAATTTTTAGTTATGATTTCACACTCTATTAGTACGTGAACAAAAACTTCATCAACTCTTCAGAAAATGTTCCCATAAAAGCCCAACATGAGTATCAATTAGCTGTTAAGTCATATTTTTTTTTTTTTTTTTTTTTTTTTTTTTTTTTTTTTTTTTTTTTTTTAATTGGCCATTACAACCCTTCAGTCAGGATTACGGCCTAGCTTCTCACACCACTCATGTTGTGTGCGTTAATTTTATACGTGAGTGGCGGGACCTACAGTTTAACGTCGACTCCGAACGACAGAAATTTGAGAAACTTTTTCATGGCAGTTTATTTTACTCTCAGAGTTTTTGCCAGAAATCTGCTGAGAGGAAGTCGCCGAAGAAATATTTTTTTTTTTTCATATTTCATTTTTGATGTCTGACCTGGGATACGAACCCGGGCTTTACGAATAGTAAGCCAACACACTACCTACTACACCACGGCGACTTCAAGTCATATTACTGTGTATAAAAGTGTATAATTTCTACAACACAATGTCCATATTTGATTGGAACAAAGGCACAGTTTGTAAATATTTTGTTATGAGAGATTCCTTGTCTCATCATATTTCTCGTTTCAGAATTTAAACAAAAAATGTTTTTTTTCTAAGATCCTTATGACTGCCACCTGAATACCTGTATAGACCATTTGAGTACTAGCATTAGTGCTTATGATAGTAGTAGTAGTGGTAATGGTAGTAGAAGAGCATAAATCAAAACTTCAATAAGTTATCAAATAACAATCACAACAAACAGATTACAAAGAGAGAGAAGAGGGAAGTGAAACAAAAACTAAAAAGAAATTTCTGTACAATCAATGGACTTTTTTTGTTACCTTTCTATTGTTACCGTGTGCCAAACAATACAGGCAAATATGGGAGAAATAAATTCCATGTTATAGAAATAATAATGGGTATTGCAAAGAATGTTGAAGGCAAAAGAGGACTCCTATCCAGGATTTACAGTGTTTCCAAATATACACTTTCCTCCTTATTTTGATTTCAAAAGAGTTAACTGTGGCATTCAATCCCTTACCCTGTATTTATTTTTCACACAGGCATTACATTTACCAGCGCCATAAAATCTCAAACAACATGAAAAGGTAACTGGAATATTGTAGGTATGTATTGTTGTGTACACATTCAGAAGACGACAAAAATTTATTGAAACTTATAAACAATAAAACCAATATGTGTTCTATTAAAACATTTTGTTTGTGTGTTTTGTGTTCCTCCACTATTGCCTTTGGTTTTGCACCCAAACAACATTATGAGTAGCTTGTACAGCAGGCACAGGATTAAAGCCAAAATCAAAAGAATAGGAAAACACAACATAAATGACATTATAACAGTAAAAAAAAAGAAAACAAAAGGAAATCAAAATAAGAAATCGACAGTAAAATAAAACTTAAGTTTATATTTCATTTTCGAAGTTTAGTATTGACAATACGACTGGCAGGAGTTTTATTTAATCCTGTCCTGTTTCCTGCATTCACAAAACACTCACACACACACACACATCAACATGCCTGTCGTTTTAAGTGTCCTGACTAGACACTCAATAATATCGATATAAAAATAAGGAATTTATTTTGTGATTTATGAAGCCATTGGTTTGGTTGGTTGACTGGCTGGCTTGTTTAACTGTTGTTGTTCCATAATTTTTGTCGGAATTGGAAATGTTGTGGACTTTTGGTTTGGCTTTAGACGGATGTTTGCTAATGTCATTAGGAAAAGTATTGTAATACAACATACACATACGAGTACACAAATGCTTGACAAAGGATTGAAACCAACAGAAAGAAAAGGGAAGAGTTTTAAAGATTGCTTATATTGCCATACAGAAGGTAGTTTATTTATTATTAAAGTTCAAAGGTTATTGTAGTCGATTGAGTATTGGTTTGATAACAAAAATAAAAATCTATGAAATAGAATTTCTAATTCTTTGAATGGCAAAATTGTATGTTTTCTTTCAGGAAATATTAATTTTCTCTTGATTTTATTTTCTTTTTTTTTTGGAAAGAGAAAAAGTACTCAGTAATAAATTAAGTCTTTATGTGGAATTCGTATAATAAATCAAATGGTTTAGGCATATGAATAGATTTAAGTAAGGATTAAACTAAAAATTTTCTATATAAAGACAGAGTTTAATTAATTTAAATTCCTCTTTTTTATATCTTCTTATATTGGTATACTTCCCCAGAATATAAGTTTACAGTTTGCAATAGTTTTCCTAAATTCTCGTATCTCTAAGCATTTGAACTATCTTAATATTAGTATTGATATCGTTACTCGAACTAAAACAAACTGAGCAAAACTAAGCAAACAAGACAAACAAGACAACAACAAAATACACATATCGTACGGTACATACAATCTACATAGTTTTCAATACGAGAATATACGACAAGAGAACAAAGTAAATACAAAGAAAAAATGCGAAGTTGGCACTCATGAAATAAAGGAGTAAAGGAGAGTGAAAGAGACATGTTGAATTCTTACATAAATTCCAAAATACTGCTGAGGAGATGAAATAGCTAATCGGAAGAAAAGTAATCTCTAAAGTAAAAGCCTGTTGCCAAAGGCATAAAGAGAATAGAATTCCAGGGCATCAAATACAGTAGAGAATACGGAAATGAATGAGAAAACAAATTAGTAGTATATCTTAAGTGAAATATAGTATGTATTGAAACGACTGTTTGGCTTCTTTAATTTCAGAATAACAATACTTAGTTTCACTGCTTTGAATAGTCTTTGCTTCTGATGTTCAATGCTTACAGTCTCTGCATAAAAATTTTCGGCCTAAAGGCCAATATATTGGTTTAATTGATTGAAGTGTAATTACAGAAGTCAACGCAGTCTAGTAGGTAGTGTGTTGGCGTATTAGACGAAAAGCCAAGGTTCGAGCCCCAGGCCAGACATCAAAACAAAATACAAAAAGTATTTCTTCGGCAACTTCCTCTTCGTAGATTTCTAGCAAAAACTCAATTTTTCTCAAAAAATTTGTCGTTCGGAGTCGACTTTAAACTGCAGGTCCCGCCACTCATGTATAAAATTGACACACACAACATAAGTGGTGTGAGAAACTATATTGTAATCCTGACTGAAAAGTTGTAATGACCAATAATGTATGTATGTATGTATGCAACTACAGGGACTGAAAAGTAATGTCGCAGTCGCCGAGGTCTAGTGAATAGTTTCTTTACTGACAAGACGAGGCCTTTTATGGTTCATAAGAGAAATTGAAAAAGTGTTTCCCCTTTCAGCAAATCTACTGACAAAAGGTTTGAGATTAAAAAAAATTGTCATTATAAAGCTTCGCAAATTATTTGCTCAAGTTCGGTGGTAAAATTTAGATCCGTTAACTCCTAAATGAAACTCTTGAGTCAGGATTACAATCTAGTATCTGACAACACCCATGTTGAGTCTGTCAAGTTTGTCCACGAGTAGTGCTGCATACGGTTTAACGTAGACACTGAGCGAAAGATTTTGAGAAGTTTTTTCTTGAAAATTTAATTACTCGCGAGTTTTCGTCAGAAGACATATTTTTCCAGATTTCGTTTGTATGAGTTGTTAAGCCTGAGCACTGGAGTGTTGGTGCAGAAAACCTCCCAAGGGACTCCGCACAAATTTACACCGATGGCTCCAAACATGAAGGAGCCCTTGGAATTGGTATTTATTCGAAATCAATCGGAATATCCAAGTCTTTCATGCGGAAGTGTCAGCAATTCAGGCTGCGGTGAAAATTATTTTGGACAGAAAATCATCATACTTTGCGATAGCCTGGTGGCTATCAAGGCATTGGATTCTAGTGTAATAAACTCCAAGACGGTGTACGACTGTCGCAGATATCTCAATGAGGTGGCGGACCGATATGATGTTTGTATCACATGGGTACCGGGACATAATGATATTCCTGGCAACTGCAGAGCGGATGAACTGGCCAGAAGGGGCACGACCATCGAACTTTCTGATGAATCCTCTACATTGGGGATCCCTTTGGGGACCTGCAAACTTATAATTGGCAATGCAACCGTAGATCTCGTCAACAAATGTGGGCAACTTCGGATAAGGGCAGAGCGACGCAAAAAATCTGGCCGAGGCTGGATAGAAGGCGCACGGCAGCTCTGCTTAAACTCCAAAGAAGTAGGCTCAACACTGTTATCGCGATTATTACTGGGCATTGTATTATAGGAACGCATGCGAGGCGTATTGGTCTTGGACACCTTGCAAATAATTTCTGCAGAAGCTGTGGAGACGAGGAGGAGGATAAGACTATTCTTCACCTATTGTGCGAATGTCCAGCACTTGGTCGGAGGAGAAAGAGGCACCTGAGGGCCGACTACATGGAGGATATAGATGAACTGTCATGCATGGATATTGGCAGTCTGAGTCGCTTCATCGGATGCTTCGAGTGGTGCCTAGAATAGGGTAGAATGAGAAACTGTGGTATCGCAATGGGCCCTGTACGGCCTAAGTGCGTCCGCTAATGACTCCATTGAGGGAACAGCCACTTCTACCTACCTACCTAAGCCTTAGGTTTAATAATCTAAGCGACCATACGGTGGATGCTTCGAAACTTTCCACCTTAGCATCATACTTTTCGCTGAGTCATCAAAGATCTGTCATTGATTCGGAATTGAACTTGCAGATATATTTATCACGGATATTGTATTTGAATGCCATCTGTCGATAATTTTAAAATAAAAATTTATTTTTAACACTGATAAATCCATTAGAAAAATAATAGATCACCTCCTGTAATCCACTGGTATTATATCACTGCAATTCCTTTCCATTAAATCCTTTTTATAATTTCACAGAACAGTACAATAATCATAAGCTTTTGTATTACAAAACCATTATAATTCTTTTCCTATTTTTAAATTTTCGTTTTTCCTTTTTAGTTTTAATAATTATGACTGTATGTAGCATAAAGGATTATCACAATAACATTTTAGTGTGTATGTGTGATAATAAATTAACATACGGAAATAGTAATAATAGAGTCACATAATACACTCAATTACATGTGCATACATATGCATGTACATATGTATGTATATGGTATTAGGGATGTAATCAAAATTATTAAAGCAGCTTCACAACTAAGGTTTTGCTTAGAATATTCTATGTTTTGTTTAATTTATCGAAATAAGTTCATTGAAAGCATGTCAATGAGTAGTACCGTGACATTTTTAAAATTCTGTTTTTTTTCTTTTTGGAAATTAAATATCCTTAATGTATATGTATAACAGCTGCTTTAATAATGTACCTTTAATGGAAGTCTACAATCTGACTATTTCCTGTACATGTGTTGCAACAAATAGCAACCGAATATGTTGCTGTGACAGCAACAAGAATAAAAGCAATGCCAACAATATCAAATATTTACAAACAATTTTATTTGAAAGTGGAATTCTGTTTCCGCAAAAATTTAGATGGATAAGGGAGCCAAAAAAATAAAAAAGGTAACCCAAGAAAAGCAAAAAAAGATTCAAATACCGTGTAAAGGAATCATAAATGTTTGGCGACGTAACGTAACGACGTAAGCCGCCGTAGTCTATTATGTAGTGTGTTGGCTTATTAGACGTAAAAGCCAGGATTCGAGCCCCAGGCAAGACATCGAAATAAAATACAAAAAGTGTTTCTTCGGTGACTTACTCTCAGCAGATTTCTGACAAAAACTCTGAGAGTAAATAAAATTGCCATGAAAAAAGTTCTCAAAAATCTGTCGTTCGGAGTCAACTTTAAACTGTAGGTCCCACCAGTCATGTATAAAATTAACACACACAACATAAGTGGTGTGAGAAACACGTCCTCTTATCTAACGTAACTCAACATTATTATTTTTCTTCGAATTATTGTAATAATCGAGACATGTTTACATAGAATTCGACCGCATAACGCCTGTAAGAAATACTTAAAAGCAATATAAGAAAATTAACATTAAGAAAAAGAACATATTAACCGAATGCCGTCTCTCAGACGGTATCAGATTCATTGTTCCCACGCTACCGATGCCTGCGAGACGCATTATACATTTTTACGTAGGTGTGGGATTAGTCCGATATATATCAGATGATGGACACTTAGATCCTGTAGCCTAAATACTACAGCGTTTCTGGAAATACTACAGCGTTTCTGTAAAATCTTAACCAAAATTATTATTTATTCGGGTGCAAAGGATTAAATTAATTTCTGCTTATTAAACCACAATGGATTCGATTATTTGCAACATAGTAACCATCTATGCAGGAACTTTTCCAATTTTCCATGACTCTGGCACATAAATCAAGCTGGTTTTGGCCGATGGCCTGGGTTATGCTTCGTCTCGATTTTTCGTATTGCTTCGTGGATCGCTGTGGCTTGTAGCTTAAACGCACACAGCTGAGATTTAGGTATACCCACAAGAAAAAGTCAAAGGGGATCCAAGCGCATTAGATCGATGACCAGTACACATCACCACCGTGCGAAATAACCACAATCTAATACCCTTTGTGCTGAATGTGGAATGAGTTGTGTGACAACAAGCCCCATACTATTCAAATCACATGTCGCTAGTATTCAGATCATCTAATTCACGTCAAACGAAATAAGTAATCATCAATCTAAACTGCTTGCCGTGTAGTGATGGCATGGCATACATTGTGCTTAAAGAAATATGGACAGCACAGAATCCACACCAAACAGTAACTTTTTCGGAACATAAGTATTTGTTTCGTATGTATCCAGGCCAATTCAGGCAAAAAGGATTTCTAACGATCGTGCTAGAGTGTCCGCCGTAGACAGTAATGGCCTGAATAGCTTAGCTCTGAAAGATATTGGTTCAATGACGCTGCCAACACAAGGTCACAATAGTTAGTAAGTTTTTCGAAATGCATTGGATGCTCTCAGATTCCATATGGTATCGGCTCAAATTCAACAAATTTGTTTGTTTGCGTACCCATTCATCCCGGAAGGGGCCTGAACATTGGAGATAATTTAACTATGAAAATTAGGATCAGACAAAACACCGACCCAATAAAATTTTTATTATTTGCATATGTTGTTGAATGCTATATACATACGTCCACAGTAATTTGGCCACACAGACTTCATAAATGGCAACTAATTTGACTGACATATTTGACAATATGGCCGATATCAATTTTAAATTTCGAAAGTCCTTGTTGGGAGATCCGATACTATGTACAAAAATTTACAAATACAAATACAAATTTTCGGGCCTTCAAAGTAAGTAATACGAGTATATAATATTCCCAAGAGATTTAAAGCCAATCCTCATTACTGCTTAAGTCATTTGTAATATCATTGACGTCTCTATTAGAATATCCTTGATACGCATACTCTTTCAGTAGCATAACAAGGGAAAATCTACCGAAACTACACTACACACAATTGTTGCTACGCCTTCAGTAACGTTAGTACATCACTTGAAATCATCGTAGTCTAGTAAGTAGTGTGTTGGCTAATTAGACGGAAGGCCACAGTTCACACCTGAAGTCAGACATCACCATCAACCAAATGAAATTTGAAAAACTATTTGGCGAATGTACCAACTTCGGCATAACCGCACATTACTTAGGTGCCTTTCAGTCAGGATTATGACCTAGTTTCTCACATGACTTATGTTGTGAGTGTTAAGTTTATACATGAGTGGCGGGACATACAGTTTAAAGACGACTATGAACGACAGATTTTTGAAAAACTTTTTCACGGCAATATTTTATTTACTCTCGAAGTTTTTGCCAGAAATATGCTGAGAGGAAGTCGCCGAAGAAATATTTTTTAAATTTCGTTTTGATGTTTGACCTGTGATAGGAACCCTGGCTTTACGTTTAATAAGCCAACACGCTAGACTACTAGACTACGGCGATTTCTAAAAGTGGTGTAGAAGCTAGGCCGTACTCCTGACTAAAGGGTTGTAATGGCCAATTATGTATGTATGTATGTATTAAACATTTATCACAAATATTCATTACCAAGAATGTAAGACATTTGTTTTTAAAGCAGAACTTTGAAGAAAAACCGAAAGAAAACTATGCTAAAAATTTGTATTTTCATTTAATTTGTAGTAAATATTACGGCTTTTAAGCAATTCTCTGTAATAAACAAATTCGAACAACACGAAGGATTCTAAAATGAATAGGAAGTTATTTTCATAAAGTTCGCTCTCTTCTTAACTTTATTCAAAGATAATAACGCTTTACTTGTATTTTCTTTACAATTATTTGGAAATTTTTAGTTTTACTTGCGCATACTAACAGAAAAGTGCAACTTGCAACTTTACATTGATGCTGGTAAATAATTTTGATTCTCTGCATCTTCTTCTCTATTTTTTGTTTTTTCTAGTTACGGGTGGAATATTTTTGCAAACGAAAAAGAAACTTAAAATTCGTGTTTAGTTTTCTTTTAACTCCTTACACATTCTCTTACCTTTTAATAGTGTGGCTGTCTTTATGGTTCTTTCCCGCGCTAGAAGCAGTTGAGTAAAGAGCCATGCTATTAAGGTTTTGCAGTGCTGAGTCTCATATTTTGGTTGGTTAGGTTTTGTGTAGGAATGTTTCTTAAATTATTACTTTTTCTTCTTCCTCTTCTTCTCTCTGCTTGTTCTTTCTTCTTCTTCGTATTTAGTTAAAAGTTACGTGAGCATAAACATATAAGTGCCAGCATAAATTTATTTCTGCATAATGGCAATAAAAACAGCAACAACAACAACATTTGCAAGAATAGAATAATAATGGTAACAGCAACAACAACAACAACAAAAAATAAACTAATAAAGAAAGCCAACAACAACTGCAATATTTTAGACACTCCGTGCAGAAAGAGAATTGTATGCTTTTAAAAGTGTTTGAAAAGAAACTTCTACTCACGTTTAAACTTATATAGTCGCACACATACACACAGTTACTTTGAAGTACGCAGTAAATAAGAGAACAAGTAAGCAAAAGTACACATATTTACATATGCAAATGCAAGTGTAAATACGAGGGTGAACTCATTTAGCCAGCGTTCTTAAATGATGACCTTACCAACGTCACCCAATGCATCCTTAGCATCCTCAGCATCCCTCTTATATGCTCTTTTAAACATCTTTATATTCACGAAATCATGTTGACCCAACCCTTTTCATATCTTTTCAAATCATCAAAGTTTCATTACCATTCTAATTTTCTCTCCATATTTTCATTAACTTCGAAGTAAACGTAGTAATGAGACACTCAGGACTTATAATGAGAAGGTGGAGCACTCTATTAATGATATTTTTGGTTTCTTTTATCACTTGTCGACATATGATGTATGTATTTTTAAATGGCACTTAAAGTTTAAGACTAGCTTTTTAGCCTTGTCCTGGTTTTGATCATGTTACTTCAAACTGCTGGGCTACTGGACATATCGATAGAATAAGAATATAGCCAAACGCAGAAAGGAATACTTGGTTAATAGTAGGACACTATCGTAGGCAAATACAGTTTCGAATTTTCTTTCTATGCGGCATAATACACGACGCAAAAAAGGACCTTCAGACTGTGTAATGAACTACTCGATGCCGAAGTGCATACTGGGAGATACTCTTGATGACGGCTATATTCGCTAAGCTTTTGATAACGGGTCTGAAAGAAAGCCGGTTTTATATTAAATGTGAAGGGAAAATAGTCATTCTGGCCCTAAAGCCTAGTGAAACATTAAAATGCCTCCAGTAACAGGTCTATCTGTCACCATTGTAAAAAAAGGAATGAGGACATCAACACTTACCTGACTGCTGACAACCATTGAGGAGACTTTAGGAATACAGATGATACAAATTAATGCATCACAAATATGACCAGATACATAATTGAGATACATACATACATCATTCGTCATTACAACCCTTCAGTCAGGATTACGACCTAGCTTCTTACACCATCCATGTTATGTGTGTTAATTTTATCCATAGGTGTCGGGGCCTATATATTAAAGTCCTTTCCGAGTGACAGATTTTTTGAGAAACTTTATCATGGCATTTTTATTTGCTCTCAGAGTTGTTGCCAGAATTTTGCTGAGAGGAAGTCGTGGAAGAAATATTTTTTTTATATTTCATTTTGTTCGAGTTGTCTGACCTGGGGTTTGAATCGTGGCCTTGCGCTCTAATAAGCCAACACACTACCTACTAGACTGAGTCGACTTTATTGAGGAGACTTTAGTAATATATTGCAACCGTACACATGATACAAATCAATGCGTCTTATGTATAAACGTATACAAAAAAATATTCTGCCATTATTATGCTTTTTATTTCATGATTTTGAGTTACAATCTAGGATAGTTTAGGTTAGGTTAGAGGACGAGTACTTGTCAAATGAGACAAGCACAGCAGCACCCGGAGGTCAAGTTGACCCATTGTACAAACGGACTTAAGATGAGAGGATAATTGAGGTTTTTTTCTATGAAGTAGGAGACGGTGAACCCTCTAGTATAACTAATTAGCATAAATTTACCCGAAATCTCGACATGAATAATAAGAAATTGATTTTCGATCACGATCCTGTGTGAACAATCTGGCAACAGATTATATTTACAGTTTTCCAAAGGACTGCTGTTGTAGAATATGATGATTATGACAGGATTTCACATTCCGATGCAACACTTTATTTCAAGTCTGCAGACTGTAGTGCTGACGGTAGGGATGGTTTTAGTCGATTTACTGCCTCAGATACGTACACCAATATCTAAATTGTTCCTCTTATGAGCACATGCCCTCAACAAATCATCTTTTGCAAATTTATTTCATTTAAATTGCCTTTACCGTTTATGAATCTGACAAGGCCTTCCATAGTTGCTTTGAGTATTAAATCTTTTGGTAATTGTTGTCTCCGGTTAGCTTTCTTGAGATGTGACGTATCCATTTTCGATTTGGTTGCACGTAACAAACCCTTTTGTTGTTGGACTCTATGATCAAAAAACTTAAAGGATTTTTCCAAAAAATAAAAAAAACTATCCAAATATTAGAAAGCGCTGTTGTAATAGAAGTCAACGGTACCCTCTTCCAACATTATTATTTACAGAATTATATACAGAATTTACAAGGGTCTAGTGTTACAACGTTCTAGTATTACTTTGCAAAGAATTGGCAAAATTGCAACGTTATGAACGTCTTCTACAGTTGCTTTGATTATTGAATGTTTTGTTTGTTGTCGTCTCCGATTAGCATTCGTGAGATGTGACGTATCCATTTTCGATTTGTTTTAAGGTAACAAAGCCTTTTGTTGTTGGAATCTGTGATCTCTTGATCTTAAATGATTTTTCCAAGAAATAAAAAAAAACTATCAAAATATCAGAAAGCGCTGCTGTAGTAGAAGTCGACGGTGCCCTCTTCCAACAGAATTATTTACAGAATTATATACAGAACTTACAAGGGTCTAGTATTCCAACGTTCTAATATTATTTTGCAAAGAATTGGCAGAATTGCAAAGAATTTTCTGTCAGATGTGTGTAAATTAACGGGGATCATACGAATTTGTTGATTCCACGGCATTCTCGGAACATGAAGTCTATCCAAATGAAGTCGTACTTTTCCAAAAGCTAAAGCTATCTGATCACTCCAAACTGATTTCGAAATTTGAACTGCTACCTCATGTGGTACTCGAAGACTTTAAAAGTTATTGTATCTATACAATTAGGTTTGAACCTTAGGTTGAACCATGGGACAACTAACAATCCTTAAGTTCCGAATACCACTTAAAATGTGTGAAAAATTGGTCGAAAACTACCTTTTTCTGTCAAATGCTTTAATCGTAATACCAGGTCACAACTTAACTCAATTTCTTTGGTCCTTTTCTCATTTCAGTATGGTTTTATGGGTCAAACAATTTACTTTGTATTGATTTATGTGGTAAGCAAGTATTCAACTTCCTTGAGTAGTCAGTCCTTCTAAACATGGTTTCAAATTCACAAGTGGTTGCAAACCTTCCCTAGTCGCCGTAATCTAGTAGGTAGTGTGTTGGCTTATTCGACATAAGGCCTCATGTCAGACATTTCTACCAAGACGAAGTATGAGAAAATATTTCATCAGCAACTTCCTCTCAGCAGACTTGTGGCAAAAACTATAAGAATAAATAAAATTGCCATGAAAAGTGTCTCAAAAATCTGTCGTCCGGAATCAATTATAAACTGTAGATCATCATGTATAAAATTAAGATCCTCATGTATAAAATTAACACAGTTGTTGATCTTGCTGTACCAGTTTAATATTTTATTTACGTTTTAGTGGTTGTCTGCCGAGAACGAGGTGCATTTTTAGATGGAAATTTTGGATGTCACTGCCCTGCAAATTTTGACTTTTTTTATGCAAATAGTTCAAAGCTTTTGAACCCAGATTCGTATTCAGCGCTCAAAATGCCTTCGGAAACACCTGGAGCTATCTTATTCGCTGTATTTGCAGGGCTGTGTATTCAATCGAGCAAAGCACTGCTGGTTCAAGAGTTTACTTAAAATATTTTCGCGGCAAACTTTATTAATTTTTTAACATAATTTCGTACTGGTTTGTCACATTTTTTAGTAACATAGCATGGCCACCACAAAGTCATCAAAAATATTTTTTTTTGATCCATATTTTACATACAATATAATCTCAGATATTTAGGTTCTACGAGACTTTCTTGAATTTAAAACAATAGCATAACATTTCAAACCATTTAAAATTGAGGTCAAATTGACGTTTCCCACTACACTACCATGTGCTAAGGGTTCAATTATTTTCCACAAACTGCCGTCAATCATCAATCATGGTCGTATGTAAATGAGTAGGTTACCACATATAGGGTACACAGTTACAACACTTTGATGAGGTTATTTAAAAAGAGAGAGAAAAAAACTTACAAATTTATTAAAATTTATGTTTAAAAAAGTTTCATTAAAAGAAACACACACACATACACAGCTCAACGAAAAGAAACAACAAACAAAAGTTTAAAAATGTTTTTCTTCTCTCATGTTATTTTTATTCTCTTTTTGTTTTTTTTGAAAAATATGAGTTTGACTTGTCTCGTTTGTAAGGGACATTTAGTTTAGAAATAAAAACAACAAAAAAATTAAAAGAATATGTTTTAAACATATGCATGCATTCATATTTGTGTACATCACCTGTACTGTACACTTTGTTTTTATGGTAGACGCTTGTAAATGAGTACATGAATGCAAAACATGAACCATTTAAGCCATATTTCATTACAAAACTTTTCTATTTTTTTTATTTTTTTTGTATTTTTGTGTTGCCTTCATAGCTAAACACAACAGGAAGAGACAAAACCATTCAAAAAAATCCATTTTTGCGTGAATTTTGCATAAACTTTTACAATAAGAAGTAGAGAAGAAACAAAAAAAGAAAAAATTGCTATAAGGAAAGGAAAAAAACGTACTGACACTATGTATAGCCAAGCAAAGGCAAGTGCATTTATTATTAGAGTCTGAAAAAGAATAGAAAAGCAAATGGCATTAAAAACACACACATGCAAACCAGTTACTTAAAGTGCACAATGGGACTTTTTATGATGATAATCCATGATATTCAAATTTCTTAAGCATAAGGAAGGAAACTGAAAATAAATGTTGTGAACAAATTTCTTTGACCACAGTTTCCTTTACATACATGCATACAGAATCCTTCAGTCAGGATTACGACCTAACTTCTCACACCACTTACACCACTACAGTTTAAAATCGACTTCAAACGACAGGTTTTTGAGAATATTTCATTGCAATTTTGTTTTCTCTCAGAGTTTTTGCCAGAAATGTGCTGAAAGGAAGTCGTCGAAGAATTACTTTCTCATATTTTTTTTTGCTAACAATGTCTTACCTGGGATTTGAACACTACCTACTAGACTGTGTCGACTTCAACGACTTAATATAGCCCCATAAAATGTAATTCTGAGGCATAACAATGGCAGGAACAACGGGGACAACCAATAACACCGCTACTAAAACAACTTACGTGACAAACTGCAAGCAAGGAACTGCTTGAGTTAGAGAAGTGAACGGTTCGAACTCTAAATGCTATTCTAAGGGACACTGTGCTATTGGCAATTTCATTGACAAGATCGGTCTGCAGAAGTTATCATGATAAGGAAGAAAAGGAATCGGTTCAACACCTTTTATATGAGTGCCCTGTACCTCAAAACAGACGTCATTGGTTTTTGGGTGACAGAACATTTGAAGATCTGGGCCTGGCAACGAATGCGTCTCTAACGGAACTAACTGGTTTCATTCGAAGCTTGGGGTAGTTCAAGCCCACCACTAAGGAGTCACGACAAGGGAGTTTAAATCACCCAGTGAACTTGCTTGTGAACGGCAAGTTGCCTGAAAAAGAAGAAAACAGACTCACGTCTTATGAACTGACGAAAGTATTTTCAGCAACAAACATGACAACAGGATGTTTAACGCAAAAGATGGTACTACTTGCAACAGAGAACCGTATGAATTTAGTAATTTGGGATGAAAAATATTATCAATTTTCACGCAGATTGCTAGCAGCTGTTTTTTGAAATGTTGTAGAGTCTTCCTAATTGCTCTTCTCATATTTATCGCACATGGCAGATAAACATTAGAAAAAATGTTTTGTCCCATGTTTTATTACAGATGATAATATTTCGGTCAACTACGTACATACGTATGAATCATTCGCTTTGATAATGATATATTTACACCTATTACGCCTTTTCGAAAAATGAGCTGAAATTCTTCCAGCCTTTAATAATTATGCTTAAAGCCTTTTTTAAAATTCGAATGAAAAGGATTTTTTTTCTAAAAAAAACTATATTTATCTTAATTTTTTGTTAGAAAATTTTAACCATTTTCATAAAACTTTTATCATACAAATTGTAGTTTTATTTAAGAAATAATACTCTATAAATAGTTTGGGATTAGCTATCATACTTTCAGAGCAGCCCATATATCCTTTTTTTAAGATTTTTAAAAATTTTAAATTTTTTTCGCCTAAAACTAAAGAAACTATATTTAATTAATTATGCTTAAGTTTTTATTTTCCTTTTTGGTATATTTTCATCTCAATTTAAAGTTTTTAGCAATATAATTCAAAAACTTTTTAGTTTTATTGTGAAAAATGAAAATTATCTCCAGCGATTTTAATTGAAATTTGATGCTTAATGATGGAATACTTACAGTGATTGTGACGGAAATTAATTTAAGAATATTTGTATAAATCAAGCTTCATAAAGAGATTTACGGAGTAATGCTTGGTATTGATTTATGTTTTCTTTCCTTTTCATATTTAACACATATTTCATTTTGTCGCTGTAGATTAGTAACTAATTGAATTTGATGGTCGTTATAAATTTCGTGGTTCACCGAAATCGAATTAGCAGTTTTAAATTCAAATACATGCTACGTGATCAGCATCTACTTACAGCCGTATTTGAGGGAAACCTGTATTCGGGAAACCAGAGAGGAATCAAAAAGAGAGAGCATTGTTACTGACATAATCGATGTTCTTTTCCAACGGGAAACTTTTTTACCTCACATGACGTTCACAACAAATTTTTCTAACGAAATATAACAATGCGAAATATTACTGATGCGAGCGGCAATAAGCTGCCCCATCTAAACAATTGGAAACTTATAAGTCACTACAAAGCATGGGAGCTGGATGCCAAATTACTACAATTTAGAAAGAAATAAAACAAAGCTGACATGAAGTGTTTGGCTTTGAAGTAAAAACCATGCTGCAATGTATGTCATGTCAAAAATTTTAGCATAAATTGCATAAAATTGATAATAAAATTAAATAATAATAAATAGTTTTATAAAAATTAATTAAAATAAATAAAAATATTAAAATTTTGTAACAAAATCTATTAATAATCGGTGACAATTCTATGCGTCAAAAGTGATGCATAAGCTAGAAATATGAAGTTTTTTAACGCTCGATCTACGGATAATCGAAATTTTTAAAATTTGGGTACGTTTTTCTGGCCCTAAACAATTAATGACGACGTAGCCAATACTTCTGAATAGAAATGTCAACATAATTTCACATTCTCAGCCAAAAAACTATTGTCATCAATAGTTCTCATGCTGCTCAATGATGAATATAAAACGCAAATTCAATTGATTAGTTAGAGTACCGCGTTGGCCAAATGTGTGAATGCATATCTAGTCCATGGTGTTTAAAACAATGCTTTTCTAAAAAAGGCAAAAAAAGGCAAAAAAGTCGTATCGTCTAAACTAAAGCAGGCAAAAAACAAAAAAATAAAAACAAAACCTAAATCATAACAGAAACAAAAATTGCTAAAGCAACAACAACAACAGCAACAACAAAATAATAATAAAATACCATCAACAATAACCGAAAAAACAGAAAAAAATAGAAGAAGAAAAAAAAAAACTATTCTTGTATGATAGTTTTGACTGATAGACTTGTTTCATATGCAGACAGGTTTCATTTTAATTCTTTACATTTTGTTATACTTTTTTGTTGTTGTTGTTTTTGATGTTGTTGTTGTTATTATAACAACAGTAGCTGGGGCTGTTACCCCGTTTTTGCTATTTCTACTGCCATTGTTTTCTGTTGCCTGTTAGTTTTGTGAAGAACTCTTTTTCTGCATATAAAAAGAAATTTTACAACAACTAATATTAAATTGTTGTTGGTGTTTGTTGTTGTTTTTTAGCATTTTATTTAAGGTGTTGATGTATTAAGTTATTTCATGTACAATTTACAAATACAGACACATGCGCACACATATGTAAATGCATACACATATAAAAAATATTTCCATTTTTTGTTTATTATTGAGCTTGTATCTCCTGTTTGCAAGAGAGCGGAAAAGAGTTTGTTTTTGTATGTGTTGATTTTTTGATGTAAAATATGTTCTGTTTTAAACATTTTTTTTATTACATTTCTGTTTTTTTTTCGAAATAACAATAACAACAACGACATCAACAACATTTACTAGAAAACAAAAACAAATAAAAAACAGGAAAAACGAGAGAGAAAAATTCATTTTCAATTTTAATAGAGTTTTCAAAATTTTAGACACTCTCTCTCTATATCTCTCTCTTCCTCGTTTTTTGTCCAGAATTTAATTATTTAATGTTTTCCATTTTGCAAACATTAGATGGACAACTATGCACAGGCATATGATGAAATAAATGCCAAAACATATTGGATTTGAACACTAATGCGACAAAAATAATTGAGATTTCATGGAAATGGGTTTTCATTCGTACTGGGATATTTATTTTTTGATTTCTACAGTGAAGTTAAATAAAACACGCATACAGCTATGATTTTTATTTATTATTTAATCAAATTTAATTCATTATAACGGAGAACGAAGTCGCCGTAGTCTAGTAAGTAGTATGTTGGCTTATTAGACGTAAAGCCAGGGTTCGAGCCCCAGGCCAGACATCAAAACAGAATACAAAAAGTATTTCTTCTGCGACTTCCTCTCAGCAGATTTCTGGCAAAAACTCTGAGAGTAAATAAGATTGCCATGAAAAAGTCTCTCAAAAACAATCTGTCGTTCGGAGTCGACTTTAAACTGTAGGTCCCGCCATTCATGTATAAAATTAGCGCACACAACATAAGTGGTATGAGAAATTAGGACGTTGTCCAATGGATTAATTCGACCTCAGGGTACTGTACTTCTCTTAATTGACGTGTACACGTCCTCTAACCTAACCTAACCTATGGCATTCTATTCTGTCACAAAATTCAGTAATGAAAATGTCGTACAAAATTTGGTCGCAGACAGTACACCAGCAGTGCCCCCGGTATACGCGAGTTTATTGCTAAAGTTCGTGAAACTGTTTCCATTGTTGATGCGCCAAGAGGTAAGCAGGCTCTTACAGTGCGTACACCCGAAAATATCAAAGCTGTGGGTGAGAGTGTGCATCAAAATCCATCAACATCAACTCGCCATCTTTCTTAAGATTTGAACATTTCACGCAACAGTTTACATCGAATTTGGCGAAAAAATCTCGGTATGATGCCTTACAAGGTTCAATTGGATCAAGAGTTGAAGCCGCATGACCATCTGCTTCGCTTTTTGCAAATAAATCATCTTTTCGGATGGAGCTCATTTTCATCATGGTGGAGTGGAGGCATCATTGACTCATATTTCTTTGAAAGTGAGGACAGTCAATGGAGACCTATCACCTATCGCATCATGATAACCAATTTTTTTGTACCCGCTCTTCATGGTTTTGATGTGAACGATGGTTGATTTCAACAGAATGGTGTAACTTGCCACAAATCTCATGCCAAAATCGATTTATTGCATCAAACGTTTGATGGCCGTTTCATTAGCCGAAATGGTAACGTCAATTGGCCGCCAAGAAGCTGCGATTTGAAACCGTTGGACCATTTTCTGTGGGACGCCGTTAAAGAAAAGTGTTATGCCGACAAACCACAGACAATTGAACACTTGGAGGCCAACATTCGTTAGGCCATTGCCGTGATACGGCCCCATACACTGGAAAAAGTGCACGAAAATTATTACGATAGAGTGAAGTCCTGTGAGGCCAGACGCGGCAGTCATATGAATGAAATTATATTCCATTGCTAACCAGATCGATTGTCCAAACTATTGTTGTTTTATTGAATTTTTAAATTTAAACTTTTAAATGGTCCACCCTTTATATGTACACTTATTTTTCTCATTTGCTTTGTATTACAGGATATATTTTCTATTTTTCTTAAAATCTCTTAAAATTGTTCAACTTAATCATTAAAATGTTCAGTAAAATGTTAATCATTTCCCCGGAAATACGCCCCAGAGCAAGAGATCTAAGCACGTGTACAAATCTTTATAACGCACCATTATATACCAACAGCATAAATGTGTTGCTGTTCTCTTTTTATTTCAAAATTTCTAACGAAATACTAAACTTTTAAAAACTTTACAGGTACAATGTTAAGTTGTATTGTTATTTCATTCGAGTAACATGTGTTTCATGTGTAACAGGAGTAACTGATAAAAGCTCTATGGAAACATACAAACAAAAGCTGCGTTTCACCTTAGTTTCCTGTAGTTGGCCATAATGAAATATGGCTAGAAGATAAACGTGTTCAAAGTACATATGCATTGTTACAGTCAATGTTATAGGAGTTGCAGTTATTAAGGTCTTAACCCATAACGCTTAACTTAAAAGGCATATGGACTTTGCTTACAAGCAGTTACAGACATAGTTTGCTATCGGAAGAGGCGAATTTAAGAAAAAGTTAAAAACGGTAAAAAGAAAGAAAAAAAAATACAAATAATAGAGAAATTGTTGTGGCATTTATACTTCCACTTCCGTAACAAGAAAACGAGGACTAATAAAACTTTTCTCATTAACCTGCACAATAACAGAACATCGTATACGTTGGGCAAAAGACAGCACGATGCATTAGCACTTAAAAGGCGCACTCACCTTGTGGTAAAAAAAATAATGACACAGGCACCATATTGTGTACAGCTAAGATTAAATAAGGAGCAACGTTGTAAGTCAAATCTTCTCTCTTCTCTCATTATTATTCCTTTAATTTCTTTAAGAACCAAGAAAGTTTCTGAAATAAATTTTTTGGTATAATTTATGAATTACTGTTGTTAAGGCCAATGCTGTCTGTAAAAATGTATTGGGTTGTAGTGATACAGAACGTTTCCCATATCGACCTTCGATTTTCCAAGAGCTTAATCTCCTGTTCGTAGGAGATGTTATTCTCCTGGGGTAGGTCAAAAGCCTCCCGCAGTTTTAACCGTGGTCTCTGATACTTTAGTAAGCCAATACATTGCCTTCGAGACTAGATAATCCCAGCTCTGACGTCTCGAATATGAAAAAAATCATTTTTGACAACTTCCTCTCAGCAGAAGGCTGCTGAGAATAAATTAAATTGTCATGAAAAATTTCTCAAATCTGTTGTTCACAGTCGAAATTAAACTGTAGGTACCCGCCACTCATGGATAAAATCACCACACACAACATAGTGGTGTGAGAAGCTTTGGTTGTAATCACCAACTAAGTAAGTATAGGTATGATGAGGTTTTGTTTTCAATAAAATCGTCTGTTGTTTTCAAAAATTCTGGTTCGCTTGGTTTAGGAAGTCGCCGTAGTCTAGTAGGTAGTGTGTTGGCTTATTACACGTAAAACGAGGGTTCGAGCCCCAGGCCAGATATCAAAACAAAATATAAAAAGTATTTCTTCGGCGACTTCCTCTCAGCAGATTTCTGGCAAAAACACTGAGTGTAAATAAGAAATTGCAATGAAAAGTTTCTCAAAAATCTGTCGTTCGGAGTCGACTTTAAACTGTAGGTCCCGCCACTCGTGTATAGAATGAACGCACACAACATAAGTGGTGTGAGAAATTAGGTTGTAACCTGACTGAAAGGTTGTAATGACCAATTATGTATGTATGTTGGTTTCGGAGTCGACATTAAGCCATATATCCCTCCACTTTTGAATAAAATTTATACACACATGGTTGGTATGAGAAACTAGCTTGTAATCCTGACTGAAAGGTTGTAATCCCCACTTAAGCATGTCGATGTGGTAGCTAATAGGTGATGAGGTTTTGTTTTCAGCAAAGTTGTCTACCGTACTCAACGAAGGGAGTGTCAAGTGTTGTTTTCAAAAATTCTGTTTCGCTTAGTTTCTGCCAAAAATTGGATCTCCAATAGAAGAGTTCCTTTGGAGACAATTGGACTAAGAAAAATCCACTCCATTGGTCACTCCAACTACTCAGTTCGGATTACGGCCTAGCATCTTACACCACTTATGTTGTGTGGTGTTAATTTTATACAGAAGTGGCGCGACCTACACTTTAAAATCGATTCCGAATGACAGATTTTTTGAGCATCTTTTTACTGGCAATTTGGGCTACTTCTTAGAATTTGTGGCAGAAATCTGTTGAGAGGAAGTCGTCATAGAAATAGGTTTGAACTAGGGTTTGAAGTGTGACTTCACGTCTAATAAGTCAAAATGCTACCTACTAGACAATGACGACAATGGCGTACTTGGCCTAGGAATTTGATTAAAAAGTTTTTTTTTATAATTTTTGGTCCTAAGAATACCCACACCGGAGCAAAGTCATTAAGGCTTTCATAACCATAAAATTTAATCCTGAATACCTGCCTTCAAGATTAATTATGTGTTCCAAGGCATTCGATCGAGTCATAAATAAATATTTCTCTCTCTCTAGTTATACACTGGCTTGCATCCATTTAAGCAGTTCTCTTAAAGGTTGAGTACTTAAAAAAGCTGTTTAAGGATATAAAAAATGCACACAGGCACATACATACAAGCAATATTAAAACTACTAGAACAACGACAACAGCTCTAATAATGGCTACAACAGAAATTTACAATGTGACACGGACACCTTTAGGCTCATAAAAAACAAAACAAAACACAAGAGAAAGAGAGCGTAGTTAAAAAAAGAAAGAAAAAATGACACTAAAAAACAGCAAAGTGGACAAGCGATAGAAGAAGAAAATGAAGAAAAAAAAAATGAAAGGTAAGGAGATGTTTTCCCAGGAACAAGTTTAACTACAACGACTATTATGATGGCATAAAAGAGAATGTAGAGAAGCTCTACATCTTTTCTAATACAAAAACTCATTGTATTTTAGTGTGTGTAAGTTGCTTAACAAAAACAAAACACTACAGAGAGGGAGAGAGAGAGAAGGAAGAGAAGATGAGCGTCGGTAAAGTAAAACTATAGTGCCTTTAGGTTTCCAACGTTGACTTGTAGTGGTTATTGTTAAATGCCAACCAGCCATTCAGCTATCCAGACTAGCTAGTCAGTCAGGGTACCTATGTATGTACAGTTAAGATGTGTGGGTGTACAGATATTCAACTTTGTGTGTGTATTGCTTTTAATGACGACAACATTTTAAGTACATCATTTGTAGCCATTAGATGAGCTCATGTTTTCTAAGAAAGAAAATATCTTTCCATACATTCTTGGAAGATAACATAACAAATTACATGTGACATAACTGTAGACAAACAGACTGTATGTGTGTGCTTGTGTGAGAGACTTTAATGCCAACACAATAGGCGTATTATTATTATTAAAATCGTCTTTACAGACATATTATGAACGGGCAGTAAATTTTTAAGCAATAACGAGAATTGTTGGAAGAAAAAAAAAAATTTACGAAATTACTTTGCGTCATAATACTGAGAATTTCTTATGATATTACCTACACAGGCAGATTGCTACATAGAAAGGATAGAGGATAAAACAGAATTTGTTTATATAATCTCTATAAATATTCATTATTGAAATGTATTTGAGGGCATAAAGTTGGCAAAATTGCTGTATGATGTGTAATATTGACGTGTAAATACAAAAAAATCCGGAATAATAGATTTATTTATTATATCACTGTTCCATTAGAAGCTTTAATTTTGGTTGAAATTGTAGCAAGTTTATTCCCGTATAAGAATAATCAGTAATAATTCCACAATACCCTGTTCTATTGACTATAACGCCGCGATTTTCATTGTTCTTGAAGAAATGCTATGAAATGGTGCTGCCAGTCCACAAATAGCCGCCATACGTACATAATTGGTCATTACAATCCTTCAGTCAGGATTACGACCTAATTTCTCGCACCACTTATGTTGTACATGACTGGCAGGACCTACGGTTTTGAAAAACTTATCGTGGCATTTTATTTACTCTCAGAGTTATTGCCAGAAATATGCTGAGAGGAAGTTGTGTTTTTTTATATATCGTTTTCTTGGAGATGTCTGCCCTGAGGTTTGAACAGTGGCCTCACATCTAATAAACGAACACTCTACCTACTAGACTACCACGACTTCTTTCATTAGAATTTGAAATATTTTCATTAAAATTCACTACATTACGGCGTAGGTTAGGTCTAGGGTTAGGTCTGAGTGGTAGTTCTGATTTCACAAAGCTCGCTTGAGCACGCATAGCGGCCCGTTGTGACGCCACGGGTGAACGCAGTCCCTGTACTGACCAAGTTCCATCAAAATCAGGGAAGAAGTTGATCAGCGCAAGGACTGTACATCAAAAGCACGACTACCCCATACTGGAAAACCAGCCAGAAAGTTTAATGAACGAAGCTATATCCTTGATATCAATACATGATAGCTCCGTCAAGCTGACAAGAAATGGAGAGCCACATAGCCTATATCTACACCTAGCAAGAGACGGGCACTGACAAAGAAAGTGGGTAACAGTCTCCTCTTCCTCAGCGGATCTGCATCCACGACAGAAGTCGTTAAATGGGAGCCTCATTCTCTCCGCGTGTCTACCCATAAGGCAATGACCTGTAAGCTCGACCACTGTGGTTGAGATGACGTCACGACCAAGACCAAATAATTGGTTCGTACGCCTTCTATCCATCAAGGGCCAGATGAGTCTAGCGGTGGAGCAGGACTCCTCATTGAACATTACGAATAATAATAATTTAATACACCACATTTGTGTTACTGATTAAAATTATAATTAATTTTAATGTAAGTCTTCAGTAACTTTTATTCTCCAAAATTTTTCATCTATAATTGAATAAGAAACCAGTGGAAAATAGTAGAGTCAAACGATTATTAAACTTTCATTTCGTTATGAGAAGAATACATATGTGAATGCTTTTATCGCGATGATTTTCTACTTACTGACTCTGAATAGAGTTTAGGATTCTAAACTACTGGGACTAAAAAACGAAAACAAAAACTGCTTTACTGCTCTTCACATAAATTCGTTGAGAAAAACACAAAGCCTAAAATGTGCTTTGCGGTCGGACAAAGTCGATTTTCACAAAACTTTACACGGCCAATTTAATAGATAAACAATGTTGTACTACAGCGAGTAGACTACGCAGTAAGTCAATAATTGTGATGTACGATTAAAAACTTACTTCAGAGAAAGACTTACTCACACAGTATGAATTTTGTTGTTCATATTCTGGTCATTTGTTAGACTTTGCAAGCGTTTTTGGTATTTTCACATGTCACGAATCATTTTTATACTGAATATACACTTTAAACTTTAAATAATAAACAGTCTCTTGTTATATTTAGGCGACATAGTAAAGAAGTAAATCAAAGGAATACGTCAAACACATTTGCGCAGATAAATTAAACGCAAGAAAATTGTCAACAAAAAGAAAAGAAAAAAAAAACACGCACGTCATACAGAAATACGTAAGTATTTAGGAGAAACGAAACAAAACAAAGGTCAAAAATCCAATAACAACAGTTTTATAGAAAGATCGTGATGCTGCTACCAGATATAAAGATAAACGAGTATTAATATTATAGAGAGAGGTGCTTGCGTGTAGTCGTGAGTAGTCAGTTAAGGACGAGACATGAGTGTTTAATAAAAGCTGGATTCATCCATTTGATCCGAGTATTTTTATTTTTTTTATTGAGAGTTTTCTGCAGCACTATTCACTCATTTCGACAAATTTGCCTGGATGTCAGACATCACTGTTGAAACAAATTAAAATTTTATATATTTTACACGAGCAAATCATTTCAAATTTCCATGTAAAGTATAACCTATTGGCAGTTCTATTCATATTTGTCCTGAAAAAGTATGGCTTACTTCTATGTGGCGGTAAGGATTTAACATTTCTATTGAATTCTAGGATCTTACTTTCGAGGGCATGTGTACTGTACCGCGTTAAACTTCAAGAAGCATGCGCAGCATTCTCATGATCTTATTCTTGATGATTCCAGAGAGAATCAATTGTTTGGCAAATGACAAAGCAGAGATATCTAATAAGTCTCTACGTCTTTACAGTTCTTAAGTGGGTATGTGTTGTCCCCCATTTGTTGTCGCTATACAGCCGAAATAATCAAAGTAATCTACAGATACGACAAGTTGGCATTTTAGCCAAAAGCTCTCTGTCTACTGATGTTTAAGCACATGGCATTGGTTGATAGTTGTTTCATACAATAATTCCTGTTCTCTCTCTGAACCGTCTTCTCTAATAAAGAAGATACTTATTGTACCGCATGGTAGGTACAAAAGGGTTGTCGCTTTGCGTACAAGTAACATCCTCGAACACAGCTGCTTTTTAATTCGGGGCTTGGGTTTTTCACCGTAAAGTCGCCATAGTCTAGTAGATAGTGTGTTGGATTATTAGACGTGAGGCTGTGGTGGAACAAAATGAACTATGCAAAGCTCTGACAAAAATTTTAAGAGTAAATGAAATTTAAATTTAAATTTTTTTCAATATTCGGTTCTTCGGAATAACTTTAAAGTGTAGTCCTGGCGCCCATGAATAAAAAAACATACACACAGTGTGGGTGCTGTAAGAAACTAGGTTGTAACCCTAACTGAAGTGTTGTAATGACCAGTTATGTATGTATGTATGTGTGTACTCTCTTTGCGTAAACCTAAGAGTTCGCCATGGTCTAGTAGGTAGCGTGTTGGCTTATTAGACGTGAGGCCACGTTTCAAATCCCAGGTCAGGCATCTCCAATTAAACGAAATATTCTCGGTGACTTCCTCTCGGCAGATTTCTGGTAGAAACTCTGAGAATATGAGAATGCCATGAAAAGTTTCTCAAAAATCTGTCATTTGGAATCGTCTTTAAACTGTAGGTCCTGCCACTTGCGTATAAAATTAAAGCACACAACATGAGTGGTGTGAGAAGCTAGGCCGTAATCCTGACCTAAGTGTTGTAATGGACAATTATGTACGTATGTATAGTATGTATGGATTACTGATATTAAAGTTTAAACATTCAAAAGTATTTTAAACTCACAACACTTGCTTCCATCCAAACATTTTCTATTCAGTTTTTAATATTTTTATTTGCATTGTGGGGCAAGTTACACAACAAACTTTCCTTTTCACAATTCACCAAGACAGCGTTTGACTAAAATCGGCGATAAGAAGAAAAATAGTAACACTTGCGGTTTTTGTCGTGTCTCAAGTTTTTTTTTTATTCGTTTGCCTTTTCAAACTCCTTCAAATATTCTTTTTTTTTTTTTTTCTTTTTATATGCAAAGAATAAAAGTGTCAAAATGTCTGTTGAATTTAGAATTTCCTGACTAAAAATAACACACACCAACACGTAGTAAAAAAAAAACAAAACAAGAGAAGGGAAAGGATCTTGATAAAAACAAAATTTGCATATGTTGTTGGAAGAGACAATAATCAACCCATTTCTACTGTCTTGCATAAAAATAGAAACAGAAATGAAAGAAAAGGAAAAAAAGTTGAAGTTTTTATAAAAAGATGGCAAAAAAAGCAGAGGAGTTAACATAGTCAATACAAATAACAGAAGATCTGCGGTTTATATCATAGTTTATGTCATTGAGAGACGCATGTTAAAGTTAAACTAAAAATAAAAAATGGATACAGAAAGCGTATGTTTATATGTAATGTAATACGTTTGAAATATTACGTAACATTTCATTTTAAAATAAAGATTTCTAGTAGATTTCAATTAATTAAACGGTAGTGCAGCCAGCTCGTTTTTAGATGATCTCGTTTGGTGAAAGGTGGTGGACAGAAATATCGGTGCAGACCTTTCCACCTCTCCTTCTCCTCTGCTGTCCTATTGAAGCAGAGGATTAAGTTGGTGGTACTGTGGCTCAAAGCTGTTAAATTTTGGGTGAACCATACCTATAGCCAAGCTACATTACGACGAAACACAAACACATGTAGGGCAAGTAAATCTTTAATTATAATTTTGTTGACAATACATTCCATTTTAGTTTTTGAACTGCAGGTCAGTAGAATTCGAGATTTCCGGTCGATCACACATCGGCTCTAAAATTCTGGATGGAGTAGCCTATGGTATATATAGTAAGGCTTCCGATGGGGATGTGGTACATTTTTTTCAAAATACATAATCTGTGAACAAAATCGCACTGGATATTTATGATAAACACTTAACTTCTTGGTGGCGACTACAACTGCATAATTCTCAAGCTGAAGTTGCTCTAGTGGTAGCTTATATTTCTTTTCATATTGTTTACTTCGTCTAACTTAGTTATCTTTTAGTCAGCATTACGACGTAGCATCTTACCTACATCGCTTAAACCTGACTAAAATTTAAACTCTTTTCTCTCAACCCAATGCAGGCACTTTCAAGTTTGCATGTGGTTCTCAGGATGCTCTCATATATAACTGAACTGAGAAGGGGCCTAAGCGCTTTATACTTAGGAATGCGGCGTTTTTTGAATTCTTCGACAGTCTAACGATGGTCATAGATTCGGCTTGCTGCAGGGGCAAGGGTGCCGGGAGCCTGGTTTTCTTGAGGGACATTGCGAGGTTAAGCCACTAATAAGAATTCCTAATGCATTCCAGCTGTACCTAGTCCAGCTAGATAGGTAGATAGAGGTGGCTATCCACCCAAAGACGGTAATCTTAGGCCACATAGGGCCCATTGCGATACACTTTCCCATTTTCTTCTAGCCCCGATACAACTCATGGATGACAGGCACTTCCTCCAGATCATCTTTATAGTAGTCATTAAGGTGTCTTTTTCTCTTCCTTCAAAGAGTTGAGAATGTATCCAATTGGTGAAAATCAGAAATGGTTTACAAGATATCCAAGACTTCCGATGAACTACAGGGAGTGCCCATAATTGGAAGAAAAGCAGTCTGCCAGCAAGTTCTGAAGTGAAATGATTTACAAGGTGTCCAAGACCAATGCTCTTCGTATTTGTGCTTATAAAGCCATGCTTCTTTTTGGCTTCAGAAATCATACTAATTATGCTTTTTTTGGATTTTAAAAAGGCTTATCCTCTATCCAGTTTTGGCCAGATTTTTTTTGCCGTCTTGCCGAAAGCCTCCGATCTGGGATTGAATCCATGATTACATTGCCCATTGCTCATTGCCCAAGCTTGCACCTCCTCAGTGATTATCAAAGTCGATAATTTATTGGAGAGTTCTATGGTTGAGCCATACCTAGCCAGTTCATCTGCTCTACAGTTATCTGAAATGTCACTGTGTGCTGGTAGCCATACGATATGGACATTATATCGTTCCGTTGCAGCCGAACTAATACAGAGTGATTTATGTTTAGGAAGCCGGAGTCAATAGTCCTTGATTGGATAAGGCTAAGTACAGTGGCTAGGGAATTCTTCGAGAACTTGAACTCTTTTAATAGTTCGTTACTAGTTCGGTGATGTATTCAACTTTATTGGGAAGTGTTTGTAATTCTCTGTCATTGACTTCTGTCGCTGATTTGTGTTGTCACTAGCGTGAATGTAAATATCAACACTTGTGAGTACAATGCCGGCAAAAACCTTAAACTTGTTGGTATTAAAAATTTCATAAATGAAAACGTGGTATTTTATTTGTTCCTTGTTTAACGGAAAGCCATAAAATAAATATTTTAATATGTGTTGAAGACTCATTCTTAAGTGACATAAGAATACATAAAAGCCTTTTGGTGGTTGGCAAGTGATAGTTGCTTAAGTATATTTTAAATGATTTTTATTTAAATAAAAAAATTGTAAAAAAAGAATCAAAAAAAACTTAAAAAATCACAGCTGTTGGTATTGACTAACGTCATATTCACAGTATGCTTTATATTAAATTCTATTTAAAATATATTACTCATACGCACCCATACTGCTTGTACTGTACCGAAGTAATAACTCTGAAAAGTATGCAATAAAATAATATTTAATTTTGTTGTATACGATACATATATTACTCATACGCACCCATTCTACTTCTACTGTACTGGAGTAATTACTCTGAAAAGTATGCAATAAAATAATATTTAATTTTGTTGTATACGATGTTAAAAGAATTTAATATTACTCATACGTTACGTTACATGTATTTCATTATGAATTTGAATTTGGAAATTTATACATTTGTTTTGGAACAAATTAACCCAATTTCTCCAATATTTAAATGCTTAATTATGCAATCATAATTAGTAGAAGTAATTGCGTTAATGAAATCAACTAATTTCTTACCACACAAATAATGTTGAAATAAATTCTGGAAAATATTTTACATCAACACGTTAAATTTATTTAAAATCCCCCCGCCTCCCTTTACATTTGCCAGCCATGTACTTGTGATAGCCCACATACTTTCATAAAACTTTCTAATTGTGGTCGATGCAAACACTATCGGCAAGTAAAACTTTATCTGCATGGGTATTGAACCAACAACACTGTTGAATGTCGATTGAAATGATCGCCTTAAAAAGTGCAACCAATGAACCAGACAAACAACCACTTTTAGTCTCTCTTTGAAAAGTTCATTTGCATTGGGGTCTTGGAAACAGCGAATGGAAAGGATAAAGTTTTTCGTATGTTTTTATTTGTGTTTGCGTTTGTATTTGAATTTAAATTTTCTTTTTGCACAATTTTCATATCCTATGCACACTTTCTTCCATTTAGTTTTCTTCTGGTTTTCTTCCGTCAACTAATGAACCCCTTTTTTACAAAAACCACATAAAGTATGTACACTTGTGAGAGGGACAAAAGCTGTATTCAATATTGAGGGTAGAGCGTCCATCTATTGACTGCCTTACTGTTACTTTTTTGTTTTTATTTTAAGCACAAATTAGTTTGCATTGGTATCGATAGATTTTTTCTTTTTTTTCTCAAATAAATTATCGAAGAGAAATATCCCAAGAAGATTATTAAGTTTATTCAAATTATTTATTTTTTGTTTGTTTTTGATTTTATTGGTACTCTTTGCAGAATATAAGCGAAGAGATTTAAGTCCTTTATTATTATTCCTTAAGAAAAATATTATTACAGCGTTAGTGGGTGGAACAAATTGGGATTATAATTAATGGTGTGTTAAGCTGTTGAATATCCTTTTATCCAGTGAAAGATGTTTAAAAGAATAGGCAAACCAATAAAGCCATTTAAGTAAAATTAATTCAACGAAATCATTATTGTTTTGATTGATTTAAAGAAAATATTGGATCATATAAAATAGTCCTGATGGATATGCATGAGATCTGTAAGGATATTAAATTCAGTTAATATTTTTGTACAGCAAGATTTACGAAGTTGTCGTAGTCTATTAGGCAGTGTGTTGGCTAATTAGACGTGAGGCCACGGTTCAAACCCCAGGTTCGAATTCTTCAACAAAACAAAATATGAACAAATATTTCTTCGGTGACTTCCTCTGAGCAGATTTCTGGCATAAACTCTAAGAGTAAATTAAATTGCCGTGAAAAGTTTCTCAAAGAATCTGTCGATCGGAGTCGACTGTAGGTCCCGGCACTCATGTAGACAATTAACACACACAACATGTGGGAAGATAGGTCGTAATCCTGGTTGAAGGATTGTAATGCATGTATATAAGATTTATTAGAAAATTATAGAAATTTAGGAAGTTTGTAGGTAGGTTGAAGGAAAGGACACCAACCAAGATCAAGTATTCTTGTTGTGCACTCGCCATTACGGATACTACCTTAAATTCTGTAGAAGGTTTGTATCTTGTATAAACTTCCGTAACTTCTTTCAGTTCATTCTCTGAGACAAGTAAAATCTGGTATAGTGTCATCCCCAAAATATTGCGACCTCAAGCTTATGAAGGCTGGGTAATGACAGAAAAAGTCCACCCTCCTTTTGATTTATTCACCGCATGCCCTGCATTCATAATTTTCTACAACGCATATACGGTTCAGTTGTGTATATATAGTATAAGACAGAGTGTACATTCCAGGACAGTTTATGATCCATGTACGTCAAACTTATCAATTAATTACTAGACTCTGGTCTAGTCATACATCTCCTAATGGCGCATACCTCCGAGCTGTCGCTGTAGTCTAGTAGGTAGTGTGTTGGCTCGACATCTCCAACAGAACGAAATATAAACAAATATTTCTTCAACGGCTTCTTCTCAGTATATTCCTGGCAAAAGCTCTGAGAGTAAATAAATTTGCCATGCAAAGTTTCTCAAAAAATCTGTCATTCGAAGTCGAATTTAAACTGTAGGTTCCGCCACTCATACATGAAATGAATAGACATAAGTGGTGTCGTAATCCTGTCTGAAGGGTTGTCATGGCCAATTATATTTGTATGTATGCGTACTTGCGCTTGAAAAACCGCATTATTGTCCTGTATCCGGAGGCAATGTTTGGCATCTGGTTATTCTATAGAGGGGCGCAGATCAGTTATATTGCCATGTTTAATGCCACTCATGCAACATGTATTCTCCAGGAGCATTTAGGACATGGATCCGTTGGAAAGTAAATCTGATATTAGAGTGATACAATTGGTTGTCTTGTTATGTTTGATCGCCTAGTATGCCTATATTCTTGATCCATCCAATCAAAGCATGAAGGCTTCATAAGAGCGGCCACATGGATTTTATTATTTTCAAAGCCGGTTATGGTCGCAAGGCACCTCTTATCCCTAAACAATACACTCGATGAACACTTTTAATGCATACGCCACTAGCAAAATCAACTTGCTGCCGGAAGTGGTACCTTTTACTGGCCACCTCATTTCGCGTTTAATTCATCTGCATTACTTTTTATACAGTTTTGTTAAACCATTGGCCCCATACAGCCCGAATTAAGGGAAAAAGTAGTAAAAAATGGGCGTGATCGAATGAACCACGTAGCTCGTGGCAGCGTTGCAGAGTCATACGTTCAAAGTAAATGTAATGAAATTACTTGAGTCCACAAGTGTTTCTAATAATTCATTAGAATATACCGGCTCATGATATACTATGAGCTCTGTAGCTAAGTTACATTTACTTCTTGTACTCTTAGATATTTTGCAATGAAACCCGTTTTATTTATTATAATAATTTACCGTTTATTTTTTTATTATAAATATTTATTTAAATATTAATCATGCGCTTCAGTGGATAAGTGTTACAATCAGTATCGTATTGTATGCCGATAATTTTCTCATTAATTAACAAACACTATAAAGAGTTGGCTTTCAGTTCATTCATACGCGTGACATCAATGTAATCGTTTATATTTATCATATTAATTAAAAATAATATTTTTTAATTAACCATATAAAGCAAATAAACATTACAATTAAAGATAAATAATATTTACTAAACCCTTGTTACACATACAGTGGCAATAGTAATATGATGGTCATTAGGTTTTTGGGAATAATTTATTCAAATTAATTACAGAAGAATTTTTTTTAAATCGCCGACCCGACATCAAAGACAAAATACAAAAAGTATTTCTTCGGCGACTTCCTCTCTGCAGATTTATGGAAAAAACTCTGAGAGTAAATAAAATTGCCATAAAAAGTTTCTCAAAAATCTGTCGTTCGAAGTCGACTTTGAACTGTAGGTCCCACCACTCATGTATAAAATTAACACACAAAACATAAGTGGTGTGTGAAACTAGGTCGTAATCCTGACTGAAGGGTTGTAATGACCAATTATGTATGTACAAATGAAGATCCCTTTTCTAATGTTCAGCAGTTTCCTAGTTAACTCCCTCAGAGAATATAACATCACCAACGAATATCGTTAGTAAGACCGACAGCGAAAGGGTAAATTCTATAATTCAGTGGCTAATTTTCATCACCACTACGACATGGCTCAGTATGTACGTCAGGCAACGGTTCAGACATCTCGAACAAAATAAACTTTTAAAGGAATATTTCTCCGGCAACTTTCATTCAGCAGATTTCTGGCTAAAAATCTGTGAGTTTATATAATTGTCATTAAAATTTTTTCAAAATTCTGTCTTTCGGAGTTGACTTTAAACTGTATGTCCCGCCTCATGTATAAAATTAACACGCACAGCATATATGGTGTGAGAAGCTAGGTCGTAATCCTAACTGAAGGGTTGTATTTATATATGTATGTATGCAGTACTCCTATATAATAATTCAAAACAGTGGGACTTGTTTATAATCAAGAATACATGGCAATTCTGTCGTTCTAGCATGTGAAACATGAAACTGAAACAAAGCAAATAAAAGAAATAAAAAAGAAGGATTGAGGTACTACGTTAAAGTTCTAGGTACTTAAAAGTAAAAAAATAAAAATAGAAGCCACCATTAAGAGAAACATATAATGACTGGCTTTAAAAGAACCACTAAATCACTTTTTACAGTACCAAATAATATTCAAAATTGGTGGCACTAACTTCCAATAATAAATTTTTTCGTTTATTTTCTAGCGACTTAACGTGTGGTTTTTAAATTGGATGTCAATAATTCTCAAATTTTTATGCAGAAAATATTGGAAATGCATTACGTTTAAACTGACCTACATATATCCACAGACATGCAGAGAAGAGAGAGAGAGAGAGTAGAATAAAAAAAATCACCAGAAAACAGTAAAGATTCTTAAATAAACAGTAATCCACCAACTGTGCATGTGAAACTTATTTTTAAAGACAACTTTCCTTCTCTACGAAAAAAAAACTTTCTTTTTCTGTTTTCTTAAAACCAACTACAACACGTTTATTGACTTCATATACCATGCCACACATGCAAATAAATACTATTTTTATAACAAAAAAAAAAAAGAAAAAAACCAAAAGTTTCGTTCCGCTTTTTCCTTTTTGTTTTCGAAAATGTTTTGATTCGGTTCTTACGTTTCTCTTTTGATTTCTCTTTTTTTTTTGGTTATGGAGTGTTGCAACAACTATAACAGTTTCCGGTTTTTATGCCAACAACATCTTTAAGTGCACAATTGTTACGAATTGATAACACCATTCATGGGTAATGTTCATACAGGAAAATAAGAACTCTTGCGTATTCACCTACACCGATGTATGCCTGCACGTATGTATATACATATGTATACGAGCATATGTGCATATACATATATTTATATTCAGTCTATATTCAGTAAGTATGCTTGGTTCTGTGCATTGAAGTTTATGTGAACATCTTCATGCATATGAAATAAACTACAACAGCAGCAACAACAAAAAAGGATGCAAAAATGTTACGCATTTTCCATAAAGAGTGTGAATTTTTAAAATGTTTACTACTCCTCATGCAACTCACTTAAATATTCACTCACTCAGTTGTGCTATATTTGTGGGTAGAAGAAAAGCAATCACCAATTGAACAGTAATCACAGGCTAAGTCGACTGTGTAATGGCCAGAGGGGAACATTACTAAGTGAAGAAAGAAAAAACTGAACACACCTACACAAGACTTACTAATTTGGAAATCAGAATTCACTTGAATCTTGTAAATGCAACACTATTTAATGCAGAATTGAGAGCATAATGCAGTGCAAAAAACACATACATACATACGTAATTGGTCATTAAAATCCTTCAGTCAGGATTACGACCTGGCTTCTCACACCACTCAAGTTGTGTGCGTTAATTTTATACGTGAGTGGCGGGACCTACAGTTTAACGTCGACTCTGAACGAGGGCTTTTTTTAAAAAGGTTTTCATGGCAGGTTTATTTACTCTCAGAGTTTTTGCCAGAAATCTGCTGAGAGGAAGTCTCCAAAGAAATGTGTCTTCATATTTCATTTTGTTGGAAATGTCTGCCCTGGCATTTGAAACGTAGCCTAATGTCTACTAAGCCAACATACTATCTACTAGACTGCGGCGACTTCAAACGTCCATTGATTGATCGTTACTCAGTTTCTAGACTTCTTAAATCATTCACACATGAATGAAGCATATAATTTCAATCATTCAATTGATTTAAAATACTAGGAAGATTGCGCTCATACAAGACTAATGGCCTCCATTGTACCCCGTCTGCAGACTAGTTAAAAAAAATCACACGTAGCTAGCATAGCCTTTGAAGACACAGTAGACAATTAAGGATATACAGTCTCTTGCAAAATTGAGAGAACAAAATCGATTAAGGGAACAGGTTTGTTTATTGCTTCTTAACATCCTTTAAAATTCTGAGGGATTGGAGTTCTCCTGGTATGATTAGAATTTTATTTGATAGTCAAGCTGTTTCAGTGGCTAATCTACCTCAGGTGTCCATTACCGAGAAGATTTAATGTATACACCAGATACCATGACAGAAAGACATCGTTTGAAAAGCTTCGTTTGAAATTTCTCACTTCGGAATCGAAGACTTCATATCCTATAGCTATCACCAAGAGAGATACCTACAGATACCAGGACAGAAGGGCATCGTTTGAAAAGCCTCGTTTGAAATTTGTCACTTCAGAATCGGACATTTCATATCTTATTGCTATCATCAAGGGAGACACCTGCAGATACCAGGACAGAGAGACATTGAAATTTATCACATCTGAATCCAATATTTGATATCTTATGGCTATCATAAAGGGAGACACCTGCAGATACCGGGACAGAGAGACATCGTTTGAAATTTTTTACTTCAGAATCGAACATTTGATGTCCTTTGACTACCTGCAGACTTTATTGCGGAAGAGTGCTTAGTTCCATATACTCTGGTATTTTTTCAAGAGAAAACTATTCCCTCTTAAGGATCTGCCGCCACTCTATTTCCAAATCAATAACAGGTCTCTGAAAATCAATAAATTTTTGGTCATTGCCACACTTTACTCGGCGCTGCGGTTAAGTTACACGGAACTCACAACATATCTTTTTTTTGCTTTCAGGATATCAGAATTGAGTTTGAAACTGTCACCTATCAAGTAATCACTAGGCGCGTGAAGAAAATGATTTCATCCTTAAATTTTGATTTCAGAAGCTGTGGACCTGAGCTGAGCAAATAAATGATCTTCTCTCTCTCAGTAATGTCCCTACATACGTCCACAATTGGCTTTTACTGCACTTAAGTCTGCATTACGACCTAGAGTCTCACAACACTTACGTTGTGTGGGTTAATTTTTATACACATGTGGTGGGGCCTACAGTTTAAAGTGGATTCCGAACGACAGGTTTTTTTCGAATTTTTATTTACTCTCCGAGTTTTTGCCCGAAATCTGCTGAGAAGAAATCATCGAACAATTATTTTTTTCGTATTTCATTTGGGTCGAGATGTTAGGCCAGGAGTTTGAACTCACTGCCTACTATACTGCTACGACGACTTCTTACATACGAATAATTATCTTGAGATTTTGATTCAGTCATGTTCCTCTTGATGCTGTTGTACTTTTGTATTAAATCGCATGAGCAGAGCAATTAAAACGTCAGCAAATAAGTGAATCACTTTTATTTTATATTCTTTACATTCAACATCAAACTTAAACGTTTATCGGAATCCCATACCAATTTTATGCTGCACCTTCTGCTGTTTTATTTTTATTTTTTTATTACTCCCTTAAGTGTGTTCCATCTTTTTGGTTAAACACAATAGATTCGTGTACAATCAGCGCAAAACAAAAAACAAACAAAAAATAAGAGATGTTGCAGGCGGAGAAAATTCGAAACACTTCAAGTTAAACGATGTGTGGCAGTTCAGTTTTTTTTTGCTGGCGTTGAAGATTTATTTTTTATTTTTTTGTTTTGCTTTCAAACGTATTCAATGGTGCATTTATGCATTTTTAACACAGACAAAACACAGAATATATGCGAATAAAATATACTCACAATATTTGTGTCTTTTTTTCTGACGTTTTTTTGCACTTCTTTTTATCCTTTTGAGACAGTGTATTTAACGATAATGTTGGTGTAGATTTCTTTTCCATTTTTTTAACTTTTTTCTGAAGATTTTCTTGTTTTTTTCACAGAAAAATTGCCATTTTATTGAGTGAAGCAAATCTGGGAGAAAAAATTGTAACAAATGGCGTTAATTGTTTAATGAATAGCATAAAAGTTTTTTAAAAAGGCTGTTAAATACTTATGTAAGTTGTAAAGAAAAGAAAAAATATTAGAAAAAAAATTCAAGGAATCAACCTAAAAAAGTTAGGAAAAAAGCAACGTTTTCCACACATGCAAATACATGCAAAGGATGTTTAGTTTCTCTATTAATTTTTAAACTATTAATTTGCATCGTATCGTATAAATTATTTAAATAAACTGTGTGTTGTTAGGCTTTAATTAAATACTAATTTATTATTTGCTTTCAATGTGTGTGTGTTGTGCGTGTGTGTGTGTGTATATTTTAGAATTTACAATTAAACAAAATTATGCACAAAAGTTAGTAATTAGAGAAACATAATTATTTGTGTAGGAATATGAATATGATTATAAATTTTATTAATTGTTTATTTGCTTTTACACAATATTGCATCATTTTTAAATATTTATTGCCAAAAACAAATGCAAGTAATGAAGTAATGTTTGTGTAAATCGCCTAAAAAATACACTAAATTGTTAAATTCAAAAAATCGAAATTAAAAAATTAAAATTTTTAATTAAATTGTGATTTAAATTGCTTGTGTAAACATGTTTAGTGTTTAATTATGGATTCTTTTAGAAATTTCTTTATAGGTTTTAAACTGATTTCTATCAAGGCTGCCTTACAAAATGTATCAATACAAAGTTTGTATGCAGTTCTACTACTGTATATAATAATGTAGGTATGCAAAGTAACCTAACAATGCATCAACTATAAATCCGATGCCTGATTGCTTTTTGACTGCGTTAAAAATACACATTGACGACGTTTTAAAATAGTATACATTGTAAACATTTTGTACAGCGGCATTATGAAACACGATACTTTGTTCAAACACAAAGCAACTAACATTTTGGAAGGCATCCAAATGTTTGATCAAACCCTATGCAATTATTATATAGGCCTTACAAAGTACATACGCAATGACGTTGCGCATATATGATGTCTCTGAGTTAAATCCATAAAGGCAAGCATAACTTTTTGCAAATCAGGTTTCTGTACAGAAGTTCAAACGCAAATAAAGTTACTTTAGAGCGCATTACAACCTAACTTCACACACCACAGTCTAGTAGGTATTGTGTGTTGGTTAATTAGATGTGAGGCCACGGTCAGACAAACAAAATATGGAAAAATATTTCTTCGGCGACTGCCTCTAAGCAGACTTCTGGCAAAATCTCTGAAAGTAAAGAATAAATTCGCATGAAAAAGTTACTCAAAAATAACTATCGTTAGCAGTCAACTTTAAGCTGTAGGTGCCGCCACTCATGTGTACAAAAATGACACACACAGCATAAGTGCTGTGAGAAGATAGGTCGTAATCCTGACTGACTAATAATATGGTATGTATGTATGTTCTTATAGTACCCATGTTGTGTGCGTTCATTTGATACGTTTAATGGCGGAGCCTGTAGTTTATCTATGAAGTGCAACAAAAATTTTTTAAAAAACTTTTCATTGCATAACACACATACATACACAATTGACCCTTACAACTCTTCAGTCAAGATCACAGCCTAGCTTCGCACACCACTCATGTTGTGTGTGCTAATTTCATACATAAGTTTACTCTCAAAGTTTTTTTCCAGAAGTCTAATGAGAACAGGTTGCTAAGAAAATATTTTATCATATTCCGTTTTATTTTAGATGCCTGAGCTGGAGTCTGAAGCCAACAATAAGCCAACACCCTACCTAATTGACAACGGCGTATAAGGTGATTACTCACTCTGGCTTTGAATCTTTTTCAGACTTCATATCCAGAATCTTTGAGGATTATTCTTTTAGTAAAATTTCAATGTTCAAAGCTAGCCTAGCTACACGATTCAATTACGATTACAATTCCTCAATCATGTAGAGCACAATATATCCCAACTAGTGATTGAACCCACTAACATATCGTGTTCTCAAGGGCTCCACAATAATAACCTCCACTTTTTTCATACTTCACACCGTGAATAGCATGAAATAGAGATTCTTGTACCTCTGGGAAGTTCAGATGACTATACAATTTCTGTCTTCCTTGAGTTCTTTAAATTTCGTAACGTTTCATTACATACATACATAATTGGTCATTACAACCCTTCACTCAGGATTACTACATAGTTTCTCACACCACTTATGCTGTGTGGTGTTAATTTGCATACATGAGTGGCGGGACCTACAGTTTAAAATCGATTCCGAACGACAGATTTTTGAGAAACTTTTCATGGCAATTTTATTTCCCCACAGAGCTTTTTGCCAGAAATCTGCTGAGAGTCAGACGTCAAAGAAATTTGTTTTCATATTTCGTTTTGATGTCAGTACCAGCTTCAAAATGTTTCCTTTTTATAGACTTTTCGCCTAGAATCTCACACCATGCCTGTTGTATGTGTTAATTGTATCTATAGGTGGCGGGACCTACAGTTTAAAGTCGACTTCAAATAACCGATTTTTCAGAAACTTTTTATGGACATTTTATTTGCTTTCAGAATCTTTTGACAACGCTGTATTCACTTTTTGTTCGAGATGTCGGAGCTGGTATTTGAATTCCGAGCTCATACCTCTCAAAACTATCACAACTTGCAAATTTCCAAAGTTAAAACTCAATTCATATTGTTCCAAACGTGTTGTAGGGTACGAAAGTTGAATAAAAAAACCCTGTGTAATAATAATTAATTTTTAATAAGTTTTACATCATTAAGTCAACCAGAAAAAATAGGATGTAACAATTTACATGTCAATTTTATTATATTTCATTAACCCTTATTTGTTTAAATTTAAATGAATTGTTTTATAAATATTTGAAATAAAAAAAACTAAACAAAAACAAAAAGAAAAATACGGACACATACAAATAAAAATTAATTTAAGTTCTATAATTAATTAAGCAAACAAATGAGGCATATGATTGCGTTTAAATCTCCTTTTACGGATTATATCAGCTTAGAGAGTAAATAACATAATCCATAATGATTTCTAATAGTCTCTTAATTTTAAGAAAAAGCATTTAAAAGCATTTGAAAACCAATATTCTTCAAATTGTCGCCAATATATTGCATGAAAGTATGAAAAAGTGCTAGAAATTTAAATCAAAAAATCGATTGCTGCAGCCTGTATAAAGGATTAAATAAGATTGTACACCGTACATAAGTGTTAGTTTTTAGCATTATAATGAAATAAAGTACACAAGTGTTAGTTTTTAGCATTATAATGAAATAAAATGTTCATCCAAATAATAGGTTTTCATGTATTGTAATCTTTACTTTAACAACCATACATATAAAAAATAGTACGAGGCCCACCAGCAAACACTGTGAGCTAAAACACATTTTGTGTCCTACTTTGGTTATGAATAATGAACCACATGATCATACTTGCACAAATATCACCTTAACCCTTAGGAAAGATGATGCATAGCATTTTTTCGACAGACCGAATACCTTTAAAATGGAAATTTCTGTACTTTTAGTTTGGAGCCTGGTAAAGGTCTGTCAGGAAACTGATTTCATCAGATCCAATTAAATCCGATTGACATCAAAAATAAATAAGGCTGACCTGAACGCGTTAATGACTGTACTCACGAGACATACATACATAGTTGTTGGTCACTACAACCCTTCAGTCAGGATTACGATCTAGTTTCTCACATCACCTACTTTGTATGGTTTATTTTATATACGAATGACTGGACCATATAGTTTAAAGATGAATCCGAACGACACATTTTTTTTGATAAACTGTTCATGGCGATTATATTTGCTCCCAGAGTTTTCCACAGCAGAAGAAGTCGCCGTAGTCTAGTAGGTAGTGCGTTGGCTTATTAGAGTTTTCTGGCAAAAACTCTGAGAGTAAATAAAATTGCCATGAAAAAGTTTCTTATTTGACAAGTACACGTCCTCTAACCTAACATAACCTAACCTTTGCACAGAAATCTCCTGAGAGGAAGTTCATAATTCGTTTTGTTGGCGACGCCTAATGACCTGGTGTTGGAGCCGTGGCCTCACGTCTAATAAGATAACACAGAACCTACGTCCTTGAACCTAACCTAACCTACTATATTACGGCGACTACATGGGACTCATGGGACTTTCCGCCTTATATGTACACAGCTAAAATGCATTGATGTGAAGTTGAATTGTGAATACAGAGTGTGCGATAAAGATATCGAAACGATGGAGTACTTTTTATGTCAGTGCCTAGCTGTCATAAGCTCGAGATGCCAATATTTTGCGGATAACACTTTTTAGATGAGAATGCTGGAAGAAGTTAAAGAAGTAATTTTTTAATACTAACACTCAGGAGATAAACTCGTACTCTTGGAGTATATTGTCTTGAAATAACAGAAAGATAGCTATAGAAGTAGGGGCACAGGGGCAGCATGCAACAAATTTGTAAGTGGTTTTTTCTTTTTTTGTTTCGGTTACTCATAAAGGCTGGTTCCTAAATTGTTAGTACCTTTGTGTTTGAATAAAGTACAGAGTTTCATTACGCCGCTATACATAATGTCTACAATATATATTATTTCATAACGTCGTCAATGTATATTTTTAACGCAGTCAAAAAGCAATCAGGCATCAGATTTATAGTTGATGCATTGCTTGGTAACTTTGCATATCTACATAATACCCTAGTAGAACTGCATACAAACTTTGTATTGATACATTTTGAAAGTCAGCCATAATCTTAAAAATCAGACAATCAAAAAACACCCAGGGTCTTTGTTTAGCACACAACCAACTAAACCATCGGGCAACCTAAGGGTATTTCTATAGAAAGTAGGGTGATATTCCTAATAGTAAGTTCACAAAGAAGCCTACATGTTTGGTTTTCTATTCTTCAATCTACAAACCTATTCTCGGAAATCTTTATAAAGAAAAGAGGATCTACGACTGCCAGAGTCGTATCTCCAACGTACCTCCTAAATAATAAAATAGCAACATTGTTCGGAGATTGTAACTACTCGTTTCAGTGGATAAAACCTCCTTCAAGACCACATCCATTGAGGAGTATAATATATAAAAGTCTGTGGTGACTTAATCTGACGCTTTATTTAGTGTTGTTGCAATCAACAATATCTCGTAATAATTTTGTTGTGTTATTTTTTCTCCTCTGATTTATACTGATTTATAATTTAAATTAAATTCACTTACAATGCTGTTTAATAATCGCACCTCATCTAAATAAATTACAAATTCATATGCATTATTATGTCAGCAGTTCGCATTTATCGCGAATTGTATTTGCATTTGTAATTAATTATTCTCTTTTTCCGATTTTAAAATACAATCAAAATACTCCTGTCATTATAAATTTCCCCATTCACTTGGTGTAAATAAGTTACGCAATCAAATCCTATACACACACACACAAACACACATGTTTAGTTAAACGGAAATAGCTTTTTGTTTTCATGTGTGAAGTATAACGGAAATGCACTGATTAATAAACTAAAACAATATTTAGCGACACTAATAAATAAATAAATTGTGACACTCTTACACTCGCACAAACACACAGGCACACATACATATATATACCGCGAAAGAGATAGAGAGAGAGCGAGCGAGGACAGAGGTTTTGTTATAAATTTTGTAAAACTAATTTGCAATTGTAAGCCTTAAAGTACTCGTTATTTGTTTGTTGCTTTGTTTCTATGAATTTAATTAAAAATTACAAATTTTTTTGTAGTCATTTTGAATGAAAATTTTTTCATTTTAATTTCTAATTTTTTAGAATTTCAAACTAGTATAGTTTTGTTGTTGTTGTTTAGTTTTATTAACACTTGGCTTGTTTCCTTATTTTTTTTATTTTTTTCATTGCATTGGTAAGGTGTTGGCATTTGTAATATTCAAAGCCTGCAGACATTTATGTCAACACCTTGTTTTCTTTGATTTTTTCAAAAATTTTCATTTTCTTGATTTCGAAATCCTTTTTCTGTCATTTTCATTATACAGAAGGCCATTTGTAGGGGTTTGTGGGTGTGATATAATGGACATTATGATGATTGGGTTTTAAAAGGAGAAAATGATCAAAACCACCCTTAGATCTGAGAAGTCGTCTCAAATTGTCATATATTTGTGGTAGAAGAAAAGCAATCACTGACTGAACAGCCATCACAGCCTAAGTCGACTGTGCAATGGCCACAGAGCAACACAACCCTTTAGTCAGGATTACGATTTAGCTTTCCAGACCTTATATTGTGTGCGTTCATTTTTATACATAAGTGGCAGAAACTACAGCTTAAAGTCGACTCTGAATGACAGATTTTTGAGGAAATCCTGAAATCGTTTTTGTTTGCTCTCTCTCTCTCTCTGCTTAAAGGAAGTTGCCGGAGTAATATTTTTTCATACTTCATTTTGTCTGGTCTAAGGTTTGATCCATGGCTTTACGTCTAATAATCCAACACACTACCTACTAGACTACGGTGACTTCATGTCGTCCGTAAAACCCAATTTGTATTGTGACTTTTTGTTTCGTTAAGAAGAGTTAAGTCAGCACAAAGCATGCGTCTCCTTTACTTATTATTTATTTGGTTTACTTCTGTTTCGTTAACTAAACTAAGAAAACCTCATGTAAATAGAATAGCCAGTTCTTACTGCTCAGAAATAATACCCTCTTGAACATTTATTTTGTGGCTGGATTAGAGCCTAAGGCTTATATATTTACTTTTCTGACTTAATTGGTCATTACAACCTAGCTTTTCACACAGCTTCTGTGTATTATGTTAGTGCTAACCATGGATGGCGGACTCTACAGTTTAAAGTCGACTACGAACGACAGATTTGAGTAAGTTTTCATGACATTTATTTAAATTTTTAAGAATTTTTGCCACAAGACTTAGTTCCTGAATATATCTACGAAACGTTCCTGTAACCGATATACCTATATATACATATCTACAGATATGCAAAATAATTTGCAATAAAATATGATACAACTATCAGGCTGGAAGTAAAATTAGTTGTGATTAAATTATTTACGTTCGTTTCAAAAGAAGTCATTATATGTGACTTGCGTGTGACTAGTACAGCATAGTCGACCTACTCTTTAAAAATATTAAACGGAGAGTCAATCATAAAAGCATCACCGTCTAAAATGGTTGGCTTAGATGGAGCTGGTTAGGTATCTTGAAGTCGTACTACGGCCAATACGATGCAAGATCACCGTATTGAAATTCTATTCTTATGCATAAGTCCGTGCCTCTAAGTCAATATGCAGGTTCTTAAAGGAGACCGATAGTTTTCATCAGTAACACTGGAATATACAACAAAATTTATAAATTAGAGCACCGTTGTTTTGTTCCTCTGTTTTATTTCTACTGCAATGGAACGGCTTGCAGTTAGATTAAGTCGCCGTAGTCTAGTAGGTAGTGTGTTTGCTTTTTAGACGTAAAGTCAGGGTTCGAGCCCCAGGCCAGACATCAAGACAAAATACAAAAAGTATTTCTTCGGTGACTTCCTCTCAGTAGATTTCTGGCAAAAACTCTGAGAGTAAATAAAAATTGCCTTGAAAACAGTTTCTCAAAAATCTGTCGTTCGGAGTCGACTTTAAACTGTAGGTCCCACCACTCATGTATAAAATTAACACACACAACATAAGTGGTCTGAGAAACTAGGACGTAGTACAATGGGTCAATTCGACCTCCTCCGACTTGTCTTAATTGACAAGTACACGTCCTCTAACCTAACCTAACCTAGATTAAACGAGTTATTTTCGTAGCACTAGCCTATCACGTAGAACCCATCCACACGTAGTCGATTGTGCAATGGATTACAGAATTAATTTCAATGGTTTACAGAGAGAACTTGGTCTTTTGCCGTACTATGCATAACTCAGTGTCACCTACTTTTCTCTTCTCTCTTTATATCTCCTAAAATTTATTTTCTTAATTCCTCTTAGCGATCTGCATGCCAGTGAGTAGAATTTGTTTATTGTACTGCGTAGTGTTGATCGTGATACAAAATTGGGAATTTTATGCTTTTTTTTGGGTCTTAGTACTGAAGAATTTTCGCTTCCAAGGAGTAAAGTTGACAGTGGTTGTTAGTTACGAAACGCATGATGTACATAGCGGGTGATTTTTTAGCTGTTATCTTTTTGGCAACACTGGTTTATACAGCTCACGCACCTTTCGTGTTTTGTTTCACTATCAAACATCTTCAGTTTGGTTTATACAAACGAACAACGCTTGCAAATCATTGAATTTTATTATCAAAATGCGTGCTCTGTTAAGAAAGTTCATCGCGCGCTTCTTCCATTTTATGGTCAGTTTAATCGACCCACTCAAGTGGCTATTCGGGCTATTGTGACTAAATTGAGCACCAAATTTACATTGTTGGACATTAAACCACCAACACGCTTAAGTAGAGTGCGAACTGAAGAAAATATCGCAGCTGTATCGGCCAGTGTTAATGATAACCATTAATTAACGATTCGTCGCCGTTCCCAGCAGTTGGGCCTCTGTTACTCAACAACGTGGAAGATTTTGCGGAAGGATTTAGGTGTGAAGCCTTTCAACATACAGCTGGCGCAAGAATTGAAGTCGAACGACCTACCGCAACGCAGAATTTTTGGTGAATGGGCTCTTGGAAATTAGGCCGAAGATCCACTTCTTTGTCGAAAAATTGTGTTCAACGACGAAGCTCATTTTTGGCTCAATGGATACGTTAATAAGCAGAATTGTCGATTTTGGAGTGAAGATCAGCCAGAAGCATTGCAAAAGCTACCAATGCATCCAGAAAAAGTCACAGTTTGGTGTGGTTTTTGGGCTGGTGGCATTATTGAACCGTAACGTAACTGTGAATCGGCTGAAACCAGAACAAAAGAGAACCTGATTCATTTATTAAGGTTTCTTTTTTAAATGCCTTACCTTTGCGGTATTTAACCACCAACAGTAGTTCTAGTGGACCTTTGGTCATTGCAATTTGCTTTGCTTAAATTTTACATGAACTTAACTTTAGTATGTATGTATGTATCTCCATACAATATTTGTTCATATGCAAATATGCTAGTAATAGTCTCCAGATATGAGATTTTTTTGATTACAATTTATGCTCCATTTTGCACAATAACAAAACGCCAAACCATAAAGAAAAACTGAAATCTGAAAACGAAAATGATAAGTAAGGGAAAGAAGAAAGGAAAAAAAAAAGAAAAAAACTTTAAAATGAGGAAACCATGTGTGAAAATGATGGTTAAAAGTGAAAATGTTTTTCAAGCGTAAAACTGAAGAATCACAAAAACGAGAAAGAAGACGAGAATAATGGTTAGCACTCCACAAAATTGCTTCTACTTGCTATTGATTTCCTTTTTCTTTTTGCTTTTTTTCTCTTGGCTTTTTTTGATTTTCGTTTTTAAGCAAACTAAAAATTTTTTTCTAGCCAGAATTCAAGATTAATTTTATTATATACTCATCCCCTTTAATAACAAAAAAAAAAAGGAAAATGAAGAAGAAAAAAGAAGCTTGGACCCGCAAATGTGTTACATTTTATATGGACGAGTATTAAACACACGTTTACCTTTAACACTTTCAACGTATGGCCTTATATGTTCACAAAAAATTACTGCCAAAAAAGGACCCACAGAGAGAGCGGCAAAAAAGGAAGAAAAAATTGAAGAAGGAAACGAAAAATTACGAAAATCTAAAATCTTTTTTAATATGAATCCCATATAAGGATAGAGAAAGAGAGAGAAAGTGGGTATAAGTAAAGGAAAATAGTGAAAAATAAATACGAAAAAAATTAAACGAATCCTATAATATATTTAACGGTAAATGTCTGTTTAAGCAGAAAAGCTGTAAATTAGACTTAAACCTACTGCTGTGGATGCTACATTTACCTACACTTATACCACGACTATGGTAGGTACACACGTCGCCATTCAACAGCCAGAAGCCAGTGAACCAAGCTTTTAACCAACAGCACCACCATCACCACCACCACCATCACTAAAGGCAACAGAAAACGAATGAACGACAAGCATAAGAACATGCCACTTGTGAACATATTGTGTGGCACAAAGGGTCATTTGTTTTATACTTAAAAATTGGTCAAAAAGTGACAAAAAAAAAAATGAAAAGAAATTGGAGAGAGGGGAGAGAGGGGCTTAAGGTAAGTGGCAGATTTCTTTTCTTTGATTTTCTTTTATTTTGTTGTGACACAAAAGTGAAAGTAAAATATGTGAAAATGAAAAAGATTTTGGTTTTCCAATAGGTGTTAAACTGTGGAAAACTGTAAATAACAACAACAACAAAATAATTGATTAAATTTTATTTTCGACATGATTTATGTTTTAAAAATTGTAGGACTTTAATCAGTATTGGAATCTTTAATAATTTAGTAGAGCTTAATGCAAAAAGGATTGCAGGTGAATCCAATACAAAGAAATTCTGAAATTTTTCCAAAATTAAGGAAAATTTTATTTCATCTAAAAAGTAAATAAATACACGAAAAATATGTCTTTCCTCTCGAGTAAATAACCAAGTAGTGCCACAGCAAAGGTTAATAAAATATTTTGCCATTCACTTTAACTGACAGCTTACTTTACATGGCAGGTAACTTACGTGGTAATAAAATTGCCGGAATTAAATTGAAACTCTTATTGGCCGGAAATTCTTTCGGGACGCCAACCTATTCTGGGTGAATGAGGAGTCCTGCTTGTTGGATAGAAGGCGTACCAACCAATTACTTGGTCTTAGTCGTGCCGTCATCTCAACCACAGTGGCCATGCTTACAGGTCATTGCGTCATGGGTAGACACGCGGACAGAATGAGGCTCCCATTTAACGACTTCTGCCGTTGCTGCAGGAAGAGGAGACTGTTATCCACTTTCTATGTCAATGCCTATCTCTTGCGAGGTGCAGATATAGGTTATTTGGCTCCCCATTTCTTGTCAACTTGACAGAGCTATCATCTATTGATATCAAGGATATAGCGTCGTTCATCAAACTTTCTGGTTGGATTTACAGTGTAGGGTAGTCGTGCTTTCGATGGGCAGCGCTTGCCCTGACCAACTTCCTCCTCTTCCCTTATTTTGGTGGAACACTTAGCTTAGTCAAACTTAGCAAGCCTCCTGTAAATGGAGTGGCCAGTTCTTACGGCTCGTTTTGAAGTCGCCGTAGTTTAGTAGGCAGTGTGTTGGCTTATTAGACGTGAGGCCGCGGTTAAAACTTCAGGTCATACATCTCCAAGAAAACAGAATATGAACAAATATTTCTTGGCAACCTCCTCTCAAAATTTCTGGCAATAATTCTGAAAGTAAATAAAATTGCCATGAAAAGTTTCTCAAAAATCTGTCGTACGGAGTGGCGTCGACTTTAAACTTTAGGTACCGCCACTCATGTATAAAATTAACACACACAACATAAGTGGTATGAGAAACTAGATCCGTATTCCTGACTGAAAGGTTGTAATGACCAATTATGTATGTACTCGTATGTATGTTGCTTAGTTATATTAACGAAACGAAAGCAAACCAAATAAACAATAAGAAAAGGAGACGAATGTTTTATTTTTTTAAGCTTTACAGTTAACAATTTGAGACGATTTTTTCTAAAGGTGGCAGCATCTTCGGTCCTACGAGCTTCCATTTTACAGTCTTTAGCGCGGGTTTCTTGGTTTTAATCTTTTTATTGGACTATTTTATGAGTTATATCATGATACTATATAGAATACACTATCTAATACATCCCTCGTATTTTTGAAAATATTTAAAACTATTCTGTTTCATAAATTATTGCATGCCGATCAGATTTAGGCAATTATTTGCAGCGAACATGTCTTTGAAGCTGCAAGTGTGATGGAAGTTCTTTCCTGTTATTTATGATTAAAGCACGTTTTGTTTGAAAAAAACAGGTGACAACATGTAATATTAGTGAGAATACAGTTTATAAACGAAGGTTATGTCTTAAGTTTACAATAAGAAAACATTACACTTCGCAGTTTTAAAGGTATTTATAATAATTAAAGGAGAACACCCCTCGCATGCCAGTATGTTATATAAAATATTTTATATTCATGCCAATAAAAATCATGACGTATGACATAAACTAAAAGTATTTGCACCTGCTTTGCTTTTTATCATCTTCAGCATAAAATACAATCAGGACGGCAATCACTGTTGTCTTCAACAACTTCAAAAAAATAAAACAAAGAACAAAACAAATATACAATTTCATTCACACACACACACACAAAGATAACTAGAACACATATTTGTTTCATATAAAGCCCATATATTACTTCGCCAATGTTAGAGAAAAAACACAATATTGGCCCATAAATGGTGGTTTTTATCTGTCATTTTTCAAATTGATATGGTTTTGTGTTCTTTCAATACGAAGGATTTTGCATCTGTATTTATATATCGTATGTGTATGTGAATGTTAGTGTAGTGTTAGTTATTTAGTTTTTCTTCAAATGTTGCTTACAATGAAATATAAAAGCTTAAGAAATCGTCAACATTTACGTGACTTTGGATTGCCCTTAAATGCAAATACCACAGGACTAAAACGAAACATTTTCAAAAAATTAAATTAAAATAAAGACTTAGCAATGATATAAATTCTAATACATTTCAATTGAAAACGTTTTACCGAAACTAAATTTTTGAATTAGAACTTTACCTTAAGAACCGTCTAGAACTTTTCAAATACGCCTCCAATCAAACAATGAATCATAAAATTGGGAAAGGCACTCGTTTGACTCGTGGCTTTATTAAATATTGATTTGCATGGATCCCTAAATGATCTACTTATGGTTGGTTTTATTTTCTCATGTTCTTCTGAAATCTTTTTATTAAGGTTTTCTTGCAAATGCTGTTGTATACCATTATTACTACACCAGGCTATTTTTGATCTTGAAAACTGTCCTGGTAGATTTTACTTCACCCGTTGGATAGATTATATAGAGAAGATTTAAGTCTCTGATCTCTTAAAATTCATTCTCAGAGGTATATACACGAGCTCCATTAAATACTAGAACATGCCACCTCTACATGATTCAACAAGTGTTTGGTTGGTTTGAGGATGTACAGTAGTATGTGTCCAACCATGATGGCAAGTACAATACACTCGGAGTTCCCTGGACTAATTGTTCCCTTTGGAAAAAAAAAACAAAAAAGAGGGAGATACCTATGGAGATACAGAGACGAGTGAAAGAGAGAACAATCAGTGAAGCAAACATAAACATATAGCCTTTAGCCAGTTCTATTCCCCTAACACTAGAAGAATATTCTACTCAAGGCTCTCATTGTTATCCTACAGAAGAATGGACATGATACTCTATGACTTTCAACTTCTAGTCATTTCCACATAGCCTCCAATTGTCGGACTGCTAGTGGATTGAAGGATTTGGGCCAATGTTTACATCATCCATAAGTTGGATACCAATCTAGAAAGTGTATCGTTCCCGAAAGAAAAGGTATCGTCGGTTCTGTCTTATAGAATCAAAACCAAACTTTTAAAGGAATATTATTAGAGTAGTTTAGGGGCTGCGTCAACGAAACTTACGGACAAAAATAAAATTTTAAGAAAAATTTAAGGATCTCTTTAACCCTTCAACGTTTTCATAACTGCAGCCGTCTGTACCCGTGAACTGTAAAAAAGTATAAACTCCACAATCAAATGTGTTGACATTGAAGCATATGTTACCATCATTGTTAATCAAAAGTTCTTACATATTCGTTGCAAGTAAATATAAATTCCCTGACAATATAAAATCGATATTTCTTTGAATAGTTTGCTACACTTTTTCCGTGAGCCCTCTCATATCATTTACTTCGTTTTGTTTTTTTTAAATTTTTCTTCAGAAATATTCCTGTGCCTTTTGAAAAATCGTACATCATGCATGCATGCACTTGTGCTTATTTATGCCATTTTATTCAAATAAACGTTGTTGTGATTGGTTTTATTTTATTTTTATTTTTTTATTATTTATTTATTTTATACAAAACAATTGATCGTGTGTGAGTAAGGCAATATAAATTTTTCTATTTCGAATAGATTTTGCAAAAAAAAAATATATTTTGTTACACCCTACATTCGTTAAGATACTCAAGGTATTATACTTGTATTGAGTTTCCACAATCAAACCACAAATCTGCATTTGAACATTTGAATTATTTCTTATTTTCTTTTATTTCTTACGAAATATTCCATGAAAATCTGTTTTTAGAGGGTTTTATAGTCGACTGCTCTTTCAGCTCCTATTGTTTTGCTTGCCATTACTCAATTCATAACAACTGTATGACATATAAAGGCGTACCTAAATTTATACTTGTGTGCAGCATATAAAAGCATTTCTGTTTTCCTTGTTTTTCTTTTAAAGCAAACGACATTTGGTGGCATTTTGTTGAAAGTAATTTTCTGTGAAATTTGATTTCTATATGCGGTACGAAACAAATTTACTCGTGCTTATAGAAACAAAATAAAGAATCATTTGTTTTATACTCTTTTCTCTACGATAGCAGGTGAAATGGTTGCTTATAGGTGCAATATACGAGGGATATACGATATTTTATAGGGCGAATGCATATGAAATTCAAATTGTGATGCACGGTGACATATAAGGCTTTTTAGAGGCTCCATCTTTGCTTTAATGTAACCGATAACCTGTGCATTTTTGAAACTGAGTTTCGCGCATTTGCTACTGCAGTTGGGGTTTTTGTAAACGTTATTGAAAACACGTTTAACTTCATTTCCCATGTCCTTGAATTGTTCACTTAAAAATTTATTTGATTTCTTGGCATCTAAGGCCTCTTAAGAGTGCAATTATTACAAAAAAAATAATCACTTACTAGGCTTTACAGGTTTAAACATATAAATTGTAACGAAAACTAGGTTCCTACATACATACATACATAATAGGTCATTACAACCCTTGAGTCAATATTACATCCTAGCTTCTCATACCACTTATGTTGTGTGTGTTAATTTTATACATGAGTGGCGGGACCTACAGTGAATCTTTTTCATGGCAATTTTATTTACTTGCAAAATTTTTAACCAGAAATCTGCTGAGACTTAGTCGCCATATTTCGTATTTAGTTTTGCTGGACATGTCTGACCTGGGGTTTGAACCGTGGCTTAACGTCTAATGAGCCAATGCCCTACCGACTAGACCACGGTGACTACAATTTTATTACTACCAGATTACCAGTTGGTTTACGGTCCTAGTAGCCCTGATGTATCATTTAACGCAATAGTAACATTTCCAAAATACAAAAATTTATTTTGAAAGACATAAATGCATTCTATTGAACAAGGCCTACTCGCATCACCAAGCCAATGAAATATGCATACAGAAGAGAGAGTTTCTACTGTATGAAGTCTTGGAGAACCGAAATGTTGATTGTCTTGTTAGCAATTTTTTATTTCATTCTGACGGGACCTATTTGCAATGAATATCTAAGAACTTTTGATTAACAATGAAGCTCATATTTGCTTCAATGTCAACGTCATTAAAGTTGTCGCATTTGATACGAAGAAAATCCTCAATCCGTTTACGAAACCACACAAAATCCATCAGCTGATTTAGTTTTTATTGAAAAAAAATTAATCAACTAAACATACATAATTGGCCATTACAACCCTTCAGTCAGGATTACGCCCTAGCTTCTCACACCACTCATGTTGTGTGTGTTAATTTTATACAAAGTGGCGGGACCTACAGTTTAAAGTCGACTCCGAATGACAGATTTTTGAGAAACTTTTCATGCCAAGAAGAAGAAGAAATATTTTTTCATATTTCGTTTTGATGTCTGACCTGGAATTTGAACTGTGGCCTTACGTCTGATAAGCCAACACACTACCTGCTAGACTACGGCGACTTCAATCAGCTAAACTTCAACAACATTTTATTCATCAATAAGACGGCGCAACTTGCAATTCAGCGGTCTACATAATGCTCTCAAAAAGTGGTTCTGTGACCTGGCCTCCTCGATTCTGATTAAGTCATTAGTTTCTGCCGACAAACCTGCAACTCATGAAGAACAAGAACCCAGCATTGAATATCTGTGTTTGTATTTTCCTTTTAGTCTCCAATGGTCAGAAAACACGTCGTAATTTATTTATCCAGAAATCAGCCATTCTCTGTACTTTGTTCAGAGTTTAGAATTGAGGACTTTTAAGAACCGATTTTCCTAAAAATCGTCCAGCCAAGCTATATGGTGACACGAAGATTTCAAGGCACACTTGCCTGGGTCCCCGGACACTGTGACATTCCGGGAAACTGCAGAGCCGACGGGCTAGCCAAAGCCTTTCCAATCAACTTAGGAATGCTACTTACCTCGTTCAAGCTGGCCACCGCGCGGAAGTTCTTCCGAGACGTCAACTTATCCTGGATCAATGAGGAGTCCTGCTCCACCGCTAGGCTCACTTGGCGCTCAATGCATAGAAGGCGTACCAACCAGTTACTTGGACTTAGTCGTAACATCATCTCGATCACAGTGGCCATGCTTACAGGTCACTGTGTTATGGGTAGACACACAGAAAGAATGCGGCTCCCATTTAGTGACTTCTGCCGTGGGTGCAGATCCGCTGAGGAAGCGGAGACTGTTATCCACTTTCTTTGTCAATGCCCATCTCTTGCGAGGTGCAGATATGGGTTATTTGACTCTCCAATCCTTGTCAGCTTGACGGAGCTAGCGTCCGTTGATGTCAAGGATATAACCTCGTTTATCAAGCTTTCTGGCTGGTTTTACAGCGTGGGGTAGTCGTGCTTTGAAATGTGCAGCCCTTGCGCTGATCAACTTCTTCCTCCTTGGTTCGGAAGAACTTGGTCAGTACAGGGAATGCGTTCAACGGGGCGCCATGCGTGCTCAAGTGAGCTTTTGGTATGGAAGCTACCACACTAATCTAAGCTAACCTAACCTAACCATCCATTCTCAGTCGTATTAAACTACCGTATGGAATTTATACTTTTTGAATAAAGAATCACGTTTTTTCTGATATGCAGTTTAGAGAGAATGACCGCCATCAAAGAAAGTTCCCTGCCGTCTTTTTTTTTTTTGATGTATCCAACAGGTTCACAACAGTGGTGATATATCCCGACTTTTTGGATCCTGCTACTATCGATTTTTTATTTGAGCTTTCTCTTTAAAAGCATTCATTTTAAAATATACTTTCAACTTCCCTAACAACCCTCGCATGCAATCCTATATTTCCTAGAAGCTTTTTAAAATTTTTAGCATTTTGTACGTATGAAAGAAAACAGAAGAAAATTTTGCAAATAATAGAGTACAAGTGTTAAAGGTTAAAAGATTGGAGAAAATTGTAAAACAACCACCAACTGTAATACAATAATAATAACAATAACAATAGCAGTAGCATGGAAATAAGCATGTGTTATAAGAGTATTTCTATAAAACCAACCGTTAAGTACCCGTTTCAGTGATTGTAACAGTAGTTTATGTTACCGTTTTTCTTTAGCATTTTAAAAACAACAAATCGTTTTTCATAATAATAAAATAAAATGAATAAAAATGAAAGAAAAGATATACACTTACACTTGCCATAATACTCGCACACAATTTACCATACATACCACAAGGACTTACCATTTTCAACAAGGTTAAGGTATTAGAGAATTGCTGTTATAGAGGAATATTGACTAATGAGAATGAAAATCATAAGACATTTACTTTCGATAAACAAACAATAAATTGCGTAGAGGCAGAGAAATTCTTAAATTATAAATTCAAAAGCCTCAGCTCAAGGTCGACTCCCTTATACTATGTACAGATATGCACTTTTATTGAGACAATATTCGGTTAATTGAGTACAATATTTTAAGTGTTCAGGCATAATAATATACGCAATTAAGCTGCTTATTCAATATCCATTTGACAGCTGATAAACAAAACAATTGGTTGTTTCAGCAACATTGTTTTTATTTTGTTTTGTTGTTTGTTTATCGTTGTTGACATTTGAGTTGTCAAATATCAACTGAAAGTGTTCGGATAATTTTAATATACGCGCTGAACACACTTAAGACAGTGCTGTATTTTATGTTTTACTCAATATTAAACATTGTGCTCAATAATGACGTTTATTGCGATTTACGCAATAAAGGTGCATATCTGAACACCATATTATTCTGTTTACTTTTGTAAATCTGAAGTTCCTATAAGAAGCATAAGCCATTAATAAATTCCCCGCACGAATCTCTAAGGAGGCCAAATATTTGCCGAGCTTTTTGAGCCATTTCTGGATATGGATGCAACTTTAATGATTGCGGTGACGATGTCACTTCAGATGGTAGGGGATGTAGAGAGGAAAACAGAGCCAGTGCTCCTTAGTCAATTTAATGATGATGCTTTGGATAGATAATAGAATGATTGGGCCACTTAAACAAAAAAGATGGACCTACAGACTTATGGACTGAAAGGAAACACGTGAACACGCGCAGGTGAATTTCTACCTGACACTGCAAAGAATAACAGAGAGAGCAATATCAGTAGAATTGAAAATCAACACTCGCTAAATAATACAAATCTGACCTACAGAGACGTTGGAGGATTTAAGCTCGCTGCTCATGATTGTGGACACTAGAGCAATAGAGACGATGGTCAGAATAATGGAAGACAACTCTAATACAAGATTCATCATTAAATGCGTGACTAACAGTTCACTGCTCTCCTCTTAAATTTTGATAAATGCTTCACAACCTTCAATGGTACATGAATGCATCACAATTCAACTCGAACAGAACATACAAAAATCCTGGACAGAGCAATACCATCAGACAAAACTCAACTCTTATGAGGTTGGCTCAAAAATTGTATGGTTAGAGGAAATAGAATTATCCACTGCTACATGATACGACCTACGTCAAGTAGCAATTTATTGCAAGCAGCCGGGATGAAGACAACATATTTTATGAAGCGGGAAAGCATATACTTAGCGAAAGAAAAGATAACCAGAAAGAGAGGCCGAGACTATTCTCTAAATAAATGGGTTCTGTTGGTTAATTACTAGCCTAGCTTACTAATAAATCTTTTGACAGGGCACAGTGGGTTTGAGAAACACTTATTAAGAATAAGGATCTCTTCAACTCTGTATTTAAATTCGGTGATTATGGGAATGAATTGTGGGAACTTATACTTGGAACCTGTGAGGCACTAATGCAACTCAAAAGAAAGAGTCTTGCTTATCAGACGCTGGGTAGAGAATCCTAAAATAGTTCAGGGCCAAGTCTATTGCCCAAATACAAGCATTATTGGGATACTATATATGGATTCGATATGGACACATAATAGATGGTATTATTTCGCCTTTACACGCTACAAATAATTATACACACATATATACATACGTAATTGACCATTGCAACCCTTCAGTCAGGATTACGGCCTAGCTTCTCACACCACTCCAGTTGTATGTGTTAATTTTATACATGAGTGGCGGGGCCTACAGTTTAAAGTCGACTCTGAACGACAGATTTTTGAGAAACTTTTCATGGCAATTTTATTTACTCTCAGAGTTTTTGCCAGAAATAGGCTGAGAGGAAGTCGCCGAAGAAGTAGCGTCCAATGCATCCAAAACAAAACCACTGTTTGCTGTGGATTTTGAGTTGCCGTCTTCATCGGTCCATATTTCTTTGTGCACCAGTTTGACCATTCAATCACTGTCAACGGCGTATACTTAAATCTATGATTACCAACTTCATTTGGCCTGCATGTGGTTACAACGGGACGGTGTTATGTTGCAAACAGCTTATGCCACATTGGGTATTATGCACGAGTAATTTCAACACATTGTCCTCTAATGTGACTTGGCCTCGTTAGACTTTTTCTTGTGGGGTTTTCTGAGGTCACAGGTATCTGTCAATAAACTATAAACCACAGCGGTTCTCAAAACCAACATAACGGACAGTCAAGCAACATTGGACATTTGCATTGCACTTCACTCACGGCGTGTTTCCCAAAATTCCTTTTACCCCTTAACTTCATGCTTTTGATTGATTTGTTCTGCAAGTTTTGATCGACATTGTATTTCTAAAATCTCCTTATGATAAGATCAATAAACTCTATTATTTCTCTTCAGTATTAGGCACAAATATTGTGGAATTGATTACATAATTAAGTCAATTTAAATGAATCCAGTATATTCACTTTCTCTACTGGTAATACAAAACTCATAGAAAAATTAATAATAAAAAATTATTTAATTACAATAACACTTAATTACTAAATTTTATTTAATCTCTAACATAAGTTTTATTGCTTGCATGTGTGTATGTAAGTGCATTTCCAAAACCAAATATGAAATTTTATTTTTGAGGTGACTTATGAAAACGATTTGACAAATTCTCACTTTAGTTTTAGTTGCTTTGGTTTTAAAAATTTAATTTTAATTGCTAATTGCAATCGAATATTATTCATTGAAATATATTCGAAATATTATACTAACAAACAACCACAATCCAATCCAAACCCAATCCACAAAATAATATTAAATATCTGCCCAGGTATTATTTATACACCAAAAACGAGCCAACAACTAGAATGCTCTTAGCTAGTACTTTAGCGCAAATAAACAATGTTTGTATGTACACAAGTGTATGTCTATGTATAGCATATAATATAATGGATATGTATTAATAGGTTTGCAATTCTTTTTTTCGAATGTCAATACTCTTTTTGAGGTCGTATGAATAATTATGAGCATGTACACGTGTCTGTCTACAAAGAGACGTCAATATTATGGCAGGAATAATATTCTGGTAGAATAAACTTGAACTAAATGGTATACAGTGAAGTACAAAAGTGGTTCTTAGCAATTGGTATTGATTTTCCAAATCCTATCTACACTCGTATTTGCGTTTAGTACCGAGAGATGCATTTCGAAAACTTTGGCAACAGATATTTGGATCCTGCCTAGAGTTTATGAAGGAATAGATTAGCAACTAAATGTGTGTTAAAAGAGGATTCCGTGTCAGCTCTTTTAAGGAGTGTAAAGTCTAGACAAATAATGCCTACGAGATGGAAAAAGGTAACTGAGAATATATAAAACCGGCTTATGAGCTTTTCCGCAGTGCCTAATATACTGAGACACCGAAGTTGCAAAGCAAAAGTCAGGTCCATGACCTAGCTTCTCACACCATGCATTTTGTGTGCGTTACATTTATCCAGGAGTGGCAGAACTTACAGTATAAAGTCAACTCCGAACAACAGATTTTTGAGAAACTTTTCATGGTAATTTTACTTACACCTAGAAATGGAATTGCTGAAAGGAAGTCGCCCATGGAATATGTTTTCATACTTCGTTTTTTCGTCAATATAACAGGAGGATAGAATCTTCAGTTAGATTTCTTAGTGCAAACATTTATTGATGATATTATCTGCGGAATATAACAACGTTCAAATGTCCGCCATGGCTGCTGTGGTTGGAGAGCAATGCAAATGTCCAATGTTACTTGACTATGTCGCATAACTCAGTTTGTTATGTTGGTTTTGAGGACCGCTGTGGTTTATAGTTGAAGTCGTCGTAGTACAGTAGTTAGTGTGTTGGCTTATTAGACGTAAAGCCCGGGTTCGTATCCCAGGTCAGACATCAAAACGGAATATGAAAAAAAAAATTTCTTCGTCGACTTCCTCTCAGCAAATTTTTGGCAAAAACTCTGAGAGTAAATAAACCTGCCATTTAAAAGTTTCACAAAAATCTGTCGTTCGGAGTCGATGTTAAACTGTAGGTCCCGCCACTCATGTATAAAATTAACGCACGCAACATGAGTGGTGTGAGAAGCTGGGCCGTAATCTTGACTAAAGGGTTGTAATGGCCAATTACGTATGCATGTATGTGGCTTATAGTTTATTGATAGATACCTGTGGCGTCAAAAAATGTCCTGTCCAATGTTACATAAGCTGCTTGTCACATAACACCGTCCCAATGTAACCACATGCCGGCCAAATGAAGTGGGTAATCATAGATTTAAGTGTTCGCCGTTGACAGTGATTGAATGGAATATGGACCAATGAAGATGCCAACTCAAAACCCATACCAACAGTGGTTTTATTTTGAATGCATTGGATGCTATTTCTTCGGCGACTTTCTCTCAGAAGTCTTCTGGCTAAAACTCTTAGATTAAACAGGATTGTCATAGAAGTTTCTCAAAAAAACTGTCGTACGGAGTCGACTTGTATAAATCTAATACACTCAACATCGGTGATGCAAGAAACTAGATCGTGATCGTCGTACGTTGGACGCTCTTGGATCTCATGTGGATTGGTATTGTCCAGAATCGGACAACTTCGCTTGAACCGTTACGAAGAAACAGCTTAGAAGAGCAAAATTTAAAAAAAATCGGCACTAGAGGCGATAACTTAGGATTTACCCAGGCGCATTAAATCAATTATATTTACATGTATTTGAACTCAAGAGTGTATAATCTCCTGTTATTGTGTACTTATTGCAATGATAATTCGAAAACAAAGCCAAAAAGAATTTTTGGATCCTTTGGCATCATTAAACCAATTTGACTTCAGTGAACCGTCTTAAAGCCCTACAGCCTAGACGGTATGGCAATAAAAACTAATTTTTTTTAAATAGATTTAAAGTTCTAATGAATATCAGGAGATGAATATCGGTCAGGTCATAAAGAACACAAATTGTTTCTAAAACCCTTTCCTTATGGCTTTACAAAGTTGGTGAGCCCCATAGCAAGTGTTTGTCTTCTAAGACAATTATCTGTAGTTACCAAAATTAAATTGATCTGGTAGCTTCAATCAATACAATGCTACATATAATCTGTATAAAAAATTCCAAAAACTATTGCTCCTACGTTGTCAAACATTCTGTAATATCCTAAGCCCCTAGTTATTGTTGGGGACTTGAACGATGTATTTACTATCAAAAGTGTGGCCACTACTGGTCCAAATTCCAGTAATATTCGTCTGTAAACTTAGATCGTTTGTTATTATGCAGCCAGTGTAATATCAACAGAAGTTCATTGCCAAAAATTCACCTACATCATGCAGCTGTAATTATAACAACAAACAGTTTTCTTCTTCACTGTGCAAAACTAATATTTTAGTACTTCTTGAGAATATATAAGGAACGTAAGGGATCCACACTGTATTTATTTAACATTTTCTATTCAAATGCCAAATTGATATACAAACAAAATAAATGCACAAAAAAGGTTGCCTGCCTGTGGTTTTCCTTATAATTTATTTCCATTCGTTCATTTCTTAAGAGTATTCATGTTCAAGCAAATGTTGATGTTTTTTAAGAATTCATTAGTCAGTCACAAGACAGCACAGGTGTCAAATTAATATGATTCAATATACACCGACAAAACAAGAACAGACGGAAAGACAGACAGACGTCCATTTACATTTACTTGTGTACCTTCAAACAATCTCTGCTCATACCAAAGAATATCAGGCAACCATTTCTTCGAAATGTTCGAAATAGAAGAAGTGATATAAATACATTGTCGATGAAAACATTTACAAGGTTACATGGCTTGGAAGACATGTGAAATTAATGACACGATTTTTGAACCGGTTGTGCCATTGAACTTTTGTTTATTTTCTGTGTTGGGGTATGGCTTTTTAAATTTGATATTTTATAATTGGATACTAGATTAATGAAAATCAAATTGAGGGGTTTTGTAGACTGTCAATTGAATTTTGGTTGGATGATAAATTAAGTGTCTGTAGAACTATATTTGTTTATACATAATTGGTCATGACGACCCTTTAGTTAGGATTACGACCTAGCTTCTCACACCACTGGTGCTGTGTGTGTTAATTTTATACATGAGTGGCGGGACCTACAGTTTAAAATCGATGCCGTACAACAGATTTTTGAGAAACTTTTCATGGCAATTTTATTTACTCCCAGAGTTTTTCCTGAAATCTGCTGAAAGGAAGTCGCCGAAGAACTATTTTTTCATATTTCGTTTTGATGTCTGACCTAGGGTTTGAACAGAGGCCTCAAGTGCAATAAACCAACACACTACATACTAGACCACGGCGACTACATGGCGATCCTTCCAGGATTATTTATACAAATAAAAAATATGTTTTGTTAACTTATAGTTGCTGTAGTCTAGTAGATAGTGTATTGGCTTATTAGACGTGAAGCCAAGGTTCAAATCCCATGTCCAACATCTCCATCATAACGAAATAAGAACAAATATTTCTCGGGCAGGATCCTTTTAGCAGATTTCTGGCAAAAACTCAAAATTGTCATGAAAAGTTTCACAAAAACCTGTCGTTCAGAATTGACTTCAAACTGTCGGTCTCAGTCATTCATGTTTAAAATTAATACATACAACAATGGTGGTGTGAGAAGCTAAGTTGTAATCCTGGCTGAAGGGTTTTAGCGATGAATTTTTTATGTATGTATGTAGAGATTAAATGGCCGGATTACTGTTGTTAAATATGCACATAAAACCGCACATTATACTCTGCTAGACTAGTACTATTTCGACCTGTATAATTCTCTAGCCATCTAGTAGAGCAAAGGACAATCTAAGATTCAATCGTTCTGTAACAATTCCAAATAAGACCTCATGAAACGATTTTGAACCGTGTGTGAATACTTGGGGAGTGGTAAACCACTATCACAATAGTACAGACTAACCTCGACATGGACATTGGAAGAATGTACGCATTCCATAGAATCTCCAAAATGCTTTGGTCGTAGATTGAATTATTCCTGTTTCTAATGCATCTTGCTTTTAATAGTTTTGATTTGAAACTTATGTACGACAGAGTGAAATTACTATTGAGGCATCTGGATTAAATCCTTCCATACAATTGGCAGATCTCATATCATTTGATATGATATGGACATAAGCGATGCAGTCTCTTTGATTATACAAGGTCGCCCTAATGTCTCCTTTTGATCGGTTATTGTTACGTACATATCACTTTTCTGCCGATGAAGTCAAGAAGGTATTTTAGATCTCTTCATACTATACTCACACCCGTCTTGCATAACTTGCATACATACATAAATGGTCATTACAACCCTTCAGTGAGGATTATGATCTAGCTTCTTACATCACTTATACTGTGTGTGTTTATTTTATACAAGAATGGTGGGACCTACAACAGAACAACAGATTTTTGAGAAGATTTTCATGAGTTTTTGCCAGCAATCTGCTGAGAGGAAGTCGTCGAAGGAATATTTTTTTATATCTTCGTTTTTGATATCTGACCTGGGGTTTGAACCCTGATCTTACGTTTAATAAGCCAACACAGAACCTACTAGACTACGGCGAATACACGCTAACGGTCCTATAGAATTCTAAAATTAAATATCTCCCTTATAAATTAGTTTGGCCGAAAATTTATCACTCTAGGCCATCTAAATCTCGGGCAGTATAGTAAAATAGACTTTGGATTTTCATCCGAACAGTTTGGGAATAAGGGGAAGCTATCATGTCCAAATTTAAGCAGGTATTGTCTGAAACAGCCTTGACCAGGAAAAAACTGAATCACGTATAAGTTCAACTCGGAGTATTCGTTCTCCAAGTAAGGGGTTATATAAGGAATGAGGAGAAATGTATACAATCCCTTTAAACCGTCCTTCCATCATGTTTGCTTTTATAGCCCCTGTTTGTCATGGATTCTCGAAGCCGTGAAAACATATCCACCCCATCTCGTACACCCATATGTCTTTCGTTATTGATTTTCCCAATCCCAATGCCCATTGATCAGATATTGTTCTGAATCCACTTATCAATATAATCACGCTTGTACGAAACACCATGGTTAGAGTCTTCCTTGTCGTCTCTACGAAGAGTATTCTGACAATACGCATAAAACATTATCGATAATATGACCATATTATACATACATACATACATAATTGGTCATTACAAAACTTCAGTACGGATTACGACATAACTTCTCACACCACATATGTTGTGTGTTATTTATTTTATTTATTAATTACAATACAATCACAAATTATATTCGAATTATATACGAGGGAAGTAACTTGTCCATATGCTCGGTGTAGTGTCACAGACTAGAGTCTCTGGTGGGAATCGAACCCACGAGCCTCACGGTGTCATGAGTCATGTCATGTCCCTACACAGTGTCATGATTATAAATCATGTAGTAAAATAGTATATCGAGACAGTGTAAATAAATATTTTAAAACGAATTGATGAAATCTTATGACATTTTATTTCGACCTTTTGCTATATAAAATTAACAGTCTATCTATGTCTCTCGCTTGCTCTCTCTTTTTCTCATAAGCTTTCTGGTATAACATCCATGCAGCAATAAATTCTTGACCAACAACAAAAGGATTATTTTTGCATTTTCACTTTTGTCTGTATAAACCAAAAGTTGATGATGTGTTGGTGATGATCCTGCTCAGGATAATGGTGTTGATAGCATTGACGTTACACTCACTGAATATGGTCTTGATGTTATTAGACTTCTTTGTCTCTCTCTCTCTCTCTCTCTCTTTACCTATAATGTTATTGTGTTATAGGTATAAGTTTAAGTGTATATTTGTTTGTGTGTGTGTGTTTTTTTAACGATAACAATTTATTTGTCTCCAGAGATGCATAACATCAATCTGAATTATGTGTGAGTGGCAAAGTATACTTTGTTCATCACCATTTCAACTTCATATGGCTAAGGACGAATCTATTTGCTACAAATGGACTGTAAATAAAAATTTATTGTATTTCGTTTGCCTTATTCATAGCTTTTGTAGTGTAGAGAGATGTTGATATTGTTAAAAACATATAAAAAATATATAAAATCAACACTTCTTTTATATGCATTCAATGAAATCATATGCAAACATATCTGAATAAACGAATTCATGCACTTTTAAATTCATTGCAATTCACAGAGAATTTAATTTCATGCAAAATAATTGTATTCTTGTGTACAGCACAAGAGATCAATAACAAGTTATAATTGCAACAACAATAAAAAGAAAAAAAGATTATTTTAACATTTATTTTGATTTTGCAAAAAGAGAAAGAGAAAGAGAGAGAGAGAATAACTTATAAATTGCATTTGTATTCAAACTTACGCATTTACTTATGGCATACGATACTAATGCTGCATACGTATACGAAATGTGTAAATACTGGTAAGCATACTACATGGCAATACTATGCCATACATCAACAATTCCATTCGGATACTTGGCACAATAAATTACATACGGAATGCTACAAAAAAGTAACAACCCGCAGCCAGTATACGGCAGCATCAGTAAGTGTGAAATGAAGACAACACCAGATACAAACGATTGTGAGAGAAACTATTTTATTGCTCGAATACAATAATAATGACAAGGAAAATAAAAATAAAACCGATAATCAATATAAATTGCATGTGAATAAATTTTATTTCTTTCTATTCATTTAAAATACGGACTTACAGTGAGAAAATGGGCCAGCCAGCCATTGAGTGTCATAAATTGAGAAAAGTTGTGTACAAAAGAGAGTACCAGTATAAGTAAGAATCTACTGCCAAAGCTATGCAGTCAGTGGTGTTTATTTAACGTGAGAGTATTTATTACTCTATGTGGCTTCCGCAGATGCTTTTAATATTTGTGATTTCAATGAAATCACACGACACATGTTTGATATCCTAACCTAACGAAATTACTACTTTACATATAAGAAAATATGAAACCTATAAAGGTTATATGGCTAGTTTGATGAAATATGCTTAGGTTCTAAACTTTTACTCCTCGTGACCGATTGATTTTAACCCTATACTATATGAGTACTATTTCAAAGAGCGAATAGAATTGACCGGGACTGAGGCCATATACTTCTTCAAATTCTTTAGAAATTTACAACAATGTTTAGAAATTGAATGATTGAGTTGATTGCGTACTTTGAGAACACATACTATCCTAGACTCCTTTTCAGGTAGACATTACAACAAGCTTCATGGCCACCATATACCAACTCATAAGTTGATTATTATCCGATAAAATATTGCTCGGGTCGAACTGCTAATTGCTAAAAACGCCAAAACTTTTTCATGAATGTTGTCAAATGACAGGGTTTTCAAAGGGGATATACGCGGTAATTGCGAAAGAGTTGGGAAGAACAGGCAATAATCTGTTCTGCGCCTAAGGACAGACACCATCCTAGCAACCTCATAGCGGTTGTAATGGGGCGCTATTCTCTGGATGCACACTTCTAGACGACTGGAAGAACTATAGGCCACAGCACATCTACTTTCCTGATTGGCATTTAATAAGGAGTTGCTATGGTATGGCGAAATATTTAATATCAGCGTTACGACGAGAACTTATAGGACCCTAGTGAAGGGTGTGAAGCGTTTAAAAGACACGTACTTTTTCACCTTAATACTTACACGGCTAAATTCCGGCACTTTTCATGCCTATTGGCGATGTTGGCAGCCACAACACCAGGATCGGACGTTATTGCCTAATAAGCTGTACATCTTAAATAACTCTTATTACCGAAACCATGCGGCCCTATGATCCCTAGAGGAGTAAAAGTAACAGTGTTTGAACAACAGGCGATGGACGGCAATTTTTCGAACAAAATTTTCTCGGTGGGTATGTTAATAAATAAAATTGTCGTATTTGGGGTTCTGAGAATCGTCAAGTAATTGAAGAGAGGCCATTACATCCAGCAAAAGTCACTGTTTGGTACGCTCTTTGGTCCGAAGGTGTGATTGGACCTTACTTCTTCGAAAACGACGATGGAACGACTGTCACCGTCAATTCGGAGCGTTATGGTCATATGATAACCGACTTTTTTTTGCCTGCTATTGAAGAATACGACTTGGAGAATATGTGGTTTCAACAAGACGGTGCCACATGCCACACAACACGAGCGAATATGGCTCTATTGAAAGAGACATTTCCTGGCCGCGTAATTTCTCGTCGTGGCGATATCAACTGGCCACCAAGATCATGCAATTTGACACCATTAGACTTTTTTGTGGGGCTACGCGAAAGAGCGTGTTTATACAGATAAACCTTTAACTCTTGAGCACTTAAAAACCAACATTCCTCAAGTTATGTCTGAGATACCGCCCAATATGTGCCAAAAAATGGTCGAAAATTACGTCAAAAGAATCAATGCTTGCAGCACTTCGCGTGGAGGTCATTTAAATGATGTAGTGTTTCACACATAATGTCAACGTTCAAACTTTACAATAAAAAAGAAATATTATGAAAAAAATATTTTATTTGTGTTTTATTTACGTTAACTTTTGAAACCACGAAATGGATAACCCGATATGTAGGTTATGTCCATTGAGTTCAACTGCTCCTACTATGCATATTTTGGTTATGAACGCATACAATTGATTTGTTGTTCGTTGTCTGAAAAGCCTTTTGTTTTTAATACAATCGGTATGACACGAAAATAAGTTTCTTTTACACGAAAGTGAGTATTTCCTGTGGATTCTTGGATTCTGTCTTGGCCATTATCAGTTGTTATTTCTTTATTTAAAACATTTTCTTTATTTGTGTTTTTACTTTTTTTTGCATCCTGGCAACTTCTAGAACCGTACTGTTGATTTGTTATTGTAATTTTTGCTCCCTCATTTTTTTTTTATTTTTTTTAGTTATTTCCTAATGATTAGGGAATAACCATAGCATAACATATATACATAATTGGTCGTTACAACCCTTCAGTCAGGATTACGATCTAGTTTCTCACACCGCTAATGTTGTGTGTTTTAATTTATACATAAGTGGTGAGAATTGCAGTTTAAAGTCAATTCCGAAAGACAGATTTTTGACAAACTTTTTCATGGCAATTTTATTTACTCTTAGAGTTTTTGCCAGAAATCTGTTGAGGGGAAGTCGCCGGAGAAATACTTTTTAAATTTTGTTTCGATGTCTGGCCTGGGGCTTGAAGCCTGGCTTTACGTATAATAAGCCAACACACCACCTACTAGACTACGGCGAATAGAGAATAACCAGTTAATGTTTATTGTGTATTCGTATAACTTAACTCTGTAACGAGACTAAGGAAGACATCCAGCTTTTTGGTAGCACCACTCTAGTTAAGGGCGGCCTTAATTATGTATAATTTTTTTGATTTGTTTTGTTGTTTTTGTTTTCTTGCGAAAAATATTTGTCACTTATAATTATTGTCAGTCGCGACTGTTCTCTTTCTCTATATATTTCTAGATGCAATGCAACACTTATTATTGTTATTATTGTTGTTGTAATTTAATGCTCCAGTTACTTAAGACGACTGTCACAGATCCACTTGTTTATTTCCTACTTGCCATAAATTTGTGCATAAAAATGTAAATAAAAATGGGAATAAATAGAAAAAAAGCGAAGAAAAGAAAAGAAAAAACGTTTGAGTATAAAACGGATACATTAAGGCCAATAAAAAAGCAGTGAGCGGGAGTAAATGTTGGACTTAAAAACATTTCTATGAATACAATGACAGTTGAAAACGTTTTAACAGATTTAGAACAACAATAGGAGCAGAAAAACTAATGAAAAAAATAACGTGGAAATGGAAACAACAGCGGCTTTTATTTAATTCTTTTGTTTTTGTTGTTGTTGTCTGTGTAAAATGCATAATTATGTAATTGTCACTTGCGATTTGTTATCTGCAATATTGTATGTAAACAGCACAGCATTGTAGCAGTGAAACTGAAAATAAGTTAAACAGAGGCATTCAGTTCCAACCTAATTTGTCCTGGAATTGTAAAATCATAATGTTTTTATTTTTTTAAATACAACATTTAAATAAAAATATTTTTTGTTAATATTTTTTACAATCACTGTTGGATATTGTATGTGTATTGTGTTAAACGTCAACAATAACAATAACTACAATATGGCATAACAATTGTTAACAGTCGTTAATATAATCATGTTGTGCTGGTTGATGTTTAAAAAAAGAAAGATCTCATCAAGTTGGAATGCATATTTTCAACTCATTCTCTTCTGTAAATGAATGCGTGTTTTTTCTTTTGTTTGTGGTTGATTAAAGCGAAACATTATTATCATCACCATCATATAAATTGTTTTTATTCACTTACTCTGCTTCCTGCTCTTATGCCACTTACGCTGAACAATAATTTGAACCGCAAAAAAAAACGTGATAAATTATACACTCTTGGTTTGTCTTCAAAAAGAAAAGTGTTGACAGCAAACACACACTCTCTCTCTCTCCAGCAAAGTATTTAAAAATTAAAACCAATGCAAGTGTGCCCCAGTAGAGATGTCTAGTGCGATAATCTATATGCATAATATAGTTCAAGCGGTCAAGCTTAAAGTACGGTTAATGACTGTTTTAAATGTGATGCTTACGATCCGTCGGCGTAGACTAGTAGATAGTGTGTTGGCTTATTAGACGTAAAGCCCGGGTTCGTATCCCATGTGAGACATCAAAACAAAATACAAAAAGTATTTCTACGGCGATTTCCTCTCAGCAGATTTCTGGCAAAAACTCTGAGAGTAAATAAAAACTGCCATAAAAAAGTTTCTCAAAAATCTGTTATTCGGAGTCGACGTTAAACTGTAGGTCCCGCAACTCACATTTCAAATTAATGCACACAACATGACTGGTGTGAGGTTAGGCCGTAATCCTGGCTGAAGGGTTGTAATGGCGAATTATGTATTTACTTCTATTAAAATGCATTCACCAGTGTTACTATGCAATATCAATGTCATATCTTGCATTCCTTCTATAGAAAAAGGGAAAATGCATACTTTACGTAGTCGAAACCGTAACTAGAAAAACGCTGGCGAAATTATTTACTTGTTTTCATTATGAATATTTTGACGTTAAAAATTAACCTCAACTTGGTCTATTATTAACAGAAAGCCTCTATGAAATCGTGAAAAAAGTTGGAAAAGACCAACAAGCTCATAAGCAGCATGGCCGCTCGTAAGGGACTATGCAATCATCTCCAAACATTTGTCAATCATTTGAACAAAGGTGTTCTTATAAAAAATTCCGATGTTCGATTGCCATATGCATTCACAGTGAATAATTTATTGACCCAAATTTCCATTTGAAATTAACGTGTTGACGTGAGGCCACGGTTCAAACCAAACAAGACGAAAATTGAAAAATTATTTCTTCAACGACTGCCTCACAGTAGATTTCTGGCAATAACTCTGAGAGTAAATAAAATTACCATGAAAAATTTCTAAAAAATTTGTCACTCGATGTCGACTTTAACGGGTAAGTCCCGCCACTCTACTATAACATGAACACACACACCATAAGTGGTATGACAAGCTCGGTCGTAATACTGACTGAAGGGTTGTACCGCCCAATTATGTATATTATGCAGTTAACGAAACGAAATCGATTTATTTGTGATGCGAAAGAGAAGTGAATCGCACCCCAAAATAATGTAAAATAAATAAATGAACAAAACAAAATTAAATTTCGCAAACCGTGACCAAAACCCGGATTAACAGTGAGAAAGTTAAATCTGTTTGTGTAGCGGCATGAGGAAGGAATTTGGTTTTTATAAGCTTCTACAACCCAGTCAAACGATTTCTTATTATGACTGTCGAAGGTGGTATATTCCACGTGAAGTCTCCGTAGTCTAGTAGGTAGTGTATTGGCTTATTAGAACCGTGGTTCAGACTCAAGGTTAGACATCTCGAATAAAACAAAATATTGGGAAATATTTCTTCGGCGACTTCATCTCAGCTGGTTTCTGGCAAAAACTGAAGGGGGCCATAGGATGAGATCAGGTTCATCTGTCGTAGACTAGGCATATTTTAAGCTTTCATTTAAAATGGTTACTTTACAATACATACGGACGTTGTTATCGTGTATCCATTCAAGAAAGAAAAAACCCGAGATGATGCAGTGAAAAAGGTGTAACTAACAGTAAATGATTTTACTTGCTATCTCTATATTCACCTCTCCTGCAGCTCTTCCCATTGTTAGACAATTTTTGTGTTGTGCTTGCTGATGTTTTTGTTGAAATACTGTCACTCAATTCTATTCGGTGTTTGAAGTATTTCACTTGCAACAAGCGCCCATTATATGCGCACACATACAAAAATATTTTTAGCAACAATATAAACATTGTATTTCTGTCGTTCTCTCTCTCTCTCTCCTATCGTTTCCATATTTGTTATTTTCTCTTGGTCGTTTATTTTTTTCTCTTGTTGCAATTTGATAACATTTGTTTTTGTTTTACTATCCTCGTTAATAATTCCAGATTACAGAAAGAAGCAGAGAGAAATATACATACATACATAGAGTGAGAGAGAGAAAGAGCGTATAGAATGAAACTAACTTGTAATACAATAGTTGTGTTAGTTTTTTTTTCAGTTTTATAAACCTCAGCTGGTGTTTCCAACAATAGACATCAAAATACTCATCACGTTGATAATCTTCATTGCATTCAGAGTCATTATTCTCTGCATCGTCATCGTCATCGTCATCATTTTAATCATCATCATCAGCTGTTCGTTTATGTGATCATCATATGGCATGTTATCCTAGTATGTATAGACTAATGCTTTGCATATATGTATGTGTCTATATGTATGCATGCTTTCGTTTATTTTGTTTTTTCTAGTTGCTCTACTCGGGTTCGTATATTTTTTTTTCGTTTTGTTTTTGTGTAAAAGGAATTTTACCCGTTCTGTTGTGTTGTGTTGTTCACTTCCTTCATATTTATGTCGTTTATGTTTTCATATCAAATGACATGACATTAGTTTTACTTGCAATGACGATGAATACTATTTCCACCATTACTTCTTTCTATATGTGAGTGTGTGCATGTATATGTAAACGTTCTATATGTTAGAAATACTACTGCAGTTGGGTACTGTTGTTTGCTGTATGTACACTCCAAAAAAATATCGTGTTCCCTAGTGTTCCTTAATTGTGTTGACAAATTTTGATACAAAGACTTGGTTGTTAGCTTATCATCATCTGGAACAAAACGAAATATGAAAGAAATATGTTTCCGGTGGCTTTCTATCAGCAGTCTTCTAGCAAAAACTTAGAGAAAAATAAAATTGCCATAAAAAGTTTCTCACATCATACATACATAATTGGCCACTACAACCCTTCTGTCAGGATTAGGGCCTAGCTTCTCACACCACTTATGTTGTGTGTGTTAATTTTATACATGAGTGGCGGGATTTACAGTTTAAAGTCGATTTCGAACAGCAGATTTTTGAGAAACTTTTCATGGCAATTTTATTTACTCTCAGGGGTTTTACCAGAAATCTGCTGAGAAGAAGTCGTCGAGGAAATATTTCTTCATATTTCGTTTTGATGTCTGACCTGGGGTTTGAACTGTGGCCTTGCGACTAATAAGCCAACACACTACCTTCTAGACTCCTCATCTCACATCAGTCGCCATTAAAATGTAGGTCCCGCCACTCGTGTAAAAAATTTACAGAAACAACATGGGTGGTGTGAGAAGCTAGGTTCTGATCCTGACGAAGGGTTGTAAGGACCAATTAAGTAAGTGAGCAGTTTGATATAACCCACAGTTGTTTTTGATTATTCGAGCCACATAAATACCTAAATATAAGTTTGTATACATACATACATACATACATTATTGGCTATTAAAATCCCTCAGTTAGCAATCATTTCGGTCTAGCCTCTCACACCGCCCATGTTGTGTGTATAAATTTAATTTACGAGTGGTGGTATCGACGGTGTCTGCGTCAAATACTAACGGAGAATTAGAAAAACTATTTACATAATTTAAAGGTTTAACCAAAAGTTTTTTCTGACTGTATTACTAAGTTAAACTATTACACATGACAGTATTTTTACGATACAGACTGCAGTGCAGTTTGTTTTTATTCGGAATTTCAGATTATTTCAACTTAAAGCTAAAATTGTTACAGTATGTTTTCTAATACATATGTAAACATCAATACATACATATATACGAGGGGAATCTAAACATTAGTCGAAATAGCAACGAATTCGCTGCAAATTTTGTAAAATTTTAACTCGAAGTTCTATTCTAATACCATACTCTGTAACTGTGATAAATAGCCATTCACTGCTAGTGGCACTGAAGCTCTCTCCTCCTCCTTGCCTCATCATCATGCGAAAAACCCCACACGGATAATGCGAGAAGCTAGACCGTAATACTGGCTAAAGGGCTGTAATTACTAATAAAGTAAATTCAGAATTCCACCAAACTAGGGAAGAAGTTGGTCAGCACAAGGGCTGGACATTAAAAGCACGACTAACCCACACTGCAAAATCAACCTGAAAGTTTAATAAACGAATATATGCTTGACATTAATGGATGATAACTCCGAAGAAGTTGGTCAGCGCAATGGCTGCAGATTAAAAGCACGATTACTCTATACTGGAAAACCAGCCCGAAAATTTAATAAACGACATCAATCCTTGACATTACACATTGACATTGTAGTCGCGCGTAGTCTAATAGGTTGTGTGCCAACTTATTAGACGTAAGGCCACGGTTCAAATCCCAGATCAGCCATCAAAACGAAAATATGAAAAAAATATTTCTTCGGCGACTGCCTTTCAGCAGATTTCTGGCAAAAACTCTGAGAGTAAATAATATTGCCATATAGAGAGTTTCTCAAAAATCTGTCGTTCGGAGTCGACTTTAAACTGTAGAACCCGCCACTTATGTATACAATTAACGCAGACAACATAAGTGGTGTGAGAAGCTAGTTCATAATCCCGACTGAAGGGTTGGAATGACCAATTCTGTATGTTATGTATGTAATCCTTGACATCACCTTGAACTGTTAAGCTTGCAAGGAATGGAACACCAAATCTACACCATGCAAGAGATGTGCATCGATAAAGAAAGTGGATAAGTGGAAAGTGGAAGTCGCCGTAGTCTAGTAGGTAGTGTGTTGGCCTATTAAACGTAAAGCCAGGGTTCGAGCCCCAGGCCAGACATCAATACAAAATACAAAAAGTATTTCTTCGGCGACTTCCTCTCAGCAGATTTCTGGCAAAAAACTCTGAGAGTAAATAAAATTGCCATGAAAAATTTCTCAAAAACCTGTCGTTCGGAGTCGACTTTAAACTGTAGGTCCCGCCACCGATGTAAAAAATTAACACACACAACATAAGTGGTGTGAGAAACTAGGTCGTAATCCTGACTGAAGCGTTGTAATGACCAATTATGTATGTATGTGTGTAAGAAAGTGGATAACAGTTTCAACCTCCACGGCAAAATGACATTTCGATCAAGGTCGAGTTTGTGTTTGGTGTGCCTTATATCCATGGTGGGCCCAGTGCGTCTGGCAGTGGAGCAAGATTCCTTATTGAAGCAGGATAGGTTGGCGTCCCGAAAGAATTTTCACTTAGTAGCCAAATTAAACGAGGTAAGTGGCATACCTTAATCGATTGACGAGGGTTCCGGAAGGATTGTACCAGCTCTGGTATCTGAAATGTAACTGTGGAACCCAAGAACCCAGGCAAGTGAGACACTGAACTCCCAGAGACAGCGGCGACACCCCCTAGAGTTAATCATAACGTTCAATGGAGATCTTAAAGCAGCCTGACTATCAGAGAAGATTAAGATGTGGGTGAAAGGAGCACCGTTGATGAGGGTGAATTGAGCGGCACAGTAAGAGCCCTAACCTCCGCAGAGTAGACGCCGCTGCTAACCCCTTTATAGAATGATCATGGACCCAGTTCACCATGCTCGGAATCAGAAAATGAAAACTTCTGTCAGAAGAATATTTAGGGGTTTCGAGAGGAGAAAGGTTTAATTCTCTGGCTACGATGATGATGGTCCAAAGGTAGCTTGGGAAACCTAACCTAATTGTCATATTGTATACAATAAATCCACTGACTTTAGTACCACCCTCGTATGTAGTACCACCCTGTATATGTATATTTGTATTTACATATGTTTATAAGAGAGTTACATGCATGTTTTAAATTATTTCCAAAATTGTTTACACATGTGTTTAACAGATAGAAAATACAAAAAAAAATTTATTTTTAAAATAATTTTTGGAAATTCTTACGAAAAAAAATTAAAAAAAATAAAATTAAATATTTATACAATGAATTTTAAAATTGCTAATATTCAATGAAATTCTCTATTTGATATGTAACCTCATTATGTCATATTTTATCAAACATAATAAGGACAAACACAAACACACATAGACACCCACACATTCACAAACATGTTTGTTAGAATGTTAGTAGAGTATTCTTTAAGTACAACATCCCAAAGGCACCAGGGGTAAAAAAAAACTTTATTAATGAAATAGAAAATATCATTATGGTTTATTTATGAGAAACAGAAAACATATCAAAGAGAGAAAATATCATAAGAAAGAGAAAAAAAAACAAATTCTTTTAATCTTTTTTTATACACGTTCCAAGAAATCTCCTGCTATGCTGTTGTATTCACTAGTGGCCAAAATAAACCACAATTTTCACTCAAGAAAATAAGAAGAAAGTTTCTCACCGTCTTTGTGTCATCGTGATATTTCAGTCTTTTTTTCATTTATTTTTATTTTCATTTCAAAAGAAAGTATGTCTTGCAGGAAATCTTTAAGCCAATTGATATAAATGGTTCGTCAATAACAGCAGGAGCCGGTAGCTGTATGCTTGTGTGTGGCTTTTTAGTAAGAGTAAACCAAAAAAAAAAAATAAAGAAAAAAATCATCATAAATTTCCTCAATTTCCCGAAACATTTGTTAAAATATCCGCCTGTTAGTAAATGTTTCAGCTGCTGGTTTCTTTTTCCTCCGCTTTAGCCTTTTAAGATGTCGATGTATTAACAATCATTGACAAGATAATAAATTGCAACGGAATATCTTGGCAGGAAACAAAAGCAAAGTGAAATTGTTACCGTATCTATTGGGGAAGGCAATGAAATCATAGCAAATATTTAAACAATTTTTAGGTCAGATGATGAATTAACAAAAAAAAGTGAAGTGAAATGAAGTGCTGTGGAATTAGTATAGAGTGGGCCATATAAAAGTTTAAATTTAAAAATGCATTAAAACTACAACGGTTTTAAATTTTGCCAAATTCATTCTTTTGTTGTAAAGTACAATTGTTCCGGTTAGAAATGGAATATTATTCCATACATATGGTTACCGCGGCTGGCCTCAGAGTACCTCATTCGATCGTGCACTTTTTCGCTCAATTGTCACTGGTTTGTTGGCGTAAAACTTTTCTTTAACGGCGCCCCTAAGAAAATCGTACAACGGTGTCAAATCGCAGCTTTTTGGCTGCCAATTGTCATCACCATTTCGGCTAATTAAACGGCCATCAAACGTTTTAACGCAATAAATCGATGTGGCATGAGATGTATGGCAAGTTGCACCATCTCGTTGAAACCAAACTTCGTTCACATCAATACCATGAAGAACGTGAACAAAAAATCGGTTATCATGGTAAGATAGGTGTTTTCCATTGACCGTAGTGGTTGCGCCGTCCTTATTTTCAAAATAATATTTGCAACTGATGCCTCCGCTTCACAAACCGCATCAAGCAGGCAGTCGTAGTGGCTACATTGGCTTCTGTAGGACCACGTTTGGTTTTTGTGTCCCAAATACGGCAATTTTGCTTGTTAACGTACCCACCAAGAAGAAAATGAGTTTCATCCGAAAAGATGATTTTTTTTTTTGGTAAAATCGACATCAGCGTACAGTTTCTCGTTGGCCCAATAAATTCTAACGCTGCTCAAAATAAATCGATTCATTATGTTCAGTGGAGATAATATACTGAATTTTGTGATAGAATAGAATGCCATAAGTATTGCCAGATTCCAAATAATCGATGGTTTAAATTTAAATCGATGGATTGCCCAACCGATATTAAAACTTATAAATACATATGTACGTACATGATTTGTCATTACATCATTTGAGCCTGGATTACAACCTAATTAGATGGGATTTGAACCAAAGCCACATGTCTTATAAGCCAATATACTACCTACTAAAATCGTTTGCTATTCGTAGTAAACGAAAAAGTGAAAGTGCTAATGTGCTACAGCTTATTCACGTGTTAATCCTGCTTGTAAAGCAAATAAGTTTGTTCACAATTTTTACCTCATGAAGTGTTGAATGCATTCGCATAAACATTATACACCAGGGTTATTTACACAGCGCTTAGGCATTATTTACTTACTCCATTAATTTGCTGTTACAATCCTTTAGCTAGGATTTCGAAATAGCTTCTCACACTACTTATGTTGTGTGTTAATTTTATACACGAGTGAGCGAGACCTACAATTTATAGTCTACACCGAACGATGGATTTTTTGAAGAAACTTTTTCATGGAAATTTTATTTCCTCTCCGAGTTTTTGCCACAAATCTGCTGAGAGGAAGCTGCATGAAATCTTGAAGAATTCCTGCCTATATCAGACTGTAAGTTTGCTCGTTCTTTTTAGCCAAGACCAGAATCGCTAATCTATTCAATAAGTTGAAGCTAGTAACTCCCAATTGTATTATATTTGCAATCATGTTCGTCTTGTTATCGATATTTTTGTTGAAGGAACTATATTTCCAGTTGATACTGCTTGAAATGAGTGAGAAAGTAGACTGCGAATATTGGTGCCAAATTACTTCTAACAAATATTGTTATTGGGCGAAGAGCAATGAACTAAGTTAGATTGTGAGCTCACACATGTGAATACCAATGTCAGATACGAGGGATATTAACAATTAAATTTATAATTTTATTTTTCTAATCCAATTAAATTATTCCATTATCTGTTCACAATTTAATATGCTTTTCCAGCAATATTCTTTAAAATAAAAAATATTAACGAAAATAAATTCCAATACTTGAGTTGCTTATCCTGAAAAGGGGTTTTTATTTCAAACAAACTGAAATACCCATAAGAAAAATGCCATAAACTTCTATATACTTATGCTGAATTTACAAACTTTATGTACATGTTAAATGTATTTGAGAATATTCGTTAAATTACGTTTAACATACTCTTACGTTTCAAATTCTTATTTATAAGCTAAACAGTAGTAGCAGTAGCAGCAGCAACTAATGACATTTAAGTTATCTGCGCTACAAATATTCGGTTTAACTGTGTAAATACATGGGAAAAAAAACTTTATGTTCTCATATCCATAAATATATATGCATTTATCATGTGTAGTTACTGTGAAATTTTATTTGAAATGTGTATCTTAAGGCAGAGAGTCCCAAACAAAATATATTTCATTGGTGTTAGAATTAATTTTTAAGGCATTCTTTAACAGTTCAAAAATATTTCATTTATTTCATATTAATTATTTCATATTATTATTTCATATTAAAGTTTTGGAACATAGTCCCAAACAAAATTTCACTGGTGTTAGAATTAATTTTTAAGCCCTTCTTTAATATTTAAAAAATATTTCAATTTCCAAGGTTTTTAAAAATCATATTAAAGTTTTGGGACATAGGCAGAGAGTCCCAAACTAAATATATTTAATTTTTGAAATCTATTCTTTAACAATCAAAAATTATTTCAATTTCCAAGCTTTTTAAAAATCATATAAAAGTGTTGAATGAATATATTTGGGAACCTCTGCCTTTAAAAAATCTATTCCAGCAAATATATGTTATACAAACATTACTTACTTTTAAATTTTAATCAAAAGCAAGGAAAAGAATCTGCAAAAAAATCTCCTCCTTAACAAAAATTGTGCGTACAGGTATGCATATGAATCTGGATCCTCTATTCATAAGAAATACGAATGAGAAGATAAAGTTTAAGAAAGTTCTTGTATTGTTGTAACAGCAAAAGTAGAAGTTTAGTTTTTTTTTAATACTTTTCCCTTTAAAATATTCTCAAGGTAAAATTGCAAGACAAAATGAAAGAAGTTATTACTACACAGCAGATCTGTTGTTGAAAAAATTAAAAATAAACGATAATAAGAAGGAATGTTGAACTTCTGAAGAAAAATAAAAGAAAGCAAAACAAAATAAAACTTTTTATGCAAAATTATATGTTAGATTTATTTTTTTATTTTATTTTCCTTTTTTTTATTTAGTCTTTCAGTCAGATATGTTGAGATTTATTAAAAATATTCTTAAAGTTTTAAAAATTAACCCTCATTTGGTAAAACATGTCTTTAAAGCCTTATTGGCATAGCAATTCGGGAGAATTTCATTGCTAACTGACTAATCACGATCATTTTTAGTTGAAAGGCGATATTTTAGAAGAAAAAACAACATATGAAAAATTCCTAGGCTAACACACAGATGGCGCTGCTATTAAATTCATATCTTTATTAGTTAATTCTAAGCTTCAAAAGCAACTGGTGTTAGTTTGAAGAAAGTGGGTGGAAAAAAATAATTTTTGGTAAAAAAAATTCTCATTTTCCAACACGGCACTACGGTAATCGATCATTGAGAACTAAGCCGATATGAGCATCGAACACAATGCACGCAGTTTATGCCCCAAAGACGCTCTTACCTACGAACAGTCCATAAAACATTTTGAATTGCCTAAAAATGAAGTTGATCGATATAGCTGAACCTCTAAAAATATTGTTACGTTTTTACCTTTTTAAAAACGTTTAAAATATGAGTTCGTAGATTGCAAATAAAAATAAAAATAAATTTGTGTTTAGTTTTAATTAATTTCTTTATTGTGCGCACAATTCCGTGTGCCACTGTTCGCAAATTGATTAAACAACAACAATTTGCTTTATTTGTTATTCTTCTTTACACTCTTCCACGTACACACAAACAATTCGTTCGTTAGATCTTTACAACGGAGATCTTTAAACCACGATTATTCTTTTCACACGCAACGCTTCTTCACACAAGACTGACTGAATTTTTACTGATCCCCTTGCCTGCTTTGTCTTGCCTTTTATATCGCTGGGTAAACAGTCTGATGAATGCTTTTGCAGGAGAATGATTTTGCTTTCGCGAAAACCCCTAAATGTAAACATGTTGTTTACGTTATTGTTGTTTATGTATTTTGTTTACGTTTGTGCTTGCAGCCTGTTTGTTTACTTGTTTATGCCTTTTTTATACTGATGTTGCTATATTTTTGTTTATTCGTTGATCATGTAAACAAGTCCTTTGTTTTTTGTTTTTGAAGCTTTTGTTTATTATTTTAATATTAAACGATAACACCATTTCCATTTTCGTAACAATATCATAAAAATGTACAAATCCAGTTTACACAAGCCATTCAACCCTATAACCGCCCAAAAACACAACGAATTCTATAGAATATATGGCAATGGATACTGACTTCATGATTTCACATTACAATCAAAACGATTGTTACCTAAATGGATTGCATGTAATGAGCCAACTCCAAACCCTGCAAATACGCAACAGTCGGCAGTCTGAGAGAAAATAAAATTGCCATGAAAAGTTTCTCAAAAAATCTGTCGTTCGAGTCGACTTTAAACTGTAGGTCCCGCCACTCATGTATAAAATTAACACACACAACATAAGTGGTGTGAGAAACTAGGTCGTAATCCTGACTGAAGGGTTGTAATGACCAATAATGTATGTATATGAACGAGTAAATAAAGTCACTAGAGGTTGTGATAACAACAATCTTACTTTCGTACTCGTACTGCCTGTTCAATAAGGGAAATTCATAAGAAAACAAGGATTTTTCTCGACTACTGTACTGAAATCCCACATTGTATAAATTTCAATAATCTAGAAATATGATGCATCAACCCGGAAACATTTTAAAAATGTTCATAATTTTTGTCCATTTTCACACAATTCAATGTGAGTGTTAAAGTATGCACAGCAAATCGGTGGCGTATGATTTATATTGGCTATCTTTTTTAAATAAAGTATACGTTGTGATGGTTTCATTGTATTTAGTTGCTTAAGTTTTAATTGATTTATGTACGTTATACATACTATGTTTAGAGATGTACTTTTATTGAATTAACATTCGGTTTATTTTGTTCAGACACAAAATTTATTTGGCAGCTGGTAAACAAAACAGCTGATCACACATCACATTGCTTTTAATTTAATCGCAAAAATTAGTGCCAAAAAATTTGAGAAAAAATGGAAAACAATTTAACATTCGAAAAGGTCTTACTAATGATAAACCGAAACGCCAAGCTGTTGCGGTTAGTAGGGAATATTTCTGACTCAAAAGTGGCTTCTCTCAGAAGGATGAGAAAGAAAAATTTGATAGTACTGCATAGCTTGCAGAAAAGAAAGCTTTTGCTTATGGCACTGTTAGAGGAAAATGGAATTCAAAGGTCTTTATTTGTTAACTGCTGAATACGTCGTATTTTCAAAATATACCGGTCATATAACATATTCCACATAAACCCGAGGATGAAATTGCGAGAACTGTTATAGATTAACAGCCAAGACCTAGAAGGTCAGCCATACTTGGAGAAAACTTGTAGAAACAGAAGCTGCATTCTTCAGAGCAGGAGCTGGATTCCCAGTAATATCTCAGTTCAGGGTATTATAAATAATTTTTCGAAATAAATTAGAATTTATCATCAAACAACATCGGGATCGAAAGGGTTAAAAATTAAATATGACATCAAGTCTGTGATGTTATTAAAATTCTTTTTTATATGACATCAGATGGAAATATTTTCTCATCCCTTTCTGCTGACCTTCCATTTTTTGTTTGTCGTTGTTTTGTTTTTGTTTGTTGTTGACATTTGAGTTGTCAAATATCAATAGAGAGTGTTCGGAAAATAGTAATATACTCACTGAACGTACTTATGACAGTGCTGTATTTGAAGTTTTAATCAATATTATAACAGTTTATGAATTTATTGAGCAATAATTAATTGCTATTTTATATGAAATATTGATATCAATAATGCCGTTTATTGCGATTTTCTCAATATACGTGCGTGTATGAACATAGTATTAGTTAAAACAATTAAATATTTATGAATGTTTACAAAAATAAAACTAATAATTCTTTAGAGTTTCTCTTTTAATTTACTTGTAATTTTATACTGGAAAAAATTATGTTTTCATGTAAACCGGAGATAGGAGTTTATCGAAACAAGGAGGCGATTAAAAAGTTTTTAAGGTATACGATCGAGTGTGTGACACCATCCATGTTGTGTGTGTTAATTTTTTATATTATTATGTGACATACAGTTTAGTCGATTCCAAACTACAGAAATTTTTTTGAGACATTTTCATGGTCTGCTGCCATATTTCGTTTTGTTCCAGAGATTGGAGTTGATCGGCGATCCCACGTCTAATAAGCCAGTATACTATATACTAGACTACTACAATTTCGAGATATAAGGTTCAACAAAGACGCACGTTATTGGTATATAGAGTCACGACAATTATAGAAATGCTAGAAAGATGTGTGTGAATTATAAATGTATATAATAGACTCAAAAATTAAGTTTAAAGAGATGTGACTAATTAAATATTTTTACATGTGTATTGTAGTTTTCGAAAACAAAATTTTAATAAAATTCAAATCAGTCTTAAGTCTGCAAAACAAAAGTTAAAAATTGTTTTCCTTATTAGATTTCTATAAAAACTACCAAAAGCCAATATCATATGAAAAACTAGCATTCTTTGCCTTTTAATTTTTTTAATTTTTTAAGAAGCTTAAATGTTGGTTTGGATAAATGAAAACTAAAAAAGAAATTCGCTTTCATACACGTTTATACCTTGTACTTCAAACCTTTTTAAGTAATGGAATTATTCAAAAGTGAGAGAATGCGTTTGTATTTCTGTTTGTAATAATGTCGGTAATTGCACGTATTTATGTAGGCCTCGTAACTTGTACTGCTAAACATGTTAATACCAAAGAGAATCTACTTTTAATTCGACTCCATAGTGCTAAAAGTGAACCACATGAATCACTTTTCTCCCATGTTTGCCACCTTTTCGCTACTAAATGTGTATCGTATATCGCAACATATATAAGCATTTTCTTTGCTGTGCTTTTATAGTTTTGTAAGAAGCTTTCTTAAAATGTTGAAATGCAACAGGATTTGTTGGGTATTTGTATTGTATTGTGGTGTGTTCAGCATTTAAGACATTTGGGATTTCTAAGGCTGGTTTAATGTTGCCAAGAGAACGTAAAAGCTAATGCCCCTTAGAGAAGAATAGAAATAATCACAATGTAAAATCACTTCATATGTACTTAACGTCTCGAGTATTAGGGGAAATTTGTGTAATGTATGTAATAGAGATCAAGACATTCATTGTGAGTGCCCTGCCTGAATATAGAACAAGTGAGCACTGGTGTTATCTGTTACAGACATGAATCAGTTTACCTCACTTAAGCAGAAGTGCAGCTGAAACTAAATAAAAACAATGTTACCTCGCTTGTAAGACTAGATCAGTGTTCACTGAAGGTTAGGTTAGGTTAGAGTGGTAGCTTTGATACCAAAAGCCCACTTGAGCACGCATGAACTCAGTCACTGTACTGACCAAGTACCTCCAAACCAGAGAGGAAGAAGTTGGTCAGCGCAAGGGCTGCACATTTAAAGTACGACTACCCCACGCTGGAAAACCAGCCCGAAAGCTTGATAAACGAAGCAATATCCTTGACATCAATGGACTACAGCTCCGTCAAGCTGACAAGATTGGAGAGTCAAATAACCTATATCTGCACCTCGCAAGAGATGGGCATTGACAAAGAAAGTGGATAATAGTCTCCGCTTCCTCAGAGGATCTGCACCCACGGCAGGAGTCGTTAAATGGGGCCTGCATTATTTCCGCGTGTCTTCCCATAACACAGTGACCTGTAGGCCACTGTGATCGAGATGTTACTGCGCCTTCTATCCATTGAGGGCCAATTGAGCCTAGCGGTGGAGCAGGACTCCCCATTGACCCAGGATAGTTTAGCGTCTCGAAGGAATTTCTGCGCGATGGCCAGCGTGAAAGAGGTAGTAGTAGAAGAGTAAGGCGCAAAATATGAGGCACATATCTAGTTATTAAACATTCTCCGCATGAAACCATACATACATACATAATTGGTTACAACCCTTCAGACAGATTTACGACCTAGCTTCTCACACCATGTTGTTATGTTGTGTGTGTTAATTTTATACATGAGTGGCGGAACCTACAGTTTAAAGTCGACTCGAACGACAGATTTTTTTTTGGCAATTTTATTTACTCTCAGAGTTTTTGCCAGAAATCTGCTGAAAGATAGTCGCCGAGGAAATATTTTTTATGTTTTCGTTTTGATGTCTGACCTGGGGTTTGAAAGGTGGCCTTATGTCTAACTACGGCAGCTACTAGACTTCGGTAACTTCACTATACCTCATCTGTGCAGTACCAAATGCTGCCTTTCATAGAAGTAAGACAATGTCGTTCGACTGAAACCTAAAAACGCTATTCTATGACACATGAAGGCGAGATTGGATTGTACATGGGTTTATCATTTCTACTTTCACTAATCATACCCTGTCTTGTAGTTCTTTATACACAAACTCTTGCTGAAGTAAAGTAAATGCTTTACGTTTGCAGTTGTGATTACTTTCAATAAACTTCACCGCGTTATGGGTTATGAGAGGAGCTTCAATCCTTTAATCCACAACAATTGTGCTGCTGATTCGAAGTTTAATTCATTTTGAGAGTATTTTTTATTATCAAAAATTGTTCATCTATAATTGAATAAAAAATAAAGTACAAAAATAGTAGAACCAAATGATTATTAAACTTTCATTTCGTTATGAAAAGAATACATACATATGTGAATGCTTTTATCGCGATGATTTTCTACTTACTGACTCTGAATATACTTTCTGCCTTTATTTCTTTTTTTTTCTTCGACCAGATTTTTTTCCCTTTTTTTTCTTTTCATTTTTTTAAATGGATTTACTCGATAGTGTTTTACTTTTTTCTTTTGTGTTCATTTTTACCTGGTATTATTATCCACACCCTGAGTACTTGCTGGCTGTATGAAATCTCTGTATTACAAGTGGGCATTACTAACCGTAGTATTAGAACAATGAATGAAAGCAAGAAAAAATACTGAAGAGCTACAAGAATAGAAAAAAAAATAAAAAATAAAACTTGTGTGACAAAGAAAAAGAACCTGCAACAAGCCAAGTCATCAACAAATCTTGTTCATCGACTATTTCTCATGCCCTTTAGAAAAAAAAACCGAACGAAAAAACTGCAGAAAATCCTGGCCACTACATATGAGTTTATTTGCTGAAGAGAAACTAAAATTTGGCACGAAAAAAGCATCAAATAAGTGGATGCAGTTTCGTGTTTATTTGCAGAGACTTTTTAAATTTGAAGTATCTTTGGCGGGAATGAAACCAGCAGCCAAACAATGACAATGGCCATGATGAATAGCAACATAAGACTTTTTTCCTTTTTTATTTTGGATTTCAGGTGTTGCAGCTGCAAAGTTCGAAATACTCTTCACATTTGCTGAGCCTCTAATAACGATATTATATAGCTAAACTTGGTTTATTCAGAATAAAATTTTGCCATAATTTCTGCAACTAGCCCTGTGCCTGGATAAAAAACATAGTTAGCATAGTTAGGATTTTCCGGTTTCACTTGTAATACCTCTATGCCATATAGCTAGTGGATGACGTCTGCGCCTCTATCCTTATATGTTCCATGCCAGGGCACACACTGCCTTCTTTCCACTTTTTCACATCGCGCTCACTTCATATCTAGACCGTTCGATCCACAATTGGTTATTACCGAGAGCCAATAAAGATCGGCGTGTGTCTGCGATATCAGTATTTGATATGCGAAAACATCCTCAATTAACTTCAACATAAAATAGTTTGCTGTCGCCAGAAAACTCTAATGGAATGAAATACGAAAAAATTATTTCTTCGTCGACTTCATCTCAGTAAGTTACTGGCAAAAACTCTTTTAAGTAAATAAATTGAAAAGTTTCTCTAAAAATCTGTCGTTCGGAGACTCGTTGCAGTTGCAACTATTAAGGTGATACACGCCGACTTCCTCTCAGCAGATTTATGGCAAAAACTCTGAGAGTAAATAAAATTTCCATGAAAAAGTTTCTCAAAAATCTGTCGTTCGGAATCGACTTTAAACTGTAGGACCCATCACTCATGTATAAAATTAACACAGACCACTTATCGAGGTGGTTATTTTCATTAACTTAAATCCTTTCCTCTAGGGTAGCTGTTTGCATATTTAAAAGTCCTTTTTCAAGGTAAATATTCTTATAAAACCTTGCTTAACGTTCGATTGCCTGAATTTATTGCTTGAGTTTTCTGTTAGAATGCTACTTTTATAGCCACTTATTGAATTCACATCGGGAGCCTGTTATTACACTGAAAACGGATAAATGGTTAAAGGTTTGTCCTTTATAACTGCCAGTCAGTATCTACCGGGACATTCTTTCCTATTCGAGCAGTGTCTTGCGTCAATCTTTTTAAATAGCTTAATAACTGGCTTGTTCAACTGGCCTATCTGGTTAGACGAAAACAATTTCATTTTTACTGAACTCTTGAAACAGCGCTTCTGACATAGCTTCGGGCATAATCTTAATCGCTAATTTTATCTGCTGCAGGAACGTTAAACTTTAAATGTATTTTTACTCTACCGTTTCCATTTTATGGAATGTTTTCCTTTACTTGTTACGAGCTCATCGTGATGATATATTTTCGGTCTGCTAATAATGTCAAAGTTGGAAGCTTTATTGGAATAGCATCCAATTCTTAACAGTACTCGCTCTTTTCTTTCTTTGTAAGCTTGAACAATGATCTGTGTTGAGTGACTGATGATTTATTTTTTTTTAGCTCACCGAATAAAGCTCGCCTTCACATTCATTATGTGCACCTTATTGCTTGTGCCCCCCAATTACTCTACCCAGATGTAATACTTTAATCTCATAAGTGCATCAAATGTTAAAAAAATATATGAAATTTTAGAATCGCAAACCAAAACCAAAATATTTGCACCATTTTCTGTTTGTACGTGGTTGAAAATTCTTAACGAAAAAAAAAAACGAAAATCTCCTGTACATGCTTAATAGGTTCCAACAAAGTTTTCCTAGCATTTGTTTTTTGTGTTTCTTTCATTCCGTCTTTCATTCTTTGGCTTATTATTACAACTGCTTTAGCATTTCGTTTTACAGATATAAGAGGTTTAGAGTGCAGTGTACGTTCTTTTACTTAGTAACCAGCTGACCATAATTTCTATCTAATAACCTTGATTAATGAGGTCATTTTGAGCACTATTCTCTGCCACTTAAATTATTGGTTAGGGGAAAAAGTTGTTGAAGAGCTATGGAATATTGCTAAGAGTTGAGTAACAATGAGAGATATTAAGGATTGAAAGCATTCGATTTTAAACAAAATTATATGTTTGCTGGTGGTAGGTATATGAAAATGATGGATCCATATTTTTTTCAATCTGGAATTAAATTTTTGAAAATTATAACATTTTATAAACAAAATTCGAAAATAATTTTTCTTTGGGATTGGAATAGCAAACGAAATTTGACTTCACTATCTTTGTCACCTATAAAACAAATTTCTACATCAAGAAAATAATGCTATAAATACGTAGCAGTTGAATAAAAACCTTCCCCATTCCACAAGGATATAACTTCAACAACAAATACCATGTGAAGTGCACAAACGTTTTGGGAAAGAGTAGGTCTTAAGCAGACAAGATCCTTACCACAATATCCAATGCCAAAAACCGAAAATTTTTCGAAAAACAGAGTGCTACCTTATAATAGTCGACCATGCGAAGGTAGATCAAGCGTCTTTTAAGTTTGAAAAAATTTAATCGATAAGTACGAAGCAATGCATGGTGAAAAGAATCGACTAAGAAGATGAAAATGCTCTTAAAACTATTTTTCAGCAAATAAATGTTGAGAGATGTTAAAAAATGGTTTTGTATGTCCGACATGAATGATCAAATTTGTAATAGTTGTTTTTGATTTTCTAATACATAGAAGCAAGCCATAGTCTAATAGGTAGTGAGTTGACTTATTAGACATAAAGCCCGGGTTCGTATCCCAGGTCAGGCATCAAAACGAAATATGAAAAAGAAATATATCTTCGGTGATTTCCACTCAGCAGATTACTTCCAAAAACTCTGAAAGGAAATAAATCTGCCATGAAAAAGTTACTCAAAAATATGTCGTTCGGAGCTGACTTTAAACTGTATGTCCCGCCACTCATGTATGAAATTAACACACACAACATGAGTGGTGTGAGAAGCTATGCCGTAATCCTGACTGAAGGGTTGTAATGACCAATTATGTGTGCATGTATGTATTTACTAAAATACGCTTTCAAATAATTTATCCATCCAATAAGCTCTTTGACCTCTCACACCCTGAAGAAGATAGCCTCAATAATATACTAAGGACAGGCGACGCTTGACACATTTAATTTTTGCCTCATAGTAAATCAAAAAACTGAATCTGCTGGAAATGCATCATCGATTATTTGACACAAACATCGAATATTTTTTGAGCTTTAAAGGAGACAGAAAAAACAGGCGAACGGTAGTCCTACATGGATGCATAGAAACCCACTACTCCGGCATGCCATCCATTACAATAGTGGTATGTGAAACCAAAAATAGTGCAATGGATGCGATTTATTTATCCATATTAGTCCAACAAAGTCTAGCAATACATAGGCCTTGTAACATGTCAGAGATTGGGAGTTCCGTACTGACACCGTGGTCTAGGAGGTTGTGTGTTGGCTTATTAGACGTGAGTCCTCGGTTCAAACTCCAGGTCAGGCATCTCCAACTGAATGAAAAATGAAAAAATATTTCTTCTGCGATTTCCTTTCAGCAGATTTCAGGCAAAAACTCTAAGAGTAAATAAAATTGCCATGAAAAGTTTCTCAAAAATCTGTCCGAAGTCGACTCTAAACTCTAGGTCCCGCCACTCAGGCATAAAAATTAACACCACACAACATAAGTGGTGGGAGAAACTAGGTCGTAATCCTGATTAAAGGGTTGCAATGATCAATTATACATGTATGTATGCATGTACTGACACTGACAAGTTTAAAATCAATCCAATTCCTAGTATGTAGTGAACTGACTTCTTAGCCGGGAGCCCGTGGAGATTGTGAGCTCCGTATTGACACTGACTAGTTTAAAATCAGTACAATTTCTAGTATATAGTGAGCTGACTTCTTGGCCGAGAACCCATGGTTCAAACCTTTTCTAAGACGTCTCGGATTTTACAAAAAAGCTTTGAGAGTAAAATAAAATAAAATTGCCATGAAGAGTTTCTCTAAAATCTGTTGTACGGAGTAGAGTTCAATATGTGGACCTTCTTATGAATAAAATTAATACAGCACAACATGGTTGGCGTGAGAAGCTAGAACGTAATCCTAAGAGTTGTAATTTGCAATTAAGCAAGTATCTCCGGCATTCATGAGCGAGGACGGATGTCGAGGTGACATTATTTAGTCACTTGTTTGCAGCCTGGCTTTCTGAATAAATGAAGAGGTTTTTCAGGGCAAACCCCAACGTCGAATGAGTATTGAACAGCTTCTATTAATACCTCGATGTCCAGTGAAAATAATGTAGTTGCCAGATCTCAATAATCTAGAGTTCAAGCTGCTCTGTATAGCATTTACACTCTAACTAGAGGAGTTTTCTGCTTGTAGCGTTACTGCAAACACTTTAAATGTCTGCCTTAAAGGAAGATCAGCAATGAGCCAATCTGTAATACCAAATTTTATTGATTTATATTGAAATTTATTTTCATTGATATTCTCCATTTTGCTTACTGAATCAATCAATCACTTCGTTTTTGTCAGTGTACAAAGAACCATTTGCCATTACCATGCCCTTAATTTTGAATTATTTTTCATTTAAAAATTACTTCTTAAATCTTTTAAAAATTGTTTTTCGTTTACGTTTTTTTCAACAGTTTGCAACATTATTTTTCTATTTTCTCTAATTGTTTTCATTTTTCAAATATTTTCGCTCTCTCTCTCCGCACTTTCTGATGCTCCTGCTGCAAGGTTCATTCTATGCCGGAACAGTTTCTCTACAGTTTGTTTATCTTTAGGGAGTGAAATCTTAAAATGGCAAAGAATTAAACAAAAGACGACCGACCACCGTTCGTACTTATGTTTATGTGAGTAGCATTGTGGTGTGGTACAGTGTATATATTCAGTAGGTACTTAAAATTCATGAGCCATTGTTACGGCGCTGAATGCAGTTTTATGTACGAGTCTGTAATTGTAGATTTCTACTCGGGTTGCAATTGTTGCCACTTGTACCATTTTGCTGTTGTTATTTTAGCAGCAGCTGCTTTTGCTACTCTTGTTGTCTCTTCTTTTTCTTTTTCTTCTTGTTGTTATTTAATGTTGCCATTAGAGTTTTGTTGTTGCATTTCTTTTATTGTTGCATTGTTTTTCGTTAACATACATTATATTTGAAAATAAGAAAGGAAAAAAAGAATTAAAAAAGAGAGAAATAAAAAGGAGAATAATTTCTAAACAAAAATGTGGCATTTTAAAATTCTTAACATGTTCTGTCAGACACTTTGCAGTTTATATATCATTTGTAGCTCTCGTTCTCCCTCTCTCTGGCTGTAACTACTCGTACATACATTTGACAGGCTTGCTGGTCATATTTATTCCCTTTTACCCACAAGGCAAAGGCATTAAATTTCATTTTAAGTTTCCTTTTTTTTTTGGAAGAGAACAATTAAATAAAAATATTGATTCTTTTTTGTGTTGGTATTTAAGAGGGTTTATATCTTATTATTCTTGAGTATTAAAGGGAATGAATTAAAAATGATAAGAACAGAGCAAAACTTAAGTGAAAGACAAAGCGTTTTAAAAGAAATTTTTTAATGAGGATGATAGTTAAAAATATAAGTCACTGTAGTCTAGTTTGGCTTATTAGACGCAAGACTACCAGGCAGCCAGACAACCCTTCAGTCAATATTACGATCTAGCTTCCCACACACTTATATTGTGTGTGTTAATTTGTATACATGAGTAGCAGGACCTACAGTTTAAAGTCGTCTCCGAACGACAGATTTTTTGAGAACTTTACATGGATATTTTATTTGCTCTCAGAGTTTTTGCCGGAAATCTACTGAGAGAAAGTCACTGCGGAAATATTTTTTCACATTTTCGTTTTTATGTCTGACCTGGGGGTTTGAATTGTGGAATTACGTCTAATAAGCCAACACACTACCGACTAGACTACGGTGATTTCAATATGTTACAATATGTTACTCAATTGACCTTAAATTAGCCCGTTTGTCCTATTTCGTCCTGCCTTAAAACTGTCTTTCAGGTACCATTGAATCGCCATCACCTTCTTGTCACATCGATGTCAAGCTTTCCTTAATTTGTTGCTTCCTACGCAGACAACATCGTTGTCTACCTTGACGTCTATACATATATCCCCTTATTAAACTTCAGTCGCTGAACAACATTCACGTCGTTTAGAGGCTCATATTGCTAATCGATCGGTTGGCATGAGAAGATTATAACCATGTTGCATCAAAAGGATTGGAGAGAACTTTTCATAAATTAACGGAACTGCAGAAGTTGTTCAAGATCATAATTCATAGCCTATTCAGCTTCGCAGAAATAAGGAGCTCAATAACCCGACAAAAAACCCAATTCACTTGATTATAGATAGATTAGGTTAGGTTAGGTTAGCGTTTAGCTTGCTAATCACAGGCAAGTTCATTCGGTGGCCGATATGGCGCATTGTGTCACCCAGTGTGAAGTAAGACCCTTTGTCATGCTCCGCATAAAACCGCCCAACTACCTTACCACCATGCCCAAATCTTTAAACGTTCTGTCACGCAAAAGCCAATGACGTTTGTTCTGAAATGTTGTGCACTCGCATAAAGAGTGTTGTACCGGTTCCGCTTCCTCCATACCTTGGCAGTTTTTTCAATAATACTGGTAAGTAAGTCAGCGAAACTGCCAATATCGCAGTGTCTCATTAGAATGCAAATCGTTCTCTTGTCGAACTCGAGTAATTTCCTGACTCTCGCGCTATCCACTGCTGCACATAAATGTTTTGAAATTCGTTAACCAGGTCTGTCAGATGGTTTGTTGAATTCTATGCTGCTTTTTCCAATCTGGAAAAGTATTCTCGTAGAGACGCCTCCTCCTCAGACATCTCCGATCCCTTCCGCGCCAGTTCTTCCGCCTTTTCATTTCACTCTATGCCACAGATAGATAGATTAAGAAAACAACAGGAAGTCGCCGTAGTCTAGTAGGTAGTGTGTTGGCTTATTACACGCAAAAGCCTGGGTTCGAGCCCCAGGCCAGGCATCAAAGACAAAATACAAAAAGTATTTTTTCGGCGACTTCCTCTCAGTAGATTTCTGGCAAAAACTCTGAGAGTAAATAAAAATTTGCCATGAAAAGTTTCTCAATAAATAAAAATCTGTCGTTCGGAGTCGACTTTAAACTGTAGGTCCCACCACTCATATATAAAATTAACACACACAACATAAGTGGTGTGAGAAACTAGGACGTTGTACAATGGGCCAATTCGAACTCCGGGTACTGTACTTGTCCTAATTGACAAGTACACGTCCTCTAACCTAACCTAACCTAAGACAACAACAAATCCAGGGAAAATAAAATTTTGAATTAATTTTCCTTCAAATTATTTTATGTAACAAAGATTTTATTTATTATTTCAGAGGTGGAAGCCTATGAGTTAGACGTCACCTTTCTATTAGTCAGCATCAGCGATCAGCAATGAGTATTCAAAACGATGAGGAAATTCGAATCATACTTATAATTTCTGATACTTATATGCATTCATACTTATTTTAATATCATACTCATACTACTCATATTCAAAGTTTGAACTACTCATCGTACACATACTTAACTATACGCATGATGTCGTTGATTTCGACTCTCCATGTCTCATCGTATACAAGAATCACAAAATAAGTATGATTTGCGTACGAACACTACAATACTCATAAGAAGGTTGTGTGTTTGCTTTGCTTGCTGTCTTTGTCTTTTTCTTTCTTCTTTTTTGTAAATGCAACAACAACTAAGACTGTAAATTTTGATGAATGATTCGAATCACTCGAATAATTTATGAGTACATATTATAAGTACTTTTCTAAAGTTATGAATCTGAATGATTAGGCGTATGAATCAAACATATTTCGAATGTTGTGAGTTTGATGTCAACGTTGTACTCATACTCATTGCAATATATACTTATAAATCAATGTTGTTGTGAATACGAATGAATCAGAGTAGTTGAATTTCAATACTGTTGACTCACTCATACTGAGAATTTCATGAGTACTTATGAGTAGCGAAAAAATGATTCATTGCTGATCTCTGGTCAGCATGAACCTGTAAAATTCACGAGTACTTATGAGTAACGAAAAAACGATTCATTGCTGATCTCTGGTCAGCATGAACCTGTAAAATTCCAAAAAGAGTAATTTTTACATGGTATTCGCATTGTTTGCAGGGCACACATGTTCGTTATTGATCGGTGAGTGGATAGCACTACCGAGAAAATTGTGTTCTTTCAGTCACGTAAAACATAATACTTCTCAAGCTCTTCTTCTTTCCACTACCTATTCCTCTAGTTGCAACTAAATGAACTGCATGAGTAGGAGTTCCATTTCCTGAGTGTTGCTTGCATAAAAAAATGGAGAATAAAATTTTTTTAATGAAATTTCAAAAATTGCAATGAAAATAAAAAGAACTTAAATTACCGTTTTTCAAACAGTTATTGATTGCTGTATTGATGGTTTTGTTGTGATAGTTTTCCGCAAAGTTTTAATTGATTTCATTCGGCGCTGTCTCAATTTCCGCAAAGACAGAAGGAAATTTATTTAAAAATTTTATTTAAAACAAAAAAAAAAACCAATAAAAATTTTTATTTTTTTCAGTTCTTTTTGAAAACAAAACGAAATAAAAAACTATTTTGAAAATAAATTATTCCATGTGTGTTGTTGTCAGAATACAACAACAAGCTATCACTGTTTTTGTTGTTCTTTATGTTGTACGGCTGTTTTATATTCTTTTTTATTTATTTCCTAAATCATGTTACAAGCCACAATAACGATAAATCAATGTGCAACATGCCACAAAAATATTGCAACTCCTTGGTTTTTTTTATTATTATTATTTACACACACACACACATCCTCACACACACATTCACATTTAAAAACTGATACAACAATATTTTAACTTTGACTATACGATACCAAATAGATTCTTTATTAGAATCAACCAATAAAACTATGGCAGAAAAATAAAATAAAAAACAGAAGATATTTTGGTTGAAAAAAAAAACAATTTTTCCTAAAAATAAAATCAATTCACTATTTACTCAACTACATTGATAAAACAATAGATTTTTTCCTCTTTCCCTGTCTCCCCACCCACAATTACTAATGCCCCATACAAATACAGACTGAGGAAAATCCCAGCAGCTTTATTTTATTGTTCAACAATATCAGTTTCGAAATATCATGGGAAAAAAAGGCTAAAAAAACAATTTAAAAAACACAACAAAAACAACAAGAGGTGTCAGCAGGATACCATGAAATACATGGACTTCCTTTTAACATACAAAAACAGCAAATGAAGAGATTTGAATTGGATAAGAGGAAGCTGGCTTGAGTATGCGTAGTATAGCAAATGAAGTGATACTCCAGACCTAAATGACAAGTCTTGAATAACAATCGGCATCAAATAGCCATATTGCAACAAGACCCTGTTAAAATCAAGATGAAAATCAACCTAAAACCTTAAGAAATCAAGCCTGTAGATCAAGAAAGATACAAATAACGGAAGCATATGTAGAGCCAGAGGCGGACTTTGGTAATTAACACATACATGTACATACATAATTGGTCATTACAACCTTTTAGTCAGGATTACGACCTAGTTTCTCACACCACTTATGTTGTATTCGTTAATTTTTTGAATAAGTTATTAGCAGGTAAATGAAGATTCTTCGCATGCCTATACATTAAACAACGAATCTTGAGAAGAAATTCAGTGAGCTAGATCAATTCAGTTTCACTAGTTGAGTTGTGAGCTTCCTATTCAATTTAATCTAGTTTACTCTGGCATTGATTCAAAATACTTCGCCAACTTAGATTTTTTTTTTATAATTCCTCCGCTTCCTTATTCTCCCATTCCTCTCCTTTTTCCTTTTCCCTCTATTTTTCTCTCATCATAAGAACGTTTGTACAATGGATCAACTTGACTTCCGGGTACTGTACTTGTCTCATTTGACAAGTACACGTCCTCTAACCTAAATCTAGAATATTTTATCGGCCAATAAATAATTTCGCTTAATAAACAGCAAAACGGTAAACAAAAGTAACCCTCCTGTCGTATGTAGTTTGGTATTTGGGAGGAGAGTACCTCTCTAACAAGTTTGGAGATTAACACAAAGCTGCTATGATGCCATGTGCCAGCTGCCAGCTGCATGTGCCCATTAGAGATCTGTTGAAAAACATAAAACTGCTGGTAGTTGGAGATCCTTTTACTTAGGATCAGTTCTGGTTTTATGGTCGTTGCCTTGAGCTGAATCGGAGAGATGTCCTAACACTTAGTCCCTTCAGTAAATAATCCACAGGGTACTCTATTCTTATGTTTAGAACCGTTTGCGTATATTTCTACAAAATTCACGACACTGACCAGGTCTTTTCAGCTTGGGATTCTAATATGAACTCATCTGGCAAGGTTCGGACAAGATATAATTAATTTAACTTAGAGCGTGAGATTGCCCACTGCATCATGAGGATACTGTCTGGCAACTAGATAAAGAACATTAGGTCCAAGAGCCATTTAATAAATCCGTTGAAGCACACCAGGAAAAGTAATTATCTCGTTGCAATTCCTTTACCGGAGTAGAAGGTGACCCAAGCTGCTATACGAAGCTAGGGTCAGTCAATAAAAGATTCTGTGATTCAGTGGCGATATTTTATTCATTAACAGCGACTTTCTTGCATAAGATATCAAGCCAAATTGTAAGCATGTTGAGGCAAGGTTCGAAAAAAGAGGATATGAAATCTCATTTTGCACTTCTTTTCATCACCCTCTGGCACTGGTATCACTAATCAGATTCACTTCAACTTTAAGATTGTGGATATTAAAAACATCCTCAAAGTTAAAAAAGATTGTCAGGATATGTGGAGATTTTTCTGTATGGGAGACAAGTGTGTGAAGTGCTGTAAACAGATAATAGCAAGAGATTGATGGAGGTCCTCAAACGAAGCCCAAAAAATTTTTTCCAATGTTTTCAAAAGAAAGCAACAGAGATTTATGGATCTTAAATTCTTTGATTTAGTAAGGATTACTGGAAAGAGACACAATTTTCCGAATTTCAGCAGGAATATTGGCACTAAATCGCCGTAGTCTAGTAGGTAGTATGATGGCTTATTAGACGTAAAGCCAGGGTTCGAGCGCCAGGCCAGACATCAAAATAAAATACAAAAAGTATTTCTTCGGCGACTTCCTCTCAGCAGATTTCTGGCAAAAACTCTGAGAGTAAATAAAATTGCCATGAAAAGTTTCTCAAAAAACTGTCGTGCGGAATCGACTTTAAATTGTAGGTCTCGCACCCATGGATAAAATTAACAAACACACAACATAAGTAATGTGAAAAATTAGGTCGTAATCCTGACTGAAGGGTTGTAATGACCAATTATGTACTATTATACTGGTACTAAAAAAGCAATAGCCCAAACCATTTGATTTGAGGTTATCGGAATTCAAGAGTTATACTCAGATAAAAATCTCGAAATATGTATATAGCCGCCTTCATCCACCAACGCTCGGTAAGCAATTTTGTTTCAATTATTTTAGAACAATAAATGTGTAGAAATAACAGCTAAAATAATAAAAACCAACGTAAAAAAAATTATTTAACTTTGAAATTGTAAAAGTTTTTTTTTTGTATTTTAAGTTTGTATTTACGCCACGTTTGCATTGTTAAGGTTTTAAGTGTTCCAAATAAATTCATTTTTATTTTAATTTTTCTAAAAAAAACATCGCTTTTTAAAAAGTTTGCTAAAAACTATAAAAAAAAAATAGAATTTTGAAACTGAAATTCACTTTTAAACACCACGAAACAATTAATTTTGCCAATACTAAGCGGGAGAAAGTATATTAAAACAGTCATGTTTAATAAAAAAAGAATTTAATTGAGAGAATTTAAGGCGGAATAGATGATGGTTGATAAACCAAATCTAGTGGTTTTAATGCATTTTTTAAAGACACTTTTCAAACAGGCAGTGGTGGTCACAGATAAGCTGATGATAGCCGACAATTTTGGACACTGGGCTTAAGGTTGCAACGTAGAATGATTATTCAATTGAAATGTAAGGAAAGCACGGTCAAACAGATACTTTTAAACACAGCCATAAGTTTTATTTGATTATCCTCAGGAATTATTTATTGAACCTTAAATTTAGTACTGATCTGAATACAAATTTCTTAAATCCTAACTCTAGAAAATTTCAAACCAAATGAGATTTTTCGTTACTAAAATAAATTTTTAAAGGTTTTACACTAGAACGAGAGATTCTTCAATGAAAGTGTGATTCCTTACACAGTAAGATTAATATTTAGAACTTATAAATCGGCTGGGTTGAAACAAAGGAGACTCACCATCACGTTGTGAGTTCACCATACCAACCCTTCTTTCTATACTTTCTCAGCTTCTTCTATCCCAGTCCTGTAAGACAACTTATGTTTGTTACAGTATCTTCCGTAAAATATTAGCATCTCGAGGTCACAAAAGCCGGGTAACGTAAACAACATAAAAGTGTGTCATGTCCAGAGTTCATTATTTTTTACAGAGCATATTCACTTTAGTTGCACATCGTTGGTCTCATTTAGAAAGGCCCTAACTCACAATTTTTTCGAAATTGATCTTTTTTGTGATTCCCTTCTACTGTAAAGTTTCAAATATGGGAGTTAGGGCCTTTCTACATGAGATCAACGACATTTAAGACATAACGACGTTTATCAGCTTACTAATGACTCCTTTATTCTGTCTTAGTACACTCATACTTTTCCAACCATCAGGATAGCTACAGAATATCTTTGCGATTTGTTATTCTGTGTAATTTTTCCACAATAGACGACATGACGTTTTCACCCACTTTCTTAGATAGGTCCGCAATGCAATGAGAGGCATTTGGATATCTAAACTTGCAGCCCTCTGGCTCTATTAGCAGGAATATTTCCAATCACTCCTTGATCATTAGCTACACTTACATACTTTCTTAATTAACCCTTTAGTCAGGATACAACCTAACTTTTCACATCAGCCTTGTTCGGAGGGTGTGTTAATTTTATTAATAAGTGGCGAGGCCAAGAGTTTATTAGCCAACTCCGACGGACAGATTTTTAGGAAACTTTTCATGGAAATTTGATATTACTCTCAGAGTTCATACCAGAAGTCTGCTGAGAGGAAGTCGCCGAAGAAATATTTTTTTTATATTTCGCTATGTTCGAAATGTCTGAGCCAGGAGTTGACCTACAGCGTCTAGTCTATGTGATACGATGTCCATTATATGGTAATCGAGAGTAATTGTTAATCGCCTTTTTGATTTCAAGACGGTCCATGACTCCGTATACTATTATTGACCCAAATTATCATTTCACCATTCAGACTTACATACATAATTGATCATGACAATCCTTCAGTCAGGATTACAACCTAGCTTCACCCACCACTTATGTTGTGTGTGTTTATTTTATATATGAGTGGCGGCACCTATAGTTTGAAATTGGCTCCGAACGTCAATTTTTTGAATAACTTTTCATGGCAATTTCATTTACTATGAAAGTTTTTACCAGAAATCTGCTGAGAGGAAGTCGCCGAAAATTTTTTCATATTTCGATTGTTGTTGTTGTTGTTTGACATGTGATTTGAACAGTGGCTTAATGTTTAATAAGCCAGCCCACTACCTAATTGACTACCGCGATTGCATTTGACCATTATTGAAGATATTTAAATTCCTATATAAGTCACGATTTATAGGAAAGTTTATGTGAAAATATCCCGATGTGAATGTGTTAAGAGTACAGACTTTCATAGTCTCGGGAATATCCAAGGGTTTCTTAAATACGATCGAAGTCGCCGTAGTCTAGTAGGTAGTGTGTTGGCTTATTAAATGTAAGGTCACGATTAAAACCCCAGGTCAGACATCAAAACGAAATATGAAAAAATATTTCGTTGACTACATCTTCGCAGCAGATTTCTGGCAAAAATTCTGAGAGTAAATAAACCTCTTTGATAAATTTCTCAAAAATCTGTCATTCGGAATCGACTTTAAACTGTAGGTCTCGGCACTCATGTATAAAATTAATGCACACAACATGAGTGGTATGAGAAGCTAGGCCGTAATCCTGACTGAAGGGTTATAATGGCCAATAGATATTCTTAAATACAATGGAAATTAGAAAAAATATTTTTGATAGAAGGCTTTCACAGTATGAATAGAGATTTATTTATAAACCTCTTTATAAAAACAAAAAAGGAACGATTTCAGTCATCCTTTTTCTTGGGAAAACCATGACACTTAATTTTAAACTAATTTGAATGATGCTGCTTGAATGCCAATCATGGTGTCTAACATAGTCTCGTATTTTATTTTTAAAAACAAAAAAATATTTTTTTTTATTTATTTTCTAATACAGACAACAAATTTTTCTTCTCAATGCATACATACACATTTAAGCTACGAAGCTAAAATCATATGATGATGATGACAATGACGATGATGATGAAGATTTTCTATTAATCATCATTAGGCAAAGTATCATACTTCGTTACGTTTCATTACATATCTATTGACAGTGTATCGATGATGATGTTGTTGCTGCTACGACTGCTAATGCTTTAAAAGACAACTTAAAGCAACACCATAATAATAACAACAACAACTACAGTGATAAGGATGACTTTAATATAATATCAGGCGCTTTTCTATTTTCCCCAAAATAATAACAAACAAGTACAAGCATTTCACTGTATCTACAGATACTTGACATTTTAAAATTGTACTGCTGAAGCTCTGTTGTGCTGTGTTTGAGTGTGTCTTGATAGAAAATAAATTCAATTAAATTCCTGCTGTTTTTTGCCTATTATTGTTTTTGTTGTGGTTTTTTTTTCTTGTTGTTCGTCATTATTTGTAATGGTTTATTAAATTTCATTTAAAAGATTTTCCGATTTTATTTCTTAAAACTTAATCAGTTTAATTTTTAAAGGTTTCAGCCACTTAAAGAAAAACAAGAACTTCGGTGTGAGCGTGTGTATGAGTATGTGTTCAGAGGCACTTGTTTAAGAAAATATTTGAATTTTTGTGTTTGCATTTTAAAGCTAATTAAGCAAAACAATTAAACACTTTACGATAAACTTAAATTAATTAATTTGTAAAGATTATCGCCATGAATAACGAAACGATTTCGATTTAAACGAGTACTTTGTAAAGTAAATTAATTTTGAATTAATAGGAAAAAGTTTCTACTTTTGTTTTTGTTTTTGTATTTTAAATCAAACAAGAAATAATCAGTGTTGACTTTTAATTAAGTTTGCTTCCTTTTTTAATTAAAATTGATGACAATAAACTTCAAAAAGAAGTCGCCGTAGTCTACTAGGTAGTGTGTTGGCTTATTAGACGTAAAAGCCCCAGGCCAGGCATCAAGATAAAATACAAAAAGTATTTCTTCGGCGACTTCCTCTCAGCAGATTTCTGGCAAAAACTCTGCGAGTAAATAAAATTGTCATGAAAAAGTTTCTCAAAAATTTGTCGTCCGGAGTCGACTTTAAACTGTAGGTCCCACCACTCATGTATAAAATGAACACACACAACATAAGTGGTGCGTGAAACTAGGTCGTAATCCTGACTGAAGGGTTGTAATTACCAACTATGTATGTATGTATGTTAACGGATATCGACCTGCCTTAGGACATCCTTGCAGGCGCCTCTGCTTCTTGCTCGTCTACGCGCTTGTTGGTTACACGCATCGATGACAGGGCTTTCTTGATCCTTCCAACGCAAACATGGCCGTCCTCTTCGCTAAATTCTGCAGATCCCCGCGTCAAATACCCGTCTCGCCGAAGCATCCTACTCCATTCGAACGTTTAGTTTAGTTTCTCTCTGACTTTACGTACGTAATCTCTTATCGTGTAAATTGGCGTTAATCAGCAATCAGTTTGTGCTGCATGAAGCCATTTAAGATATTTACGTATACGGATCCCTTAACTACAACGATGTATAGTAAAAACCGTGATATCTATGCGAGTAGTTGGAAAGACTAGAAGCAAATTTGCAGACCCTGGATGCATTGGAATCTCAGTAGTAAAGTAAGTAGTGTGTTGGTTTATTATATGTGAGGCGATGGTTCAAACCCTAGATCAGACATCACCAACAAAACGAATTACGAACAAATATTTCTTCGGTGACTTCCTCTCAGCAGATTTCTAGCAAAATCTCAGAAATTTTCTGAAAAATTTGTCCTTCGAATTCGACTTTAAATTCCAGGTCCTACCACTTGTAAAGAAAATTACAACGATTAACATAAGTTGTGTGAGAAGCTAGGTCATCATTCTGACTGTAAGGTTGTAATGACCAATTAAGTATGTAGGTACTGTGACTTGGCGCTGTGCATATCCTTGCATAGCAATGTCTGATAATTACGGGTACAAATAATGACATATCGCCCATATTTATCATGAGCATACTTACACCTTTCAAACGGTGGTGCAAGGTTTCGTAAGCTTAGGTTAAGTTTGAGGATGTGTACTTGTCATTGAGACATGTACAATACCCAGAGTTCCAAATAACCCAATGGTTTCTCCTCACTTGTTGAATAAATCATTCGCAAGGTTATCTGCCATTGCATTTTAGAGTCTGTTACTGCTCCTCGGCATTCTTATTACCAGAATATTTAACTATTCAGCTGCCTTAGTAAGAAACATTCTCGTCCTCAGAATCAGAGTTTTAGGATGGCTATTCCTATAGTTATTTGCTAATTTTTTTGAAAAAATAGATTGCCAACGATATTGATAAAAAGATAAATGCTACATTGGTCTGGAAGCCTATTTGGTGTGCTTTGTCCTAGCTAACTCGAAAATATTTCAAAACTTATAGTCGTATGAGTTCTTGGATCCTTTTTTTGCTCTACGTTCCTAGTTTACGCTCCTATCACTTAATGTTGAATGGGACTTCAACCACTACAATATATCTTTAATGTTGATTTCTTTTTTTTAAATACAATTTATTATTCCATATTATTTCTATTCCTACCCTTAAAGTACCCACAAAAAAAAAAAAAATAATTTGTAAAAGTACCATAACTTTTATGGCATACACTTTAGGAAAAGTCCTTAGAAAAAGGAATAATAAATAATCATTTGTGTACTTGGCTGTTGAAAATGTTTCCCACAATTAACTTTTTCTTGCACATTTTTTTCTTTTCTTTTTTCGCTGAACAAAAACTATCTGGTTTTTGCATTTTTTCACAGATAAATTGCAACGAAAACTTTAAAGGTCAAGGTATTCTACTCAATTCCCTTTTTTGCCCCTCTATGTGTTTTTATATTCTAACAAACTAAAACAAAATTTTGTTTTAAAGCCAAAAGCAAAATATTTATATTGAAAAGTTTACAACAAAAAATGGGAAAAACAAAAACAATTTACAAATGAAAAACAACAAAAAAGTTAAACTGACAGTTGTGGTTACTATTCTCATACACTTTTCACTAACGTGCGAATGCGAATTGGGTTGAAATTGGAAAAAAACGGTGAAAAAAAAGTGAAGGAAAAAAAATTTCATTGAAAGTGCATTTTTCACATGTTTCTTGCCATTCTATGGTATTTTTGGTGGAAAATGATTTTCTTTTTGTTGTTGTTTGTCTTTTGTTTTAATGAATCCGTGTGTATGGTTTTGAAAGAAACTTTTTCATTACGAAACTCATAGAGAATAGAGATAAAAATGAATGAATGAATGAATGAATGAATGTATGGTGATTAAGAACACATGACTGTGTTCATATTTTGGGCTTTTTGCCGAGATGGCATAGAAAAACTATTTGAGACCGTATGTCATATACATACTGCTTAAGGAAGTCACGACATGATAAAGGAAAATTAAATCTAAGAATTAAAACAAAGCATGAGAGGCAATAGCATATAACTGAGTTAAAAATTCAATGGAATCTGCCCCTCGAAGTAAAAGGTCCCACATACCACATTATTCATTATAACAAGGGGTCAGGCATTGCCTAGACAGATCGATCCCGAATTCCAAATAAATCTTGCTATTGTAAGCAATCTTTGTATTGGAAAGTTCGGTCAAAAGTGTCAGAAACCTAAGTTTCGTTGTGACAATTAAAAGGCATTGACCTATTAGGTGAAAGACAGTCGTTCCTCAGAATGCAGAGTCTTTCGGCAGACCTAGCTAAAGGACAGTGACAGAATTTTTTTGTGCATACGTGTCCAGCGGAGTCTGGCAGGTATTAAATAACGTGGTTTCTTCTCTTTTTTTCACAGACTTGACCGTGTCAAGAGTAGGAGTGCTAATTGTGGTATCCAAATTTATCACAAGGTTAGGTTAGGTAAAAGGACGTGTACTTGTCACTTAAGACAAGTACAGTACCCGGAGGTCGAATTGACCCATTGTACAACGTCCTAGTTTCTCACGTCACTTATGTTGTGTATGTTAATTTTATACATGAGTGGTGGGATCTACAGTTTAAAGTCGACTTCGAACGACAGATTTTTGAGAAACTTTTCCATGGCAATTTTATTTACTCTCAGAGTTTTTGACAGAAATCTTCTGAGAGAAAGACGCCAATAAATACTTTTTGTATTTTGTCTTAATGTCTGGCCTGGAGCTCGAACGCTGGCTTTACGTCTAATAAGCCAACACACTACCTACTAGACTAAGGCGACTTTAACTTTATCACAATATCCCACAGTGATATTTTCAGTGATGCTTTACAGTTTCGATTACAGGTTTATGGTAAGAACAGGCTTTCGAAAGATCTTTTAATTGAACTTGAACAAGGATGGGTCATTGTAGTACTATCTGGCATTCAGAGACCACTATAGGAATAACTCGACTGTTTTAAGATTGGCACGAAAACATTTTAGGACTGTTTGGCAAAGCTGAGACAGCTTAGTTACTTACTTCATTTGTCATTACATACATTTTGGCCAAGATTATGACGTAGTTTCTCACACCAAACATGCTGTGTGTATTGATTTTACTCCAACCGACATTTTTTTAATAACTTTTCATGGAGATTTTATTTTATCTCAGAGCTTTTGCAAGAAGACTGTTGAGAGGAAGTTACTGAAGAAATATTTTTTGTATTTCATTTTATTTGAGACGTCTGAGCTGACCTTTGAATCAGGGCATCACGTCTAATAAGCCAACACATTACCTACTAGACTACGCCGACTTAGGTAAGTCAGCTAGGCAGAGAAAATAGGGTTACCCACGTCTGAATGCTTGGTCATGGCAATGAACTGGCGAGAAGATAATTTCCATGCGGCTGATGGATCCTGAACCTTTCTGTGGAGTAGAGAGAAATGTTCAGAAGGACATTCTCAGCAAATGGTTAGACAAAGACGGGTGAAGGCCCTTCTCAAACCAAATAAGTTTGAAGGAATCTAAACGTATATTGCGATATTAGAATAACAGGTTATCTGAAGTTAGTAACCGAACTTTTGAAAGGGCATCTGAGTGTAATCACAACAGCTACACTGCAATAATATATCACAAAAAACCGATTAATTGTGTGGAATAGTCTTGGTCCTGTATATTTGATTGTAGTATTTACGCTGTCTGATCTTTATTTAGTTTTTAAATTTAAATTTATCAAATGTTTGACTATATTATCTGGTTTAGTTCTTCCTATTCTTCTCAAGAAAATATTCAGATACCCAGAATTTATTTAGAAATCCATGTCTCTACGATCAATGGAACTCCATGTCTCTAATTTATATCAATAATTACAGTAAAATTTTGTTTTAATATCTACAAATAATGCATTGGTATACGTTTTTCTATGCAGCACAGCTTGAAATACGGACCTTGCAGGACCAACTTAATCCTGACTTTTCATGTGCTTTGGGCTGTATTAAAAAGTCCACCTTGAACCCATATTTTTTCGAAACTTTTTTCGTCAGCTTTTCGTTTTTTTCTGCTTTGTTTCGGCAATTCGAAAACTCAATTGTATTTATCCGTTTCCGCTTATTGTTAGTGGTTGCAGCTGCAGCTGCAGTGGCAGGCATTTCTTTTATTAATGCCAGGATTTCAATGGCACACTTTATTTCCCTGTGCATTGTCGCGCGGTATTATTGCATTCAAATGCTTCAGCATTGTGGGGGCGTATGTTTGTGAGAGCGGCTTTTGTCTGGCTTTCAGCAGGTTTTATGCGGCACAATTCAAAAAACGTTCTGCTTTTTTCATTTCGTTTCAGATTTAAAGTCTTTTTTCCATTCATTCTTTCAATGAACTTTTGCATTGTTTGCGTGGGTGCCTTTATTGGAAATGCGTTTTGTAGCAACGTTTTTTGTTTTTTCTGTATATGAATGAAAGCAAAAGTTTTAAGATTAAAAGCTTGACTACAAAAAGGGAGTATTTTTTCTTGTTTTTTTTTTTTTTGAAGAAAAATTCTATAAATTCTGCAACAGCATAAAAGCAAGGTAAACGAATGAATTCCAATGAAAATAATATTCTTGTAAGAAATAAATTTTTTTTTGTTCTTTTTTGAAAGACATTTTAATGGCAAATTTTTACATTTCTTTTGTATTCACATCTCTTGACTGAAGACAGTTGCATTTAATACACCTGCTGTTAGTGCTGCTGCTGCTGTTGCTGCTACAAGTCCTGCTACTTCTGTGCGAAAATATAAATTTTAAATTCCCATAAATTATCGTGATAAATGAGGTGTCCTTAATTTCTATTTACTTTCATTGTTTGTCTATTTGTTCATTCATTTATTCGTTCCATTTCTCTGTTTGTTTGCTGGCTTGTTTGCCATGACAATTGTTCAATATAAAATACACTTTCTTTATTGATTTATCATTTACATATTTGTCCTTTAATTTATTGTCACTCTCTGGCATATATTTTACCTATAACAGTGAGAGAGAGAGAGAGAGTGCTCTACACTTGGAATATTTCAAATAAATTTTACATTTAATGTCGTTGTTGCAAAAGGTTTCGAAATTTTGGCCAAATGTTACACTTTAAAGGTGAATGCAATTTATTATAAATCGTATAATAATAACTTATTCTGTTATTGTTAACAAATTAATGGCTGTGGAATACTGTTTATTAAGTAAAGTAAACAAAATTGTCATGAATAGTTTCCCAAAAATCTAACGTTCTAAGTCTGCTTTAAACTGTAGATCCCGCCACTCACGTATGAAACTAACAGACACGACACAAGTGGTGTGAGAAACTAGGTCGTAATCCTGTCTGAAGGGTTGTAATTATGTAATTATGTATACATACTTCACCCCTAGGATCAAACATTCTCTATAGGAAACTAGCCCAACCTCTAAATAAATCTTCCTATTGAGAAATCAATGGGAAATTACTAACCTTTGCCTCCTCAGAGCACGAGCCGGGCGCTCACACATGATATAATCCACCTGATATAATCCAGCAGAAGTTGTTTTGCGAAAAATCAAGTCTAACAGCATGCCTTCCCGTAGGTCAATGACTTGAGATTAAAAGAAAGTATACTTGTCAGTCCTATTTTTATTCACATCAGTCCAGCAGAGTTTTCGTTAGGGCACGTACCCTGATTATGATATCCTAAATAAAGCCTCCATGTATTTTTTACGCCGAGGAGGGAAGTCGTCACATCCTCCGTGTGTGGTGTCCTCATCCACTAAATACCCCCCTCGTCTCCTGTGGACTTGTTTGTGCAGACTCCGGAACCACGGTGGTATTACTTCGGAGTGGAGTCCTTTTGGCCCTTTGTCCTCTCCATGTTCATATCCGCGTCTGGATTGCGTATCGAAAGTTGAGGAGACATCTAAGCGTCTCCACTATTCCTTTCGTCTAAATCATCGTTTCGGTTTCGTTTGGCACGTGTGACAGTAACACATATGCCGACATGTTTCCTTGTTCTGCAGCCTCAAGATCTCTCTTTTTCCGTCTCAGAATGCGCTCTATGTAATTCACCACAATGGTCCAATTTCCACTCCTCGCAATCATGACCTCCACAATGTTACCGGCCGTGATCGTCCCAACCATCGCCGCCAGTGCAGAGCGTTAGCTCTGTCAGCGTGCACACTCGAAAACAGTGTGCTCTGGGTCATCAATTACCTCCCCTTCCTCGTAAAGACAGTAAGGGGAGGCGGTCTTGCCCATTCTGTGCAGATGTTTCCTAAAATATCCATGACCCGATAGCATCTGTGTAGTAGTAGTAGTTTACCTCTCCAAATTTCCGACCAATCCATGGTCTTATATCCGGAATAAGTCCCGCCGTCCATCTTTCTCTATCCTCCTCGTTAAATCGTTGTTGCCATTTTGAAATGGTGTTTTCCCTGAAGTAACTGGTTATGTACTGAGATATTTGGAATACCTTCAGTCTATAATATGTTGCAGATTATTAGGTTTTTATAAGTCCTGTTCAGTTCGTCAACAGTGTCGATGATATTCCTATGTATTGTAGAACTCTGGACATCCTACTTTGTCCAACTTTTTGGAGCCAGCGAGAAAATTATATGAAATCTCTTTGTCTATAGTTTCCCAGCATTTTAATACCTTCATAGTCCAAGTTGGGCCAAAATTAAGCTGCATTGAACCTTACAAGCATCAACTTTGCCTGCTTCAATAGAAGATCAGATCAATTTAGTATACCAAATAGTACCTTAGCTGGGGTGTAAAAAATGCTCTGAAGGACAGAGGCCATCTACAGATTTTGCCAATTAGTCAGATGCTATTTGAACACATCCTAACAAACGTTATCACTCTAAATCGAGGTTGGCTTCGTCATAACCAAATAGGGTTCCATAAAGGTGTAAAGCGTTGTGGTTGTTCCCTTTGCCCTCTTAAGTACATTATCTAGCCAGGAAACGGATAATCCTCAGATACTTCTTAGATATTTTATACTTATGGATAAGCATATTTACCCCTCAAAAGATTTGAAAATTATTGGTGGAATTTTACTGTAAAATGCTACTTTTCGATGTAATACGATAGTCCTCACTGTTTAACGCTGCCGATACCATAACAATGAAGATGCCTAAGCTCAAATTAAAGGTGATTGGAATAATTATCCGCCGCTATATTGCTGCTTTTTTGTAGAAAATTTTCCATGTCTACTTCCTTCATTGATCCGCAAAAGATCTTCAGGAACTTCGCTTCGCTTTTCACGTCACATGCTTAACCACACTTGGGATGATCCTTTTACCAGCGCTGCCAGTGACTACTTTTAAACGTTCATTAGTTCTGGTACTGCTTTAGTACTACCTTCAGTACACATATAATAAGCTTTCAATAGCTCTTATGAGCTCTACTCTAATTTAACAAAACTTATCGCGGAAATCTAAAGTTACTTAACAAATTATTAAAGTTTTAAAATATTTAAAAACGTTTAAATTATTCTGATATTTAAAAAAGATTATGCATGTATTGAATGAATGTGTTTCTTTTTTTCTGGTAAATATAATATTGTTAATGGGAAAATTATTCATTGTTAAGATATGTATATATTCACAGTTAATTGCCTGCCTATTTTAAATTGTTTTTTCAGCAAGAAGGCATTCCAACAAATACTAGGCCTACTATGCCTAGGTCTAGGCAAACTACAATTTACTCTACATTTACTTGAAATGGCAAATAAAAATTATTCACCCCTGCTTACTGTTACAAACACAATGCCAAAGGTGGTATATTTTCTTTTCGTTTAGGTCTACACACTGTAAATATGATTATTTTTATTGCAGTTATTGCCTGCTTCATTTACTTCAGGTTACATTTGTTGCAAAAGTAAATGAAGTGCAACGCACAATTAACAGAAAAGTCGAAACAATTAAAAATGTTTTTAAATTGCTGGAAAAAAATTGTAACTTTTGCTGACGTAAAAAAGGGAATTAAAAAATAAAAAAAAATAAATAAAAAATAAAATAAATACATAAGATTGTTACACTCGGTCATAGTTAACTGTGTAAGCGTCGACATCATGCCAAATCTTTTGGATTAATTCTTACGAAATTATTTAATTAATATTTAATTAACTCTTTAGTAGTTAGGGAATAGAATGAATCGCTTCTGTTAGTTACAGAGCTGTACCGAAAAAAGTTTAAGAAAGTCCAAAAAATCCTAATAACAAGTGATATACCAAACCTTGTATCAATCTCACCTTGCCTCACTAGAAACAGTCACCCAATTATCGATCGAGCTTTATTCATTTGAAACACACAAAAATTAATAATCGGAATTGTGTGCTAAACCTCAAGTGTCGAAGCCATGTGTTATACTCCTACCAGAGACCTGGGTCTTTCAAATTGTTTGCTTGACATTGTATGTGATTGCTCACAATAGAAAAAAGAAAGTGAGAATTATTACTAAAAAGCAATTCTTGAAAAAAAGAAGTGACTAAGGTATATACATACATAATACGTACATACATATATACATACATACATACATACATACATACATACATATGTACATACATACATACACACATGATACATACATAATTGGTCATTACAACCCAGGAATACAACCTAGCTTCTCACTCCACCTTTATAGTGTGTGTTAATTTTATACCTGAGTGGCGGTTCCTACAGTTTAAAGTCGTCTTCGAAAGACAGATTTTTGTGAAACTTTTCACGGCAAATTCGATTTGCTTCGCTGACAGCAGAAATCTGCTGGAGCAGCCTTGAGAGTGTTCGAGGGAAAAGCCCTACCTAAGGTCTTCGGTCCAGTGCGAGTTGGCCATGATTTCCATATCCGATCCAACAGTGAGCTGTATAAGCTCCTCAACGACATAGACGTTGTGCAGTGTATTAACATCCATCGGCTGCTTTGGCTCGGCCATGTCGTTCGAATGGAGGAGGATGCTCCGGCGAGACAGGTAGAAGAGGACGACCTTGTACCCGTTGGAAGGACCAAATCGAGGAAGCCCTGTCATCAATTGGTGTGACCAACTGTGATGTGTTGCGCCACGCCGAAATCCGTTAAACGGATTGTTATGGTCAATTAAGTAAGTAAGTAATTACAGTAAAATATTGTTGTTTTGGCCTCACGTCTACTAAATCAACATACTACCCACTAGACTACGGAGTCTTCCTACAAAGGTACTGGATATTAGAAAAAAAATAAAAAAATTCTAAAATCTACCCTATCTTTCCTTTCTCCTATAAACTATCTTTCCTGTATTTCAACAAAATGCACTGCATGAATAGGGGTCGTCTCTTGAGTGTTGGCCTGAAAAAATCGGTAGCTAGTCTATGTACAGATTCCTTTTTGCGCAGTTTTGATGTGCGACATTTCAGTTAAATTTGCGCCTAAGTACCCGGTATAAGTTGGCTATTCCCATGATAGAATCTATTATTTTACACTAATCCAAGCCCATTACTTTACTTGTATCTAAAAAATAAATGAATAAATAAATAATCAGGTTGAGTTTGTATATACTTTTGTGTTCATTTGTTGCCACCATCGGCATTAGCTCTACATTACCATAATCTCCACTGTCTGTGGTGCTTTAGGATATAAAATATTTAAATATTTAATAACGTACATATTAGCTGCATAGTGCAAATTATTTATTTATAAAGATGATAATTTTAATGTAAAACTTTTCTAAAATCCATGTCATCCGAGTTTTGGAAACAAATTGCAATTATTTGCATATTTTTATTTTTAATTTTAATTCATTTTTATTTCCAGTATTTAATTTTTATGACTTTTATATGTTTGAAGCCATAATTAAATGGGATCATATTTTTTTAGTTTAAAAAACATTGAAAAAAACGCATAAAAATTATATTTTGAAGAGAAAGAAAAGAGGAATTATTTTTAATTAAATATTGTAAATAATTACATGAAATAATTTTGAAAACATAAACTAAAGTATTAATGGAACACGGTTATTTGTTTGCAAAAAAACATTTACAATTGCCAGTGAGAGTAATGGAAATGAACAATGAAATTAAAAAAAAAATATCTCCTACGCAGCATATTACATGACAATAACGATACATCATAACCATACATACAGTTTAAAGTTGCCTCCGGACGACAGTTTTTTAAGAAACTTTTCATGGCAATTTTTATTTACTCTCAGAGTTTTTGCCAGAAATCTGTTGAGAGGAAGTCGCCGAAGTAATATTTTTTGTATTTTGTTGGCCTGGGGTTTGAATCCTGGCTTTACGTCTAATAAGCCAACACACTACCTACTAGACTATGGCGATATACCATAACCAACGCATAATATTCAAGTACTTATCTCCACTAACCTGCTTTTATGCGTCTGTCAACTGATTCGACGTTAATAGATCGAATATACGTTAGTCTACGGCAAATGTTAGAAGTCGCCGTGGTCTAGTAGGTAGTGTGTTGGCTTATTAGACTAAAAGCCAGGGTTCGAGCCCCAAGCCAGACATCAAAATAAAATACAATTTCTCAAAAATCTGTCGTTCGGAGTCGATTTTAAACTAAAGGTCCCTCCACTCATGTATAAAATTAACACACACAACATAAGTGGTGTGAGAAACTAGGTCGTAATCCTGACTGAAGGGTTGTAATGACCAATTATGTATGTATGTATGCTATGGCAAATGTTTGTGAATACTTACCAACCCGCCGAGATTATAATCAAGAAGTTTAGTTTCATGAAATTCATCTCTCTTTAATCTGAAAATTGCTGCTTGAAAAGTGTCGAGAGTTTTCCTACCAGCTCAGGGAAATTAATCCATCTATTGCCTAAACTAATCCCTGACTACTTTACTGGCATCAGCCTAAAAGCATCGATCAAACATTTCAGAAAAGTAGAGGTAAGAAATCAGTTTCAGATAATTAGAAGGAAGTCGTTTTAGTTGCTGTTCCGAAAAAAGGCGGTCGAAAATACTGCCACAGTTGGAGAAGAATTATTTTGTTTAATGCTGTAAAAGGCGTCTTGCAATAACAACACTCCTTTCAATTCTACGTTTGAAACTTTGGGGATTTCGGTCTAATAAAGTCCGTAAACACTGTCGTATATATTACTAGCGCATTGTACCTATGGTTTCTTGATTGTAAGCGGGCCATTGACAGCGTTTTTGATACACCCAATGACAAACAATATGCAGCAAGGACATCCTGCATAAGATAATCCCATTGATAAGTAAGCTTTAAAACGATTTCAGGTGTACATTTAGATTTAATGGTATTTATAGTTACGCTTTTGGACATACCTCAAGCCTCAATGGAGATGTGTTCTGTTGTCTGTGCTTTTCTTACATTTCCTCGACCAAATTAAAGAGGTACGATATGTCATACGCTGCAGAATGTAAGAAGTGATGAGCACATTGGTATGAAAATACCCAAGGAAAAACAGAATAGTAGTCCAGCAAAGCATAAAGTCATCAGTTGTTAGCCTATGTTTCTCCTTAACCGCTCTGTAAGCTCCGCAAAAATCCTTGACATTTAAGCGTCTCTACGTATAACGCTTTGGCTCGTAAGAATAGGGACAGTGACAGAAATGTCCTTTTGATTATATTCAAAGAGTTGATTGATATTTTTTCTGGCCATTTTCTTCCTCAGAGAATTTGCAATAGACGATCAAGAGATCTGCAACAGACTCCAAATATTTAAAACCTAAAAACTATACCCGCATACGATATGAGTGCTGCCTGGCTCATTTATCTATGGTTAGTAGCTCAGCGGGATTTATGGTTATTACTTCGTTATAAAATACACGGCTGTAGTAAGGCAGTCGAGCAGATGTCCTGAGGTCAATGCTCTTTGGAGGAAATTCTTCAGCTTACCTTTTTTTCTGTTGACTTTTGAAGGATACTTGAAGTTAATTACGTGTATAGCCAGTCTTCTCTGCCTTAAATTTTAATGTGAGAACTCCTATCAAGAATATGGTCAATATCACCTTCAGATGGAATATCAGACTGCCAAGAAGAAGCAATGCACCAGCTGACAGGCCTCTAAGTTGCATTACGTCTGATGTCTACCAAATAGTCTAGACGCAAACCAATTAAGCGTAATAAATAGAGATTGTATTCTGTATTCGGGGATCCGGTGAACCCTGTCTGAATTGCCCTACCTCAGCAGAAGGGACTGCAAGCTGTATCATCATCACGCACATCTTCAGAAAAATCAGTTAAAAAGCCAGACATTTAAAATGCTTAACGCGCTAACGCTTTAAAATAAATGCTAGTATTATTGTCTCCTCTTATCTGCTGCTAATTTAGTATTGTTGGGAAGAGTTTAATTCAGTTCCTCATATAAAACTAAAGAAAATTTTGTAGTTTTGTAATAGAAAAGAACATAGACAACCCTAAAGTCCAAGGGCATAGTATATTGTACCGTTTTTACCTTTTAAAAACGTTTAAAATATGAGTTCGTAAATTGCAAATAAAAATAAAAATAAATTTGTGTTTAGTTTTAATTAAAATCCTTTATTGGCCGCACAATTATGTGTGCCACTGTTCACAATTTGATGTAAACAACAATAATTGCTTTGTTTGTTATTCTTTTTTACACTCTTTTACGTAAACAATAACAATTGTTCAACAGATCTTTATGACGCAGATCTTCAAACCACGATTATTCTTCGAACACTGCATCTTCAAGACTGACTGAATGTTTACTAACTCCGTTGCCTGCCTTGTCTTGCCTTTTATATGCCAACATAAACAGTCTGATGAATGAAGTTGAAGTCGAATGTTCGTGGCTTCGCCTTCTCGAGATCTTTATAAATGTAATCATCGTTGTCTCATTATTATTGTTTGTGTCTTTTTGTTTACATTTATTCTTGCAATGTTTGTTGTTGCATTTTTGTTTACTTGTTTATTACTTTTTTATACTGGTGATTTGTTGGTATATTTTTGTTTACTTGTTTATCATGTAAACACGTTCATTGTTTATGTTTTGGTAGCTTTTGTTCACAATTTAAACGAAAGCAAAACACCATATCCATTTTCGTAACAATATGATACTAGTCCAGTTTTGGGAAAATTGTTAGACTTCGAATCGTTGGTTTTATTAAACTTCATGCCTCAGAGTTATGCATTTAATCTGATCAAAACATCAAACAAAGCCTGACTTATATTACAAATAACGAGTTAAACGGCGCTTGTAATCATCAACACAGATGTTAACAAAGATGTTAAAAAATCACTTCCTTCTTGTATAGTTTTCAAATCCAATACAATTTCATACTCATTGAATGGAAATTAAATAAAACAGTTACAGTTACTATCATATTCTTACACAATAATAAACATTTTTGAATACTCAATAGCTTAACAATAAATGCTATAAACCGTGTATTAATAATAATTTAAATATTAATTTAAAGATATTTCCAAAATAAATGCTATGTTAACCACATAATTTCACTGGTGGGGAAATCAATAAAATTCTATTGGTTCGGTTTCATAAAATATTTAAAATTTTGCAAATAAAATCGAAAAATCTGTAAATCAAATATGCGTCGCTGATGCCAATTTTAAATGGCTTACCCTATTGAGCATATAATAGCAATACGTTAAATATGAATGATGGGGGGGGATGATAAAGAAATGGAAGGAAGATAAAAATATAATTATGATTAGCATTTTATAAGCCACAAATACGTGACTACAAATACTGTTTCAGCTAAAATATCTATAAAATACATAGAAATGCGATAAGTGCCATTTACACTCAAAAAATAAAGTGCATTAAAAACAAAATGGAGGATAGAGTGTGTACCTTTCGTATCAGATGACTCAAGGAGCCAACTCAAAAAAGTTTAAAGCATTTTACTTCGGTGCCACATAAACTTAAGTCGGCAGACGTTGAAATAGGATTTTACATGACTAAAATTACCATGAGAAGTTTCGCAAAAATTTGCCGTTCGGAGTCGTATGTCCCGCCATTCATATATAAAATTAACACACACAACATAAGTGGTGCGAGACGCTAGGTCTTAGTCCTGACTGAAGGGTTGTAATGCCAAATTATGTATGTATGTCTAAAATGCTTGAAAATTAAATAATTGTTGTATTCATTCGTTATGACAAACCCAAATTCACGGCACAGCGGAATATTCATTCCACCAAGGTAATGCTCGGTATTAGGTGGTCCAGAAAGGTGTAATCCCTTATCAGCTGCTAAAACTGAGCCGGACCAGTATAGACAACAATTAATTCATTTAAAGCGAGGTATTGATCAATAAACCCACTGAATATAGAATCAGACAAGTGGTCATAATCTGCCATCATGGCAACGCTTGGGCGTAGACGGATTGCTACGTCGTTCAAAAACTATTTCGAAAACAGGGATTTAAAGTTTTATCGCACCCATGTTATAGCATAGATTTTATTCCATTTGAGTACCATTTCTTTCAATCGATGTAGAACTCTCTCACTGCTGTAAGATTCACCTCCGAGCGGAGTATCAAAAATTGTCTTGATTCACGCGTATCATTAAAAAACGAGCGATATTTTGTGGGACGATATCCATAAATAGGCTATTATTCGTCATTAAATTTTTTCTTTTTGTAGGTAGGCGTGTTGAAAGAGAGGAAACCAACCAAGGACTATTGCCTGTAGGCATATATCTAAACTAGCTTGTCGTACGCTCACCATTACAGGATACCAATTCAACTTTATAGGAAGTTTATATCTTGTACAAACTTCTTTTATTTACTCTTCTTAGACGAGTAATATGTGGTATAGTATCAGTCCTAAAAGATCTCTAACTCTACGGTGGGCATTGACATATGAGGTTTACATATAAGGCGGAATCTACCGTGAGTGCTTTCTTTAGCGTACTGTGGTCGTTTTTATTCGGTCTTAAAAGGCTCATGGTTTTGGGAAATCTTTTTAGTTTAATTTACTGCTTCATTTGACCACCATAGTCATAGACTATGACGTTTCCTTTTACTTTCTTAGCTTGGTCCTTTATGGAATCGTTATTCTCTAGCTATATTACATACGTACATTACACCTCTTCAGCCAGAATTACGATTTAGTTTCTCACACCACTTATGTTGTCTTTGTTAATTTCATACATGAGTGGCGCGACCTACAATTTAAACTCAATTTTTGAGAAACTATTCATGACAATTTTATGTATTCATAGAATTTTTGTCAGAAATCCGCTGAAAGGAGGAAGTCTCCAAAGAAATATTTTTTCGTATTCCATTTCATTGGAGATCTCTAACCGTGGGTTTAAACCGTGGCCTCAAGTCTAATAAGCCAACATGCTACCTACAACACTACGGCGACTCTAGCTGTGTTAGCTTCTCATATTAGTGATCCGATTTGTAACATTCGTTGATCTATTACACTGAGCGACAAGTGGTATCACCAGAGTATAATTGTGATACTGAACGGATTCGAACTTGACTTGCAGCTACGCGACAAGATTTTGTCCAAAAACTCGATCCAGTATTTGAGTTTAAAATTTAATTACGTTTAATGGATCCTTAGCACTTTAGGGGGACTTGTTGCTACACGGATGGCTTTTTTAATTCATTAAAATTTTGGAACGATTGGAACTCTGTATGCCACTTTACAATACAATTCTGATTTCAGAGTATTTTTGCATTTAAGATGAAGACATGGAAGTATTTCATATTCAGGATACTGAATTGACATATAATTTTAGACTAATGAAGGTGAAAGAGGCTAAACATTCAATTGAAACTTTCCACGGTGATGTTTTCATTCTAGTGAATGTAAACTTGGCACCCACCTTGCTTTGTTATTCACAAATATTCAGTTGCTATGACTATGCTTGGATTGTGGATCTCATGTGGATTAGTATCGTATCAAATTTAACATTTTTGATTCGATTAAAAGTAAAGTCAGCTCCCATTTCTGTAGAACCCTTTTAGCGAACACAAGACGTTGTCAATGGGCCATGCATATCCATCCATAGTGATTTGACAAAACTGAGTGGCTGAATGACTAAAGTTGCCGAAAAATTCAAGGGCACAGGTTCAGTGAATGATCAACCAACACCCCTACGTGTGCAGCCCTTGCGCTGACCAACTTCTTCTCTTGTTTGATGGAACTCGGTCAGTACGTCGCCTCTGCCTCTAAGAATGTGCAGAAAAAGTCTCTGTTTGGTGTGAATTTTAGGGCTGGCGAAGTCAGCGGTCCATATTTATTTGAGGACTACATTGGCCACGCCATCACAGATAGAGGCAAGCTCTTTACGAATTTCTTTTGGTCTGTAATGAAGGACCAATGTCTCTCCAACAGGACGGGATTACTACTGCGTGTCACATTGGATCACTTGCGCGAGCGCTTTGAGAGCGTAGTCGCCGTAGTCTAGTAGGTAGTGTGTTGGCTTATTAGACGTAAGGCCAAACCCTAGGTCAGACATCTCGAACAAAACGAAATATTGAAAAATATTCCCTTTGGCGACTAATGCTGAGCAGATTTCTGATAAAAACTCTCAGACTAAAATAAAATTGCCATGAAAAGTTTCTCAAAAATCTATCATTCTGAGTCGACTTTGAACTGCAAGGCTCTCACCTAATGGATAAAATTAACACATACCATATAAGTGGTGAGAGAAGCTAGGTCGTCATCATGGCTGAACGACCAATTATGTATGTATTCCTATGCTTGAAATGCCTATCATTTCTACCAGCTGCCAGTTTGAATGTGAACGTATTTCATTTCAGCTGATGTTCTACAATGTTAGCAATGTTTTTTATGACTGTAAGGATGCTATAGAATGTAAACAAAACTATGGTCATAATAATTGATAAATTAACCATGCGTACTTATATTCTATACTCTAATTATGTTTAATGGGCTTTTAGAGAGGAAAGCATTACAATTTTGCCTCAGAATTTTTGTTTTTTTTTTATAAAAAGAGGACAAAAAATATTTGCAAAATATTAAATAAAAAAGGAATAAAGAAATCAATTTCATTTACAAAACACAAAAAAAAAATAAAAACTTTACTGAAGAGAATTAAAAAGAAAAGAAAAGAAAAACAAACCATGGAGTGAAATAATTTAAATAATTTCCATAAGCTTTATCAAGATTAAGTTCTCTTCGTCCTTCTACTTCTTCCTTTACTGCTTTAAGACAAAATAAAAGAAAGCTGCTGCTGTTGCCACTACTGTGCTATCACTGCTCAGTTCAATTTTGCAATGAATTGCTGAGAGTTATAGCATGGACTGGTGGCTAGAGGGATGTACGTGTAAAGTCAGGAAAATAAAAATTAAAAGAAAATTTCAAAAAAAAAAAAGTGAAAACTTTTACGTTCTTCCCGCTTTATGGCCTTAAACAGAATATTTTTTTATGTTTAAATCTTTATGGATGTGTGTGGCAATGGTATGCTTTTTGCACCTTTTGAACTTGCACCCAAAAAGACAAAGAAAATGAAACATTGCTAAGGGGGGAGGGGGTTAGGTGAATAGTGAAATTATAAAACTTTTCTTTTACCTCAGATACTTTGAATAATTTTCAAACGTTTTATTTTATTTTTATTTTCCGTTTCTTTACCATAAATATTATATTCTCTTCTCTTCTCCTTTTTTTTTGTTGTCATATAATAGAGCTTAACTTGAGCTTGTGCTTCAGCACATCTTCGTCTTTTAAAGATGAGACAGACCTCCAAAATATGGCACCTCAGCCAAGCAAGCAACTAAAATAAAATTTTTGAAAAATAAAAAAAAATTAAATCAAAAGAAGAAGATAAAGTTTGTAATCGTTAATTATTAATTTATACTTTATTTAAGTGAAAAAAAAAATAAAAACAAAAATAAGTTTGACGACACCGATACCTTAATTCACACGACAATTAGGCAACTTGCAACAGAAAATAAGTAAAAAATATAGAAAAATAAAAAAATATATCAATTTCGACTTCATAAATAACTACGAGGGCCGTCCTAAATATGTTGGGGTCAATTATAGGTGGCGGCAGAAATTTTGGAAATAAAAATATGCAATGTGAAGATGGGAAAATTATTTTTGCTTATGTAGTGAAATACTCACATTTGAAAGGCCCCCCATCTAAGTAAGCTATGTCTACTTAGTGGACTATATTCCTTAGTTTACGACTATAATATATTAGGCAATGGAGTTTAAATGAGGCTGTAATAGCTGTTAAGACAAACTCAACAGTGATAAACCGTTTGAAGTGCTCCCCTCAAAAGTGGTTAAAAAATTTTAGAAAACATATTTGATTGTAAGACCATGTACCATCTGAAATGAAATAACAATGCCTCGTATCTTATAAGAATATTTGGGCATGAGCGACAGTGTTGTGAAAATGAGATGATTTGGCGACATTACACCACAATAATCTAGGGGCTATGCAACGATTTCTTACAATAGCGCAGACATGGGTCCACTCATAATACAAATAGCAACAATGCCATGCACAGGCCTGGTTTCAGTGTCTAAAGCTGCTCCAGTTTTGGACCTTTAGCTAATCGGGTTTGTGATTGACCACTACAATCATAACAGCGCACAACCGCTTTAGCCAAGAGACATAAACACATAACATATGTGGTCATTATAAACCTTCAGTCAGCATTACAACCTAGCTTCTCATGCCAATTATGTTGTGTGTGTTAATTTTATACATGAGTAGCGAGACTGTTTAAGTCGACTCCAAACAACAGATTTTTTTGCGAAACTTTTCATGACAATTTTATTTGAGTCTCAGAGTGTTTGTCAGAAATCTGATGAAGAAATATTTTTTTCATATTTCCTTTTGGTGTAGATGTCTAGCTAAGAAACACGTTGTTTTTAATACGAAAACACTCTAGTTTTCAATGCAAAGAGAGATAAGCTAGACAGATATGGGTTTCGAATAGTATTTAAACCCAAACTACTGAAGTCTGTGCACTGTTTCCTTGCTATGTTCCTTTGAAGGATGACGTGGGTAATGTTGGCTTTTCACAGTGGTTTGTGGCTTATACGCTTACTTAAGACAAACATCACCTTCACATAAGCTGACCATGCCCTCAAATCATGCAAATACACAACATACTTAATTGCTCATTATAACCCTTCAGTCAGTATAATGACCTAGCTTTTCATACCACTTATGTTGTGCGTGTTAATTTTATACATGAGTGGTAGGACCTCCAGTTTTGAAATCGACTCCGAACGAGAGATTTTTAGAGTAACTTTTCATGGCTTAGAGGCAGTCGCCGAAGAAATATTTCTTTTATATTTTATTTTGTTAGAGATGTCTGACCTGGGGTTTGAAGCGTGGCCTCACGTCTAATAAGCCAACACACTACCTACTAGACTATGGCGCCTACGCTCTCAAGGCGCTCGTGCAAAAGATCCATTGTGATATGCATTGTAGACCGAAAGAAATTGGTAAAGAGCTTTTGGTATCACAATGGGCCCTGTGTTCGGCCTAAGTGTGTCCGCTCATGACTCCATCGAGGGGACAGCCACGTCTACCTACCTACCTACCTTGCCTCCCTTCCCAGCCCCAAATTTAACACCTAACAAAGATTTCTTCTGCACACTCTCAGAGGCAGAGGCGATGTACTGACCGAGTTCCATCAAACTAGTTAAGAAGTTGGTCAGCGCAAGGGCTGCACACGTAGGGGTGTTGGTTGATCATTCACTGAAACTGTGCTCTTGAATTTATTCATCACATTGCGTAAAGCCCTTTCGGTAGGTCAATTATGGCGAAAGTAAACTGTACAGAACTAGAGCTATATTGCCAGAACACAACACTTATTTTGAAACAACAATTTTATTATTTGGACGTAATATTGAACGCTATATCTGATTGATTGATTGATTTGTCAAAATAGATTGAATAGAAGACAACTTATTTGACAGATGTAGCTTCAACAAAATGGCCGTCATCAAAGAATCGAGTAGAAATTTGGGTGGAGAATTTTTACTGCACGTAGCTTCTCAAATATATTTCATACTCATGTTTTCTAACAACTTAAAAGAAACAATAATATTGGAAACAAATAATATGAGGGCTGCTCAAAAATTAATCGACTTAAAAAAGACAACCCAACAAATATGAGAAATTTTCGTTGCTTCTGAATTTTGTTTAATACAATTTCCCAGACAATATTTAACTGCTTCGATATCGGGGTTAAAATAAAAACCATCAAGCCACTGCGGCCTCTACATTTGTTGAAATATTTGTGTAAAATCGAAACGTTATTTCAAGTCTTTCTTCTTGAAGCTTAAAGGTTACCCGTTTACATACAAGTTTTCTTTGGTTCAAATCTTTTAAAACTTCGAACCGCCGCCGTAAAATAAAAGTTTCCTCTTCCCCTATACTGTTGCCATAAATAAACCGTATTGTTGTAGTATCGTTTAGTTTTACAGCCATAATTTGACAGTTAACGGATGAATACAATTTTTGGCTTCTTCATAATAAATTCCAATAAATGGATTTTGTCTGCGCGTTAAAAAGTTTTTCAAGAAGTTTTCCTTTCTTCTCTCTTTCTCTTTGTTTCGATATTTAAAGGAAATGAACGAAAGTACCAAGTGTAACTGGCAGTGGTTTAAGTGCTTGATTTTTCAGTCGATTTTTGCAATTCATTAAATCACTTTTAAGGTGTTTAAGTTGAAAGAAAAGTTTCCTTTTGTCTTAAATAATTTGATTCTTTTGTCAAGTGAATTTATATACTCGTTTAGACTTAAGTTAAGCGAAAATGGTGGCAACAAATTTTAAGTGTTGATGACAAAAAAGCTTACAAGTAGAGAAGAAATTATGAGTTTGGAAACTATTTTAAGTGTGATACAGTATTTTGGTTTTATTCAATTGATTTTAAAAGAAAAAGATATTCCGTAAATAAAATCTGCGTGCCCAAAATCCGATGGAGCAAGTGTTTGTCGTATCATCGGGACCTATCAGAGAATACTTGGGTGCCTTTCTCTAAAAGGTGTTAACTATTATTACAACAACAAAGATTTAGATATGGCCACAGCATCTATACTTTCACGATCGCCTGAGACTCAGTTCGCAACCACTTGGTAGCCAATTAAGGACAGCAATAACTTTAGTTATGTATAGGGTCTTCCAAATATGACTTTCTAAACTTGAAAGTTTATAACGTAAATTTGCAAACGTGCTCTGGGGTAGTCCATAGTCTTCATGAAAAAATTATCTTCAGCGATGCGATTTATTTCTGGATATAAACAAACAAAATCATCGAATTTAGCACAATATCAATCGACCTGCGATCCAAGAGCGCCTATTCATTCTGAAAAAGTCACTGTTAGGTGTGGATTTTAAAGTCGCCGTGGTCTAGTAGGTAGTGTGTTGGCTTATTAGACGAAACGCCAGGGTTCGAGCCCCAGGCCAGACATCAAAATAAAATACAAAAAGTATTTTTTCGCCGACATCCTCTCAGCAGATTTCTGGCAAAAACTCTGAGAGTAAATAAAAATTGCCATGAAAAGTTTCTCAAAAATTTGTCGTTCGGACTCGACTTTAAACTGTAGGTCCCGCCACTCACAACATAAGTGGTCTGAGAAACTAGGTCGTAATCCTGACTGAAGGGTTGTAATGACCAACTATATATGTATGTAGGTGTGGATTTTCGGTTGGCGGCAACCCAAACCAAATTTCTTTGAGAACAATGTTAGTGAGGCCATCACTGTAAACGGCGAGCACTATGGGGCGATGATTACCAACTTCTTTTGGCCTGAATTGGATGATATGCACGCCAACTATATGGCAGGCGCCACATGTCACATTAGACATTTTGTACGAGCGATTGGAGGGCAAAGACATCTCACGTGAGAGGTGATATGAACCAACCACGGATATCATGGATTTGCTTGCATTAGAGTGTTTCTGATGAAATCTTCTTGAGTCGCAGGTGTAATCGACTAAACCACATATAGTAGTGGTCTGTAAAGCCAGCATAACTCATACCATCCTGCGCCTGAGTCATGGAAGGCTGCGCTTTACCCAGGGTAGTCGTGGAGAACATTTAAAAGTTGTCACGTTCCATAATTTCATCAATAGGTCTTTCCAAGGAATATTTCGATGATATCTCACACACATACTTTGTTTAATTTAAATTTAAAGATATGAAGCCTTTAAAAACACATTTAAACCTACGAAAGCTTTCCTCATAATACGCCTTTTCTCCAAAACCAGTCACCAAACAGTGAGTGGTAGAATAGATTTGGTTTGATTACAAAGTCATATAGCCAGTCCACAGTTTTAGGGTTAATTTTAATGGCTTCTACGCATGGTCCCTTCTATATTGATTTGATAGAAAACAGTGACTTAAAGTACGATTGACTTAACCATGTAAATCATTCGTTATATCAATTTAAAAAATGGGTTTGACAACGCTGTTGAGGCAGAGTAGGTGGCATGTTGTTAGGCGTGAGGCCACGATTCAAACCCCAGTTCAGACAAAACGAGATATGAATAAATATTTCTTCGACGACTTCTTCTCAGCAGATTTCTGGCAAAAACTCTGAAAATGAAATAAAAGTGCCATACAAACTTTTTCAAAAAAAATTATTGTTCTGAGTTGACTTTATACTGTAGATCCTGCCACTTACGTATAAAATTAAAACACACAACATAGGTAGTGTGAGAAGCTAGGTCATATTCCTGGCTAAAGGGTTGTAATGACAAATTGTGTTATATTATGTACTCTGTTGAGGTAGAGCCTACGATTGAGGGTTAATTAAATTATTTGTGTTCTAGACGTCGCTGCAGTCTAGAAGGTAGTGTGGGGGCTTATTAGACGTAAAGCCCGGGTTCGTAACCCAGGTCAGACATCAAAACGTAATATGAAAAAAAAATATTTTTTCGGCGACTTTCTCTCAGCAGATTTCTGGCAAAAACTCTGAGAGTAAATAAACCTGCCATGAAAAAGTTTCTCAAAAATATGTCGTTCGGAGTCGAAGTTAAACTGTAGGTCCCGCCACTCACGTATAAAATTAACGCACACAACATATGTGGTGTAAAAAGCTAGGCCGTAATCTTGACTGAAGTATTGGAATGGCCAATTATGTATGTATTTATGTGTTCTAAAAACTGTGGAGAAATTTAGAAAAACTCCTCATGCTGTCTTTTATTTCATCCTTAGGTCTGTATTAAACAACGAAAACATTTTATTGACTTTTGACATTTTATTCACTGTGCACACTTGATTCATGTGAATTATTGTCTCATGCCTATTGTCCTTTATTTGATTTTTAGTTTAGAAAATTCTTATTGAATCGCTTTGCATAAAACGAAAAAATTCATTGGAAAATGTTAACTTTTTCATGATTGTTGTCTCTCAATGTCGATGCATTGTTATTGACATGCATACAAATCGAAATATGTAATGATTGTCATATGTTTTGCTGATTTTATGCTCTTTTCAAGCATTATTGTTGCTGTTTTTATTTATGCTACTACATGTATATGTTTTCTATTCTTTTTTCGTTTCTTTGCAATAGATTTTACAGAAATTCAATAATGATTGTTTGATGTCTATTATTTACCACAAAAAACCATTGTCAGTTAAATGTCAATTATTGCCTCTGTTAACATGTATATTTTCTATTCCCATTTGCAACTGCATGTACTGCATGAGGATGGTGTACAAACAATTGTGTTGTGGAGGCTATGGCTTGCAATGAATTTAAAAATGTGGTCATTGGATATGGTTGTTACGATTTTAGTAGGATTGCAAGAAATTTAAAAAAATTTTAAATTTAATTTAAAGTATCTCCAAACTTGAAAAAGCACTGGAACTTTTAAAAAATTCTATAACGTTTGCAATATAACCATTCCATGGATGTGCAGTGGAGAAGCTAATATATTTTGACAAAAAAAGGTCCCACAGGCTTAACACTCTTGTACAAAGTCCCGATATGACTTCAAGAGAGTATTTAGGTGATCATTTGAAAGAACGTTTACGTAATCGCTAAATCTCACACAAAAGTCAACAGAAAAACTTGCTCATGTTGCCACCAGGAAATAATAAACAAAACTTGTACATTCAATTCCAAATGGATTAAATGGAGTGCTTGACCTTAAGGGAAATTCTACTAAATACAAGGGATAACATTATCATATATAAGGCCTTTGAATATTAACCGTAGAACGGTGATACATATTTGTAGTACATGGAATTGTCACGATTATTGATAGATTTTGCTAAAAAATTTTAATATTTGAATTCATTTTAATAAAACTATTTATTTACAATTATTACATTTTATTAACACTTTTATGAAATTTGCGCCAAAATGTCTGACATGATGTACATTGGCATGGTTTTTTACATAAGAATCAAGCACTTCATGTCAGCTTGGTTTTATTTCTGTCTAAATGGTAATAATTTGACGTCTAGCACCCTGCTTTGTGGCGATTTATAAGTTTCCAATTGCTTAGATAGGACAGCTTATTGTAACACGCATCAGTAACACTCTCAGTTGATGGCTGGCTGAAACCTGATGGTACAAACCATTGATTTATACAAATATCCTTAAATAAATTTCCCTAACAATCACTGTCAGTATTCCATCATGAAGTATTAAATTTCAATTAAAATCGCTGGAGGTAATTTTCATTTTTCACAATAAAACTAAAAAGTTGTTGTTGTTGTTGTTGTTGTTGTTAAAAAAACTTTAATTTCAGATGAAAATGTACCAAAAAGGCACATAAAAACATAAGCATCATTATTTAATTATATTTTCTTTAATTTTCTTACATTTTAGGCGAACTAAAAATTAAATTTTGAAAAATCGTAAAAAAAGGACATATGGGCTGCTCTGAAAGTACGATAGCTAATCCCAAACTATTTATAGAGTATTATTTCTTACATAAAACTACAAGTTGTGTGATAAAAGTTTTATAAAAATGGTTAAAATTTTCTAACAAAAAATTAAGTTTTTTTAGAAAAAAATCATTTTCATTCGAATTTCAAAAAAGGCTTTAAGAATGATTATTAAAGGCTGGAAGACTTTCAGCTCATTTTTCGAAAAGGCGTAATTGGTGTAAATATATCATTATCAAAGCGAATAATTCTTTTATCTGATACGTACGTAGTTGACCGAAATATCATCATCTTAAACTATTCCTTGTTAAAAATTGTTTGTTTTATAATAAAACTGAAATAAATTAATAAAATAAATATAAGAACTATAAATTTTTATATAAACTTTTGGCTGAAATTCATGGAATTGCTAGAATATATTGCCACACTAAGACTTTTGCTGTCCACTGTATGTAATACAATTCAGGGTTGATTTTCGCTGAAGACAGTTCTCCCTTATAGTCGAATTAATATGTACATTATTTCAGTCTACTTTAATATTTAACTTTATGTCTGCATTTATATCTTGTAAGAGAAATTTTTAATCATATATTTAAAGAAATTTTTTTTTTCTAAAATATATCGATTATATGTATATCAATACAGAATAAAGAAAAATAAAATACAGATACCAATAGCATATACCGACACACAGACCTGTCTGCTCTAACTTTAGGTATGTATGTATGTCGCCGAAGCTATTTTATCTCCTGTGAAAACTTTTTCTGACAACTCGTAATTCAGCGTTATGGAATTCATTGCAAAGTTACATACGTATATACAAAAAAATATTTCATTTTCATATTGCAGAATATAGTCATACTTGTTGTAATAAAAAATAAAAAAAGGAAAGAAACTATACTTAACGGCAGGCAGGAATAATAAAAAGAATATTTTATACGAACACAAAAAAGAAAAAAACATGGAAAAAATTTCAGAAAAAGATGAAATAAATATATGAAAACAAATTAAATTGTTCAGTGATTTGGAAAATATAGATTTCCACAATATTATATATTATTGGCTATTTGAAGTGTCCCAAATTTTACAACGAAAGGTTGCTGCTAACTGTTGGTGGTCGGCAAATGGAGTTTCGTTTAAAAAAATGGCACCTTAAAAAATCATTATTTTTTGAGGCATGTTGTTGAGTTCCATTCATAAGTTTATGGAAAGATTTCATTTCTATTTGAAGTAGAATACTTAATTTTTTAATGCATGAGAACTCATTAATAATTACAACAGAGAAGAAAAAGGGAAATATATATTATGTCACACACTAATCGTACATTAAAAGTACCTGAATAAGTCAAAAGAAATATGAAGATTAAGTTTGAATTAACTAGGTTTTGAAGTCGCCGTAATGTGATGGCTTATTAGACGTTAAGCCAGGGTTGGAGCCTCAGGCTAGACATCAAAATAAAATACAAAAAGTATTTCTTCGGCGACTTCCTCTCAGCAGATTTCTGTCATTGCCATGAAAAGTTTCTCAAAAAAATCTGTTAAACCTTTAAACTGTAGACCCCACCACTGTATAAAATTAACACAACATAAGTGGTGCGAGAAGCTAGGTCGTAATTTTGATGGAAGGATTGTAATGACCAATTATGCATGTATGTATGTAATTAAGTTTTATTGGGTAAAAATTTTATGGCAGTAATATTGGCTATTCCAACAATATTCTTGCAATTTTGAAAAGTTTTAAAAAAATTTTGATTCAAAATTTTTCCTAATTCTCCCTGCTGCAGCGTATAATGATTTTATTAAATTAAAATTATGGTATGTACATATTTTTGTTTCTTTTCAGGATGAAAAATCTTTCAAACTACCGCAACAACATTTATTGAGTAGTTTTCATACATACAGTCAAAGAAAAAGATGTACATACACTGGTGTATGTAAATCAAAATCAAAATTATGGTACGTATATATTTTTATTTCTTTTCACGATGAAAAATCTTTATTTATCGAGTAGTTTTCATACATAGAGTTAAAGACACAAGTGTACATACACCGGTGTATAAGCACTTTCTCCCCGCTGATTTTTATCAAATCGAAAAAGATGCTATAGAGTTGCTTAAGGCATTTATAATCAAGAAGAACTAAAGAAATATAGCATAGAAATTATTGAGAAAAGTCTACATACGCCGGTGTATGTAGACTTTTTTCTTTGACTGTACATATATAATTGGTTGGATTACAACCCTTCAGTCAGGGTGACGATCTAGCTTCTCACACCACATATGTTGTGTGGGTTAATTTTATAGATGAGTGGCGGGACCTACAGTTTGCAGTCAATTCCGAACGACAGAATTTTGATGTCTGACATACGCCGGTGTATGTAGACTCAGCAGATTTCTGGCAAAAACTCTGAGAGTAAATAAACCTACCATGAAAAAGTTTCTCAAAAATTTGTCGTTCGGAGTCGACGTTAAACTGTAGGTCCCGCCACTCACGTATAAAATTATCTCAGACAACATGAGTGGTGTGAGAAGCTAGGCCGTAATCCTGACTGAAGGGTTGTTATGACCAATTATGTGTGTAATTTATAGATGAGTGGCGGGACCTACAGTTTAAAATCAATTCCGTACGACAGATTTTTGATGTCTTATCTGAGGTTTGAATCGTGGCTTTACATCTAATAAGCCAACACATTGCCTACTAGAACATCGCAGCCATTGTGACACCACAGCTATTATCTAATCTGGGAATAAAATAGCAATCCGATTTTAATTTATTCTGGTGAATTTATTTAAAATTGGCAAAAAATGTGTATAAATTACGAGAGCATAGGGTAGCGACCGACTGTAGCTCTCTGTGTGTGATTTTTAATTCTTCTTTCAACTAAACTTGCAAAATATTGTATAAATAAAGAATTGAATTCCTTTTTCTAGTTTTCTTGTGTTTTATTTTTATTTTTATTTTTTCTTGTAATAAAAATTTATGAAGTTTTCCGTTTTATATTTTCATTTTCCTCTTTCCACTATTTATTTTCTAGTAACCTTTTACTATCTATTCATGCTGTCTTTCCTGCTGTAACAGATTCTTTTATTGTCTATTAATACGCAATTGCCAATTGGCGATTGGCTGTTTCGTTTAGTTTTGCTATGTATTTTTTTCTTGTTCAAGTCTTGATGCCTGTTTCTTGCCCCTATTTTCTCTGCACATTCTATCTATGTAAGTATGTGTAGGAGGTTTTTCTTCTCTTTGCATTATTACTTGTTCTGGTTTAATATTTTTCCATTTCCTGAGAGTATTGGTTTCCTTCTTACAGAGTTTCTTTAAGGAAATTTTGCTTTCTTTTATAAAATCGAAGAAGAAAAAAGAGAAACACAAACACATACACGTTGCAGTGGTCATGTAGTGCCGGGTTGCTGGGCTATGTTGTACTGACATTTGAACTGAATTGAATTGAATGGAAAGGAATATTGCCCCACTTGAATGTTATGGTAGAAGATTCATACGTAATGTGTTTTACATTAAAACATACGAGTATAGAATTGCTGTAGTAGGAGTTTGATTTTCCTTTTTGAGTTTTCATTTTTTTATTTTTATTCTAGAGATTCTTTGATTCTATTAGAATATTATTCAATGGCTCGATGGCTAGATAGCTGGCTGGCTGGCTGGCTGGTTGCTCGCAGGTTTCTTTTCATAAAATTCTACAGATTTTTTCTTTCACATTTTTCGTATATGGATGAGTGTCATTATTTTCCTTTTTAAAAAGAAATATTCAATTGAAATTGACTATTGATGAGAGTTTTTAAAAAATAAAACTTAGTAAAGCGTAAGAAAAATTTTGTAAAAAAAATTCTCAAATAGACCCCCCATTACCATAAACGTATTAAAGTTAATGGCAGCCAATTTAAAATGGAACAGGTCACTGAACAAAAAGTTGTAAGAAAACATACAATTTTTAGACCATTACGATTATAGAAATTTGGCAATGTGGAGCAATTTTCGGCACTTTTCAACTTTTTTTGTTTTATTGCCGTTTAGATAGTTCATATTGACTTTGTGATTATGTATGTAAGCTTGGATAATAGAAAAATCATTGCAGGTTTATTGTCATTATAAAAACATAAAATTCTAAGGTATTTAAATTGTGATGTATTTTAACACAATCATACCTTTAAAAATGAATGCTTAAGTTGTCTTAGATAAGAATAGGAATTGTTTCCCCGAACTTAGCTTATTAAAGATATACGTTATGTATGCGTGGTCCGATAGAGGGCAGTCGTTGGAGACTCCCCAGTCTGTAAAGTGTTCCCTCAGAGAGTCATTTACTAGAGTTACATCCAAGATCGAGAATCTAAATTTCATAAGAAATTCGAAGATTGACTCACCTCTTACATTTATAACCGAGCTTCCTCATATGCGGTGAGGAAAATTTAATAAAACTATTTCTTCTTAGAAGTCGCCGTAGTCTAGTAGGTAGCGTGTTGGCTTATTAGATGTAAGACCACGCTTAAAACCCCAGGTTAGACATCAAAACGAAATATGAAAAAATATTTCTTCGGCGACTTCCTCTCAGTAGATTTCTGACAAAAACTCTGAGAGTAAAATAAAATTGCCTTGAAAAGTTTCTCAAAAATCTGTCGTTCGAAGTCGACTTCAAACCACTCGTGTGTAAAATTAACACGCACAATGTAAGTGGTGTGAGAATCTAGATCGCAATCCTGACTGAAGAGTTGTAATGACCAGTTATGTATGTATGTATGTATGCATTTATCTTTCTCCTCAATCCTTGGTCAATTGGCCAATGGATCCCGCAATGTTTTACGAAGAAATTTCGTTCTCTAGTTGTACTAGATCCATGTGGAATGCTCTTTGTGTAAAACAGTTTCAGCAACATACAACATTGACAGATTTAAATTGAATGTCCTTGTATAGAGTGGGCCATCTATCAGCTTTAATTTGAAGCATCGGTTATTTCGAATCTGTCAATACTTATGTCATTCCAGTCTATCACAAAACGTAATGAATCCACTGAATGTAATGAATCGATTTACGTTTGAGCAACGTTGGGATTTATTGGGCCAATGAGAAACTGCACGACGATGTCGATTTTCGGGTGAAGCTCATTTCCATCTTGATGGGTACGGTAATAAGCAAATTTGCCCATAAGTGCTCTAACAGAAGCCAATGCATCCATTGCGAGTGACTGTTTGATGCGGCTTATGGAGCGGAGGCATCAGTGGCCCAATATTTCTTTGAAAATGACGACAACGAAACCATTACGATCAATGGGGAGACCACAATCGCACCATGATAACTGTGTTTTCTTTTTTGTACCCGCTCTTCATGGCATTGATGAGATCGATGTTTGGTTTCAACAAGATGGTGCGACTCGCAGCCCACCTCATGCCACAATCGATTTATTGCGTCAAACGTTTGATGGCTGTTTGATTAGCCGAAATGGTGATGTCAATTGGCCGCCAAGAAGCGGCGATTTGATACCGTTGGACTATTTTCTGTAGGGTGTCTTTAAGGGAAAGTGTTATGCCGACAAATCAGAGGCAATTGAGCATTTGAAGGCTAATATTATTGATACCATTGCCAAAATACGACTCTAAACATTCGAAAAATTCATGAAAATTGGTCCGATCGAATGTGGTACTGTGAGGCCAGCCGCGGTAGCTAAATGAATGAAATAACATTTCATTACCAACCGGAACAATTGTATTTCACAATAAAAAATAGGTTTGGCAAACCGTTTTTGTTTTATTGCATTTTTAAATTTAAACTTTTAAATGCCTCACCCTTTATTATTAAGAATCACTATATGGGCTACTGCCTTAAAATACATATGAAATGAATTATTTTCGAAAAAAGCATGATTCTTGGAAGATCATTAATTTTTTAAAATATAAAAAAAGTAATTTTTTTCTTGGAAAGGAAACAAAATCTTTTAACGTTGAAATTTTCCCCTACACCTGTTTAGAGTTTCCCAAGAAACTCATGTATTCACATATCATTCTATTATTTTGATATTCCGCAAGCGAAAGGAAAAATACCCTTCGATAATAAGATGAAGACACCTGTAATCCCTTTAGTATCATGACAATCAAATTTTCTCATGTAAACAGTTTTTCTTGGAAGAGGATAGAAACAGAAAGTAACATGAAATATTAAAAAGGGGACGAAGAATGATGTTAAAATAGAAAAAAACTGACATTAGAAATTAGGGAAGAAATTAGGACACATGCAAGACATATACACATACATTTTCTTGAGCTCACCACTAATGCTCCGCTTGTGTACAATCTCATTAACAGCTTTAAGGATGAAAATAGAAATTTCTGTTTCAAAACTCGAATGCCTTAAGATTAAGTTGTACGGTAAAGGTATTTTAAGAAGTTACTTTAATAGCAATTGATAATTATGGGAAATGATTTTATTTAAAAAAAAAGAAAACATTTTTTATATTCTCGGATGTTTTAATATGTTATTTTTCCTTTACGCGTGGAATTTTTTAAAGCATCAACAGCAAAGAGAATTTTTCTTTTATTTTCGCACTAATTTTGAAGGAAGCATGGTCTACTCTGCCCATGTAATGTAACTTTATGAATTGTTTTTATAGATTCCAGTATAGATTTCAGTTTCCTCATCATAGTTAATCCAGTTGAAAGACCAAGATTTTTTCCTTAATATACTCTTCATAAATCGCACAAAGTCGGATAAAAACTTTAATTGTGGGATAATGAACCTTGTGTGCTGGATAATCCTGGTATCTATGACTCCAAAACAGTTCTTGTTACGGTTGGGCACTACCTATGACCGAAGACATTGCCGACGAATCTAATATATATATAATATATAAAAATGCTCGCCATTGAAAAAAATGCAAGTCATCGACCAAAAAAATGCAAATCATCGACCAAAAAATCGACATCGACAAGAAAAATGCAAATCATTCACCAAATAATGCAAGTTATCGATCAAAAAAGAACAAAAAATACAAGTCATTTCCCAAAGAGATGTAAATCATCGATAAAAAATGCAAGTCATTGAACAGAAAAAATGTAAGTCATTAAACAAAAAAATGCAAAAATTAAAGTCATCTACAAAAAGTTCAAGTCAGCGACCAAACCAATGAAAGTCATCGACCAAAAAATGCAAATCATTGACCAAAAAATGCAAATCATCGACCAAAAAGTGCTAGTCATCGACCAAAAAATCAATTTCGACATGAAAAACGGAAATCATTGAGCAAATAATGCAAGTCATCGATCAAAAAAGAACAAAAATACAAGTCATTTCCCAAAGAGATGCAAATCATCGACTAAAAAATGCAAGTCATTAAACAGAAAAAATGCAAGTCATCGACAAAAAAAATGCAAGCCACCGACAATTTTGCCCGATTTATGTAGAGAATTTAAATTTGCTAATTTGAAGACAAAAATTATCTACAAAGTCTGTATCTCCGGTCCCAAGTTATGCCCGACCTTAAGAAAACCTGTTTTGAAATCCTTGAGACTAAGACTATCCAGCCCAATAGGTGTAATTCTCCCACTAGGTTTATATTTATCCTATTTTGCCCTTTTAATACAGAACACCTTTTTTGCTAATTTGAAAAGTTATGTTTGTCCCATGTATCTCAAAATGATACTTGAAAGAAATTTAGTCATCGACAAAAAAAAATGCAAGCCACCGACAATTTTGCCCGATTTATGTAGAGAATTTAAATTTGCTAATTTGAAGACAAAAATTATCTACAAAGTCTGTATCTCCGGTCCCAAGTTATGCCCGACCTTAAGAAAACCTGTTTTGAAATCCTTGAGACTAAGACTATCCAGCCCACTAGGTGTAATTCCTATTTTGCCCTTTTAATACAGAACACCTTTTTTGCTAATTTGAAAAGTTATCTTTGTCCCATGTATCTCAAAATGATACTTAAAAGAAGTATTTCTTGCGACAACTTCCTAACTACATCTTCTGACCAAAGCTCTGACAATAAATATAATTGCCATGGTAAGTTTCTCAAATCTGCCGTACGGAGTCGACGTTAAACTGTAGCTCCTGCCAGCATGCGCTACAATATGGGTGGTACGACGTGTTGGGTTGTAGTCCTATCTATCTAAAGGGTTGTAATGTTCCGTAAGTACGTAATGGCGGCTCATCACTAATTGCAAGTCTTTGTTGAATAAAGCTCATCTTGGGCCATTTTCAGATGCGACATAAAAAATGGTCATTTGGCTTTAGTCCTTACAGCTTAATGCTTATACACACTGCGTTTCATAGACACATACGCCAAGACTGTTACGTAGAATTATTAACAAAATAGGGAGAATTTCCCCCAAATCCATAACAATTTTTGTTGATTAAATATCTTTTCCATAGAAAATAGCTTTCCTGTTACCAATTTATTACTGATTATTTCACTTTAATTTTCCGTATTAATTTCATGACACCGTGATCATAAGAATTAATTTTTCAGGTCATTGAATTTCTCATCATTAAACTTTATCATATCGATCCATTAACGTACATACATACGTTCCTACAACAACTCGTTTTCTGATCCCTTTGGGATGAAGTGTTAAATAAATGTTTAAAAATTAGTGACGCATTAAATTTCTATTACGTATGGTTGTCAGATAGATTTTTCCTTATTGACATCCTACAATAGCTGGTGTTGTAGTTGTGTTGTGGTTATAGTTGTTGTTGTTGCCTTTTCTCCGTCTATCTATGTTGTAGTTTTTGGGCTTTGTGACATCTTTTCTTTAAATCCTTTAAAATATATGATGGAATTTGATGAAATGAATGGATATTCTTAACCAATTAGTATTCTCAACAGATAATATGAAAAAACCAGTAAAATGGTAACAAAGTATGGCTTTAAGAGTGAACGATGCCTGGGAATATGGTAAGAAAGAATAGAAAAAAAGGTAACAGGAATGGAAATAGAAATAATGCAGAGGCTTTTGTAGATTCATGAGCCGATCGATTATTGTATCTCATGCAGAATATTTGTTTGACATATTAGTCCCAAAGCAATCAAAGTAATTGATGAAATGGCCCAAAAAATATCACATATAAACACATACATACATACACATTATATACGCAGTAATAAAGGATTTGCCAATAATAGTCTCTTTTAGATACATATTGTATACCCAAATGGGTGTGTGTTGTAATGGTTTTAACTTTTGTATTTCAAAATAAATGGCTTATATTAAGTCAAAATGATGTGAGAATTTGTATAAGTTTGCATATGTGTGTGTGTGTAAAATTAAGATTTAAAATGTTTATAGAACTCTATGCCTAGATATTCTTTGAGTATGGTATAGCATTTAACGTTTTGGGAATTCTTGGCAAATACTTTTCGTACAGACACATTAGTTTACTTACCCATACATTCATTCACACATGAATGATTTTTCAATCATCCTTTTTGACAGAGAGACACACACATACATACACATTTACATATACATTTACGTACATATTTAAATATTTATTTAAATAGTGCCCGGGTGAATATGAGTCTCTATTTGTTGTATATTTTTTATTGAGGGAGGCATTTGAAGGACGATATAAAGTTTTTGCTCTTTCTTCGTTACCCTCGAAATGTTTACTTAATTGTACTCAGTACGAGAATTTTATGACATAAAGTCCATTTTTTGTACACGTAAAGTTATTTTTATTACAAACAACCTTTTTTACGGGTTCGACTCTTCTCGTGGTCTTATTTCAATTTCAAGATTTCCAGCTCAGAAGGTGATTCATCTACTACAGTAACTTCTAGAATGATATGCTCTTAATTGAAGTCGCCGTGGTTTAGCAGGTAGTGTGTTGGCTTATTAGACGAAAAGACAGGGTTCGAGCCCCAGGCAAGACTTCAAAATAGAATACAAAATAAAAAAAAGTTTGTCAAAAATCTGTCGTTCGGAGTGGACTTTAAACTGTAGGTCCCGCCACTCATGTATAAAAATTAACACACATAACATAAGTGATGTGAGAAACTAGGTCGTAATCCTGACTGAAGGGTTGTAATGACCAATTATGTATGTATGTATGCTCTTAATGTCGTAGCATTGTCGTGTTCAATCTGTTATCGACAGTAAGATTCACGTGCGTTAATCAACTGGTCAGTCTCCTGAAAACATTACTTCTCACAACAAGCAGCACCAAAAAAAATCCAAAAACAAATTTAGCAACGTTCTTAACATCTTCAAATTTCACTAAGCACCACGCGGCGAACTTTGAAATGCGTATAAAACTAAGCTTGCTATTAATTCAGTAGGTAATTGAGTAAGGTAATATGCACTCAGATATGCACCTTTTTTGCGTAAATCGCAATAAACGCCATTATTGAGCTTAATATTTCATATAAAGTTTCAATTAATTATTGTGCAATAAATACGCATATAATATAATATATAATATAATATTATAATATTGAGTAAAACTTAAAATGCAGCACTGTTATAAGTACGTTCAGTGAGCATATAACAATTAACCGAACAATTTTTGTTGATATTTGACGACTCAAATGCTAACAACGACAAACAAAATAAAAATAATGTTGTTGAAACAACCAGCTGTTTTGTTTACCAGCTGCCAAATAAATATTGAATAAGTAGCTGAATTGCTAACATTATTATGCCTGAACACTTAAAATATTGTACTCAATTAAGCCAATATTGACTCAATAAAAGTACATATCTGAACACAGTATAAAGTCAATGCCAACTTTTTGCTAAAACTCATCATCTCCGATAAAATGCATTTTCATCTGAATAACTTAGTGAATACAAAAAATATTCTGGATTAGAAGCTGATAAAATCCACACGGAATCCCTAAGCAACACAAAATATGCCGAATTAGTAGCACTGGAAATCCACAAGGCATCCATACGCACAACGAACAAATGTCAGATCGGATTTCTGTGTGATTGTGCTTTAAGTTTTTGAATATGAGGACAAAATTACAATGATTCTTTACGTAAACTAGATAACGGAGCTCTCATGGCCTTATCTAGACGACATGTGCTTTCAGCAAGACGGTATAACCTGAACTGGCCACTCAGACCATGCGATTTATCGCTGTTTGATTATTATTTGTGAAGATTTGTAAAATCTCGAGATTATCCGAATAAAGCAAAAACATTTCCTGATCTCAAATGCGACATTGAATGCCCGGTGGGTGAGAAATGAAATACATTCACCATGGTTTCTCTTTATCCACCTTTCTATTTCGAAGATTAATTGTAATCACATTTACTTTAAATGTGCTTATCACTTTTATGACGTGGCTACCTTCACTGTCTCATGATGAATTAAACTCAACTATTCCTTAATACGTCTGTATGTTCTTTTAGCTGCATGTATATACCGTCTTTAACTTTTGTGTTTTAATATAGGAGTTAAAAGGTTTCTATAGATTCGAGATATCTTAGTGATGTAAATATCATACCCATAGCCAACACCAGGCTACGCTGAACTGTCATACTTATTTATGGCATACATTAGTTTGCAAATTGATGTGCCCCCATCATTAATCAGTCTTTTCCAACCTGGTTGTAACGAAGTCGCCACAGTTTAGTAGGTAGTGCGTTGGCTTAGTAGATATGAGGCCTCGGTTCAAACCCCAGGTCAGAGAAGATATTTCATGACGACTTCCTCTCCGTAGATTTCTGGCAAAAACTCTGAGGGTAAATAAAATTGCCGCGAATTTCTAAAAAATCTGTCGTTCGGAGTAGATTTTAAACTGTCCCGTCACTCATGTTTAAAATGAACACACACAACATAAGTGGTATGAGAAGCTAGGTCGCAATGCTCACCAATGTACAAGATAAGTAGAAACTAGAAAACATTGGACAATTTGATTAGAGACTCCAACAACCAGGTTACATACATAATAGGTCATTATAAACTTTCAGTCAGGATTATGTCCTAGCTTCTCACACCACTTATGTTGTTGTGTGTATTAATTTTAACAGGATTGGCGGTACCTACAGTTTAATGTCGACTCCGAACGGCAGATTTTTGAGAAGCTTTTCATGGCAATTTATTATTTTACGCTCAGAGTTTTTGCCAGAAATCTGATGAGAGGAAGTTGCCGAAGAAATGTTTTCTCATATTTCGTTATGTTGGAAATGTCTGACCTAGGGTTTGAACCGTGGGACCACGTTTAATAAGCCAGCACGCTACCTAACAGACTACTGCGCCTACTGGGTGGTGTACCATGGGCATTAAAATGACCGAAATGGCATCGATATTATTAATGTTCTGTGTGTCTAGTTATTAGGTTCAGTGGCATTATTTTCTTTATTTATACCCCTTCTGAAGCCAATTAAAAGAAAATTAATGGTTTTTTATAGGCGTTAGCTAATATACAAAAATTTTAAATATTGTGTTTATATTTTATCAGGGGAATATCATAGTCATTTGAAATATTCCTCCATTTCTTGGTTTTTTTCCTTCACATATTATCTGCTGCTCAGCAACCCGCATTTCACTGGCATCAGCTATAAATCAAACATATTTTAATGACCTGTTGACCCACTATCAGCCTGATTATTTGCCACTTTGCTTGAAATTATCAATTTTTTTCCTTTTGTCCAATAGCACACGTAGAGAATTGTAACATTATAGTGCAATACATATGTACGAGTATGTATGTATGTATGCCATCGAGTAAATGTGGTTGGTATGACGGTGTTATTGATATTTTATTTACAATTCTCTAAAGGCTAACAATGTAAATAGTGCTGCATTGTTGTATGAATTTGTATTGTTTTAAGTATGTCTACTACCTGCAATTAAAACTGATTGAAATAAATGAATCATTTGTCCTATGGAGAGCGCAGACAATTATAATCATTGTGTGGCTATTCTATTGGGTCTCAATGACAATGAACGGCGGCCATTCACAAGGATAAATAATAATTTATCACAGATTATAACAATGGAGTCAAATATTTGCCTACAAATTATTTAACGTTTAAAGTCAGACGTACATACATACATATATATTTATAATTTAATATTTATAAAATAACACTTGTATGGGTAATGCAGACATTTAAATTATACACTTGAAGTTGGCCATCATATTTAACGAATTTTTTTTCTTTGTTTGTTTTTTCATATTTTTTGATTAATATTCGGGGAACATAGTGTGCTACTTTGTACAGGGTGGACTATCTGTCGGCTTAAATTTGAACCATTGGTTATTTAGAATCTAGCAATACTTATGGCATTCTATATTATCAAAAAATTCAGTATATTATCTCCACTAAACGTAGTGAATCGATTTACGCTTGAGCAACGTTGGGATTTAGGGGGCCAATGAGAAACTGCAAAAAAATCATCCTTTTGAAGCTCGTTTTCATCTTAGCGTTTACGTTAATAAGCAAAATTGCTGCATTTAGGGCTCAGAAAACCCGCACGTGGTCTTGTACAAGTCAATGCACCCATTACGAGCGACTGTTTGGTACGGTTTGTGGAGCGGAGGCATCATTTGCCCATATTTCTATGAAAGTGAGGACAGCGCAACCATTACGGTGAAGGCAGACATCTATCGCACCACGGTAACCGATATTTTTGTACCCACTCTTCATGGTATTGATGTGAACGATGGTTGGTTTCAACAGGATGTTGCAACTTGCCAAAAATCTCATGCCACAATCGATTTATTGCGTCAAACATTTGATGACTGTTTAATTAGCCGAAATGGTGATGTCGATTGGCCACTAAGAAGCTGGGACTATTTTTGTGGGGCCCCATTAAAGAAAAGTGTTATGCTGACAATCCAGAGACAATTGAGCATTTAAATGCCAATATACGTGATGCCATTGCCAAGATACGACCCCATACACTGGAAAAAATGCACGAAAATTGATTCGATCGAATGAGGTACTGTGAGGTCAGCAGTGGCAGCCATATGAATGAAATAATATTACAATTCTAAACGGAACAATTGTACTTTAAAACAAAAAAAAAAGTTTGATTGAATTTTTAAATTTAAACTTTTAAATGGCCCACCCTATACTTCACCGTACACTAATGAATAAAGTATACGACATTTTTCTTTGAAGTCGCCGTAGTCTAGTAGGTAGTGTGTTGGCTTATTAGACGTAGCCAAGGTCCGAGCCTCAGGCCAGACATCAAGACAAAATACAAAAAGTATTTGTTCGGCGACTTCATCTCAGCAGATTCTTGGCAAAAACTCTGAGGGTAAATAAAAATTGCCATGAAAATTTTTCTCAAAAATCTGTCGTTCGGAGTCGACTTTAAACTGTAGGTCCCACCACTCATGTATAAAATTAACACACACAACATAAGTGGTGTGAGGAACTAGTATGTTGTACAATGTGTCAATTCGACCTCCGGGTACTGTACTTGTCTTAATTGACAAGTATACGTCCTCTAACCTAACCTAACCATACGACATTTTCACTTCCAATTGGGGGAAGGACTTGAACAGAGCCATCTACTTGAATTTTCTTCACCTCAATGGCTATTATAGTGTATTAGTATCACTGTACTGTAAGTAAAGTTATTTTTTAAAAAAGTTTCTCCTTTAACAAACCATCGAACTTTGTGCCAACAAAATAAAAAACAAAACAAAACTCTTTTATTTAAATAAATCACAGTTTTTCCCACAGTTTTTAACGGCAGTCATTATTATTTTGATTGTTTCAGTTTTGGTAGTAAAAAGCATACCAAAAGCATGATAGAAAATATTTTGCCAGTAAGTTTTTCCGTTCTTTCTCATTTCTTCGTTGATCACCATGATTTGCAACATTATTTTGCACTTTAAGTTTGGCATTCGATGAGTATGAATAGCATCTTAAACTCAAGTGAACTGTGAGTGGATTCTTTTTAAATACTTTTTATTTTCTTTTGTTTTCTTTTTCTTCTTTTTTCGTAAATCAATGGTATTTTAAGGATTTAAAAAATCTTATTTTTAAACAAACAGAAAAAAATAAATGTTTTTTTTTTTTTTTTTTTTTTTTTTTTTTATTATTATTTATTTGCAATCTATTTTCCAATAATAAGCAAATGTGATAAATTGAAAAAATAACATGTCCTATTGCAACCCTTTGGAAGCAATAAAATAAATTATATATGTACAGTTAAACTTAAAGATACTATAATAAAAATTAACAAAACAAAATAACAAAATTTAATTAAATTTAATTTAATTTAATTATTTATATAATTTATATATATATATAATAAACTTATTAAATAAAAGGGAGATCTAAAATGTGATTTCTTTTGAGTCTTCTTATTTCATCAGTCTCATCTAGTAATGCAATTGCCAATACGTTTGTATGGTTACTAAGCCTAGCTAAATAATTGGAGCTATATCTTTTTATTTCCGATTTTATAAAAGGCATGTTAAGGTCATTATGTAAGGATTTATTGGTTATATAATAAGGAGCGTTTGTTATTGATCGTAAAGCCTTAGATTGAAATCTTTGTAGGATTTCTATATTAGAGTCGCTGGCAGTTCCCCACAATTCTATACCATAGGTCCATATAGGTTTAAGTATAGTTTTCAGTAGTAATACTTTATTATTTAAGGAAAGTTGGGATTTACGACCAAGCAGCCAATACATTTTTTTAAATCTCATATCAAGTTGTTTTCTTTTAGCTGTTATATGTGCTCTCCATGTAAGTCTTCGGTCCAGGTGAAGACCCAGATATTTAACAATTTCACTACGAGGAATTTCTTTGTTGTTTAGATACACAGGTGGGCAGGTTTCTCTTCTCAATGCGAAAGTAATGTGTTTTGATTTTTCAGTGTTAATTACAATGTTCCATTTTGTGAGCCAGAGATGAAGACTATCGAGTTGCTCTTGTAGAATTGAAGAAGCTTTGGAAGGTAGGCAATTTGATGACAAAAATGCTGTGTCATCTGCGTATGTTGCCGTAGTAATATCATCATGTGTTGGCATGTCATATGTAAATAGTGTATACAACACTGGGCCGAGAACACTACCTTGCGGTATTCCGGCATTAATTTGGCAAATTTTTGAGATGTCATTGTTAACTTTTACATAGAAACACCTGTTTTTTAAATAAGACAAGAAAAATATATAAAATGGAGCAGGAAAAGTTGTTTTTATCTTGTAAAGCAAGCCCTCATGCCAAACTTTATCAAAAGCCTGTTGGATGTCTAAAAACACAGCAGAACAATAATTTTTTTCCTCAAAGGACTTTGTTATCACTTGTATAACTCGGTGACATTGTTCCGGTGTCCCATGCTTACTTCTAAAGCCGAACTGATGGTCTGGAATAATATTGTTTTCATTAAGGAAAGGTGTTAGACGTTTTAGAAATAGTTTTTCAAATAATTTCGACACGATAGACAAAAGGCTAATGGGTCTGTAGGAAGATAACAAATTTTCGGATTTATTTGGTTTTAACACCATAATAATTTCCGCACACTTCCACTGAGACGGAAAATGTTGAAGTCGCAAAATAGAATTGAATATAAGTGGTAAAAATGTAATTGCTTTAGGTGGTAAATGTTTGAGTGTAAAAGCATCTATGTTGTCATAACCAGTGGATTTATTATTATTTAGGAGATTTATTTCCTTTTTTGTTTCAAGAGGAGAGATATGTTTGATTGGAACATGCATTTGGCAAGCAACATCTAGAAAATTTCGAATATCGCCATCATTAGTATTAGTTGAGTGAGGTTTAAAAGTGTCTTCCAAATGAGCGGCAAAAGCAGTTGATTTTTCTTTATCTGTTTTACACCATGTACCATCAGAACTTTTAATAGGAACATTCCTTTTTGATGGCCTTTTAAGAAACTTAGTAGCTTTATATAACTCATATTCTTTGTCTTTATTTTGTGGTTTCAAAGCTTTAAGATAGGAGTTAATAGAAGCATTTCTTTCATTTGCCAACATCTCTGAGCATAACTTTATTGCTAAATTCCAAATGGTTTTATCTCTTGGATTTCTTGTGCGATGCCAGACTCTTCTCAGTCGTCTAGATTCTCTGATCATATTTCTAACTGCAGCCGAAGCTTGAACTTTTCGACCTACATTGTTATAATTCACTTTATTTGGAGTTGATAATAAAGCAGCTTGATGTATTAGAGTAGTGAAGTACTCAACAGTATCGTCTAAATCGTCTGTAGTATCAATTCTTGTATTAAGGTTTAGATTGTTTTCAATGTATTCGCTAAAAAAGTTCAAATTGGAGTTTCTTCTTAATAATTTAACGCTTCCAGGGGCTGGTTTAACATTAGTGTTATAGTTCACAATAAAAGGAGTATGGTCTGAATTTAGTCCTACATCATTCAAAATGTCCAGCGAGTGTCTGGAGATGCCATTATAAACAATAAAATCAAGGAGATCAGGAATCTTCGTTGGATCAGAAGGCCAGTATGTTGGTTCATTTCCCGATAGAGAGCAAAAGTTGTTCTTCAATAAACATTTATATAGTTGCTTACCTTTAGGATTAGCAAGTCTTGAACCCCACCAAGGATGCTTAGCGTTGTAATCACCACCAACAATAAAACGAACACCTAAGTTTTTAAAAAAGTGTTCATATTCTTCAAGTTTTATAGAATGTCTGGGAGGGGAATATATTGAATAAATGTTAATTGGAATATTATTGCAGATGACTTTAACTCCTACAGATTGTATATAATTTTCTTGAAAATCTTTCGCAATTTCATATTGAAGAGTGGATTTAATAAACAGTCCTGCTCCGGCATGAGCCTTTCCATCAGGATGATTTGTACAAATGAAATCATAACCCTTTATTTTTACATAAGATCTAGCAGTTAGGTGAGTTTCAGAAATCAAAAATATATCAATAAATTTATCTCTCATGTAGTAATCAATTTCATTTATTTTGTTAGTTATCCCATTCGCATTCCAAACAGCAATTCTTAAATTTACTTGCATAATTTATTGATTAAAAGAGACATCATGTTCAAAAGAGTATTTGTTAACTCTATTTGTTTATTTAGAAGGTTTTCTATATTTTTCATTATATCACTATTTACGTTTTGGTTAGCAACATTGGCGTAAGATTCACCTAAATGCATGCTTTTGTAACCTGTATGTAAATTATTTTGGCTATTACGATTCATATAAGGAAATTCATTTTCGTTCATAAAGAATTGTTGTTGTGTACTGGGTCTCCTATCTGACTGTCTCTTCTTTAAGACGTTCTGGTAAACTATACATCCTCTGTAACTGGCCGTATGTTGTTTTAAACAATGGACACATTTAGGGGGAGTTTCAGGCTCATTGGGACAATTGGGTGAAGGATGACCAAGTCCGCACTTTACGCATACGAATGGTTTTCTGCAGTATGTTTTCGTGTGCCCAAACTCTTGGCAGCGATGACATTGCACTATGTCGTTTGTCCTTTTCGGTACTTCAATTTGCACTATGCACTGATTTATCTCGCGTATATCAAAAACTTTTTTATTGTCAGGGTTTGGATCGACGTCAACATAAAACATTGGTAAAGGCCGTTTATCAAATCTACTTTTAACATTAATTATGTTTCTTACACAATGACCTTTATATAAAAGATCAGCTTTTATGTCTTCTATTTTAGTGGAGTGGTGAAGGCCTTTGATAACAAATCTAAAAGAACGCTCATTTTTAAGTTGGTAAGTATGGTAAGTAATATTGCTCGCATCAAAACACTTAACCAACCGTCGATAAGCATCCACAGATTTTATATTGAGCTTAACTTGACCGTCATGCAAAGCTTTATAATTAAATTCAGAATTGGCAATTACATTACTTACACATTTTATCATTTTATTTATATTAACAACATTATTAACAAATATTGGTGGAGGCTTAGTGGCAGTTTCTTTTTCAATATTACAAGCATCGGTATCATTGTCATCTTCAATAGTATCAGCAAGATCAGCAAATTTGTTATTGTTTGAGCAGCTAGGTTTGTCATCAGCATTCTTTTGTTTTTTTGTGTAATTTGTTTTCTTACATATTTTTTTGCGTTTTGTTGTAACGCATTGCCAGTTCAGCAAGTTCTCTTCACTTAAGTTATCATCGTCACTTACTGAAGTCATAGCTATTTGTTATTTAGCTTGACCGTTAATTTTTGTATTATTGTTTTTTTTTTGTTTTTTTTTTTTGCTTTTAGAGAATATTATTTGTTTAAAAAAAAAAAAAAAAATAACTGAATAAATGAAGAATAAATGAATAAATGAAGTCACAGAAAAAGTGCACAGAATACGTCTGTTTACTTTGAATAATTCAACGCGACTCCAAATAAATGTTTGAAGCTGTAAAAGTAAATAAAAAGACAAAAAAGAAGAAACAAATCATCAACAAAAAAGAAGAAATTGTTTTAACAACAATTTAAGTTTAAATGAAAATTAAATCTCGAGTATCTATTATTTAAAGAAAGTATTTGAAAATCAACTCAATGCAGTAAAATTTTAAGTAATTTTTTTTCATTGAATTTTTGTTCATAAATTCGAAATTCTATGCCGAAGGGAGTTCAGTTTCTGTTTCCATATGAATTTCTCTGCAGACAAAATTACCGTTCAAAATATTAATTCAAAATACAAATCTAATCTAAGATTATAAGTCTTAACCCATTCGTGGAAGGAATGTTTTGAGAGAAAAATGGGAAAATAATACTTCAATGAAATGTCAAACATTCTATAGTCTCCAACTACAGACGTGGCCCCTTCCGAGACAGCAGTATAAATATTAGTTATAGTAGCTGTATCAGGACCACAAGAAGTCACCGTAGTAGTCTAGTTCGTAGTGTGTTGGCTTATTAGACGTAAAGCCCGGGTTCATATCCCAGGTCAGAAATCAAAACGAAATATGAAAAAAAATATTTCTTCGGCGTCTTCTTCTCAGTAAATTTCTGGCAAAAACTCTGAGAGTAAAGAAACCTGCCATGAAAAAGTTTCTCAAAAATCTGTCGTTCGGAGTCGACGTTTAACTGTAGATCCCGCCACTTACGTATAAAATTAACACACACAACATGAGTGGTGTGAGAAGCTTGGCCGTAACTTGACTGAAGGGTTGTAATGGCCAATTATGTATGTATGTTTCAGGATCACAAAAAATGATCACTACATAATATAAAACAAAAAGTTTATAAAATAAATTCAAATATTCCGGGCAGATGATTCAACATCATCAATTTCAATCACGCAGAAAGCGATTGCAATTCAAGGAGCTCATGAAGTAGATCGATCTAATCGTTAGGCAAGAGGTTAATTCTCCCTATTGCGTCAAAGTTTCGTGGTGGTGTGTACGTTTTGAGACTGTTCATTACACAGTTGAGAGGACGCAACTGTATTTGCCACTTAAGATGATCTATTATAGGCCAAAGCCTGACTATACCACGATGATCGTATTTTAGGTCGATACATACATGCAACCCTTCAGTCAGGATTACGACCTAGTTTCTCACACCACTTATGTTGTGTGTGTTAATTTTTTACACAAGTGGCGGGACCTACAACTTAAAGTCGACTCCGAACGACAGATGTTGAGAAACTTTTCATGGCAATCTTTATTTGCTCTCAGAGTTTTTGCCAGAAATCTGCTGAGAGGAACTCGCCGAAGAAATACTTTTTGTATTTTGTTTTGATGTCTGGCCTGGGGCTCGAACCCTGGCTTTACGTCTAATAAGCCAACACATTACCTACTAGGCTACGGCGACATCATTTTAAGTTGTTAAGTGCAGTAAAATGCGCCAGTTGTAAGTGCTGATAAGTTTTTGTTGTCAGAACAGGCCATCTCTGCAATCTTATTTTCTTGTACTGTACTCAAAATGGATGTGGATAATCTAAAATGATCCCTCAGCCTAATACTCTAATCTAATCCACTATTGCACTTCCAACACTTTCGTTTTCGTCTTTATTCCACCCATATAGACTGCTATACCATGTCATCTCTGTTGCTGACGGAATATTGCACATTTAGACTGAACAGTATTTCTCATTTAGGGAGCAAGAACACTGTTTGATTCGACTTAGTCTAGTAGATAGTGTGTTGGCTTATTAGACGTGAGGCTACGGTTCAAATCCCAAGTCATACATCTCCAACAAAACGAAGTATGAAATAATACTACTTTGGCGACTTCGTCGTAATGCTTTAAACACTATAAACGCAACATAGCACACACATCAATCTCTCAAAAATGGTATACATGGACGTATATGGAAACCACTATTTTAATGGCAACGTAAGACCAGCAAATTGTTGTTGTTTACAATGTAACTCTCTGTAATTATCGTTCTGCGTTCAATTTATTCTGCCTTATTTTAATTCAAACAACTTCACGATCTTTCAATGGAATTGATATTTTTTTTATCGGTCTTGCTATTCTCAGAAATTCCTTCGTAGTTGTTTGTACCTACTTTTTACTACTGCATTCGAACCGTATTTAGTAGAGAAGTTCTAATCTTTAAAGGTCAATTTTATTAAAAAAAAACAATGAAATTTTTTAATATACATATGCCAGTATACTTGCAGTGGCAATGATCCAAATAATAATTAGTTAGACTAAGATTTTAAAATTTATTACACTTTTTCCATTCTCCGTAAGTCAACTGAGTACAACTCAAAAACCTTTTGTTTTAGAATCTTAATAACATTTCCTATTAACTTTTAGTAAAGCTTAGGTAACATAATCAACATCATTTACGATATTAAGTTCAACTTCTATACGAATATAATGAATAAAGGTATGAAAAGTGTGCAAATGAATGAGTATAAATAGAGCCTAGCAGCTGAATAGTTTCATTTTTACTAAACCATAGAAAGAGAATAAAATAAAAAGTCGTGTGTGAAAGTACGTACTTCAAAGAAATTTAGGTCACATTAACACAATTATTGCCACATGTAACACAGTTTTCAACATACGTTAGTTACTCTATGCAACTGTCTATTTCCATCAGCTTTAAAAGTCAAAAATAAAAAAACAGGAAAAATAAAATCCTCTAACTGTTCTTTAACTTACAAAAACAAAAAAAAGATTTCTTGTTCATATTTCCTTTTACAACCTCAAACAAAAACAAACAAAAAAAAAACATTCTGAAAAAAAAACGGTAGGATGTTAAGAAATCTTATTTTCTGCTTAATTTCTAAATCACTATTTAAAATGCCAATATGAATTACACACACACACACTCGCACGCACACAATACAAACCCATTTACGAATACACACTTAACCTTTTGTAAATCAACAAATGTACAAATACACATATATGGATACATCACACATAAACATTTACTTGGAATTTATTTAAATAAACATATGCTCTCATTTAAGAGAGGCATATATAAGAAGAGAGAGAGAGAGAGAGAGAGGGAGACAGTGTGTGTGTAACTTAATAACCCTGTTTACTTTAAAATTCAAAAAGTGTTCACCTTCATGTTTATTCATGTAAGTGTACGAAGTAGTTTACAATATGCATTCATATATACATAAACATACGCACAAATGTATGCACATATATATGTATGTATATATGCCTTAAATATACGCTGATCAAAATAGTAGAATCCTTTATTAACAGAATCTCAGGCGTGTAATAAGCTGTTGCCTATTTATGTAATACGAACGTTATAAACGTTGGAAAGTTTTTAGAACTGAAGAGGATGTCAAACACAATTTTGATATCGCCGTAGTCTAGGAGGTAGTGTGTTGGGTTATTAGACATGAGTCCTTTGTTTAAACTCCAGGTCAGACATCTCCACCAAAACGAAATATGAAAAAAAATATTTCTTCGGCTACAACCTCTCAGCAGATTTCTGGGAAAAACTCTGCAGGAAAATAAAATTCGCGTGAAAAGTTTCTCAAAAATCCTGTCATTTGGAGTCGTCCTTAAACTGTAGGTCTCTCCAATCATGTATAATGTGGTGTGAGAATCTAGGTCGTAATGTGGGGATGTAATGACCAATTATATCTGTATTTATCAAATACTTGGATCAGCTGCATACTAAAATAGACGACGTCATTAAGAAAACTAAAGTAATTCGGTTTCTATTGAGTATTCCTTGAAAGTTAAATGGATTTCAATGCATTATAGTCAGTGCTTAAATCACTGTAGGGTACTGTCATCATTTGAGTGTGTATGTCGAGGCATAAGTGGTCTTCGTAAGCCCAATAAGTGTGAGATTTTAACACAGTAGAATATTTCATTTGACCACCAGGACTACCTTTAATTATGTCATTATAGGACGAGTTGCAGTTTATTGGCTACAAGTACGTGAGATATATGTATCTTCTTCTTCTATTTTATTTCTTTGAAATCTCTCTCATCTTTCTCCTTCAAGTTGCACACTGGTTGCTAGCTCATTTACAGAAAGCTAAACATTCCTAATCCGTTACTTCTGTGTAATTATGTTGTCGGTCCAATTAAGTTCTCCGTGTTAAAACTTTAATCCTGGGCAATGAAAGAAACATATAAGTTGCAGCATCAGTACGCACATATTCACAAACATACCCTCTAAAGCAGTTTCGCCCCATCAGAAACTGCGTCATGTGAAGCCTAATACATACATAATTGGTCATTGGCCTTTAGTCAGGAGTACGACCTAGTTTCCAACACCACTTATGTTGTGTGCGTCAATTTTTATACAAGAGTGGCGGGACCTACAGTTTAAAGACGACTGCGAACGACAGATTTGAGAAACTTTTTCATGGCAATTTTATTTACTCTCAGAGTTTTTGCCAGAAATCTGCTGAGAGAAAGTCGCCGAAGAAATATTTTTTAATATTTCGTTTAGTTTGAGATGCCTGAACTGTGGTTTGAACCGAGGCCTCACGTTCAATAAGCCAACACCCTAGCTACTAGGCCACGGCGACTAGCCTAATGCGTGATTTATACATCTCTATCGTACTCTAGTGTTAACCTAATAAAGCCCATAAGCAAGTGCTAATACAATACTCGGCTTGTAGCAGTTCTGATAGAAGGTATATGACAAATTCAAATGCCATTGAAGATTAAATATAAACGATTATAAGAAACGTATGCTGTTCAAGCAATAGGTGCAGTTGGTCATTTCCAAGTTCTTCTAAGAGCGTAGGTTAAGAGATGCTAAAATCTGCTTTACCACAGTTTGCAGTGTGATAGCTCGACACTCTGAATGAAATTCTGTAACAATTCTTTGATTAGCTTTTCCTCACTCAATTCAAACATACTTCAATTCAATTAATTGTGTGATTATTACTATGCGAAAAGCTACATTCAATTTTAAGCAGTTTCAGGTTAATATTGCACTCAGCTGCTGCCTTGCTGTTCTCCAGTATACGTACAGTGTTCGCGAACTCGATTTCGTCTTGACAATGTCTATTTCGACAAACTGAGAACAAGACATCGTCAGACTCTTGTAGATTGGGAAACAGAAGCGACTTTCTAATGGGTATGCTGTTAAATGAGCTTTCCCTAAGATCGAAAGAAACTTCTATTTCAGAAGTTGTACTTATTACCCAAGAATTTTTGTCCCGCCACGAACTCTGTTCGATCAGGCGATTTATGTTGGTGTTGTACTTACTCACAAGAACTTGTGGCCATATTCTGAACAACTTTTGTAACAACTTTTATATGATTTTTTTTTGCCAAATAATTTCCTAAATAAAATACTTTGGGATTACTTTGGGATTTGGTGCAGAATTGCTTTTATTATCTTCTGTTGTTTGATAAACCATTGTAGAGACTCAGGAAAGTCTCAATGTAACATTATTTTACTTATGCAAACTGCAGTTTCGTTAAGTCGTATTTCCTTGATTATTAAGAGGTTAGTCTTACTTTCCGTATTTTCAGACTGTACCTAGTATAAGAAACGGTGATCTGAAACTGCACAATGCGTATATTAGGCATTCAGTAATGGTTCACATCATTTCTTAATTACTTACTTAATTGGTCATTACAACCCTTCAGTCAGGATTACAAGCTAGCCTCTCACACCAACCATGTTGTGTGTGTTAATTTTATACATGAGTGACGGGACCCACAGTTTCCAATTCCAAACGGCAAAGTTTTGACAAACTTTTCATTTCACTTTTCATTTTTGTTTTAATCTGGGAGTTTTTGTGCGAAGACTGCAGAGAGAAAGTCGAGAAGAAATTTTTTTTTAAATTTGTTCGAGAGGTCAGAGCTGGAGTTTGAAGTCGAGACTCACGTCTAATAAGCCAACACAACAGCTAATAGACTATGAAGACTTTACAGTCATCTATTTGTGTTTCTACATGGTGTTACTGGAAACCTCATGTTATCTTTATAAGCCCCTGAAAGGAAATACTTATAATAAGATCGCTATTAGCAGAAATTCTTTGAGAAATTCTTGTAACAGACTTAAATTTATTTTACATGGTCTTTCTAGCTCAATTAATGGCTTAGTTATGCATGTTTCTAACATCATTTTATTCTTTAAATTTTTCTTACAGTGTGTACAAATACATTCATATGTATATATGTACATATATGGGCAGCAACATGTGTTGTACCTCAAAATTTCCGTAATAATGTAACCAACTCCTTATGGTAGTAGTAGTAGTAGTAATACTAGTTATGTTACAAATATTGTACCTCTCTCTGACTACACAAGTATGTGGGTAACTTACATGTGTGTGGCTTGCATGTAAGAGTGCATATGTATCAAGACATGTATGTATTGCTGCAAGTGCTGTTGTAATAGAGCCAGTTTTAGTTCTAATAATACTGTGTGTACATTTTTAAACATATGTACATATGTATGTGTTCAGTTGGTAAATGTATGCTAAGGAACTAAATAATGTTTTACATTTACACACACAAACACAGAAGTACCCCATATTTAAATACGTATTTTGTTGTGCATCCAATAGTAATTTTTACATGGACACGACAATATTTTTTTTTTTTTGGTTGTTTCTATTTTTGTTTTTGTAAGTGAACATAACCTCATATGATCTTCTTGTCTGTAGTTGTTTAACACAACACAACACAACGTAACCCAGTGTCTTGTACAAAAAGTAACACCAAGAAAACCGAAACTAATGTTTCAAACATTTTATTGCAACACAAAATTCAAAAAGAAAAAATACGTATAATTTTAGTATAAATATGGTAGACGTATGGGTATGAGTGTTTAAAAGCTAATTTACATGCATATATTCATACATATGTACGTATGTGTAGAGGTTAATGTTAATGTTTAAGTGGTTACTTACTAAAGTTACATGCAATTAGTGTTGCGTAGTATTCGTAGTAATAAATTTGCTTTTGCTTTTTGAATAAAAACTTCTGGCAAATTAATGCCTGTTTCTCTAATTTGTATTAAAAAAGGACATTAAATTCGAAAACCAAACTCGTAATTCTGCATATATTTTTATGCTTGGAATACTAAGTGAGCTTTTTGGTCATAATGGTGCTTATAATGGTCATGGTTAAGTATGGTGTAAAACTAATTGAATAAGAGAAAATTACTGTGGACTCAAACCTAAATTAAATTGCTTAAGATTTGATCGAACTGAACAGATTTTAAAACTTCAAGTCATTTATTGGTTCGAAACCAATATCAAGAGGCCAATAACAATAAAAAAAAACTGGAATAACTTTAGGGACTTTTTTTAAAAAAGGAACGAAAAAGGGAAAAGACATTAGGCAAGAACAAGGTAGGTAGGTAGGTAGAAGTGGCTGTCCCCTCGATGGTGTCATGAGCGAACACACTTAGGCCGCACACAGGGCCCATTGTGATACCATAGTTCCTCATTTCCCCTTATTCCAGGAACCATTCGGAGCATCCGATGAAGTCACTCAGACTGCCAATGTCCATACACGACAGTTCATCCATATCCTCCATGTAGTAGGCACCCATGTACCTCTTTCTCCTCCGACGCCGGACATGTGCACAATAGGTGAAGAATAGTCTCATCTTCCTCTCCATCTCCACAGCTTCTGCAGAAATCATTTGCAAGGTGTCCAAGACCAATACGCCTCGCATGCGTTCCTATAATGCAATGCCCCGTAATAACCCCGATAACAATGCTGAGTCTAATTCTTTGCAAGAACATGAAGATGGAAATTTTATGCTACAAAAGAGTTTAATATAACATGAGACACTATTTTAGGGATTCATTCATGCCTTGTGTTTTTTTAATCACGACTACAACCGTTTGTGCTTTAGTGAAATGAAGGGGCTTTTTGCGGATTGTTATATACTCTTGCATGCGGATCAGAGTACGATGCTATATTAAAATTGCCTCTGAAACACAATAATTCACACTTACATACATACATAATTGACCATTACAACCCTTCAGTCAGGATTACGGCCTAGCTTCTCACACCACTCATGTTGTGTGCGTTAATTTAATACGTGAGTGGCGGGACCTACAGTATATCGTCGACTCCGAACGATAGATTTTTGAGAAACTTTTTTTAAATATTTCTTCGGCGACTTCGACTCAGCAGATTTCTGGCAAAAACTCTGAGAGTGAACCAAAAATCTGTCGGGCGGAAACGACTTTATACTGCAGGTACCGCCACTCATGTCTAAAATTAACACACGCAACATAAGCGGTATGAGAAGATGGGTTGTAATTCTAACTGAAGGGTTGTATTGACCAATTATGTATGTATGTATGAATAACTAATTTGACGGATATACCTTCAACAGGATGGCAGTTATCAACTGCCATATTGTGTACATTTCTGTTGTCATTTCACACTTTAAGTATATTATTGTGGAGATGTTCCTGGAATGGTATTTAATCACTTCACAAATTGCATAGAAATATTTCTTAATTTCTCAAAAGTCAGGTCTATTTTTACAGAAAATTAAGGAAATAAAAATAATTTAAAGATCTTTAAATTAAATTTATTTCTGCACTTCTTTTCAAACAACTGGATTTAATTACATTCGACACTAATCAAAACCCTTCTCTTTATCTTTACAGCTGCACAGCTTGTAGTTCTTGCAATTAAAATCCAACAAATTATAACATGTGTCTCGCTACCGACAGCAAATGGTACAGGACAGCTGCTAAAATGACAGCCATAAACAGGATAATAAACATTAAAAATCATACATTAAAACAAAAAACAAATTTTAATCCAAATGAAATACTATGGCATGCCAATGGAACATGGAACAAAACATGGAAATGTTTCAACAACTAGGAAAACAACTGAATACTGAAAAAACAAGAAAATTATTGTTAGTTATGGACGAATTCAATACACCGTAATGTTGTATGAAGTCAACACAGTCTACTGGGTAGTGTATTGGATAATTAGACCAGCCAGGAACAAAATTAAATATGAAAAAATATTTCTGAGGGGACTTCCTCTCAGCAGATTTCTAGCAAAAACTCTGGAAGTAAATAAAATTGTCATGAAAAAGTTTGTCTAAAATATATATCGTTCGGAGTTGACTTTAAACTGTAGTTCCCGCCACTCATGTATAAAATTAATGCACACAACATGGGCTAGCTAGGTCGTAAACCTAGCTACCTAGTTGTAATGACCAACTATGTTATGTTATGTATGTGATGTTGTATGCAACCAGTGAGAGTTATTTCCTGGTTTCATTGAAAATTTGGATACAATTCTGCTTAAAATTTATTTGAGAGGAATTTTATATGGATCCGAGAAATTCAGGAAACGTTGCCTGAACAAAATTGCAATGCAGTGTAGGGTGTTAAAAGATGTACAAGATATTAAAAGCATAACAACTTGCAGATTTCAAAAAGGGACAATAAGACAAATGATGAATTAGACAAACACAAACACACACACACACACACGAAGACACACTAACATATGCACTGAAAGTAACAAACAACAAATCCAACTGTGCTGTGTAATGTAAAGAATGATTAAAAGGAAAACATAGAGAAGCACAGACTACAGCTTAAGCACACTAAATTGAAAGGAGTAGGTAATATAAGGCAGCGAAAGCAGCAACAACAGCAACTAACAGCGATAACATCATCTGTTGGCGACTAGCAGTGTGTGTTGGTATTGAAAAATCTAAAACTAAAACTGCTTGTACGAAAGATTAAACGGAGAGAGGAAAAAAAACGAAAAAGAATAACAAACACCTGATGTTGCAAGCAGACATTTCACGATGTTTGTAGTAGTAGTAGTAGTTGAACAATGGAACGTGACTGATGTGGACGACTGGTGATAATACAATACTTCAATGATAATTTCAACAAAAATGTATGACAAGCTGTAGAACATATGCCAAAAAAATATAACGAAAAATGGGAAAAACAAAACAAAGAATGGAGAAATTGTGAAACAAGGAGTCCTTTGCTGTTATTCGACGTGTTACATGTTGCAATGATTTGATATGCAAATAACAAGACACATAAACGGACTACTACAGTAATGGCTGTTAAAAATGGACAAGAATGGTAAAAAATATAAGAAATCTGTAGTTGGAAAGGGCCTTGTAAAACTAGCATTATTGTTTCGATATAAATTTTCGAAGAAGCTTGGCTTTATGATGCCTCAAATAGCATCCATTTGCAAGCCATAGAATATAATAAAAAATTTCCAATTTTTGAAAAGATCCTGCTTCAACCCTTTTCACTGTTTCATAACCAACTAGCAAAGGAAAAAAAATAATTTCTCCATATAAATATTAATAGAAGTGACAAAGAGGAAATAATTAGTCATTCCTTTCATTCTCTTTTATGATTCCAGTTTTGTTGATTCTTTTTTTTTTGTCTTTAATTATTTTTGTCGTTGTCTTGTCCTTTTATCATGAAACAAAAAGGAGAACATGTCGAAAGGATTTATTTTTTTTTAAATTTTATATGTTTCGCTTATTTAAATAGAATAAAATACTACATCCCTATGAAGTGATTTTAGACTGGACTCAGCCGATTATAGAATGGAAAAGGCATGCAAAGATTATTACACTTAAAATATTTATAAACGGGTTGACAATAACATCCAGAAATTCAGAATCAAATACTGCCCTGGAGTGTTAAAAGGCGGTTAACAATTAACCTAGGCATGGAACAGCACGCATTTTATAGGTTCCTAGTCATCATGGAGTGATTGGAAATGAGGAAGATAATATTCCGGCGGAAGCCAGAGTGCAATTTAACCAATTTGAGAAACTCATCGGAAACGTCACATCGACAATTGGGGAATAATTACACAGTAGGATGGAATTCAAAAATACTTTGAAGCGATCCTAATGAGGAGAGAACCATGATTATTTTAAAACTAAATAAAGACGACCTGAGCAGGCTAATGAGCGTACTTACGGGCTACTCTGCCTTACATATACATCAGAACATTATTGGCGTGGTTGAAAATGATGAATGCAGAAAATGCGGTGAAGATATCGAAAAGATGGTACAATTGTCTTTGAAATTTTTTTGTCTTTCGTAACATCGAGGTCTCAATATTTTGGAAATGAAACTATACCAGACATAACTCAGAGGAATGGTCTGGAAGAAGTTAAGGAAGTTTGTACAAGGTACAGCCTTCCTATAGAAAATAGGATGGTATTACTAATGGTGATGGCTTACGTGTATATCAATTGTACTCTCCTTCAACGTACCTACGTACATAAGAACGGGTTACGCATTAGTCTGTATAATTATCTAATAGTATACCTATGCAGAGAATGTACAAAAATAGAAAAATATTTTATATTCGGTCCGATACTGGTTGAATGGCTCTTTTAAAAGTTTAATTACCCTAATGACCTCATTTACATTTCTCCCTAAAAATTAAACATACTCTAATTGCATATTGTCCACAAATTCAAAACAAATACACCATCATACATGTCAACCTGCGACAGAGGTCGTTTAACAAAACTATGAGAAACTCCTAAAAGAGCGGCGCATTCACCATCAACATTAATGTGCTCGCAATACATACATAATTGGACATTACAATCCTTAAATCAGGATTACGGCCTAGCATTTCACACCACTCATGATGTATGTGTTAATTTTATACATGAGTGGCGGGACCTACAGTTTAAAGTCTACTCCGAACGACAGATTTTTTGGAGAAACTTTTCATGGCAATTTTATTTACTCTTAGAGTTTTTGCCAGAAATCTGCTGAGACGAAGTTGCCGAAGAAGTATTTTTTCATTTCTGATGTCTGACCTTACGTCTAATAAGCCAACACACTACCTACTAGGCCACGGCGGCTTCAACTCGCAATACAGACTCCTGTTATTATCTAAGTCTCTGAGCTGCTGTTTGAGCCAATACCTATTATATTACGGCTACTACAGGAATATCAAAACAAGAAATTGTAGGGAACTGGCACCAGTGCACACATGCCCGGTGGCTCAAAATAAAAAGCTGAACGTTTTTGACACGAGATTTAATGACGAGGAAACAGAAGAGACAATAAATACCACCATACAACAGCAACACATAATTACGGGGAAGCAGAACATCTTCTTTGTTATTGGGGACCTGAGATGTAGGACTCTTAAGTACCCAGTATCTATTGGCAGAAGGTAGCTTGGCTAAGATAACTTGAATAAAGTGCATACCTTGGTAGAACTATTAGAATGCTAGAGAAATGCCAGTCCGTTGTTACAGATAAGCTCTAAAATACGTGCTATCGGTATTACAGTGAGGATGTCGCCGTAGCCTAGTTGGTAATGTGATGGCTTACTAGATGAGAGCCTGGGGTTTTACCCCTGGGTCGGATATCACGAACATAACAAAATATGAAAAAATTGATCTTCCTGATACTTCCTCTCTGGCAAAAACTTTAAGAGTAAATAGAATTGCCCAGAAAAGGGTCTTAAAAATCTGCCCGAATCAAATTTAAGATGTAAGACCCGCCACTTCTGGACAAAATTAACACCCACAACTTGGCTAAGGGGTTGTAGTGACCAATTAAGTAAGTGCTTAAGTATGAGAGTGGGACTTTTTGGGGCATAAGTGAGCTGTTATTTTTTAAAACGAATAATTTAATCTTTCGAATGCATTTGGTTAAGGTTCACGTGATTCTTGACAACTTCATGCCTCTAAGATAAGAAGTTTTAGCAAAACTCTGTTAGTGTTTGACTGGGGTTTTTGTTCAATAACACTGGAATGATTTTAATTACAATTTAATGGTACTTTCTAATGGTCCAAAGCCTTGGCAAATATTGATTGAAATAGAGGTTTTACATGTACATACATACGAGTACATACATAATTGGTCATTACAACACTTTAGTTAGGATTACAACCTAGTTTCTCACACCTGTTTTGTGTGGCGGGACGTACAGTTTAAAATCGACTCCTAACGACCGGTTTTTGAGAAACTTTTCATTCGGAATTTTATTTACTCTCAGGCTTTTTGCCAGAAAATTTAAAGTTATCCTTAAGAAATCTTTGAATTTTACAAGCTTTTGTTTGGTATGCCGGATGTTTTTCATCTCCATTTCCCCCCCATTGACTAAGATTACGAATATGTAGTAGAAACCAAAAATTTAAAATTAAAACTATTTTCTTATGAACTTGTTTGGATTCCTAATAATTTTATTATTTAAACTTTTCTTTACATCTACTCCTCCTCACTACTTTTCTTCAATATTCCAGGTATTTTTCTTTTGTTTTTGCTTTTCATTTAATCTAATAAAATACCAATTTTCTTGACTCTCAGAACAGAAATAAATAAATTACTTTCATAAAGTTTTTTATTAAAATAAAAAAAACATTCTATACAAGAAATTATTTCCTTATTGTATTTTAAGTAACCATAAATTATCCAATTTCATCTGGCTTTAAGGATGAAATAACAAAAAATAAAATCTTTTGCTTTCTGCCTCTCTCTCTCTTTGTGTATCTCACAAAAATCACAAGAAGCAGACAATATTTTATTTCTAAAGAACTTTAAAAATTGTATTATTTTTCCTCTTGTTTTTTTTTCTTCTTGTTTTTTTTTTTTGTAAGAAAAGTTTTTTTTTTTAATTTGTTGCAACAACTTTCTTTTTTTGCGAAGAAATTACAATAAAAAAAGAAGAAAAGAAGCCTGTATGGAAGGACTTTTCGGAAAAATGTGTGTAACAAACGTTTAGCCAGGCACCATCTGCAGTAGTTGGAGTTTTTATTTAAGAAACTAAGTGACTGTGTATGTAGATGTGTATGCTTGTGTGAGTATGTGTGTATATGTTTGTGTATGGTAGTAGTTTAAACAACACATTGATTTTTCATCAATGATAGCAATTATGCCCTTAAGGCTTTACTTAACACTCTTACACTTTTTTTCCTTTCTCTCTATCTCTCTCTCTCTTCTTGGAACAATTTGTATTGTTGTAGTTGTTGCTAATGTTGAAGCTTTAATACTTTGTATGGAAAAATGGTTAAAACAAAAAGAAAGAAGACAAAAGAATTTCTATTCTTTGAAATTTCGTTTTCTTCTTCTAAACTTCTTAACAAAAGTTTTATGTACTGAAGGAAAAATTGTTAAAATGTGTCAGTCACTGGATGCTAAAAATTAACAAGAATGCAACCTACATTCTATGAATCAATTTGACATATTTGTCTAATATTTTCTCATGCTTCAATATGAAGTGATGGTTAATTCAAGGATATTATGTAATGTATCGCGTATCTTATAAGCAAGCGTTTCTTACATCATTATATGCGAGATATCCTTGAATTTTTTTATTGGCTTGAAAGAATATTTGAGGACATTATGTGTGAAATATAACATCGTTTAAGTGTCGGCCACAGTTGCTCTGGGTGGAATGCATCCGTAATATCCAATTTTCTATGACTCTAAAGCATAAATCATTCTGAATTTGAACGATAGCATGTTGTTGAGGATCTCTGTGGTTTGAGACTTTTTCTCAAATTGAAGTCGCCGTGGTCTAGTATGTATTGTGTTAGCTTATTAGGCATGAGACCTCGATTCAAACTCCAAGTCAGGCTTCTCCAACTGAACGAAATATGAAAAAATATTTCTTCGGCGACTTCCTCTCAGCAAATTTCTGGCAAAAACTCTGAGAGTAAATATAATTGCCATGAAAAGTTTCTCAAAAATCTGTAGTCGACTTTAAACTGTAGGTACTGCCACTCATGTATAAAAATTAACGCACACAACATAAGTGGTGTGAGAAACTAGCTTGTAATCCTGACTAAAGGGTTGTGATGATCAATTATGTATGTATGTATGTAAGAAAACTTCGCAAGTATAAGTCTATTGGGTTGAAATCGCACGATCTTGGTGGTTACACATCACCTCCTCTTGAGACGACCATGCCTCAAAAGATCGTGCAGAATATCCAATGTAACATGAGCTATGCAGCACGTATGGTTGTCGTGTTGAAACCACATGTCGCTTGTATTCAGATCATGCAATTCAGACCAAAACAGGTCACAGACCTACTGGGGACGTTCGAAAAACCAAAAAAAAAAACAGCGATGACCTGGACTACAGCGCTCTGAAGGATAGCCAGCCCAAAATCTGCAACAAACAATGGATAATTCGGGACGCATTGGATGCTCTTGGATATGATCAAAGTTTGCTCTTTTGATTCGATAAAAATTGGGGTCAGTTGTGTACTGCTCCTGAGCCTCTAAAGCGAACACACTTCGTTTTCTACGGTCCGTGCCTATCAGTCCATAGTGATATAGCAAAACAGAACGAGTTTTTGCGGAACGTATTGACAGTTTTTGGAGCACATATGGATTTGTATTATCGCAAAGTCGGCAATTTTGTTTGTTGCTGAAGATGATTTTTCAATTAAAAATAGGGTAAGTGGCCAACTGCCCTACAGCCCACACGTCACATGGTCGTTTTTAAGATTCTGGGTTAGTTGCATTATTTACGGGAGCAATCCCAAGTCAGATGCAAAATTAGCCAAATTTTGTTCTGCGAAAGTTTAAGTTCGTGTTTTTGACTTGAAGTCAACTGCCTTGGATTCTCCAACGCATTTTCACGGAAATAGGCATTGTTTTCACCAAACCTTGCATTTATAGATATACGGGTGTGAGTCTACCATTTGCTCAATCAGTAGTCTTAAAATTCTCCTCCGTATTGCGAATAGCCTTCTTGGTAGGACAATTTTTATAATCAAAAATACATTGGTCGAATAGAACACTTATTTTTATGAAACAATTTTATTATTTGCACTTGTTTTTAAATGCTTCGTTAAATGAATTTATGAACGATGATTTGACAAAACATACTGAATAAATGGCAACTAATTGGACAGATATATAACTTTAACGAGATGGCTGTTATCAAATGTCAAAGTTCGGAAGGCCCTGCCAAAAGATTCGGTGGGCTTGAGAAACTCTTAAAAGCTCAACTTAATACACGCTTGATCCAATTGTTTTAAAAGTGACTGGAAAATGTTGGTCTCAACAAGCGTCAACGTGCGTCAATATGCATTGACATGCGTCAATATGCGTTGACATGCGTTAGCATGCATTTAACTGCTACTGACTATGACATTATAATTATGTTAACTAAATACATAATTTTAATGTTATTATTTAAAATATAAAAACAAAGAAATTGATTACAAATTTACAATTGAATTACCAAGTCTACTAGTACAATTAGTAAGCGATTGGTATTCCTATTAAATAATGTTGAGAATAAAACAGAAAAACTTCTTACCTATGAACACCTCTTGTTTGTTTCTTTTTCTCTTTCTCTTTTTTATTTATAAAAACTTATTTAAACTTTGGCAATTGTTTCTTTTTTAAATTATTCGCATACATATGCACACAAATATCTGCATGTGTAAATGTATGCATTAAACTTATATATGTTCGATACAAGCCAATACACAGGGTGCTCCCAAAAATGATTTAAATAACGTGTGCTTTAATAATACGTGAAACATTAAAAAAAAAAATTAATTGCTAAAGTATTACATTTAAATGTGTTATATCGCTATAGTCTAGTAGATAGTGAAGTCGCCGTAGTCTAGTGGGTAGTGTGGCAGATTTATTTATATCTTTAGCAAGACGAAAAATTAATCCAATATTTTTTCTTCTAAAATTTCTGGCAATAACTCTGAGAGTTAATAAAATTGCAGTGAAAAGTTTCTCAAAAATCTTAATTAATCGACTGTTAATCCTGCCACTCATGTATAAAATTATTACACTCAACTTAAGTGATGTGAGAAACTACGTCATAATCCTGACTGAAGGATTGTGATGATCAATTATGTACATAAGTGTTATTGTTACACTACAACAGTTCAATTTTTGATTCAAGGATACCTACTTATAATATTTATAATTTAATTGTCATAAAAATTATTTAAATAAACGTAAAGACGAATTAATGACTACAAAATTTCCATTATACCAACAAATTTAATTCTAATGCATTATTGCCAAAAATTATCGAAAAAAAAGTAAAGACGACAGACAGCCGTGATAAGAAAATTGAAAACCAAATAAAAAAAATTTTAAAAACAACCTTGAAAATGTTACACGATTCAAATGAAAATGAATTCCGAATGAAGATAAAAAAACCGAAAATAATTTGAAATGAAAATGTAAATGTAAATGAAAACAAGGACTATAAAATGACTGTCACGTTTTTTGATTATGAAAACATAAAAACGAAATGCCAAAAAAAAAGATGAAAACAAAATAAAATGACATAAGAAAACCATTTGTATGGATATTTGCTTTTAATATTAATAAAGCGAAGAAAAATTCTTTCCACTTACATTATCGATTTTGACGAAACCAATATAATACAACGTATATGTACATACATACCTTGAATAAAATTTTTTTTTTCGTATGAAAGACACAGGAAATGGTGTTTATTTTATCAACATTAAGCCATAACTAAACAAATATCCATAAATGGTATAATTTTCCATTTCCTGTATTACCCATTTAAAATATATTACACAGCCAAGGCAGGAAAGGCAAACCATGGGGGGGGGGGTGTAGAGGCAAGACAAAGTCATAAAATAAGATGTAATATTTTGAAAGGTTTTTCTGTTCTTTTCTTTCATTTTTATATGGAAATTGTAATCAATATTAATAGAAAATTGATAAAAAAAAGATACATTTTTGTAACATTATCATCATCATCATTATCATTATGGAGGAAATCAATTTATTAGAATATAATTTCATTAAATTCCATTACAGGTAGTCATTTTTTCTCCGTTTCAAGGACACTCATAGTCAAATCATAGAGGAAGAAGTAAAATGTAATTGATGAATGAATTCGGCATTAAAAATTAAAAAAAGAAATAATAAAACAAATACTTACATACACATAGAAAGACGTTGGAAATTCCATAAGATTATAATAATACATTATCATTATGAAATACATTTCCATCAATATAAACATTTATAAGCAAGGTTAGGTATGACTTGATAAGAAGCATTTTAAGGCAATAGGCATAACGATTATAAATCTCTTAAGTACACCTTTTATGTGAGTGCCTTGCAGCACTTCAAATCGGTTTTTCGGCGACAAAATGTTTGAAGTCGCCGTAGTATAGTAGGTAGTGTGTTCGCTTATTAGATGCGAGGCCACAGTTCAAACCCCATGTCAGACATCTCCAACAAAATGAAATAAGAAAAAATATTTCTTCGACATCTTCTTCTGAGCAGATTTCTGGCAAAAACTCTGTGAGTAAATAAAATTACAATGAACAATTTTTGAAAAATTTTATCGTTTGGAACCGACTTTAAACTGTAGAACCCGCCACTCATGTATAAAATTAACACACACAATATAACTGGTGTAAAAAGCAAGGACGTAATTCAGACAAAATTTTTAAAATGGACAATTATGGATGCATGTTTTCGTATAACAATCCTTTTGATTCCGATGAATATCACAAAAGTACTTTATATCCACTGTACATTATTTCATAATGCTGCAAGATTCCATAAGACTTGCAATTCACCATAATTAATACCCTTTACGTTCCTAATTCGTTGTACGTAGACAGCGGACACTTTCTCGCTCACAATTTGACAATCGCATAAAAGAGCTTCGGAATTGGGTTTCATTCGGTTTTGTCAATCATCATAGATGATAGACAATTATGTGTATTTGCTGAATGGACCCTGGAACAGATACCTGTTAAGATGAAATATAAGGCTTACCTCAGAACTGATGAACAAAATCTTATACTATCGTGTTATTGTTACTGCTGCTTGACGGTACGAATTATCTTCATAGATATTGTAACTGAAAAGCTGATCAAGAAAATTGAAATCATTACGTCCTATAACGAAGAGACAAAAACTAAAGGAATTAGTGGCAGATTTTCAAGTATAGATATGGATTGATAAAAGGACTATTCAGAGCGCTTCCTGGTTAATGTGAGATATCATCGAAATATTGAATTTGTTGAAAGCACTATTGATGCCATAATGTATGTATATAATTTCGTTCAAATATCCGTCACGGTTTGTCTGGATGGAATGCATCCGAAATGTCACAATTCTCCTTAACAATGGCTTGTAAATCAGTCTGAATTTCATTGATGCCATGGGTTAGTTTGGTTTTGAGTTCCGCTGTGGTTTTTGCTTATTCGTATACAATTTAAGTTGCCATAGTCTAGTAGGTAGTGTGTTGGCTTATTAGACGTAAAGCCAGTGTTCGAGCCCCAGGCCAGACATCAAGACAAAATACAAAAAGTATTTCTTCGACGGCTTCCTCTCAACAGATTTCTGGCAAAGCCTCTGAATGTAAATAAAATTGCCATGAAAAGTTTTCCAAAAATCTGTCGTTCGAAGTCGACTTTTACCTGTTGGTCCCACCACTCATGTATAAAATTCACACACACAACATTAGTGGTGTGAGAAACTCGGTCGTAATCCTGACTGAAGGGTTGTAATGACCAATTATGTATGTATATAACTGTGACTTACGAAATCTCACAAGAAAAAGTCTAATGGGGTCAAAGCACACAATGTCGGTGAACAGTTCCCTCCACCTCCATGTGGTCATGGTATAAAATCTTCCATGCATAGTGTCTAATGTGGTATGAGCTGTGTGTCACGAAGTGCCTTCCTGTTGAAAACATATGTATATAGTTCGTGTACAGATTATCCAATTCAGGCTAAAAAAGTTGATTATCACGCACTTATAGCGCTCGCCGCTTTTAGTCTTGACAAATGGCGTTCTCAAAAGAAATACGAACCCATGACGCTGTTAGCCCAAAATTTCCATCAAACATTGAATTTTTTTGAATGTTTTTGTGTCTTATGTGGGCTGATATCGGCCCACATACGATATTTTACTTTGTTCACTTACCCATTCACCTAGAAATGGGCCTAATCACTGAACATGAGAGTTCATTTAGGAAACACACATCATTGGATGTTGGCCATATCTAACCATCCATGGTTATTTGGCAAAACAGACTGAATAAATGACAACTAATTTGTTGTCAGTAGACTTCTGTCAAAAAATCTGAGACTAAAACATAATTGCCATGAAAGGTTTCTCAAATATCTGTCTGTTTAGGCTTTGAACTGCACTTACTTCACTGCACTACTAATGCATAAAATTAACACACACTATATACATAAGTGGTGTAAGAAGCTCGGTAGTGATCTTGAATGAGGGATGTAATCACCAAATTATGTGTCAAATGTAGCATCAACAAGATAGCCGTTATCAACTACAATAATGCCCTCTTAGAAGACTGAGCTGTGTTATAGGAACTAGAACGAATTGGAAATTAAAGGAAAGCAGGGAATACCTGTAGTCGCCGTAGTCTAGTAGGTAGTGTGTTGGCTTATTAGGCATAAAGCCAGAGTCCGAGCCCCAGGCCAGACCTCAAAGAAAATAAAAAAAGTATTTCTTCGGCGACTTCCTCTCAGCAGATTTCTGGCAAAAACTCTGAGAGTTAATAAATAAAATTGCTATGAAGAGTTTCTCAAAAATCTGTCGTTCGGAGTCGACTTTAAACTGTAGGTCACACCACTCATGATAACACACACAACATAAGTGGTGTGAGAAACTAGGTCGTAATCCTGACTGAAGCGTTGTAGCCAACCAACCAATTATGTACATATGTATGTAGGGAATACCAATTAAGTGTACTTGTGGGCAAAAGACTAAAACCCGTTTTATGGTAGAAATCTAGAGCTGGCTGAAGCAACAGCATTTTTTACCCAAAAAAAAAAAAGAAAAAGCAGCCTTAAAGTCTCCTTATTATACTCCTTTGATTTGGCTGCAACATCTACCACGTTTCTAAAGACTGATGGGTAGAGATGCAATCCTCTCTGTCTCCTATCAACATAGTATGTGATTAAGTCTTGAAAAATTAAAATTTTAAACTTTAAGTTTAATTAAGCATTTCAGTTAAAAATCTTTCTTTTTTTGGCACAGCCAAACTTTCATTTTTATTTCCATTTCACTACATAAATAGCACAACTTACTTGCTTCCTTTGGCTTTCACTGTTTCAATTTTAACATCTTCCTTCTCTCACACGTTCTCTCTCTCTCTCTTTCTCTGTTTCTCTCCGTTTAAACATGTTGATTTTTAAACTTTTACTCAATTCGTTCGTTCATTCATTTCTTTTTTGTTTTCTTTCTTTTTTTCTTTTAATGAAATTCATTATGCCAATGACAAGCAGCTGTTAAGTGGCATACGAGTATGTATTTTGATTCGTATCCACATTCCCACAGACAGATACAAAGTATCACTTGATTTTTTTAATTTGCTGTTGCTTTTTTCGCTTATTTTAATTTAAAAAAACATTTTAAAGCTTTAAATTAAATACAAATCAAATGGCACAGATATGCTGAAACAAGAATATTCATTTCATTTAAAAAAATTTCTTTTTTTTTAATTTTTATTTTTCATTTCGTTTCCGTTTTTCAAAATGTTATTTAAATCTGTAGATTCAAGTACTAAATACACAAAAATGCAAAATTAAATATTCCCGCATATATTATTTAGTTTAAATGGTACTTTTTTCTGTTTTGTTGGTCCTTTTTGGGTTTTTAAAAACGTTGTTCGTTTTTTTTTGGGGCTTTTCCTTCAAGCCAAAGTGATGGTGTTATTAAAAAATATACAAATACTTGCATAAAAAGTAAAAGTAAAACAACAATGTTGCACTACATACACTACATTTTTAATGTCAATGTTTCATTTTTTTTGAATTTTTTTGTTTCTCTATTTGTGCAGCTTGTGCGAAATGTTGTTATTGTTGTTGTTATTGTAGTTTTAATGTATGTATATTAATGTTGAAGCATTTTTATACGTTTCGTTATATTTTGTTTTGTTGTATAACATACACATACACACACTTAAATATTTTAAAGTGGCATTTTGCCAAAACAATTTTCAACATACGCTGCCGCGCCACTGATGATGCCTTTTTTGTTGTTGTTGTTGTTTTTTTTTATTCTATTTCCTGTTTTTATTTTAAAAGCATGCAGCAGTCGCACTCATAATGATAAAGTCGCCTCTAAAGAGTATTACAATGTGTCCAGCTGACATTAGCAGAATGGCTTGATAATTAGAAAGATAGGAGGCCTTAAATATAGGACAACCTTCACTTGCAGAAAAAGAAAAAAAATAAAAACATTTATGAACAGCTTTAAAGCAAAACTAAAATCATCAAATCTTTGGGCAATACTTAATGCATTTTTAAATTGAATTTCTTTATTAATTACAGTGCAAAGCCAGATTCTCTTGTGAGAGTCTAACCCAGTATCTAACCACGGCTGCTCTTTATCTTTATGCGTTGAATGATGTCAGATGTCAAGCCTGCTTAAAAAGAAGACGGAATACATTAAGTTCCTCAACAATTCAAATTCCAATGAAAAATTGGAAAATTTTGGAAAGACAAGAGTGTAGAGTTAGATTTGTGATAAATATCGAAAAGAAAACTGTAAATGAAAACAGAAAATATTATGTATCATTATCAACCAGTCGATAACTAAGCGAACAGACACGAACAGGCTCAACATTGTGGAAAAACACGGACATTGAACGCAGAAATTTACACTATTTTGTAGAAATAAATACTGAGTAGTATGTTTATGGGGTTTCTGGGCCAATTTTTCCATACAAATTTCGCATCATGCCTGCTTCTTCTTGTTCCTTTTATTTGTTCTGCTTTTCAAACGAATGATTGGACGGACAGAATGAGTGTGTGAAGTGCAAGGCAAGAAGAAATATTTGTCCATAATTTATGTGGTTTGAAATGTATGAACTGTGTCTTGAACCACCTGCTTGCGTTTTAAAAGCCAACACAGTCTTTACTAGTGTACGCCGACGCCTGCTGCCTATAATGTGTCAGCAAAAGTTTAGGTTGGTATCAATAGGCAATTGAGTAGCAGAGACCTCTTTCGTACGACAAAACTTATACTCTACAAGACGCTCATCCACCCCGTGCTTCTTTATGGCGCAGAGGCAGGGACCCTACTAAGCACTGATGCAGCAGCCTTGAGAGTATTCTAGAGAAAAGGTCTTCTACGTAAGATCTTCGGTCCAGTGCGAGTTGGCGATGATTTCCGTATCCGATTCAACAGTGAGCTGTGTGAGCTCCTAAATAATGGAGACGTTGTGCAGCGTATTAACATCTAGCGGCTGCGCTGGCTAGGCCATGTCTTTCGAATGGAGGAGGATGCTTTGGCGAGACGGGTATTTGATGCGGGGATCTGCTGAAGTCGGCGAAGAGGACGACCTTGTATCCGTTTGAAGGACGAAATCGAGGATTGGTGTGACCAACTGGCGTATGCGCGCAAGTAGTAGAGACGCCTGGAAGGATGTGTTGCGGCAGGCCGAAGTCCGTTAATCGGGTTGTTAATGGCCAATTAAGTAAGTAAGTAAGTTTCCAGAGAAGGTCTGACCCCCACTCTTCTTTGGTAATCTTATGCCCTGCCGTCAGTAACTTCTGGCCAAGTGGAATTCAGCACTTCTTACGCTTGGAAAATGTCCGTAAATTTCCCTCTGGATTCTCTAAGCAGATTTCTGACAAAAACTCTGAGAGTAAATAAATTTGCCGTGAAAAAAGTTTCTCAAAAATCTGTCGTTCGGAGTCGACTTTAAACTGTAGGTCCCACCACTCATGTATAAAATTAACACACACAACATAAGTGGTGTAAGAAACTAGGACGTTGTACAATGGGTCAATTCGACCTCCGGGGACTGTACTTGTCTTAATTGACAAGTACACGTCCTCTAACCTGACCTAACCATCCCTCTGGGTTTAAACCATCCCATCCTGGGTTGAATATCTAATTTAGAGCTCGCCAAGTTCTCTTAGTATTCCAGCCCAGTGCCACAGCATGGAGTTTGCTGAAGTGTTCGGTAATAGCTCGAAGGTGCATTTTCCGATAATACAAAGAAAAGTTTTTTTCCCTTTCCCTTCCATTTTAAGTATCACAATGACATTTTGATTATGATTAAAATGAAGTGAAACCGAAGTCTTTATTGATCTTTCTGCCCAGTTTAAGAATACCAAACTCAAACCACTTTTATGTACATCATCGCACTTGGACAAGCCATAAACTGAACTCAATCTGCTCACTTCATTTCTTCAGTTCTTCATAAAACTTCAGCAACAAAATTTCCTCTTTTTTTTAAGTTTAAATGTTGAGGAAAAATGCTGAGAGAATTGCTAAACGAAATATAAAAATGCAGTACAAATCTTTACGTTTATTTCGTGCAAAAAAAAGAAAAAGGCTAATAAAATGCAACAAGAACAACAAGAGAAGCAACACTAGCAGCTGAAAAAATAACATCTTTTGGGTAAAGGCCAAAATAAATATACATAAAGAAAGCAAAACAACAATAATAAGAAACAATATAAACAACACCACCAAGTACCACAATATTCAGTACCAGCTCCACACAGCCGACATTCGCATTCAACCATATTTGCTTGCAGCCAGCAGACAAACACAGTGACTACTCTGGCTCAGGCTGGCACATCTCTCAACTGCCACTGGGACGGCTACAAAATAACAATAAAGTGTAATAAACGAGAAATAAATTTTTGAAAAAACATTAAAACTGAAGGAAAAAAAGGAATGAAAATGAAAAAGAAAAAGAATAAAAGCAGAGAGTGAATCTTTAATTTAAACTTGAGAAAATTCTGGAAGGATTAAATACTTGGAACATAATTTAAATTAAAATATTTAAGAAGCGAGTGTTTCATTCAGCCATTTTCTTATTTAAATTCGAAGAGAACACTTTTGACTTTCACTGACAACAAGACTAGAGCTGTTGAGCTTAGATTACGAACTGTTTTATTATTAAAAGCTTATGTGTCTCTCTTCGCCTCTAAGCAAGCCGTTGGTATAAAGTAGATATTAACACTCTGCAGCTAGTCTCGGCTGTGTAGACTGATAATTGAAACAACAATCTTTAATCTTTAATACCAGCGTCTCAGGACAACACTATCGAAAGTATTTTACTTCATAGCGAAAACACAAATCTTGCGGCCTCAACTTGAACACGATAAACTGCTGATCTAAACTTGCACATGTAGACCCTTATACCCCAATACTGATAGACCACATGGTTGCCTACAACAGTATCAACATCTCTAAAAAGAGATTACTTTAAAACTAAACCTTATCCTCTTCAAAATTGCCTGGAAATATACAACCACGATTTTAAGTCGAATAGGTGTGGTGTTGTATACAAAAGAGGACTTGGCTATCAAAAGTTCATAAAGGCTTAAAGATCATTGGTCATATCATACATACAGTCAGGATTACGACCTAGTTTCTCATATCACTTATGTTGCGTGCGTTTTAATTTTATACATGAGTGGCGGGACCTACAGTTTAAAGTCTACTCCGAACGACAGATTTTTGTGAAACGTTTTCATGGCAATTCTTATTTACTCTCAGAGTTTTTGCCAGAAATCTGCTGAGAGAAAGTCGCCGAAGAAATACTTTTTGTATTTTTGTTTTTATGTCTGGCCTGGGGCCCGAATCCTGGCTTTACGTCTAAGAAGCCAACTACCTACTAGACTACGGCGACTTCATTGGTCATCTCTCAGACACTTATCCTGCATATACTCTTGCCCCACCAGTATTATTGAAGAAGCTGCCAGGATGTGAAAATAGTTGAGTAGAGTAATCGATACAACACCTTTTATGTAAATGCCTAGCACTTTAAAACAGACATCATCGGTTGTTTTGGTGACAGAACGTTTGAACAGACAGAACAAGGTGGAAAAACGTGCCACTAAAGGCAACTGGTCGGTTTCGTCCGAAGCTCGTGGTGTTTGAAATTCATCACTACCGGATCATAACAAAGGGGCCTTACCTCTCACTAGGTAACACAATAGGCCATAAGGGACATAGAGTGAATTCGCCTGTGAACTGCTAACCTAATCTAACCTACTTATAGCATTATAATGGCCACCCTGTAGTGCAATCTTCTTTACCAATTTACTGATATATTCAAACAGCCAAGTTGCCCCAAAACCTCTTCGAACGTCATAGCAACAGTCAAGCTAGTGCCTGAATTGCATTGCTTTAGTACATTGGATACCATAAGGGAAACTATGTCAGTGTCTCTACACTGACTGGTTTTTGAAATTCAACCAGTCGTCGTTAATCTTCCCAATTATTTTATGGCGCTCTTTGATTATTTTCCAGTAACTCCAACGATCACCTCCATATTCTCTACTATTTTTCGACTACTTATTAAGACGGCCTCTCTTTTATGTCCAGCAAGTATCAGGAGGAAGAGACTTTTTGTCACTAAATGTGTCACATAATAGAAATCATAACGAACTTCAGATCAACATGTATGTATGTGTATGTACTCGCACACATAGACAAGAATATACTTAAAATCAAGAATAAGAAGAAAATAGATAAAATAATGGAGCACATTATAGAGAGAAAAGAATAGATTTTTGTGTGAGTAGGTCATAGTCAGCAGCAACATCATCATTGACACCATTTACCAACACGTAAATGGCAAAACAAATACATCCACCCACTCTTAGGTAGATTTATACTCGTATACAATACAAGTTTTGTAAATGTAGGTGTGTATGTGTTTACCTTTTACTTACTCTGGTATTTTTGTGTGTGTCTTGTTTGTATTGTTTGGCTGGCTGGTTTGGTTCGTTGATTATGATTCTACACACACTCACATTTCTCTCATCATTAACAGCATCACCATCATCATCATTATTATGAATTTTGTGGTTGTTATTGTTGTAGTTGTTTTCATAATCATCATTTTTAGCCCGATGGTGAGAGAAAAGCTCATTCTCATTATCGTTGTACAATATTGTGCGTATGATTGTTTCCTTCTTCTTCTCATTTTTGGTTACAATTTTTCCCGTTTTTATTTCATTTGTTTTCTCTTCGAGTGAAAAGCTTTTGTTTGTATTTTTATTAACTGTTTCGGTTCTGTTCTGTTCGGTTCGGTTCGGTGTTATTGTTTACCAACACAGGTACATTGATTTCATGGAATTTCGTTAGAGAAACGTGTGTGCGTGCTTGTTATTTAATAATGCAATGTGCGTGCGTGTCTTTGCATGTTTAAACGTGCATATACAGGTAATTGCTTATAAATGTACAAAAACTGGTACAAAAACAAACAAACTAAAAAAAACAAGAAAACAAAATAAACACAGTTTTCAGCTAATGTAACTGTCTGTTGCAATATCCGTTATACTATCTGTCTCTATTGTCATTGTCATTGTGTTTTTATTTTTATTTTTAACACACACACACAGCTTTTGTTGTTGCCAGTTTTATTATTATCAATATTGTGCCAAAAACCTATACATACATGGTTATTATTACTGTTATTTTCAATATCATTATTAAATTAAGTACCAGCATAAATCCAAAACAAAAGAGAGAAATTTCATGATTTTATTATCCTACACAGTAATGCTCTACTCTTTCACTCACTTTCATGCCACCATTGTTAAAAGTATATAGTTATGTATGTGTGTGATAGGATTTAAGTAATATTTGTTATTGTATTCAGCATTTTTATTATCACCGTTACAATCATTGTCAAAGTACTTGCAAAAATGTATCGTAAACATGGTCACATTCATTAATTTACTATTGTTTGGCGCTTTTTTCTCTCGTTTGCATAGTGTGGGCTATTATGCATTTAAATGCGTTATTTATGCATATTTTTTCAGCCGCTAATAATACCACCTGCCGCTGATTTTATTTGTTGTATTGTTTTCCAATGGCTAGTGCCAATGAATTGTTTAGCTAGGCAGTAATGGTGCGGAAATAGAAATTCAAATGTAAGTACATTTCATTATGGCCATCTAAAATGAGATGTTTTATCTGCAAATATGATAATATACACTGAGCGCCGTAAGTGAGCCAACACTTTTGTTCTTAAGTATAAAAAAATTCCTTTATCATGAATTGTTGTTTTTGTTTTAACATTTTATAAGTAATAAATAAACGTTTTTAATTTTAGAAATTTATTCGACTATTCTCATTTACTTTTCTCGCTATCCTAAGAAAATGAATTATTTCAGTGGTGTTTACTCACTTTTGGCGGTCAGTGTATATATAATTAAAAAAAATAAAAATATTGTTGTTTAACTTACAATTTCCTCTCTCGAAACATTTATTATGACGTAAATTATTAAAATGTTTAAAACAGAACAATATCGAGATACGTAGTTGGTTCAGAAATTTGTGAAGATAAGCTAGTTTAGATTGGATGGTAGATCTTCAAGTAGTGAGGCATGTAGGCCAATACCTACCATTGTGATCAAACATTCCCTTTAGGAAATTAATTCGATTCCAATATAATTCTTAATCAAATCATATCTCATCATACTCCTCTCACCATACTCTTCGAACCAAGAGCTAGTACCTTCCTGTCGCCGGCGATGTTGAGCTTTCCTCTAAATTAACTGAGGCAACGGAAAGCCTCTACGCACTGTGATATATCGGACATTATGATTCATTCATGAAGTCGAGGTGGTCTAATAGGTAGTGTGTTGGCTTATTAGACGAAAAGCCAGGGTTGGCGCCCCAGGCCAGACATCAAAATAAAATACAAAAAGCATTTTTTCGGCGTCTTTCTGTCAGCAGATTTCTGGCAAAATGTCTGAGAGTAAATAAAAATTGCCATGAAAAGTTTCTCAAAAAATCTGTCTTTCGGAGTCGACTTTAAACTTTAGGTCCCGCCACTCATGTATAAAATTAACACACACAACATAAGTGATGTGAAAAACTAGGTCGTAATCCTGACTGAAGGGTTGTAATGACCAATTATGTATGTTATGTATTTTTATAATTTGCCAATTTAAATTTGAAATCCTTGTTTTTACTTGAATAAATCTCATCCTCTTGGAATCTAACCTTTTACAATACCTTGAACAATATTGTTGCCAGAAGAATTCAACAATCCTTCAAATCTTTTCTCTCTCTAACGTTTTAAAAAAGAAAATATTCTATATTTTCCATTTTAATTTAGATAATATTGTCAGATGCATTGTTAAGAGAAATTTTCGTGCATAAATTTTCATAAACTTCAGCATACAAAAGCAATTAAATTAAATAATTGCATTTCAAAGCGATTTTAATTACAAAATTCTCAAATACAATGTATTTACACAGAATACATACAAACACTTACACACTTACACTCTCATGGTTACCACATACACCTAAGAATGCTTACTCACTTACTTACACATACGTACACCAACAACCAGCAGCTAACGTACAACATGAAAAGTGATTTAAAAATTGAATACATATAGAAAACTAAGAAAAAATAAAAACTGTGTGTGTATCGCATCTCTTCACACACACACACACACACACACACATGTATCATATACACAGAGACAAACTGTGAAAAACAAATGAGGTTTTAGAAGACAAATCGTAGTCGTACAACCACCAACACCAACATTTTCTCGTTTATTTCTCTTTATTTCTCTTAATTTCTTACTCTTATTCTCTATTATTTTCTATTTGCTATACATGTATGTATGTACCTTTGTATGTGTATACGTATTAAAGTAACTGTAAATGTGTCTGTACATAAATTTGTTTTGTTTGTTTTAGAAGCAACCGTAAATGTAGGGTACATATGTATGTATGCAGTATGTGTGGAAGTAAATAAATGTGTATATTTGTATGACTGTAGGGTTTTGGTACATTTATTTAAAGTACATTTAATTTACACACAAGAAGAAGCAGAAGAAGCAGAAGAAGAGACATTTAAATCAACAAATTTATTTTAATACCATCTGACATTGTCCCTGAAAGGATTGGTATTTATTTTTTTCCTATTTGTTCCAATCAAGTTGTCTCACCTTAACAGAGTGATTACTCTACTCGAGCAGGTTTTTTGGATTAGGGGCGCGCTATAAATCGCTGCCTAGAGACAATGCCCTCAAATAAAATGTATTGGGTTGCACTTTAAGGTCGAGTATATGATTTTTCTTTTGAAAATATTCCAGTGTCCTATGCAGTGCATTGTTTTCGAACTGCGAAAACCTTCTTCCTGGAGGAAAATAGACTATGGTAGAAAACTTCTACAGAAAGAAAGATCCATATTGAACTAGTGCGACTAAAGAACGAATTCGCTTTTCAATTCGTTGTATCATCCTCGAACGATTCAGCTCTACTTAATGTAAAGATAATCGATTTTCAACAATCAGCTCTCTATCTCTTGATTTAGTTGAATTAGCGACAGAACCGTACAATAGAAGCCACATTGGGAGTGTGCTCTAATAAATCAATACAGATGCATTTTTACACCTTCACTCTTTTCTGTGCGCTGTCGAGAAGTTTATAAGCTTGCAGTAAGCAGGTAGGATATCAGATTGAAAGAAGATTTCTTGCACCGTCTTAAGAAACCGGAACACTTGAATGCTTTCTGCAACACTTAATAAATATGCTGGTTCTACCGATAACCCATAACGCACGGCATGTTGCTAACTCTAAGCTCGACTGTATTTATTTTATACTATTCCGAGATTGACTGCATGCTGGAATTGACTAAGTTATTTGAAAGGCTTTTACCTTCACCTCCAAATGACTAGGCTTACCAACAAAGTAATATGAATGATTAATAACGCGTCACCCAGCACATATACTTTGGCAGTTGATAAAGGCCATTTTTGTTAAAGCTACACTGTCAAATTAGCTGTCATTTATTCAGACTGTTTTGCCAAATCACCATGGATGGCAATAGATAACAAAGAATATTTGCTGGACTCACCCAAATTTTCATCGAAAAATCATCTCATTTCTTAAAGAACGAGTACGTGAATTTGTAACGTTTAAAATCGACATGAGATCCAATAACGTCCTCTGTTTAGAGAGGTATCATTGGTCAATTTTTTTTGCGGATGACAGTGGCCAAGCCATCATTATCAACGGCGAACACTGTAGGTCGATGATTACCAATTTTTTTTTTACACTAATATGGATGATGTGGACTGAATCGCTTTTTCGCTACTCATAAGTACGCATGAAATTTTGAGTATAAGTGAGTCAACAGTATTGAAAATCAATTACTCTGATTCATTCGTACTCAGTACAACATTGATTTATAAGTACAGGTTGCAATGAGTATGAGTACAACGTTGACATCAAACTCATAACATTCCAAATATGTTTGATTCATATGCCTACTCATTCAGATTCATAAATTTAGAAAAATACTTATAATATGTACTCATAAATGATTCGAGTGATTCGAATCATTCATCAAAATTTACAGTCTTAGTTGTTGTTGCATTTACAAAAAAAAGAAGAAAGAAAAAGACAAAGACAGCAAGCAGAGCAAACACACAACCTAGTGAGTAGTGTAGTGTGCGTAAGCGAATCGTACTTATTTTGTGATTCTTGTAAATATTGAGTCATGGAGAGTGGAAATCACCTACATCATGTGTATGGTTAAGTATGAGAACGATGAGTACTTCAAACTTTGAATATGAGTAGTATGAGTATGATATTAAAATAAGTATGAAAGCCTATAAGTATAAGCAATCATGAGTATGATTCCAATCTACTCATCTTTTTGAATACTCATTGCTGATCTCTGGTCCAAACCTAGGTCAGACATCTCTCACAAAACGAAATATTGGAAAAATACTTCTTCGGTGACATCCTTTCAGCAGAATTCTGGCAAAAGCTCTGAGAGTAAATAGAATTGAGTTCGGAGTCGACTTTAAACTGTAGATTCGATCGACTCATATATAAAATTAACACACATACAATATAAAGAGCATGAGAAACTAAACCTTAATTCGGACTAAAGAGATGTAATGATGAATGTAAATATGTATGTAATGTGCTTATGCCCGATAACATATCAATTTATTGAAAAACTTAAACTTATGCTCAGTGTAATGTAAAAGACCAAAGACTCTGGTGGTATTCGAGCTCACAACCCTCACGCTAATAGTTTATAGACTATATTTATTATATTTCAATAAATAAAGACCAATTTATTGTTCCTTTTTAATATTTTAGAATGTAATTTTCTTTTTTGAAGTCTGTCGCTTTGTTGACTTTTAATTGCATTTTACTTTGCCATTATTTTCACCTTCTCTACCTTGTAATGAATATGTAGAAAAAAAATCCATAAATTTTCATTAATCTTAATGTCTTACACTTGAGTCTTTTATTCTTTTCGTTTTTTATTTAAAACTTAAATGAAAAGTGTATGTATGTTTATAATATATTTTGAACAAAGAAAATGTAAAACTAGAAAATTTTAAGAATGCTTTTATTAAGGAAAGAAAGACAAGGTAAAAAAGAAAAAAGATTCTCATCTTACCGTTTAATTTATGAACTATTAAAGGAATGTTTTCCTTTACTTTACCTGGAAAAGATGTGCAATTGCATATAGAATGGAAATAAATAAGACAGAAATTAAACTAATGATCTCAATTTAAAGTTGCTGGTAAAGGTGGAAAGTATTTTAAAAGAAAAATTATATTTGCTTGGAATATGAAAATACCTAGAGAATGTATTACTGAAGGCATACTAAGAATTGTTGGAAGGACTCACTCTACTGTCAGTTACTTTCATAGATTTTCTAGAATTTTATTTGTTTAATTTATTTAAAAAAATTCTATTTTTAATTATATTCTATTCGTCTTATATTATTGTGTTGTATTCTTTACACTATTTTACTTATAAATTACAATTTATGCTTACATCGTACAAATCTGATGTCTAATAAAGTCTGTAAAATCATTTATCATTTAACCTTAAGGAGAAAATGTGTCAACATGCCTATAATAATTATTTCTAATTTCATTTCATTTCATTTTTTCAACATAATTTTACACTTCAACAAGATTATTATTCAACAATTTATCTCTTTTTAAAGTTTTTTTTTCTGTTTGTAAAAGGAAACTTTCTTTTCTATACCTTTTTACTCCTACATAACACTATGCTACAAAAAAATTGAAAGAAATATTCGTAATAGTTTGCCACAGTAATTTTAAATTTATTTTCTCATTCTCATTGTATGGCCTATAAACACATTTATCGGACTAATTAAGGATTTTCACAGGATAGGCTTTGCTAAACCAATTTGGATGCTAGGTTTACTATAATAATTCCGTCAGTTTTCTCTGCATCTATATGTTTACTTTCTTAATTCATTATTTTTTAGTTAGGATTCCAATCTAGCTTCTCACTACACCCATGTTGTGTTAATTTTATCCATCAGTAGCAGGATCTACAGTTTAAAATTGACGTCGATCATTAGATTTTAGAGAATCTTTTCATGGAAAATATTATTTACTTCCAGGGTTTTTACCAAAAAAACAGCTGTGAGAAAGTCGCCGATGAAAAATTTTCTATATTTCGTTTTTGGCTCGATATATATAAGCTGGGGTTTTGAATCACAGACTACCGACTTGCCTACACAGCACATAATGACTGATAATTAATCAGCTTTGTCGTCTTCATTCTGTGCGAGTAGTAGTTCCTAATAGCTCTAACATTAAACAGCTACAACGACGCAGAGATGTGCGCCTTATTCCCTATTCCTCCCAAACTACAATCGTCAACCATGTACATTGTTACGAAAATGAAAAATTTAGATAGTTGTGTTTTGCTTTTACATCGCTTAATATTAAAATTATAAACGAAATCTACAAAAACAAAACAATGCAACTAACAAACCTGTTTACAAATTATCGTACTGCTTAATATCATAACAAACACCAGAAAAAAATGGTAAACAAGTAAACAAAAGTATACCAACAATACTACAATAATAAATGTAAACAACGATTTTTACAACAATGTTTGCAACGATTTTTACAACGATCTTTACAACGATGTTTAAACGATCTTTACAAAGATGTTTAAATTTATAGGGATTGCGTTAAGGCGAAATCATGAACGTTCGCCTTCAATAACATTTAATTTACTGTTTACCCTGCCATATAAAGCCAAAGAAAAGCAGGCGACTGAGTTAGTGCAGTTCAGTCAGTCTTGTGTGAAGACGCGGTGTGTTTGAAAATAATAATCGTGGTTTGAAGATCTCCGTTACAAAGATCTGACGAATAATTGTCTAGTAATTGTTATTGTTTATGCAAAGGGTATAAACAGAGCAATAACAAATAAAGCACTTACAGTTATTTACATAAAGTTGTGATTAGTGGCACAGAATCGTGCGAATAATAAAGAATTTGAATTAAAACTAAACACCAATTTATTTTTATTTTATTTGCAATCTATGAAACGTTTTTAAAAGTTAAAAACGTAGCAATAAAACAATATTTTCTCTCCTTAATTTCATGATGTATGTTTATGCTGCATAGCTCTCGTTTTTGATTGTTTGATAATCTATCAAAATAACCCTAAGCACATGAGAAAAAGCAGACTCCATGACCTTGCCTGCAGATGGAACACATTTTGTCTTTTTTGGACATCAATGCTATCAAGTATCAAATCTACAAATCAACTCATAATCAATATTTTTGCGGACATATTGCACGTGTAGTAATAATTAAATTTTCATCACCACTATTCAAGAACTTTAAATCTCATTAAGAATAAATTAGTTTTTAAAAAATTCAAAAATTCTATACCTACAGAAACAATAAAAATAAATAAATATATTTAAGTACATATGTATGTTGTGCACAACATTATATTTTATTTTTGTATTTAATTTTAAACACAAACACGTCTTCCTTAATGACTACCTTGACTTCTTTTAAAGAAAAAGAGAAAATAAATTAAAACTATGCCAGTAGCACTTAAATTCACGTATTTTGTTGCAGACAACAACCAACGACTATTATGAAAATGTTAAAAACAATTTGAAAAATATTCAAAATCTGCTGCCTATGAAAGCAGAATATGAAAATCGTTACAGCAGAGAAGGTTCATAATGAAGGTTCATAATGAATTGGAATGGAACACTACGAATATATTAAAGTGGGAAATCGATAGGTTTCTATCTCATATTGATGTTAGTTTTTATAACAGAGTGTCTCATAACAGTTGGAATCAAAGCTATTTAAGATAGAAGTTCAATTAGTAACTTGGAGTTTGTAAAGGGTGTTATTGTAATAACATTGTGTATTTTAGCATTTACACATCCTATCTAATGTTTCATATGATCAGAATAATCTACTCATTAACTTAGGCAAGACAATTTCTGTCGAAAATTTTTAAGTGCCTAGAAATATTTTGCCTTAGGTCCCACATGCCAAACAATTTCTGCTCTTACATATCCTTGTTGTAGATCCCGAAAAAGTCAAAGTGAAGTATGTTCTGTCGCTGGACCCAGTCTAGAGACCAATGACATATTTTTCCTAAGAAAATAGACCACGTTCTGGGTATAGTGCAACAGATCATTGACAGGCGCATACCACTAAATTTCTGTTTGTTTCAAATGCATTGCCTTAAATAATAACAAGTTTAGTGGAACTTCAAAACACATACATACGAGTATATATATAATTGGTCATTACAATCCCTCAGTCAGGATTACAACCTAGCTTCTCACACCACTTATGTTGTATGTGTTCATTTTATACATGAGTGCAGGACTTACAGTTTAAAATCGACTCCGAACGGCAGATTTTTTTTTTTTTTTTTTTTGAGAAACTTATCATGGCAATTTTATTTACTCACAGAGTTTTTGACAGAAAAGTCGCTGAACCTGGAGTTTGAATCATGGCCTCACGTCCAATAAGTCAACACACTACCTAGCAGACTATGGCAACTACAATACAGCAAACGACTAATACCGCCGAGTTTACCTAAATCAGTGTTCTTGTATGACTCACCAGGAAATACAAACAAGAGCAATGTGTTAAAAAGCTTTTAAAGGGCCTGCTTAGGTATTAAAGCGAATAGAGTTTTGTGTTACAAATTATTACCAAAAATTTCGTGGCAAAGGAAATTTATAGCATCTAAGTGTGTGATTGCCCAGCATGTGTAATGAGTGTTGACACCTACACTATGTATATACATCCGGAGCTACCAGACCTTATCTAAATAGATGACATAGCACTTGTTTCATTACCACACAAAGTAAAAAAGCGATAGTACTATTCGTATACATACATACATACATAATTGGTCATTACAACCCTTCAGTCAGGATTACGGCCTAGCTTGTCAAACCACTTATGTTGTGGGCTTTCATTTTATGTGTAGGCGAGTGGTGGGACCTACAGTTTAACATCGATTCCTAATGACAGATTTTTGAGAAACTTTTTCATGGCAATTTTTATTTACTCTCAGAGTTTTTGCCAGAAATCTGCTGAGAGGAAGTCGCCAAAGAAATATTTTTCATATTTTCGTTTTGATGTCTGACCTGACATTGCCTGAACAGAACATCCATTGTGATAAAACAATGTTACAGGCTGTTTTAGCTGGACTGTTAAAGCCCGTAGTTCCCTAAAGAAAGATATATGTATGTAAGTAAAATATTTGGCTCATTTTCAATCTTTTAATTGTGATGTAAGAGATTTAATTTGTCCTCTGGTTCAGTATATTTCAACATATAAGATCCTAAACTAAATATACCACCTCCTCTTTACTTAATGGCTGCAAACGGATGCGTGCCTGAGTGTGTGTTTAAGAAACAATGTATGCGTATGAAACAATTTCTTTAAGAAAATATTTCAACTTTTTTTGTTTTCCATGTGAATAAACACACGTTAAAAACCATACACAACAATTTCTTTGGTTGTACGAGGTTACGTGCTCTAATTTCTTTTACTTTTACTGCTACTATCGTTGTTATTGTAATAGTTTTTGTTGTTGAATGCAGTTTTCTGGTGCGAAAACAAAACAAAACAAAAATAACACTTTAAGATAAAATAGTTACTTTCTTGTTGTTATTGTTGTTCTTCTTTTGTTTTGTTTTATATTATTTCACTTATTATTATTATTGTTGTTGTTATTATTATTGTTGTTGTTGTTGTTCTCCCATGCGTCTTGTTGTCATTGCTGCTGTCTTGGGTAGAATCAAAAAACAAGATGTGGTTAAAGAGACAATTACAACAGGCCTACTCATAGTGTTATACATACAATGGAGACAATTTTGTGTACATGAGGAGCATATATTATATATGCGTTCGTGTATGTACGTGTAATGATAAAAGTGCATAAGTGTATGTATAAAAGATTTAATGTATCCATTGTTCATTGATTTCTGTTTCATACCCACTTGAAAGGCTGGATGGAACATTAAAATCAATACATAATTCATACATGTTGCTTTACTTTTGTCTGATACTGTTTTCAAGCAAATTATTTAAAGTACAAATTTATAATGTAAACCATGCAAATGTAAACCTTCACAAGCCGTAACATTTTTATGATGGTTCTGTAGATCGACTGGATATCGTTTCAGGACGGATATTTTCTCTGAACTGCGTCAAACATGTCGGTATAGTGATGAAGATTTCGGATTAAGAAAACCCAAGGCAAAAATTTGTAAAATAAATTGTTTTATTTCAGTAAACTATGGTCTCGAGAGTGGAGTATGGTGAAACTATGTCACTGAACAGTGTAATGGCCATGTATTCCTGCAAAAGATGTAATAAGGTACAATACAAAGGTTTAATTTGTTGGCATATAAGTCAAATTAATAAATGTTTTCATTTTTGACACAGATATTCCCCTGCAAGCGTAATCAACTTTTGCACAAAAAAGAAGTCCATTCTACGACCAAGTAGCGGACTTGGTAAGAGATCAATTTGTGAAAAACTTTTCATGGCAATTTTATTTACTCTCAGAGTTTTTGCCAGAAACCTGCTGAGAGAAAGTCGCCGAAGAAATACTTTTTGTATTTTGTCTTGATGTCTAGCCTGGGGCTCGAACCCTGGCTTTACGTCTAATAAGTCAACACACTACCTACTAGACTACGGCAATCTGGAAAGACAAAAAAATAAATTTTTAATTTAAAGTCTTAAATGGCCCACCCTTTATAAGCTACCAAACTTGGTATTACAATGCACAAAATCTAGGAATATTTTAGGACGATTTAGTACTCAGGCTCGAAGTAGCTGTAGCTGAATAGGAGAGTTTTGTCTTATTAGACGTGAGGGCACGGTTTAAACCTCTTGGTCAGACATGCCTCATTTTCCGCTCAGCAAATTACTGGCAAAAACTCTGAGAGTAAATAAAAAAATTGCCATGAAAAGTTTTACCGAAAAAATCTGTAATACGGAATCGAGTTGAAACTGTGGGTCGCGCCATTCATGTATAAAATTAATACACACAATATAAATAGTGTGCGAAACTTGGTCGTAATCCTGACTGAAGAGTTGTAATGATCAATTATGTATGTCTGTGAGTATAACTCTAATTGGCATTGTTGGATACAGAGAGAACAGGAAGCCATTGATGTAAATTTAGGCATTTTGTTTCACTGCGTGTATTGATACATACATAATTATATAAGTGGTCGTTACTATTCCTCAGTCAGGATTACGACTTCGTTTCTCACACCACTTATGTTGTGTACGTTAATTTTTATACAAGAGTGGCGGGACCTACAGTTTAAAGTCGACTACGAACGACAGATTTTTGAGAAACTTGTCCTGGCAGTTTTAGTTACTTTTCAGAGTTTTTGCCAGAATTCTGCTGAAAGGTAGTCATCGAAGAAATATGTTTTCATATTTCCTTTTGCTCTCTGACCTGGGGTTTGAACCTTGGCTTTACGTCTAATAAGCCAAAACACTACCTACTAAACTACAGCGACTTAGTGTAGTGATACACCGAACGCAGATTGAAGAATTCGAGAACATAATGCTGCATTTATGTCCTTAATTAATACTGCCGCTGTCATTCCATCAGTTGTGCGTTAAGTACGTTTAAGTTAATTAATACAGTATTTAAACAGACAAATTATCTCTTTAATATAAATACGTACATACGTATTTTGCATTATTTTTTAAACATAAAAAAAATTCATATATTTTTTCTTTTCTTTTATTTAATTTAGAAAAAAATATTAAATTTTTAAATATAACTAGCATAAGAAAAACTATAACAGCTGGGCAATAGAAAAATCTCTGCCAATTTAAAAGAAAAAAAACAATTTAAAATAATAAAGAAAAATAAGAAAGAAAATTCATTAATTAAAGTGAATATAGCTGGCGTATGAGTGATTTTCTGCATAAATCATACGCCTGAGTAAGTCATCAAAAAATAACTCATAATTTAATAAAATGCGTTTATTTATCTTCTTTTTTTGATTTTCTTTAACGTTTACGTTTTAAAATAACAACCTGCAAATGGCTTTAATTATCGTGCGATGTTGTTGTCTGAAATTTAACAGCTGCCAGTGGTTATGACCTGAAGGTAAACAAGGCGCATAAATTAATTAAATTTATTATTTAACCCACAGCAATAATTTGCTTCATATATAAAAAAAAGAAAGAGAAAAAACATAAATATTGTGTATTCTTTTTTATATTATTCTTCACTTTGTTTTTCCTTTTTAAAGTGTATGAAAAAGTGAATTGTTTTTTAATCATCAGCATAAATTAATAACGTATTATATTGTATTATTATATGGTATATAAAAGTTTGTACTGTTTTTAAATACAAGCGGGAAATATTATTTTAAAAATCCATTTTTTTTCATCACATTGAGAAAACATCATTAACAATACATATATGTAGGCCATCGCATTGAACTGTTAGGATAGACAGGTTTATAGCATCGTTATTATTTAATTTTTAAATCTTTATCACCTATTAAAAGAAGGCAAGAGATATTTATGGTCATGCCATACATAAAAAGAGGTCAAGGCCTTATCCGGCAATGCATGGGTAATCATAAATCACAGAAAATAATCAAAAATAGTTTTAATTCTATTAATAAGAACTCTTGTGTTGATTAAATTTTAATAAAAAATATTTCTTTTTATCTGTATGTTGATATGAGCAGCTTTATTTAAAATCATTGTCTGTCTTATAATTTATAATATATGTATGTATGTATACTAGCATATAACTCCACCATAGTAATTACATTTTTTAACTCTTTTTTGGGTATAGTAAAGTATTACAACGATCACAATGATACATATAATTTAGCGACGCATAAATAGTTCAGAAATTATAATCAAACTATAGAAGTTTATGAATATATTTTACGAGGGATATTAAAGCAATTATTTTACTGATGTTCTAGGGAGTCTAGAGCAATTGTTATTATTCACATCTTCTCAATCTTGTACTACAGGAAAACGTTTTGTAGCTATATCAAGGTTAGGGATACAGACCGCAACTCATTGAATTATTATTGTCTGCTTAAAAACTCTCATAATTTTTTCTTTCTTACAAAATTTCGAATTTTATGCCAAGAAAGTTAATTGCGGAAATATTTTTTTTTTTTTATCAATTTCAAGAAGTTCAGTGCATGATGCTTGATTAGAACATGCATAATTGGTCCTTACAACCCTTCAGTCCGGATTACGACTTAGCCTCTCACACCACTTATGTTGTGTGTGTTAATTTTATACATGAGTGGCGGGACCTACAGTTTAAAGTCGACTCCGAACGATAGAACCCTGAGAAACTTTTCATGGCAATTTTATTTACTCTCAGAGTGTTTGGCAGAAATCTGCTGAGAGGAAGTCGCCGAAGAAATTTATAAAATGTACACTCGGAAACATGAGTGGTGCGACAAACCGGTTCGCAATCCTGACTGAAGGACTGTAATGATCAATGCATGTTGTGTATGATGAAAAATAGGATTAATTTTGGGAAGTAAATATTGTTACTAAAAATTGTTGGGTGCCTGGTAGTCTAGTGGGTAGTGTACTAGACTATTAGCGTGAGGGGTATGGCTTCGATTCTTATCAGAGACTCTGGTCTGTGACACTACACCGAGTATATGGTTAAAATTACTCAGCTCGTATATAATTAGAATATAATTTGTAATTGTATTGTAATTAAAAAATAAATAAAAATTGCTACGTGCTCAAAAACACTTGAAATGTGGACTTTATTCAACAATGTGTAAGTGATGCTTATTCGACGTTCTTTTTTTTTTTTTTTTTGTCAAAATTCAACAAATTCGTAACGAAGCATGTTGCCACTCGCTTGATACTTAAAATTTCTGAAAAATTTTATGTCACGAGCCAAGCGATATGCCGACATCCTTAGCAACTTCAATAAATATGATTCGAAGGTTCTCCATAACTATTTACTATTTTACTTTTATAATATTTATATATATATATATATAATTATAATGAACACATTTCGTATAGTCTCTTACAATCCAACTCTAATCTTGCCTTAGACTATCCAGAAACAGTTTAAAATATTTTCGAGCATTAGAAGAGACTCAAAGAACACGGTACAGGATAGAAACCAGCAGTTCAAGACGATGTACGTGTACGTGTACGTGTGTAACTTTTGTGTCGATAATGCATTTTAAAGTCTGCATATTATAGACAGGGAGTGGTTTTTAGGTAACAGGAATTGGGAAGTGGGTAGAGGGATACCCAAAAGCGATTAAGGGCAGTGCAATAATTCATGAGATTGCAGTAATTTAGTACCTCCACATAGTATTAGGTCCAATTCAGTACCATTTTGTTACAAAAATCAAATAATTTTTGTAATACATCGATATAATATCGATGCATCTTTGCAAGGCATTGCATCCGAAAAAATCTTCGATACTTTTTTCCATAGTCCATCACTATGAGTGTTGGGACCTATTGTTTAAACATCGAGACCGAACGACAGTTTTTAAAAATAGATTTTCATGCCGAATTCATTGTACTCTCAGTATTTTTTTTAATGTCCGTCACTCTCCATCATATCGTAACTACTTTCACTATCCCCCCTCGTCGTCCCTATAAATATTTAATTTCATTTTTTCCACACTTATGCCATGTACATAAGTGGTCATGGTGGCGGATACAAATATTATTTAAAAAAAACATTTAAATATCGGTTACCAACACCTACAAACTTTAACAAACTTACTCAAATACATATGTATGTAAAGGGTCCGCCAAATAACTTTCTTTTTTTTGAAAATGCTTTAAAAAAAAACTACTGAATATTTTCTCAAAATATCTTTTTTTATTTGAAAGTACAATCCTTCCGGTTACAAATGGAAAATAATTTCATTCAAATGGCTGCCTCGGCTGGTCATGCAGTATTTATTTATTTGAAAGTACAATCCTTCCGGTTAAAAATGGAAAATAATTTCATTCAAATGGCTGCCTCGGCTGGCCATGCAGTAGCCTACACGATCTGTTCAATTTTTAAGCACATTATCGATCGTGTGCAGCTGTATTTCACCAATGGCTTCACGAATATTGTCCTTTAAAGCGTCAATTGTCTCTGGCTTGTCAGCGTAACACTTATCTTTGACGGCACCCCACAAATAATAGTCCAACGGTGTCAAATCTCAGCTTCGAGGTGGAAAAACGACATCAGCTCTGCGGCTGATAATGCGATCTTCAAAAACAGGTCGCAAAACATCGAGTGTAGCTTCGGCTGTGTGGCACGTAGCGGCGTCCTGTTGAAACCAAATGTTGCCAAAAATTCGTTCAACATGGCCCGATATCGATCTCCATTGACTGTAACGGCCACTCCTTCCTCATAAATGGCCCAATTATGCCTCTGGACCAAAATCGGTACCAAACAGTGACTCGTTTTGGGTGCGTCGGCTTTTCAATGTATTCGTGCGGGTTTTCTGTGCCCCAAATGCGACAATTTTGCTTGTTTACATACCCGCCAAGATCAAAATGAGTTTCATCTGAAAAGTTGTTTTTTTGGTAAAATCGGCGTCTTCTGTAAGTCGATCGCAGGCCCACTTAGCGAAGCGAAAACGCATTGGATGGTCAATTGGCTTCAACTCCTGAACCATTTGGACTTTGTATGGCGTCATGCCAAGGTCTACCAAGGTATCTTCTTCCAAAATCCGTACGCAATTTTCGCATACATTCTGCAACATTACCATGATTTTCAAAGTAATGTCGCAATAATTCCCAGCGTTGTTCAAGCATATACACAACCATATTCGTTCAGCGATAGGATAAAACTAATTATCTGGCTAATCAGACATGAGCTAAGTGTTACCATTCACGAAATAAGCACTAGTTAAAAAAAACGTTAGATGGCGGACCCGATATTTTTTAGTGTTGTTGTTGTTGTTGTACATTTTTTTTATCACTATTTATGGTTTTACTTTCTTTTACGGCACACTGTGCATGGAATATTTGATCAGCGAGTTATTAGCGGAACATCAATATGAGTTGCCAATAAATGAATTTCATTTTTATTCTTATTTTACAACGTTTCTACTTTCTAGAGAAAAAAAAACAAAATACGAAATAATTTTTTTATGAATTCATTTTTTTTCTTTTCTTTGCTTGTTTTATAATATGTTGGCTTAAATAATATTTAAAAAAAGCGTTTTTTATGCATTTATTTCTGTTTTTATTATTTTAATATTTATGTTTTTCGATTTATTAATAGCCATAGTAAAAATAGAATTTAATTAAATATTTTTTATATGCAGGGTTTAAATAAAAATAAAAAACGTAACATGGGAGAGAAAATGATGCTGGCAAATGTTATATTGTACGTGATGTCTTTTTAATACAAGGATTATCTCTCTCTATCTCTCTCTCTCTCTCTCTCTTTGTTGTTTTTAAATGAAAAAAAAAACGTTGAACAATTATTTAAAAGATACTAAATATTTTGAAGTGTTTAAAGTGAATAGCTGACATAGTTTATTGACACTTGAAATGCGAAACATGAAATAATTTTTAAACGAAATATAAATTTTTATTAAATTTTTTTAAATAAAAGTTAAGCTGTAACCTTAAAAATTAAACAAGCGTGATTATATGACGATTGTAAACAAAAGTAAATAAATTTTGTGTTAAATAAATCATTTACAATAAAGGATTTCAAATGTTAAAAAGACACCCACATATTGATAAAGATATGTGATATGTTGACGAAAAGGGAACTAATCATAAGGTTCGGCATACCTCTAAGCAATAAAAACAGCTTTAGAGATTTAGAGAAGGCGAAGTAATTCGCCTTCAAAAGCAATCATCAGACTATTTACCGTGCCATATAAAAGGCAAGTCAAGGCAAGCAACGAGTCACTAAAAGTTCAGACTCAATGTGTTTGAAGAGAATGATCGTGGTTTGAAGATCTCCGTTACAAAGATCAGTCGAACAATTCAGTTGTAATTCTTATTCTTTATGCAAAAGAGTGCCAAGAGAAATATCAAACAAAGCAATTCCTGTTGTTTACATCAAGTTGTGATGTCATTGTTATTGTGCGAACAATAAAGAACTTAATTAAATTAAATGCAAATTAATTTTTTATTTTATTTATATTTTAAACGTTATTCATATTTAAAACGTTTTTAAGAGGTAAAAACTAAGCAACATTTTCTGATACAAGGCATTAGAGTAACCATTTACTTTAGATTTAGAAACTGTTCACATGCATTTCACTTTATTCAGCATTCCTTTAACCGTAGATCGAGCTTTAAACAAACTTCATAATTCTAGCTTATGTATCACATTTAATACATACTTGTAGTACATGGAATTGTTACGATTATTGATGGATTTTGTTAAAAAATTTTAATATTTTAATTCATTTTAATAAAACTATTTATATACTGTTATCAAATTTTATTATCATTTTATGAAATTTCCGCCAAATTTTTTTACATGATATAAATTGAAGCATGGTTTTTTATATAAAAATCAAGCACTTCATGTCAGCTTTGTTTTATTTCTTTCTAAATGGTAATAATTTGTCGTCTAGCACCCTGCTTTGTGGCGATTTATAAGTTTCCAATTGCTTAGATAGGACAGCTTATTGTCGTTCGCATCAGTAGCAGTCTCAGTTGAGAGCTGGCACAAACCTGATGGTACAAATCATTCTTGTGATTCGTTAGAAATATTTGTTGTCAACGTCATGTGAGGTAAAAAAGTTTCCTGTTGAAATAGAACATCGTCGATGTTCTGTAGTTGCTAAGCGCGTAGCATGTACTTGAATCTAAAACTACCAATTCAACTTAACGAATTCAATTAGTTACTAATCTACAAAATTAAATATGAGTTGAAAAGGTAATAAAACAAAACAAAAGGAAAGAAAATATATATCAATAACAAGCATTACTCCGTAAATCTCTTTATGAAGCTTGACTTATATACAAAATATCCTTAAATTAATTTCCCAAACAATCACTGTAAGTATTCCATCATTAAGTATCAAATTTCAATTAAAATCGCTGGAGATAATTTTCATTTTCCACAATAAAACTAAAAAGTTTTTGAATTCTGTTGCTAAAAAAATTTAATTTGAGATGAAAATATACCAAAAAGGAACATAAAAACATAAGCATCATTATTTAAATATATTTTCTTTAATTACATCTTACATTTTAGGCGAACAAAAAATTAAATTTTTAAAAATCTTAAAAAAGGATATATGGGATGCTCTGAAAGTATGGTAGCTAATCCCAAACTATTTATGGAGTATTCTTTCTTACATAAAACTACAAGTTGTGTGATAAAAGTTTTATGAAAGTGAAAATTTTTTAAAAAAAATTAAGATAAATATATTTTTTTTTAGAAAAACAATCCTTTTCATACGAATTTCAAAAAAATACTTTAAGCATGATTATTAAAGCCTGTAAGACTTTCAGCTCATTTTTAGTAAATACATCATTATAAAAGCGAATGATTATGTTATCTCATACGTACGTAGTTGACCGAAATATTATCATCTGTAATAAAGCATGGGACGAAACACACTCTTCTAATGTTTGTCTGTCACGTGAGATAGATGTGAGAAGAGCAGTAAGAAACTACTAGATTTTTTTAATCCCAAACTACTAAAGGCAGTTTGTTCTGTTCCAACTGTTCCAAGTTGTGCCATCTTTGTCAATAAACATTATGTTGTCATATTTGTAGCTGTCAAATCTTTTTCCAGTTCATAAGACGAGCTTCTATTTTCTTCTTCTTCAAAGTGTTTAGCAGCAGAAATATTACATTGTATATAATTAATATATAATCGGTTATTGGTTGGAAATGTCTGAACTGAGGTTTCAACCTTGGTCTGGCGTCTACTAGGGCATACTAGACTACGGCTACTTCAATCAATATCAAGAACATATCAAGAATAGAAATTTCAATCTTTTTACTTTCGTCCCACACTTACATAACTTTCAATTCCTTCTCAAATACTATAAACAATGTATTATTTACGATAAAACTTCACATAATCTTTCAAGTCTTAAAAAATTACATACGCAACACCAAAAAATCTCCAGGAAAGTCAAAAATTATACATAAGCAAGAATTATGAAGTTTTTGAATTTATTAATTCCTGTGAAATTTTCTTTTTTGTTTTGTTTCAAATAATGGTGATAACAATACCAACGAATTATAAAAATATCAGGCATCTAACTTTTTCTGAATTAAAGTTATATCGTCTCAAAAATTGAAATGTACCATTTTTGATACAAAGCTCGATCAACGGTTAAGTTATATGTACGTGTTCCAATAAAAGCTGAAGAAACTCTAGTAGATTAATAATTTTCTTGAGTTAAGAAACCAAAATGTTTCTTAACTTTTATAAAATCGAAAATGTTTTAATCGTCTTGCTCGTCAACGTTCAACATAAATTCCTAATGCACTTTGGCTTAAACTTTAGCAAATAATCAACCAATCTTCGAATCATATTCATGGTTTTATGCTAAAATCGCAGCCTTCAGAATATGTAATTTAAATTTGTTTCAATTTAAGTTTCGCTAACTTTATAAAAAAAATTTTATGGGAAAAAAAAATATTTCACAGTGGAGGGCATCCAACCACCTACACAGCACAAGTGCAAACACACAGTGTGAGTGTAGTGGCTGGCACATGTACTCACATATACACATACGGCCACATAAAAGGTAAAGGAAGAAGAGCAAATTGGTAGTTGGATAACGGGAAATGATTTCCGTTAACTACACACACACAGACATACAGCATATATTTGTTTTGTCGTTTTATCTCTGCTTGCAAAATGGCTGCAAGACTGCGAATGGTTTGTTGAACATTTTCATACGGAATCTATACACTAATACGAGCATAACTTCAAAAAGAAAAGAGAGAGAATGAGAACATAGAAGTCATTGTAATTCAAGCGTGTGTGCATGCATATGTATGTGTAAGAGAGGCCAAGAGTTTGTACGTTTTGTGTAGGTTTGTGTTAAAAAGTTTGACTTGAATGTTGGTTCGTTATTCAAAAACATTGGCTTCTAACAAAATCTAAATATGAATGAATATCTGTGTATGTGTGTATGTGTATGTGCACCATATACATATGTATGTATTTATAGCATGTAATTGTATGCTGCAAATTGTGAGAATTACTATTCTAATAAAAGCTAACCATGTATGAAATTACCCTTTTGTAAAAGTTTTTAACTTGGCTTTAATAACAGCAAATACAACAGCAACTACAACAACAACAACAATTCAAACAAAAAAACTAGTTTGTTGTATATGAATTTATGCATTCGTAACAAATGTATGTATGTGTTCACGTGTTTACATATTCATTGAGATTTGTTTTTAGTTTCATATGTATATTGCGTGCATGCCATACAAATACACTGTCATTGTTAGTTTAACACACAGAAAAAAAAATGTTTTTTTTTTAATTTTAAATCACACAACTTTTTCTTATGGAAACAAATAAAGGCAACAACAACAACAACAACAACAAAAAGAATAATTTTAATAAAAACCAACAATAACAACAACAATAAATAAAATCATGATGATTTTCCAAACAAAAGGGGTTCCATTAAAATATTGCAAATTTCTGTAAAAAGCAATGGCAAACGACGAAACGTAGAAACAACAAAAGCTGAGGATATTGTAGGAAATAGGGTCACAATTTGCTGTTGTTTGGTTCAAAAAAGAAAACATAATTCTAATTATTTCTGATGCTATGTAGTGTAAGTGACTTAATTTATTTGGCTTTTAATTTCTGAAGAGGAAAAGTCATTTGCTTTTATGTGGTTTGCATATCCATCTGTCAGCCATGCAAGGTTTCAATAGGAGAATCCTTATACGATTGAAAAATGTTTCTAATTTTATATGACCATTCCAGCCTAAACAAATCTGACATTCATCATGTTAATGGAACTTCCATTTACATGACACTTTCTTCGCCGACATGACTCTTTTAAGTCGCCGTAGACTAGTAGGTAGTGCGTTGGCTTATTAGACGTAAAGCCCGGGTTCGTATCCCAGGTCAGGCATCAAACCGAATGAAAAAAATATTTCTGCGGCGACTTCCTTTCACCAGATTTCTGGCAAAAAATCTGAGAGTAAAAAAACATGCGATGAAAAAGTTTCTCAAAAATCTGTCGTTCGGAGTCGACGTTAAACTGTAGGTCCCCCCACTCACGTATAAAATTAAAGCACACAATATGAGTAGCGTGAGTGGCTAGACCGTAATCCTGACTGAAGGGTTTTAATGGACAATTATGTATGTATGTATGTATCTTACTTCGTTTTTAAAAACATATTCGGCACGTTACATTATTGTAGAATATTGGAAGCTCTCTGGATAGATTAACAGAATTTACAATCCCATCGATAACCCTCGATTAAACATTACAACAAAAAACAGTCCAGAGAGCTGTACTCAAACATCAATCACTTTGTGTAGATACAGTTAAGGTAGTGTTCCGTAATTTGTTTCGATTGTCTCGAGTGCAGAGTCTTCGTAAAACTTATCTGGAAAACAGTTGGTCAGCATTCCATTTGCCACTCTATTAGCACGTCTCATTAGTCTCAAAAACCTCTTCCAATGCACAATGTAGCTTGGATTTCATCCGGAAGGTTTGGGTACATAGGACTATAAATTGGATTAAATTGAGGCTGGTATTGCCGAAAACACCCGTGATCGAACATAAAGTTTGTAGGGCAAAAATATAGTTTGCTTTGCGGTCTTGTAGCCTCAAGTCGCCGTGTTCTAGAAGGTAGTGTGTTGGCTCCTTCAAACCCCCGATCAGAAATGTTCAACAACAGATTTCTCAACAGATTTCTGGCAAAGGCGCTGTGAGTTAGTAAAATTGCCATAAAAAGTTTAAAAAAAAATCTGTCGTTCTTAGTCGACTTTATACTTTAGGACCCGCCACTCACGTATAAAATGTAAACACACAACAAAAGGGTTTTAATGACCAATTATGTATATATGCATGTATGTATGTATGTTTAAACTGTTTCACGATCAAATAATAGTATAGCGTGACTTTCTTAATCCAAATTGGTAATTTAATTTAATTTAATATAATTTAATTGCACTGCAGTGTTCTTAAATGGTTGCACTACAGCCCGTTTCTTTTTTGTTTTTCTTCTCTAAAAGCCTTCTTCTTAATACCAAATGAAAATTATTGTAGCATACTGTTACGAAAATGGAAATGGTGTTACATCATTTAACATTAAAATAACAAACAAAAGCTATAAAAACAAAAACAATGGACTTGTCTACATGATCAACGAATAAACAAAAATATAGCAACAACATTGATATAAAAAAGGTATAAACAAGTAAACAAACAGGCAACAACAACACTGCAAGGACAAATGTAAACAAAATCCACAAACAACAATGATGTAAACAACATGTATACATTTATAAAGATTTCGCGAAGGCAAAATCATAATCCTTCAAGAGCATTCAGCAGACTGTTTACCCAACGATATAAAAGGCAAAACAAAGCAGGCAACGGGATCAGTAAAAATTCAGTCCGTCTTGTATGAAGACGTGTTGCGTGTGAAGAGAATAATCGTGGTTTGAAGATCTCCGTTGTAAAGAATTGTTAGTGTGTACGTGGAAGAGTGTAAAGAAGAATAACAAATAAAGCAAATTGTTGTTGTTTAAATCAAGTTGCGAATAGCGGCACATGGATTTGTGCAATCAATAAAGGATTTATTTAAAACTAAACACAAATTTATTTTTATTTTTATTTGCAATCTACGAACTCATATTTTAAACGTTTTTAAAAAGTTAAAAGCGCAACAATTCCGTTAAAGTTTAGTCTTATGTGTGTTTAAATACATAGAAATTTACTTTTACTTTTACGTATTAAGGCCTCTTCAACACTCTTTACCTTCCTAAGAAAGGACACGACCGTAATGGTCTCTGTATTATTTGCTATCATCTTCCAGATTAACACAATTATTGTCCCCACTATTGCTCGTAAAATATGCTGGAGTATGTCTCATTTTCTTTTGGTATGCTTTGTAGCAATATTTTGTTGGTATTATTATTACTTTTAAGCTCTTCTAAGTATTGGCAACATATTGTTGAAACATTTACGCTTTTTTCTACTATTTTTTCTTTGTCATCATGTTTGGATTATTTCGTTCATTCGTTCCTTCGTTCCTTCATTCCTTCGTCCGACATTATTGTGTTTGATTGTTTCAACAGAATATCCTTAAAGAATGTTATTTTGCAATAGTTTGTCTTGGCCTCAAAGAAAAAAAGAGGAAAAAAAGGGCAACAAGGAAAAGGTAAGAAGGAAAATATCTGCAATAAGCAAATATTCAAATACTTGTTAAACGTGATATTTGTATTCATACAACAACAGAAACAACAACCAGTGACAGTGATATTGTAATAAACAAAATTGTAATATAAGCCCTCTTGGTATTTATTTTAGTCAGCAGAAAAGCCAAAGGAAAAGGATGAAATGTATTAGGCAAGACAATAAAAAAAGAGTTGAAGTTAAAATCGTAAAGGTATTTTGGGTAAATGAGCCTAGAATGTTATTTAATAAAACCCATTTATCTGCCTGTAAGATGATTACAATCGAGTAGATTTAATCCTTTAAAAATATCGACAAATGGGCATATTAGGAGGCTTAAGAAAATTGGATTGTTTGCTTATTTTAAGCCTTAAACAAATGGAAGGATAAGCAGTAAAGGCAATTTTAATAGCCTTTCAAAAGCTTAACAGAGTACATTTGAATGTAGGCAAGAAATTTGATTTTAACTTAATGCGATCCCAACCTAAGCATTTGAAGCCGCTGTAGTCTAGTTGGTAAGTGTGTTGGCTTATTAAACGAAAAGCCAGGATTCAAACCCCCAGGTCAGACATCAAAACAAAATACAAAAAGTATTTCTTCGGCGACTTCCGCTCAGCAGATTTCTGGAAAAAGCTCTGAGAGTAAATAAAATAGCCATGAAAAGTTTCTCAAAAATCTGTCGTTCGGAGTCGACTTTAAATTGTAGGTCCCCCCACTCATGTATAAAATTAACGCACACAACATAAGTGGTATGAGAAACTAGATCGCAATCCTGACTGAAGGGTTGTAATGATCAATTATAAACATGTTTTGGATTTAGTTGTACGAAAGTGTTCGCTGATTTAGTTCTATTCTTCATCCAGAGGTGCTGTAGTTCTGCTCGGACAATAGCATCAACTCCACAGCACTCTCTGCTCTTAGATTGTGTGGCTTATTATGGTTTCCACTAGTGTTCGTGTTCGTGTTCGCGTAGTAATCTCTGGCATTTGAATACAAGTTCTGCAGTCCATCCTTTATATGGTCATAAAGGTTAATATAGTACGATCTGTGCGATAAAGAAGTCGCTGTAGTTCAGTAGGTAGAGAGCTGTAGGGCCCGCCACTCATATATGAAATTAACGCACAACTAGGGTTGTGTATGTATGTTATGTATGTATGCATGTATGTATTCAATTATTCATTGAATTCCTAGCTTTATACTATGTTCAGATATGCACATTTCAATATTCGGTTTATTGAGTACAATATTTTAAGCATTCAGACATAAGAATATACGCAGTTAAGCTGTTTATTCAATATTCATTTGACAGCTGGTAAACAAAACAGCTGTTTGTTTCAACAACATTGTTTTTAGTTTGTTTTTTTTTTTTTTGGTTTGCCGTTGTTGACAATTCAGTTATCAAATATCAATAGAAAGTGTTCGGAAAATTGTAATATGCACACTGAACGACTTATGACAGTGCTGTATTTCAAGTTTTAATCAATGTTATAACAATTTATGAATTTATTGAGCAATAATTAATTGATATTTTATATGAAATGTTAAGATCAATAACGCCGTTTATTGCGATTTACTGAATATAAGTACATGTGTGAACATAGTATAAGACATTCAAGGTGTTTATTTAAATTATTACAAGCTTTATACTATGTTCAGTTATGCACGTTTATTGAGTCAATATTCGGTTTATTGAGTACAATATTTTAAGCATAATAATCTACGCAGTTCAGCTGCTTATTTAATATTCATTTGACTGCTGGTAAACAGAAAAGCTGGTTGTTTCAACAACATTTTTTTGTTTTTTGTTTGTTTGTCGTTGTTGACATTTGAGATGTCAAATATCAACAAAAAGTGTTTGGTTAATTCTAATATGCTTACTAAACACACTTATGACAGTGCTGCATTTTAAGTTTTACTCAATATTATAACAATTTGAGTATTTATTGCGCAATAATTAATTGAAACTTTGTATGAAATATTGAGCACAATAATGGCGTTTATTGCGATTTAGGCAATATGCATATCTGAATACCGTATTAGGTGTGTATGAAAAATTAATGTAAAGGGTAATTAATTTTTAATATTCTTTCCCTTGTTGCCATAATTTTTCTAAGTATTCTTGCTCTTCAAGAGAAACTTTTTTTCAAGTAATTTTTAATTGTCCTTGAACATAATTAATTACGATTATTATTTAACTCTTTTGATTTTAGTTATATAAGAAAAAAGAAAAATAAGAAGTGAACTTTGATGTTTGTTTAGCTCTTTTAAGACGTTATTATTTCAATTAATAAATTTGAAGTTTATTTATACAATGACAGCGCGTGTAAGTGTTTTCATTTCATTGAAGTATTTATTTAACGAATCTAATAAAATGTTTTTGTTTTTGTTTATTTAAGAAGATATTAAATTTCATGTATATAAATGTGAAGTCTTAAATGCATACATATTTTTAAGAATAACTAAAGGGAGGTCAAGTTGCTTATGATGTTAAAGTAGGATTTAAAATCATTTGCTTATTTAAAGTCTAGAGGCTTTCAAATAACTTGAGAGTGTGCAAAAAAAAAAAAATTACAGAGAGTCAAAAGAGTAAACAGCTGAAAGCAGTATTTATGGTCGTATTGGCATGAGTATGTTTACAGAATACTTTCAAAAATTTTTTTACACCAAAATAAACTTTCGTTTGTACTTGAATTTTGTTTTTCTTCATTCCTTCAGTAAATTTACTGTACAGCCAACACATAATTGCTTGCATAAGAAACTTATAATGTACCAAAGTATACATACTTCCTGTTTCCTGTTTATAAAATAACCACAGTTATTTGTTATAAACACCCACAAATAAACATGTTGTAAAGCATACCAAGCCATACACAAATACACAAATAAGGATGTATGCAGCTTGTAACACTTTTTGCCAAAATAAAGAACACAAAAGCAAGAGAAGATGGCGAATTTTTTCTCTCACAAACAATAACACATTTGTGTATGTAGTTGTTACAATACAAAGAAATTTTTTGTTGTTATTCTTACCATGGCTAAGTAATAAAGTAACAACAATTCAATTGTAGACAGGATATTAAGCCAATAGCTGGTGTTTGTCTTCGAAAGAAAACATGTTGCTGGCATTTCTTTACTTACACTTAAGTATTTACAATACTTTCTTGTTGCAAATAAACTTGTATTGAATTATAACTGTATTAGTAACATATTCTACAAATACATAAACAAAATTATTTGTTTATATTGTTAATATCAACATGTAATTGTGTTTGGTGTCTTTGTGTTCATAAGAAGGTAAATAGCCCATCAATAAAGCCAACCAAAACAAAGTTTTTTTTATATGATTTCCGTTTTTCCATTGGCAAGTAAACTGACCCAAAATTAAAGAAGTTAATTGTGATCAAATTACTTTGAACTTTATTTAGAAAGACTTTTTAATTGTGTTCTAAATTTAAATTGTAAAAGAATAACAATATATCCTAAAAATATAACAATTTTGCTTTTGCAAAAACAATTTTGATTTTGCAGAAACAATTTTGCTTTTGCAGAAACAATTTTGCTGCCTGTCTGCTTAGTTGCTTGCTTATCTTACCCCTTTTGCCTCTTCTAGAGTCATAGGGGCTGATTAGCCAAGCGTAGAGAACGTAAAAACGTAAAGTACGTTGCCGTAAGAATGTTTGCGTATTTGTGATATCTGTCAACGAAGAATGTAAATAAAAAACGAAACAGAACACAATGTAATACACACACGAACACAACACAATGCAAAGCGCCTAGAGAAAACGTCAAGACAGCGGCGACACACCCTAACGAGCCTACAGTTAACGTAGCCATTTGGCTACCAGAGAAGGCTGAAGTACGGATAAAAGAAGCACTATATGGTTTAAACACGCTACAATGATTCGGCTGAAATGTTCAACTCGACTTTCCCAGAGTAGACAGCGCTTCCAAAACAATTGTTGAGTTTAGAGCCATCAGCGTATACATTCAGGAGAGACCCAGTCGTCCCTGCTCTTATCCAAATATTATTCTGTCGGAAGATAAGCTATAAAATAGGGAAATGCCCCAGCGAGACAAGGAATTCAATGTAGTTGTGGAAAGTTAGGCTGCTTATTTAGCAAGAAGCACAATTGGAAGCCAGTTAAGCATTTTTAATACGTGATAAGAATCAAAACAAGCGTTTTCGATTGGGAATGTTCGTTGAATTTCATTAAAATTGTCCGTTTATCCAAACATCTAATTCTCTTAGCCTTTAAATAAGGCAGCCATCTTTGCCATAGCATTTCCAATATAAGCCGCTCTTTCCATGTTAGTTTCTTAGTGAAGGTGATTTGATTTCCCCTCCTGCTGAGGTATCTAGAACTGGTTATTCGTAACTGAAGGCCATATTCATATATTTCATGCTTGATATTTAAAATCCCATTGTTACTGCCGACCAGTTTATTATTTAACACTTCACAATATAAAAAATCCTCAACACAATATCATTTTCCATTTTCAATAGTTTTTTTTTCCTACAATTTCTTCCCTTCGTATGCTATTTATTTTAACAAAAAAAAAAATATCCTTCCTCCTGTTATCACATTCACTCAAAATGTAATTACTTTATGGTTAAAATATATAAAAATGCAGTACTGTTTGCAACAGCAACAGCGAAACCATATAAAAGAACACACCAATTATGGAGTCAACCAAACTTTTCCGCAGATCTTCGCTATCTAGGTGGATATTGTCTGAGTACACGGGTAAGGACAAGGCCCAACACCAAATGAATGCTGTGCTACCAAACGGTAACGGGAAAAATAAAGCAAAACAGTTTGACTGTAAAACAAATGAAAATCCAAGCAAATAAAATTTACTCCCACCATACATATATAAACGCCATCCAACCTACATATTTTATTTATTGCTCAAACATACACGTAAAACTTCCATGTAAAATAGAAGAGAAAAAAATCTCATGGATTTGAGTTATAATTTCTGCAGGTAGTATTGATCTTTGCTATGCTTGTGATAACTTTACTTTAATTTTTTTTTTTTTAAATAATTTTATCGATTTTCATGTTTTACCTTCATGGTAACATTTGTTTTTCTCGATAAGCAACCTATATTTATCGATTTATCTGCCTATAAAATATTCCCTTTTATTGCTTTTGAAATCAAAAAATCTTGTAGAATATGTTCATGTAAAGTCTGAAAAAGTCATCTAAAGTCCTCTACCGTCTACCGCTTTTCCATTTTTTATGTCACACATAAAAATGTTGAGTTTCATTCTCTTGTTTTGTCCAACATTTTAATTTACATACTGTCAGCCATCATACGCTCACCACTGGCACACTCTCACCATGCCATTGTTAACATTTTCATTTTGTTGTAGTATCTTCAGAATTATTTTATATACGCTTTACCACATATTTTATATGCTTGGATTATAAACAACATTACAAATGTATATATGTATATGGAAGTGTCAATAGTTTCAGAGTCAGCAATGCAGCCCACTTTCCTTAATATTAAGCCCAACTGTGGCAGTTATTTTCTTAGTTACAAACAAAAAATTTTAAATTTTGTTCATTTCACGTAGAGTGCTCTGATAAAGTTACACGGTATCTTGCTCCTCGTCCTCTCAAGTTCAAGAAACCATTATTCCAGGTTTCCTAACATCTTTCAATTTCAAATAAAGTTTTTTTTTATTTCGTAATAGATTTCCTTTACTGACCATTTAGTTTCTTAATTCTGTCAACGCTAGCAGCGACAGTCTTCGATCACAGCCAGGAGTCATAAAATTTCTTCAGATAAATGTCAGTAAATGTAGTAACTTAAGTGTACCTATATAATTGGTCATTACAACAATTTAGTCAGGTTTACGACCTAGCTTCTCCCAACACCCATGTTTTATTTGTTAATTTTATCCATAAGTGGCGAGACCTCTAGTATAAAATCGATTAGAGAATCTTTTCATGGCAATAGATTCTCCCAGCTTTTGCCAGAAGAGTGCTGAGAGGAAGTCTCATCTAAAAAACTAACACACTATCTACCAGACTATGGCTTCTTCATTATGTTTTATACAAAGCAGCAACGCCTGATGCCAGAAATCCAATTATTTTAATATTAACGACCTTACAAAGTGCCTTTTTTATTATTTATTTCGATTCCCTTTAAAGCTTCTTAATCAAGTTCTTCTAGCGAAGCTAAAAATTCACCGATCTTAGGATAAACTTGGCTTTGCCAGTATTAGGCGTTTGCCTGCCTGCATGCCTGCCTGAGGGTTGACGAGTCAACTGAAATTACAAGTTGTTTGAAAACAAGAATTTGGGGATGAACATGATAGGACACGAACCCTTTTCCTATAAAATGTATCCACTGCATTGGATTCAACTGAAATGAAAGACAGTTTCGAAACAAGAATATGGAGATGAAAAAGAGAAGGCGAGCAACGTCATGAATACAGTGCTTTATACGGTATTCAGATCATAGCAATAAACGCCATTATTGAGCTCAATATTTCATATTAAGTTTCAATTAATAACTGCGCAATAAATACGCAAATTATTATAATATTGAGTAAAACTTAAAATGTAGCACTGTCATAAGTATGTTCAGTGCGCATATTACAATTATCCGAACACTTTCTGTTGATATTTGAAAACTCAAATGTCAACAACGACAAGCAAAAAAACAAAGCAAAATTAAAAGCAATGTTGTTGAAACAACCAGCTGTTTTGTTTACCGGCTGTCAAATGAATATTGAATAAGCAGCTAAACTGGGTATATTATTATGTCTGAACACTTAAAATATGGTACTCAATAAACCGAATATTGAATCAATAAAAGTCCATATCTGAACATAGTATTATCATGGCTTCATCGCAATGAAACGAAGGCTTTATGTCGTACAAGACAAAAGGCAAGCAGTTGTTCTGCTATGACAACGTGTTAGAATTATACGTATTCTATATGACCATTGAATCCAACTCTTTCTCAAGATGTAAAGCTGATTGACATTCCTAAGATGTCCGTTATTGATATCTCCACGGGGCTTAAGATTGGAACACTCTGGTTTGCAGCATTTGTTATACACCAAAAAGGAAAAACAACAACCTAGCAGGCATAGAATAAAGCAGGAAGATGAAAAGAAAGAGCGGCAAAGTTGTCAGACTGTAGGATTGTATATGTTATGTAAAGATTACGCTCAAGCCAATAGGACTCAAACTGTGCAGAAATAACCTGAAGTTGCTAACTGGTCTTTTGACAGAACGCTGTAAACCAAGTGTAAGGGTTGTCTCAAGTAGGTTCTGCAACAATGAGAACGCATTCTAGGAATGTATGGAGTATTAATGCATTCTAGAAGAAAAGATCCAAACAAAGGAAATTGTCATTATTGCCAACGAGCAGCATCTTAAAGTTTGCTAAGGTAATAGGCTAAGAGGCGGCATTTCAGAGCTACCCTAATAAGTTTGTGGGGAGTACAATAGATCATATGGTCGCATTACTAAGGCATCTCTTCATAATAACTATAAGATTTCTAATATGAATGCTGGATTTGGTGATCGAAAGTAGATATCAAGATACCGAAAGTGATACCATTCTCCCAGATATTTCTGCAGTAGTTGAGGTAGAAATTTTTCAAAGTCCAGATTTTTTCTATGCGGCTATCAAGCGAAAAAATTTTTTGATTTCGATTGAAATTCTACTAGGCCTAGAATGTCTAGTTATAGCTCTATTCCCTGGTCTATGAAATATGTATGTACATATTTTATACAAATTATTATACAAGTACGAAAACATTTATGCCAAACAGTCTCTCCTGGCACTACATACGTACATACATCAGTATAATATTTGTGGCATTTTTGTATGAGTGTTTTTTATGTACAGACATACATGTATGCATAACTATAAAAAAATTCAACGAAAATTGATCATTACAATCCTTCAGTCAGGATTACTACCTAGTTTCTCACACCACCTACACACAGTTACTAAAGTATACATACGGTTAAAAAATTTCAGAATTTTTTTAACTAATCCGTTTTCGTTGAAAATCTTTATAATTGTCTGACAACTTTCCTCGATTTTAAGATGGTCTTTTGCATTGCAGTGCAGGCTTGTGCAGGGTCACAAAAGTATACACACAGTCTTAAAATCTAGGAAAGATGTCACACAATTATAAAGATTTTCAACGAAAACGGATTAGTTAAAAAATTTCTGAAATTTTTTAACCGTATGTATACTTTTGTGGCTGAGTGTATATTGTGTTTGCTAATTTTAACTATAAGTGGTGGCATCTACAGTTTAAAGTCGACTCCGAACGACAAATTTTTTAAGAAACATTTTTGCCAAAAATATGCTGAGAGGAAGTCGCCGCAGAAATATTTTTTCATATTTTTGTTATGATGTCTGACATAGGTTTGAACAGTGGCCTTACGTCAAATAAGCCAACACACTAGACCACGGCGACTTCCAGTTTCTTGGCAAAAACTCTGAGAGTAAATAAAATTGCCACGATAAAGTTTTTAAAAACATCTGTCGTTCGGTTTCGACCGTAGGCCGTAATCCTGACTCAAGGACCTTAAAGACCAGTTATGTATGTATGTATGTATAAAAAAATCAAATCGATTAATCGACTGAGCCTATGGTGGATCATAGCTTATTTGGCTGACACAAGTTTGTGGGTGACCTGCCAAAGGTTAATATTTTTGGTGGTGATATCTAGCCCACAGCGAAAGAATTCAACTGAAATGTATTTTCTCCTCTTCTATTCTTCAAACTGTTATTGACTTTCAAGGATTTTATTTTACTTACTAACTTAGTTGGCCATGACATTTCCAATACCCGCTGGAATTGCTTTCAATATTGGCATTTATATTCGCTTAGAGTTCCTGGTGTTTTACAAAAATTAAGACAATCCTATGAAAACTAATTTAACAAAATATAATTTAATGCTCATATATTGTATTGCATTTTGTATGTGCACTTAAGCATGTCTATTTCCATTATTATTGGCTTGCATATTGTATATATATACATACATACATACATACATACAAACATATAATAGTATTCCCTAATCAAAATCGAAATGTTTTGTAACCAAAAAATTTAATTTCAATTCTTAATTTCCATTCAATATATTTATTTACACATGAGAATACTCACACATACATACGTTTATACTCGTTCATAAATTCACAAAAGATATTAAGTAGAATTCGATACAATATTGAATAATGTATGAACACTTACGAAAGCTAACAAGTACAAGACAAGACAAGAGCATGAGGTATCAATACTACACACTCATTTGGCCTAAAGAGCAAAGAGTGTTATTCGTTAGTGTAGAGTAACTACAGTCAGGATTAGATTAAAAATATTCGACTCCCCAAAATTTGAAAGATTTTTGACCATAACATTACATTCTATACCATGGCTTACATTGCACAAGAGGTTCTTGTCTAAAAAAACCAACGATTTTTCATGCCTTGTAGGCGTCCACTGAATTGAAAAGCGACATCTGGGATTCCCCTAATTATTAAACATAATGTCCATTGGATTTTCTCTGCACATAGAGAGCCTGTGGTTGCTGTAGTCCAGTAGGTAGTATGTTGGCTTATTAGACTTGAGGCCATAGTTCAAACCCCAGATCAGACATCTCGAACAAAACTTAAAATATTTCAGCGGTGACCACCTATCAGCAGATTTCGAGCAAAAAAATCTAAGAGTGACAGAAATTTTTTAGGATTTAGATTTAAGAGTCGCCGTGCTGGCTTATTAGACGTGAGGCCTCGGTTCAAACTCCAGGTCAAACATCTCCAACTAAACGAAATATGACAAAATATTTCATCCGCGACTGGCAAGAGTAAATAAAATTGGCATGAAAAGTTTCTCAAAAATCTGTCGTTCGGAATCGACTTAAGTCTAAAAATTAACACACACAACATAAGTGTTTTGAGAAGCTAGGTTGTACTTCTAACTGAAGGGTTGTAATGTCCAGTTATGTATCTATGTGTGTATGAAGAGCCTAGCTCATGTACTTGTTTTTGAACATCTACAGCACAGTACAGCAGTAACTACTGACCATTTACGACGATGGCAATGCCCTGTTAAGATAGCATGTGCATGCATATGAACCTCTGTTTATGCGCATGACCTTCCTTTTGTAACAGTTAAGTGTCAACCTCACGGCAAATGCAAGTACAAGTACGTCTTTGAATGGTATTCGGAGGCGTAATGATCAGTTATGTATGTATGCATGTATATAAGTATAGACAGCCTGGCTTGTGTATTTGTTCATGAACATCTAAGGCACAGTGCAGCAGTAACTTCTGGCTATTTATGGCAATGATAATATCGTGCTAAGAAGAACATATGTATGTATGCATATAAAGCTCTGTTTATCCGCGTGATTCACTTTTTCTAACTGCAATGTTTTCAAGCTCACGGCAAGTGCAAATATAACTTTGAATGGTGTTTGGGGCGTATGTGGTTTTATGGTGAAAGACAATAGGTGAGGAAATGTTTGTCTGGGCCTGAAAGCTCGTATACTCCGAGGTTATCTTAATGTTGTAGTTTCACTGTTCACATTAGAGACGAATGTACTTTCCGAGAGTTCCTGATGTTTATTTTATAATGAATCGCTTGCAGTATTTATGGTACACCTTCGTCTGATTGTTGTTAAAGGAAAGCCTTATTGCAATGTGAATTCGACTCAAATGTGCTTCAAAATTATAAAAACCACTACTATTTGGATGGCATTTAAAAGATTTATACTTTTCACTATAAAAAATACTTGTAGCTCCTATTCTTGGTATTGTTACTATGTATGCCTGTATGTATACCTTTAATTTTCCTATTCATCTGCAATATACATATGTGTAATAAACCTGCCAAGTGTTCCTTATTTCTTTTCATTGTTCAATTCATAGTTCACCTTTGGCATGGTTTTAGAATTTAAGTCCACGGGAAGTATTTTCTAATATTCGGTTATCAAATTTCAATGAAACTGCATTTAAACCCGGTTTTTTTAAAGAAACTATTTTATATCCTTGAAAACACTAATTGAAAACCAATATGTAAACTAATGCCAACAACAGTTTATATTCTCTTATTTTCTTCTTCTACAATCATACAAGTACTTACACATACTCTTTCCTTATGTAAAACATAAGCCAGAATACTTGATAGCCTCAGTATTACATTAGCAGCACAAACAATTGTTTCTCAATCGAAGGAATTTCAACAAAATGTGTACAATGAAGATGCAATCCATAGTCCATAGTCTATAGTCCTTAGCAAAGAACATATGCCGTCGTCTCTCTTACCACCATCATGTGTAGTCGCATCAGAATCAATTCCTTTCGGCAAGTAGGCTTTTAATGTAATAAATACTAAAAACCATTAATAATTAACATTTTGTGGCCACATTGTCTAAATTGACTGTATGGGCTGCTTCAATATAATAATAATAATAATAACAACGTTTCGTATTTATAATCGTATCGTTTAAATTATGGGCAGAGCATGTCTGAGGATATTCTGAAAAGAGGTAGGAAAGTATTTTGTGAATGGACCACTTGTGTCTGTGGCTGTGCATTTAATGTCAGAATTATTATAATATTGTGACGAATTGTGCACAGTATGTTTGTGTGTGTGTATAAATTTTGGTAGTACGGACATAACGATTCATTATAAGTAAGTTATATGTACATGCATATATATTTTTTTGGTTCATGTTTTTGAATCTCTTTTGCAAAAATTTTTTAAAGTTTTTTGATTGCGTACGATTTTCAGAAACCAAATCTTAAATAGAGAATGTGAAATGAAAGAAAAACAAAAATAATTTTTATATTCAAATGTAAATAACTTATATTACCTTTATTATGCTATTTAAATTAACTTATCCTTATACTATGTTCAGATATGGACTTTTATTAAGTCAATATTTGGTTTATTGAGTACAATATTTTAAGTGTTCAGACATAATAATATACGCAGTTTAGCTGCTTATTCAATATTTATTTGACAGCTGGTAAACAAAACAACTGGTTGTTTCAACAACAATGTTTTTATTTTGTTTTGTTGTTTTTTTTTTTGTTTGTGTTTGTTGACATTTGAGTTGTCGATTAATTGCAATATGCTCACTAAACACGCTTATGACAATAATGCCGTTTATTGTAATTTCCGCAATAAAGGTGCATATCTGAACACCGTAGTAGAGTAGCCTTACATGTTATCTTGACGTCATCTTAGTCTAGTAGCTAGTGTGTTGGCTTATTAGACGTGGGGCCTCGGTTTAAGCCCCAATTCAAACATCTCCAACAAAACGAAATATGACAAAATGTTATTTCGTCCACTTCCTCTCAGCAGATTTCTGTCAGAACCTCTATGAGTTAATAAAATTGCCATGAAAAGTTTTTCAAAAATCTAGTCGTTTTCTGTCAACATTACACATACTTAGGTACATATGTAGTCACCGTGGTCTAGTAGGTAGTGTGTTGGCTTATTAGACGAAAAGCAAGGGTTCGAGCCCCAGGCCAGACATCAAAATAAAATACAAAAAGTATTTTTTCGGCGGCTTCCTCTCAGTAGATTTCTGGCAAAAACTCTGCGAGTAAATAAAATTGCCATGAAAAGTTTCGCAAAAATCTGTATTTCGGAATCGACTTTAAACTGTAGGTCCCGCCACTGATGTATAAAATTAACACACACAACATAAGTGGTGCGCGAAGCTAGGTGATAATCTTGACTGTAGGGTTGTAATGACCAATTACGTGTGTTATATACAATGTATACATCAGAGATCAGCAATTAATTGTTTTGTCGCTACTCATAAGCACTAATGAAATTTTGAATATACGTGAGTTAACAATATTAAAATTTAACTACTCTGATGCATTCGTACTCAGTACAACGTTGATTTATAAGTATGAGTACAATGAGTATGAGTACAATGTTGACATCGAACTCATAACAATCGAAATACATATGTTTGATTCTTATGCCTACTCATTCATATTCATAACCTTAAAAAAATGCTTAAAATTCTCATAAATGATTCGAGTTACTTGAATCATACATTAAATTTGACAGTCTTAGTTGCTGTTGCATTTACAAAAAAAGTGAAACAAAAAGACAGCAAGCAAAGCAAACGCACAACCTTCTAGTGAGTATTGTAGTGTTCGTACCCGAATCATACTTATTTTGTGATTCGTGTGTACGATGAGTCATGGAGAGTCGAAATCAATAATATCATATTTATAGTTAAATATGAGTACGATGAGTACTTCAAACATTGAATATGAGTAGTATTAGTATAATATTAAAATAAGTATGAATGCGTTTAAGTATCAGAAATTATGAGTATGATTAGATTCTACTCATCTTTTTGAATACTCATTGCTGATCTCTGGTGTATATATGTATATATAACTTGTAATCCACTCTACATCTCCTATAGAAATTATTGTAAATAAATTTTGTCTTATATGATCACCAATATTTATAACTGAATTTGCAAATACAGAAAAGAGAAGGACTCTCATGCATTTACACTTTTTCACATTTTCCCAGAGTAAGTCATTTATTTATACTTCAAATATCTTTATCATTTGGCCTCTGGTAGGTATATCATTTTAAAGAAATTCTTTTATAATTACAACAATATATTAACATATATACTATATTAATATGTAATAACAAACATTATTTCTATTAAATACAGTTTATTCTGTTTGCATTTATTTGACTTTTAATATGAATTGAAGTTAATCTTCAATTTAAATTGAATTAATTTTGCAAAATTCTTAAGTATCCAATTAAAATAGTCTGAATATGAGATTCCAGGCCTAACAAACTGAATGAAATTATTTTATAAATCCATTTCACAGACATTTATGTAATTGCAAATGTAATTAAAAAAAAAGGAAATATTATCTTCTCAGAAAAAAAATACCAACAAATATGAAAATCTGTAGAGAAATCTTTACAAAAATAATTTTGTTAATAACATTTAATTTAAATATGCAAATAATTATATGTACATATATATGTATGTATGCATGTAAGCTTGAGACTTTTGTTAAATACTACAAGCATCTTAAGATTGTTTAACAATTTAAGAAACAATCTTTCTTTAAAGACAATAATATGATAGAATTTATTTGACTTGTATAATAATGAGTATTAAATTGAAGATACGTTTGAACAACAACAGAAGACAACAAACTGGAAAATATTTGCCAACAAAGAAAACAAATTTAATGGCAACATTTACAAAAGAATTCTTGTTTGCATATTCAAAATTTTCTGAAGTTCAAGCGTTGGCGTACCCTGGTAGTATAGTGTGGTGGTCAATGTCCTCGACTACTAGCGTGAGGGTTTATGCCTTCAATTTCCAGAGGCTCTGGTCTGCTACATTTCGTAAATAAATAAATATAATTTTAAATTGTATTGTGTTGTTTGGAGTCGTCGTAGCCTAGTAGGTAGTGTGTTGGCATGAGGCCACGGTTCAAACCCCAGGTCAGATTTGTTTACCAAATATGTAATATGTAATATATAAAATTTAAAAAGTTGTGATTTTCGAACCTAGTGGGTTGGATAGCTATTAGATCAAGAAGTTGGAAAGAGGTTTCCTTACGGTCGGTCGTTACTTAAGATCGGAAATTTAGGCGGGGAAGATAATTCTTTTTTTTTAAATTATCAAAAAGAGTGCTTCTAGCGGAGGATATGGACTAAGTAAACTAGAAAGCCATAGTCTCAAAGATTACAAAACAGGTTTCCTACCGGTCGGGCCTTTCTTGGAACCGGAGATATAGGCATTGAAGCTAATTGTTTTCTTCAAGTGGACAAACAAAAGCTTTCTATATGTCTTGGGTATTTTCTTCGATCACTTGCACTTTTTGTTGATGACAAGTCTTTGGGAAATAACTTGCATTATTTGAATGACGATTTGAAGTTTTTTTAGATAAGTTGTATTTTTTTGTGCGATGACTTGCATTTTTCTTTCGATGACTTTCTTATTATTGATCGATGACTAGAAATTTTTTTGCATTTCTTTGATAGATGACTTGCACTTTATGCATGTCATGAGATGCATTTTTTTTTGGCGATGACTTGAATTTTTCTTTCGATAACTTTTTTGTCGATAACTTGAATTTTTCTTTCGATAACTAGAAATTTTTTTTGCATTTCTTTGATAGATGACTTGCACTTTATGGTCGATGAGATGCATTTTTTTGTCGATAACTTACATTTTTGTTGTTAATAAATACTTGCATTTTTTTCTATTATTGTTCTTTCTCTACATTGTTGCAATTTAATGCATCATATTTGTCTAGGTACATTCTAGTATGTCCAAAAATGACGGGGTTGATATCTGTTGAAGAAGGATGGACACTTTTTCCAAAATGTATTGGGGGTGCCTTTTATACTATTCACTTCCTCCTTATAGGCGATGCTTGCCGACCTTTCTACCATGTTATTGTTAATGTAGTCGTCTCTGGGGTGCACAGAATTTGGGATGGGCTCTTTAGAGAAAAAGTAGAATTTTTAAAATACCAAAACTAGATTTCTCGGGAGTGTGTACTGCACTCCACCTTATAAATTCATTGTTTCTTTACAAAATATTTATGCAAATTCTTTGAAGCCTTTAGTCCACAGCAAATAAAACTCGAAAACTTCTATCCTTAATGGTTACAAGAAATAATCGGCACCAGTTGAAAAAAAATTTCGTCCTTGAATTGTTTAAGACAAGGCATAGGTTCGATGGTATATGGTTTTAATTAATGAAAATTTAATAAATTGAAATGAAGTTGTTTCTCATTTTTCCAGCAAAAATAAAATATTTTATGATTGCACTTATAGAGAAGACGTTTTTTGTAAACGCCTAAATGCCAAATAATAAATTCGTAATAAATTAAACGACAATATTCTTCATTTCTTTTTTCATACTTTCTTTTATTTTATTTTTGTAAATAATTTATGACAAAACATTCATCTTCAGACGAGTGAACCAAAAAAAAAGGGGGAAAAAAATATGAAAACATTGAAGTAAAAAACATAATCTCGTGACAATACTACATAATGGTATTGTGAGAAAAGTTTCGCTTAAAAGTGTATGTGACACATTGGTGTACTCCAAATAGCAACAACAACAGTAACAGTAACAATACAAGTAACAAAAAAATAAAAGAATATTTTTGTAAGTATTTATTTATATTTATTTATATAGTGTATGTATGTGTAATGCTTAACATACATATACGTATTTCGTTTATACAAAAAAAGGGGGGATGTCCTTGTAATCTAAAAACACTTTTCTTTCAAAAATGTTCATAAAACATATACAGTGCAGAACAAAACACTTGCTTCAGTTGATACTTCCTATCATATTAATTATTTTTATTTATACAATACAACAATTCTTATCACGTTTACATTCATACATACTTACATAATTGGTCGTTACAACCCTTCAGTCAGGGGGTTACGATCTAGCTTCTAACAACACTCATGTTGTGTGTGTTAGTTTTATCTACGAGTGGCGGCACCTAACGGTTCAAAGTCGACTCCGAACTCTATGTTTTTGAGATGGAATTTAATGGCAATTTTATTTACTAGAAATATGCTGAGAGGAAGTCGATGAAAATATATATTTTTTCATATTTAGTTTTGGTCGATTTGTCTGGACTGGGGTATGAATTATGGCCTCCAGTATAATAAGCCAACACACCACCTACTATACTACGGCGACTGCAATACTTTACAGTAATCCCTCGATTTACGTCGCAGTTGGTTCCAAAAAAAGGCGACGTAAATCGAAACGACGTAAATCGAATTTCATATTGCTCTACTAAAAAGTAGTATGTTTTTAACAAGGAACATAAAACAGTTACAGTTATCCCCCTATTTACGTCGCAGATGGTTCCAAAAAAGGCGACGTAAATCGAATGACGACGCAAATTGAAGTTAGAGGGAACAAAAATTTGACGGCGTAAATCGAAACAACGTTAATCGAAGGATTACTGTATTGTTAAATAATCTTACTCACCACAACCTCACGTATACATATATTATGTTCCATACTAACTATAATGTTACTCTTCATTTTTTTAGATTAAAGTTACTCTTCGTTGAATCGACGAACACTTTTACTGTTCGTCGAATTGACGAAGCTCATTTACTCTTTATCATATCATTCCTTTATGTTTGACCAAATTTCGATCTTTTTATCAACAATGTTGGTTGATAACGAAAGCTTGTAGTGAGTAAACGTACCCTGGCCACCCATATTTTTAACCCTGGATGGTCATTTTTGTACAGAAAAGTTACACTTCGTTGAATCGACGAACAAAAAAAACCCCGTCCAGGGTTAATTTCTAAAGATGTTTCCTAATAAACGAAAAACTTGTCATTACCAACATATCTTCTAAATATTTAGAAAAATATGCAGAAAAAAAACAATTCTTTAAACATTTTTCCCACTTCGTGGTGACCCACAAAAATTCAAATCGATAACCACCATATTTTCATCCGTTTATAGTAAATCTTAAAGCCTATTTCTTAAAAATTTTGCAATTATTTTTTCTTGCCAAATTTTTGCTGACAAGTTTTCCTTACAACCCCAAATAGCGTTAAGTTTGTGAAAATTTTCACGTCGTTGATTTGATGTTTTAAGTCACGAGCCGAAAGTTTTGCTTCCTTAAATTTTGAAATACACGAAATGTAAACGAAAAAAAGAAAACAAAATTAAAACAGAATGAAGAAGAATGACAACAATAATAACAAGAATGACAAAAAAAAACCAAAAATTATTTTATAATGCCGTAGTGCCGAATATCAGCGCAAATTTTTCATTTTTCGCATTTATTTTACGGCGTTAAATATGCTAAAGAGGGGGGGGGCGGTGCTGAAATTTATCATCTCTCAAGTCATTTATTTTCAATTTAAACGGATGTTGTTGATACGCCATTGTGCAGCCAGCCAGCCAGCCAGCACATAACATTTATTACATGCTTCCCGAAAAAGTTTTGTGGCAGTTTTTTTATATGTTGTTCCTGCATAATTTGATTTAATCACACCTTAAGGTTTCAAATAATAAAATAATAATAAATGATAGTGTTGGAGAAAGCTGAAATTCAAAAGAAGTCAGGTAAACTTCCATAAAACTTAATATGAAAAACTAAGTTCCAGCATTTCTAATTCGTATTCAATATAACACATTGCAGAGTATACAGAATATAGAGCATTGACCCTCTTATCAAACCAAAGCACAATAGATTCGAAATTTGAAGATTTTCCATTAAGTTTCCCTAAACTTAACTCGTGGAAAAGGAGTGACTTTTTATTCTTTATATACCAGAGAGGATCAAACATACATAATTGGCCAGTACAACCCTTCAGTCAGGATTACGACCTAGTTTCTCACACCACTTATGTTGTGTGTGTTAATTTTTATACGCGAGTGGCGCGACCTACAGTTTAAAGTCGACTCCGACGACAGATTTTTGAGAAACTTTTCATGGCAATTTTATTTACTCGCAGAGTTTTTGCCAGAAATCTGCTGAGAGGAAGTTGGAGATGCCTGACCTGTGTTTTGAACCGAGGCGTCACGTCTAATAAGCCAAAACACTTCCTACTAGACTACGGCGACTTCACTTCAACGACATCCAGTCTCAATTAAAATAATAATGGATTACATCTCTTTGACGTGATAGCAAAAAATTTGAATGCCAACGATTAACTACCAATTTCAGGCATTATCCCAGATACCGTCTGTTCTACCGATATCGTGCGAGGTACATATTGCTCAGCTAACATCGCCTGAGAAGCCTATTGTTCAGGCAAAATCGTGAGCTGAGTGGGACAATTTGTCGAATGGTAGCCTCTAATTGCAACAGGGCTTTATATGAACACCTAGCCTAGCGAGTGTTGAGCAATTGATATAAGGAAGTGAATACCAGCACATGAGTACTATCTGCCGTTGTCTAGTAGGTAAAGTGTTGGCGGTTCAACTCCAGGACAGACATCTCTAACAAAACGAATTCTGAAAAAGTATTTCTTCGGCAACTTCCTCTCAGCAGATTTCTGGCGAAAACTCTGAGAGTAAATAAAATTGTCATGAGAAGTTTTTCAAAAATCTGTCTTTCGGCAGCGACTCTAAATAGTAAGTCCCGACACTCATGTATAAAATTAACCCACACAACTGACTGAAGGGTTTTAATGACCAATTAGGTATGTATGTATGCACATGAGTGCGACGACATTATGTTATCTCAACATCGTATTTGACTCTTTTACCCACTTTTCTTGTAAATTGTATGGCCGGCTATTCGTCCAAATATATCCGATCTGTGTTTAAATGCTTTTCGCTTAAATTCCACCAAACTTTTTAAGTGCCTTTTAGCTGCTTGTGCAGCATCCATACATAACATAATTGGTCATTACAACCCATCAATCAGGATTACAACCTAGCTTCTCACACCATTTATGTTGTGTGTGTTTGATGTCGATTTCGAACGACAGTCTTTTGAAAAACTTTTTATGACAATTTTATTTACTCTCAAAATTTTTGCCAGAAATCTGCTGAGAGGAAGTAGCCGAAGAAATACTTTTTGTATTTTGCTTTGATGTCTGGGCTGGGGCACGAACCCTGGCTTTACGTCTAATAAGCCAACACACTAATTATTAGACTACTGATGCCGCTTGTGCAGCATTTTACTCCCTTTTTTATACGATTACAACAAATTTAATTGCCAAGTTGTTAAATATTAGAAATGACAACTAAATTATCAAGAAAATTAATAAATCCCTCTGAGAAAAAATATTCTTTTTTTATTAAATTTTCCCCCAAATTCATTTGGGTAGAGCAAGCAAAACCTCTATTTCGACAATTTTTATTATCGTCATTAAATTTTTATCAAAAACTTTATTGTTTTCCCACTTTGTTTTGATTAAATTAATCTCCGGTATAGAATAAAAGCAGTAGAAATTCTAATTATTTAAGTAATTAACAAATAAACAAAACGAAAATGAAATAAAATTTCTTTTTATTTACACCCTCCTCTGCCGGATAAAAAGTTTCAAAGTTAGAGGATGGTAAGTGCAGCCAGCTTATTGAGTTTCTGTTTTTGGCGTTAATTTCATTCAGAGACACGTGAAAATGACCAGAGTATGTACACAATTTGGTGAAAGGAAAAGTTCTTCAAATTCACAAATACAAAGTTAAACGTGTCTAAAGAAATTATTATCAAAACACCAGAGTACAAGGAAGTAAAGAATAAAACAACAATTGGTGCCCAGCCTTTATTGCTTTAGCCCGCCCGGTGGTAGGAGTAAGGGTGTATGCCTCTGGAAAAAGTAATAAAAACTTGCAATATTGAAAAGTTGGTAGAGTGAGGGGAGAAAGGAGGGAGGGGGGTTGGCCTTAAACAAAACAAATACAAAAATAATTTAGTATAATTGCCAGGGTAAGCAAAGAAGAATAACAGCAACAGCGACCAGCAACAAGAAGATAAAGGCCAACAGAGAGTGAAACTGAAAATAAAAATGTTAAGCCAATAAAACCAACAAATACAGATGCACACACAGCAAACACCCACACCCTCACTCATTCAATCATATACATATATTGTCGATACGTTGAAAAGGGCCGAAACCGCTGTATGGACTAACCGGGCCACCAAGGGAGCGCAAATAAAACAAAAAAAAATCGAAAATCGACTGATGGACAGACAAACAAGCAGAGCGAATTTAAACAAAATACTGAATCTCATACTGTATTTGGTAAGTAACTCTGAGTGTGAGAGCGACATATTTTCTGCGGTGAATATAAAAATAAAGAAATACACGGGCACACTGCTAAGCTCGTATATTATTGATACAGTCAAAGAAAAATCTTAGTTAAACTATATATTGCAGGTATGTATGTACATAGTTGAAGGAAATATAATTAAAATTCTGTATTATCTCCGTAGTTAATTTACGGAGGCAAAGCAACCTTAATCTCTTCCCAATCAATTTCAGTTTTTTTATTATTCGAGGCTTGGTATTTGATTATCGACTTTCAGCCTCCTTGAGCACATCCTTAAAGGCGCATCTACTTCTTAAATGCCTTTGCCAGTTGGTCACTCCAATCGATGACAGAGCTTCCTCGATTTGGTTCTTCCAACGCAAACAATGTCATCCTCTACGTCGACTTCTACAAATCCCCGCATCAAATACTTGTCTCGCTCATCCATTCGAACGATTTAGCCGAGCAGCCGCTGGATATTAATACGCTGCCCAATGAATACGTCATTAAGGAGCTCATACTGGACCGAATATCGTACTTAGAACTTTTCTCTAGAATACGCTCAACGCCATAAATCATCACATGGAGGATTAACGTCTTATAGAATATTAGTTTTGTCGTACGAGAGAGGTCTCTCCTACTCAATTGCCTAATGAGACCATAGTAGTACCTATTTGCAAGTGTGATCCTATGCTTGATATCCAGCCTGTTAAAGACTCTCAAGAGAGAAGAAGTCATGCCACTACTATTGATCAGCATTCCTTTTGATTCACGACTTGAACAATGCCATTGTAGTGTGGGTTTTAGACTACAGACGTCACCCGTTCATAACTCTTTAAAAACGAAGTTACTCACTCAATCAATATCAACGGCAAGCACTACTGATCGATGCAATTCTCAAAAATCTGCTGACTGTAGATCCCAAAACTCATGAATAAAATTAACACACACAAGATATGTAGTGTGAGAAACTAGGTCGTAATCCCGACTGAAGGGTAGTAATGACCAATTATGTTATGTATGAAAGGGAATTCACAACAATTTTAGCTTAAAAAATCAATTAATTAATTCGATCGATCGGCAATTATCTTCTTGTTGTCTTAAATTTTTTCTTTTATTTAAAATTTAAAATCATTTTCCCCCTTCGTATTATAACCCACACTTACATAAAATATTTATTCTTCATTCATAAATATTAAAATTTTTAATTTTTCCCTTCAATTTTTATTTTTATTTTTTCATTTTTTCTTAAGCTTTTAATCCAATTAAATAATATTTATGACTTCTAGGTTTACATTTTCCAAGTGACCACAATAGATACAGGAATTGTGAAGGGAAGAAAAACACAAAAACAAAAACAAAACTTAAGCAGACACCTATACAATAGCATTACCGGTACAAAATACAATTACGGAAGGAAGGATGGACAAGACAAAAGCTGGCATTGGTCAAATAACAACAGAGATCCAACAAATATACATATACACACACATTATATGAGTTAGTGACCGTGTAGCATATTGTTTAAGCATTTCACAAATAATACAAACCAACTCCTTCCATTTTTGGAACTCCTTCCACCTAAAATGATAAAAACTCCGGATGGGAAAGTCCAAAAGCGAAACAAATTTTTATAGTTTATATGGCACGTTCTAACCACACACCATATGACTCAAGTGTTTATATATCTTTTTGCCTGCCAACAAAAGAAAAAAAACAAACAACAAAAACAGCAAAAAAAATTGAACAAAAAAACTAACCTCACTTCTCAATTGCTATAATTCCCTTCAGAATGTGAGTGCAACACTTAGTAGCTGGAAATTGTTGGGACAAAGGCAATGGCGTATAAAAATAGGAAAAGAAAAATTGAAACACAAACACACGTCGGATAAGCACACACAGAGACAAAACTAAATCGGCAGGTTATATTTTCTAGTCCATATTTATTCAATTCATATTTAATTTTCAGAGTAACGCCTTTTTTGATACAAATTGAAATTCAAACATACCCAGACTACACCTCCTCAAAGCTATTAGTACACACTTACATACATACCTATTACATGGGCCATATTTTTAAGCCATGAACGATTTAAATGCTCAAAATTATTGCATGTAAAAGCTTAATTAAATTATTGACTTTTAATAGACGGATAGGAAGGAGGGCGTTTCCAATACTAGCCATTCTGACGTCTAGATGGCGTCAGTAGTTTTACGAATTTGGCAAGCTTAAAAAACATATGTTTTAAGCATTAACGCACTACATACTCTTACATACCTATGGTCATTGATGGAGGAGCAGCGTATGTCATACGATCTACATACATACATACATAATTGGTCATTATTACACTTCAGTCAGGATTACGACCTAGATTCTCACGCTACTTATGTTGTGTGTATTAACTTTATACATGAGTGGTTTCACCTACTGTTTAAAGTCGACGAAAGATGTGAACGAAGGATTTTTGAGAAATTATTCATGGGATTTGAACCCAAAACACTACCTATTATATTACCGCGACTACTGCTCTTTCTATACTAAATAAAAACCACTTGAGTATATTATATTACAGAGATTATGCAGAGCCAACGTTGATGCACATAATCACATGGACATCTAGGGTATGCTAAATGATGTTAAAATATATGTTAGCATGGCTTGCAATAAATACTTAAGAAACTAGATGCCGGCACAATAGAACGCCGCTCTTAAGCTCTCTAGATAGTACAATAAAATATTATACTGCTGAACGTAGACCAAATCATGATAGGCCGAATAGCGTGAAGTTCCCCTGGAGTGACGTAATATCAGAATTCTCAATGACTGTATGAACTCAGTGGCACTCTATGGTTGTAGGATGTAAAATGTTGCACCAAGGAACTGATTGCTCTTCAAGTGTTTATCAATCGATCTTTAAAAAGTTAATGTGCATTTCCACGGCAAATATGATTAACAAACAGTCTCTACGCAGGGGAACAGCCAATAATCTTATACGGCGTTCAGATATGCGTAAATCGCAATAAATGCCATTATTGAGCTCAATATTTCATATAAAGTTTCAATTAATTATTGCGCAAAAAATACCCAAATTGTTATAATATTGAGTAAAACTTAAAATATAGCACGGTCATAAGTGTGTTTAATGAGCATATTACAATAAACCGAATACTTTCTGTCGATAATTGACAACTCAAAAAAAAAGAGCAAAATAAAAACAATGTTGTTGAAAAACCGCTGTTTACCAGCTGTCAAATGAATATTCAATAACAGCTGAATTGCGTATATTATTATGCCTGAACACTTAAAGTATTGTACTCAATAAACCGAATATTGACTCAATAAAAGTGCATATCTGAACACAGTGTTAGGCACTTGACACAGCATGTCAACAGCTAATACATGGCTGCTTCTTCTCGTAAATTGGATATCAATTGTTAAAAATTTTCCTTAAAAACTTCCATTAAATATGCATGAAATGAATCCGTGCCACTTGGCTTACTTGCTTTGGTTCAGATTATGCATATACTAGCCGCATTGATGACCAAACATTAGAAATGTCATTAAGAAACTTAGATTTAAATTAGTTTTGTATACATAACGTAGCCTAAATAAGCAATTATCCTTGTTAAAGAAATTACAAGGATATTATGTTATTAACAGATTACATTATCATACTTGAATATTTTTTTTTAATAACAACAACAACAACAGTGCCCCATAATAATTTCCATTCCACTTGTTAGCCTTGTCTTGGCTTCTTTTTTTGGAATTTGAAAACCTTTAGCATTGCAAATGTTAAATATTTAATTACATTAACAATTGATAAAATATTTGCAAACACAGAGTGAGAGCGAGAGAGAGAGAGAGAGAGAGAGACAGAGAGATAGAAAGAGAAAAGGTCAGTGGAAGGAGTGCAGAAAACAAAATCATGTCCTTTAACGTTATCAAGTAATGATGCTTGTGTAACAACAGATTCAAGATAAAAATCACTGGCATTTAATAGTGATCATGATACACTCACCCATATATACACAAAAGCACACTTCAGCGTAGCTTTCACTTAACCTTTAAGAACACAATCACACACACACACATATTCGCGCTTAAATTCGCATACATACATTTACATAAAATTCAGTTAAAAGCAAATTGTACATGACCAAGTAATGCCGCAATTAAATGAATAACTGAGTGAATGAATGAACATCATTGAATGAATGAATGAATGAATCAATGAAAAGAAAGACGGAAAGAATGAATGAACAGTCATTCATTCATTCAATGACTGAATGAATGAAAGAAAAACGGAGAGAATGAATGAACATAATAATGAATATAAAAAACAATTAGACAACGCCTCAATGAATTTAAATCTTTTACTTTATTGGCAAAATAATTAAAACAACCCAACAACAACAATAACAACATTTCTAATAGCTAAAACAAGCAACGACAACAGCAGCTATAACCAAAATAAATAAACCAATAAACAATGAAAGCAACAAGAAGACAAACTCATTACAATTATAAGCAGCAGCAGCAATTTTTTTGTTTTGGCAACAAAAAAAAAACCAAAAAAGAAACCCAAATGAAAAGGAGTGTAAAATGCACGACTACAAACGAAATGAGAGCCATCCAACAGCATACTTAACACTACTTCTACTTCTAGAACTACTGCTAATTCCATTGCTTAATACGGCTCTTACTCCCTATCAATTAATGTGCAAACACACCTACACACTTACACCTTTTTTAATTGTAATTGCATGTGTTTGTGTGAATTGCGAGTGTATTTGAAATTTTTACTTTGTTTTCCATTCATTCACTCATCCTTAGAAAGCAAATGAAATTCAATTGTTTGTAATTGAATTTTTTTTTCTTCCTCTCTCTTGCTCTTTACCTCTTTCGTTAATTTACCCTTTTTCTGTTACCAACAATTTTCTTTCATTCTTGCTACAATAAATGGCAACTACTTAAAACTACTCTTTGTTTATACAGCAACACTCAATAAGTACATACACACGTACATATACATACATACACGTTTATGTACGTAGAAACGTACATAGAAAGAGAGAGAGAAATGAAGACAGAGTAAAGCGCACTTTGACTGAACAAATAAAGGAATAGAGTCACAATATTTACCACCACCACCACTACACTTGCAAATTTTCTACTAAATTGCCAACACCAATACACTTACAAATATTTAAGGTTCATCACACCGGCACTGACACAGAATGGAACATTCAAACACACAAATTAAGTTACAGTATACAGTACAGGGCAAAATAATTGGAAACAAACAAAATATATGATGGGTGGGTCGAGAAAGTTCGATTTCAAATTTATCGGTAAATTGGGGTAAGATGTAATACTTCCTGTGGCCATATGATTTATTTTATTTTCCAAATTTATATACATTATCCCTATACGGTCTCCTCAAAGCCAATTGTCCTAAAAAACTTCAAGATGCTGCTCGGACATTGCCAAGAAGACCAATTCCTTGTATAGCACCTGACATTCCTTTAGGTGTCTCTTTCTGGAATGCATTTAAGACTGTCAGGTTCTAACTAGGTGTTCTGGTGATTCATTTTTATCATTGCAAAGCCCATGTATTGGGTTCGAGATGATCTGTATCCTTAACAAGGGTACTTTGAGTCGAGAGGGCACTAACAACAGGCTAGTTTCTAAACTTCTATTGTAACCTTCCAAATAAAGTTTGAATTGCCTTAAAACCACTTGGTTTGAGAAGAGTCTTTGCCTTTTTTTTCATCTCTCATCCAAACATCTCTAAACACTCCATAGAAAGGTCTCACCCTCCTCTCAATTGCCTTAAACCCACCTAAATTGATAAGAGTAATTGCCTGTCTTTTTTCACCTGGAGTATACTTTTCTAAACATCTCTTACCATTCCGTAAATAGGTACTCACCCTCCGTGCAAGCTCATCGGCCAATAATTGCTACTTGATCTGCCATACAATAGAAGGTATTGGATATTTTCTCTACCTATCCAATTCAACTTCTCCAGGCCTATAATATCTTCGCGTTACCAATAAATAAATCGAGTGCTTATATAGTGGCCTGGCAATTATATAGTATCCTTTGTACTTTCCATCGAAGTTGAATTAAACACATCTTTCTCTGGCAGAGACTTCTGTTAGGAAGATGCCCACTAAGTTCCCCATAGAATTGGTATATTTCACTTTTGAATGAAAACCTCCACCTTCTGTTGCAACATCTGCTTATTTTATGGCAATTTTATATATTCTCAGAGGTTTGTTCGCGTTGTATGAAGCATGGCCTTACGCCTAATAAGCCAAAACACTAGCAACTAGACTACGGCGTCTTTTAACTTCACTTTACTTCCTTTAATTTTACTACCAAGTCTAGCTGCGAAACTTTTTCAAAATATTAGACTCTATTGGTTCTCTCCAGCGTAAGTTTATTCACTAATTTCTGTGATAAATTTCGTATTAGATTTGTCTCTCATTATCTCAACCATGGGTTTCAAAGTTCTGCTCGTCACTATCAAGTGCAATGATTTTGAATTCAACAGAGAATTTAATGTCGCTGTAGGACTGATTCTTGTGCAGCACTTTCGCTGACCAACTTCTTCCTCTTCCCTGATTTTGGTGGAACTTGGTCAGTACAAGGACTGCGTTCACCCGTGGCATCACAACGGGTCGCTATGCGTGCTCAAGTGAGCTTTGTGATATCAGAGCTAAACCTAAACTTAGGACTGATTCTTAACTTTCTGGTTGCATGAGCAGAAGCTAGTTTTTGTACATTGTTCAACTGTATCTAACCCGGTCCCCATATGTTTCTATTTGTCTGACCGTGATGATACAGATCCAGTGCATAATTCTTTGGTTATATTTGCAAAATTTGTTAGCAGGCCTTCAGCATATTTTCTGCATGTTTGTCCTTTTTTGGAAGCCTCTTAATATGAGTCTTTCATGTCAATATACATACATACATAATTGGTCATTACAACCCTTTAGTTAGGATTACGACCTAGTTTCTCACACCACTTATGTTGTGTGTGTTAATTTTATACATGAGTGGCGGGACCTACAGTTTAAAGCCGACTCCGAATGCCAGATTTTTGAGAAACTTTTCATATCAGTTTTTATTTACTCTTAGAGCTTTTGCCAGAAATCTGCTGAGAGGAAGTTACCGAAGAAATATTTTTTCATATTACGTTCAGTTGGAAATGCCTGACGTTGGGTTGGAACTCATGAACGGTACTATTGTGGTTTTGCCCAGATTGACACTTAACTCAGCTACCATGCACTATTGACTTACAATCTTGCAATCTCTTTGAATGATGTCACATAGAAACTGCACTTCAAATTTTCTTGAACCATCAAAGCTATGGCATTTGTATACCCTTGTAAATCAAGACAACTTCATCGAGATTTCATTTACAACGTAGCTTCACAGTGCATATGAATATACATAAATAATTGGTCATTACAACCATTCAGTCAGTATTACGATCCAGATTCTTACACCACTCATGTTGTGTGTTAATTTTTATACATCAGTGGCGGGACCTACAGTTTAAAGTCGACTCCGAAAGACAGATTTTTGAGCAATTTTTCATGGCATAAATCTGCTGAGAGGAAGTCGTGGAAGAAATACTTTTTGTATTTTGTTTTGAACCTGGGGTTTTAACCCTGGCTTTACGTCTAATAAGCCAACATACTACCATCTACACAACAGCGACTTCACAGCAGTGTTATAGAGTCTATGAATTTTATTCTGTAAACCTTCGAGTGTGTATGAATTCAGATATTTATCGTCGGTATAGTGCAAGTTGTCCAGTCGTTACATCAGCTAAAAATGAATGTCTGCTGCTGTATCAAGCTTATTTAATGGAAAGTACGATCAGTCCGCTTGAAGCAGTTCTTTGTATCGTTTATATTTCTGCCATAAAAAGCATATAACAGACAGTTTTTCTGAATTTACTTGGCTAACACAAAACAAATTTCAAAATTTAAAAAAAATAAAGAAAAAAATCCAAACCGAACTACAAAGCAAGCGCCAAGTGTCATGCATACATGCTGTCAACATGTATGATACAAAGTAGCTCAAACACAAAAGAGCAGTGCTTTCATTTTACGCAATGCTGTACGTACATTTATAATGAGCCAAATGTTGTAGTTGGAATGGTTTTTATAGGTCGACAACTAAATGTTTAATTAGAGCACTTACCACGAATCCTTTACAAGCTACACAGATAAATTTTATTTAACAGGCAATGCCATCATGATATTGTCTTATAAAAGTGAATATTAAACGTATGTAATCTATAGATTGTTAAGCTTAAAACAGGCTCTATACAAACTGTTGTTGTCGTTTTAGAAATATTCCTTCAATCGTTTGAACAAACTCTACCGATTACAGGGCTCTTATTAATAAACAATGAACAGGAGAAGAAGAAGAAAAAAAATTCTTTAACAAGAATTCTTCTTTTTTTTTGTTAGTTGTTCTCTTCGTTTGTTTGTTTTTCTCTTCGTTTTCTACATTTACTATGTTTTTTTTGTTGTTGTTGATATTATAATGACTTTTTTACCTCTACCGTCTACCTATTTTTCCCTTTATTATGGGCAAGAAGAAGTGTTAGTCGGCATGACACTCACTGGCTGGTATAAAATTGCCAACGTTTGCCAACAACGAGAAAACTGTGCAGCAGTTTTTGTGTTGCAAGTGCTGTTTGATAATGAATGAAATTACAATAAAAACAATTCGTTTTTTATTCTCTTCCCACGTTCTATTAGAAACAAAGCAAAGGAGTGGAAGTGCTATGAATTTAAAGAACGAAAGCCAAGATGAGTTGAAGAAAAGCCAAGAAAAAGGAAAGCTAAACAGAGAGAAGTAAGACATTATTTCAGGTTTCTTTTGTCGTTCGGTCGTGTGTTTGGAAGCTCAAGACACTGGGGACAGACACTTTCTGGTAGAAGAGTTAATGAAATCTTTTCTATTTTTTTTCTTTTTATCCAACCAGGTAAATGGATTAAAATTGTATTTAAATCACATTAAAGTGTTCTATGGATGGTTTACAGAACTGGTGTACTAAGTAGGATGGGAGTTTTTTCACTTTCTCTCTCTCTCTCGCTCTTTTTATAATCATTTAAATAGTGACGATAATTTAATATCATGAGAAATTTAATTATTTTAAGGAGATGGCTATAGAAACGTGTGCAGTGATATAGGCAGTTAGAGAGAAAGGAATTGAATTGATAATTTAATGAATTAACTGTGATAAATGAGTTTTTAGGCGTTAAATCTATTCTATTTTTATGCACTGGGAACACAAAATATGTACTTCTTAAAGCATGGTGGTTAGTTTTCCGTTCATAGTTATTCACAACAGTCCAATTACGATCATTATCGAATTTTTTATGATCATTACTTCCACATATTTGATGTCCTTTGGGGTCCTTTATATCGTTATCATCAACTTTATTTTCTTTCATATTTTTATCTTCTGCTTCCTAACTTATGGGATTGACAAGGTTGGGTTCAATCAGCAGTTCAATACTTATGTAACAGACCGCAATGCAACACTGTTCCCTAACAATATCGATTAATATTTCCTTCACTCTCTATAGAGTATAAGGCTTCAGATGTATTAACATAAACTTTCACTGCTGAAATACATTGGGTTTGCTGCCGTAGTGAGGATGTTTCTCAAACATTCTTAATTTCTAGGCAAATCTAATTTTGACTTCTTTTGCTTCCTTTAACGCTAACATGAAGAGAAAATGGCTATTGATGCCATTATGTCTGCTGATTATCTCCCTTTAGCCAGTCTTACAACCTAGCTTTTCAGGCCATTCATGTTGTTTGTCTTAAATGTATACATGAGTGACAGAACCTACACTTTAAAGTCGACTTCGAAATGCAGATTTTCGAGAAAATTTTCCTGGGTTTCTCAGAGTTATTGCCAGAAGACTGCTGCGAGAATTTTTTCATTATATCCTTTTGTTGGAGATGTCTGGGCTGGGGTTTGAACCGTGGCCTCTCGGCTAATAAGCTAACACACTACCTACTAGAACATGGTGACATTGATGACAATTTCATTAACTATCACAGTTTTTACCAGAAAACTTTTAAGCGGAAAGTAGCAGAAATCCTCATTTCATTTGGCTGTAGCATCGCCGGCATACTACCTACTAGACCACGGCGACTTCATGTCTGAACATTGTTAAAATGTCCTTTAATCCATCTCTATTTGGAGCTCATACGAAAAAATTTAATTTTCCGAAACTATGGCGCATAAATTAAGCTGATTTGACCAATGGCCTCGAGGACGGCTGTGTTTCGTAGCTTCTTCATATACATCTGTGACTTAAGGAAAGGAAAAAGTCTAGCGGACTCAAATGTCACGATCGCGGTGGCCAGTTCACATTAATTTCACGTGAGACCATAATCATGCTCTCAAATTGCTGGTGGAGGTGAAAAAATCATCGAAAGACACTGTTGCCTACTGCAACAGTAGTGTGAGACTTTAAACCACCAAGAAACCACCTCTACGATTCGAACCTATTTGTCCTATGGTACTACCGTTAAGTATTTCATCACAGGGCGAGTTCTAGCCTATTGGCTACTACTATCGATTTCCATCCCTTTCAATCCTACGAATTCTCTCTATCCTTCTCATTTCCTGCATCACATTTGCTGACAGCATTTTGACATACTGCCAATCTTCAACAGACTCCAGCATATGCGGAACTATTTGGTGTCACTATTTCATTTATCATCGTACTCGCGTTCCAATCTAAATCTATTGCAATAAAAGAAAATATGCTCAGCATTTTCACTTCCATTATTCCAGAAGGAGCAAGATACCTCATTGTCGTGGCCATATTTACAGAGATATTCCCTGAAGCAGCCATGGCTTGTCAAAAACTGTGTCATGTAAAAGTCAACAGACGCAAAACTTATGGACAAAATTAATGTACACAATATCACCCATAGTAGCAGAAGTCGGGCTACATTTTAACTAAAGCGTTGTAATGGCAAATAATGTATGAAGACGCGTTAATGAGTAGTATATGGGCTAGCTTAGATGAGAGCCTGTGACTCATACAACTCGAACAAAACGAAATACGAAAAGTATTTCTTTCGACGACTTTCTCCCATCAGTCTTCTGATAAAAACTGTGAGAGGAAAATAAAATTGCACATCAAAAACTGGAGGCCTCGCAACTGATGTAAAAAAATTAACGCACACAACATGAGTGGTGGGAGAAGCTAGGTTTAAATCCTGACTAAAGGGTTGTAATAAACAATTAATTAAGTAAATAAGTAACATATGTGTACAATTACAAGACTTTGACTTCTGTATCACAGGGCTTTTATTATTAGTATAATCGCATCAAAGTTTTAACAAATTGTGGTACTCCTGTAAAAAAAATCGGAAAGACAACAAACAATCATTCAAACCAATATTGGTTTCTTATAAGTCCTTTCTATAACCACAGTTAAGACATTTAGTTTGTATATGTGTGTGCGTTTGTGACAGTACGAAACCATAACATAAGGTAAACATATCATTCTACTGCTCCCTTCAAATTTGCTCAGCATAATGTTCGAGGAATAGGCAATAAGAAAAAAACGTATGCTCTCACGCAAGCAAGCATACGAACAGAAGGATATTGCAACTATTTTTTATGCATGTCCTTCTGTTCATTTTCTGTTTTCTGGTTTTCTATTTTTTACTTTTCTGTCGTAGTTATAGTCAGTTTGAGTTTTTAGTTTTATTTTGGCTGAGTGTCAGTTAAATAATGGCATTTAGTTTGACCTTAGCAAAATGTTGTCATAAATTACATACGGACTTTACGTTACGTTCTGTCGTTTTAACATTTTGTTTGTTCAGTCGTTCCGTCGTTCAGTATACTTGTTTTTTTTTTTTGCAATATTTTTTCCTGTGGATTTGTATGCAACTTTTTTTTTTGGGCGAAAGAGGATAGGAGGAGGCTTAAACTGCACTGTCATTTGATGTTGCAGTAGAAAGTTTTGTAGGGATTTTATGCTGCCTTTCAACTACACACACACGCACACACAGAGTTTATTTTAACCTCTCACTAACTGCCTTACAACAGCAACTATAACAGTACTGTGCAGTTAAACAAACTTGAACACACACTCAATCCCATGCATTCAAATACTATGCGACCATAACTTTATAGACAAAGTGACACAGTTAGCGGTAGTAAAAAAAACCTGAAATAGAGGCAAGGCAAGCGAGCATTAAACTGAGATTGGTTATTATATAAGCTTTATTATGGCCAGATAACAGCACAAAAATATCCGAAAAAACTATTACAGACTGGAAAAATAGTAACACAAACTTAAAACGAAACGTCTATCTTCTCTGGTCCATCTATAACATGTCTATCCATTACAACTTTTTTTCCTTTTTCTTTTTTGAGTATGATATGGTCAGAGTTATGATACTTTGCTAGGTTTTTTCCTCGTTTCGTTTTTCTCTTTTTTTATGTGAATTGTTGTGATATTTTCTAGTTTTAGCTTGAGTCTTATCATGCAGCTAAAACGTGCATTTTATGCACTTTGTCACTGATGCGAGCTGTTATGATAACGTTTTCTAAGTAATTAATTTTATTTAGACGTGACTGGCATATTTTAGAGAATTTCTAATATTTGCAACTTACACATTCAAAACTGTGTGTATTTGTATGTGTATCCATATGCATTCATATCAGTAATGAAGCAAAATTTATTATAAATTGCTGATGATATTTTTTCTCTCACAAAAAAAAAAAATCTGCGAAATTTTAAAGAGAATTTTTATTATCACAATTCGAGGGGCTGCTGTCAAAGTTGCAGAAAAATTTGTTTTCAACTTAAGATAGTTAGGAAGTTAGACAAGCTTAGATTCAAATTAAAGAAACAATTGTATGGTTGAAGTAAAGCAACGACTTGCAAAAATTGGATTATTATTAATGGACGTAACACCATATCTGCCTAAGATACAGCGAAGACTTAAAAGTGGAATAAAAATAATCTACGAAATGAAAAGTCGCCTAGAAGCAGCCAATACCATCCACACGTACTAAAATCAAGCAATTTACAGAAATTTGATTTTAAATCCATCAAAGCTGATACCATCAGACGAACTGCTCTAGGGAAACGAACAAATTAAAATGTTCAGAAATATTGTCAACAATAAAAAAGTTTGTCAAATCATCATATCTCTTTAGAGGAGTACATAACCCCCGATTAAAAATTTTTTCCCATTACCCCTCCTAGGAGCATATGGCTTCCACAAAGCATTTTCCATCTTATCTGGTTGGCTGCTGTTGCTACTATAAGTTCCGGTTGGTTAGTATTCTTCCTTGTTTCCGTTTCGTTAATCAATAGTTGTGAAGTCGCCGTAGTCTAGTAGGTAGTGTGTTCGGCGTAAAGCCAGGGTTCGAGCCCCAGGCCAGACATCAAAATAAAATACAAAAAGTATTTCTTCGGCGACTTTCTCTCAGCAGATCTTAGGCAAAAACTCTGCAGGAAAATAAAATTCCCCTGAAAAGTTTCTCAAAAATCTGGCGTTCAGAGTTGTCCTTAAACTGTAGGTCCCACCACTCATGTATAAAATTAACACACACAACATAAGTGGTGTGAGAAACTAGATCGTAATGATGACTGAAGGGTTGTAATGACCAATTATGTATGTGTATGTATGTAATCAATTGTTATTCAAGCTAAGCAGTAGAGTCTAGGATAATTGTTACCTCTAAACAACGCCCTACGGAACAATGCCGAGTATGTGCTGTAGTGGTGAGGGTCCTCGTTAACACTTGATTCATACTGTTTTCCCGCTAGGAGGCGGCACTGCCTGACTTTCCTGTGATGTTATCCTTTTTCCATTTCTAGAAGGAATGTATTGGGAGAGGTGAAGCCACTTAATATGAAATTCGAAAACCATGTTATACATTGAAAAAGTAAGACAGGGATTTCGCTCTTTCACATCAACTGTGCTCTAGAATGCTGAAAGGTATGATAAAGAAGAAAAACTAAATGGGGTCTCCTTTTCTTCAACTCAAGGATTTTAATTATACGAATAATAGTTTTTGATTCTCGTACAATATCTTCACACAAATTTCGAAGATGTGGAGTGATTACATCGTAATTTAAACAAAAGCCCTGGAAGATAGTGACAACGAAAGGCTGCGTAGAAGCAAACGCAAATAGCAGGCTCCAGAAAGTTAACGTAGCCTTACCATGACTAAAAACAGTAGCATACACACATACATACATAATTGGTCATTAAAACCCTTCAGTCGGGATTACAATCTAGCTTCTCATACCACTTATATTCTGTGTGTTAATTTTATACATGAGTGGCGGCATCTGCAGTTTAGGGTCGACTCCGAACGTCATATTCTTTTGGGCAACTTTTCATAGCAATTTTATTTACTACCAGAGTTTTTGCCAGAAATCTACTGAGGGCAGTCACCGAGGAAATGATTTTTTTTTAATTTTCGTTTTGACCTGGGGTTTGAACACTGGCCTCACGTGTAATAAGCCAACATACTACCTACTAGACTACGGCGACTACATCACACAACCTCTTCAATAAGTGAATTGCTTTTAATTTTTTTGAAAACAACAACAAATACCCTCCGAGCATCTCTAAAATGCGACGATATAAAGCAGACTTTGCCTTCTTTCAACCTGGACTAACGTACCATGTCATCCATTCATAGGCACTAATTGACGTAAAATCTCGACTAGTGCTCAATCCTCTATGTATTTGCCATTTGCCCAAGTATGTACAGCATCAGTATGTACTTTAGTTTGACTTATTTTATGATAAGCACACTCTGCAAGTAAAAGATGAACCGAAGTGGCACTGATGGTAAATTTTTAAAATGGATAATGCTTGAACATCTGTTAATAATTGTGCTCATTACCAATACTTTATTTCTTTTCACTTCTTGCCATTTTATTGCCAATATTAAAATATACACACATACGTGAGAATGCATACAGATAAGCATCAAACCAAGACCAAAGAACCTGGCACTCAGACATCGATCGTATATAAACTCAAAATTTAATGTCCTTGTTTATGTACGTCCATATGCACTAATGTGTCTCTGAAAAACACACAGAGAGAGAGAGAGAGTTCGAGTAAAAGTATTGAATAAATATTTTACATACAATTTAATATCCCATATCGATTTCATATTCTCTCTACATTTATAAGAACATATATGGACACATCCATGCACAGAACCATACACACATAAATATCAGACTTCATTTTCATTTATTTGCTTACAAGTGTAAGTGCATGTGTTGCTGTCTATATTTCATAGTAGATAGGCAAGTACGATATTACTTTGTAGGTGTATTCGTATATGTTTACACTGTACACTAATATTCATTTGTTTCTTACTTTTCTTTACTCTTTTTACTTGGGTGTCTTTTTCTCTTGCACTCATTCACTTTCTTTCTTTAGTTTCTGTTTCAATTGTTTGTTGCAAGCCAACAGAGACTTACAGATTTTATGTACATATGTATTGTTATACAATCATTGTTATTTCTATGTATAAGAGTGAGTTGTACATGCAATACAGACAGACCAATAGATAGACAGACACATTCATAAAGAAATATAACGATGTATGAATGTATACATTTATTTTACAAGTAAATACACATACATGCTGAACAGATATTCCATAAGTATGTACATAATGTACTTGCATGATGTTTCAATCGGCCAAATGAAATTTTTACTTCAGTCAAGTTACCCAGTGAACATACAGGACAGCATTTGAATGTCATATTATAAGGAAAAGTAATGCAACGCTTGCACTGACATTATTTTTATAATTTCAGCGGATTTTTTTGGAATCAGCACTCGATAAGGATACAAACCATTTTCGTTTAAGGAGAAGCAGTTGTTGGACAGGCTGCTGTGGTAATTATGAAAAGAGCTACATTTCTCGGAGAGATATTAACATACTTTGTAAGAGAATTGAAAGCCTGGGACGACGTCCCACTTAGCACATACATACATACGTAATTGGTCATTATAACCCTTCAGTCAGGATTACGACGTAGTTTCTCACACCACTTATGTTGTGTGTGTTAATTTTATACATACGTGGCGGGACATACAATTTAAAGTCGACTCCGAACGACAGATTTTTTGAGAATCTTTACGTGTCAATTATTTATTTACTCTCCGAGTTTTTGCCAGAAATCTGCTGAGAGGAAGTTGCCGAAGAAATACTTTTTGTATTTTGTTTTGATGTCTGGACTGGGGCTCGAACCCTGGCTTTATGTCTAATAAGCCAATACACTACCTACTAGACTATGGGGACTTATTTAATGTCAAACCCAGAGATCCAAGATATTTTAAAGGTAATAAACCTGAGTCCAGAATAATATATTACTATGGCAGCAATCTGGAATTTTATATGTGAGACCACTGTTCAAACCCCACGTCAGACATCTCAAACAAAAGAAAGCATAAAAAAATATTTCTTCGGCGACTTTCTCTCAGCAGATTTCTGGTATTTCTGGATTTCTGAGAGTAAATAATAAAATTGCCATGAAAAGTTTCTTAAAAAATCTGTAGTTCGGTATCGACTTTAAAGTAAGGTCCGCATCGCATGTATAAAATTAACACACACAACATAAATGGTATGAGAAGCTAGATCGTAATCCTGAGTGATCACTTGTGTATGTATGTTTACATGATAGCAATGATGCCAAAAAATGAGACGTAAGAACCTCCAGCGCTTTATGGCAAGAGCAAGGTACTGTCACATGAAGGGAACGATGGTCTCTACCTCTAACTGAGATCCACAGCTCCTACAAAATGGATTTGAGAGAATACCAAGTCTATCGGCTTGCTTTTCAAAAATACAATGAACCGTGAGAATGCACTATGGTGCATTGGATGGCCATTCGATTTAAGGATATAAGTGTATAATTTCTCTTTTTATCCATGCAAATTCCTGCTGGAAGCAATTTGAGCCTAAATGTGAAATAGATGGAGACAATCGGAACACTTGTATTTGTAACATATCAGAGGTTGTAACCTCAACAGCAATCCAATTTCTTACGTTATCCTTGTATAATGGACGTCCTCTCTGAACGATTCAGTGTTTCGCTTGTCTAGGCCTCGGGCACAGGGACATTCCTGGCAATTGTAGAGCTGATGAGCTTGCCAGATCACGCACACTCCTTCCGGAACTCTCGCCAATCGAATTGAGTATGTCACTCACCTCGTTTTAATTGGCCATTAAGCAACAATTATTTCGGGACACCAACCTATCCTGGACAAATGAGGAATCTTGATTAATTGCAAGACTCACTTGGGCCATGACGGATAGGAGACGTTCCAAACAACCAGTGGCCGTGCTCACAGGTCACTGCGTTCTGGGAAGACATGCGGAAACACTGCATATGTTGTGCGTCTGTTATTCATTTTCTTTGCCAATGCATATATCAGGCGAGGTGCAGATTTAGGTTACTTGGCTCTCCATTCCTTGTCAGCTTAATGGTCCTAACATCTATTGATATCAGGGATATAGCTTCGTTTATTAAACATTCAGGCAGGTTTCTAGCATAAGGTAGTCGTGCTTTTAATGTGCACCACTTATGCTGCCCAACATTCTCGATGAATTTGGTGAAATTCGATCAGAACATAATATATGCTCACCTGTGGCATCCTAACGGGCCCCTATACGTACTCAAGTGATTTTTGAGTATCAAAGCTACCACTCCAACCTACATACCTATGTCCCTGTATAAAATTTATCTTTAAATGAAACGAAATTTCTGTGAGAAATTCATGATATTGTTAGAATGCCTCGTTGAGACATAATCCCAACCTGGCTCTCCGAAAAATCAAGAGATTTTCTTTCACCACTTTCGAAATGGACCTGACCTTCTTATGGATAACACTACAGTGGTAAGTCAACCTATATGAGAGATTAATAAATATACCACCAAACTTTTTTAGCTCAGGCTCAATTTCCTTTTTCTCTTTTTTCAATTTTATTTTGAAAATAAATGAAGGAAAATGAAAATCAAATAAAATCAGCTTTCGATAGAAATCTCAAAAACACATCAAATTTTTGAATATCTGGTATTAGCACTTAGCAGTTAATTGGACAGAAAATATGCACAACTCATTGGGTTATTGAGAGATGATGGGAATGCTTCTTATGACCTTAAATTTATTGTTCGAAATATTGCTTAGCTTATATACACACACACGCATATACATACATGTACTTGGCCATATAAATGTACAATAACTACTACAGATATAAATTTGTAAAGTAAAAAGAAAATGAATACAACAACAACAACAATAACAGCAACAAACAGTAAAAAAGAAAGGAAAAACAGGAAAAATTAGGTCAATTGTTAAGGGAATTTTTATTTCATTTTCATATTGGAAAATAAACAGAAGAAGAAAATCTTTATGAGTTCGCACTTGTATACATACATGCACACATGCACTGCATAAATATTTTAAAAGTTTACTTATAAGCTACACTTTATTGTGGTAATTTTTTATTTTTATTCCTCTTATTTTTTATTATTTTATTTGTAAATGATATTGAAATGATATGCTTATTAATAAAATATTAAATACAATAAATATACACATACGTGTGTAAAGTGTGAGCCATTTAAAAGTTTAAATTTATAAATGCAATAAAATAGTCGTTTGGAGCGTTCTGGTCCTCCGTGGAATTCGGCTAGACTGTCAAGGTTGAGGAACAGAAAATCAAGATTATTTAAGAAGTTTGTTAGATCAGGTACTGATATTGATTATGCTCTTTACTCTAGGGCGCGTGCGGATTATCGTAGAATGAATCATTACTGTTATGAGGAATATATGATTAGGGTCAGGTCGAACTTCGCTAGCGATCCTAAGTCGTTTTATGACTTCGTTCGAGCTAAACGTAAATCATCTTTGTTTCCCACTGAGATGTTTTATGGGGACGTATCTTCCTCTAATTACCTTGATATTTCTAATATGTTTGCTGACTTTTTTCAGTCTACTTATAGGCAGTTGGACTCGGGACCTTATCTGAGTAGCGGCTTTTCGTATCCTTATTCAGTGGGAAGTGTCTCCATTTCTAATATATATTCATTTGATGAGGAATCTGTTCTTGAGTCTTTGTCTGGACTGAAACTTACATACTTGCCGGGCCCTGACGGGGTTCCGGCCTGTATTTTGAAAAAGTGCGCTGTTGTTTTGAGTGGTCCTTTGACCTTTATATTCAATGGGCTTCTGAGGGCTGGTCATTTTCCATCTATTTGGAAGAGTTCATTTATAATTCCTTTGCATAAGTCAGGTAATAAATCCAATATCTCCAATTACAGGGGTATTGCCAAACTCAGTGCTATTCCCAAGTTAATGGAGAAACTGGTGACGGATTATCTCTCTTTTAATACGAGATCTTTAATATCCCCTTTCCAACATGGTTTTTTGAAAGGTAGGTCGACTGTCACTAATCTTCTTGAATTTACTACGCATGTTTTCAGGGGTTTTCTTGCCAGGGCTCAGACTGATGTAATTTATACTGATTTCAGTAAGGCTTTTGATAGGGTTGATCATAGAATTTTGCTTCTTAAACTTTCATTAATTGGTATTCCTGATATTATTCATCGTTGGCTAGACTCCTACCTCTCCCTTAGGACTCAGAGGGTAATGTTTAGGAATGTATTGTCTAAGACAGTATATGTTACTTCTGGTGTTCCGCAGGGTAGCCATTTGGGTCCTTTACTGTTCTTATTGTTTCTTAATGATCTTCCTTGTGCTATTCCTGATTGTAATATTCTGATGTATGCTGACGACGTTAAATTATTTTATACTTTTGATGATGATCATGGTCAGGCTGTTCTTCAGCGAAATATTGATTTGTTTGTAACTTGGTGTAGAATTAATTTAATGGATCTTAACTTGAAGAAATGCATGGTTTTCTCTCGCGGGGGCGTAATTTCGTCCACTTATGTGATTAATTCTTGCCGTTTGGAAACTGTGACTACATTTCTTGATATGGGAGTATTATTGGATATGAAATTGTCTTTTATTGATCATATTAGTATGATGATTGGCAAGGCTCGGGCTGTTCTTGGTTTTGTGAAAAGATGGGCTAGGGAATTCATTGATCCTTATATAACGAGACTGCTATACATTTCACTTGTTAGACCTATTTTGGAGTATGCGTCTATTATTTGGAATCCATACTATCGTTGTCATAGTGATTCAATAGAGTCTGTGCAAAAGCAGTTTTTATTATTCTGTTTACGTGGCTTAGGATGGGATTATGCCAATGGGTTTCCGTCATATGAGGCTAGATTAGGTTTGATAAAACTTCCAACTTTGGAACGTAGAAGGACTGTTTTAGGGATTTGTTTTGTTTTTAATCTAATTAAAGGTGATATCGATTCTGAGTTTTTGCTTTATAACCTGAATTTCAGTATTCCAGCAAGATTTTACGACACTATCGTCCTCTTTCTTTCGATTTTTATAGAACTAACTATGGATTTAATTTTCCTTTTCGTAGATTATGTAACGATTTTAACATATATTATGATTTTATTGATTTTAATAGTAGTGTTTGTAATATAAAACGTAGCTTATATGCTGACGTAAATTTGTAAATTATTATATAAAAATGTATTATCGTTCTTGTTATACGTAGTTCATGTTTATTGTAACTTTATTCAGCTTGTGATTAATTTCTGTAGCAAAAAAAAAAAAAAAAAAAATAAAGAATGCAATAGAATTATGCCAAATTTTAATTTTTTTTGTTATGAAATAAAATTGTTCCGCTTTGAAATGGAATATTATTTCATTTATATGGCTGCCGCAGCTTGCCTATTCGATTGGACCAATTTTCGTGCATTTTTTCCAGTGTATGGGGTCGTATCTCGGCAATAGCATCACGAATGTTGGCCTTCAAATGCTCAATTGTCTCTGGTTTGTTGGCATAAAACTTTTCCTTAACGACACCCCACAGAAAATAGTCCAACGCTATCAAATCGCATCTTCTTGGCGGCCAATTGACACAAACATTTCGGCTAATTAAACGGTCATTTTACGTTTGACGCAATAAATCGATTGTGTAATGAGATGTGTGTCAATTTGCACCATCCTGTTGAAACGGAACATCGTTCACATCAATACCATAAAGAGCGAATACAAAAAAAATCAGTTCCATTGAGCGTAATGGTTGTGCCATCCTAATTTTCAAAGAAATATGGGCGAAAGATACCTCCGCTTCACTCGTAATGGATGCATTTTCTTCTGTAAGACCACGTGTGGGTTTTCTAAGCTTCAAACACGGCAGTTTTGCTTATTAACGTACATGCATACATAATTGGTCATTACAACCCCTTAGTCAGGATTACGACCTAGTTTCTCACACCACTTATGTTGTGTGTATTAATTTGTATACATGAGTGGCGGTACCTACAGTTTAAAGTCGATTCCGAACGACGGATTTTTTTAAGAAACTTTTCATGGCAATTTTATTATTTACTCCCAGATTTTTTGCCAGAAATCTGCTGAGAGAAATTCGACGTAGAAATATTTTTTTATGATTCGTTTTGTTTGAGATGTCTGATGTGTGGTTTGAACCGTGGTCTCACATCTAATATTCCAAAACACAACCTACTTGGTACTAACATAAACACCAAGATGCAATTGAGCTTCATTCGAAGAAATGAATTTTTTTGCAAAATCGACATCTCATTGGCCAATCAAGCGAAGCGAAAACAAAGTCGATGGTCATGCGGCTTCAACTCTTTAGCCAATTAAACTTTGTAAGGCGTTATACCGAGATCTTTTCACAAAATTTGACGTAAACTGGTGCGTGAAATGTTCAATTTTTTGAGAACTATGACGAGTTGATGTTGATGGATTCTCACGCACACTCTCAGCCAAACCCTCGATATTTTTGGAGGTATGCACTGTATGAGCACGCTCACATCTTGGCGCATCAACACTGGTTTCATTTCATGAACTTTAGCAATAAACTTGCGTATGCCAGACACTGTTGGTCCTTCTCTGCGACCAAATTTTGTACGATATTTGCATTTGTACAATTTCCGACCAATTGTCTTTATTTTGGAAATAAATTTTCAATAAATACCAACGTTTTTTCAGCGTAAATTGATTCATCACGTCCAGTAGTATAATATATTGAATTCTGTGACAGAATAGAATAACATAGGCATTGACAGATTCGAAATAACCGATGCCTCAAATTTAAAACGATAGATGGCCAACCCGATATACATATACAGTGGACAGCAAAAGTCTTAGTACGTCAATAAATTTTTTGTATCAATTTCATGAATTTTAGCCAAAAATTTGTATAAAAATTTATAGTTTTTATATTTATTTTATTAATTTATTTCTGTTTTATTATAAAACAACGAACTTTTTAATATTTTTCATAAAACAAGAGAAAAAGTAAAGAAAGTTTCAGATGATTTCATAGGTACCCCTAAGGAGAAGCATGAGTAAATTTAAAATTCAAAGGCCTAATATATGTAAATGTTATCTCTTGTATTTAGTATAATATCCCTTAAGGTCAGCACTCCTTTTAGCCCATTTGGAATTGAATGTACAAATTTTGTTTAGTGTTTTCTGGTGGCAACATAAGCAAGTTTTTCGGTTGACTTTTGTTTGAAGTTTAGCGATTACGTAACCGTCCTTTCAAATGATCTCCTAAATACTATCTTGATGTCATATCGGGACTTTCTGCAAGAGTATTAAGCCTGTGGGGACTTTTTTTGTCAAAATATATTGCCGTACTAAGACTTTTGCTGTCCACTGTACATACATATATGTATTTATGTATTGGATGTATGAGCATGAGCAGTAAATAAAATTGCCATGAAAAGTTTCTCACAAACCTGCCACTCGTATTCGACTTTAAACTGTAGGTCCACCTACATAAAAAAGTGGCGTGCTGAGAGGAAGTCGCCGCTGAATGTGCAGACTCTGTGATGAAAAGAACAAATCTTCGAACACAGGCTGAATCCTATATGAATTTAAAGGCATTTTAGATCGAAATATCTGGGCGCTTATTCAGTAACAGGCAGGAAATTATTCTTACTGACAACGAAGAGTATACTTAAGAGGATGTGGGAGATATATACGATGAGGACAGTACAATAAAAAATCAGTTCGCTGTATTCTCTACTACCCCTAGCCATCAATGGGTACATTCTATTTTTTGTTTCCACTTTGTTACAGAAATCAATGAATGCACAGGATACATCGATGATTCTTTGTGATGCATTGCATCAATGTATTCTGTTAATATTCATCACTACCATCGCTTTACTTTCTGTTAAATTTCAAAACATAAGTTTCAATGTATGGACATGAGTCTGATTCAGATTTCTATTTGAAATACAACCTGGGGGTTAATTGTCTAGTTTAATGGCCTTATCGCTTTTGTTATTATAATTTTAGGATTACTGGTATCATTGCCATTACTGATAATCATATAAACACATGTTAATTGCTAATAATAAAAATTTAATAACAAAAATTAACAACAACCCGGACATATCGTTACAAAATATTCAATATTCTATGCAAAATGCTTATTGTTATGCTGTTAATATAATCCAAAAAAATTTTTTAATATTAAAATCGTTTTATTGAGCTCTTTTCAAAATCCCTCCCTCATTCATATGTACATTCGTGTTCAATTGAAATTTTAATGAAAAGAATAAAATGTTTAAAATAATCTCCAAAAATCCAAAATGTATGTAAATTTTTGAAAACAATAATATGAACTTTAATGATCCGCAAAAATATTATTTTTTATTTTTATTTTATGCCATTCAAATACACATTTTAAATGTTTATTTAAAATTATTAAACAATTTTTTATTTCATTTTTATCCAATTGCCTGCTAAATTTTGTATTGAGAAATGCAAAGGCTTGGGCTTAAAGCTTAAATTGTTTTGATTTCATTGATTTGTTGCAATCAGATTTGCAATTTAGTTTTATGGCATGCATTTGTATTATTGTGAATATTATTTAAATAAATTTCCATTTTTTTGTTGTTGTTTATTCAAGATCATTAAATATATTTGGAGATTAAAAAGTAAAATTATTTAAAATGTATTTTGTAATTTGAATTTGAATATTGACCTGAAAGAGATTGAATAGAGAAGATATTGTTTGCATTTTGTATTATTTTCTATTGGGCTGAACAGTTCGTAGACTAAGATAGGATAGATATAGAGATAGATTGCATCTTGGCACGCTTCGGTGTCAATTTAACACTTGCAGACCACTAAGGTGACGATTGTCATCGATAAGTTGAACATATGGCAACTCAAAGTTCAAATAAAATTAAAGTTGAGATACATAATACATAATACAATAAAATAATTCACTATGCCAACATTAAAACTCTACACAATCATACTTACATACATATTTACACTCCAACCAGAGAAGCCTTGAAGGACATTATGACGATGTTATATTCCAGATATGGAGTCGCCGTGTTCTAGTAGGTATTACAATGGCGATGATACGACCAAATAAAATGTGTAAAAATATTTATTTCTGGTACTTTGCCATCAGCAGTCTTCTGGTAAAAACTCTGATAGTTAATGAAATTGTGTTCAAAAGTTTATGGAAAATCCGTGTTGGCCTTTTTATATGATATGTTTTATAAGTATAATCTGAGGATAGTTCGAAAGCCTTTAAGGGAGCTATACTCTATAATATTACGCTTACTTACTTACTTAACTGGTTATTACAATCCTTTTATTCACTATGAGAACCTAGTTTCTTACACAACCCATGTTTTGTGTCTTAATTCAATCCAAGGAACAGTATTAAGTCGATTCCGAACCACAGATTTATTGAATTTTTCATGGTAATTTTATTTACTCTCAAAATCTTTGCCATGAGAGTGCTATTGTGAAGATTTTCGAGACTTCAGTTTGTTCCTCGAGCTTTCGTCAACACACTGCCTCCTACATTACCACGAATATAATATTATATGTCAGTCTTTGATTTTATCGATTCCTTGCATTTTTTTATTCGTATATTCCTCGTAGTCACAGAAATTCAAATTGCTATTCATCTTAGAGAATAAATGACTGCTGGTTGCTAGTGCCCTCTGAATGATTATTCAAGACTGTATTGAAGGAGAAAAGATTGTAAAAAAAGTATTCTTTTATTTGCAATTCGGTGGCCTGTCTGAGAGCTAGTCATGCAGATTTTATGAGAATGCAATGTACATACGCTGACTTAAATGATTCTTATTTTGACTACTTTCAAGACATCTGATTATCTACCACACCCTAGCAAATGCGGTGCAATGCATGTCGTTATCACAAGGCCAACAGAAATTCTGAATGTCATTGGCAAAGAAGAAGGCAGCTTTTGGAGTAAACTACCGATATTATTGTAGCGTGACACCTACCGTATTTAACAATATGAACACAATAATAACATTTGGCAACTTTAGGATTATTATTATAAAATATTCAATAATTTTTAAAATATTTCATATGGCAACTCAAAGTTCAAACAAAATTAAAGCTGAGATACATAATAAAACAATAAAATAATTCACATTGCTTGGCCAGCATTAAAACTTTACACAATCATACTTACATACATATTTACACTCCTCTGTCATTTTGTACTTATACTACTGTACGAGTACTGTACGCTTAAAACAATAAATAATTGTATAGAAGGCATTGAGGTTATAAAACCCGGTAATAAACTTGACTTAATTTGCATTGTCATGAAATAACAGCCAGCCAGCCAGCCAACCAGGCAACAGAAATGTAAAGTGGCCAGCCAAAAAACAAAAACAAAAAAAGACAGACAGATTGTCCAAGTGAGCGTCTACAGTGCTTGTAGTAGTAACATGACCAGATCAAAAAAAATTGCTTAAATATTTTTCATTGTTGTTGCCGTGTTTTTTTTTTCTTTTACAGAAATTTAATACTAAAAATTATTATAATTTTTTCTTATTACTTAATCCCTATTTTAAGTTATATAAGGACGCATACTCAAGTACATATTTCAATTGAAATATGACCAGGAACAGTGGGACAGAAGCAGCACTTGGAATGAAAAAGAAAACAACAAATTGATATAATATTGTGTAGGGAGTTTTATGAATATAAATTTGAAATAAATCATGCAACTTTTACGATTTAAAAATAGCATTAAAGTAATACAGTACTCTACTAGGTAGTGTATTGACTTGATAAGGTCACGGTGCAAATCCGAGGTCAGACATCTCCAAAAGAACAAATATTTCTTCGTCCACTTCTTCTCAACAGTTTTCTGGCAAAAACCCCTGAGAGTAAATAAAAATTTTGCCATGAAAAGTTTCTCAAAAATCTGTCATTCGGAGTCGACTTTAAACAGTAGGTCTCTCCACTCATGTGTAAAATTAACACACACAACATAAGTGGTGTGGGAAGTTAGATCGTAATTCTGACTGAAGGGTTGTAATGGCCATTTATGTACGTCCAGGCTTGTCCAGTCTTATCATACACCGATTTATTCAATTGGATTTTTCTTATATTAACCACATCGGCAAAATAATTTGTTTGTTCAATTTAATCTGATTTGGAGAATATCTAATGAACATAAAATTCATGACCAGCAATGTCCAAAACTGTTACTGTCTGAGAAGACCTTAAAGAAACATTAAAAATAACAACAAGGCCATAATAGTAGCGCCGCCCACTCAAGTAACTATCCGATCAGGAAGATGAAAAACCACAATGCAGCACCTTACTACAAGCTCGTGAAATGTACTCGTACGTTTGCCCAGGATTTTAGTTATTCGGAATCGAATTGGAATAGTGTGGTGTAGACACATAAGAGGCTTTATGTAAATGTAAACAAAGTCACCTGAGTATATTTCACTTGAGACGTCAAGCTTCTCTAACAAAATTTTTTAACTTTACAACGGCATCCCAAAGAATTCTTATTGCATGGAGAACATTGTATACATACCCTCAACTGCTGAGGTACATTACAAAAATCAATTCATTGAAATTTTTGATTCGTTTTGAGAAACTTATTGATGCCATTTGCCATGAGTGGAATATAACATCGTTCGCCACTGCTTTTTTTGGTAGAGAAAAGCCGAAATGTTTAATTCTCTATGATTCTAGAGTACCAATGATGCTGAACTTGACCGATGGCATGACATTATGAGAACCACTGTGATTTTTAGTTTATTTTTATGCACCTTTGACTTAAGAAAACCACACAACAAATCGAATGGGTTTAAATTGTACGATCTAGGTGACCAGTTCACATTATATCCACGTGAGATTACCATGTTCTCTTATCGATTGGGCAGAAAGTAGAGTGTGGCATGGTATATATGCCACGTAATACCGTACTATTAAAACTACACATGGTGGGTGTCCAGATCATTTAATTCAGGTCAAAGACAATTAGCATTCACCGCTGCCTTTAAAGAAATATGAACACATTACAGTGAGAGCCCAAAATTCATACCAAACTTTTTCGGGATGCATTGTTTTGCTCTTGGATCTCATGTTAATTTTGTTCGTTTACGAATGCATTCATCCAAAAATAATCCTCATTGCTGAATATGATTTTTTGTTAAGGTCAGCATAACAGCTGCACACAATGTATTCAAAAGGATTGAATGAAAATGGAAGACGTGGTTGTTCACATCGAACAAAGTCCAAAACGAATAAAGTTTACAAATATCAGAGGAAATTTAAAAGGCTGTTATTGAAATGCGAAGTCGCCGTAGTCTAGTAGGTAGTGTGTTGGTTTATTAGATGTAAAAGCCAGGGTTCGAGCCCCAGGCCAGACATCAAAACAAATACAAAAAGTATTTCTTCGACGCCTTCCTCTCAGCAGATTTCTGGCAAAAACTCTGAGAATAAATAAAAATTGCCATGAAAAGTTTCTCAAAATTCTGTCGTTCGGAGTCGACTTTAAACTGTAGGTACAGCCACTCATGTATAAAAATTTAACACACACAACATAAGTGGTGTGAGAAACTAGGTCGTAATCCTGACTGAAGGGTTGTAATGACCAGTTATGTATGCATGTATGAAAATACAGAGCAAGCGAGGTAAAAAGCAACGCCTCATGGAAAAAGCAACTACCAATCTGATCTGAAAAGTCAATAGTATCGCATGGCATTTCGTTGAAACAATGTTCTAGCATTTGAGGCAATTGGGAATAAGTATTCTAACATAACAAAAGAGTGCTCCTGGGTTCATACAACTCCAGAGAACGTACATTTTGTTTTATACCAGTTGCGAGGCCCCACTTTCGTTTTATTGACTAAAACCCACTGTTTTTTGCTTACAGAAGTTCGGTCGGTGTTGCTTTTGTAATGTTGGCTAATGCGGAACAACAACAAAAAACAGCTGCAGTTGGAGACTCATAAATAAGAATTAAAAAACTCGTCTTTCTTTCTTACGCCCTCTTCTGACGTTTAGTTAAATTTGCCATTAAACAAAATGTAAAGAAGCATAAAACAAAAAATAAGTCGAGAGGCGGCATACCAGTAAAGCAGTCAGGGATTAAAGTGTGAAAGTAGGTGAGGGTGACTCATTAAGCCAAGAGGCAATGAAGAACAAAAAAAAAAACGAATTTACAAACCCAGCATGAACACACGCATACACATATAGATATATACGAACATAAAGTAAAAGTCAAAACGCTTTTATTATTTTTATAAACGTACGTACTTTCGCCAGCAGGATTTTATTTCTTGTTTTAATTTTTTTCTCACTTTTTTCATTTTGTTTCTGTTGCTGTCCTTGCCTATGTATATCTTTGGCTGATACAGTTCTTTTTTTTAAGTTTTATTTTATTTTCTTTTATTTGCATTTTTATGCCAAATAAAGGAAGGCCAGGATAAAGCAAAAAAAAAAGGAAGAGAGATGTACGAAAAAAAATACGCATTTATTTTAACCTACACACACTTCCGCAGTGTTAATTAATCAGAGGGTATTAACACTGGTGCTCTCACGGATGTTGTTATCGTTGTTGACTGCATGGATACATGCATGTACATATGTATGTACTTACGTATGTTTAGAAAAAAGACGTCTTTATGTGGGGACTCATATTTACTGACTTATTTAGATACAGAAACTTACGCTGAAGCAGACAGGAAAAAAACCACAGATTTTTTTGTTACAACAATAACAATATAGGGGAACAATGTACGTATAATTTAGCCAATATATGAGGGGGACATAAAAAGACATATCAAAACACATACAATCATGTACACAGTAAAGAGTAAAAGAGGAGAGAGAAAAATTTGACAAAAAAAAACTCGATTTTTTAGTGATCTGGAATACGAGAGTCTACTCATCAATAAAGCCACGAAATAGTTAATCAACTCACACAAGGCGATGAAAAACTGATACCCAAGTAAGGTAGGTTAGGTTAGGTTAGAGGACGTGTACTTGTCAATTAAGACAAGTACAGTACCAGGAGGTCGAATTGACCCATTGTACAACGTCCTAGTTTCACACACTACTTATGTTGTGTGTGTTAATTTTATACATGAGTGGTGGGACCTACAGTTTAAAGTCGACTCCGAGCGACAGATTTTTGAGACACTCTTTTTCTGGCAATTTTATTTACTATCAGAGTTTTTGCCAGATGCTGAGAGGCAGTTTGTTGAAGATGTCCGACTTGGGATTTAAACCTTGGTCTCAAATCTAATAAGCCAACATACTACCTACTAGACTACGGCGACTGCATTGAATGTAAACCGTGATCATGTTTTCGTTTTCGACGCTTTGATCTGATAAAAGGCTATAGTCCCACCAGGAGTCTGTCACTGCAACAATTCATCGTTATTACTTCTAAATTCATTGTACATATAATGCTAGATATATCACCTTTCGATGTATGTATCAAATGGGTGCCTAGGACGCCGGTGCCGAGACTCACTGCATCAGAAGTACGTGCTGAAGTATAGTATTGCTTAATAGATCCACTAAAGCAGATTGTTCTGCGATTTCTATCCTTGTGGATGAAGCCAGGCAAACTAGCAAGCAACGCGTGCTACCAATCAATACAGTCTGATAAATTCTCTAGGTAACATAGATACATAATTGGTCATTGCAACTCTTCAGTCAGGATTACGACATAGTTTCTCAGACCACTTATGTTGTGTGTGTTAATTTTATACATGAATGGCGGGACCTACAGTTTAAAGTCGACTCCGAACGACAGCTTTTTGTGTAACTTTGTATGGAAATTTTATTTACTCTCAGAGTTTTTGTCAGAAATCTGCGGATTTTGGATTCTGTTTTGATGTCTCGCCTGGGGCTCGAACCCTGGCTTTACGTCTAATAAGCTAACACAATACCTACTAGACTACGGCGACTTCTTCTTCTCTAGGTAAAGATCATCCAAAAGACGAAATTTTCATGACTTTAATGCACAAATCGGACTGAATTTGTCTGATGACATGTGTTCTGTTGACTTTGAGGACCGCTGTGGTTTGTTTCTTATTCGCCTACAACTGTGACTTCAGAATCCCTCATATCGTCCGATCTCGATAGCCACTTCCCAACACCTTCAAGTGAAGTGAACATGACCACAAATAGCTCGTGCAGGGTATCCAATGCAGTTTGAAATGTGTAGCATGCAGCCCTGTCTTTTTCAAATCACATGCCATTGGTGTTGAGATCAATTAATTTAGGGCAAAAGGAGATGGTAATAATTTTCCAATAGTTCTTGCTGTGGACATTAGTAGCTTGGCTAAAGTCATTCCCAAAGAAATATTAACCGACGACACCGTCAACCCAAAATTCTCACTTTCACATTCTACGGAATGCACTGAATGCTCTTGGATCATTGGATTTGTTTGGTCCCAAATTCAACAATTTTGTTTGATCACTTATACATTCATGAAGAAAAGAGCCTCAATGCTGAAGATAAATGAGGATAAATTGGCGACTTCTCCAAAGACCTTTCGGCAAACACACATCGTTGTCTGAGGTTGTCCATGATGATTGGGCAAAACTAACTGAACAGTCGCCGTGGTCTAGTAGGTAGTGTGTGGGCATGTTAGACGTGAGGCCTCGGTCCAAACCCCAAGTCAGGCATCTCCAACTGAACGAAATATGAAAAAATATTTCTTCAGCGACTTCCTCTCAGCAGATTTCTGGCAATAACTCGGGGAGTAAACAAAATTGCCATGAAAAAATCCAAAATCTGTCGTTCGGAGTCGACTTTAAACTGTAGGTCCCGCCACTCATGTATAAAATTAACACATACAACATAAATGGTGTGAGAAATTAGGTCGTAATCCTGACTAAAGGGTTGTAATGACCAACATGTATGTAAGTATGTAACTGAACTAGTTCAAGTCAAATTTCTCCAATACTTGTTAGAAATTCTAAATGTTAAAGAGCCAATGGTAAGGAACAAATTAAAAAATTGAATTTCAAATGTTTTTGCAAACCTATAAGACTTTAAGTGCAATCGAATTTGTTCATGCCTTTCCTTTTCCCTTTATTGTGAGTACTAATTCATCTTCATATTAGATTCTCTCTGTATTGCCTGCCGCTGTAAACAAATTCTCTGCCATATATATTCTGTTTGTAATCTGATAGAATTTTTTCAGACACACCAGCATAATTGTTAAAAACACGCACTCAAATTTTTCGTCTTTTCTGTCCTGTTGATCCTTCTGACACATATGAGAAGAGAATATTTTCCTAAATACTCCCATATATTTTTTTTTGTGTTTTCCGTAAAAATCTTTCGCACTTTTTTCTCGCTTTTTTTTAAGTATTTTAGCTGTGTTCTATAGCAACCATAAATACACAATTTTTTTTTTTTTGTTGTGTTTCTATGAAATGAGTTTTTGTGGCAAATTGGTGGGTCAAATGCTTGTGCTCATACGCTTGTTTATTGTATGTGTTCATAGAAATTTATTGGGAGTAGAATTAACAGTTCTGCCACAAAGTTGTAACAAAAAAAAAAAAAAAAAAGAGAAAAATTACGCCAACATACGTTTTTTTTTTCGTTTTCAACATTTCAGACATAAAATAAGAGAAAAAAACATTTTTTATGCGGGTCTCATTGTAACAAATGACAACAATAACAACAACAATAACAACAACAATAACAGCAACAATATGTTTAATGGCATTCTTTTGTTTTGTTTTGTTTCATACACAAATAAAGATTCACTACCATGTCCTGTAATAAACGTATAAAAATGTTCTTCTCTTTACAAATCTAAAACATTTCTTCGTGTATGTTTTTCTGCTGTATTTTACTTTACATAGGTGTAGATAGGTATTCTCGTTCTTGTTTTGTTAAATTAGTGGTAATTTGTTATAGGCCAACCAACATTAAAATATTTGTAGAAAGCCAACAGAATGAGAAAAAAAAAAGAAATCACATTTCCTTTAACTACTTTTAGGAATCAAAGTGAAATTTTAAAAAATGGTAAGATTTAATCTTCCCTTCCGCAATATTATGTGGTTATGCTTCAAGAGATTTTTTCAAAGTTTTATTCCCTTCGCCGTTTTTTATACTTCTTCTCTTCTATTTTGGAAAATGATGAAATAAACTCCATTACAGTGTCATTTGTTTGAATTTTTTTCCTGGAAATGTTTTTTAGAAATTAAATTATGGCTTTAAGGTTGAGCAGTTACAGTTGACCGAATACAAAGCAACAGCATTATTTGAGAAATATTGAGTTCAAGTGACTTTTGTTTAAAATAAAGATTCCATATACAATTTTTAACTTTTTTTTAATTCAAATTTTCATGTAGCGTAGTTAGAATACTCGTTTAATTTTCCACAGGCAGCTTTTCATAAATTCTATGGGTAAATTACTGATATTTAGGACGCTACACAATGGGTCAACTGTATCTATATACGGTGCTGTACTAGTCTCAATTGTCAGGTACACGTCCTCTAACCTTAACCTAATCCTACTGATATTTTTTAAGCCAACTACCGATACAGCGAGTTTTGATAGCCAGCAGAGCAAAACCAGGATTATAGGACAAATGACGTAATATTTAGTCACAGCTTTTTCTTCAACGGCTAATCCAGTATTTGAGTGGCTTTGCAAGTTTTTATTGCGTAATAGTACCAACATTGTTAAACTTCTATCGTTTATCTGAACGTCCTTTGAGGTCTATATTAATAAACCATATCTGCAGACCATTCCCTTGAAACAGCCGCTCTCTGTAATAAAGCATGCAATTTGCAAAATTTACTTTTCAGTTTCAGTCCCTTATTTTTAGATTTTATAGTTCCCAGACAAAGTGTTTAGTTTCAGAGGCATCCCGTTAAAGCTTTACAGTAAAATACTCGTTTGGAATGAAACTCACCTTACGGCCGAAGGGCATGATTCAGTCTCAGGGAATCGGGCTGCTGTTAAAAACGCTTATAATGCACCCCTTTAATGTTTCCCAGTAGGGGAAATGGACTTCTTGATCGAACGACTGACTATATTGTGTGGGTTGGAGATTCTTTTTCCAGATAGGACCACTTGGAATTTTCCGCTACGGCCACTGAATCTAGGGTAAACAATTTTTGAGTATTTCAAGCAGAAGTATTTCCTATTCTGAAGATTTTTTTTCTAGTGCAGAATCCTACGGGATCTTTGTCGATAGTCAGTCGTTGAGAGTCGTTGGGTCACTAGGGTGCAAGTCGCGATTGATTCATGCCTAGAACACCAACTTTAGGGTTTTTGAATCAAATTGTCTTCGAAACAACTTAGCAGATTCTCTTGCTATAAATTCAAATATTCAAATTCTACACGTAACTAGATGATTAGTTCTAATCTTCCATCTGCTTATCATGTGATGAGACAAGATAAGGAGATGGAGATTGAGAGGACTGATGGACAAGGAGCATATCCAAAAGCCATTGAATTTCTGTCGACGACAGAAGCAGCTTTCTACTGGAGATGAACAAATTCAGTCTGAGGCGGGTGACTGGTGACTGGGTTTCTTACGTAAAACTTGGAGATTAGACTGTTAACAAAAATGTGCAATGGACTCCACCAGAGTAATACAGGGTGTGTTGTGATTATGAAGAGTTGGAAAATAAAGAATAACTCCTCTGTAACTGTCCATCACTTGGTAGTATAAGAATGAATACTTTAGGCACGGGATTCATAGAGGTTTTGAATTTTCTATCCTGAGGTTTATAATCGGATTGGGCTGAGGGGTTTCCGTTCATCTTTGCATTGACATGACATCATTTATGATAATTGTGGCCTAGTAGTGTGTACTTGTATTTGTGTACAAATATTTACACCTCTCTCTAGGAGTACATAGCCTCATGGGCCTTGTTGATGATTTTCGGAAAAATGCTATCTAGTTAGTTATTGAGAGAGAAAGAGAGAGAGAGAGAGATAGAGCTATGCATTCTCTTTATCAGTTACATTAACCCTTTTATCTTTAAGGCAATGCTTTTATGACTTATTAATTCCGTTAATAATAACCAAGTGACTCATTTATTCATAAGATAACTTAACAGTTCCTGTGCAAAAAATTCTAAAAATATAAAGAAATTATTTATGACCTTTGAAATGGCAATGAATCATTGGATGGTAGAAAGGGTATTTATTTTGGCACAAATATGTTGCATGCAACAAAAATATACAAAAAAAACACCGAAATATATTAAAAAATTACAGGAAATGACGCAACTGTAATGCAGTTTAAAAATAAAGGGTTTGACTCATACAATTGCATGTTCACTTTTGGCAAAAATAGTTAAAAAAGGAGAAAAGAATCGCTGATAGAAAGAAATTAAATTAATTTCTGAAGAAAAGGGAACATATGTATGTACATGCAATTGTACACAAGAAAAATGTATGAAATATTTGAATTTAATTAAATTGTATTTAAAAAGGACACATGGTTTTAAGTGAATTGTTAAATGAAGGAATTATTTCTTGAAATTTACGATGAAATATGGTTTCTAAAATATGAAACCAAATAAGAAAGCCTGCATATTTTTAGCAAAAGGTCTTGTATTTTATTGTTATTAATAAAAAAAATATATTTTTTTGCCATATGTTGCATACATTTCATTTGACACCCCCTCATTTATTATTATTTAATAATAATTTTATTTTAATTTTCATTGCGCCCCATTCTGTTCGTTACCCTCATCGTATTTCTTGTGACCACTAATAATACAAACAATTTTTTTATTTGACTTTAAAGGCACACAATTTTTGAATTTTAAATACATTAAACACTCTACGTCATGTCGAGGACTGACTACTCAACTGTGAGGTTCCTGTACAATATTAAGCACTAGGCAGGGTAGTTTACCACATGCCTCCGAATTTTTTATATTGGCTTCTTCGCGTTTTAGTCACTTTTTAATTAGTCATTCGCTTATTTTTTTTTCTTTTTATTTTTAATTTTCTTTTTCGTTTTCATTTTTTATCCATCATTGCTGTTGCTGATTTTTATTTCGTTTTTGTTTTTTTGCTCTGCGTTCTTACTTTTTTATGTTTTCGTGAACGTTATTTAAAGTCTGTTTTTGTCGGTAGATAAAATTCAAATTGGCGTAAAATTATAACACCTGCTTAATATACACGATATGCCGGCATGCTCGAGACGTTTGGCAAATTAAAAAAAAAAAATAAAAGAAAAAAACACAGAAACTTTGGCTTTTAAAATTAGAATATTCAACATGATTCATTCATTTTTAATTTTAACTACAACAGAGTGTTACACAGAGTCATGTTCGTGTATAGGACACCCTAACTTTTAGCAAGAAATTAAATACAGAAAGAGAAAGAATACATAGGCAGACAATTACGCGCGATAAGTTCATCACTAATTCCTTCAAAAGTTTTAAAAATTGATGGATTTTAATTAAGAGAAGGCTTAACTGGTGCAACCTCTATGGAGGGTAAGATTTCACTTTAGCCAGAGGTTGGTTCCAAGGACTAGACAGGACTTAAACCAGGAATTAAGCAATTTTCATAATTGATTCTTATAATGCCAAAGTTAGGATCACAACCTAGCTTTTTGTAGCACCTATATTGTGTGTGTTTTTTATTTATGAGTGGCGAAACCTACAGTTTAAATTCGTCAGTTTTTTTTGGAGACTTTTCATAAGAATTTTATTAAATCTCACAGTTTATGCTAGAAGTATAAAATGTAAAAAAATATTTTTTTAAAATATCGTTTTGTTGAGGTGTCTGAGCCAGGGGTTGAGACACTCTCGTCTACTAGACAACGGCAACTTCAAGAACCACAGCCACTTCAATGATAGAGCTGAGCATTGACACACGGGAAAAAAATTAGTCTCTACTGGAGTTAAAGCTCCAGTAGAAATCATGCAAGGCAAGACAATAGGCAGTGACTCTGACATTGATGAAAATGGATCGCTAAACTATCACACAACGCATAAAAATTATCAAAACCTACTACAAAAATGGTGATTCTGCCACAGCGACGTATCGTGCTTTAAGAGGAGATTATGGTTTACATAATCGTCCAACTACGCAAGTAATTGGCAAAATTTTAAAGAAATTTTAGGAGACTTGAGTGGTTACAAATATTGAAAGGCCTGTGCATCATCGTTTCGCTCGTTCCGCTGAAAACAACGCTATTGTAAGTGAAAGTGTTGCCGAAGACCCGAATGTGTCGATTCCTCGTCGTTCTCAGAAATTAGGACTGTCTTACGGCACATTATGGCTTATTTTGCATTTAGATCTACACCTACATCCATATAAAGTCCAGTTCACGCTACAACTGAAGTCAGCTGACCATTCACTACGTCGTAGATACGTGGAATGTGTGCTTGAACAACAGGCGTTGGACGGCAATTTTTCGAAAAAAATTTTCTTCAGCGATGAAGCACATTTCACACTCGGTGGGTATGTTAATAAACAAAATTGTCGTATTTGGGGTTCTGAGAATCCTCAAGTAATTGAAGAGAGGCCATTACATCCAGAAAAAGTCACTGTTTGGTGCGCTCTTTGGTCCGAAGGTGTGATTGGACCTTACTTCTTCGAAAACGACGATGGAACGACCTTCACCGTCAATTCGGAGCGTTATGGTCATATGATAACCGACTTTTTTGCCTGCGATTGAAGAATACGACTTGGAGAATATGTGGTTTCAACAAGACGTTGCCACATGCCACACAACTCGAGCGAATATGGCTTTATTGCAAGAGACATTTCCTGGTCGCGTAATTTCTCGTCGTGGCGATATCAACTGGCCACCAAGATCATGCGATTTGACGCCATTAGACTTTTTTGTGGGGCTACGCGAAAGACCGTGTTTATACAGATAAACCTTCAACTCATGAGCACTTAAAAACTAACATTCGTCAAGTTATGGCTGAGATATCGCCCAGCATGTGTCAAAAATTGGTCGAAAATTACCTCGAAAGAATCAATGCTTGCAACACTTCGCGTGGAGGTCATTTAAATGATGTAGTGTTTCACACATAATGTCAACGTTCAAACTTTACAATAAAAAAGAAATATCTTGAAAAAAATATTTTATATGTGTTTTATTTACGTTTACTTTTGAAACCACGAAATGGATAACCCGGTATTAATCAAATTTAACATATCATCAACCTCCTACAATGACCCCAGTATACCCAGTTTGTCGGAGGACACATACCACATAAAGACTACAGTTATAGTGATGCGAAAATTTTATTAGAAGCTTCGATTTTCTTTAGCTACGACGGATGCTGATATGATATTCGTTTGGGACTTGATTGCAGCCAGACTGTCTGAGAAAAATGAGGACATTTTGAGGGAAAATAACGTCACCCAACTAGGGAGGACAGACGTTGATACGATATTCGTTTGGGACGTGATTGCAGCCTGACTGTCTGAGTAAATGAGGACATTTTCAGGGAAAATTCTCTCACCCAACAAGCTACACATTAGAAGGCAGGTGACCTATATAAGAGTTTAATGCCATAACCCTTAACACGTACAGTACACCATAACGTACACAATTCAGATTTTGAAACCGCTAATAGAGGTCTCAGGGGCAGTGCTGCGGTCCTTTGGATTGTCAGGGCAGCAGTTCTGAATTTAAGATGATATTTTATTGAAAATTAAGGTCAGTTGTCAACTGATCCAGAGCCCATTCAGCGAACACACGTCAGATTGTCTATGGCCCAAGTCCTACAATCGGGATTTGACAAAACAGAATGAATAAATAACAAAAATTTGACAAACGAATTGAATTGAATTTGAAGGCCTTATTAGACGAGTTGGCAAGAAACTCAAAGTGTAAACTAAATTGCCCTGAAAAGTTTCTCTTACGGAGTCAAAATTAAACTAGAGGTGTTGTAAGAAGCTAATTTATAATAGTGATGAAAAGGTTGGAGTAACCAATTGAGTATGTAAGTAAGTAAATTGACGAATGTTGCTTAAACAACATGGACGTTATTAACTGTCAAAGTCTCTGCTGGAAGTTACTAAACAAAAAGTTTCTAGCGTGAAGAAGAATTTGGAAAACCTATTTCTCAATAATTTTAAAGGGAAGTATCATAAAAAAATTATAAAAAATAAATCAAAAAACCTCGCAGCAGATTTCTAGCAAAAATTCTGAGAGTAAATAAAATTGCCATTAAAAGCTTCTCAAAAATCTGTCGTTCGGAGCCGACTTTAAACTGTAGGTCCCGCCACTCATGTATAAAAATTAACGCACACAATATAAGCGGCGTGAGAAACTAGGTCGTAATCCTGACGGAAGGGTTGTAATGACCAATTATGTATATGTGCATGGAAACCGAAAAAATTTCCCGTTTTGGTGAGATATTAGTGATTAGTAGTGATTATGATGTTTAATATTTGATATACCAAGATTTCCTTAGAAATAATCTATCCAAGACTCAAATGGCTACGTTACTCCTTCCAGGTTACACCTTCTCCCATAGCCTAATCAACTAATAAAGTGGTAAGCCTTGTTTAATGAAACATCAATAATTTTTCTTTCGGTTAATTCGACTCTTATTTAAGAACATGCTTAAAAATATAAAAAATCTTACCAATTAGAATTTGTTTAGGAAATTTATTGAAAGTATTTAGATATGTTAAGACATACTCAGACCGCGAAACGAAACAAATGAGTATTTTATGAAATAATTAATAATAATAAAGTACAGAAAATATTTAATACATACCCTCAATCAATGATTATTCCATATTAAATTGACTACTTCTCCCCTACTTGCTCTGTATTTGTTGTATATTTTTTTTCTTTTCTTCATCTTCTTTCTGAAACTGTTTTAATTTTTCACCTTTAATATACAATGAACGTTTAATTTTGTAGTTTTTCATTTTCTTTTGCATTTCAAATTTTTTTCCCCCATTTCTTAGATTTCATTTGTTTTTAATTTAAAATTTTTTCAAACTTTCTCCGATGTTGTTCATCTTTCTTTTTGTTTTTGTTGTTGCTTCTGCCATTAATTATTCATTTTTCGTTTAGAGAATAAACATTTTCAAACAATAACTGGCTTCAGCAGTTGAACGTGAAAGAAAAATTAAGCACGACAGTCTCTAAAAAAATAAATTTATTTGATAATAAAAGAAATTAAAATTAAAATTTGTACGATGGAAAAAAAGGAAAAATTTGCAGACATAAAATAATAATTGAAATCTAAATATTTGGATTTGATTTTAATTTTATTTAAAATAATAACAAAAAAAATTAAATAAATTATTCGAATATATTTTCACATCTAAAATTGGGTGTAAGAAAGAATTCGAATTGTAATCTGAAGGTTTTCCTCACTTCGTTAAACATTATTACAACCAAGCAGTCAGGCGTAAGACCTAGCTTCTCACAAAACTCATGTTGTGTGTGTTAATTTTATACATGAGTGGCGGGACGACATGTTTTTAAAAAATTTTTCATAGCAATTTTATTTACTCTCAGAATTTTTGCTAGAAATCTGCTGAGAGGAAGTCGCCGAAAAAATACTTTCTTTATTTTATTTTGATGTCTGGCCTGAAGGTCGAACCCTGGCTTTACGTCTAATAAGAAAACATACTACCACTAGACTACGGCGACTACATAACAACTCTTTAATCAGGACTAAGACCTAGTTTCTCGCAACATTTGCGCTGCATCTGTTAATTTTATACATGAGTGGCGAGGCCTACAGTTTAAGTCGACTCCAAACCACAGATTTTTTTGGACTTTTTTATGGTAATTTTATTTACTCTCACAGTTTTTGCTAGAAATCTGCTGAGAGGAAGTCGCCGAAGAAATATTTTCCATATTTCGTTTTGATGTCTGACCTATAGTTTGAACCCAAGTCTTGCGTCTAATAAGTCCACACACAAACTACTAGTCTACGGAGACTATGGCACAATACCATACTTTTTTAATCGTTTAGTATAGAAAAGGAGAGCATACTGCCTCTAGCAAGACAGTTTCTGATCTGATCGCAAATCACTAAAAAAAGTTGATGAAATCATGGGAAGAATTAAGAGACGAATAAACGAAGTAGACGATGGCGTTCATCACCGATATGGAGAAAGCTGGTGGCACTAATAAACTTATAGTATGAGCGAGGCCTGTTATTATTTACGTTCTTCACTGGTTAAAATAGCTTTTGAGACAGAATTACGACCTAGCTTTTCACTTCAACCATGTTGAAGTGTTAATTTTATTCACAAGTGGTGGAACGTACAGTTTAAAGTCGACACTAGACGACAGGCTTTTGAGCAGTTTTTCATGGCGATTTTACTTAATCTCAGAGTTTTAGCCTGAAAACTGCTGCTTTGTTTTGTTCGAGATGTTTGACCTCTAATAAGCCAATTAGCCATTACAACCCTTCAGTAAGGATTACGGCCCAGCTTCTCACACCATATGTGAGTGGTGGAACCTACAGCTTAACGTGGACTCCGAACGACAGATTTTTGAGAAACTTATTCATAGCAGGTTTATTAACTCAGAGTTTTTGCCAGAAATCTGCTGAGAGGAAATCGCCGAAGAAATATTTCTTTTTTCATATTTCGTTTTGATGCCTGACCTGGGTAGCGACCCGAGCTTTACGTTTAATAAACCAACACACTACCTATTTGACTACGTCGAGTTCGACACACTACCTACTAAACTATGACGATTCCACATGATATTTTAACCTTGAAAAATTCAATGCGAAGAATTTCCATTCCCAATTCCATTTAAAAGCAAGTTATTACAGATGATAAAGAACGGATGATCATCCACAATAGCGTGCGAAAAATGTTGTAGACACACCAGGAAAAAATCTCGAAGTCCGAAAAAGTCACTGTTTGGCATGGATTTTCATATTTCTTTGAGATCGCCTTTAGCTAGGCCACCACTCTCAATAGATATTTTTCACTACCGATTTGAAGCCATGGTCAACTCATGTGGAAGTGAAATGGACTGGTCACCAAGATAGTTTTGATCGCATTCGATTTTTTCTGGATGGGGTTCTTAAATCTCAGATATATGTGAAATCGTTGAAAACTGATTGTTTCATATGCACTCCACTTAAGGAATAATTGGAGGACATTTGAACGATGTAATTGCCACTCATAATGGCACCACTCAGTCTTTCAAATGAGTAAAAAATTTTGATGATATCTCACATACTATATATCCATACATAATTGGTCATTTCAGCCTTTTAATACAGGATTACGACCTAGTTTCTCACTATGTTGCGTATGTTAATTTTACGTATGAGTACTGGAAACAGTTTAAAGTTGAGTCCGAACGTTAAGTTTTTGAGAAACTTTTCATGGCGATTTTTTTTTACTCTCAGAATTTTTGCCAAAAAGCTGCTGAGAGGAAGTAGCCGAAGAAATATTTTTTCATATTTTGTTTGGTCCCGTGGCCTTACGTCTAATAAACTAACACACTACCTACTAGACTACGGCGACTACCATTTCTTCAAGCTCTTAGAAAAACCCCTATACTTACAATAATGTGTAGTTTTATGCAACTTTTGTTAACCATGTGCAGTATAAGGGTTAAAAACTGTATAATTTCATCACAACATTATCATGTCATCATACATATTATTGCCTAATTTTCTAACATTATTATTCATTTTGTTCAAACACAACAGCCTACAGCAAATTAAATGTTTTTATTAGAAAATTACAATATTCTCGTAATAATAATATTGAAAAAATATTCATATTTTATTACCTCGTCAATGACCGTACCATCCCCTTTGGTAGTAAAGATATTAGCATTAATAAGACCATAATAAACTTCTTCAAAGTGTCCTTTAACTAAAACTATCATCAACATTGTTATCTTAACTAGAAGCACTAAAAACATTATAGGTAGGTATACCAGTGTTGTCTTTGCAGACAAATAATTGTTATACTTGGCAGACCATTAGAATGTTTGGAAAAATGGAAAAAATGACACTTTAATGCTATTAGGCATTCGCTGTTGTTATATAAGATTTACAATTTGAATAAAAAATCAATCAAAATTAATGATTAGAATAGATTTGGGCTTCTCTTTCTTTTGAATATTATGAGCTATTATCAGTTGTCCTCTTAAGTAATTGACAATATTTATAAGGGAAGAATTACTTTAAGCAGAATACAGAAAGAGTGAGAATGGTCTGCTAAATGCATTATTGTCTACCAGTTATTAATGATTATAACGTTTTGCGCCTCACTTCACTAGTCTGCTGTGTAAAACAGAAAATTTTCCAATCACTTCACTGGCTTCATTTAACATTTATTTGTATTTTTCTAATAATTCAGTATCAGATGTTGCGATTTTTAAATACTTCAATTAAGGTGCTCTTTTAAAGTTAAGTAAAGACGAAGAAATTATTCAAAAGGTTTAAGGTTTTATTCCCCTGAAATGGCGCAAGGCTAAAACCTTTTTTATATCTTCTGGCTTAGCATATATCACAGAATCAGTACAAACTCATTACCCTTGAGTCTGCCCGATGCCAGTTAAATAGATTAGAATACGCAGCAGTCTATTTGAGCAAGCTGTTTTGAATTCTTTAAGGTCCTGTTATAGAACCGATATTACCTAATAAATTCACCGTGGTAGGTAGTTAGACGTGGGGCCACAGTTCAAACAACATATCAGACATTTCCAGAGAAACGAAATATGAAACAAATATTTCTTCGGCTATTTATTCTCAGCAGTTTGCTGACAAACATTTTGAAAGTGAATGGAACTACCGACATTGAAGTCGCCGTGGTCTAGTAGGTAGTGTTTTGGCTTATTAGACGCAAAAGCCTGGGTTCGAGCCCCAGGCCAGGCATCAAAGACAAAATATAAAAATTATTTTTTCGGCGACTTCCTCTCAGTAGATTTCTGGCAAAAACTCTGAGAGTAAATTAAAATTGCCGTGAAAAGTTTCTCAATAAATAAAAGTCTGTCGTTCGGAGTCGACTTTAAACTGTAGGTCCCGCCACTCATATATAAAATTAACACACACAACATAAGTGGTGTGAGAAACGAGGACGTTGTACAATGGGTCAATTCGACCTCCGGGTACTGTACTTGTCTTAATTGACAAGTACACGTCCTCTAACCTAACCTAACCTAACCTATGGAACTACCGTAGAGGCTTCTTAAAAATCTGTCATTTGGGGTCGACTTTAAACTACAGGTCCCACCATTTATGTATAAAATTAACACACACAACATAAGTGGTGCGAGAAGCTAGGTCGTAGTACTGAATTATGTGTGTCATACAATTATAAATTTTCGTTTGCATAACTTAGCCAACACATCAATGGGGTTGGTTATGAAAGCGTGAATTCCATCTAAACCCTACATCTTTTATCAATGAATCCCTTCTTCTTTTTAGGTTCCCAAATGCTGGAAAATGGCTGAGCAGAGCTAATCTCCAGTTCTTGCACGTCATTACACCTCCTTCGCAAGTTCCAGTAGAGTATTCGTAGTTATAAGGTTTGTTGTGCATAAAAGCGCATCAGGTCAGGTCTGTTTGATGTATTTACAAGGGATTCATTACCACCATCTTTGTTTCGCAAATGAGCTCTTTAGGATTCGCGTTCGGGTGGCAGAAAATATTCAACATAACATATACATATGTTTTGTTAAAATATCGCATAGAAATTGCGCGTTTTATAATGTAAAACTCATTACAGCTCTAAAATTCCAAAGCGTGAGGCTATATATTAACATACATACATATATTGTTGCTAATGCCAAATCGTACACTAGGTTGTCCAATTCAATGCATAATCTAACGCGTGTGTAAATTGAAATGAATACCAGTTGAACCTCCGTTTAGTTACTGGGATCGGTACGGTAGGAGTCCAAAAAACTCTATTTTTGTAAATAATTTACTAGACTAGAGGGAAAAAAGAAAGAAGAAAAATACTCACAAAAACATCAATTCTTTATTCCATTAACACACACACACTACCACTTTAAATGCCAATGATTGTAGCAGCACTAATAAATCGCTCATAAGCATTATTAAAAACTATCAACTTGTTGCTCTACTGCTCTCTCTCTCTCCTGCTTACTTTGTGTTGTTTGCTCTTATGTCGTTATTTTGTTTTTATTTTCATCACAACATTACAGTGACTATCTAACACATACGCAAGAGTACAAATATTTACAAAACAGTCATATACATCCACTTGCACGCAATATCAAAATTCCTTTAAGTTTCGACACTTCTATACAGGCACTCATAAAAAAGAATCAAATATCAGCAGGAAGGAAGAAGGAAAATCCTATTCAAAATTTTACACAAAAACAAAAACACTAAAGATTTTAAGAAAAGCTTTTCAAATTATAACTTGTAAGTACAAGAATACACTTCTGCTCCCTATTGCATTAAGTATGAATTTATTATTGAAGAAATATTTGAAATTATTTAGAATGTTTATTATTTATTTATTATTATTATTATTATTATTTATTTTTATTAACTATTTATCGTATCTCGTATATATTTCACTACAAATATTTTATTTAAAAATAAAAAATAAATTTAGTATCATAGGAAATGTTTGATAATGAAATCGTTGTAAACATTTTACGTTTTGCAAGTAGGGGTTATTGTCCTTTTTCCAAAAAAAGCTATACGCTGATGTCTTCTTAAAAGCTTTTTCTGTTTAAAAAAAATAGTGGGTTTTTTATTTTAATATTCCCCCGAAAACCTGAATTGGGGAAATAATTTCATTTCGAAAATTTTATGTCGAAAAAGGGGGAAATTTTTTTTAATATTTTCAATGAATTTTTAAAATGCTCACAGGAATACAAACTGCTTCAATTGTCAGCATTTCGATTTTAATATACTCACTGTTGAAAATAACGCTTCCGTTACAGAAAATTTTAACGGAAATCCTAATTTGTTGACTCCATCACATTTGGTCCATTTTTGGCCCGGATTAGGTCATATGAAGTCGCCGTGGTCTAGTAGGTAGTGTGCTGGCATATTAGACGTGAGGTCTCGGTTCAAACCCCAGGTCAGACATCTCCAACTGAACGAAATATGAGAAAATAAATAAAAAGTGACCATTCACAAGGCCGCATAAATGTTGATTAGGAGTTAGAGCAACATGATTTATCAATCAACACATTAGAATCGCAGACCCAAAAGTGCTATTGAATACAGATTAAGTGATTGTTGCTCAGAAACGGATGGAGTCATTGGGCAGATGAGCTTGCGAAGACGGGAAATTTCACGCCGCTAATGGGAACGGGACGCTTCTGTGGAGTGGAAAGTCAATGTTTGACAATATATGCTCAACGATAGGAAAGGTAAAGACAGGCAAAGACTCTGCTTAAAACAAGTGGATTTGTGGCAATCGAAACTATTGTTCAGAAACTACAATAAGAGCAGATTTGAGTCATGCATCAGACTGTTTATAAATAATATGAGGTTAATAATCCACCTGTTCTGACAGAACACTGTACACTCAGGGATTGTCTTGGGCTTGACATTCTGCGACAATGAGAATGAATTTTTGGAACACTTTCTTGGAATATATGGAGTATTAATGCATCTCTGTAGGAAACATGTGCAAGCATATTAAGTGCTAAGGAATTGTTACTGTTGGCACCGAGCAGCATTTTGAAATTTGACAGGGCAACCAGCTTGTAGTCGTCGTAGTATTGTAGGCTTATTAGACGCGAGGCCACTTTTCAAACTCCAAGTCAGACAAGTTGATCAAAACAAAAGCAGCGGAATTCTAGGAACAGCTCTGAGAGTATATAAAAAATTGTCATAAAAAAGTTTCTCAAAAATCAGTCATTCGGAATCAACTTTAAACTGTAGCGCCCGCCACTCATGCATAGAGCCACATAGCAAAGAATTATGTATGTATTATTTATGTATGTAAGTCAGCTTGGAAGAGATATTGTGGGTATAATAATAATGTTTAATTCACCTAAGTCACCTCTTCAGGACAATAATAATGATAATGACATCATGCGATTTCAGGTCGTTAGAATTTTTTTTTTTTTTTTTGTGGGGGGGCTTAGTCAAAGACCAGCCTTTGCAGATAAGCCAATAGCGTTAGTGAACTTGAAAACCAGCATACATTAAATCACAACCCCTATGCCACCAGAAATATGTGTAAATACAGTGGTCGAACACTATTTCGAAGGGATCAACTGTTGCAAACAATTCAAAGGTGTTTATTGGAAGGAGATTATATTTCGTTTACAATGGCAAATTTCATCGAAATCATAGCTTTTTGAATGTTTTAATTAACTTTACTTTGGAAACCTAAAAATCGATAATCACTCATATATTATTTTCATTATAACCTTCAAAGTATCATTTACATCGACCTTTGCTGAGCGCTCTCAATGGAGTGAATTAAAATTCAAAGAGGCATACTTACTTTACTTAAATGGCCATTAACAACCCGATTATCGGATTTCGGCCTGGCGCAACACATCCTTCTAGGCGCCTCTGCTTCTTGGCCTACGCCAGTTGGTCACACCAATCGATGACAAGGCTTCCTCGGTTTGGTCCTTCCAACACATACAAGGTCGTCCCTTTTGCCGACTTCCGCAGATCCCTACATCAAATACCCGTCTCGCGGGAGCATCCTCCTCTATTCGAACGATATGGCCAAGCCAGCGCAGCCGCTGGATATTAATACGCTGCACAACGTCTATGTCGTTGAGGAGCTCATACAGCTCACTATTCGATAGGATGCGCAAATCATCGCCAACTCGCACTGGACCAAAGATCTTATGTAGGACTTTTCTCTCGAATACTTTCAAAGAGGTTTACAATGCGGAAAATGTTTTACGCTGATTACATGCATACATACTTACATAATTGGTCATTACAACCCTTCAGTCAGGATTACGACCCAGTTTCTCACACCACTTATGTTGTGTGAGTTAATTTTGTACATGAGTGGTGGGACCTACAGTTTAAAGTCGACTCCGAACGACAGATTTTTGAGAAAGTTTTCATGGCAATTTTATTTACTCTTCAGAGCTTTTGCCAGAAATCTGCTGTGAGGAAGTCGCCGAAGAAATACTTTTTGTATTCTGTTTTGATGTCTGTCCTGGGGCTCGAACCCTGTATTTACGTCTAATATGCCAACACATTACCTACTAGACTACGGCGCCTTTTATACTGTTTAAGTTTATTAAAAAATAAAAATGTTTCAATTTCGTAAAACCAATATTACGAGAGTCGCCCTAGATTTTAATTCTTATCACTAGGAATTTAACCAAGTGGTGTAGTGATGATGGTATTATTTGAAAGATTAATGGACACCAAATAGATAAGTTAGTCTCATCTTGATGTTGCTGTTTAGTAATGTCAAAATCATAAGGTATGGAAGTGTAATTTTGTGTCCACAAAATGATCTTTAAAGCTACACAAAATCATTTCAGAAATTTAGATTTTTATAATACATATACGTCTGTATATTATTGCTCATGCTGCATTAAAAAGACTTGTTTACTTATATACATATATTTACTGCATCTTATATTTGTATATGAAGGTCAATATTTTGTTATTTTTTCTTTGTTTTTCTTTGTTTTGTTTTTTTTCAGTTTTATGCTGAGTTTTATACTAAGTTTGTGCAAACATTCCTTCACTCAATATGCCGTCAACACTTTAAAAGTGTTTATATTTTGTTTTACTATGACCTACGATAATATTACTGCATACAATATGACCTATAACTATACCAACAAACGTATGTACGTATATACATACATATTATAGCCATAAGGATAGATAAATACGTACACACTAATATGCACAAGCGCTGGTATAACTTATAATAATAATTACCCCTGACAATAACTGTTATACAGTAAATCAGAATTAGAGAAAAATAACGGTTAAACACAAGAGACTTTTTAAGTTTTTTTTCAAAGGCAGAGAATACTGAAACAAACTCTCTTATAATAGCTTTCTTATAATTTTTTGCCTCTGCATTTACTTTGTGTATGAATAAATAACGTTTGTTCTTCTTCTTTAAAGGATGTTTTAGATTTCATAACGAAGAGAGAGAGAGAAGGAGAGAGCTTTTAAACATGCTCTCTTTAGTGTTTTTATATTGTGTTTTATATTATATGGCAGCGTTTAAAACGAAGTAAACGTTTTTTTGCTAGTTGCATATTGTGGTTCTAATGGTACGCACGTCCCTTTTGTTATAATAAATAATTTTTCTATAACGTTTTCTTTAATAATAAAAAAAAGTAATAAAGAATTTAATTGAAAAAAATTTATTGTGCATAAGTAATTATATTGTGGCAATTCAAACAGAAAAAAATAAAAAAAAATTAAAACGAAGTAAAATTAATAAAAAAAATACATAAAAAAATTAATTTTTTTGTATGCTTAGCTTTTGGCATAAAAAATAAGAAAAAAAGAAATTAAAAAAAGTGTTTAATGACTAAGCATTGAATAGTATTAATGATTAAAGCCGTATTAAACTGGTGAAATGTTATGCAAAATTTTTAGTAATGTTTTAAATAAAAAAATAATTAAAATTCTACACTCATGTGATTTTTAATTGAAAACATAAATTAATTATGCGGTTTTCGGTTAATAGTTCATATACGCTTACAATCAAACTAAACCGGATGTCAAATACCCTTACAATGTTTAACTACATTTTATTTCAAATGTAACATGTAAAGTAAAAGTAAAAAAATAACCAAACAGAGTATATGTGTGTGTTAAATAACATACCAAATAAATGTTAGTGTATAAATAACATAAGTTTACTGTGTTTTATAATCCGTAAACCTGTATGTATATATATATGTGTGAGTGAATGGTTCTAAAAGTCATAAGTTTATGTAAATTTTAATTGCATATTTATGTGCGTACAATGATCTCATATGTATATGTGTATACTATTTGTATATGTGTATGTTGTACACAACTATAATAATCTTCAACAAAAGCCTGGATATGCCTAAGTGTTCGTGTACGTGTTAAGTAAGTTTTATTTTTAATTTTTTTCTCTCTTTCTCTTTGTTATTTTTGTTGTTGTTTATGTTGTTGTGGTGGCTTGTTTGTTTCTTATCTTAAACGACAGTATGGATAGAAAATTTTAATGACTCTTAACACACAAAAAAAAAAAACGCATAGACCAGCCAGTGACACAGCCAAGCCAGCCAGTCACTAGAATATCACAAAAAAAACGTTGTGTTAAAAAAATAGTAAAAGTTTTAATCTCTAGTATTTCCTTTCCATTATCATTAAACGCTTTTAATGGTAAAGGGTGTTAGTAAGGAACTAAAAAGGAAATGTTAATGGAAAATATAAATAATTAACGAAACGCTATTAAAACTGTAAATTAATAGACGAAACAAAAAAGTTTAATGGAATGATATTCCTGTTCTAAAAAAACTTGGCTACAAATATAATCAAAAATAAAAAAACTTTTCTTTTATTTGTAAGCAGTTTGATGTATGCAAATAGTGTGGCACTTTTGATGTTAAAAAATTTTTTATATTATCACTGTCGCACAAAAACTTTATGTTTAGATACCCTTTATGGGATTTTAATGGACATGATAATCTCAAGAAGATGTATCAAAACTTTGCAGGCGTAATTAAAAATTTTCTTGCTCTGACATACACTGAGCGCCAAAAGTGTGTAAAAGCCACTGAAATAATTCATTTTCTTAGGATAGCGAGAAAAGTAAATGAGCATAATCGAATAAATTTCCAAAAATAAAAAAGTTTATTTATTACTTATAAAATATTAAAACAAAAACAAAAATTCATGATAAAGGAACTTTTTTATACTTAAGAACAAAAGTGTTGACTCACTTATGGCGCTCACTGTATGAACCGAACTCCTGACATCAGGAACTGAACTGTTGACATCAGGAACTAGAATCATTCAATATCACTTTCCTTTGAATCTAACTAGACACAGAGAATTACTAACTTTATTTGATATTTTCTGAGCACTATCGTCGAACGTTACCTGCTTTTCATTACAAGTTATCTTTTGTCTCAGATAAATTTCGACTTCATTGCGTTTAAGCAGTGAATCGTAAATGGAAATTCGGTTCACAAAATTTGTTATTATTTTTCTCAAAACCACACGAACATAGGCCTTCTTTATGTATTTAGCTTTGTTCCTTGCAACATTAAAGTTGCTTATGCGCTCGCTTTTCTTTAATTTACTGTTTTATTGTCTTTTGTAATGTAGTTTTTAATATCAAAAAAGCTATCGTAGTATAGTAGGTAGTATGTTGGCTTATTAGACGAAAGCCCGTGGTTAAAATCTGATTTCAGACATCTCCAACACAATGTAATAAGAAACAATTTTCATTCGGTGACTTTCTCTCAGCAGTCTTCTGGCAAAAAATTTTGAGAGTAACCCCCTGTTTCTTACGACAAACGATTTCAGATGAATTTAGTATTTTTGTTTATGTTTTCTATACAAATAAACGATCGTCTGAAATCGTTTGTCTTAAAAAGACAGTTTCTAAATGAAATTGTCATGAAAACTTTCTCTAATCTGATCTTCAGAGTCGATTTTAAACTAGAGGTCCTGCCACTCATGGATAAAATTAACACACACAACAATGGTGATGTGACAAGCTATGGCGGATGTAATGAAGTAAGTTTTAATGTCAAAATTAGCAGATCGCAAGGGAGCGAAACATTTCTATTAATAGCACCTTTCTGTCTCTGTTAACACTAGATATTGTTTTAGTAGCCTGTAACCTTTTGCGGATTTTCACTCAGTTTTCACTGTTCATAACTTTAACATTAACAAAAGACGATGAAATTGTAGAAACGGTTTCTAACAAAGTGAAGAATAAAATGTTTGTTTTTAACCTCTTCAGGGACGATTTTTTTATGGTGACAAAAAATGATTAAATTTTGTTTTCTTTTTAAATTAATTAATTTCATTTTAATAGGAATTCAGAAAGCAAAAAACAATGAAAATTCACAAAGAGGGATAACGTCCACATTTGTGGCCACTGAGCGTTAATGGTAATATATGTATGTGTGAAATGATTTCATACATTCCGGGCATATCAGGCATATATATTCTTAACATTTCTCACAAATATAGAGAGTTCGTCTTACACAATTTTTTGCCGTGGCATCTGGGGGGATATTTCTTGTATTTAGAATAATGATCTATACCGTCCAGTCTAATTCCAAAATTAACTTTAGTACAGCTTTTAGATTCTTTAGGTAGTGATGGTAAAACTTATTATATTAAATATAACTGATATTATTTTTTTCAAATATTAACGATTTCTTGTTATAACCCAATAAAACAGATTGCAGAAGAAATATTTCACGTTTTTTTTTTGTATCTAACTATGCATTGGAAATAATATCATCAGTGCAGACAAACTGTAAAATATTTACTTCTCTTGTTGGAGGATTTGATAGTCAATAAGTTATTATCAAATTTTTGTTCTTTTTATTATTATTATAATTATAAAAACATAAACGTTCACATATGTCGCCAAGGGCGTGAAGAGGTGGTATCACGTTTCGGAGCCTTCTAACAATAATTTCTAAACGAAAGTTTTAGAACACCCAATACTAATAAATTACGTCATAGTAAATAGTCATATAAAATTATTAATTATAAGAATACAAACACATTTTAACATATAGTATAGGAGCACATAAGTTATTTACAAACAAAATAGTCTTTTGTTTTGAATAAAAATTCTTTACATATTCATTATTGAATACTTTACTGCTTTCAGGATTGTATAATTAAGGACTGAAACTATAAATGCGTTAAAAATTAATAACTACATAGAAAATATTAATTAAAAACACAAAATATAATATTAACATGGATAGTGATAATAATATTTAAAACAAAAAACCATTAACATGAATTATTAATAGCAATAAGTGTATGGTGAGTTCAGTAGGTAAGCTTAGCTTAGTGCCTCACCGCATAGTTCAACCCATTTCACCACTAATTTTTAACACCCGGGCGATAATTTTTAACTACTCTGATAGCTTTATAAGCGGAGGATTTTATGCAAATCATCTCTAACTGTACCCATTTTGTTATTAAATTCTGGCTGCCCAAAAAATTTCGGAAAATATTTCTCATAATTTTTGTCGAAGTCATTGTGTATACACAGCGTGCCATTAGGACTATTGTGAAGCTCTTAGTATAGATCATACATACATAATTGGCCATTACAACCCTTCAGTTGGGGTTATGGCCTAGCTTCTCACAGCCGTAGACTAGTAGGTAGTGTGTTGGCTTATTAGACGTAAGGCCACGGTTCAAACCCCAGGTCATACATCAAAAGAAAATATGAAAAAATATTTCTTCGGCTACTTCCTCTCAGCAGATTTCTGGCAAAAGCTGTCAGAGTATAAATCATACTCAACTCGAATATTGTTCGACGTATATCTAAAGTCGCCGTAGTCTAGCAGGTAGTGTGTTGGTTTATTAGACGTAAAGCCAGGATTCAAACCCCAGACCAGACATTAAACGAAATACGAAAAGTATTCTTCGGCGACTTCCTCTCAGCAGATTTCTATCAAAAAAATCTGAGAGTAAACAAAAAAAAAATTGTCATGAAAAGTTTCTCATAAATCTGTCGTTCGAAGTCGACTTTAAACTGTAGGTCCCACCACTCATGTATAAAATTAACAAACACAACATAAGTGGTGTGAGAAACTAGCTCGTAATCCTGACTGAAAGGTTGTTATGACCAATTATGCATGTTTGTATGTAAATAGACTGTATTATTTATACAAATAACATGAGGGCGTATGATTGTTATAATCTATTTCAGTTATACACACTCATATTACTCATACGCATGGTTATACACACATGGTTTTCACAAAAACCCGAATGATTGTTAGTAACTTACAGACAAGCTTTTGTATGCGTAAATTTTGAAAACTGTGAGAGTATAGATCTGGGATCCATACAAGTGGATATATTTGACGTTACGGCAATCTTTCTTTCGATTAAGTCCCTCTGTTTTTCACACCTTATTTGTTTTAAACTCCTTATCTGCACCATAATGAATTATTCACTAGGGTAATAGAGTTTGCTTTCAAAAAATCCTAAAATTTTATTACTTTTCAGGTGAGGTCTGAATGAATTCAGTGAGAAGAAATGTGTACAATTCATTTGTAATAATTCCAAAATAAGGGTGTATTATGGCAGGAAACTGAGAAACTTTGAAAAACTTAAACGAATTGAGTTTAACGAAGGAAACCTTACATAACATTATTGGTCATTTCTCACACCACTTATGTTGTGTGTGTTAATTTTATACATGAGTTGCGGAAGCCACAGTTTAACGTCAACTACGAACGTTAGAGTTTCGAGAAACTTTTTCATGGCAATTTTGATTATTAACTCTCAGAGTTTTTGTCAGAAATCTGCTGAGAAGCAGTCGCTTCGTTTTAATGGAAATGTTTGGCCTGACGTTTGAATCGTGGCTTCAGAGGACAACACACTACCTTCTATACAACGGCGACTACTAAATTATACACACGACTACATCAATACTTTTTTCCTTTTTACATCACTTGATTTTTTTTTTCAAATGCTTTCTGTCCAGTTGGAGAAGGATTGTAAAGCTTGGGAAAGACAATGCCACGGTATAGAAAATTATGGTTTTTACAGATGTAGTTGATCTTATTGAATAATAAGGAAAAGAGATTAGTATATTTAAAACGAAACCTAAAAAGAAGTACAAAAAGTTTAGGAATAGGTAAGTCAGAATTGATCATAAGCATTCTTCTGCATTAGTAAAGCCATGTATCTCTTTAAATATTCGAAAGAAATTAATTTATGCAACACAGTCATCTAATCTAAATTCAATAAAGCAATATTGAAATTAAATTGATTTCTTAGCATCTAAAAATAAAAAAGATTGGTTTGATAATTATTATCGAAATGCTATCATTTATTTTGTATTTGTTACACAAAAGAACCTCTAAATGATTGACCATATGGCGGTTAATATTTTGTGGCAACAGTAAAACCCGCATTAGCAAATTGTTATGATAATGAAAACAGTTTAAATCACCAGCATCATCTATAATCATAAACATCATTATGACAGTTGTGCTATAAAATAAACACAATTTTATTAATTACTTGTCTTTATTTGAAATTTATTATAAAACATTAATTAAATAAATTTATTTAGATTAAGTGGATTTAAATTTTGGTATGGGAGAAAGTCTTTATAACTGCCAAGGGATTTTTATGGCAGTTTGTGGTTGAAAGAAAACTAGGGTATCACAATGGGATCTATGTGGCTATGGCGGGTTGTCAACTCTACTCTTTGCTGTTTTAAGAGCAAAGCCTATATCCAATACCAGCTTAGTTGGAGGTCGTTTACTAGGTGTGCTAAGTGCGATTAAGAAATGGACATCAGTCATCACAGTTTAAACACATTCAAAGTGTTCATTTAAATTATTACAAGCTTTAAATGTCCTTTACATAGATTTTTGGTGACATACACACATACATAATTGGTCATTAAAACCTTTCAGTCAGGATTACGACCTAGTTTCTCACACCACTTCTGTTGTGTGTGTTAATTTTATACATGAGTGATGGGACCTAAAGATTAAAGTCGACTCCGAACGACAGATTTATTTGAGAAACTTTTCATGGCAATTTTATTAACTCCCAGAGTTTTTGCCAGAAATCTGCTGAGAGGAAGTCGCCGAAGAAATACTTTTTGTATTTTGTTTTGATGTCTGGCCTGGGACACGAACCCTGGCTTTACGTCTAATAATCCAACACACTACCTACTAGACTACGGCGTTAATTCTATACATGGTTTAAAGTCAACTCCGAATGACAAGATTTTAGAAAAACTTTTCATGGCAATTTTTTTATTTTCCCTCAGAACTTTTGCCAGAAACCTGCTGAGAGGAAGTTGCTGAAGAAATATTTTTTTATACTTCGTTTTGACCTGAAATTTGAACCCTATAATAAGCCACCCTATGACCTACTAGACTACGTCGACTTTATGACATAATTTTCCTTATTTTTAAATAATTCTTAAATAAAACTTTTTCTTCCTCTTCTCTTTAAGTTTCCTGTGAACACGCCAATAGTTTTTGATTTAAGTTTTTTATTTAAAGAAAAAAAAAGGAAACAAAAAAAAAGACAGTAAAATTTACATAAAAAACCCTCATCATTATACTTTTTAGCACTCATCATCAATATTCATTAAAATATCATTTCCATGTGAAAATGAACGGCTGTAAACGATAGAGAGAGAGAGCGTATACTCTACGTATTCTATGCATGACATTTGCCTCCATCTGACTGACACAACCTTCACTTCATGATGGTGTATTTATTTTATCGTTATCGTTATCTTTATCATTATCATACTTACCATATACATACATAAGTTGGCAACCAACATGTTTTATCTTTTTATCAGCAAAAATATCTTTTTTTTCTTTTCCCATTTAAGTTTTTTTTTATTTTTTTCTTGTTGTTTTTGGCTAGTAATCTGCTACAATTTCTTTTGATTTCCATCCACCCTAAAACCCTTTTTCTTTTTTCATTTTATTCCTGACAAACTTTGCCTCTGGGTCTTCTGTTTGGCTTCTTCGTTATCGTTTTCGTTTTTTTTATGACAAATTTTCTATTGATGAAAAGCCTTTTTAATCCAATAATTTCGGCATTTGTGGGGGTTTTTGAAAATATAATGGATTTAATGGTTCAATATTTTTATTGTAATAAATTTTGTTGAAGACAAACAATTGTTGTTGAAAATTCTTTTGCTTTCGTTTTAAGGAAGAAAAGGAAATTTTTGAAATATTTTTGAAGAAGTAAAGAAATTGTTGAATATTTAAATTATGTTGTTTGTTTTTATTTTATTTTATATACAAAATATGTAAAGAGCGGTTTTTGTTTGGCCTAGAAAAAGATTATTGGAATTTTGTGTAAAAGCTCAATATCATGGTGAGAAAATTTAAATTTTGGAAGAATATTTTTTAAGCAACTTTCACTGAAATAGACAGCATTTTTCAGCAATTTTGTTGGCCTAGACTAGAAAGACAAATTTTATAAACTCATAAATTCAATACAAGAGAACATAAGGGGTCATTACAGCCTTTTTTGTGAGGTTTACAACCTAGCTTTTCAAAACACTTGCATTATATGTGTTAATTTTGATGCATGGGTGGCGGAACATACAGTATAAAGTCAACTATGAACGACAGATTTTTGAGAAAGGATTCAAGTGTATGGTCATACAGTCAACAGTATTGACCTCGAAACGATACCTATTCTGTGTAAGACTTCTTAGACTGAACAGAGCCCATTTGAAACAGCGACTACAATCCTCAGGCTATACAGTGGACAGCAAAAGTCTTAGTACTGCAATATATTTTGACAAAAAAAAGTCCCCACAGGCTTAACACTCTTGCACAAAGACCCGATATGACTTCAAGAGAGTATTTATGAGATCATTTGAAAGAACGGTCACGTAATCACTAAACTTCAAACAAAAGTTAACCGAAAAACTTGCTCATGGTGCCACCAGGAAACACTAAACAAAATTTGTACATTCAACTACTATGGGTTAAATGGGGTGCTTGACCTTAAGGTATATTCTCTTAAATACAAGGGATAACATTTTCATATATTAGGCCTTTGAATTTTAACCGTAGATCGAGCCTTAAAAAACTTCATAATTCTACCTTATGTATCACTTCTGATACATACTTGTAGTACATGTAATTGTCACGATTATTGATAGATTTTGTTAAAAAATGTAATATTTTAATTCATTTTAATAAAACTATTTATTTACTATTATTACATTTTATTATCGCTTTTATGAAACTTGCGTCAAAATTTTTGACATGATATACATTGGCATGGTTTTTTACATAAAAATCAAGCACTTCATGTCAGCTTGGTTTTATTTCTTTCTAAATGGTAATAATTTGGCGTCTAGCACCCTGCTTTGTGGCGATTTATAAGTTTTCAATTGCTTAGATAGGACAGTTTATTGTCACTCGCATCAGTAACACTCTCAGTTGATGGCTGGCTAAAACCTTGATGGTACAAACCATTGATTTATACAAATATCCTTAAATTAATTTCCCTAACAATCACTGTAAGTATTCCATCATTAAGTATTAAATTTCATTTAAAATCGCTGGAGGTAATTTTCATTTTTCACAATAAATCTAAAAAATTTTTGAATTCTGTTGCTAAAAAAACTTTAATTTGAGATGAAAATGTACCAAAAAGGAACATAAAAACATAACCCACATTATTTAAATATATTTTCTTTAATTTTCTTACATTTTAGGCGAACAAAAAATTAAATTTTTAAAAATCTTAAAAAAAGGATATATGGGCTGCTCTGAATGTACGATAGCTAATCCCAAACTATTTATGGAGTATTATTTTCTACATAAAACTACAAGTTGTGTGATAAAAGTTTTATGAAAATGAAAATTTTGTAACAAAAATTAAGATAAATATATTTTCTGTTTTTAGAAAAAATCCTTTTCATACGAATTTCAAAAAAAGGCTTTAAGCATGATTATTAATGGTTGTAAGACTTTTTTCGAAAAGGCGTAATAGGTTTACATATATCATTATCGAAGCGAATGATTCTGTTATCTGATACGTACGTAGTTGACCGAAATATTCTCATCTGTAATAAAACATGGGATGAAACACATTTTTCTAATGTTTGTCTGTCACGTTAGATAAATATGAGAAGAGCAATAAGAAAGACTCTACAACATTTCAGCAAACAGCTGCTAGCAATCTGCGTGAAAATTGGTAATATTAAACCTTTACACTTTCGTTCAACACTTAACTATCAATTCTTTCTCAAAACCCATAAATATTGTATTATTTACGATAAAACTTCACAAAATCTTTGAAATCTTAAAAAAATTTACATACACGACACCAAAAAATCTCTAGAAAAGTCGTATGTATCAAAAATGATACATAAGATAGAAATATAAAGTTTTTGAATTTTTTAAGTCCTGCTGAAAATTTTCTTTTTTTATTTGGTTTAAAATAACGACAATCACAATACTAACGAATTATAAAAATATCAGACTTTTTCTGAATTAAAGTTATGTAGTCTAAAAAGTTGAAATGTATCATTTTTGATACAAAGCTTGGGGGTACCTATGGAGTCATCTGAAATTTTTTCTTCATTTTCTCTTGTTTTATGAAACACATTAAAAAAAATTTTATTTTATAATAAAACAGACATAAATTAATAAAAGAAATATAAAAACTATGTTTTTATACAAACTATTGGTTAAAATTCGTGAAATTGCTAAAATATATTGCCGTACTAAAACTTTTGCTGTCCACTGTATATACCACAGGCTGCTTCTTAAATCCCTTATCATAATAAAGTATAGATTTTCGCAAAAACCCAGAAGAATCTTCTACAGCAATTCAAGCTTTTCTTTCCGCTCTACAGAAAGGTTCTTACTACCTGCATATTGCTTTAAATTCAAACATTACATGACTAAATCTGCTTTTCCTTAACAGTCCTATACGGTTGCAAGTAACTTCAAAGAAATATGGTGCACGTATTTGGTACTTCCCTTCCAACCTGAATGGAGCACAAGTTTTTTTTTTGGCGTATACTTTCGCTTGGCAAATAAACGCTAATTTTCTCATGGGTTCGGAATAGTCTCGTAGCCATGGTTCAAACCACCGCTCAGCCATGTCTAGCAAAACAAAATTTGAATATTTCTCCGGCGACTTCCTCTCAACAGATTTCTGGCAAAAACTCTGGTAGTTAATGAATAAAATTGCCAAGAAAAATTCCTCAAAAATCTGACGTTCGGAGTTCACTTTAAACTGTAGGTCCCACCACACATGTATAAAATTAACACCCACACAACATGAGTGGCGTGGAAAGCTAGGTGGTAATCCTGGCTGGAATTGAACACGTCCACTATTTCCCATTAACTGCCCTAGATCTAGTATAGGGTTATCCATTTCGTGGTTTCAAAAGTAAACGTAAATAAAACACATATAAAATATTTTTATTCATGATATTTCTTTTTTATTGTAAAGTTTGAACGTTGACATTATGCGTGAAACACTACATCATTTAAATGACCTCCAAGCGAAGTGTTGCAAGCATTGATTCTTTTAGAGTATTTTCGACCAGTTTTTGACGCATGTTGGGCGGTATCTCAGCCATAACTTGACGAATGTTGGTTTTTAAGTGCTCAAGAATTGAAGGTTTATCTGCATAAACACGGTCTTTCGCGTAGCCCCACAAAAAAAAAGTTTAATGGTGTCAAATCGCATGATCTGGATGACCAGTTGATATCGCCACGACGAGAAATTACGCGGCCAGGAAATGTCTCTTGCAATAAAGCCATATTCGGTCGAGTTGTGTGGCATGTGGCACCGACTTGTTGAAACCACATATTCTCCAAGTCGTATTCTTCAATAAGTTATCATATGACAATAACGTTCCGAATTGACGGTGACAGTCGTTCCATCGTCGTTTTCGAAGAAGTAAGGTCCAATCACATCTTCGGACCAAAGAGCGCACCAAACAGTGATGTTTTCTGGATGTAATGTTTGTAACCACTCCAGTTCCTCCCTTTCCCATATACCCTCCTTTCATTCTATCCCCTATACTATCCTTCCCTCCTTTAGAACGTTGTGCAATGGGTCAATCTGACCTCCGGGTACTGTACTTGTCTTGGCTGACAGGTACACGTCCTCTAACCTAACCTAACCTAACCACTCCAGTCTCTTCAAATTTCTTCACAATTTTGCCAATTGCTTGCGTAGTTGGACGATTATGTAAACCATAATCTCCTCTTAAAGCACGATACGTGGCTGTGGCAGAATCACCATTTTTGTAGTAAGTTTTGATCATTTTTATGCGTTGTGTGATAGTTAAGCAATCCATTTTCGTCAATAACAGACTTTTAGCCGAATTGGTTTCACAACTTAGTTGAACAGATGTCGAATTGCAGTCCCATACTTTTGAAACCACGAAATGGAGAGCCCTTTATGATACGAAATATACTTTCAAACACTGTGCTAGTATGACTATTATTGCGTCAGCAATGCAAATCGTAAAGCTAGAAAATTTTTCCAAATTAATTGCCCATCTTAAAACAATAAAAACAAAAATTGTATTTCAAAAAAGTCATAAAATAAATGAATTATTATTTACAACAGCAATTACAAGTTGAAGTTTTCACCAGAAACCAGCAACAGCAACAATAAAAGGAAAATAATTAATTTCTCTTGGTACAATTGACTGAAATTTACGATGTTTGATGAACTAAGCAGGCAAATGTTATAAAAATCAACAATTTCTGCTGCCTTCCCACTCTCATACATTCTCTCTTTCGCTAGAGTGCACATGCAACACATACAACTATCAGTACGATTTTTATGATAGAATTTCAGGAAAACCACAATGAAACAGCGAAATTGAAACAATAATAAATTGTATTCAAGAGAGGGTATAAAAGATAGAATGGCAAAGAGAGAAAGAGCAAAAATATTAATCTTTGCACACTTACACAAATACATACGTAACTGATAATAATTGTATTGAGGAGGGCATTGTAAAATCATCACAATTGATGAGGGTAAAAGAAGAAACCGCATAAAATATTATATGCGGTTGAATTTGTTGGCTACAAATACACACAGAACACATACACACATATAGGGAGAGAGCAAAAGCAATATAATGCCTAATTACCACATTTGACTTCTATAAAAATAATTATGTTTACACACACACATATGCATACGTACATACAAAAGATTCCCTCTTTTTAAACCTAGTCGAACAGAGAAAAAGAGTAAGGAAGACATATTTTATACGATGTTTAATGCCTGCCAGTCATCAATGTTTACATGGGCATTATTTCTGCTTGTTGTAGGGGATTTTTATTTATTTGTTGTACTTTTTTTGTCCTGTTTCTGGACTTTTTTTCGGGAGTTAAAAATTGAAAAGGGATACCATGAAAAAGAGTGTGTATTGTCGTTGCCATTGCTATTGTTGCCACTGCTGTTAAGATTTGTATGCTCTTTAAGCATAGAGTCAGACATACTCGTACATACTTTTAGGCCATAAATATTGTAGCCCTCGTAATGCTGTAGATTTGTTTCCAGCCGATACAGCAGCATTCAATGAAGTAATTCGCCTATTTATCTTGCTGTTGTATTGTAGTCGAATACAGGAACGGACTTTTGTTGAATAATTATGCAGGGGAGTACTGAAATTAGGGCGTTTTTATTTCATTTTGGTGGCAAGTATATAATATTAAATTTACTTTGTAGTTAAGTAAGGGCATTTTATAAACGTTTTATATTACAATTAGAAGAAATTAGGGTAAAATGTTTTACTTAACCCATTAGTGCCCAGTGGCAACTTAAGTTGCCAGCAGAGGTTGCCTTAGTTTTTATGCTCTGAGAGGAAATTGAGTGTAAAAAGCAAAATGGTAACCGTTAGAAAAAAAAGTAATTCGGGCATTAATGGGTTAAGAGGGATAGTATTTAGGGGAGAATGGAAGCTTTTATGGAGTGTGCTAAACTAATTCTTTGTTAATTATAATTTTGTGCAATTTTTGTTTTATTTAAAATAAATATTGAAAGAAAAGTGAGATGGGAATGCATACATACACACATAATTCGGTCATTATAATCCTTTTGTCAGGATTACAACCTAGCTCTTCACACCACTTTTGTTGTGTCCGTTAAATTTTATACATGAGTGACCTACAGTTTAAAGTCGATTCCGAACGACAGATATTTTTAAAAATTTTCCTTGGCAATTTTATTCATTAACACCCAGAGTTTTTGCCTGTTATCTGCTGAGAGGAAATCGAAGAAGAAATACTCAAATTTTGTTTTGTTAGAGATGATTGAGCGGGGGGTTTGAACCGTGGCTACTAGACTATTCCGAACCCATGAGAAAATTAGCGTATATTTGCCGAAAGTCTACGCCAAAAAAAAAACTTGTGCTCCATTCATGTTGGAAGGGAAGTACCAAATCCGTGCACCACATTTCTTTGAAGTTGACTTGCAACTGTATAGGACTGTCGAGGAAAAACCGAATTAGCCATGTAAAGTAGGAATTTAAACCAATGAGCAGGTAGTTAGGACCTTTCTGTAGAGCGCATAGAAAAGATTGAATTGATGTAGAAGACTATTCTGGGTTTTGCAATAATCAATACTTTTATTGGGTAATTATAATGATAAGAGATTTAAGTAGCAGCCTTTCTGTACAGTGGACAGCAAAAATCTTAGTACGGCAATATATTTTAACAATTTCATGAATTTTAGCCAAAAGTTTGTATAAAAATTTAATGGTTTTTTATTTTTTTTTTAATAATTTATTTCTGTTTTATTATAAAACAAACAATTTTTTAAAGTTTTTGATAAAACAAGAGAAAAATAATGAAAAGTTTCAGATGACTCCATAGGTACCCCCAAGGAGAACCCAGAGTAAATTTAAAATTTTGAGGCCTAATATATGAAAATGTTATTCTTTATATTTAGTAGAATATCCCTTAAGGTCATGCACTCCATTTAAACCATCTGGAATTGAATATACAAGTTTTGTTTAGTGTTTCCTGCTGGGCACCATGAACAAGTTTTTCGGTTGACTTTTGTTTGAGGTTTAGTGATTATGAAAACGTTCTTTCAAATGATCTCCTGAATACTCTCTTGAAGCCATAGCGGGATTTTGTGCAAGAGTATTAAGCCTGTGGGGACTTTTTTGTCAAAATATATTGGAGTACCACTGCAAATTCAGAAAAGGAGGAAAAAAAGATTTACTCAACAGCATTGAAAAACTTGTATCACAAACTTTTGCTAAAGTATTAAAAAATATATGTTCATAGGGAAAGTCTTTATGGTTATTTATTTCTTTCGATTTAACAAAGCTTTGATCTACAGATCTGTGCCTGTTGATTTTATACAGTGAGTACATTATTTTGCAGAGGATAGGCAAAATGCTATCACTATCACTGGGCAGTAGGTTAGGTTAGGTTAGGTTAGAGGACGTATACTTGTCAATTGAGACAAGTACAGTACCCCGAGGTCGATTTGACCCATTGTACAACGTCCTAGTTTCTCACACCACTTATGTTGTGTGTGTTAATTTTATACATGAGTGGTGAGACCTACAGTATAAAGTCGACTCCGAACGACAGATTTTTATTTTATTGAGAAACTTTTCATGGCAATTTTAATTTACTCTCAGAGTTTTTGCCAGAAATCTACTGAGAGGAAGTCGCCGAAAAAATACTTTTTGTATTTTGTAAATATAAATAAGTATTTAAAATTAAAAAATATTTAATAAATCTGCAATATAAACAAAACAAAAAAAACTTGTAACATTTATTAATTTGTTCTTTTTGCTTGTTAAACTCTAAATTTTATTCTTAATTGAATGAATACTACCCAAAGAACATTTTTAAATAAATTTGCCTTGTCCTCTATTTCTATGATTATGATAAATATTCTTAATTTTTTTGTAATTCAAAAAGGCCCTTTTATATACAACTCCTTTATAAAACAATTTTTTTCTTTTCAAAACTTAAATAAAATAGTTTAATTGCCTCTATTCCTACTAAAATAAACTGAAATAGTAAACGAGCGAACGAATGGACAAATAAATGAAAACAGGGGGTCAACAGCATGAGGCAATAAATATGCCCCGATATTAAGCTTTAAATTACAAGAGTAAAGAATGATTTAAACAAGCGCGGCAAAAATTAAACACAATGGACTGAGTGCTAACATTTCCTCGAGTTATGTTAACAGTGATGAATTGATGTTGCCTCCAACGTTTATAAAACGGTCGTATAACTAAACAATCTCTTTAGGTCTTCCTCTTCCTTTCATACTTTTTCTTTCTGTCCCTAGCACAAGGCTTTACTGGCAATCAAAATAGAAAAAAAGGCTGAATGTTAGCTTGTGAATGCAAGTGTGTGTGCGTGTAAATGTCTGTGTATCACTTTCAGCGTATACATGGTCCATAAAGACATGCTTTTTTAATTTGTATTACAAATAGAGCAACAACAACAACAACAATAACAACAATGACTATATGAGCATTTAAAACGTATAAAGATTTCATGCAACGATGACTAAAACAACATCAACAACAAAAGCAACAAGAAAAACAAAATTTTTAAATCATGATGCTTAGTCATCATCATCGTATACAGTTTCTCTCTATTTCTGTGTTTTTTTCCAAGAATGAGGAAGAAAGCCTTGTTGCTGTTTTTTATGGCGTATATTGCAGGGTGTCTATAGTAGATATATGGAGTAGTGTAAAAGAGCAATAGTTCAGGCGCAACTTCCACTGAAGATTTTCTACACGGCTCTGCAAAAGTTATCACCCAATAGGAAAATACTAACATTTTTCAAATTGAACGTAAAGTTTAGATCTACATTGACATTCGTTGATTATGAGATATGAATTGCTATACAGCTCAAGAATTCAACAATTCGACGATGAAATTTTCCCTTCCTGTGACTTCAACTAAACTATGCGGACTTGTAGTAGCTGCTATGTGGAAAATATCAAAATTGTGGCTTAAAATGTCGCGATGAGCACGGCATCAATTGACCATCGGTACAAAGCATGTTTATGATAGTCTTGTCAACGTTCCCTAACAAAGTACAAACAACAGATAGGCTGTTAACTGTTAACATCCAAACGCATGTTATCTACGTTCAAGCCTGCCTGTCTCTAAGTTGAAACCAAAAGAAGGACAACTTTCAATCGAATATCAGCAAAGGCTACTGATAGTGCCCTCGTACTACGTGAAGGCGTAGTAGTATGGGGAGTCTATTGTACTCCCCTTTAACTTTATAGGGTGTCCCTATAATATCTCTTTCAAGCCTATTGCCCTGACAAACTTCAGGGTACTGCTCGGTGTCAACAATACGGATTCCCTGCATTGCAAACCAGCTGCTTCCTCCTGGAATGCGTTAATGTCCCACAGGTTTTAAAAAGCTGTTCCGAAAATTCATTCTCATCGTCACAGAATATACATGTTGAGCTTGCAAGAGCCGCCATTTTGAATAAGTCTAGCCTAAGTCTACAGTGCCCTGTCAAAAGTTAGGTTACCAAAAACAGGATTTTCTTGCATAGCCAGATGCATGACTGAGATCTCCTCTTAATGTAATTTCCCAACAAAAATTTTGATGGCCTCAAACTAATTTGGTTTGGAAAGTATTTTTGGCTCTCTTTATCTTGCCTTCCGTTGAGTATACTTTTCCCAAATATCCACTCCACTCCAAAAAAGGCTTTAGATCAACGGCATGGAAGTTCCCCTTCTCGCAAGCTCGTTTTGTTGTTTATTGCTGCGAGTTCTTACTTGTCCTAGGTACCCTAAGCCTGGCTAGCTGATTCAGCTTCAATAGGCAGTCCCATAATCTCTTCTATATAACATCATAAGAGATTGGCTAAGGATTACTTATGTTAAAAAGTTTGTCTCAAAGCTAATAAGTTGATAACAGGGAGAAAAATTATTGAATTTTTTTCTATAGAGTGCATAGGATTTGGATTTCAGGTTCAGGAATTTCATGTAGACGTGAGGCCACAGTTAAAACCACAGGTTAAGTGAACGAAATATGAAAAATATTTCTTCGGCGACTTCCTCTCAGCAGATTTCTGGCAAAAACTCTGCGAGTAAATAAAATTCTTTCTCAAAAAATCTGTCGTTCGAAGTTTAAGCCGATCATGTATAAAATTAACATACGCAACATAAGTGGTGTGAGAAGCTTGGTCGTAATCCTGACTGAAGGGTTGTAATAACCAATTATGTATGTATGTATGTTTAATCATGATTTTTATTGTTTTTTGAAGTTAGTTGAATTAAAAAATTTAAAAAGTGAGAAGATTCATTCACCCTCCATTTAATCATCCTCTCAGAAACCAATGGACGTATACTTGATACAATAAACCGATCAACTGTTTATCTGCTTGCTTGCGTAATAAATATAAAATCAGACAATGAAGGAATAAAAATGGAAATCAAATGTCTGTTCTCTTCAGAACAGTTTCAAAGCGATACTAAAAAGTCTGTGACTAATGAATGGTATGAAGGACTTTGACTTACTGTAAGATCCTTAGTAACAGTTATTCCTTTGAAATTTACAGTTACTCTTGGTTTGTGTTGTGCAACGTTTCTGTCTAAAATGCAGAATAAATGGCTGCAGTAACCGAAGTAAAGATGTTGGTGTAAGCAACGGTTGTGGTAATTAATCTTGGACGTAAATGTTGCGAATTTTATGGACCACCAATGTAAATCAAACTATAAACAAAAAATCCGTTAAAAACCAACAGTGAAACACTATTGGAAACTGGTTAAAAGAGCGAAAAAAAAGGAAAACTGTTTAAGGCAGTAGAATTTTAAGATTTAAAACGAAACTTAAGAAAATAATTTCTTATTGACTGTCGTTCTTCTTGCTCACTATAACATAAATTTATTTAAATTTTAAATAAGAACAACAAAAAAAAAACATATTTTATTATGAAAAACTTTAAATGATTACATAATCTCTTTAACAATCTGCTGTTGAGATAGGGAAAATTTTGCTGCCAGCAGCACAACTCCATTACCAAAACCATGATGAACATTAAACTCTAATAACGCGTATCAGACTGTCCAAAATGAAGTGATTAATTATGGAAGCAAAAGTTTCGTAACATTTTATAAAACTGAGCTGCTCGTATATATATTTTTTTTAAAAAGCGTTTATTAGCACTTCAACTTGCAAGACAGTTTTAAACAGAAATTAATTTGTTTAAATCCTGTAGGAATCCAAAAAAAAAAAAATATATAAAAATTTTTAAACAACGCCTTTAAAAATGATTAATAATTAGAATATTAATTCCACTCTTTATGCAAAACGATTTAATTTAATTTATTTTTTAACTTTGTTGTTGTTTTTGTCTGCTTTATTTTTAGCTTTTGCAAACATACTTAAATACCAATGGCAATACCCACAGCGTTAAGCATTTATAATAAAAATTATTTACATTTAAACCCACATAATTACAATAAACGCCTCTAATGTATTTATAAAAACAGAAAAAGTAACGTTTTTTTCACAATTGCCCAGCAACATGAGTTTTGAACATCAACATCACCAGCATCAGCATCATCACCAGCATCATCAGCAGTATTTTACACTGCCAATGCCAAGTCAACAAAATTTTTGGTATATTCTGCATCTTATACTGTTTCTAATAGGTGAGTAACAAAATAATATCTTCCTTGTTTAAAAAAAAAAAATTATTTTATATCACGAGTGCAAGCATTTGAGGAACATATGTTTGAAACCAAGCATCCCCCAAAGTGTTATGCTTGTTTGCTTCAGCTTCGTTAATAAAGTTTTTAAAGTTTTCTTTATCACGTTTTAGAATGCTACCAGGTCTTCATATGTTAACATTTAAACAAGGTGTGCTTGGTACTACCTTTTTGATATTTGTAGCTGATCAACTAATTCTCTTTGAGTAGGCAATGGTCAAACTATGAGCGACGTCTTTATCAAATAAAAATTACAAGTTCGTAGGCTAACTTAGAAAAGAAGTTTTTTTTGTGATATAATAAAGGATTCATGTTTTTTCCTTTGCCACATATCGTAAAAGGCAGAAAAAATCCAATTTTTATAGGGAAACAGCCTCACTAAGTTCACACCGCACAAAATTTGATAAGAGTTTTCCCGCACTAAGAGATTCATGTTCTATATGTCCAACAAACCCGTGTGATATCTTTCGAGTGTCAACTGTCTTGATAAACTTCATTTTGCTTATCATTCAAAAATATTTTGCAAACTTTGTTTGATGTTTTCCTCAGTAACAGACTATTTGGAGCCTTCACTATATGCATCATACTCGATGCTCATTTCGTCTCGTTTGAACTTAAAAGACCACTTTCGTCGGTCGACTTGCGTGGTGTAAAGAGTAAATAATGTTTATCAAGCCCAACCTTGGCTTCAATTGTATTTTTTTTTCCAAAAAACTATGCCCCTTAACACACACAATTAAATTTCATTTATTTTCTTTAAAAGAAGAAAGGTTGCTTCACTCATAATGTTCGATTCCGCCAAACTAATAGTCCGGGAATGCCATATTTTCACAACATCACCTTGTTGAAGCCACATCGGTCAAATTTGCAATATTTTACCAAATCACCATGAATGATAACAGGTAACGACACGGGGTCACTGAAAAAGCTTTGGACCAGCTGACCCTTATTTTCATCAACAAACCATCTTTAGTCATGGGACCCATTTCAGGGTGAATGGGTCCACAAACTAACAAAATGGAAGGATTTGAGGCTATAAAAATCCACATGAGATCCAAGAGAGTCCAATGCATTCCAGAAAGGTCAGGGTTTGATGTGAATTTGAAACTGGAGGCATCATCAGCCCATATTTCTTTGAGGATGAATTTAGCCAAGCCAGCACTGTTAACGGGGTACACTATAGGTCGATGAATACCAACTACATTTGCCTTGAATTTTATTATTTGGACAGCAACGACATGTGATTTCAATAGTACGGCACTAACTGCAACACTGCTCATGGTACATTGAATATCCTTCATGACCGATTTCAGGGCATGTTCATCTCATCTGGTGGTGATGTGAACTAACCATCGAGATCGTGCGATTTGATCTCTTTAGACTTCTCCATGTGCAGTACAGATACAAGTGAATAAGCCACCACCCACTGGTGTGCTAAAATCAAAAATAACCCACTCCATAGATCTAGTTAAGCTTGATTTATGTACTAGGGTCGTGATAAATTTCAGATGCGCTCCATCAAGTTAAGCCGTGACAAAGATTTGAACGATTTAAACGATCCGTTTAAACCATAAACAAGCAAAGAAAATTGTTGCCGCAGAGCTCGTTTTTAGGCAGCATTACGATCCAATTTCCATTTTGTTTAGACTTCACAAACGCTCCCGTTTCTTATCGAATGCAAAACCTGTATATATAACAGTTGGTACAGCCTTACTTGTATCCAATCTAGAATCAATTCAATACGATGACAAACTATTTACAACCCAGCCGTACAACATATTACTTCACCCTGAACAATATGTTTGGGTTCTAGTCCCATTCTGTATGATTACAACTTAACATACAAGGACAAATTTGCTGTTCATATCTATTAAAGCAGAAGAGTGTAGCGTTTAATGAGATAAACAATACCGAAACTGTTGTCTTTTGCAAAAGGTATTGAAGGACAAACACAAAAAACAAAGAATCCAAACAATGAAATGACAAAAGAAGGAACAAGAAAAATGTGTAGAATAGAAAATCAATCCCTACACTTCAACACTTTTAATCCTCCACTCGCATTGCATACAAATCCGCTTACAATTAGAGACCCTGGCCTTTTGTGTTACACTAATGTGACATTTAAATACACCATTAAACCTTCATAGCTGGCTACACACTCATACTCATTGCAGTTTATTTGCTTTTTCTTTTTTTGTTCTTTTTTATTCTTTGCAATTTATATTGTAGAACTAGATGGTAAGGGTGATGGGGGAAGTAAGAAGAGTATGATTAAAGTGAGAGTATTTACAAGAAATAAAGAGGAAAAAAGAAGTAAGAAAAGACTATAAAAGAAGTGAATGAAATTTAAGAACAAAACATTGTAATGGGCATGTAATACAAAAACGAAATACACCATTTCCAAAACCAAATCGAATTAAAGAAATTTTTTATGATTTAGATTTAGAAGTCTGCGTGTTGGCTTATTAGACGTGAGTCCTAGGTTCAAATCCCAGGTCAGGTATTTCCAACTAAACAAAATATGACAAAATATTTCTTCGGCTATTTCCTCTCAGCAGATTTCTGGCAAAAATTCTAAGAATAAATAAAATTGCAATGAAAAGTTTCTTAAAAATCTGTCGTTCAGAGTCGACTTTAAACCGTAGGTCCCACCACTCATGTATAAAAATGAACGCACACAACATAAGTGGTGTGAGAAACTGGGTAGTAATCCTGACTAAATGGTTGTAATGACCAATTATGTATGTATGTATGTATGTATGTTTTATGATTTAAAAACACAAGAATATTTGGAGTTCAATTAGAATTATAGTAGCTTAGGCTTGTTGATATTAATGAAAGGCAGTGTATAATTAGAAATCGCCGTAGTCTAGTAGGTGGTATATTAGCTTATATGTGGGGCCATGGGGTTCAAACAAAAAAAAAAAAAAAAAAAATATTTCATCGGCGACGTACTTACTCAGCATATTTCTGACAAAAACTTTCAGAATAAACAAAATTGCAATGAAAAGTTTCTCAAAAGTCTGTCGTTCGGAGTCGTCTTGCTGGTCTCTCCACTAATGTATAAATATAACGTATGTGGTGTGAGAAGCTAGGTTGTAATCCTGACTAAAGGTTTGTAATGACCAATTGTGAATATATGTATGGATGTGTGTAGGAAATTTTGTAAAGGAAATTGTGTTGTTTTATTTAAAGCCTTCAGTTAAAGTAAAATCCTAGACTGATTTTGATTTCTTCAACTGTTATGGCTGTTGTTACAGCTGTTCGGCATTACAATATTCTTTATTGTTATTCTTACAAGTTGTTTTGGTGTGAACAACATTATGTTCTTACCTTAAGAACATTTTCGACAAAGGAAAATACAATTAAACAAACGCTCAAAAGGAAGTAACTTCAATAAAATAAAAATTAAAAATAATTCTTGGAGGTCACAAAATTGATATGGAATTTCAGCTCGCATAAGTTTGTGAATTTAAAATTAAAACCTTCACAATTGATTACTTGTAACCAGTTTTCAAATACCTTCCTATACAATAATTAATCATTGAAGAATATTTTCTGTTTAATGCTCATTCACTGTCACCTAAAGCAAGAATAATCGAAGCGAAGTGCTTAAGAAAACAGACAAGTGCTCTTGTGATGTGATCGATAAGATGTGATAATCCCTTGTCCACTTTTTTTTGTAAGTTATTGTATCAGTTTTTAAACTCGTTATCGCATATATTTAAGGAATTTACACAAGTGCTTGAATTTCAGATGGAAACTCAAGTTTCACGTAAAAAAATATTTTTATTTTTTCTTTACTTTGATTTCATTTGACCCAGATTGGGTGAAAAAAATTTAAGATTTTCAGCAAAAAAAAGAATAAAAAAAAACAGCAGCATATAAGACAACAATAAAAAAGCATACAAGACAAGAAAACAAAAATTTAATTTTAAGATTTAAAAGGAAAATGTGGAAGGCAATGTGTGGGCTATGCATGCGTTTTTTTATTGTTTTGTAGGATTTTAAAGAAACTGAGAAGAAAATATGGCATGCCAGATAAAAAAGCAGACAATAAAAATCCCTCGTATATTGGTCTTTAGTAGAAGAGGAAGGCTAGAAATGTTTTGCATAAATTGGAACAAATTATTTAGGATGCCATTGCAATGATAACCAGCGATCTTCGGCTACCCTGCTATTATTCTTTAACTGAAAAATTAAGATGTTATAGGTGAAGTTTAATAATTTAAAAAGACTTTCAGTGCAGTACTATTCGCTGTAGTCTAGTAGGTAGCGTTTTGGCTTATTAGAGGTAAGGCCTCGGTTCAAATTCCAGGTCAGACATCAAAACGAAATATGAAAAATTTTACTTCGGTGACTTCCTCTCAGCAGATTTCTGGCAAAAACTCTGAGAGTAAATAAAATTGTCATGAAAAGCTTCTCATAAATATGTCGCTCGGAGTCGACTTTAAACTGTATGTCCCACCACTCATGTATAAAATTAATACACACAACATAAGTGGTGTGACTGCTAATACACACTACATAAGTGGTGTGCCTGAAGGGTTGTAATGGCCAATTATGTACGTATTTATCAGAGATCAGCAATGTACCGCTTTTTCGCATAAGTACTCATGAAATTTTGAGTATGAGTGAGTCAACAGTATTCTAATCGATCTACTCTGATTCATTCGTACTCAGTACAACATTGATTTATAAGTACAGCTTGCAATGAGTATGAATACAACGTTGACATCAAACTCATAACATTCGAAATATGTTTGATTCATACGCCTACTCATTCAGATACATAAATTTAGAAAAATACTTATAATACTTATAAATGATTCGAGTGATTCGAATCATTCGCCAGAATTTACAGTCTTAGTTGTTGCATTTTCAAAAAAGAAAAAAGAAAAAGACAAAGACAGCAAGCAAAGCAAACACACAACCTTCTAGTGAGTATTGTAGTGTTCGTACGCGAATCATACTTATTTTGTGATTCTTGTAAATGTTGAGTAAAGGAGATTCAAAATCAACAACATCATGCATATGAGTACCATGACAAACGTATGAGTACCATGAGTATTTCAAACTTTGAATATGAGTAGTATGAGTATGACATTAAAATAAGTATGAATGCGTATAAGTATCAGAAATTATGATTCGAATCTACTCATCGTTTTGAATACTCATTGCTGATCTCTGGTATGAATGTAGAATTCGCCATGATGATGAAATGACGTAACTAAATATAGTTCTCTTCAGAAAGTTGCGGTTAAATGTCTATGACCATGATGATTGAAAAACCAATTCCATAGTCCTCAAGAACTTCTCTCGGACGACTCCAAACAGATTATAACGAGCGTGATTTTGGATTTTTATATAATATTTTTATAGGAGAATTAGAGGTATCCAGATCTACATTTATTCGGAGAGCAAAGTGACTGTTGAAGCTCACGAACAACTCAAAAATGGTATATAAACGCTTAAAACACAACAATGCATAGGTAATAGGAGTAGTTTTAAAGCGAAATCTAAGGCGATACGAGGATAATTTTTTTTAATTACCTGCAAGAGGTACTGTAGGTTTACAGAAGATCACTGGAATTAAACAACTTCAGATCACTTACTAGAGGCGAGTAGCTTAGCTGCTTACAGACATATGTAATTGTGCCGGCCAATGTCTTTAGCAATCAATCCTTTAACTTTGGTTCCCTATAAGCAATAACATTCGACTAAAATGTGACTTTCGGGGTTCAAGGGTTGGTGAAAAAATTGCATAGGTGACGTGGTAGCATGGTTTTGTATGACATTCTCTGGCTAAACTATTAGAATCGAAAGCAGGTTCAAGTATCGTGTTATCCATATGGTATTAGAAGCGTGCAAAATGCCGAATGCTTGTTCTTTGCAATATTATGAAAGTCTTTCTTCCTTTTTAATGGAGAAAAATTCAGACTTCTAAAGGATAATTTCTATAAAAAAATTCTTCAGCATTGTGTCTTGTTTAATCCCATAGTTGTACTGTTTGGCTGAAAGTACACGTACGTACGTGCCATTTGATATTCTTAACATGTCCTTTTCATGTGTGTTGTCATAGTCTTTTATTTTATTTTGTCTTTTGATACATTTTTTTCATATGCTTACCAATCTTGTTCATGGGCCTTATTAAGTTAAAAAAGAATAGAAGGACTGTCTGCTTAATTTGCCTCATTTTCAATTGCTTTAAATGCAAGAAATTTAATTTTTAACACAAAAATACCTAAGCGGCATACAAAATGTCATGTTAAAGAGACATGTTTGTGAATGTCATCATTAGTGAAGCAGCAACCAGCAGCCATTTCTCATATCCTGCTCAATGATTACAACAAAATTTTTCTTTTCCTTTGTCTTTTTGAATATAAATTATGTCAGCTTTCATCGTTTATTTATGGTGAATATTTTTTAACATGAAAAACCCATATAAAATGAATCGAATATTAAAGACAGGCACACTTAACCATCATTTGTCTTTGCTGATTACATCTTTATTTCCGGATTTTTTTAGTTTTCTATTCTTTTTTGTTTTATTCCACATTGTGCCTTAAAAGAAAAGGAATCGAAAAAACAAATTGCTAAATTAGCACATCATTTTCATGGAGAAATCAATCCCAGAGATTCAATAAACGAAAATCAAGCAAAGGAACATAAAGCCCAAAAGCTAAAGACTGGCCCCGAAAAAGTTTTTACCAACAAAAGTGTAAACGATATTAGATCGTCTTTATGTTTTCCTAATGAAATGGAATTGATTTGATATACAAAGAAAGTATATCTCCAATGTTTCACTCATAAATCAGTTTTACTGAATAGATGCCCTTAAGGAAAATTGAAAAAAAAAATTCTCCAAGCATCCCTCTGTCCATACAGTAAAAAAAGAAGTCAAATTCCTAAATCATTTATATTGCAAGTTGTACTTGGTTGTTGCTTGTTTCTATCATATCAGCCTCTTGCTTTCATTATTTTTCGTACCATCATCTTGGCCATATGTGTCTTGGCAACATATTTTCTTTTTTTTTTTCGTTAATATTGTTTGTCATCTTTCTACCAGTTTTTCTTTTTTCTCTATCCCATGCCTTCAATTGATTATTTATTTGTTAAGGTTATCAGGCTTATTGAATACAATTTTATCTCCCCCTTCTTCTTCTTCTTTATGTGTGTGTGTTGTTAAAGCAAGTGTGAGTTTAAGTGATAGGCCATTTAATAGAAATATTCCAACACTTATATCCACTTAAAGGTGGTGGTGGACAATATTTCCAATTAATAACGGAAAATAAAAGATAATTTTTTTCCATTGTAAAGGGGGATAGAGGAGAATCAACAAATTGATTGGGGATGTATGTCACAGAGCTATTTGTTTTATTTATTTGGTTGTAGTGGTGTGACAGGGGAAAATATGGTGGAGAATAAGTGGCGTTAATAAATCTTTATTGTTGTAGTAAATTACCAAGTGTTGGCACACAGATTTGGTAACAACTTTTTTGTAAGGAATTAGTAGAAGGATTTATTTTTTTTAATAAATGAAAGAAGTATCAAGTATCGAAACCTGCTAGACTACGGCGACTTCATTCGAATCTGGCAAAACTTTCATCATTCAATTTTGTCACAATATTCAGTATATTAACTCCACTGAACGTAATGAATCAATCGATTTACGCTTGAGCAACGTTAGGATCAACAAGAAACTGCACGATGATAACGATTTTGCCAAAAAAAAGTAATTATTTCGAATGAAGCTTATTTTCATCTTGAAGGGTATGTTAATAAGCAAAATTGCTGCATTTGATCAGGCTTGTGAAGATTGGCCATTATTTCTTTGAAAATGGGAACGAGACACCAATCGCACCATCATAACCACTTTTTTGTACTCGCTCGTCATGGTATTGATCTGAATGATGTCTGGTTTCAACAGAATGCTTCAACTTGCAACATAACTCATGCCACAATCGATTTATTGCATCAAACGTTTGATGGCTGTTTAATTAGACGAAATGGTGATGGCGGCCAAGAGCTGCGATTTGACACCGTGGGACTATTTTCTGTGGAAAGCCCTTAAAGAGATAGTGTTATGAAGACAAACCAGAGACAATTGAGCACTTGAAGGCCAACATGCGTTATGAAATTCCCTAGATACGATACTATACACTCGAATAAGTTCACGGAAATTGGTCCGATCGAATGTAGGTTCAGCCACGGTAGCCACATGAGTGAAATAATATTCCATTTCTATCTGGAACAATTGTACTTCATAACAAAGAAATAAATTTGGCAAAATATCAAACCGTTTTTATTTGATTGCATTTTCAAATTTAAACTTTTAAATAGCCCACCCTATAGAAGAATGTCTTCCACTATGAACTTACGTACTTGGACGGTTGATAAGAGTCATCTTCCTGAAGGGGAATGACGACCATAGACGGAGACGTGTGTTTGCTTAATGGGGTCTGAGGAACTTAATTTTCATCGAAAAATCATCCTCAGCGATGAGCCCTGTTTCTGGATAAATGTCCGGGTGAATAAACAAAGTTGTCACACCCAAAAAAGTCACTTTATGGTGTGGATTTTAGACAGGCTTTTCTTTGACAACGCTGATGGTCATGGCACCGCTTTCAATGATTACCAGCTTGTTGATCCCTGAATTGGCTGAACTGTATACCAATGCCACGTGGTTTTGAATAGGACAGCAATTGAGTTCCCGATTTGCTGCTTGCGTTGTAAAGTAAGCCGCTGTAGTCTAGGAGGTAGTGCATTGGCTTATTAGTCATGAGGCAACGATTCAAGCCCCTTGTCGGACATCTTCAGCCAAATGAAATATAAAAAAATATTCCTTCGGCGACTACGTCTCAGCTGAGAGCAAATAAAAAATTGCGATGAAAAGTTTCCCAAGAAAATCTCTCATTCTAAAGTGACTTTAAACTGTAGGTTCCGCAACTCTTCTATAAAATTAATAAACACAACATGAGAGGTGTGAGAAGCTAATGACCAATTATGTATGTTAGCTTGTATACCAATGACATGTGATCTTAACAGGTCAACAAATGAGTTCCTGATTTGCAGCTTGTGTTGTAAAGGAATATTTTTCATGCCACCTTGAGTCAGTTGTTGCTGAATGCCCCCATTTTTTTGAAATTATATTTTTCGTATACATTTACTTGAGTTGACTGTGTACATGAGTTCATACTCTAAATTCGGAGGGTTCGCGTCCGGGGTTTGAAGTGAATTTTAAGTAAGACGTAAATAACATCAAGATGATACACATATTGAAAATGATTTGACCAAAATATCCTTAAAAATTAATAAACTGTTATTAACAGTTAAACATTTTACTGTTTTCTACTCTCTGTAATCCATTTACTGCAAATCCATAATTACTGGTCGTGTAATGACAGTCAATGAAGTAAAAATTGTAATCTTCATTAAATAAAACCCTAGTAACTGCCATCATATTTGTTGCTTTTGTTTTATTTTAAATGAAAAAAAATATTCGCCGACTTAACTTGTTACTTAATTATGACAGTCGGCAGTGCGTGTGTTGGAAATGAACATGAAAATGAGGGTGTCTCCAGAAGTTGGCATTTTGTGCTGCTGCTGTGTCTGTATTACTTGTTAATTACGGTTCTACCACACAAACTTTTCATGTTTGTTGGATAAACAAACAAAAGAAAAACGAAAAAAAACATGTTTTTTTTTTGGAGACAAAAGTTTCAGTATGTTTTTCAATTTAAATAAAAATTAAAAAAAATAATTTTTCCAAGTAAATAATGTTCGTCTGCAGAAATGTTGTCTTTCCAGCAATACAACACGAAATAATTTCAACAATGAAATCTTCTACCCTCAGTATGACAGTTTTATGATTGTATACGGCAGCTTATTTGCTGGTATATATGTATGTTTATACATACAAACATTTTCATTATAATTTTGGCTCTTTTTTAACGCCTGTGAAAAAGCGAAAAAAAAGAAAAAATTACTGAAACACTTTAGAAATTCTGGTGTAATTAAATTACACTGTAATTTATTATTTATATTGGGATACAAAGGCAACTCAAACTCAAAAAAAAAAAAAGAGAAAATTGAAGTTAAAACACAAATAAAGCAAACACTTCTAGATGATACTCATTTAAACAAGTATACTGTATTAAATATAAACGTAAAGAGAGAGAAGTGAAGAGAAAGTGAGGGAGTAAAAGTAAGCGAAAATTCTTTTTAAAAATATTAGTTAGTCTTTTATGTATATATGTACATACGTAGGTTTTAATAACCCACACATAAACTCATGTATGCATATGCATGCTTGAATATGAATATATTGGGTGTATTATTTTAAATACGGAGTATTTTTCCTTTTCTTTTGGGCAAATTGTAGTTGTTAATCGTGATATTTGAAGTTATATTGTTTTATGGTGCTATAAAAGTATCCCAGTTTGAATACAGTTGAAAATAAAAGCAGCAGCGCCTCTTTAGTCCATACACTCTTGGAATCCTTTGTTTGTGTTCCAATTGAAAACACTATTCATTGATCCAAACATATGGTAAGCAAACAGAGTCAGTATATGAATCATAGTTTGGGAGAAGCCAAACAATCTTACCCTTATTTTATGAATAGTTTTAACTGGCCTTGTAATAGGCAACCGAGTATTATTATAATGGAATATTGGGCCTTCATATTGAATATTATATTTTTTCGGTCAATACATAATTGGGCATTGCAAACCTTTAGTCAGTATTACGACCTAGTTCTTACACCACTTATGTTGTGTGTGTTAATTTTATACATGCGTGGCGGGATTTACAGTTTGAAGACGTCTCCGAATGACTGGTTGTTTTTGAGACACTTTTTTACGGCATTTTATTTACTCTTAGAACTTTTGCCAGAAAACTGCTGAGAGGTAGTCGCTGAAGAAATATTTTTTCATATTTCGGTTTCGTTTTCGAGATGTCTGACCTGGGGTTTGAACCGGGCCTCACGTCTAAGTCAGTCTTGTGTGAAGATGCGGTGATTTTGAAGAGAGTAATCGTCGTTTGAAGACCTCCGTTACAAAGATCTGTCGTAAAGGGTCCGCCAAATAACTTTTTTTTTTGAAAATGCTTTAAAAAAAAACTACTGAATATTTTCTCAAATTTCTTTTTTATTTAAAAGTACAATCCTTCCGGTTAATAATGGAAAATAATTTCATCCAAATGGCTGCCGCGGCTGGCCATGCAGTAGCCTAGACGATCAGTCTACTTTTTAAGCACGTTATCGATTGTGCGCAGCTGTATTTCACCAATAGCTTCACGAATATTGTTCTTTAAAGCGTCAATTGTCTCTGGCTTGTCGGTGTAACACTTATCTTTGACGGCACCCCACAAATAATAGACCAACGGTGTCAAATCGCAGCTCCGAGGAATAACAAAGAAAAGCAATTGTTGTTGTTGTTTACATCAAGTTGTGAACAGTGGTACACAGAGTTGTGCGAATAATAAAGACTTTTAATTAAAACTTAAACACAAATTTATTTTTATTTTATTTGCAATCTACGTGCTCATATTTTAAACGTTTTTAAAATGTAAAAAACGTCACGGTATAATGCCTCCAATTACATTCGGTATTTATGCGGTAGTTGCCCTAGATAAGAAACTAAGTAGTAATCCTGAGTGAAGGGTTGTAACGAACAATTATGTAAGTATGTACATATGTAGTTGCCCTTGATAGTCTTCTGTATCGAAATAACAATTTTAGCAATGCAAGAAACCATCTAGGAGTCGCCGTAGTCTAGTAGGTAGTGTGTTGGTTTATTAGACGTAAAGCCCGGGTTCGTATCAAAACGAAATATGAAAAAAAATATTTCTTCGGCGACTTCCTCTCAGCAGATTTCTGGCAAAGATTCTGAGAGTAAATAAACCTGCCATGAAAAAGTTTCTCCAAAATCTGTCATTCGGAGTCGACGTTAAACTTTAGGTCCCGCCACTCACGTATAAAATTATCACACACAATATGAGTGGTGTGAGAAGCTAGGCCGTAATCGTGACTGAAGGGTTGTAATGGCCTATTATGTATGTTTGTATGTATGTATGTATGTAAGAAACCATCTTTCGTACATATTCGATATAAATTTATGTGGTAATCTATGTCCTTTTTTTAAAATGTAGCTTTTCATGTCAGAAATAATACTCTTGAGCCATACAATATATACTCATCACGTTTTTGCTAAAATTTCTTTTGTTTAAACTGAAGAAGTAAAGCCCGGTTTAGGAGAACATATCGAAGTAATATATCGTTTAATGCCTAAGTCCAAATAAACAACAGATATTAACATTCCAATAATGTTAAAAGCATATCCACATTTTAAGTAATACCCCCAATAACAGTGGTATATGTGCAGGTATGTAGTGTTTGTATAGCTTCCCTTGAATTCATTAATATTTAATGTTAAAAGATAAATAACAGTAATTTTTTCTCTCTGCTCCTGTACTCTTCTTTTCTTTTTTATTTACACAAACATTTGCTTATCCTTTTTAGAATAAACATACATACATACATGCGATAAAAAAAAGAAAACAATATTCTCATGTTAATGCATCTCTCTTTGTGAAACTGTATAATGTTTACATTACACATTTGCACCCTCTTCTCTATTTTAAAAGTGCCATTAGGTAGGGGTGTAAGAGTGTGTATATGTGTTTTTTGTTTTACCTTTAATGTTTGCTTATTTATATGTTTTAAATTGATGTTTTTATTTATATTTTATATGATTTGATTTATACACCCCTATCCATCCCCCTCCCCCTTCAGCTTTGTACACGTATATGGGTTGGAGAGGCTTACAGATTCGCTTGGGAATGGTTCCACGTGTCTGATACATTTTCTTTTTATTTTGTTTTGTTGTTGTTACCACATGTTTTATTTATGTGCGCATTTTATGCGTGGTTTTATTTATTTGTTCAACTATGAGCGTCTGATAACATTTTGATTTTAATAACATTATAACGACCATATGTTGTGTTATAAAAAAAGAAACAAGACAAGGGGGAAGCATTTTTCGATGGCTCGTTTTTAAGAGTGTTTTTGTAGAGAATGCTTAAAAACTGTATCATAAAATAAATAGAGCAAAAACAATAATAGATGTGTGTGTGTGTATGAATGACATTAAAGGTTAATCTGTTGTAAAGCTATTGTACTTCGTTTGAAATTTGTTTATTCACATTCAGTGTTGAACGCAAAAAAAGATATTTCGAAAATCGATGTTAAATTTTTTTCATATTAAATAAGGAAAGAAACCCAAACTTTAGCAAATTGAGCTTTAGAGGAACTATATTAGCTTATAAAATTCCACTGGAACTGAAATTCATGATAAGATCCATGATATCATATACGTTCAATATCGAATCAGAAGGAAAAATGTACGCTTTAAGACAAAAGTTAACTGGAAAACATTTCGCGAATGGAATTTTGTCAATGGAATTATTTTTAAATTTTAGTTCAAAACCATTTAATTTCCTAAAATAATAGAAATCGTAATAAAATTTTGATTTTTAAAGTAAGCATAACCTCAGTGTCATGTATTGTAGAAAATTTATAACAAATGGAATTATATAATCCAGCTCGTAAGGTTCATCACGAAATACTCAAAAAAAGCGACCAAAACACAGTTGAATGAAAGTTTGAAAATCTACTTGGCGTTCTAATACATGTTAAATCCTAAAGGAACACCTTGCGTATGATTAATAAAAAATAAAATTTTATTTATAAAAATATCACTCATACGCTGTGGTGTTCAATTTCTTTGCTATTGAAGGCATGATTTTTTTATTTTTATTTTTTGTTCAAAAAATATGCGTTTTATTATTTAAAAACGAAAAATAATGGTCAAGATAAACCATTTATGCATTTAACAGTGAATGGCTTGAGATCTTTTTATTTGATTAATAATTAGTAGTCGCCGTAGTATAGGAGACTACTGCCGTAGACACCTTGAAAATATTGAAGAATGAAGAACATATTTCGGCGGTCTAGTAGGTAGTATGTTGGCTTATTAGACGTGAGGCCTCGGTTCATACCCCAGTCAGGTCAGGTCTCCAACTGAACGTAATATGAAAATATATTTCTTCGACGACATCCTCTCAGCAGATTTCAGGCAAAAATTCTGAGAGTAAATAAAATTGCCAGGAAAAGTTTCTCAAAAATCTGTCGTTCGGAATCGACTTTAAACAGTAGGTCTCGTCACTCATATATAAAACTAACACATACAACATAAGTTTTGTGAGAACCTAGGTCATAATCCCTACTGAAGGGTTGTTATGACCAATTTTATATGTATGCATGTTTACCTCATACAATATCACAACTTTGGGATCTAAACGTGAATAGTATAAGAAGCTAGTTTGTAATCCTGACTAAAGGATTGTAATGAACAATTAAATTAGTAAGTAAGTAGAGAGTGGTATCTGCAATTGAATCCATAAGAAGCCGGCTTCAGTCTGCTAACAGTACAATCCGTACACCAATTATGTGGTCAATATCCGAAACTAGCAATCAGTCTATCTTCTGACTACGAATTTAGGTCTCCTTGTGAAACGAGTAAGAAATACCAGTTTCAACTGAGCCTATAACATATGTCCTAGAATCCATGCATTGTTTGTTGTGATAACATCCTTAGAGAAATCGCCGACATTCATAGACAAGGTCGGACATCCATGTAATGTTCGTTAGGGACTTAATTGCAACTTGACTGTTCTAGATTTTGAGGGAAAGCATCGCCTACAAAATGGCCATGATCTCCGCTTGAATAATGTTCGTTACAGACTTGATTTCAGCTTGACTGTTCGAGATTTTGAGGGAAAGTAATACTATCCATGGCCATGATCTCCGCTTGAAACCGCCGTAGTATACGAGAGCTTAATATCAGAACGAATACTTTATATACCACAACCTATACTGTCCATCATCATTTTCAGTCATTGGAGGAAACCTTAAGTGCAAGATGTGAAATTTTTTTATGAAAGCCGCCATAGTGTAGTAGGAAGTGTGTTGGCTTATTAGATGTGAGGCAACGGCTCAAAGATCAGGTCAGATATCTCAAAGGCAAAATGAAGTACGAAAAAAATGTCTCTTGGGTGCCTTCCTGTCATAAGAATTCCGGCAAAAACTCTGGTAGTAAATAAAATTGCCATGAAAAGTTCTTCCAAAATCTGTAGTTTGGAGTCGATTTTAAACTTTAAGTTCAATCGGTCATGTATAAGTGGTGTGAGAAGCCAGGCCGTAATTCTGACTGAAGCGTTGAAATGACCAATTATGTATGTATGTATGTATGATGGCACCAATAGGTGTTTCAAACATTATTTTATTTAAATTTAAAGATAGGAGGCGCTTAAAAAAATTATATTGTTTAGGAAAACCATCGCAAATATGATTGTCTTGGTATCTTGAAGTCAGCAAACTCACTAATGATTCATTAATTGCCCATTGCGAATTTAAATATTGGTTTAGAAAACCTAGGTAGAAACATACGTACATACATAATTGGTCATTACAGCCTTTTAGTCAGGATTACGATCTAGTTTCTCACACCACTTATGTTGTGTGCGTTAATTTTTACGCATGAGTCGCGGGCTCTACGCTTTAAAGCCGACTCCGAACGATAGATTTTTTTGCGAAACTTTTTCGTGGCAATTTTATTTATTCTCAGAGCTTTGCCAGAAATCTGCTGACAGGAAGACACCGAAGAAATATTTTTTTCGTATTTCGTTCAGTTGGAGACCTGACCTGACCTGGGGTATGACCTCACGTCTAATAAGCCCACACACTAACTATTAAGCCACGGCGACTAAAGTAGTAAACTTTAGTAAAATCTTGTAACAAATATATACCAACCATAATTACTAAGCCGCCTATCATAGGCTGTAGATCTCTTATTTGCTGCTTGCAGGCAAACTGTAATGCATGCCGGCATGAGACATATTCATATCAATTACAAATCAAAAGGAAATGTTTCAAAAATCAAAAAAATTTATAATTACAATTGAAATTGAAGAAAACTCTTTGTTCTTGTGCTAGGACAAACATATATTGTCTGTATGTCTGTAATTATTCGTAAATTATAGCTCAAAAAATTTTAGAAAAAAATTCTTCTTTTTAAAGACTCTCTTGAGCAAGTATTCGGAAAAATAAAATTTCAATCAAAATCATTAAAATGTTGCAATAATTGTAAATTCCAATTTGAAAATGAAAACAAAGGAAAAATGAAATATGTTTAATGTTTTTACCATGTCTGTGTGTTTAATTTTCTTGCTAAACGTCCAACTGTCTGTCTATCATTAAACCGAAACCATAACTTTGTTGTTAACCTTGAGCTGTAATTGAAGAAAAGCTGAACAATACACTGAAACGCTGCTGATAAGAAAATGGAAAACATCAACAGTCGTAGACTGATTTGGATTAGATTAGCATACAGAATATTGTGTGTTTGGGTGTGTGTGTAAGTTTAACCATATTACAGTTTGTTTGAATGTTAAAAACATGATAATGTTATCCATACGTACGGTATTGTTTAAAGTGAAATGAAACAAATTGAATTGAATATAGAAATTGGCATTACCATTAACGTTGGCAGTGGCTTCAGCAGTTTGTATGTCGGATAACAAAAGCTGTCTACATAGAGAGTTCTAGTTAAAGGCCATAAATCTTCAACAATACAAGAGAGACTGACATTATTTGAATGCTAATTTTAAAGGATTTTCAAATTTGTTTGGGTTTTCTATTATTGTCTTATGAACTTAATTGGATTTGAATTCAAATTAAACTATAAATCCTAATGCGTCTATGCCAATAAGTATTGTGTAATAATTTTGCTTATTAAATAGGCTTTGTTGCTTGAGGTTTGATTTCTATGAATTTCATTAAATACAAGAAAAAAAAGATTTAGAAACATTATCGAGGTAAACAGGGTCCAAACTCTAATGTCACCACAGACGCATGCAGTCAGCTGTCCTTATTAATCTCCAAGAAAGACTAGGAGACTTGTTATACTTAGCTGGCATCTCTCTTATCTCCTATTATAACAGAAGGCTGTGCAGCTTAAAGAAGTTTACTGGATTACAGACACGGTGTAATTTTGGAAAGACAAAAATACATTCAGTTTGATTCTCCCTGTATGTGACATTTGATTAATGAATTGCAAGCGCAAAGTTCAAGGAATTTATTTATCTAGGCTCCGGCGTTACCACCAAAAATGATTTTACTCTGGAGATCAAGCGCAGGATTGCTCTTGCCAACAGGTGCTACTATGGTCTCAGAGGGCAATTGAGTAGCAGAGACCCCTCTCGTGCGACAAAACTAACACTCTACAAGATACTCATTCTACCCGTGCTTCTTAATGGCGCAGAGGCATGGACCCTATTAAGTACTGATGCAGCGGCCTAGAAAGTGTTCGAGAGAAAATTCCTACGTAAGATCTTCGGTCCTGTGCCAGTTGGCGATGATTTCCGTATCCGATCCTACAATGAGCCGTATGAGCTCCTCAACCATATAGGCGTTGTACAGCGTATTAATATACGGCGGCTGCGCTGGCTCGGCCATGTTGTTAGAATGGAGGAGGATGCTCCGGCGAGACGGGTATTTAATGCGGGAATCTACAGAAGTCGGCGAAGAAGACGACCTTGTATCCGTTGGAAAGACCAAATGGAGGAAGCCCTGTCATCGATTGGTGTGACCAACTGGCGTAGGCGCGTAAGAAGCAGAGGCGCCTGAAAGGATGTGCTGCGGCAGACCGATATCCGTTAAACGGGTTGTTATGGCCAATTAAGTAAGTAAGCGCAAAGTTCTTGTTTGTAGATCTGGTGGTGTCACACATATGTACGTAAAATAATTGGTCATTACAATCCTTCGGTCAGGATTACGATCCAGCTTCTCACACCACTTATGTAGAGTGTGTCAATTTTATTCATGACTGGAGTGATTTGCACTTTAAAGTCGACTTCAAACGACATATTTTTGCGAAACTTTTCATGGCAATTTTATTTACTCTCAGAGTTTTTGCCAGTCAGTCGACACACTACCTACTAGAATACGGCGACTTCTCATTGAAAGAAGCAACATTCAATTTCCCATTCCCCATACAATTCAAATCGCGCAACAGTGGAACTATTGTCATTGGTTTCGTATATTAAAAGTTTGCTACCATAAGAAAACACTCGATTATTTTATTTTGTTAGGCTGGCATTTAATTGATTGCGTTGTGAGTTCCTAGCCCAAAGCACTTTCTTTTTTAAAATTTTTCAATCACTTGGTATTGTAACTTCTCTACACTATAAGGAATGTGGCATTATTTATTAGAATTTTTGTTTTTTTTTTTTTCAGCTTCAACATTCCCATACACAAGAATTCTTGTAATAACCCTCTTTTCCATCATTTACAGTTAAAAATAAACTTCTTAACAAATCAAAAACTTCATTTACTACCACTCCACTAGGCGAGAGTAATGGCTGAAAGTAAATTTAAAAACATTCCTTTTAACTGGAAAAGTTTGCTTAGCTCAAAAGATTTGTTGCTTTAATAGTACTTGTTTAGTGATACACCATTGAGCTTAAGGACTTCACTACACTCCACTCCACTCCACTCTACTCCACTCAAGTTACACTTTTAAACAGAGTAGTAGTCCAGGCCAACTACTTACTACATACGTGCACATGGTGGGCGTAAATAAAATCATACTCATTTGAAGTTTCATCTTTACTTTACGAAATTATTTCTCAAGTAACATTTTTCTTCTGTTGCTTCTTAGGAACACGAATATTTTTTGTTGTTTTTTCTGTTTTAGAAACTTGAGGAAGTATTTCTGCCAAATTGTTGTTGATAATGATGGTGGTGGCCGTAGTAATGGTTGTAGCAACAGGATGCGGTAGCGTTGGAAATAAATGAACATCGGAAAAATGCTTTAAAGCTTTGGTTTTCAATTGTCTCTCTCTCTCTTTCTTTCTTTTTCTCTTTGTTTCATACTTTTACATACGAAAATTCTTTTAGTTTTATTGTCATTCTCTTACAGCAAAAAGAAAAAAAAATCCTTAAATTCCTTGAAAACACACGCTCGCATACGCACACAAGGAATTAAATCTTAAATTCCGCACATAAATATTTCGTATCTTCTCCTTTTTCATTTTCACACTTTTAGTTCTTGGTTTCTCTTTCTTTATTTTTTTATTTTCATTTTAGTTGTTGTAAAGAATTTTTGTCATGACTTTCCAAATATTTTTTATTTGAAGGCGATCCTTTTTCCTTTTTCTGTTAAATGAGTATGTGTATATGTATGCGTTTATAGAATTATGTTGTTTGCGTATTAAGAGATGCAATAGTGTTGTATTCTTAGAGTGGAATTAAGTGATATCTGATTTCACACAAAAAATCCTGATTTCCTACGGGTTTAGTTTTGTTTCCTGAAGAAAATTTTGCAAAAAAAAAATTTTGAAAAAATTAAGAAATTTAAAACGTTGTTTGTGCAACCAATTTCTTAAGACCCCCTGAAATGAAACAATCAATTACGGATACGCTTAATAGTGGAGCGTAGCAGTGCAAAAAATTGTATGGAAATAAACAGAATCCATTAGTCCTTTGACGATGGTCCGCCATCATTTAGTTCGGGAGTATATGATTTGAATAAGGACCTCCATTCGACAGTGTTGGTTGCAACAAGTCAAGTTGTTCTTTTGCTTCTGCTGTACAGTAGGAATCCATGAGTCTCTTGTTGTTGCGCTATGGTTCAGTTAGGGCATAGGTGGTCTCAATAAGTAACATCCATCCGAGATTGTTAGATAGCAAAAGCCTGTTTATGAGTCCTCACAATGAGTCTAAATTTTCTTTAGTTTGTGCTGTACAGTAGGTCAAATTTTCCAGGCCCATAACGGCTTAGCTTATGTTAATGGTGGGGATCGCCGCGTCTTAAAAAAACTCTACAACAAAATGTGTAACGTATGAGACATCAGCGACATTTTTATTCGCTTGAAAGACGTGTTAAAGCCATCAAATGTCCGCCACAGTTTCTCTAGGTAGAGCGCATTCGAAATGTCCAACTTCAGGAATGTCCACAAGAAAACTCTAACGTGGTTGAATCGTAGGAACTAGGTGACCAGTTTACATTACCACCACGCGATATAACGATGCTCTCAAAACGTTCGTACAAATGTGGCATGAGTTGTGTGGTACGTAGTGCTGTTCTGTTCTGTTCTAATTTCACCATTCGTACAGAACATGTAATGTGGCATGAGCTGTGTTGTATGTACTTAACTTAACTGTGCTCGCAGTTGACACTGATGGTCTGAATAAAGTTGTGCTCCAAGGAGTAAAGTAATTGAATCGTACGAACAAGATTACCAGTTTACATTACCACTGCGAAAGATAACGATGCTCTAATATCGTTCGTACAAATGTAGCATCAGTTGTGTAGTATGTAGGGCTGTTCTGTTAAAACCGCATGTCGTCGGTATCCGGATCATCAAATTCAGGCGAAAAAAGTTTGTAATCATCGATGTAGAATGCTCGCCACTGAAGTGACTGCTAATGTTGTACTCAAAGAAATATGGACCGATGACGTCGCCAGTCCAAAATCAACACAAAACGATGAGTTTTTAGGAATGCATTGCATGTACTTGCATCTCATGTGTATTGGTATCATAACTAGTCCCACAATTTTTTTTGTTTAAGTACCCTTTCATCCAAAAATAGGCCTCTTGACTGAAGTTGATTTTTCGATGAAAATTTGGTACAGTTGCCAACTGTTCCAAATCCCATTCAGGGAAAACACATCGTTGCCTATTGGCGCCTTAGTGATTTGAAAAAACAGAGTTTAACTTCGGAAGTCCTTGTTTAAAGAAGACCGTTTAGGCGAAGGCGTTTAGTTGAATTAATTTGTGTGTGGGTTCTCAAAGGGATGTTTAGTATATATTTAGAGGATCTTTCGGTGGTAGATATAAATCGGTGATGTTGTTTTATAATGAAATTGTCTGCCGTGATGAAGTCGCCGTAGTTTAACATGTAGATTGTTGGTTTGGGGCGTGGGTGGCGTGAGGTCGCGGTGAGGCCCAAGTCAGACATCTGAAACAAAACAAAATACGAAAAATTATTTCTTAGGTGACTTCGTCTCAACAGATTTCTCGCAAAAACTCTGAAAGTAAATAAAAATTGCCATGAAAAATTTCACAAAAAAATCTATCGTTAAGAACGGACTTAACTCTGTACGCCTCGGCACTCATATATAAAATTAACACACACAACACAAGTGATATGAGAAGCTAGGTCGTAGTACTGACTTAAGGGTTGTAATGACTAATTATGTATGAATGTATGCGTCTGTCGTGATGCATTGAGTAGTGTGTTGGCTTACTCCACGAGAATATGGAGGCAAACATTGCACTGACATCTAAAAAAATTAATTTAACGACAGTCTTCGACCATAAACAGGGTAAGTTTAACATTTTTGTTTTAAAACTTTTTGGAATTGCCAACCGAAAATTAAAATATTTGTTGGCCTTTTAGAATACATATGCATGCAATATTATTGTTTAAATTTTGCAAAGATACGCAAGCGATTTAAACAGAACTGTACAAATGAATTCACACCTTCTTTCAGATACAAAATGAAATTTGTACTCATTCACAAATATCTATTTGATGTATGAACAATTCTACTCTTCTAAACCATTTAATGGCCAACAAACATATTGTTGTTGTATTTTTTTTCATGTGTCTGGTCAATTCTAAAATGCTGAATTATTTAAAAAGGTTTTCCAAGCAATACAAATGCCTTTATAACGCAATGGTTAGAGGAGTGGAATCGTTTTTTTTTTTGCGAAACAAATTTCAAAAACATTTGATAAACTGATACAACAAATGCTTTCAAATATTGGATTTGTTTTACTAACCGTTGCCTGGTTATTCTTTTCATTTGCTTTTTTGTTTTTGTGGGTCTGCATTTGTTACGTAATTTAATCAACAGTTGAAATTTATTGCAAAATAATTTTGCAGACAGGGCAGGGAAAAGGTTCTTTTTTGCAATTTTCTTAAATGATTAATGGTTAGTGAGAAATTGTTTTCGTGAAGTATGCAGACATTTGTTTTTAAATATGCAAATAACAAAATCTACATAAGGACTACCAAAGAATTCTTTAATATCGTGGTAGTAGTATTTATACAAGGATATGGCAAAAGAATACAGATTTAAAAAAGGATGTTGGAATTTGGAAAGTATATTGCAAGTTATAAGAAAAGGGATTGGATTTGAATTGAGATTTTTCTATCTTTTGATGATAAGTAGTACACTTTCGTCACTTAGGCTGTAAGCTTTGTGTTATGGTAGTATTAGGAATCGAATCCGCTATCGGCATACCCATATATCAGACTACTATAGCACCCTCTAATCAGATATCTTAGAAAAATCAATCCATTTAATATTTCTCTGATGGAATAAAATTGATAATTTCTGTACAGTGGCTTACTTCTACTAGTAAGCTTACCTACATTAATACAGTCAAATAAAAAAATCTACATACATCGTTATAAGTACAGTTGAATGTAAACTTTTTTGCTATAATTTTTATTTTTCTTCCCAATAATTTCTTTGTTATATTTTTGCATATTCGTTTTGCTCTTCAAACACCGGTATATGTAGACTTTTTTCTTTGACTGTACATAATAGGTCATTACAACCTATCACTGACTGATACGATCTAGCTTCTCACACCACTTATGCTGTGTATGTTAATTTTTATACTTGAGTGGCTGGACCTACAGTTTAAAGTCGATTCCGAAGAACAGGCTTGTAAGATATTTTTTACGGCAATTTTATTTACTCCTCAGAGTTTTTCCCAGAAATATGCTGAGGCAATCACGGAAGAAATATTTTTTCATATTTCGTTTTGTTCGAGATATCTCACCTAGGGTTTGAACCGTGGCTTTACGTCTAGACTACGGCGACGAACACCTTGAGTATGATTAATAAAAAATAAACGTTACTTTAGAAAAATATTACTCATACGCTGTGGTGTTCTATTTATTTACTTATAATTATTAGAGGATTTATACAACATAATTTTTTTTTTTCAAAAAATATTTGTTTTATTATTTAAAAGTTCAAAATAACGAGATGTTGGAGATGTCTGGGCTGGCGTTTGAACTTTGGTATCACGTCTAATACCTAATACCACTACCTACAAGACTACGGCGAAATTAGTAAACGTTATAAACAAATCGAATGTAAATTTTAGATGAGATTTATAGCGGTACCATGCTGGTGATTTTGTTTACAAGCTAAGACGGACAAAATGGTGTTTCATTCACCATATACATATACGACGCAGAGATAATAAATGAATCGGCAGTGCAATAAGTTAATTTTAATGAAGATCTTAGGATATGTGGGTATATCGTAATATAAGTACATACATACATACATAATTGGTCATTACAACCCTTCAGTCAGGATTACGACCTAGTTTTTTACACCACTTATGTTGTGTGTGTTAATTTTATACATGATTGGCGGGACCAACAGTTTAAAGTCGACTCCGAACGATAGATTTTTGAATAAATTTTCATGGCAATTTTTATTAACTCTCAGAGTTTTTGCCAGAAATCTGCTGAGAGGAAGTCGTCGAAGAAATACTTTTTGTATTTTGTTTTGATGTCTAGCCTGGCTTTACGTCTAATAAGCCAGTGCACTGCCTACTAGACTACGGCGACTCTTTTCAAAGTATAGATCTATTTATGCAGTAATCAGCGCAAAAAACCTGAATCAAATCTGATGTGTAATATACTATACTGTGAGACACAATAGTGTTTGATATCTATGTGGATAACCTTCAATTGAACAGAAGTTTGATTTTTTTAAACCTAAAAAAGAAGAACCTACAAAAGAAGTCTATTGTAGTCGGCGAATGAAGTAAATGTTAATAGACTTTCGATCTTAAGAGATACAAAATTATTTAAAGGAAATGGACGAGAAATAAAGTGAGAAATCACTTAAGCACGATAGAATCCCGAATTACAGATCTTAATGATTAGCACCAGTACTTAAAAAAAAAAAATGTGAAACCAAGCAATGCTTCCATTGAATGGCACTTAACCCTTTCATGCCCGATGTTGCCTATAGGCAACATTGTACATTTTTGTTCATAAATTCCGTAATTTTTAATTTTTTAAAAGATTTTTTTTTTGCAAACAAGCTTGGTTAAAAACGTGTAAAACCAGAATACGTAGGTCTCTGAATTTAATATCACTCCATATTTAGGACATGACTAACAAACACATGTCCTTAAAAAATTTTAGCTCTGTCCCAAAAAATTCGGGCATGAAAGGGTTAACAATAGTTTCGTCAACGATAAGTTGCCCTTCAACTAAACTGAAAAGAAAACACATATAAAAATTTCACAAGTAAGTTATTGCCAAGAGGCTTTGGCATCATGAATATTACCTAGAAGGCGTAGATTACAAATTTTAAAAGAAGAAGGGTGTTTTAACGCAATGATTGCTTACTCCAATGATAGTCGTCCCATCTAACTGATCTCAACCCAGATACCTTTATCATTTTATTCTGTATTGCCATACAGAAACCTCAAATATTACTATACTGCACAGACTTTTACTTATCAGGCCTATTCAAGTATTGTGTGGACGGTTCTGTAAAAAACTATGTAAAAAGCCTGGCTCAATCAAGTATTTTAAAATTTAAAATTAAATTATAATCAAAATATCGTTTTTCAAACCTTCATTCCTTACAAAATTCTACTCCTCCTTCTTTTTATAAAATTTAATTGTAATTTAATTTAGTTACTACAGAAACCGTATTTTATATTGCCCTGAATTTATAGGGACGTCTTTAAGAGACCTCCTTTTATTGTGAAATATTTTACAATCCTACTAAGCCCTCTTTATACCACGAGTACTACTACTATTCATTGCTTTCAAGGAAACACCTACACCGGGTTACACACCCAAATTGTAGCCGTAAATTGCTTTAAAGAAACCCATAAAAAACACGTAAACAAATTACGAGAAGAGAAGAATAATAAATAAAATTATAATCGAATGTTATTTATTAGTTTAAATAAAAAGAAGCCATTAAATCAAGCAGGCAGATTTGCATTAATTTATGGGCGAATATATGATACCGCACTGATATCATGAAATGGAAATTAGATTCCAATTTTTGGGGATGTTCATTGAAACTGTATACGAAGCCTTGTAGATGACAAAATAAATCCGTAAAGCTATTGAACTAACACGGTTCATGCGAGTAAGGCCAAAGTAATAACACCTTACAGCAGTGCCTCGAGATATAAATTAGGCCACTAGTTTAGTTTTAGTAAGTAAAAATATGTCATGAATAAGAAGGCACAAGGTTTTATTTTCAACGAAGCAAAGCGTGGTTATAAACCGTCATATCTACATCCATTAATTCGCCATCTGTTTATCAATAAAAATCGGAATTTTTATATTTCGTTGCTGAATAATTCAGTAATAATTGTCCGCTTAAATTATGACCAGCCGTTTTAGTTTGTATAAAAATTAAAAGTTTCCCAAATTCCAAACCGATTGAATGTAAAGTTTAGAGATGTCGGATCTCGGTGCCGTGTTAGTGATCTTGTGTTTGGAATACATGTTGGCCTGTTCACAAATTAAGACAGGCAAAATGGTGTTTCAGTCATCCTGGATATGTCGCAGGTTAGACAAACGTATAGGAAGTGTTCTTTTCTTCGAAGATCCACTTCTTTTCGAAGTGGATGTCTGTATATGCAGTAATCAGTGCCATAAAAACCTGAATCGAATAGCCAGTGTTTCTAATGTGCAGTATACTGTGAGAAACAAAAGTGATTGATATCTGTGTGGATAGCTTCGCATTGGTTAGGAATTTAAATTTTTTAAAGCTAAATCCTATACAAAGCAAGTCTAGTATCGATGGCGAATGAACTAAATTTGAATAGACATTCGATCTTAACAGCAACAGCGTGACTGTGGTAAATGGGCCAAAAAAATAAGCTTTCATACGGATAAAAAATTTCAGAAATTTTTTAACTAATCCGTTTTCGTTGAAAATCTTTTTAATTGTCTGATAACTTTCCTCGATTTTAAGACGGTCTTGGTTAAAAAATTTCTGAAATTTGTTAACTTTTGTGGGCCTGATGTACACTTTGATGTACACAGGGCCACAATTCAGTTCAATTTCAGAAATTCTTTAACCAATGCAAAAGACCGTCTTAACATCAACGAAACTATAAAGATTTTCAACGAAAACGGTATGTATACTTTAGTAACTGTGTCTAGTTGTCTACTGTGATAATACATATTCGTGAAGATTACAGCGACTCTAACATATGTATATAACAGTGCTTTAATTCCAAAATGCACTTTAGGCCTTAAGAATTAGTATTGTATGTCTGGAGGTCTATGATATATTATCCAAATAGTCTGAAAGAAAAAGTTTATATTTCCAGCAGCGGAATTACTGAGAAAACGAACATACTAAACTACTAAGAATAATGAAAAATTTATCACTTTGAAGTTGCGATAAATACTAAGTAAACAAAACATGAGAACAAAGTAGTTGAACCTGCTACCGTGGCTCTAGGCAGGCGAATATAGCAGTGGAATCTGGTTCAAATCCCAGCTCTTACATCTCAAAAACCTAAATATGAAAACAAAACACTTCTTTCAGAGTCTCATCAGTTTACCGGAAAACACTCTGAGAGTAAATAAAATTGCCATCAAAAGTTTTTCAAAATTCTGTCCTTCAGAGTCGAATGTAGGTCGCAGCACTCATGGATAACATGGGTGGTGTGAGAAGATAGGTTGTGATGTTGACTAGAGTTGTAATGATAAATTATGTAAGTCACTAACAAAAGAAGAATGCATATGGACCCAGTCATTAGGAGAAATGACGCTAGACTGACATACTATGCACAAGATTTAAGAAACCGTGATGCGAACACTGTGAACTTCAATTACAAGTTGTGAAAATAAATAACATTTCTAAGATGGAAATACATACGTAATTGGTCATTTCAACCTTTCAGTTAAAATTACGACCTAGTTTCTCACACCACTTATGTTGTGTGCATTAATTTTATACATGAGTCACGGGACCTACATTTTAAATTCGACTCCGAACGACAGATTTTTGAGAATCTTTTCGTGGCAATTTTATTTACACTCAGAGCTTTTGCCAGAAATTTGTTGAGAGGCATATTTTCGTTTCGATGTCTGACCTGGGATACATACATACCTATATAATTGGTCATTACAAATCTTCAGAATCAGAATTATTTAACTCAATTCAGGTCGGAATTACATCCTAACTTCTCACACCCTTTATGTTGCGCTTGTTAATTTTATACATGAGTGGCGTCCCCAACAGTTTAAAATCGATTCCGAACAACAAATTTTTTTAGAACTCTTTCTCAGAGTTTTTGCCAGAAATCTGCTGAGAATAAGTCGTCGAAGAAATATTTTTCCATATGGTTTGAACCCTGTCCTCACGTTTAATAAGACAACATACTACCTAATAGACTACGACGACTTTAAGATGGAGATGCTTATGGAAACTACTGTATAAGCGTCCCAGAAAGAGGACATAAAAAACGAAATCCCTAGTCTGGTTACCATGTGAGCACTTATGCTATATCTTTGACCGATAATCCATGTAATTTACGAAGTTTTGGTTATAAGCCTGTGATGTTATATACAATCCCACCAAAATAAAATATAAATTAACAACTTAAATCCCTTCTTCTTCATTTTTAGAAAATTTTAAAGTGTTCTACCAAGTGCGCCACCAGGTATTGTCACGCACAGCCAATGAAAATTATTAACTCGTTACAATATGTGACACCCCAATCATCTCTACCAGCACTATCGTATCAAAACATTTTACGTATGAGGAGTTAAATATCAAATATTACTCATACGCACCGTTAATTCTGAAAAAATACCAAAGTAAACGAAAATACGTATACGCATTGAGGTACTCCAACAATATACATACATATGTATGTATGGAGTATTAAGTCTTTAAGTGGAATGAAGCATTTGAACGAACAGCAACTACAAAGATCTGAAAACAGAAATGAATTTCTATGTAAAATAATAGATATTAGACTGTGTGTGTTTTAAAAGCACATGTGAGAGTGTAAGCGTGTGAGTGAGTGTTAATAGCAAAAAGCTCTTGAATATTTTTCTGTTATTGAAGTGTGTAGAAAAAATTGTTAGAAATACTTCAGGAGAGAAGAGCGGAACTGCTAGAGAACAGATATGCGTATTTAGTACGTGCGCGTATGTATGTGTACATGCCAGTGCAATTGTATTTGTTAAGCGTGTTAATATTTTTCATTTACACAGTTTTTCCTGACGTTTATTTTCTTATTGATTTCCGTTCGCTTGTGTAGTTTGTTTTTTGCCTTTTGTTTTCACTTTTTTTTCTTTTTTCTTTGTATTAAATTATGTTGTATTGTGTTCTTTTTTTTGTATTCAATACACATGCGTTTAGTTGTTTGTTTTGTCTGTGTGTATGTGTGTGTATATAAATTGAGCATTTTGTACAATTTTCTATTGCAAACACATTCATTTGGCTTTAGCAGGAAATTGATTCCAATCAATCAAATTCTTTGATTGCATTTGATTGTTGTTCTTCTCCATTTCTGTTCTCTATTTATGTGATGTTTTTTCTCTTTTATTATTTTTTTTGCTCTGCGGTTTTTATAATGTGTGGCGTGTAAATGAATACAATACATAGGGAAAATTTAAACGCGATAAATGTGGTTAAATTGATAAATTTTATATTTTTGGGATTTTAAAGAAAAATTGTGTTTTTAGTAAAAAATCTTGTAAATAAAATAATAAGAACAATTGATCCTTGTCCAGTATTCGTGTTAGATTCAAAAATATTTATTTTATTTATTAATTATAATACAATTGCAAATTATATTCTAATTATACGCTCGCCTATAACTAGTAACTTTACCATATGCTCGGTATAGTGAACCTCACATTAATAGTCTAGCACACTACCCACTAGACTACCAGGTCCCTTAGGTTCAAGAATTTATATTTGATTTTGTGAATTTAAGCAAGACATCTTTTCATAACCACGAGATAGAATTAGTAATAGGCGGAAACTACTTCAACGATTTATCCAAACCTACACCGAGTTATCATGCAAAGAATCAAGGACAAGACATTAGCTTAGAAAAAAAATCTTTTTCGAAATATTACGGAGATATAGGTAGAAACCCTTGTTTAAAGCGCGAATACAAGCAAGGTGAACAGAATGCTTGTAAATATCATCAGGGTCCACAGGATTCATATTTAATGAAATCGGACCAACCAATCAACCAACAGAATGAAGGAAAAAATTTAAAATCAAATACAAGAAAGAGACTCTGCAGGTGTTGATAGCTTATTTCGTTTTCCTCCATTAAAAACTCTATATTCCGTAGCAATGTTGCTTTTGTTACGAATATGTTTCATCCTTTACAAAAATAGTCTATCGAGGTCAAATAGCGTTAAATAGGTAATTACAACACTTCTTAACATAACATAACATAATTGGTCATTACAACCCTTCAGTCAGGATTACGACCTAGTTTCTCACACCACTTATGTTGTGCGCGTTAATTTGTATACATGAGTGGCGGGACCTACAGTTTACAGTCGACTCCGAACGACAGATTTTTGAGAAACTTTTCCTGGCATTTTATTTACTCGCAGCGTTTTTGCCAGAAATCTGCTGAGAAGAAGTTGCCATAGAAATATTTTTTCATATTTCGTTCAGTCGAAGATGCCTGACCTGGGATTGAACCGAGGCCTCACGTCTAATCAACCGTCAAGCCAACACACTACCTACTAGACCACGGCGACTTCGCATTACAACACTTCAGTCAGCGTTTATGACATAGTTTCTCGCACCACTTATGTTGTGTGTGTTAATTTTATCCATAAGGTAGCTACATATTAAAGTCCTTTCCGAATTACAGATTTTCTTACGAAACTTTATCATGGCAATTTTATTTACTCTTAGAATTTTTACCAGAAATCCGCTGAGAAGAAGTCACCGAGAAAATATTTTTTTATATTTCGTTTTGCTGGAGATGTTCGACCTGCTGTTTAAATCGTGGCCCTACGTTTGGTAAGCTAACACACTGCCTAATAAACTGCGAAAACTTTGTAAACACTTCTTCAAAACTAGGTAACCAAATATCATGTCTGTTATAATTGTTAATCGCCTTTTTACATTACAGGACAGTCCTTGATCCTATACCCCTGGATGCTATTACTATAGTCGTCATCTGACAAACAGTGAAAATATTTAAGTCACTATGAGTAAAGTTTATTAAGTAATCACTATTCTGGATCTAGTTTGGCATAGTTTGATTTCTTCAATATATAGATCAATACCCGTTCTGTCTCCACAGACATCTGAGCCATCTGTTCCCTTTGATGAAAAAAGGGCGATGCGATTGATATGTTAAGCATCGTACCGCATAAATCCAGATAAAGCGTTGAAATGTGTGTCTCTTCTAGATTAGAGGCGCTATGTCGTAGGTGCTACCTCATATCGCTTGGATGAAGAGTATTATTTACCATGCTTTCTTACTTACGTAATTTGTCATTACAATTCTTTAGTAAGGATTAGAACCTATCTACTCACACTACTCATGTTGTGTGTATCAATTTTAGTAATCGACTGCGAATAACAGATTTCAGAAACTTCTCATCCCACTCTCTCCCAAAAGAAATATTTTTTTTTCCATTTCATTTCGTTCCTAGCGAAATATCTGAGCCCAGGGGTTGAACGGCAAGCTCTCATCTAATAAGCCAATATACGTTTGACATATCTCTCAGTTAATAGAATGATTAATTCTTTTAATTGTTTGTCGATACATCATCTCTTATAGAATGGTTTTTAGGTTTATATTTTGATAACCAATGCCATTGCTAAGTATATCCTCCACAATCTCTAACTAAAAGCTACTGGAACCACGAATTAATTTGTGTACCTTTTAATTATATTTATGCGATACAGTTAAAATCAGAAAAAAGTCACGACCAAAAAAATTTTTCATTCTTTGTCGACTTATTTTCTATTTTTTCTTTATTAAGGTTTCTAAAGAAGTTTCCATGTAAATAGCATTCTAATGCAATTTGAGAATGCCTGCCACTACTCCACATATGTTTCAAGTGCATATTTATTTATAATTTACAAAACATTAGAAACATTCTCAATGTTAATTTAAAAATTCCACAAACAAAGCCAGCATGCTACTGGTAGCATGCCTCCCGTTTATATGTATGTACGCACTGTACAAAGGGTCTGAGTAAATATTTTTGTGTGAAATAAGTTTTAATTAAATAAACTTTAAATAATTAGATTCATGTGTCAAAAACTAGAAAATTAAAATATTTCAAAAGACACACACAGCCACACTTACTTCGAAATTAATGCAGTGCATACACTCTTAGTTATTAAATGGCCCATAGTGCTCGCTGTGCTGTTGTGTAGTGTTGTGTTTTGTTGGGTTTCATGTGATTTATTTATTTTATTCGAAAATAAATGTTTTCCATATTTTAGTTTATTTAATAAATGTAAAGCTAAACATATTTAATTACAGTAAAATCCATTTGTATAGCCACGGTTACAATCCACACATTAAATTATTGTATGTACTCTGTTATGCTAGACCCTACTGCCTAAGGAGACATTAAACACTCACATCCAAATGAATAGTGTGCTCTCAGCTGGGTTGCTACACTCCATGTGGTATGTGCTATGTATACTGATGATAAAAACTCATAGAACAAGTTAAACGTTGTTTGTTTTGCTGTTAATTCTTTATTTTATTTTATTACAAAAAAGGAGGAGGCATTGTAAGGAAACGGAAGCAAAAAAAGCTTGAAATAAACAAAAATATTTAAAAACTTTACTCGACTATGTGTCACTTTACTAATTTAAATTGTTGAAAAAACAAAATGAAAAAAGAAAAGAACAATAAAAGAAGAAAAAAAAACTACACGGGGAAAAAGGATTTATGTGTGGTAGTCTATAGCGAACAAAGGATACACTTCATCGCAAAAAAGAACAGAAGGAAAACTCAGTGCCCTGGTAACTAAAGCTACTGGAAGTGTAATTATGGTCTGATGTCCATATGTGGACAGTATCAGTGTCTTGAATATATAATTGTGAAACAAAATAGACGACCTACCATCATGACTTAAACTACACGATTTATATCATATCAATCAAAACTAATTCTATCATTCTGATACCAGTTCGACTTTCATGATAAGTGAAACCATGACGTAAATGCATGGACAGAGAACGGGACTGGATCTCTGTATAGCATAGTAAAACCCCGGATAGCCAATCATACATGAAGCCTAACGGAATGCATGTTTTTAGAATACGATAACGATAAGCAATGAGAACGTATACCGAAACGTAATATAGCTTCGCTGTACATTTACATTGCTCTGAATATGTTAAAAAGAAAAGTACGTTCCGTTACGTTTAATGAACGTTTGGCTAAGCCAGGCTTTAAACTCCGCCGATTGCACAATAATTCAATTTACCAATCACACGTACATGCGTGTGATCAGAGAGTGCTTGGTCTTGGCGAGAGTAAATTTGGCATACTATTACGAAATGACTTGAATATATTTACGGACAGTCAAATAAAAACTAGGCATACAGTAACATAGGATTAAGGACTCTCCTGGACTATGGAGAAGTGTTTAACAATTTCTGTAGGCGTGGCATAGTACACATTATTTGCGTACCTTGTCATCAAATAGCAATGAGAAGTGGGAAAGAAAATAGTGTAGCTTATCCAATGCCTATGAGAGCATTGAAAATCAAACAATGAAATTGGACAGTAATGTCACGTCGATTTTTGTGAATAATAATACCAGGAGGACTGAAAATGCACTCGGGGGCGATTCCGAATCCGAAGAGTGGAAACCATATTCATATTAAGATTAAATAAAGGCAACTGATGAACATATTTACGAGACACTTCGTTTACATGTACATTTGAACGCCGCAGGAATGGTAGATCACAATGGCTATAGAAGTACACAGCCTTGGCAAGCTCGAGATCGCAATATTTTAAGGAGAATAGAATTTATCGCTGTTTTATGCTCGTCATAAAGAGATATATGATACAAACTACCTCAGGGAAAATGTTGTTAGCACTCCTTAATGATAAGCTCACAACCAACCTGCATACATACATATGTACATACATAATCGGTCATTGCAACCCTTCAGTCAGAATTAGGACCTAGTTTCTCACACCACTTATGTTGTGTGCGTTAATTTTACAGTTTAAAGTCTATTCCGAACGACAGATTTTTTGAGAAACTTTTCATGGCAATTTGATTTTACTCTCAGAGATCTTTTTGCGAGAAATCTGCTCAGAGGAAGTTTTGTATTTCGTTTTGATGTCTGACCTGAGATTTGAACCCTGGCTTTCAGTCTGATAAACCAACACACTACCTACTATACTACGGCGACTTCACAACCAACCTACTTCATGGTTTAAATATAAGCCGATAGATATAAGACTTTGAACTCCTTAACAAACTCTCGGAGCATCAAATGTATTTCTTCTTCTGACATAATCAGACCAAAGCTGTGCGCTCCTGACATTTGTGTGCCCATTAAAGCAAACTTCATGTGAACCTTACGATAAAAGTCCAAGAGCTTTTAGCTCATCCATATTTTTGTGACCAAAATTTACCACTAGTGGACATTGCTTATTCAAAATGTTGCATTTGTTCCCAGTATAGGTTCATTTAAAACGTCTCATACTCTCTCACCAAACACACTTCAAACATGCACGATCCTGCACTTATCTAGCCGCACTACAATTCAAACACAATGATCTTCACTGGAAGTTGCGGTAAGCACCTTGTAGTTATCATACACCTTAAGCTGGAGGTCCACACCACGCTTTCTACGCGTTTTCGCATTCTACGCGGCTGTCAAAAAAGTAGAATTAATGTATATATTTGGTGCAAGTTACACGCACTAAAGCGTAGGATGCCATGACGCATAGAACGCGAAAAGTAAATCTACTTTCTACTTTTGTAAGCATCACAAGCGGCGCGCGTACGAAACAGCTGATTTCGACATGTTGTTTTGTTTTAATTTGTTTAAATCAAAACAAACATTGGCGCGTAAAAAGCGTTGCATGTAACTTGAAGCGTAGAATACGAAGAAGGTATGAAATGCACGCAACTCTTTGACGCGAAAACGCGTGGTATGGACCTCCAGCTTTAGAATTGTAAAGACTTACTGATGCGTGTTAGATTCATGAAGTATTTTAAATTGGAATTATCTGTCATACGCGTATGACTGCAACCTAGATGTATAATTTCTTTCTGTCTCTGACTTTAGATAGGCCCGTAGACAATTGTAGCTGATTGGACGATTTCTTCGTCTATATGTTCTCTAAAGCATGAAGCAATTTTCATATCAAAATTTCTGAAATATAATAGCATAAGCTGCCATTATTATACACCGAAAACATTAGATTTCATTTCACTATTTAACTATCACCCATGAAGCTGTAGAGTACAAGTACAAAAAAAAAAAGAGTTGAACCAAAAAAAAAAAAAGGGAAACAATCTCAACTAATGAAAATGAATGTCATATGCTTTTAAAACTAGTTGGAGAAATAACAACAACGAAAAAACAACTTCAGTTAAACTAATAAAAATGAGAGTTCAAAAAACAAAAAATAAAAAATAAAGAAAACAAAACTTCACAAAAAAAATAAAGAAAACAATTTGAAACACTGAAATAATTTAATTTTATTATTATGGCAGTGATTTTTAGTTGTGAACACTTTAAAAACATATTTTCATTTAATTTTCACAAAAAAAAATAACACGAAATTAAATGTAATTTTTTTGCTCCTCTTCAACACCAAAGGGATTTAAATTAAATTTCAAACTGAAATTGATTTAAAATGCATAAGGGTACTTAAGTAAAACACACATATGGCTGGAATTAAATTTATTTTTTTAGAATTTTTAAATTATCACGATATTGTATATTCTTTTTTATTTATTTTAGAAAAAGAAACAAAACATATTTTAAAACATTGAAATTTAGTTGAAACGGCAGTAAAAAAAGGAATCAGGAATTTAGCAGAACTCCAAATGCTATTTTGCATTTCATTTTCTCGTAAACAGAAGTATCAAGAAGTTGCCTTGGTCTAGAAGGTAGTATGTTGTCTCATTAGACGTGAGGCCTCAGTTCAAACCCCAGGTCTCAGACATCTGCAACAAAACGAAATTGGAAAAAATATTTCTTTGGCGACTTTCAGCTAATTTGTGGCAAAACCTCTGAGAATAAATAAAATTGCCGTGAAAAGTCGTTCGGAGTCGACTTTAAGCTATAGGTCCTGCCACTTACATATGTATAAAATTAGCCCACATAACAGAAGCCAGGGCGTTACTCCCTGACCAATTATGTATGCATGTTCATGTCTTTAGAAATAACAAAGCGATGAACCAAGCTATAAGGATTCCCTAGTTCCTAGTGACATAACATATAGTAAATAAGGATAACCCATCCTGGATGTCTACACCGACGGCTGGAGTGGAGTGGAGTGGGCAGTGGAGTATGCACTATGAAATTGGACCTGCACATCTCACTCCGGCTGCCGGACTCCTGCAGCGTGTTCCAGGCGGAAGTAATGTCTATCTGTCAAGCCGCACAGTGAATCCTCTCCTATGGTGTTCCTATCCCGTTCACCCGTATCCTGATCTACTCCGATAGCCAGGCTGCGATAAAGTCTCTGTCGAACTTTGCGGATAATTCCAGGATCGCAATGCTTACAGGCCACTGTATTATGGTTAGACACGCGGAAAGAATACGACTCCCATTTAACGACTTCTGCCGTGGATGCAGGTCCGCCGAGGAGGAGGAGACTGTCATCCACTTCCTCTGCCAATGTCATCCCTTGCGGGGTGCAGATATAGGGTATTTGGCTCTCCAATCCTTGTCAGCTTGACGGAGCTATCGTCCATTGATATCAAGGACATAGCCTCGTTTATCAAACTTTCTGGCTGGTTTTCCAGCGTGGGGTAGTCGTGGTTTTTGAAAATGTGCAGCCCTTGCGCTGACCACTTTCCCCTCCTTAGATCGGAGGAACTTGGTCAGTACAGAGGCTGCGTTCACCTGTGGCATCACAACGGGCCGCTATGCGTGCTCAAGTGAGCTTTTTGGTAAATTAAAGCTACCACGCTAACCTAACCTAACCTTAGGATAACCCAATGCCTTTTTGTGCTTTGAAAGACAAGTTAAAAGAAAAAGCGTGGAAACTTTAAATTATTATGTATACACAGGAGTAAAAATTGCAACTGTTTGAGCCAAATCTATAAGACTATTAAGACTAATAAAGGCGACCTTAGAATCACACTAAGTAGAGTTCTTACCGGACACACCGTCTTACATGTACATTTGCACCGCATATGCATGGTAGATAATAATGAATGCACAGCATATGTACGGAATGTGGAAACCATGCAACACTTTTTGTGGCATTACCCAGTCCTCGTGAGTTCAGAAAGAACACTGTTCAGAGTAGTGGATGGGAAGAAGTTGTGAATGTTTGTACAAGATTTAATCGTAATATGGGAAATATGGTACATATGAAGTCGCAGTAGGCTAGTAGGTAGTGTGTTGGCTTATTAGACGTGAGGCCAAGGTTCAAACCCCAGGTCGGACATCTCCAACAGAATCCTGACTGAAGGATTGTAATGAGCAATTATGTATGTGTGTTATGTATGGGAAATATGGTACATATGTTTTAATGGTCTTGGTGCATGTTGATATAAATGGGGCTTCTAAGCCCTTAAATCGCTAGCATGCCCTATAATGTACCACCACCTACATAATAATTTCATTCATAACTCTCTCGATTACATCTTTTAACGGGTAGCTTTTGGAGTTTATATTTGAATTTATAAAAAAAATGTTGGATTTAGGCAATGAAAGATGAATTTGTTCTTAAAAACTCATCCTCTTCAGCTGTGCTCTATAATACATCCCCTAATGATTTATGGTTGTTTTTAATTCTTTTTTCTTTATAATAAATCGTTTCGCTTTAAGTATACACATACTCGTACATGTGGAGCTTAAAAACATTTCGCCAGTGTATGTTTAAAATTTATGCACATTTAATCATTTTATATATGTATGTATGCATTTTAAATTTAAATCGACCTTTAATTATTTTTCCGCACTTCATCTTTTTGTTAAAAAAGCGAAATAACGAAAATATTTATGAACAATGAAAAATTGTATGGCACATGAAATATCAAGTAAATATTACACCATATCAGAGCAGGCAAAATTAATGTAAATTTTATTATTTTATGCAGCTGCAAAAACGTTATATTTATGCATTAAAAAGGCATTTAAAATTATTATGAAATTCAACAAAAAATCAAATTGAAACACAGCAAAAAAAACAATGTAACGAATGTAGAAAAGATAGACAGGACAGGCTACAATAGCAATAGCAAAATAGCCATGTAATAATTGGCATTAAAAAAGGATTAGGGGAAGCCGAAAAAACTACATACATACGTACATAATTGGTCATTACAATCCTTCAGTCAGGATTAATTTTATACAGTTTAAAGTAGAGTCCGAACGATAGATTTTTGAGACGCTTTTCATGGAAATTTTATTTACTTACAGAGATTTTTCAGGAAATCTACTGAGAGACAGTGGCCGAAGAAATTTTTTTTTCATATTTCGTTTTAATGGAGATGTTCGAACCGTGGCCTCACGGTTGTTGTGAAGTACAATATTCTTTCGATCATATGGCTGTCGCGGCTGGCCTCATAGTACTTCAGTCGATCGGGCCAATTTGTGTGTACTTTTTCGAGTGTATGAGGTCGTATCTCGGCAATGGAATTACGAATGTTAGTCTTCAAATGCTCAATTGTCCCTGGTTTGTCGGCACAACACATACATACATACATAATTGGTCATTACAACCCTTCAGTCAGGATTACGACCTAGTTTCTCACACCACTGATGTTGTGTGTGTTAATTTTATACATGAGTGGCGGGACCTACAGGAGCGAACGGCAGATTTTTTGAGAAACCCTTTCATGGCAATTTTATTTACTCTCAGAGTTTTTGCCAGAAATCTGCTGTGAGGAAGTCGCCGAAGAAATACTTTTTGTATTTTAATTTGATGTGTGCCCTGGAGCTCGAACCCTGGCTTTTCGTCTAATAAGCCAACACACTACCTACTAGACCACGGTGACGACGGCACAACACTTTTCTTTAATGGCACCCCATAGAAAATAGTCCAACGCTATCAAATTGCATCTTCTTGGCGGCCAATTGACATCACTGTTTCGAATAAATAAACGGCCAGCAAACGTTTGACGCAATAAATCGTTTGTGATTTGTGATGTGTGGCAAGTTGCACTATTCTGTTGCGACCAAACATCGTTCACATCAAAACCATGGAGAGCGGGTACAATAAAATCGGTGATCATGGTGCGATAGGTGCCTCCCAATTGACTGTAATGTATTGTTCTCAGTTTCAAAGAAATATAGGCAAATGATGCATCCGCTCCACAAGCCGCACCAGATATTCGCTCGTAATGGATGCATTGGCTTCTGTAGGAAAACATGTGGGTTTTCTGAGCCCCAAACACGGCAATTTTACTTATTAACGAACCCACCAAGATGCAAATGAGCTTTTTTCGAAAAGATGTTTTTTTTTTGAAATTTTTGCAATTTCCGGCTAATTGTCTTTGTTTTGGAAATAAATTTCCAATAAATCCCAACGTTGCTCAAGCGTAAGACGATTCATTACGTTCAGTGCAGATAATTTACTGAACTTTGTGCCAGAATAGAATGACATAAGTATTGCTAGATTCGAAATAACCGATGTTCCAAATTTAAACCGATAGATGGCCCGCCCGATAATTAAACTTTAAAATTTACGCTTTCAAAATGTTCTCTAAATAACACCCTTTAGTCGCCATAATCCAGTAGGTAGTGTGTTGGCTTTTTAGACGTAAAACTAGGGTTCGAGTCCCAGGCCAGACATCAAGACAAAATACAAAAAGTATTTCTTCGGCGACTGCCTCTCAGCAGTTTTCTGCCAAAAACTCTGAGAGTAAATAAAAAATTGCCATTAAAAATTTCTCAAAAATCGGTACTTCGGAGTCGACTTTAAACTGTAGGTCCCACCACTCATGTATGAAATTACCACACACAATATAAGTGATGCGAGAAACTAGGACGTTGTACAATGGATCAAATCGACCTCCGGGTACTGTACTTGTCTTAATTGACAAGTACACGTCCTCTAACCTAACCTAACACCCTAAAATACATGTTTATTATGTCAATGATGATGACAAAATTTTCACACAAAAAAACTACACACATGATGAGTCAGATACAAATAATTTTTGTTTTTTTGTAAAAATATTGTACATACATACATATTTTTATACACAATATACGTATATGCATGTATAGGCCATTTTAACAATGCCAATGATATGCATATATGTTTAATGCATATTAAATGCATATTTATTTATGCCCGAGTGTTTTTATGCACGGAGTTACTTTAACGTAAAAGTTTCAAATAAAAATTTAAAAAAAAAACTTTAAATATCGTAAAAAAGCTTGGAAAAAACTGCTGGGATATTGACAACACAGTTGTAAAATTTAAGTTTACGTTTTTATTTAATAGTCCGGTTTTTTTCAAGCCGTTTGCTGTTGTTTTTTTTTCATGGCATGAAATAAATATTTTATATAATCTGTGTAGTTGTAAATTTTACAAGAATTTAAAAAAAACATTTTTTTCTACAATCATGAACATTATAATGAAAACTTTAGTAAAAACATTAAAAAAAATTTTTTTTAGAAAATTAAAATAGACAATCGTTTAAAATAAATAGCCAATAATAATAATAAATGGAGATTTGTTTTAGAATTAAAGCAAAAAAACCAAATAAAATAAAACAATTTTACATGGAAAAATGTTTTTAAATGCTTTTAAATGCATATGATTGATCTCAATTTAATTTGTTTAGTGTCTACCTAAAGGTAACTTCATATATTTTTTCTAAATACTCTCTAACAATGAATAGATGTATGTATATATAGTCGTAGTATTTGTAGAAAGCATTTACAACAACTTTTCAATTTTATATTTTAAAATTATTGTTTGTAAAAGTGCTGAATGCCAAAAAAATTAATTTCTGGGAAGTAAACAAAATATTTTAACAAAAGTTGCATGATTTAAGGGCAATTGAAACGATTTTTTCACTTTTTTTTAATTACAATACACTCGTTGCGATGTTGTACTATAAAGTGTTTGATTGAAATAGTACTTATCCTGATAAAAAATAATCACAGATTTATTTCAATATTATTTTATTGGTGTTTGAAAAAGTATGTTTACAATTTTGATCAAAAGAGGCAAAAAATGTTTCATACATTGGTTGTATTGCTTAAAAACCGTTAATATTTTGGAAAGAAATACTTTAATGAGTTCGTTCTTTCAAAGAACATGCCCGTTAAAATGTTGTTCATCGATAGCAGGGACTTATTCCCCACATTTTTGAAATTTATGGATTCCATCCCATTCCGTCCTCGCTCTGAAGTTATGTGTATTCTAGAGACAGCGTTCTGCATCGATCGAAACAAACGTTGGAAGGGAGCAGGATGTTTTTGGCTAGTCGGCGAGTAACGTGTAACTTCGCATCTCCTGTTTATAGTTGTACTACGGCCACGAGTCTTAAGGACGTCTTTTAGCCAATGATCCCTTCAAACTAATGAATTGTAACTGTTTCGGTCTTTCATAATATTCTGGTACGCTTTTAGGAGCTCATACTGGATCACATCCTTCTGAGTCCACCAACATTACTCTTTGCCAAAGCTTTATACAGTGAGCGCCATAAGTGAGTCAACACTTTTGTTCTTAAGTATAACAAAGTTCCTTTATCATGAATATAAAATAATGTAAAATAAACGTCTTTATTTTTGGAAATTTATTCGACTATTCTCATTTACTTTTCTCGCTATCCCAATAAAATGAATTATTTCAGTGGTGTTTACTCACTTTTGGCGCTCAGTGTATATGATTTCTAGCCGGACATGGGTATGAAAATAAAAAAACACAATATTTAGACATTACCAGCCTTCATATGTGATCAATATAATGGTACTCATATTATAAATTGGCAAAGTCTAGTCGTCAAAATGCTCAGCCGCAAACTGTTTGCATCGAATTTTTGCAGTACCGGTAGAACTCTTTTCAAGTACGAAGGCGTATATAACTTCTGTGATTAAATTTTCTCTGATAGTAAAGAGAACTTATGCACTTGATTGGAGGTATTCTACTGTTCTGGAAATTGTTACCTCCTAGTTGGGGATATTTTCAGTTTTCCACAGGAAAACATGTGAATTCAACCTTCATCCATATTATTTGAAAGGACCTCCATGGGACAGGGATAGAACATTGAAACATCTCAAGATATACTGGCACAATATTTTCAATCTCTTAATGGTGTGCAAATGGGTTTACCTTTAAAAGAGATGATATTCATTTCCTCTATGAACATCCAGCTTTAGCGCTTGGTTTACTTCGATTTTCAATACTCTTTATAAACAGATAGAGATCACTCTAAATGCGAATTTGCCGGTTTATTTAAAATCAACTGTCAGAAATGGAAATTGAATATTTTTATGGCGACATACAACAGTCTATGTCTTCTATTCTGCCCAGATGAAGTCAGAACGATTTACGTACATCCCAGGATAACAAGACTTCCGATCATTTAACTGCCTTAAGCCATAACCGATCTCTGGAAATACCGCTGTGAATGTAATAATTAAAGAGGTATCTTAGATTAACTTAACCAGCTTCTCACACCATTCATGGTCATGTTAATTTTATTCATGAGTAGTAGGTTTAATAATTAATAATTAATGTTTAATGTCGACTTGGAACGACAGATTTCTGTGGAACTTTTCAAGGCAATTTTGTTTTACCCGCAGAGTTTTTTCTAGAAGACTGCTGAGAGAAAAGTCATAGATACATAATTGGTCATTACAACACTTTAGTCAGGATTGCGCCCTAGTTTCTCACACTACTTATGTTGTGTGCATTGATTTTTATACATGAGTGGTGGGACCTACAGTTTATAGTCAACTCCGAAAGTGATGTGAGAAGTTAGATGTAATCCTGATTGAAGATTGGTAAATAATGTGCTTGTCCAGTTGCTTCTGTACGCTGCCGACATTGACATCATAGGGCGTACCAAGCGAGATGTTACTGCTCCCTTTGGTGCTATTGAACGGGAGTCTAGTAATATGGGTCTGGCAGTAAATGAGGGCAAAACAAAGTATATGTTATCGTCAAGTAGAGATGCGCGGCGTATTGATTCTCGGATTAAGACCGACAACTGTACTTTTGATCAAGGTCAAGTAATTAATCTATCTTGGCTCCGCTGTTACCACCAGAAATGATGTCAGTCTGGAGATCAAGCGCAGGATCACTCAGAGACCTCTCTCGTGCGACAAAACTAACACTTTACAATATACTCATCCTACCCGTGCTTCTTTATGTCGCAGAGGCATGGACCCTATTAAGTGCAGATGCAGTGGCCTTAAGAGTGTTCGAGGGAAAAGTACTGCGCAAGATCTTCGGTCCAGTGCGAGTTGGCGATGATTTCCGTATCCGATCCAACAGTGAGCTGTATGAGCTCCTCAACGACATGGACGTTGTACAGCGTATTAATATCCAGCGGCTGCGCTGGCTCGACCATGTCGTTCGAATGGAGGAGGATGCTCCGGCGAGACGGGCATTTGATGCGGGAATCTGCGGAAGTCGGCGAAGAGGACGACCTTGCATCCTGTGGAAGGACCAAATCGATGAAGCCCTGTCATCGATTGGTGTGACCAACTGGCGTAGGCGTGCACAAACCAGAGGCGCCTGGAAGAATGTGTTGCGGCAGGCCGAAATTCGATAAAGGGGTTGTTATGAGCAATTAAGTAAGTAAGTAATTATGTATGTACGTATGTATATTAAAATAAAATAACTTATTTCAGCACAAATATAATTAAAAACTTGTTTATAATTTGTTGAGTTGTACATAAAAAAATTATTCCCCTCAAATATATTTTATTGCTGATCCTTATAAAAAAGAAAAAAACGAACGGAAATAATCAAATAAAAAATCTTTAATTTTCCATTTCCTTTTGGCCATTATTTTTGGCTGTACAATCATCCAACGTTGTCATCGATTTTAATTTAAATCTGTTTATGTAAATTATTATGATAATTTGTTTATTTGCTGTGTAACTGGATGGGTATTGACTTCAATTTTTATGCCTACAACAGCAGTTGGTTGTATTTGAATACTATTGACAGCAATAAAATTTCTGAAAAATAAAAAATGTCGATACAAATTGTGCAAATCGATAAAAAACAAATTAAATTACGGACAATATGATGAATAATAATATAAAACAGACAGACACTGTGTAATGGTCAAAAAAATAAAAAGAAAATAATATAAAAAATTCTCCGGCAATAAATGCTGATGGCTTACGAGGGAGGACTAAGATATAAAAAAAAGAAAAAAACTATAAAAAGATCTGAATCTGATCATAAAAAAATACGAATAAAAAAAAATCAAAATTTGTTTTTTGATTTCGTTACAATATTTTCTAAGCATAATTTCAAGATATTTAAGGCCATCAAAACGCAGTCTTTATGCTAAAATGTAATAAAATGTTTACATAAAATGTGTAGTGAGTTGAATGTAAGGCATAGAGCAGCCTTAGGCTTGAAATATTTTTAAGTACCTAAATGAAGGTCATGTGTGATTTAATATTTTGATTGGAATTTTTATTGGCACACGTAAAATTTTATAAAAATATTATTGAAGGCGTAATAAAAGCCGTGGCATTTACAACCAGCCCCTTTCACATGATGGTGTATTGCTTTGAAAGTTGAAAAATATGTGATAGCAGAAGATAAAGAAGGCGATGTAAATATCAAAAAAATATAGGCTAAGATGGGAATATATTTAAACTGTACGATACAAAAAATTATTTTTCATGCGTATGATGGTAAGAAGCAAACCTGAAATCGCCATAGCCTAGTAGCCAGTGTATTGGCTTGTTAGAAGAGAGCCCATGGCTCATAATCCGACTCAGACATTTCGAACAAAATACAGCAGTCTTCTGGCAAAACCTACAATAAAATTGCCACGAAGAGTTTCTCAAATCTGTCGACATAAAACTGTAGCTTCCTCAACTCATCAATAGAATGAACGCACTCACGGTTGGTGGTGTGAGAAGCTAGATTGTAATCCTGACTAAAAGGTCTGTAATAACCAATTAATTACTTATTCCTGTCACTGATCAATTAAATTATATGAGAAAGGCTAATATCAACTGCAGTTTTTAGATCCATGAAAATTATCGCTAACTTAGGTTTGCGGTTCAGAAAGAGAGTTTTAAACAAAATTATTTCAAAAAAACAGTGATGAACTGGCCAACGTTTTCAAATAAATATCGACCGTCGACGCCGCCAGTTCAACATCATACCAAGCCGTGAATTTGTCGTAATGCAATGTATACTCTTGTATCTCCTGTTCATCTCATGTGATATTGTCAAAAAGTTTGAAAATTTTGCTTGTTCACGTACTCATTCATCCATAAATAGTAGTCTTCGATAGGTAGGTAGAAATGGCTGTCCACTCATTAACTATGAATGGACACACTTAGGCCAGTTGTGATACAACAGTTTTCAATTCAGGCAGTTCCAGAAAAACTAGTCAGAAACACAGTTCATTCAAATCTTCAATATGGTAGGCACCTAGTTTCCTAGTTGACGAGTTTAAATTCGTCTTCGAACGACATATTTTTGAGGAATTTTTCATGGCAATTTTATTTACTCCTTACTTAGACTTTTTGTCAGAAATCTGCTGAGAGGAAGTCATCGATGAAATATTTTTCATATTTCGTTTATGTTAGAGATGTCTGGCTCGGGGTTTGAACCGAGGCCTCACGTCTAATAAGACAACACACTTCCTACTACGTTGACTGAAATTATAGTTATCGCTGAAGATAATTTTCCGATAAAAATTAAATTCAATTGCTAACTGCTCCATAGTCTATTAAGCGAATACACGTCGTTGTTTACTGTCGTTTACCTTTAATTCTGGGGTCAGTTGAATTTTGTGCGGTTAGAAGTTTACATTTTAATGCAAAGTTTGTCAATTTATTGTCTGGAAAACGTCGAGTTTTGAGCGATCGATTGCATCGGATTCGTCTGCATGTTCTCGTGGTCAGTTATGATATTTTTTGCAGTTATTGCGTTTCGTTGAAGGATGGATTTTAGTTTATCGTTTACTGAACAAGTGGTATCTAATTTATTTCGATCGTAAAATGAACAGAACTTACTTACCTAACTTTGTCATTACAACCTTTTAGTTCAGATTACGACCTAGCTTTTCGCACCATTCATGTTGTGTGTGCTAATTTTATTCATGAGTGGCGAGAGCTACATTGTAAAGTCGGCTCTGAACGCCAAATTGTTGAAGAACTTTTCACAGCAGTTTTATTTACTCTCAGAGTGTTTGGCAGAAGACTGCTGAGATGAAGTCGCCATAGAAAAACAATTTCATATTTCATTTCGTACGAGTTGTCTGAGCTGGGATTTGAACCACGACCTTACGTCTAATAAGATAACACACTATGTACTATACTAAGGTGAATTTTTTTTTAATTTTAAAGAATTTAACTTGCCCTGTATACTAAAGGTAGGAAATGAATACATACTCGCTGGTTATTGGCCAACAAAACAAGAATTGAGCAAAATTTAGAAAATCAAAATTTGTAAACTCAAGCAAAAAGAAAAATTGTTTAACAAAAATGGCAAAAAGGGATGCAGAAGTAAAACAAAAAGAACAGAAAGGTAAATTTACCAAAAGAAAAAAAAACCACACGTCGACAGTTTCAATAGAACTTTACTTTACTAAAGAAAGAAAATTTTAATATTTGTTTAGGTTTTGACCAAGAAAATATTTATTTTTGTAACACAAACATTCCAGCAACAAACAATTTAATAAGAATTTTAAATATTTTTAGAAAAAATTGTACCTTTTCAGCAGAATCCTAATTGAAGCAGAAGAAATGTAAGAAATTTCAAAATATTTTTCCATACATTTTGTCAAAATGAATGTGAATCCATGTTTAATACAAAGAAAAAATTGTGATATTTTGTATTACAAGCATTTATTATCCCTTTTTAAGCAACTATTTGGTAAAAAAAAATCTTTTGTAAAAACGACAAAATCAATTTTGTTTAATATTTTCAAACTGCCATTTGCAATATGAAATGATAAAAGAAAACCCCCGAAAAAGAAAGAAGAAAAGAAATCTTTTCACGATAAATATTATCTTCCCATAATCTTTTGGTAAAACTTAACAACTTTAAAAAAAGCAGCCTCTAAGCTGTTTTATAATGCACACAAGCGTGTAGGAAAATTTCAAATAGAAGGGGAATAAAATTTGTTTTTAAAAAAGCTGATAGTGGCAGGTCTGTTACAAGGACTTCTTCACAAAAGAGCAAAATTTTTATAAAAAAAAAAAATATAAGATCTTTGGGGTGACTAACTGGTAATACATAAGGATTAGAAATGCAGAGGTTGAATTATTGAACCTCTAAGATTTCCATCCTATCGTAGAAGTGATTAAAGTCTTTACATTACAAAAGCTACGCCGCTACTATCGATAAATGAACCGATCTATACGTTGTGAAAACCTGATAGGACGACGAGTTGATTTTGATAGATTCTTAAGTACACTCTCAGCCACAGCTTCGATATTTTCGGATATATGCACTGTATGAGCACGCTCACATCTTGGCACATCAACAATGAAACCAGTTTCACGAACTTTAGCAATAAACTTTCGTATACCGGACACTGTTGGTACTTCTCTGCGATGAAATTTTTTACAAAATTTTCGTGCAATTTTGACATTTTTTATTTACTCTCAGGATTTTTGCCAGAAACCTGTTGAGAAGCATTTTCTAGCTTTGTACGAGATGTCTGTCCTGTGATTTGAACCGTGGCCTCATGTCTAATAAGCCAACGCACTACTTACTAGACTACGACGACTTGAAATTTGAAAAACCAAATAAAAAGGACCAATTATGTGTGGAAATATGGTGAAGTGTTATAATCAGATAAGGACATTGATTTTGTTTTGCATGTGTTCTTTCCCTGATCAAGATGAATAATATATTCGATGTAGGCAAGGTATTCGAGGTATTAATTTATTCTTGAATTTTTTTCGTTCTTTATGGAAATTATTTTGCCTAGGTTAGGTTAGAGTGGTAGCCTTGATGCCAAAAGCTCACTTGAGCACGCATAGTGGCCCGTTGTGATGCAACAGGTGAACGCAGTCTCTGTACTGACCAAGTTCTCCAAATCATGGGAGAAGAAATTGGTCAGCGCAAGGGCTGCACTATTTTGTCTAGAATTGTCTATAGTCTGGTAGCGAACAGTATAGGCGTTAATATATTTCATAGTTTAAAACCGATAAGTGTATTAAAAAGCTCGCTTGTACTGTTGCTATGAACTGGATCTTAGATAAAGTTTAAACTTGTATTATTAAGCATTACCGGCTAAGGATTACTTGGATTTTATTTTCTTTTGTATTAGAAGATCTTGAGATAACCGGTCTGTTTTTATGCCAATGGAACCCATTGCCTATTATAAACTCACTCTACTCTCATAAAAGTTTCTCTAGACGTCACATACATGCATTAAACTAATTAATCCATCAACGAATTAGGCTATGTGCAGTTAATATTTTTTTCTATGACCTTTTAGTAGGACTAATCTAAAAAATATAACACTAATAAAAAATCCGTTATGCCACAATTGTATTAACTCCATCATTCATAACAAATATTTCAGTTTCTCCTCCAGTAGACTGATTCATAAGCTGGTTATATGGAATGGCTTGCCTGTGTGGGCATTACAACCACGTTTCTAATTTCCCATCGAAGTGAAGTAAATAGTACCTCAATAAATTGCGAGATATCTTAATCTTCTCTAGCGGCTTATAACACGATCATCTTTTGCTTAAATGGTTTTAAAACCTCAAGCGATTTTTATTTACTCTTCCTTCAAATTATGAAGTCGTGGTTGGTGTAATCGTGCCTAACCTAATCGTAACTGTATTTTGCATTGGAGTTTCGGTTGTTTTCTTTTCTTCCTTTCGTTCGGTATAAACTCTAAAAGGCTTTTCGCCAGAGCACCTTCACTGATATAATCGACATTCCCAACTCAACGCAGACGTTGGGCTTTGGTGCCTCTAACGAGATCAATAACAGTAAAAATTAATTTGAATTCTATACGTGCAGCCAATTCCGTAGTGTAGTAGGTAGTGTGTTGCCTTTTAAGACGTCGTGCCTCGATTCAAACCCCAAGCCAGGCATCTCCAACATAAACCAAATATGAAAACGTTCTTCGGTGACTTCTTCTCAGCAGATTTCTGACAAAAAGTCTGAGTAAAGAGTTAATAAAATTGCCATAAAAAGTTTCTCAAAATTCAGTCTTTCGGAATTGACTTTAAATTGTAAGTCCCGCTACTCATGTATGAAATTAAAACACTCAACATAAGTGGTGTGAGAAACTAGGTCATTAGCCTCACTAAAGAGTTGCATTGACCAATTATGTACGAATGTATGCGCAGCCAACATAAACGAATTATGATGCCAATTGGAACTTCATCTGCATGCTTAGGAACACAACTCCTTTCCACTCATGCTTAAAACTATTCTTGCACTTGTGGGACTGATAATTCTAACAAAGCAAGCAATCCAACCCAACCTAAATAACTCTTAAGCTTTTCGGTATATGATTCCTGATTTGGCCTTAACAGTCCGTGTGAAACATATAAATTTCCTGACATTGATTCCACAAATGAAGACATCTACCTGCTCATATTTGGAAGCACTTACAATGAAGGGGAATTTAATTTCAAACACGTTTCAAAATCCTTCTTTTCATATCGTAGTAAATCCCATTTATTTCACGCCTCTGTACAGCCTTGTTTTTATTGTTTTGAATTCAAACAGAAAACAGACAATTGAAAAAAAAAATAACCGAGAACAACAACAAAGAATAACAAAGAAAAAATCCCTAAAATCCATAAAGTATGAATAAATATTTAATAAACCCGCAAAAGTGCGATTATATCAACGAGAAAGAAGTTGCGGTAACAAAATTGTAAGAAACAACAGCAGCCAACAACAATGAAACAAAAAAATTATCCTTCACAGTGGTGGTATCAGTGGCTTACACAAACAACCAGGAACCTCAGAGTAGCGACAAGCAAGACAATAATTTATCCCCACAATCCTAACAAGAAACAGGAGCAGAAAAATAACGTACCTTAAATAAGCTGAAATTGACAAACACGTAAAGAGGAAGACAAAAAACACACACACACACACACACTGAAAAGAAAATAACTTTACTTTGACGAAAATTTCGAAAAGACTTCAAATTTATTCACCTGCAGCCTTTCGTGAGAGTGTAAGGGGATGGGCGGCCAGGTAAAAAGAAAATATTCAGGATATTTTATCACAATTTAAAACCTGTGTGTATTGTCACTGTGTGAAGAGTTAAACTGGCGGAGGAAGTAAAACAAAAGTAAAGAAAACGTAAAAATACCCGTTGCCTGTGACACGCGGCCACTGAAAGAGGGTACACAGCAAAAGGATTCCAGAAACTTGCCTTATTACATGACTGTTACAGATTTCTTTCTGTTTTTTTTTGGGAGATATACACGTTGATGACAGGCAAAAGGAAACATGGAGTAGAAGAATGAAATAAAAGAGGGAAAGGAACTTTATTTCTTTGCCATCTCAAAAATGATTTTAAATTATGCAAATGTTGTGGGATTAAATTAAACGCGACATTGTGTCTTCTGCGTCTTCCTTTAGTTTTATTATTATTTTCCTTAAATTTAGTTTTCCTTTTTGCCACCGGTTTACACCATATAAAGGAGAAGGGGGGTTTAAGTGTTTGCTTAAAAATCTTATTGCAGTGATAAAATAATTGAGTTGTGGCTGTATGAGTATGAAAGAGGGCGAGACAATGTTGGTATGTTTATAAACAATGCTTGTTTCCACTCAGACCTTTAGTCAATCAGGCCAAACGTCACATACTTATGTATACTCACATACGTAGATACATAAATAGGCACACAAATTCAACCGCAGAAAATAAGCTAATAAGCAGAGCTTTAAAGGAATAAGAGTAACAATAATGACTGATATTGCAAGTTTATTTTAGGCTCTCCGTTGTAAGCGATTCATATCTTGAAATAAAACGAAGCGTGTAGGTGGTAGGTAGGTAGGTAGGTAGAGGTGGCTGCCCATCCATCCCCTAGTCTCAAAACCGCTCGGAGCCTCTGATGAAGTGATTTAGTCTGCCAATGTCAATCCTTGACAGTCCCTCCAGATCATCCATGTAGTAAGTACCCAAGTAGTGCCTTCTCCTTTGGCAAAGAGCCGGGCATGTACCCAGCAGGTGAGGGACAGTCTCCTCTTCTTCCTCATCTCTGCAGTTTCTCCAGAAGTCGTTAGCAAGGTGCCCAAGACCAATGCGCCTCGCATACGTACACCGTAATGACACCGACAACTACACTGAGCGCGCCTCTTTGGAGTTTAAGTAGACTCATTGTTCGCCCCTCATCCAGCCTTGGCCAGATTTTACGAACGTTTCTACCCGTTTCCGACGGCGCCCACATGTCGTTGACGGAATCTACGATCGCATTATCAATAATGAACTTGCAGGTCCTCACAGGGATACCCAGATTCGAGAATTAATCGGAGAGTTCGATGGTCGTGCCCCACCTGGCAAGTTCATTAGCTCTGCAATTACCCGGAATACCACTGAACCCCGGTACCCACACGATATGCTTATCATATCGTTCCGCTACCTCATCGAGATATCTGCGACAGCCGTACACTGTCTTGGAGTTCATCACGTTAGAACTTAGAGCGTGTAAGTGAGATATCTTAGAAAATTTTTATTCATTCGAAAGATGATTATATTTAGAATACAAAGTCATTCATATGTTCGCTACAACTTCTTTGGGTGTTGGACAAAATTTCTAATATTCCATGACTCTGGTGTATAAATCATTCTGGATTGTGCGCATACACGTGCGGCTTAAGAAAACTCCACTAATGGAGTGAAATCGCACGCTCTTGTTGGTCAGTTCATATGGGATGACAATGCCCTTAATATGTCGTGTAGAATATACAATTTGGCATGAGTTGCGTGCTACGTACTGCCGCCGTATTGAGATCACTTGTCGTTATTGTCCAGATCATCCAATTCAGGCAAAAAGAAGAAGCTCGTCATAGGCATTGATGGTTTTGGCAACTTTATTATTCTTTAAAAAATACTGACCGACTGTCAACCTAAAATTTACACTAAACAATGTCTTTTTCGGCACACATTAAAGACTCTTGGGTCTCATGTATGCATTGGTATCGTACCATATTCAACGTATCCGTTTATTTAAAAATAGGCTTCATCTTTGGGAACGATTTTGGATGAAAATTACCTACTTAGCTGAAACTGCTCGTTGTCTGTGGTTCGTGGCTATCCGTCCATGGTGTTTTCTTACTTTCTGGAGTAAATAACAAATAGTTTGACAGATGTTGCTTAAACAAGATGGCTGTTAACAATTGTAAAAGTTCATAGTCGGAGTTTATTGGCTCAACCACTAACTATACGATACTTACTTACTTAATTGGCCATAACAACCCGATTAACGGCCTGCCGCAACACATCCTTCCAGGCGCCTCTGCTTCTTGCGCGCCTACGCCAGTTGGTCACACCAATCGATGACAGGGCTCCCTCGATTTGGTCCTTCCAACGGATACAAGGTCGTCCTCTTCGCCGACTTCCGCAGATTCCCGCATCAAATACCCGTCTCGCTGGAGCATACTCCTCCATTCGAACGACATGGCGGAGCCAGCGCAGCCGCTGGATATTAATACGCTGTACAACGTCCATGTCGTTGAGGAGCTCATACAGCTCACTATTGTATCGAATGCGGAAATCATCGCCAACACGTACTGGACCTAAGATCTTACGCAGTACTTTTCTCTCGAACACTTTCAAAGCTGCTGCATCAGTACTTAATAGGGTCCATGCCTCTGCGCCATAAAGAAGCTCGGGTAGGATGAGCGTCTTGTAGAGTGTTAGCTTCGTCGTACGAGAGAGGTCTCTACTACTCAATTGCCTATTGAGACCATAGTAGCACCTGTTGGCAAGAGTGATCCTGCGCTTGATCTCCAGACTGACATCATTTGTGGTGGTAACGGCGGAGCCAAGATAAATAAATTCCTTGACTGTTTCAAAAGTATAGTTATCGGCCGTAATCTGAGAATCAATACGCCGCACGTCTCTACTTGTAGCTAACATATACTTTGTTTTGCCCTCATTTATTGCCAAACCCATCTTAGTAGACTCGCGTTCAATAGCACTAAAAGCAGCAGTAACATCTCGCTTCGTACGCCAAGTAAGTGTCCAGTTGCTTGCGTACGCTGACGATATTGAACTATACGATAATCTGATTAGAAATTTCAGTAACAGACTTGTGTGCGACGATTGTTGAAAGCGATACGCCGGCTCTTGATGACCTTAAATAGAGGACACTTTTCGGAACATGGACCATTAGAGATTTTTGGATATAAAAAGGGAGGTCATTTAAGTTCTGCTTTGGCTGTTTATGATCAATGAATTTGAGAACATCTAATTCGCATGCAAACGGGTCATCAGTTGGACAATATTTTCATGGAGAATAGTAGGACTGCCACAGCAGGGTAACAATTAGTTTTTCCTTCCAGTTGTACCAGTAATTGGTTTCCACTTATTGGTCTGTGGAAAAGGCAATCAGGGAAGTCGCCTGGTCCGTTTAAACGCAGGATAGCAGGATACTTTCACAAAGATTCTCTACAGACAAGTGTTTGGGCCGAGGATAAGTGCATTGGCCTGTCTGTTATCCTTTTAGTGGTAGAGGAACATGATGCTGACCTCGACAGAGTATTTAAAATTTAGTTCAAAAACAGAGGTACAATGGTACCTCAATTACTATGATACATACATACATACATAATTTTTCATTACAACCCTTCAGTCAGGATCACAACCTAGATTCACATACCATTTATGTTGTGTGTGTTAATTTTATACATGAGTGGCGGGACCTACAGTTTAAAGTCGACTACGAACAACAGATTTATTAGAAGCCCTTCATTTTTAATTAGTTTCAGAGTTTTTGCCAGTAGACTACTGAGAGGTAGTCGTCGAAGAAATATTTATTCATATTTCGTTTTGTTGGAGTTGTCTGACCTGGGGTTTGACCCGTGGTCTTGCATCTAATAAGTTAACACACTAGCTATTACACTAAGGCACCTTGGTAATAATTTTGCCGGAAATCTGCTGAGAGGAAGTCGTCGAAGAAATATTGTTTTAGTATTTCATTTTGTTGAAGATCTATGACCTAGGAATTGCACCGTGCCTTACGTCTAGTAAGCCAACACACTACCTACTAGATTACGGCAACTTCTAGTCCTAAGATACTAACCTGATTACCAATATGGCACTCGTTATGGAAATTAAATGTGTTGTAAGTCATTTATCAGCCAGATCATGAGCTTCCCCAAATATCGTCTTAAACGGAGACTTGTTTCAGAGCATACCTTGACTATAATATCAGACAAGTATGCCAAGTTCTACCTATGTTTCCTATGGGCTATACACTGTGAAAAATTTTAAAAATCAAATTTTTGAATTCAAACTTCTAACCAAAAATGTATTATCATATTGCTAGTCCTCTAATATCATCCATTTAATATACAACGAAGCCAAAAGCTACATTGTATTGTAAAATATTATACAGTCGAACTGAAAATATACTAAATCTACCGTATTTGCTAAACAGAATATATTTACTGCTCCCAAGGCGATAGTAGTGAACAAAAATAAGCAACAACCCAGCAGGCAATAAACAGATAAAAAGAGGTGTGACTATGTAATTGAATTAATTCAGAATAATTTACAATTTATTAAAAACACTACGCGAAACCCTCAAGCATTTTATTTACAATTCACCTCTCCTTTCTTACGTTCACTTATTACGTTTACGTTTACGTTTAACTTAACCATCTCTTCCTCTGCTATTAACTTAAGCCCCACAGGTTAAATGTTAAAATATTTATGTTTTAGTGGTAAGGAAATGAGTTTGAAAAGTTTTTGTTTTGCAACAACCAATAATTGAATTTCGTGGGAATTGTTTAAGAGGAGGAGTAAATAAAAAGCAAATTATAATCCATTCATTATTGGCTAGATGGCTTGAATCGATTTGGGGCTAAAGAAGGTCATAATTTATTGAAAGCGCATTGAAGTTTATATTTATAATTTAAAATTGATTTCCATTCACTTCCATTATGGATTAAAGATTAGAAAAAGATAATTCACTATCAATTTAAATATGGAATATTGTAGATGAAGTCGCTGTAGTCTAGTAGACAGTGGCATGAGGCCACCGTTCAACCAACAGGTCAGACATCTCGAACAAAACGAAATATTTCAAAAAAAAAAAAAAATCGGAGACTTTCTCTCAGCAGATTTCTGGTAAAAGCTCTAAGAGTAAACAAAATTGCCATGGAAAAGTCACTTAAAAATCCGTCATTCGGATACGATTTTAAACCGTAGGTCTCTACACTTATGTTTAAAATTAGAATACGCAGTATAAGTGATGTGAGAAACTAAGTCGTATCCTAACTGAAGAGTTAGGTTAGGTTCGGTTAGTGTGGTAGCTTCCATACCAAAAGCTGACTTGAGCACGCATAGCGGCCCCTTGTGATGCCACAGGTGAAACGCAGTCTCTGTGCTGACCAAGTTCCTCCGAACCAAGGAGGGAGAAGTTGGTCAGCGCAAGGACTGCACATTTTAAAGCACGACTACCCCACGCCGGAAAACCAGCCAGAAAGCTTTATAAACGAAGATATATCCTTGACATCAATGAGCTGACAAGGGTTGGAGAGCCAAATAACCTATACCTGCACCTCGAAAGAGATGGGCATTGACGTGTCTACCCATAACATTGTGACCTGTAAGCATGTGTGATCGAGATGATGTTACGACCAGGTCCAAGTAACTGGTTGGAGCGCCTTCTATCCATTGAGGGCCAATTGAGCTTAGCGGTGGAGCAGGATTCCTCATTGATCCAGGATAGATTGGCGTCTCGGAAGAATTTCCGTAACTGAAGGGTTATACTGATCAGTTATGGCTTCCTTCCAAAATGTATCAATACAAAGTTTGTATGCAGTTCTACCACTGTATATAAACTACACACAGTTACTAAATTATACGTACGGTTAAAAAATTGCCGAAATTTTTTAACTAATCCGTTTTCGTTGAAAATCTTCATAGTTTCCTTGATGTTAAGACGGTCTTTCGCATTGGTTAAACAATTTCTGAAATTGCACTGAATTGTGGCCCTGCACAGGCCACCAAAAATGTACATCAGGACCACAAAAGTTAACAAATTTCAGAAATTTTTTAACCAAGACCGTCATAAAATCGATGAAAGTTGTCAGACAATTACAAAGATTTTCAACGAAAACGGATTAGTTAAAAAATTTCTGAAATTTGTTAACTTTTGTTACTAAACAATACGTCAACTATAAATCCGATGCCTCATTGCTTTTTGACTGCGTTAAAAATACGCATTGACGACGTTTTGAAATAGAATACATTGTAAATATTTTGTACAGCGGCATTATGAAACACGATACTTTGTTCAAACACAAAGCAACTAATATTTTGGAAGGCAGCCTATATATTTATGTATGTCTGCACGCATCATATATTTTGTAAAACTTCTCAAGTTCTTCTTTTGTTCTGTTTTAATACAAAAATAATCTTAAAATAATTCCAACAATTTATTTATAAACGACAGATGGTAGGTAGATTGTGAATATATTCACAAATTATTGGAAAATATATAATGAAACTACAACAACAATAATTTACTCAGATAATGCACCTTAAAGAAATTGAAAAAAAAACGTTTAAAACCACTTTTTTGTCCTCTTCAGCAGGCATTTTTTAATTTTATTAAACCGAAATGTTTTTCAAAATATCAGACTGAAGAAGTATTTATTTTTAGTTTGGTTTTGAAAAAATATTTTTAGAAAAATATATGTAAACAATAGCAACTATAGCTCGGGTACATTTAGTAGAATTTATTGTTTATTTAATTATCCTTTTGTGTCGTTTTATACAATATTACAGTCATACAGGGTTCGGTGGCTTTACGAATTTATTTTTACACATATAGACACATACATATTGATAATATACATTACATTAATGAATATTGTAATTAAATTGAGTACCATTATAATGAAACAAAAAACAGAATAACTTATACGGCTAATAATAACTACGAACATGAGAAATACACAACCATCATCAGAGAGAGAGAGACACTCTTAAATTAAGAGGACGCACTTCTCTACAATATAACACTCTTAAATACATATATGTATGTGCACACACATGTATACAAAGTATTAAAAATTGAATCCACATTATAAAGAGATATAATTCTGTGGCAATACAAAGAGAAATAAATGCAAATACATTGTTAGAGTATGTGTATCTGTACATACATATGTAATTACAGTATTCATAAACTATTGTTTTCACGTATGAGAGTGTGTATGTGTGCAAGTTTAAGTGGTAGGCTCACTTAAAATAATTAACTTTATTGCTAATAGCAATAATAAAAGAAAAAATCTTTAACCCTCAAAATGTTCATGATAAGCTTGACACTCCATACGTCAGTTAATGGTTTGATGATAATGAAATTTACCTCTCGTTTGTAAATTATAAAGCGATTGTTGCAGCCTTAATTCCCAATATCATGTCTCCTTTTCCTTATCGATTGATTGATAGACGAACCTAGTAATCTGATTCACCTTAATTTTCTATTTTTAATTTGCTTTAATATGTTTACCTCGTATAGAGTCTCACAGTCAAAGCCATTAAGTTTTCAAAATAATTCATAATGTAGTCCGGACTGTAAGACTGGATGAGCCTTAAGTAGGCGGGAGATGAGAGCTATTATAGGAGAACTAACAGAGTATCGCTCTTTTAGACATAGGATCAGCAAATGGGAAGAATGGGTCATGTTTTTTGTCACTGTCCCCCTCTAGAACTCGGGAGGGACAGCAAATTTAAGGATCTAATTGAACTCACAAATACACACATAAGGACTTTTATCCTGAGGACATTATATATGTGGCATAATGGCAAATGGATTCTTCACTTTCCTTTCTTTCTTTTCATTTCTTGAGCTTGTTTCCATTCTTCTCTTGACCTGTTGACGCCATTATGTGTGGAATCTTTCAATTGTGAACTAAATATACGAAATTATCAATTTATCATGACAATTATCATGCTAAATTTCGTTGATGTTAAGACCTAAGAAAACCTCACACAATCTTCATAGCCAGCTCTCATCACCTCCACGCGAGCTATGTGGCACGTAGCGTTGTTCTGTTAAAACCGTATTTGATTTGGGTACTAATCGTTCAAACAAAAAGTGACTTTTTCGGTTCTCATGTGGATTGTTGTTGTTCCACAATCGAGAATTATTTTTATTCGATGAAGTGAATTTTATAGAGCAAATTAGGTCAGTTTCCAAATGTTCCAGACCCCGTTCAGCGAACACATGTCGTTGTCTTCCATAGTAACTTGCCAAAACAGACTGTATAAATGACAATTAATTGGATAGAAGGATTATATTCAGGACTTTTCCGGTATTATAATCATCGACTGTGTTTTCATATTAGGCGAGTGCCCGTTGTTGAATATCTCGCTCAGACATCTCAAAAAAAACGAAATATGAAAGAAATATTTCTTCCCTGACTGCCTCTCAGCTGATTTCACTCAAAAACTCTGCCATTAAAATAAAATTGTCATGCAAAAGTTTCTCAAAAATTTGTCATTCAACCTCCACTTACGGATAAAATTGACACACACAACATAAGTGGCATGAGAAGCTAGGTGGTAATCCTTACTAAAGGTTTGTAGCAGAGATCAGCAATTAATCATTTTTTCACTACTCGTAAGTACTCATGAAATTTTGAGTCAACAGTATTGAAATCCAACTACTCTGATTCATTCGTACGCATTACAACATTGATTTATAAGTACAAGTTGCAATGAGTATGAATACAACGTTGACATCAAACTCATAACATTCGAAATATGTTTGATTCATACTCATACTACTCATTCAGATTCATAAATTTAGAAAAATACTTATAATACTCATAAATGATTCGATTGATTCGAATAATTCATCAAAATTTACCAGTCTTAGTTGTTGTGGCATTTACAACCTTCTTGGGAGTATTGTTCGTAGGCAAATCATATTTATTTTGTGATACTTGTAAATGTTGAGTAAAGGATAGTCGAAATCAACATCATCATGCTTATTGTTAAGTATGAGTACGATGAGTACTTCAAACTTTGAAAATGAGTAGTGTGAGTATGATATTAAAATAAACGTATCAGAAATTATGAGTATGATTCGAATGTACTCATCTTTTTGATGAACAATTAAGTAAGCTTCAAGATGACCGTTATCAATTGTCAAAATTCAAAAGTCCCTGTTGGAGTACACCATAATATAATTTATAATTTTCTTATGGGTTACAACACAGAGTATTACAACAAGTAGCAATACATTCGTATTTCATTGTTTATTGGGTTGGCCATTGTCCTTTATATATACATACATACATAAACCACAGCACATACAAATAAAAGAAAGAGCAAAAGTCTACGAAAATATCATACAAATAGTGTTTATTAATGATAATTACAACATTATGATAAACATAATGACAATTATTATGGTCTGACATTAGTTTAGCATACTTAACCAAAACTTCTAATGACTCTTCTAAGTGACATTTATAAGCCTTCGCTACATACACTTAATGTAAGTACATTAGCATATAATATATGAGGAAATATGGTATGTTTTAGGAGAAATTCCCATACATAAAATTATAATAAAAGTGTCTGTAAGTGAGTAGTCTTGTTTTATTCCCACAAATCATACTTGATGTTGAATTTTAATACTCTTGTTGCCATTGTGTAGAGAAAAGGTTGCCTGAACCCTTTTTTAAAAATAGAATATGAAAAGGTATGTATGTTTGCCTGTGTGTGTGTGTCCTCAGACATGTTTAAAAGAAAATATTTTATGAAATAAAAATAAATTCTATTTTAAAAAAGAAATATAACAACAGCAACTACAGGATTTACATTAAATTTATTCATATTTCTTATATTGTATGTGTAATGTAATGTATGTATGTTAGTAGAATAATAATAAATTTTTTGTTGTACATTAAAATAAAATATATATGTATGTATGTATGTATGTTTATTAAAAATTTTATTTTATTTGATATTCTATTGCTTGTTGTCAAACATAAATGACAACATGTACCAAAATTAGATGAAATAGAGAAGCACAGACAGAGGGAGAGGGAGAAAGAGAGAGAGAGCGAAGATAATGCAGAGAATTACTTTAAATACATACAGTGCCGGGCATAAAAATAGTGTAATTATATTTTTATTTAACTTTTTTCTTTAACCCTGGACTGTTACTCTTCATTTTTGTACATTAAGATTATTCTTCGTTGAATCGACGAACACTTTAACCCTAATTGGTTACTTTTCGTCGAATCGACGAAGCTCATTTACTCTTTATAATATAATTCTTTTATGTTTGACAAAATTTCAATCTTTTTATCATTAAAAAATAAATAATAAACAAACAATTAAAATCTAAGAAACTGGGTTCTGTGCAGTTCAAGTGCTTGTTAACGAGACTATGATAGTCACAGTGACAGAACATATTTAACGCCTGTTTTCTTAAGCTGTGCTTTAGAATGAAATCGAAATTATGTAATTTCATCATCTGTTCGTCATCAATCCAAATTATTAAAATAAATTTTGAAATCCTATCAATACAAGAACTGCAATCAAGGACTACTTGATATATTAAGAGTAAGGATGGGATAAGAAAGAAGTGCAGCCTTGTTAAATCCAAGCCAAGCACATATACATATGGCCCGTAGTGATACCACATGAAGCAATGCTGCAGACCTCACTTAAGTAACCGATCTTGACAGCAATCAGATATCAAGTAACGATAATACCGTTAGACTATTTAAAAAGAGAAAACAAATAAGAATTCGCCGTAGGCTATTAGCAAGTGGCTTAGACATCTCCAACATAACGAAAACATATTTCTTTGGGATGAATTTCTCTTAGCCGTCTTCTGGCACAAACTCACAGAGTGAAGTAACCATTGGCATGATAAGTTTCTCAAAAATCTGTTGATTGGAGTCGACTTTAAACTGTTGGCCCCATAGCTCATGGTGAGACAAATGACAGTAGCCTGCATCGAACCAGAAATTTTTCTCATTAAACATTCTAAAACCTCAGCAGATATTATTTGCAAGTAAACGAAGTCTTTTTGAGTGCCTACTTATTATGCAATGAATTGTGAGAACAGATACGGTAACAGAGATGTCGTATAATGCAATTAAGGTATTTAGTTGGTGTACTTATACCAATGTTCTTACTTTGGCCAAAATTCCTCAAGGACTCATGAATCCCTTTGTATAATAGACAACCTAATGGAGGGATGATATATACATACATGTATTCATGTTTCAATTTATATTCAGCATTAATTTTACTTCTTTTGTATATTCATCACTTAACTGATATCCCCGTGACCTCGAGCCTGTATTAGTTTGATACAATATTGAGGCTTTTATGGTAGTAGAGCTCAAAGCACAGTTGTATTCTGTTAACATTATCAAGGAGACTAAAATTGCAATTTTTATAAATATCAGTCCATCCGAAGGCAACTCCGTAAGGATGGAATCGATAACCATACAATAAATTCATTCAACACGCCATGTCAAGCTCTCCATATTCTACAAACTATTTTACTACAGCATGGGCTTGTGTAACTGCTTTACTTACACTCTGAACTACGTTGCCCTAAGTTCAAGTTAGAGCTAAGAATCAGAATCAGAACGCTGGTATGTCAAATATGACAAAAATTTTTTTGGTAAGTTATTTGGTTTACTTTATACCTCTTCGTTAACAGCATTGTATCGCTTATGCAACTGAATGTTCAAAAAGGGAAAAGTTGTGTTTGTCGGATAGTGTCTATTAATATTGTTACGAAAATGGAAATGGTGTTTTCGTTTAACATTAAAATAATAAACAAAAGCTACAAAAACAATGGACTTGTTTACATGATCAACAAATAAACAAAAATATAGCAACAAATCAGTATAAAAAAGGGGTTAAACAAGTAAACAAACAGGCAAGAACAACACTGCAAGGAAAAACGTAAACAAAATACACAAACAACAATAGCGTAAACAAAATGTTGTATTTATAGAGATTTCGCGAAGGCAAAGTCATTCTCCTTCAAGAGCATTCATCAGACTGTTTAACCAGCGATATAAAAGGCAAGACAAAGCAGGCAACGGGATGAGAAAGAATTCCATCAGTCTTGTGTGAAGACACGCTGCATAGGAAGAGAATAACCGTGGTTTGAAGATCTCCGTTACTTGGATCTAACGAACGAGTGTAAATAAGAGTAACAATTAAAGTAAATTTAAAATCAAATTGCCAAAGGTTGCACACGGAATTGTGTGAACAATAAAGAATTGGCTTAAAACTGAACACAAATTTATTTTTATTTTATTTGCAATCTACGAGCTCATATTTTAAACGTTTTTAAAAGGGTAGAAACGTAACAATATATACCCGTTGTTGTAATGGGTGCTAGGCAATGGTAATTTTAAGATAAGTCGAGCTTATAACAGAACTGGATGATGTAAATTAATTAATTCGTTATAAATTTATAAGCCCTGGATTAACAACGTATGTTACAAACTGCATACATAATGAAGTTATAATTAAGATTTCTTAAAAGTTGCGTTCTAGTGAAATAAAATGAAAGAAGCGTATTTACATTATTTACCTTAAATTTATCAGAAATGCTATATTTTATTACGCTTGTAATATTATTTTCACTTAAAAAACAATCACACCTAAATTTCAAAGCAAAAATTTAAAATAAAATCCTTTTTTGTATAGAATTTAGCATACATTCCCTTTCTTTCTCTCTCTCTCTCTCTCTCTCTCTGTCTCATTTCAATGTGTGCATAAATAAGTGACATATTTTTATTGACGCAAAAACTCTATGAATTATTTTGTAACTCAAATAGAAAGTAAAAAATCAACTTGTTTTTGAAATATATAAACTGCACTTATACTTATTCGAACACAACAAAACAACGAAGTGAAATAAAAAAAAAACCCTTATGTTTTAGCATAAAAACAGGAGCTAAATATATACAACCGACTACATTTTATCATACAAAAACACAATTTCTACTACGTTACGAGGGTGCTTGCAAAATTGACAAGCAAAGAAAATTGGAAATATTTGGGAAAATTTACTTCATTTCCCAATGGAACCTTCTTATAGTTGGATACACTTTTCCCAGCTATAGTTGACAAATTTTGCCACAAGTCTGCTGAGAGATGGCTTAGCCAATGGTTGAACTACGGCCTCACTGCTAGTAAGCCAAGACACTAACCTCGACTTCCACGAATAATTCTATTTTTAATTTCATGATTTTTGCCAATCTAAATACATGTGTCCATTTCTCCTAATTCGTCACTTACATACATAATAGGCCACTGCAACCCTTCAGTCAGGCCTTACGGCCTAGCTTCTCAACACCATTCATGTTATTTGGTAGTTTTTATACATGAGTGATGGGACCTACAGTTTAAAGTCGACTCCGAACGACAGATTGTTGAGAAACTTTTCATGACAATTTTTATTTACTCTCAGAGTTTTTTCCAGAAATCTGCTGGGGGAGAAATCGCCGAAGAAATATTTTTTCATATCATTTTCACTACAACTCTTTAGTAAGGATTACAACCAAGCTTCTCCTCACCACACCCTTGTTTTATGTGTTAATTGGATAGTGGCGGGTCCTACGAGTTAACCTCGCCTTCGAACAGATTTGCGAAACTTTTCATTGCATTTTCATTTTATTCTCAGAGTTTTTGCCAGAAGACTGCTGATAAAAACCGGCCGAGATTGATTCCAAACGTATTCGGTCCTATCACCCACTCATTTTCTTATTTTTCATAAGTAACTTCTATTTACTCTGATACAGATGCCAGTAACATTTGCTATTCATATCCAATTGACAGCAGAACAAACCACTTGGCAGATTAGGCGACAAGGCTTAATCACTATGATCGGACTTAAACACACTCTTTGTGGTGTCATATCGAAGCCAATATTGTATGTATTAACTACCGACGGTGTAATTACCGAAGCATCTGAAACTTTAATGCAATGTTTTGCGGGAATTAATCTTTTTTTTAATTTTCGAAAGAAAATTCGAGTGCACTGGTTTCGGCAGGAGCGTAGGACATACATTCTAATATCCCAACCGAAATGGATTACAACTTTAAAGTATGGACTGCAGCTTGGAAATATATTATGAGGCTGCTATGAACAAATCGAAAGTGCTAATTAACGACAGTAGTCTAGTTTAGTGGCCATAGTCTAGTAGGTAGTGTTTTGCCTTATTAGGCTAAATTAAAACAATACTTCTTCCGCGACTTCCTTCCAACAGATTTCTGGCAAAACCTCTAAGAGTAAATAAATTTGATTTATTGGAGATTTTTGATTTATTAGAGTTCCCACATAAAATGGCTTGTGGTTCAGTGCATTATAGCTACTTGATTAAAATTTGTATAATTTCTACGTAAAGCTTGCCTCTATCGTTGACAATTGGTAGGCGATTGAACAGTAAAGAACGCATTTATTGGGTGCACTAGAGTTGTCTAGAAGGCCTATTCTTAAAAGTATTTTTTCTGGCACTTAAACAATAAACTAATTCAAATCTATTGTCAACAAATGCTACTACCTCTGTCCTTCTTCCCATAACCTATTTTCCTAAGTTCAAGACAATGCACTATATGAGTAGGACCCATCCTCCGAATGTTGGTCTTCAAAAAAATAAAAATTTTTTCTTCCATTATTATTTCGATTAATATTGCCCTCGTGCATTTGTCTTTGGAAACTAAAACTAAAAATAATAAAAAAGTGAAGTGAAAAAAGTATGAAATAAAGTAGCACTAGAAGGTAAAATATGACAATAACTGGGTTACATAACATTAACAGATATAGTTGTTGTTGTTTTTTTTTTTTTTGTAGTATTTAAAGTACGACTAGTTGTCGTACATGTAGTGGTAGTCATACAACATACTACAAATACAACTAAAAATAATATTTATTGTTCAACATACATAAATACTTACACTCAAAGAAATAATATAGTTAAACATAATAAAATATCCTGCCGTTTTTGATAGATTTTGAAACAGAATTTATTGTGTTAATTGTTCTTTCAATAAGAAATCTTGAAATTTTGAAATATTGATTAAAGTTATCCTCAGTTTAATAAAAAATTTCGAGTGTACTAATAGTTTTATGAACTTTACACAATAATACAGAAATATTTGTTTCAACATTTTCACAATTTACTACACATTCACTTCAATAGTAAAAAATAGAAATTCAAAATGCTTTTGAAATACTACGATAGGAAAAAACAAACTATGACAATCAACTAAATAGTCTCTATGACATAACCATCATAACGACAATAGGTTATTTGTTGTTTTTTTTAGTTTTTTTCACTTGAATTCAGATCATAAAAATAAAGCGAAGATAAAAGTTATAGACACCTTAATGGGTATTCCTGAGGTGGAAAAGAAAAATTATGTGCGTATGTGAGTATGGTTTTTAACACAATAGCACATAAATAAAGCATTCGACTTGAATTTAAATTGAAGTGCAATTGAATGTAGGTTACTTGTGCTTCTAATATTACTACTTACCTTACAATTAAAGATACTATGCTAACATGTGAGTTTCGAGCAAACAATACGTCATGATATCTTCAAAACTTTTCCTTTTTTAGTTAATTTCAGCTGTCGCCGATATCTTAATAAAATAGCAAAAGGATATGATGTCCATAGCATATCAGTACCAAGATGATATTCCAAATAAAAACAGAGCGTTTGAACTGGCTAGGCGTGGCACAACCATCGAACTCTGAGGTAATCCTGGACTTTGGGAATTTCTTTGTCGATCCGTAACCTTTACCCTTTAATTCATAATTCTGTTGTGGATACCATCACCCCAGATGGACAGCCTCGGACATAGACAGAATACGTCATTACAACCCTTTAGTTAGGATTACGACCTAGCTTCTTACACTACTTCTGTTGTGTGCGTTAATTTTCATACATGAGTGGCGGGACCTACAGTTTAAAGTCGACTCCGAACGACAGATTTTTGAGAAACTTTTCATGGCAATTTTTTGTTTACTCTCAGAATTTTTGGCAGGAATCTGCTGAGAGGAAGTTGCCGAAGAAAATGAATTTTGTATTTTGTCTTGATGTCTGGCCTGGGGCTCGAACCCTGGTTTTACATTTAATAAGCTAACACACTACCTACTAGACTACGGCGACTTCATGGATGATGTTGATTAACCTGAACATTGACATTGGCAAACTGCATTAGCCCTACATCAGCATCTCCGAGTGGTTGCAGGACTTGGTGTTAATGGTAATATTTTGAAACCACAATCGCCCATTTTTGCCTTGGGTAGACAGGTTAGATCGAAGTGGTAGCTTTGATTACCAAAGCTGACATGAGTATGCATAGTGGCCTGTTGTGACGCCATAGTGCCTGTACTGTACGAATTTCACCAAAGTAGTGAAGAAGTTAGTTAGCGCAAAGGCTGCACAGTAATAATGAAACTCATTACGGGATTTCGGGTCCCCTGAAATCAATTGGCTGACAACTTCAGCCTTAACTGTCACCTAATCAGCATCAGTTGGCTCTATGATTTTGGAAAAGCTTCGCAACAAGACTTAGATGGTTAGAATTCAGCAGGAGCAGGACACAAGTGATCAATTCAACTTTTATAGGAGTCAGCCAGTCAGGCCGCTACATGTGCTCAAGTGGCCTTTGGTATCAAAGCTACCACTTCAACCTACATATACAAATATTTAAATGTAGGATGTAATAATACTAATCGCTGACTAAATACGGAAATAAAAGTCATGGATATTAAAAACGTGCACTTGGTAGAGATGCTAATACAAGGCGATGTAAATAAAACAGACAAATGATTGTTTTAGATTTGAGTTCTTTAGAGATTTTAATGCCATACCAACCATTATCGTAAACACTTCTATTTATTGCTACAGTTGATGATGTTGTTGTTGCTATTGCTGTTGCTTATACTGTTGATAGAATGTTCTGTTGTGCCTTTTAAGTTCAATTTAAGCATGTCATGCACTTTAAAAATCAAGTCAAATGAAAATAAAATGATGACAATAAAAATAAGACAAGAAAGATGAGAAATAAATAGAAGAGCATAAGAGAAGTAAATAAAGAAAAAATATTTTAGTGTGGTAAGTGCTGTTTAGAAGAAAATAAAAACAAAATGAATTTAGTAGCAACAAAAACAAATAAAGGAGCCAAAAAAAAAAACAAGAATTAAAACAAAAAAGAAGAAGAAAACAAAGGGAAAGTGTTTTATAAAAGAAAAAAAGGATAATAAAATGAAACGTAATAATAATAAAATGAAGAACACACACATAAGCACACATACATATATATTCGAATGTGCTATTAAAGGAGATAGAGAGAGAGGGATAGAGTGTAAGTAAGTAAGTAAGCTAATACAGGGTGTTTCTTTTAAGGGCTTAAAAACTTGAAATTATAATACAAGTGAGAAATGTTTTTGGAATCCTGGTAAAGAATTTCATGCCATTTCATCTTCCACGGATACAAGTGAATGATATGGCTTTGTCGGGATATATAAATGACTTAACAAAACGCCATTAAAAGTAAACCAGAGACGGTCAATGAATAGAACCACTTTTGGAGGGAAAGTGGTCAACCTAATAATTAAAAAAAAAAAAAAGATTTTGAAACGCGATTTGTTAATTTGCAACGTCTTGTTGGAATGAAATCTTATCCATGTTTAGCTGATTAATTTTTGGAAACAAAAATTCAATAAGAATGACTCGATTGAAATCGCCTTTCACTGTAATGACAGCTTCTTGCTCATTCTAAAAGAAATTAGGACCTACGGTGCCGTCAGTGTGTAAGTCATATCAAACAGCACATTTTAAAAGATTTCATGATCATTCATAAACGGCTTCAGGATTCGGCGCTTTGCCTATTTTCTTAACTAAAAACGAGCTTCAACTCTGAGCACAAAACATATATACATACATATATGGTCCTTACAACACTTCAGCCATGATTGCCACCTCGTTTCTCACATCATTTATGTTGTGTGTTAATTTTATACATGAGTGGGGAGTTCTACAGTTTAAAGTCAATAAATCGCACGTACAGAATCTTCAATGTGGCATTAGATCCTGTTGAAAGCACATTTCGTTGGCGTTCAGATTATGCGGGACCTGCAGATTTCTGAGAAACTTTTTCATGGCAATTTTCTTTACTCTCAGAGTTTTTGCCACAAATCTACTGAGAGGAAGTCGTTAAAGAAATATTTTTTATATTTCGTGTTGTTGAAGACGTGTGACCCGAGGTATGAACTGTGGACTGACTTTTAATAAGCCATCACACGACCTACTAGACTACGGCGACTACAATATGTGTTCAAAAGGCCAACATAATGACCATAATGACGAACTATATTTGGCAATTTTGTTTAGGATATCGCGCTACAGTAGCAATATACTTACTGCTACACACACTTTATTATTTTATTGATGATTTGGGATCGAGAGACCAAACATTTATGCCATAAAGGTCGATAATTTCTCGAATTGTATACTCACTGTGCTGTAGGTTCCGCCACACAACACAATTGCTGTGAGAAGCTAGGTCGTAATCCTGAACAAAGTGCTCTGTGATGTAGGCGAAGTGATTTTTGAAATAAATTTTCACAATTTATCACCTCTTTTTTAGGCATTAAACGATTCAAATTGACTTGAACAGAAATGACGACACAGTTTGGCACTGTCAAACCGTTGTTACTATTATCATGCAGCTAAAAACAAAAACCCGTTACATGTACTCCTAATATTTAACGCATAAATAGCAAAGTAGTAAAATTAGAAAACATTAAAAAAATTCTACGAAGAAGAACAAAATAAAAAAGCAGTGACAGAAAGAAAATAAAAACAGAAGCTTATAATCGAGACCCTTAAATAAACCGTTGCTGCATGTCTCCCCCTTTTTTTGTAGCCTGGTGTTTTTTGGTATTTTAATGCCACTTAAAGTACAGTTTTATTTTATAATGGTACTTAAACAAATTTAAAAAAGAGAAAACGAAATAAAAAGTTTCTTTTTTTCAAAAAAAAAAAAAAGTTTGCAACTAAAATAATATTACCACACCACAAGCTAACACTGCTCCTTAAACAGCACATTGTCTTTAAAAAATTGCTTCCAAAAACAAACAAAAACAAAAATAATGCGAAGAAGTCTAAAATTAAAAACGTAAATTTTCTTCCTTTTCTTTACTGTTTGTTGTTTGCTCTTTGCTATTTATGTTCTTTGTTTTCTCTATTTTGTAGCATTTTGGAGAAGTCACCATTGTTAGTTTGAAGTCAAATATTAACGAACAATTTTCCTATCCCGGTAATTTATACAAAACACAAAGCGTAAGCAAAAAAATGGAGCCTGAAAAAAAAATTGCAAATACTTTCCAACAATAACAACGTGAACAGCGGAAAGAAAAAGAACAAAAAAAAGAAATCAGCTGTAGAAATTGTAACGGCTTAAATATGTTAACGCTTGACTAGCACTTCCCATTCATAATTTTTCACTCGAAGTATTTTAATGATAATTTTTTTCTTTTTTTTTTCTTGGCTATATTGACGCTTGAAGCGAAATACGAAGTGAGCTACAATAGATATTAAGCTCCGGAAGGATTGACATGTACTTATAATGTACCTACCCGGAGGTTACAGCGTATTTCGTGTAATTACAAAACAATACCTTTCCAACTAATAAGAAGACAACTAAGATTGTTAACAATAAATATTCAATAATTTTAGGTAATGTTTGTATAAATATTTCCATTTAATAAGCAATACAAAAAAGTTTAAAAAACATCTGAAATATCTGAACAATCACGCGAGAGGAAGAAAAGCTTACGTCATCAATGGCAAACGGCTATGATTTACGGGAAAGACGAATACTACGTTAAAATACAAAATTTCAGAAACAAACCCTTTCATTTCGGTAGAACATTCTCCATTGCAAAAACGTTAAACTGAGATTTCTAGCTTAAAACAAATGAAATTTAAGTTTCAATGTAGGTAGACTGCATTACTGAATAAAATAATACGAGGGCGTATGATTGTTGTACTCCAGTTCAGTTGTGCATTCTCATATTACTCATACGCATGGTTATACAAACATTGTTTTCTCAAAACTCGATGGCTTGTTTGTTATTTACAGACAAGAGTTTATATTCGTTAAATTTTAAATTTGTATGTGCGAACTCCTTAAGTGGCTTTGGTAAAATCTATAATTTACTCATACTATAAAAAATAGGTAAAAAATGCAAACTTCATTCTTCCTTAATTGTTTAAACATGGCACTGCTATTCTGGCATCAAGTTTAATACCACTTATTAGAAGAAATGAGAACATTATGCCGATTATATCAGCTCTTAAGCGATATCATTTGACAATATTTTAAATAAAAAAATTGATCTTGAAAGTCATTAGAGGAATAATCACAGTGGGATTCGTCTCGTGGTAATGCAATTGTCGATATTGTCGAAATATGTAAATTCGTTACTTGTTTATCCGGAAAAATCATATTTAATGAAACTGAAACAAAGTAAAGACGAAAAAGCAAGAGATGTAAGAGAAAGAGGCTTTGGGACAGTCTTATGTTGCTGAAAGTAATAAAAAGGATTAAAAACTAAATCAAATTCTGTTGACAATATTTTTCTACTGGACTCTACCTCGACTCTCCGTTATGTAGCTAATGAACCAAAGATAAAGACACTCTTCAAAAAAGAAAGTTAAAAAACAATATTTCTGCCTAAAGGTACATGCACTGTAACTCCACTTAATGATCTCTAAATAGCCAAGAAAAGGAGCGAATATTTGCTATTGCATGTTGATCGCTTCAAGCTTCAGTGCTGCACATTTAGGTGTGGTGTAAATCAATGACGTAGACTAGTAGGTAGTGTGTTGGCTTATTAGACGTGAGGCCACTGTTCAAACCCCAGGTGAGACAAATCATGAAAAAATATTACTTTGGTGATTTCTTCTCAGCAGATTTCTGGCAAAAACTCCGAGAGTAAATAGAATTGCCATGAAAAGTTTCTAAAAAATCTGTTGTTCAGGATCTACATTAAAACTATAGGCCCCCCACTCATATATAAAATTAACACACGAAACATAAGTGGTGTGAGAAGCTAGGTAAAAATACTGACTGAACGGATTGTACTAACCAATTGTGTTATGTATGTAAAGTCAATGACACTATTTGGTCATTCAACAACGTCAGCCAATGTCTGGAAAACATTCGGCGCATATAGATGAAAATTGGTTTAGGAATGAATCCCTAAGACAGCAGATAAATGCCTTTGCAGTCAAAGTTGAGATTCATTGTCAAAAGAGAAGTTAGGTCATCAGTGAAAATTTTGAGAGATCCTTTTGAGTGAAATTAAAAAGTATAAAGGCATGAAGGAAGACAATTCAACACTTTAATTTACTCGTGCAGAGCACAAAAAACTTGAATTAGCTTACAAAACTGTTCTCTGAAGGTTGATAGAATTGAAAGGAATTCACTGACTCCATATACAGTGGACAGCAAAAGTCTTAGTACGGCAATATAGTATTTTAGTAATTTCATGAATTTTAGCCAAAAGTTTGTATACAAATTTGTAGTTTTTATATTTATTTTATGAATTTATTTCTGTTTTATTATAAAACAAACATTTTTTTTAATGTTTTTCATAAAACAAGAGAAAAATAAGGAAAAGTTTTAGATGACTTTATAGGTACCCCAAGGAAAACCCTGAGTATATTTAAAATTCAAAGGCGTAATATATGTATGATAATGTTATCCTTTGTATATAGTAGAATATCCCTTAAGGGCAAGCACTCCATTTAATCCATTTGGAATTGAATGTACAAGTTTTGTTTGGTGTTTTCTGGTGGCACCATGAGCAAGTTTTTCGGTTGACTTTTGTTTGAGGTTTAGCAATTACATAACTGTTCGTTCAAATGATCCCCTAAATACTCTCTTAAAGTCATATTGGGACTTTGTGCAAGATTATCAAGCCTGTACGTACTATTTGTTTGTCAAAATATATTGGAGACTTTTGCTGCCCACTGTATATCATGGACTTTTTCGATGATCTTCGATAAAATGTTTATTAACCTTTATTAAGAAGTTGTAATGACAAATTAAGTAAGTAAGTAATCTGTATTATACTGAAATTTTAACGAATTAAGTAAAAAGAATTTCAAGGTTAGTTTGTCCTTATGCTGTGGAAACAAATTGGCAGAGCAAGGAAAGAAATGAGAGCCAAGGAGTTTGTGAACTTTGATCAAGAACCAGTTGGTAAACCTAATCCGCTAAAAGTTTGACCAGAAAATATACAATATTGAGTGTATTTTTCCTGCACTCTCTCTCGCTCTCTCATATAAGGTGTTTCTTAGTCGACTTGAATTTCTTTGCTTAGCTCTCAACACACTATCTATATCCTGTTATATTTCCTTCTATATTTTATACGCAAAAAAAGAAAAAAAAATAAACCTAAAAGTAATACCAACTGCCAATCACCAAAAAAACAACAAAAAGACAATCAACCCGTTACCAAAGCATGTCAGCTATTAAAAGTTACACGCTTTTCCTTTCAAGCGATTTTCTGTTGCCAATTTCCTATGTTCACTAGAGATGATGGCTTCTTCTTTTCAATTTAAGTCTTCTGTTTTTCTTTTTTTCTTCCGTCTTTCTTCTTTCGTTTCGTAAAAACAATATAAGTTTTATTTTTGGGTAATTGTGGGTGTACTTTTATAGTCTAATATTTTTGCTATTTTCAGGCAAAAAAAAAAAACAACAACAGCGACAAATTTTCATTTTACAACAACCAAATAAAAAGAAAATAACAGAAGTCTTGTGTAAGCATCTACTAAAAGTCAAAATGACAAAACATTACCACGCGCTTCATATAATTTTATTATAGAAATTTCAACTAATTTGATGATTCTTCTTCTTCTACGTTTTTTCTAATATTGCTTTGGAACAAAGAAGTCGAAAATTTTTCTCACCCTGAAGGAGAGGGAAATTTTTTTAAATTGTTATTAGTGTTCTTAAAAGATATTTTTTTCCTCTTTCCTCCTCACATAAAGCCGAAAAAAAGGGTTGTAATGAATACAATTGAGAAAATTAAGAAAAATTCATTTGATGTTGTTTTCTTTGTCATTTGTTTTTTTCATTCCGAACATGACATTTTTGCAGGTACCACAATAGAATTAAATTGTATTGAAGTGACAAGAAGAATAGAAAGAAAAACAACAACAATGAATTGCTTTAATGAATTAGAAAAACAGTGATATGGTGTGAGACTGAAGAGAGTGAGGTTAATGAAGAACACAAACACAATTAGGAATGTTTGTTTAGATTTGAAATGAGCAGTTATTTAAAGGATTCGCATGGTAAAGGAGTGTAAATACTCAAATATGGAGTTTGAAATTTAAAGAAAATATAAAGGTGTCATTCTTAGAACAATAGAAGACCCAGTGGTCTAGTTGGTTGTATGCTGAAATTCAAATACCGATTCCGACTCGCAAACCGGGTATTTGTTATTGTTTAATGGTTCATCTGACTTTATGTATGATTAGCCACAACAGCAAAAAGAAAGTGAGAATTATTACACAGTAATTCTCGAGAATATTAAGTAGTGTGAAGTCTGTAGTAGTCATAATATAAGTGCTCATAAAGTAGGACGACATGGGTGCCTAGGTGCTGCTACCATACGACCTCTCATCTTCTATAGATTAATCATATAAGATCTTTTGCTCTAACAAACTTTAAGATGCTGCTCAGAGTCAACAATGCCAGTTTCATGCCCATCACCACGGTGTTTTCTTATTGGAATACTTACAGGTTCCAAGAGTGTGTGATTCATTCATTCATTCATTCATTTATTCATTCATTCATTCATTCATTTATTCATTCATTTATTCATTAATTCTCAGCGTTACAAAATCAAAATGTTGGGCGCCCTCACCACAGAAGGGTTCTGACCCCCTTAAAGATGCATAATCTGCCCTATAATCTGTCTATAGGCAGTATGTTGGTGACTCCCTTTCATTAGATTTCTGGTCAAAACTCTGAGAGTAAATAAAATTGACATGAAAAGTTTCTCAAAAGTCTGTCATTTGGAGTCCCGCTACGCATGTGTAAAATTAACACACACAACATATGTATGTATGTATGCATGTGTATTTCTTGAGAACAAAAGGTGATGAAGGTTTAAAAAAACGCTTTTTAAAAATAAATTTGTAGCACACTATCCCTCCCCTCCAACACAAACTACTGCATTAATAGGCATCATCTCCTGAGTGTTGGTCTCAAACAAAAAGAAAAAAAGGTTTCACTATTGTCAACAGCATAAAAATTCTTCTAAAATGTTGAGTTTTTCCGGAGCAGATAGTAAGACAAATAGGTTTCGTTTTGTCTATAATTTATGTGAATTAGGCATACACCAGAATTTCGAAACATAATTCGAAAAGGATGACTTTGATTTGATCAATCAATCCAATATCTGGCAGTCAACTGAACAATTACCAACAATAGAAATTAAAATGCATGTCATGACATTTAAGGCAGATACAATATTAAACTTATTCTATATGTATATCGTAAAAGATGCCTATGCAACATACTAAAGATTTGATAGGCACTTCTTATTCCAAATGATAACACTGAAATAAAAAAGTGCAAATACTATCGCTTTGTTCACACGCTAAGTGTCCCAAGGCTGCAGCACGCAAGGAGTTCTAATAAATACGTACAAATGAAAATCTGCAAAATTTTTAACGAACTGTAGTTTCTAGCATAAAAAAACGAAATTTAAAATTCAATGTAAATAGATTGTATTATTGATAAAAATGATACGAGGACGTACGATTGTTGTACTCCAGTTCAGTTATGCATTCTCATATTACTCATACGCATGGTTATACACACATGGTTTTCACAAAAGCCCGAATGTTTTTCAGTAACTTACAGATAAGCGTTTGTATGCGTTAATTTTTCAAATATTTGAAGGAAACTCCTCCTTGGAGGAGATAAATAGGAGATAGTAAGATTTTGATGGATTTAAGACCGCTGCACTTGCTGGAAGCTATGGAGACTAATGTTAGGCTAATAGGAGAAATTTCATAACATAATGAATCAAGTGACTGACAGTTCTCTCATTAACTGTCCTCAGGATAGTATCAGTACATTCAATGGCCATGGCAAATACTTTGGAACGAGTCTTCTTAACAAATATGAATGGATTAATTTGCACTATACATACACTTTTAAAAGCATAACCAATTTTTTTTTTCTAACAGAATAATTTATTTCTAACCCAAGAGCGAACTCGCTAACAAGCAGAAATATATGCTAAGAATTGAAAATGGGGTTGCCTGGGTAACAGCTTTCGTAAGAATTCGCTGCAGTGAGCGGACAAATGAGCTGGTAGATATGGGACATTTCATGGTAGTGATGGCCAGAACTAAAAATTCGCCGTAGTCTAGTAGGTAGTGTGTTGGCTTATTAGACGTAAGGTCACGGTTCAAACCCCAGGTCAAACATCAAAACGAAAAATGAAAAAATATTTCTTCGGCGACTTCCTCTCAGCAGATTTCTGGCAAAAACTCTGAGAGTAAATAAAAATTGCCTTGAAAAGTTTCTCAAAAATCAGTCGTTCGGAGTCGACTTTAAACTGTAGGTCCCGCCACTCATGTATAAAATTAACACACACAAGAAGAGAAGCTAGGCCATAATCCTGACTAAGGGTTGTAATGGCGAATTATGTATGTATGGATGGCCAGAACTTCTCTATGTTTGGATAAGTATACTTAATGAAATGAAAGATAACGATGAGTTTCAGGCAATCACATTTTTTTTATAGAACAACAAAAAAAGAAAATTTTAGTAAATGTATCAGACTGTTCAGAAATAGCCGGAGGTTGGGAGTAAGTCTTTTGATAGAGCACTGTAGACTGAAAGCATATTTGTTCAGAATGGGTATCATATGGAGATTATGTGATGATGAGAATGAATGATCAGAACACAGTCTTAAAACCTGGGAAATATTAAAGCATTCCCAAAGGAATAACCTTGGGTGCATATTAAATGCTAGGCAGGGAATTGGCTTCGTTGACACCTAACATCGTCCTAAAGTTTGTGAGGACAATAGGCTTGAAGAAGACACTATGTTTTAATGGCAGTACAATAGACGGTATGGTCGCTGTACTATGACACCTCTTCATGACAATCTACTATAAAGCAGATGACAGTATTAATTGTAAATTTAAAGATGCATAAAACTTGTTATAAATACAATGTCTTGATGTTCTAGGTATTAAAAGATGTGCTCATTAAACTAGCATTATCAAGATTGAATGCATTATTATTTACAAAAACCGCGAACATGTGTTAACTGTTAATTGATTGATTAAAAGCCTATCTTAAGCCTATCTGGCTTTGAAATATTTTATATTCAGAAAACTTCACCCAAACTTGGAACAAAAACATACTTCAACCTGATATGCATAAACTCTCTTCATATTCTCATACATACATACTATACATAATTGGTCATTACGATCCTTAAGTTAGGATTACGACCTAGCTTCTCACACCACTTATGTTGTGTGTGTTAATTTGTATACATGATTGGCAATACCTACAGTTTAAAGTCGATTCCGAACGACAGATTTTTTTTTTGAGAAACTTTTCATGGCAATTTTATTTACTCTCAGCCTTTTTACTGCTGAGAGAAAGTCGCCGAAGAAATATTTTTTTTTAAATTTCATTTTTAACCGCGGCTTTACGTCTAATAAACCAACACACTACATACTAGTCTACTCTCTCTTCCTGTAAATCACAGGAAATATTTACATGAAAATTTTTGTTTTATTTTTAATTAAATAAATTTAAAATTTCTGAAATTCCATATTCTCTTTCCCATATTATTAGTTTCTAGCATATCATTCATTACAGCATTGATTAAAAAAACAAAAACAAACATACATTTTATAATTGGTTTCATTACAACTGACTTTACAAGTCCTAAGCCTTCCTACCTATGGTATGATGTGTGTATAGATTTTGCTGTATTATTTAATTTTATTAAAAATCCAAAAAATCTAATAAAGGTGACAGATTTCCCTGCGTTCAATTTGAAATATTGCAAAATAATATTTATTTTATTTTTTTGTTAATTTAATTTAATTTGATTACATGACATATCTACAGGGGTGTAGAGTAAAAGTATCAGGTGTTTGTGTGTCCCTTTCGCTGGTGGGTTTATTTGTCCTGTCAGTTTAATGTTGACACATGTGACTTTAAATAGATTCAAAATATTTTGTCGAACAATGAAAAATCTGTCAGAATTTCTATTCTTTTTTTTAATAGTTTTGTATAGTAAAATCGCTTGGCCAGTATTTTGTTGAATTAATTAAATTTTGCAAATTAAACAAAAAAGGGTGGGCAAAATTTATAAAAAATACCATCACTAATTAAAAACACATAAATTTCAAATATTTTTCATTAAAATAAATAAATTTTAGAATTTATGGGAATTGTTTAAAAGGGGAAGCAAAGTCAAGTTTTTTTAATAAGCAATTCCACATGAATTTTGTGCCCAGGTAGTGTAACCTATGGTATATTGGCCTAAAACGGTGTTCAGATATGCACCTTTATTGCGTAAATCGCAATAAACGCCATTATTGTGCACTCTATTTCATATAAAGTTTCAATTAATTATTGCGGAATAAAAACGCAAATTGTTATAATATTGAGTAAAACTTAGAATGCAACACTGTCATAAATGTGTTTAGTGAGCATACTACAATTATCCGAACACTTTGATATTTGAGTTGTCAAATATCAACAACGACAAACAAAAACAAAAACAGAAAAAAACAATTTTGTTGAAACAACCCGCTGTTTTGCTTACCAGCTGTCAACTGAATATAGAATAAGCAGCTGAACTTTATTATGCATTATTATGCCTGAACACCTTAAATATTGTACCCAATTAATCGAATGTTGACTCAATAAAAGTACATATCTATATCTATATCTATATTTTCAAGCCTATTTTATATGTTCTTCTTTACATGGATTTGGTAATGAAACTCAATCGATATACTTTCTTTTGTTCTTTCTTTATAGGTAAGCAAACTAGACAAGGATATAAAAATGGTGGAAATAAATAAAGAGAATTTGATCATGGTAAACTCATGGTCCAAGGATAAAAATTAAATATGGTAACCGATATTTGTTAAACTCTTCAGGACAATATTTAGTAGATGATAGACACATGTATTACCGGCACTACAGTCCGCAGACTCTTACTTAATTACTACTTACTAAAGTTAAGGGCAATAAAACATTCATTAGATTAGAAATAAGTTTACTTGTCTGTACATACATATGTACATAATTGGTCATTACAACCCTTCAGTTAGTATTACGTCCTAGTTTCTCACATGACTTATGTTTTATATATGAGTGGCGGGACCTACGATTTAAAGTCGAATCCGAACGACATATTTTTGAGAAACTTGTCATGACAATTTTATTTACTCTCATAGTTTTTGCCAGAAATCTGCTGAGAGGAAGTGGCCGAAGAAAACTTTTTGTATTTTATTTTGATGTCGGGCTGGGACTCGAACCCTGGCTTTTCGTCTAATAAGCGAACACACTACCTACCAGACCACGGCGACTTCAATAGATCAAAACAAAAGTTAAAAACCTATCCTAAAGATAGTACTTCACTTTACAGGGTCAAGGGTTAGTATTTAATCTGAGATTATAAATCGTTTTTTGATTCAAAAATGCAATTCAAGCCACATCAGCTCTGGATTTAGTCAAATTGTCTGCTGAGCTTTCTTCTTTATGCCTTTCATTCAAGTACTTCCATCCAGGTACACTCTGGCTCTCTCATTTTAACACGTAATGTGCGTCATAAAATTAAATCGATTAATAATCAAAATCAAATATTATTTTAAAGACTTTAATGAGTTTCGATCTACTGTTTGTGAGTACTCCACTTTTATTTATTTTTACATTTCAAAACCGCAAGTATTTGAAAATTTAAGACCTTTTTTCCTTTACAATCTTGACAACATATTTCGTACTGGTAGCCAATTGACCTCTGGTTATTGGATACTACTGTGTCTGTGCCCCTGAAGCGTAAATGTATTGTAATAAATATTTTATTAAAAATCCTTTATTTTTTCTTCTATTTTTTCAAACTTTATCGTTTCTATAGCTACCAGTTTGTAGAAATTTTATTTTCTTATTCATAATTTTTTCATAGAAAGTCAGAAAATAAACCTTTTCCGAGAATTTCTTTAATAACAAAAAGAAAATAAAAATAGAATGTTTTGCCTTGTATTTGGCTTTAAGCACAAAAGGAATGAATGACTATTTTGTTTGTGTTTGTATGGTTTAATTTTCTATTTTTTTCTATTTTCAAGTTTTACAAATTAAGATGGGTTTGACGGTGTACAAATTATTTCCACACACACACATACTCTATGAATAATAAACACCTACGTAAAGGATTCAGTTTAAAGACATACCCGCAATAGTAAGCGTGTCTCTTTTGTGACTTATGCAATATGTATGTTTACACAACAAACCTTTACATGATAATCTTTTAGTCAGGATTACAACCTATTCTCCCATGTTGTGTGTGTTAATTTTTAATATAAGTGAAGACGTACCCATTTTATTTCATGGCAGAGTTTTATCTCCATCGTATGAAGTTGCCGTAGTCTAGTCGGTAAGTATGTTGGCTTATTAGACGTAAAGCCAGGGTTCGAGCCCCAGGCCAGACATCAAGTCAAAATACAAAAAGTATTTCTTCGGCGACTTCCTCTCAGCAGATATCAGGCAAAAACTCAGAGAGTAAATAAAATTCTGATAAAAAGTTTCTCAAAAAATTTGTCGTTCGGAGTCGACTTTAAACTGTAGGTCCCACCACTCATGTATAAAACGAACACACACAACATAAGTGGTGTGAGAAGCTAGGACGTTGTACAATGGGTCAATTCGACCTCCGGGTACTGTACTTGTCTTAATTGACAAGTACACGTCCTCTAACCTAACCTAACCTTTATCTCCGTCTTCATCTTTTTTCATTGTCTTTTACTGGCTTATAAGTCTTTTTTCTACCATTTCTTCTTCTTTAAGAGGATCACAATGACTTCGGGGTGAATGGTACTTATCATCATGATAGTACTTGTCCTCAAACCTAACCGAACCTTTAGCAGACTATCAGCGAATTTCATTTTGAATTTTCTTCTCCTTTCCTGTTGCAAACACTTGAAGTAGTCGATCACTACTGTATTCATCTGGGCAACTAGTACGGCCACATTTTAGCACCGACCTGACTTTTGTTTTTTTTCTTTTTGTCCCCCAGAATAGAATTTATCTACGCTCTAATATTGTTTGGCCTGAGACTTTTCAACTGCATAATGGCGATAATTTTGTTTTTTCATGTTTCCGTGGTCGTTTAATATTGATAGTTCACACAATTAGAAAATAACATTAAAAAATGGCTTTTTAATTTAAAAAAATGTGGCTAAAACACAAGGATTCCAATTGACAGCAGCGTAACTCGTTTTCCATACGTTAGGTCGAGTAAATTTGTAACCACCCTCGTATGTATATTCTTTACATATTTTTGCTACAAGAAATCCAAACTTATATGTGTATGTATCTGTGTATTTCAAAAGAAAATTACAAACAAAGAGCGTGTTACAGAGAAAACAAAATGAAAAGGGTAAGAGACCATAATTATGTCCTTGGCTTTGTATGTGTATTACATGCTTAATAAAGTCATGCTGTGTTTATATGTAAGCGTGTTTGTTTTTGTATTTGTTTATTTGGGGTATTTTCCAACACATCTAATGCTTCTGTTGTTGCTTGTTTGCCATTTAATTCATGAGTTTTTTTTTTTTGTTTTTTTAAACTTACAACACAATACCAAATACGCGACAAAGTCGAATGTCAGTGCCATTAACGGTTGAGAAAATTAAAAATCTTCCTGTTTTTTTTCTTCTTCTAATTTTGCCTATTTTGTACAGACCTTTTCTTCTTGTTTGTTCGTTTTGCTTTTCATCTTCAAGCTTTCATTTCTTGTGTTGATTGTTTTTATTTTTAACGCTTTTCTTTATGCTCACAGACGTTGTTATTCGTGTACAACTACCAGCTACAATAAGTACAGGCAAATCAGAAATTATGACAACAAAAAATTAAAAAAAAAAGAAAATTAGAAAATTAGAAAATTAAAATAAGGATAAAAAATTTTGGTTTAATGACAAAAAAGGAACAACAACAACTTCCGGTTGAATTTTTTTTGCAGATTTTCGACTTTCTTGGTTGTGTTGTTGATTGCCTCTGTAAATTATGATTAAATTGCGGATGGCAAGATAATATAAAGGATTTTTCTTATAATATTATCTTTTTTTCATTTTGTTGTAAATGTTTCATTTATTAAATTATCAACTTGATTTCATTATTTAAATGAAAACATTATATACGAAGTAATTTATGTTTTTTCGAAGTGAGAAATGTACACAATAATCAAATTACATCGTGTGTGTCTTGAAGTCGCTGTAGTCTAGTAGGTAGTGTGTTGGCTTATTAGACAGATATTAGATTAGGCAGACATCAAAACGAAAATATGAAAAATAATATTTCTTCGGCGACATCCTCTCAGCAAATTTCTGGCAAAAACTCTGACAGCAGAATAAAATTGCCATGAAAAGTTTCTCAAAAATTTGTCGTTCGCAGTCGACTTTAAACTGTAGATCCCGCCACTCATGTATAAAATTAACACACACAAAATAAGTGGTGTGAGAAACTAGCTGGTAATCCTGACCAATTATGTTATGTGTGTGTTTGTTCTATGTTTCAAACTTATAGCAGAGTTATCAGAATATCATGACGTGAAGGAAACAGAATCGGAACTGGACTTCACGACAGATGTCATCGGTTTTTGGGTGACAGAACATTTGAAGATCTGGGCATGGTTTGCAGGTAACTAACCTAACCTAACCCATCATAAACAAAAAATGCTTTCAATATTGACTTCCCACAAAGATTAAGCACTAAACCCGTGGTTCCAAAATTTAAACATATTTTCTTTCTTTATTTAACGAAAAGTAAGGAGGAAGGAAAGGCAATTCGTGCTACATGCACATACAATAAGTTTTAGATTGTCTCAAGCTTATTGGGTTTGCCTCCCTCTTTGGAAGTACACTCTTCGAAACACCGAAGAATTTTGACCCCTTCAGCATTGTGGAATATCCACTTATTTGTCTATTCTCTTCCACATGAATTGCCAGTAGAAGGTGACTGAATTGCTCTTGCATACGTGATTCAGAAGATTCGCTATAGTCTATTAGATTATGTTAGATCGAAGTGGTAGCTTTGATTACCAAAACACACTTCAGCACGCAAAGCGGCCCTTTGTGATGCCACAGGTTAGCCCAGTCGCTGTACTGAACAATACCTACCAAACTCATCGAAGAAGTTGATGAAATATGAAAAATATTGTCTCGGTGACTGCTCTCTGCAGTCTTCTGACCAAAAACCCTTGAAAATGCTATGAAAACTTTTCAAAAATCGACGTCAAACTGCAGGCAGCATGGCTAGTGTGAGAAGGTAAGTTGTAAAGGGTTCTAATGACCAATTAAGTAAGTTAAGTTAAGTATGGCCATTGAGTTTCCCAGACTGTCTAATATTATTTTTAAGTCAACCCCTCTAGAGGCGAATGCTAATATGGACTGACTGTTAAATAATTTTACTATATTCATCCTTTAACTCTTTAAATCAAATTGAGCACAACTTTCGATGTCATAGTTTTCCGCTTCTGAAGTTGTTCTCAGAATGTTTTACTCGTTCCTGTCTATATATCGTTTTCCGACCGTAGAATTGTCCCGCTCAATCACTTTTTAAGTTTCATCGGCAGGCATTTTTCTGGTTTACTCCAGGTTACAGTTTATTATATCACTAAGTCCTCTGATGAATCGCACATTATACTTTACGATCCATTAGCACAAGCACAGTCTCAGACAATCTGTCCTTCACTGCCATATGCAATGAATTTAAATCTAACATAACCTCCAGCACTATTCTATAACAACTTACCAGCTGACGACAATCTCTTATATCTTGTCCATTTTCATCCGGTATTTATATTGTTTACTGTGACCAACTTTAAAACAAACAAAAACTTCATGAGACTTACAGAAGTTTAATGCTTCGTATAACTGTCAAAGTGTATTCATAGGATAACACAATAAAATATATTTGAAAGAAAAAACACAAAAATATGACCAGTGTTGTCTTGTGGAATAATTAAATTAAATTAAATTAAATGATTTAAAATGAGTCTCACATTAATTTATTTAACTTTTTTATAGCGTTTGATGATAAAAAAAAAACATGTTTATTACTGAAGCTAACTGTCAAATAAATACTTGAGCAAAATTTCAATTAATTCGTGGCTTGATATGCACTTTTATTGAGACAATATTCGGTTTATTGAACACAATATTTTAAGTGTTCAGACATAATAATTTACGCAGTTTAGCTGCTTATTCAATATTTATTTGACAGCTGGTAAATAAAACAGCTGGTTGCTTCCAATATCCAATATTGTTGGATTTTTTTTCAGTTGTCAAATATCAACTGAAAGTGTTTGGTTAATTGTAATATGATTACTAAACATACTTATGACAGTGCTGCATTTTAAATTTTACTCAATATTATAGCACTTTTCGTATTTATTGCGCAATTATTAATTGAAACTTTATATGAAATATTAAGCTCAATAATGGCATTTATTGCGATTTACACAATAAAGGTGCATATCTGAACACCGTATTATATTGCTTGCTTGCAAATATTATTTCCACAGAAATTCTTTTTTGAATTCACTTAGCAGTTTTTCTCTGAGTGTATTCGGCCTTCATTGTTGCTCAACGAACCGTAGAAACAAAACAAAACAATTCCCTTTTGGCAAATTATACAAATGCTTCTTTTGTTGTTGTTAAATAATATGTTAAAGTATTTGTTTTCTCCATATTTTTTTATTATTAAAATTCAGTGTTGTTGTTGCATTAACATATTTTTTTTATTACTCAAACAAAATAAAAGAATTTACAGAGAGAGAATGTAAGAGATTGAGGCAAAAGAATACAAAGCTACAGATGAGCAGACGAAATAAAGACGAAAGAAAAGGTTTATTTTCTGCTAAATATACCAAGGAAATGTGTGAGAAAATCACATCATAAACAAAACAGAAAAGAACAACAACAACAACAAAAATATTGTTAAGCTTCTTAAAACAGGCAAACATAAGTGAACAGCAACAAAACATAGGCAAGGATGTGGTAAAAAAACATAAACAAACATACGGCCAGGCCAGACTCATGTAACAATGAAACAGAGAAAGGGGACATAAAGCCAGTTGTAAGAAGACTGACTGTCTTACATAAATAAGTACAGACTTTTTTCTGTTGTTAATTGTAACAAGAAAATATAACAAACACAACAACACCAACAACAAAAATAAAAACATAAAAAAACAATTCAGCAACAATTTTTTACGATCTTATACACACATTTATACTGTTTTGTTGTTTGAAAATGAAATGAAAATGACAAAGAGAGAGACAGAGAGAGAGATAGAGAGAGAGAGAGAGAACAAAATTATTTGTTTATATTTAAGTGTGTGGGTAAGTGTACTTTTCTTTAAGGGTGTATGTGTATGATGTGTCACGGTTTGTGTACGTTATTATATGTAAACATACGTAGACAGACATACACTGACACAAATAATTGTTCGTACACCAAGCAGTCTAAGTAGATTATTTGCACAAGATTTCAGAGACTACTTACCAGATTTTGATCAAACAAAATTGCTTTTAAAACACAAATTTGTGCATAAAATTGTTTTCAATAATTTAGTCAGGATCACAACCTAGCTTCCCACACCAAATATGTTGTAGGAGTTAATTTTATTCATGAATGGCGGGCCCAATAGTTTAATGTCGATTCCGTCAGGTTTTTGAGAAAATTTTCACGACAATTTTTTTTATTTTTTTTGCCAGAAGACTGCTGAAAGGAAGTCGCCGAAGAAAAATGGTTTCATATTTCGTTTTGCTTGAGATGTTTAACCAGCGGTTTGAACCACAATTTCACGTCTAATAAGCCAACACAAAGTCGACTTCGAACGACAGGTTTGAGAAAATTTTCATGGAAATTTTACTTTCTCACTTGCTTCGCTTCCCATTCTCCCTTTCTACTTCCGCTCCTTTTTCCCATACATACATATATAATTGGTCATTACAACCCTTCAGTCAGGATTACGACCTAGTTTCTCACTCCACTTATGTTGTGTGTGTTAATTTTATACTTGAGTGGTGGGACTTACAGTTTAAAGTCGACTCCGAACGACAGATTTTTGAGAAACTTTTCATGGCAATTTCATTTACTCTCAGAGTTTTTGTCAGAAATCTGCCGAAAGGAAGTCGCCAAAGAAATACTTTTTGTATTTTATTTTGATGTCTGGCCTGGGGCTCGAACCCTGGATTTTCGTCTAATAAGCCAACATTCTACCTACTAGACCACGACGACTTCACTTCCTTCCTTTTTCCTATCCCTTCTTTTATCCTTCCTACAATGGGTCAAATCGACCTCCGGGTACTGTACTTGTCTAATTTGACAAGTACACGTCCTCTAAACTAACCTAATTTTTGCCAGAAGACTACTAAGAGGAAGTCTTCGTTTTATTCGGGATGTCTCAGTCATGGTTGGAACCAAGGGCTCGCATCTAATAAGCCAACACGCGACCTACTAGACTATGGCAACTTATTTGCAGTCATTTTTATGTTCCATCAAACTGCGTTAATAACGTGAAATTCTTAGATTTTGGAAAAACAATAAAAATTTCAGAAGTCGTTAATGTTAGAGGAGATCCATTCGCTGTACGGACAATTATTTGAGCTTATTTACTATGATTTTTAGCTTTATCGAGCTGGTATTTCGTGGAAATGCAATATCGCACAATATATTTTCAATATCATGGTGTACGTCCAATTATTTGAGTCAGTGTATATGTACATATATTTGTATAAATATATGTATAAGCAGGATAAATATTAAGGCTTAAGGTTAAGTTGTTAAGTACATAATTTTATTACAGTAAAAGATTAAAAGAATTATAATTGAAATGCAAGAGTAAAAAATCAAAAAAAAAATAAAAGAAAGGAATTGCTGCTCTTGCTCATTAATTTAATGGCATATACATGGAGAGTGAAAAGTGTTTGCATACATTTATTTCGAAGTTTACATAAGTATATGTATTGTATGTATGGATTTGTATTCATTAATTCAACATCATCAGAATAAAATAACTTTTAAAGCAGCTGTTAAAAATTGCAGACAAAAAAAAAAGAAATTTAAAATAATATTTTAATTTTAAGTAGGCTTACTTATTTGTGGTAAATTTAATCTCTGTGTGGTTTAAATTTTTTTATATTAAAGAAAAAATATACAATTAAAGCTTAAAAGATTCTCAAATATATGATTCCTTTGCTATCCTATTTTCAAAAAGCAGACATTATTGATGCAGAAATTTCCTGACTGTATTGTTTTCAAAACCCTCACTATTATTAGCTGTGGGCCTATGAAAAGTGCTCATAAAGTAAGGAGACAAAAGTACATAGCTACTGTATGGCTGCGTTCCAATATGTATCAATACAAAGTTTGTATGCAGTTCTACTACTGTATATAAACTATGTAGATATGCAAAGAAACCAAACAATGCATCAACTATAAATTCGGTGCCTGATTGCTTTTTGACTGCGTTAAAAATACTCCTTGACGACGTTTTGAAATAGAATACATTGTAATTATTTTGTACAGCGGCATTATGAAACACGATATTTTGTTTAAACACAAAGCAACTAACAGTTTGGAAGGCAGCCTATCATACAACTTCTTGTACTCGCCTCATATTTCAAAGCATTTCCATATAATAGCTACTCCAAGCCTATTGTCCCGAAAAACTTCAGGATTCTGCTCGATGCCAACCAGTCAGTCTTGTGCCAGTCTTGTGTTCAGCATATGGTATGCATCTGTCCGTTTAATAATGGAATGTATTAATGCCTCACAGGTTCCAAGAATGCGTTTCAATGATTCATTCTTACATACATGCATACATACCGAATTGATGATTACAACCCTTCAGCCGGGGTTACAATCTAGGTTCTCACACCACTTATGTTGTGTGTGTTAATTTTACAATTGACTGGCGGGACCTACAGTTTAAAGTCAACTTCGAACAGCATAATTTTTTATTAACTTTTCAGCGAAATTTTTTATTCGCAGTTTTTTTCTTTGCCAGAAATCTACTCCAAAGAAGTGGCAGAATAAATATTTTTTCATACATCGCTTTGTTGATGATGTCATGTCTAATAAACCAACACACTACCTACTAAGCTAAGGCTACTTTAAATGTGCGAAATCTTCCGTTTTTGTAAACTCCACCGCTTGCTCATTGCTTGTACCCAGAAGTGGATGTCCTTATTTTGCCTACCTAGTGGAATTTATTTTCGATTTAACCTCATAAAAGCCAAGTGCTCATATGTCGGCCTGAATGCCGAATAGTATTGCTATGTCCTGCCATTTGTTCCTCTTATACAAGTGAATTGATCACATTTTTCGATGACATAAACTTCTGCTTGGAAGATACCTGCAAGTTTTCCTTTGGGTTCTGAGTATTTCATCTATTGGTTCTGTCCGGGGGACAGTTAAAAATGAAGAAGCCATTTGATTCCACAGGTCACAAAACCTCCTAATGAATTTTATATCAGAGTTTTTGCCCATCAACCTAGCCATGGCGTCCCTAGCTTTGATCTTCACTATCGTGTTTAGCGCACTTAAATCAAACAGAGCTTCCAGCTTCCACTGCATGATAGGTTCTCGTTTCCTCTGTTGTATCAATACACGTTCGCCTCTGTATCTTGTTCAAATCCAATCGACATGTTTTAAATTCATGCTATCTGCCTTGACAATTGTCCCATAGTTTACTATTGGACTGAACATCGTGATATACCATAATGTGCTTAATTCCTGGGTTGCATTACCAGAATTTCCCAGCAAGCCTTCTGTACAACATTATGGCCTGTATGGCGTCTTCTGCTGTTCCCAGATATTTATGTGATATTATCCCGCCTTGACCGACCAGTAGAAGCAAAATTAAAGCAAATTATGCTGAGACTGTCTGAAATATTGTTCCTTATTTAAAGATACTTATGAGCTAGTACAAGGCTTTAGTCATTGTTAGATATTGGATCTCAGATTACGGCCGATAATTATACTTTCGATATAGTCAGTGATTTTGTTTATCTTGGCTCCGCTGTTACCACCAATATTAATGTTTGTCTGATGATCAAGCGCACGATCACTCTTGCCAACAGGTGCCACTATGGTCTCAATAGGCGATTGAGTAGCAGAGACCTCTCTCTAATATTCTACAAGACGCTCATCATCTCCGTGTTTCTTTATGGCGCAGAAGCATGGACACTATTAAGCACTGATGCATCAGCCTTGAGAGTAAAAGTACTACGTAAGATCTTCGCTCCAGTACGAGTTCGCGATGATTTCCACATTCGATCCAACAATCCGCAACGTATTAAAATCGAGTGGGTGCGCTGGCTCTGCCATGTATATTGAATGAAAGAGCATGCTCTGGCGCGATGGGTATTTGATGCAGGGATCTCAGGTTGCGGGTGCGCTCGCTCTTCCATGTCGTTCAAATTAAAGAGCATTCTGTGGCGAGACGGCTATTTAATGCAGCTATCTGCGGCAGTAGGCGCTTGGAAGGATGTGCTAGAGCAAGCCAAAATCCAATAGTCGGGTTATTAATGGCGAATTAAGTAAGAGGTACGACCTGGATTCTCACACCACTAATGCTGTGTGCGTTAATTGTATTCATAAGTGGTGGCAACTACAGTTTAGCGTCGAAGGACTAATTAAGTAATTAAGTACGACGATTTAAAAGTAGTTTGTGATGTGAAGTTTCCAATAGTTATGGATTTAAAATTTCCTGACATAAGATCCACTTTCCATGTTATCACAAAAGCCACGATTAGGATGTTCCTAAAACCTACGGCCGTATCACTCTACTGCCAATAAAATATTTTAAAAACCTTAAGCGGAAGTCAAATGTTTTTGCAAAGCCAGCTTTAACTAATAACCCGACACAAATATGCAGCATAAATTCATAAACGGAAAAAAATCAAACAAATCCAGGAAGAGTTACGATCCATGGAGTAAGTGCTGGATAAAACGCATACATAAAATAAAAAAAAAAAAAACTTGGGAACAATAAAATAAATGCAGATATTCATTCATACATACCAAGAAAAATTTGCATAAAAATTGAGGAAACAGGACTGCACTGGGGTTTCCATTTTCATGCAGACATTCACACGCACACATACACGTGATTTCATATGACTAAATAATTTTTACTTTACCTTATTTTACTCTCTCGTATTCACATGCATATATACATACATATAAATTTAAATTTTTCTGCTCGAAAGTATACAAGGTAAATATGGGAGTCTCTCGCTCAAAGCAGTATTTTTTATGATTTTTTTTTTTAAGGAAAAGAATTTATTGTTACCGAATTATTCATGCGACAATTGCTTACACAATACTGGCAGCTCAATATACAACAAATATTCATAAAAATTGTGACAAAAAACATTTACAACAACAACAACAAGTTCAATTTCAAAGACCACAACTATAGCAGGAACACCCTCTTCCGTTTCTTTTTTTAACATTTTGTCTGGAATCCTTTTGGATATCGACATAGGAGGACTGCTGTTGTTTTTGGTGTAGAAAAATACACAACAAAGAAACAAAAACAAAAAACGAGTAACTTCGAAAGAAAAAGATTTTTCATAATACCACACGTTAAAGCCCTGGCTATGCAGAAACAATAACAAAACCAACAGCGTTACATAGCCAACTGGAAAAATGTGGAGGCAAAACAAAAAAAAAAAAAGAAGGCGACTAGCAGAGAAGTATTGAAAAACCACAAACTGAACTTACATGGTTAATGGCAGTAGCGAAAATAGTGTAAATAACAGTAGCAGTCATACACATAGAGGCTGTATTTACAACCGCACCTATCAGCTGGTAGTGGGGAAGTCTACAACACCCTGTTGCATACATTTGTTTATGGAAAAATATTAGGCTGGTAACAATTCTTTAATTGCGAAAATTAGAATGAATAAAAAGCTTTTTGTAGCCAGTGTTAGCAATTAAGAAGCCTAAAGAGATGTTCTTCTATAGCGGCTCCTTTCTCATGCGTTTTCAAACTTTAAGAATAAAAAAAGTCTCTAGAAAATGTACTACTTTTGTAGGGGACAGCCGTAGACATTATATTCAGCACACTACTCCTCCTGAAGGTGGCAATTTTACAAAAGCTATTGCATTAGTATACTAAGCAAGGCCATGCAGTACATATGGATACTCCAGTGCCAAAACTTTTCACACATGCATACATAATCGGTCATACAACCCTCTGGTTAGGATTACGACCTAGTCTCTCACACTTCTGTGGTGTGTTAATTTTACGAAGGAGCGTCAGGACCTACAGTTTAAAGTGTACTCCGAACGACAGATTTTTGAGAAACTTTTAATTGCAATTTTATTTTTTCTCAGAGTTTTTGCCACAAATCTGTTGAGAGAAGTCACCGAAGAAATATTTTTTCACATTTCATTTTGTTGGAAATGTCTGACTTGGGGTTTGAACCCTAGCCTCATGTGTATCTAATAAGCCTAGAGTTCGGCGGAAATCGTTATACCAAAATTCGTGTTTACCCTAATATTTATATATGCAAACCAAAACATTTCAAACTATTAAAGACTTTTTGTTACTTTCGTAGGCATATTCTATTTTTACCCCGGGTACCTCTCGGTTTGTTTGCAAGCCCAAGAGAGAAACCAATTGGTTCATTGTGATTATCTTTAACTCTCTACAGTTTCACGTACATGGTATCTGGCTGACTAAAAACTTACTATTGCTCGTGACAAATCCCATCAGATTCGAAGGGGTAAGTACTTTTTAGGCGCCTTCCTTCCTGAAAACTAACTTCACCTAGATGATCTGGTCCAGTTTTCTATGAAGCAAGACTTGTACACGTAAAATGTGTATCGATTTCCTAGACTTTTCATGCAAACAAGTGCTACATTAATCATAATGGATTATCCATACGCTAAGTCTTGCTTCCCAACAAATTTGACTGAACTTCTTGCCACCGATAGGACATCTAGAATATAAAACAAGAAATGACATCAGACGCCTTCCTAGCTAAAGCGGTGAATGTAACCCGATCAGTCTCGCAAGAGCTTACCTATACGCTTAACAAAATTGAACAGCTTTGTGAGTTGCATATGCTTGTAGTCGATGTAGCCTAGTAGGTACGTGAGATTTCTGGTAAAAACTCTGAGCGTAAATAAAAATGCCATTAAAATCTTTAATTCAGAGTCGACTTTAAACTGTAGATCCCGCCACTCATGTATAAATTAAGCCACACAACATAAGTCGTGTAAGAGACTAGATCGCAGTCCTGATTGAAGGGTTGTAAGGATCAATTATGTATGTATGTACGTATATGTTTAATACAGTTAGATCATGGAAAACTATATGAAATATATTTGCGCCCATAGACCCGTGAAGTCACAACGAAGATGTGTTACCAATTTTTGCTCTCTGTCAGCCTTAAAACCAGTTCGTCATAATGTCCACCAATGATGTAATGTAAATACGTTAGAGTTGGAAGCGCTGTGAATCAACTGTCGAAATTACAAAATTTAATTTTCAAACACACGCTGCGACCTTATCAACTAAGTAGACTTCTGCCTTCATGTGGACATCTAAACAAACTCAAAATATCAAGATCGTCAGAATAAATACTCGATCTTGTACCAATTGTTGCCCTCAAACCTTTAGTAAATATTGAGATCGCTATGACCCTAAGTACAGGTTTTAAAATTTAATTTCCAAACACACCTTGTTGCCTTAAAAATTAAGAAGACTTCTGCCTGAAAAAGAGTGTCATGAAGAAGTCATGTGGTAATCTTAAGAAACTTGAAATATCAGGATCATCAGAATAAATACTCGAATTGTTACAAGTGCCGCTCTCGAGTCTTTAGTAAATTTTGAGATCGATTTGACTCTAAGTACAGGTTCTCAACCCAATTTCTAGAAGATGTCATGGAGGTCCAAAGGATCAATACAGTGTTTGTTCCTTTCTAATGATAAAATAGATCTGAGAACTTGTTCTGAGGTATACTTGAGTCCCATTTGCCTAAACGCTTATTCATCTATCATGCTTAAAGCAGAAATCTATGTTATCTCGGCACAAGGTTCATAACATAACACCTTGTGGAATACTCGTCAACAATAATTACTTTGAATTAAACACACTTTTTGTTCCTCTCCGAGGCCTTAACCTTCACCGCAAAAGTCAAGTTCATCAGGTTAAATACTTGTTCGAAAGGTCTGTTTTCGGACCATTAACAGCCACACCAAAGCTGCTTGTAGAATACTCGTCAACTATAATTACTTTGAACATATATTGTGGCCCCTTCAATGGCATTAACATTCATTGAAAAAGTCGAGTTCACAAAATCTGTCTTGGGACTATCAGTAAATATTGAAATCGCTTTATCCCGAAGGACAGATTTTGTGGCCTTTGATTGTTAAAATTATAAATCTGAGGTTTGGAACCGTACTGATCGTGTCAAAAACTTTGATAACTACAACAAGTCGCCTCAACGTCTAAGGATATATTCGGGATAGAAACTGTTTTTTCTTTCTACCATTTCTCAACCAATTTTCGCTCTGGTTTTATAAGTAATTTCCCTGAACTATTGCATCAAGATCTTCCAGATATCTGGCAACATGCCTCATACTTATTTCATAAAAAGTGCTTTCCGATGTAAGGTAATCATATAGTCGTACATAACTTGTCATAAAATTCCAGTTTTTTTTTTACAACCAGTGTAACTGTGTATACATATACATGTATAAGAGTAAAGGAATTTTCTTTATATGTATGTATTTATAAAAATGTGCATGTATGTATTTATTTTACGGTATGTTTGCTTCATAAAGCGTGTGTAATCATATGTATGTATGTGTATATGTGAGCCTACATATACATACATATAAGCGAGGAAAATCAATTTCGTTCTCCATTTGCTGTTGGCAATTTGCATAATAAGGTCGTTTGGCTCAATTTGCATGTGAATGTTATAAATTTACATTGTGTATGTGTATGTAATTTTTTTTTTGTATTCCTTGTTTTATTTTTGCTCTCCTATATAGACTGGTTTATGGGTATGTTACTACTACAAACAACGCGCTCTCTCTCTCCCTCAGTGTAATATGAGCTTTTTCCTTTCTTTCTGTTTTTGTTTTAAATACAAACACAAATGCCTGCATGAATATGTTAACGACTGAGACTAAGGAAAACAATTAAAAAAAACAATTTCTTGGCCTTTTTCATGGCAAAAAAAAAACAAAAACAAAGCGAAAAAAGTAAAAAGAATGGCAACAAAAAAGACCAATGTGAGAGAGTGTTTGTATGTCAATACGCTCATATAGTTTATGGAAATACGAATATGATTTGTTTTTCATATTCTTCTTGTGTGTTCTCATATATACAGCTAAATCAAACTAATTAGTAACATAATTATTTCATTTATAATTTGATTTGAAAATGTTGTTTGTGTTGTTTTATTGCAAGTATTTAATTACGATTTTTCTTTTGTTTAACCGTTAATGGTTTGCTAATTACTTAGCCTCAACTGTTCATATGCAAATACCACACTTCATGGTTCATCTGTTAAGGGGTTTCCTTTGTTTATTTGTGTGGTCTATTGATATTTGCTAACGTTTATTTGTATATCTTAAGAGCAGTCATGATAAACGTAACTTCTATTGTATGAGCATGACCTCAGGCACTAGATTGTTCATAATGCTGCCTCTATAGGTTGAATCATTTCTAAGAAGGAATTTCAACAATAGAATGTCAAGACAAATACAGGGTTTAGAAAGATAAATTTTAAGTTAAAGTGTTGGAATTATTAACAATAATTAAATTTATTTGTAGGGATTTAATTGAAACTACCGTAGTTTTTCATTTGAAATTTAATTTCCAAAAAAAAATACTTGCCGTGGTAAACCCTATTACTTGATACAATTTCCATAAGAGTTAATAATGCATTTTAAAGTTTCTTATTCTCTACGTTTCTTTCTTAAATGTGGCTTTAATTGTTTATCAATCCACTCGCCAATAGTTTTTTTTTTATATAAATCCTTATGCCTTCCCCGCATTCAACATTTTTCTAAACTGAGCCTATTGCCAGCATATTTATGTATGTATGAATTATAAAAATATTTAAATATATACAAGTATCTTACAAGTAGCAAAAAACAAAGAAAATGTTACACATTAGGGCAATATCCTTAGGCTCCTAATAACCAAGGAAGAACAACAACACAACAAAGCAAACAACAAAATGAACAAAGGAAACAACAAGATTTACAAAGTAGCAAACAGTTGTACACATATTTTACAAAGAACATAAAGTCTGTTGACAATTTTCTTTTTTTACTTTTCTTTTGTCAAACAGAAAAGAACTAACGTCAAGGCTTGCATAAGAAAGTCTCTACAAAAAAGTCTCAAAAGTGTGACAGTTTGCCGTTATAACTTTTATGCTATAAATAGGCCTTTAAATCATAAATGTTTTTGAAATATTAAGACAAAACAAAAGAATTTCTTTTAATTGACCAACATTTTGCAAGTATGACAGGTAATGTTGATGGCATGTCATAAATGTGCAATGAAAGTGGGTCATTGTTGTGTGCTGCATAGAATAGAGAATTGAAGTTGCAAGTCAAACTTTTTGGAACAAATCCCTGAAACTCTATTGTAATCGAAGAAAATACTTTCTATTCGTGGATTAAAGAACACAATGTACACCACGGCCAATCGGCGATCCTACCCAGATCCAATAAGTGTGCGACTTCGAATATTTTTCAAATAAATTCGCAGTTTATGTACAGACGGCATTCTTGATCTTATACCGAAGTGTAGATATTAAGTCCTTAGTCTAGTAGGTAGTGTGTTGGCTCATTAGACGTGATGACACGGTTCAAACCCCAAGCCAGATACCAAAACGAAATATGAAAAAATATGACCTCCTCTCAGCAGATTTCTGGAAAAAACTCTGAGAATAAATAAACCTGCCATGAAAAGTTATTCAAAAATCTGTCATTCGGAGTCGACTTTAAACTGTAGGTCCCGCCAGTCATGTATAAAATTAACACACACAACATAAGTAGTGTTAGAAACTAGGACGTTGTACAATGGGTCAATTCGACCTCCGGGTACTGTACTTGTCTTAATTGACAAGTACACGTCCTCTAACCTAACCTAACCTAAACCTCGAGATCTCTCTTAAGGAGAATAGTATTGAATATCTTTTCTATTTTCGATCTTATGGGCTTAACAGAGGACTTGTATGCCTTTCATCTAGAACAGTTTCTCCTTGAGAACTTAAATTTTTTTGCTAAACTTATGACTCCATTAAAGAAATTTTTTCCCAAGCATCAGCATGCAGTTTAATCACATGCATACCACTTCAATCACACTTAACATACATACTGCCTGGTTATAACTACTTATACTCTATAACTTTACATGCCTAGAGTACATACTTTACTACGTCCATAAGCCATATATGCATACGTACATACGTCCATATATTCTTAGGTGTACATGGGACATGGAACTTTATGATCAATTGTATGCATAATTAAGAACGAAAAGGAAGTCATAATGAACACAAAATGAAAGATGGTTTGATAAAGTCAAGAAAACAAAAACAAACAAAAAATATGAAAAAACAGGAAAATGAGTTCCTTATAATGGCACACAGGGACAGGTCATTTGATATTTCAATGCAAAAAGAGGAGAACAAAACATTCACATACGAGTTGTTTGTTACAACCAATGGCCACTAATCCCACGTTATTTAATTCGTGAATGCATATCCGTATAATGAAATTCATTCTTCTACTTTCCAAAAATCCCAACTAATTACGAATTTGTAAAGTATTGCCCCAAAACTTCTTCAGACAGCATACATAACTTCAAAAAACAATAGAGTCTCCCTGAACAGTGAACTGGAATTTAGAAAAAATGGAGAGAGAGAGAAAGAGAAAATAGAAAATAGTGTAGCAACTGCTTTGCAAAATTCATTATTGAACTCAGATCCCTAAGGGTGAAACTTTATATTCTTCTTCTTCTTCATGTTCCAAATGCTAAATACAATAGTTAGCATGTGCTTGAATGTACGTATGTATGTATGTATCTATGAACATCTTCATGTGAATCATGTCAAGCAAATAATTCAACTGAATACTTGAGTTAATGTGGAATTATAAGTGGAACCCATAGACGACAATGGATACAATGTTTACACAAAACTCCATCCGGTACGTAAGACTACATGTTACCAGCACGGTTACGACATGAAGGAATGAATAAATGAATGAATGAATGAATGATCAGTAGAGTGAATAAATGAATGAATGAACAAACGTTTGCATGTTCAATGAAAATTCAAATAATATGGCTTCGAAGGTCTTACAACAATAGACAAAGAAAGTTATGCTTAAAGTTGGAAATATGAAAATGTATGAGTATTTCCCTAAAAGTATACACCATATGTGTGCTAAGAAAATGTACAGTTGATGACAAGAAATTAGATATGCGTTGAGTGGTACAATGTAAAATAACAATTAATTTTATGGGGTTTTGGGGGGAAATACGGGTGGGCCATTTAAAAGTTTAAATTGAAAATAAAATCAAACGAAAACGGTTTGAAATTTTTCCAAATTAATTTTTTTGTTGTGAAGTACAATTGTTCTGGTTAGAAATGTAATATCATTTCATTCATATGGCTGCCACAGAAGGCCTCACACTATCTTATTCGATCGGTACAACTTTCATGCACTTTTTCGAGTGTATGTGGTCGAATTTTGGGATTTGGCATCACAAATGTTGACATAACACTTCTCTTTAACTGTGCTCCACAGAAAATAGTCCAACGTTGTCAAATCGCAGCTTCTTGGCGGCCAATTGATATCACCATTTCGGCTAATTAAACGGTCATCAAACGTTTGACGCAATAAATCGATTGTGCCATGAGATGTGTGGCAAGTTGCACCATCCTGTTAAAACCAAACATCGTTCACATCAATATCATGAAGAGCGGGTACAAAAACATCGTTTATCATGGTCCGATAGGTGTCTCCATTGACCGTAGTGGTTGAGCCGTCCTCATTTTCAAAGCAATATGGGCCATTGATGCCTGCGCTCCACAAGCCGCAGCAAACAATCACACGTAATGGGTATATTAACCTCTTTAAGACCACGTGTGGGTTTTCAGAGCGTCAAATACTGCAATTTTGCTTATTACATACCCACCAAAATGAAATTGAGTTTCATCAGAAAAGATGATTTTCTTTTTGGCAAAATTGACAACATCGTGCAGTTTCACGTTGCCCCAATAAATCTCAACGTTATTCAAGCTTACATCGATTCATTACGTTCATTGGAATCTTGTGACAGAATAGAACAGAATAGAATGACACAAGTATTGTCAGCTTCGAAATAACCGATGCTTCAAATTTAAACTGATAGGTGGCTCAACCGATAAATATACATACATACGTACATACATAATGGGCCACTACAGTTCTTCAGTCAGGATTACAACGTAACTTCTCACTTATGTTGTGTGCATTAATTTTTATACATGAGTGGCGGAACCTACATTTTAAGAAACTTTTTCATGGCAATTTTATTTACTTCTCAGGTTTTTTGTCAGAAAACTGCTGAGAAGAAGCCGCCAAAGAAATATATTTTCATTTCGTTTTGTTTTATTTTAATTGTCTGATCTGGGCTTTAAACCGTGGCCTCACATCTAATAAGCCAACACACTACCTACTAGTCTATGGTACTGATTCCTCTTACATTTCTAATTAATTGATCTCATCTGTGTACAAGTGCAGCTTACATTCGCATAAACTCAAGATGGCAGTGCATGTAGAATCCACAATAAATATACACCCACGTATGCACTCTAATACACTCATACATTTATTTATACGCTCATTGAATTGTAGTTTACGTTGACACAGAGTAACTGTGTTTGTTCAAGGGGAGAATAAGAGATAAAGACTGTGTTTATTTCTGCGTGTGTGTGTAGAGGAGACGCACAAATGCTTTTAATTTATGATTTTCTTATAAACTTTACCCATACAGAAATGCATTCAAGTGTTTATGTGCGTATGTTTATGTTCATGATGTTAAAACCTTTTACTAAATATATGCAGTAACTTTTTCCTGCTGCATAATATATAACGACATTCACATATACAGAGAGAAAGAGAGAGAGACTGCTGCTACTGATGCGGCTGTCATGCAACAACTTTTGCTGCCAGTACACTGCCACATATTAGTGTTTTTGTAATGCATGTGGAAGATATTGTCATTGATATTATTGTTAAAGCTGTCTTTTGTTGTTGTTAGTGTTTATTGTTAGTCTTAAATACAATTTCTTCCTTCAAGGAGATAACAACTGTCGTAGTATGAGAAAGAGAGAGAGAGAGTGGTTTTAATAGAAAATATTGCATATAAACGGAAATGTAATAATGTTAATACTCAACAACAACAACAACAACAACAACAACAACAAAAACAGCAACAGATATAACAATAACTATAACATTTCACTAGTAACAGTTGTCGTCCCTATTATCCTTTTTATACTGGGAATTTACAGACAACAAAGTTGACACTATAAGTGGATGCCAAAGTATACAAATGATGACGTTACAAATACAATTTGAATTTGAAATACTTGAAGATAGAATTTATTTTTAAGACGTCTGTCTTAAGACGATATCAGAAATTAAAGGGGAATTTTAAAAAGACATTAATTATAGGACGATTAAACTAATTGGAAACGTATTAAGAAGTAATTATTTGAGTTAAAGCCATAAGTATTTTAGAATCCAACACGGATTAGAAAAAATCACATTTTCTTATTCACGTGTGCAATAAGATAAAGAGATACAGATGTAGACAACAGTGATAGGCATACTGAGATGAAGAGTGAGATAGAGGCAGTTAAGTAAAAACGAGGGATGACGAACTGAAAAAACTCAAAGAGTTGAATTTCATCAAGCCTATTGGATTAAAGAAATACAGTCTAATACTATGTCCAGATATGCACTTTTATTGAGTCAATATTCGGTTTATTGCGTACAATATATTAAGTGTTCAGACATAATAATATACGCAGTTCAGCTGCTTACTCAATATTCATTTGACAGCTGGTAAACAAAACAGCTGATTGCTTCAACAACCTTGTTTTTATTTTGGTTTGTTGTTTTTTTTTGTTTGTCGTTGGTGACATTTGATGCTCACTGAACATACTTATGACAGTGCTGCATTTTAAGTTTTATTCAATATTATAACAATTTGCGTATTTATTGGGCAATAATTGATTGAAATATGAAATATTGAGCTCAATAATGGCGTTTATTGCGAATTACGCAATAAAGGTACATATCTGAACACCGTATAAAACTGATTCCATTAGCAATATAACACATGAAAAGAGTCCCATATAAATACCACAGATGAGAGCTATTTTATGCAACCAGTACAATTAAGAAAAGGAAGGTGGCCTAATAATGCAATTCATCAAGTCCCAATACTCTCTTTATTTATTTGAAAATGTTCGGAAGAGGAATACAACAATTATATGACGGTAGATGCTGAAGTATTATACTTGAACGCCAACAAGACCTTTAAGACGATTGAATTCTTGTTGGAGTCAATCTTTCTAAAGTAAGAAAGAATCAGTTTCTTTAAGTTTCAAGTAGTCAAGTAAAAAGCTGGGGATTGTGGTTAGTGGTAGTGTTATAAACTCTACAGAGCTCGGCTTATTGGAATTTAAAACATTATTACGATCTGGCTGCTTATACCATCCAACTTTAATTTCATCCCTGATTAGGCTGAATCTGCACATTAATGTTCTAACCATTGGCTCCGAGAATAAGCTTTTGCCAGCAGACTAATGAGAGGGGTCGTCGAAAGAAATTCTTATTTTGTGTTTTATTGATGATATCACAGCTGAGGTTTGAACTCCATAGCCATCGTCTAGTAAGTTAACATCGGAGGGAGACCAACAGTAATTGAAGTTATGGAGAGGTCATTGCTGGACCTTGGCATACACATTAACTTCTCTTTAATCCTAGCAAAACAAGAGAGTAGCAAAACTAATTCTCTATTAGTGCAAATTAAAGAAATCATTACGCAGAAGGCTTAAACTCTTCATTTTAATTTCCATTATGAACACCCTAACCATGAGTTTTTTTTTAAATACTTCTTACACCAAAGGAGGAGACTTCACGAGGAGATTCATGATATCCGTTCCGGACAGCGGGGTCTGGAAGAGTGGTGTGAACCACCCGGTAAGGGACTCCGTACATATCCACACCGACGTTTCGAAGCTGAACGGAGCTGTTGGCAGTGGAATTTTTTCAGAATCGGTTTGAATAGCTCAGTCTATAAGACTGCCAAACTACTGCAGTGCCTTTCAGGCGGAGGTGGTAACAATGCATGCTGCGGCGAGAATAATTGGGGAAGGAAGGGTCTCCAAGCGGAACGTCACCATACTTTCTGATAGCCAGGCAGCTATCAAGGCTCTAAGTTCTAACGCGATGAACTCCAAGGCGGTGTACGGCTGTCGCAGATATCTCGACTAGGTAACGAAACGATATGATATCCATATCGCATGGGTACCGGGCCACAGTGGTATTCCGGATAACTGCAGAGCTGATGTACTTGCCAGGTGGGGCACTACCATCGAACTCTCCGATGAATTCTCGAATCTGGGCATCCCTATGAGGACCTGCAAGCTCATAATTGATAATGCGATCGTAAATTCCGTCAACGACAGGTGGGCGGCCTCGGACACGGGTAGAACGGCTCGTAAAATCTGGCCCAGGCTGGATGAGGGGCTCACAATGAGTATACTTAAACTTCAAAATGGCGCGCTCAGTGTAGTTGTTGGTGTCATTACGGGGCATTGAATTATGGGTACGCATTCGAGGTGCATTGGTCTTGGACACCTTGCTAACGACTTCTGCAGAAGCTGCAGAGATGACGAAGAAGAGGAGACTGTCAGTTACCTGCTGGGTACATGCCCGGCTCTTTGACAAAGGAGAAGGAAGTACTTGGGTGCTTACTACATGGATGATCTGGAGGAATTGTCAAGGATTGACATTGGCAGCCTAAATCGCTTCATCAGGAGCTCCGATTGGTTTTGAGACTACGGGATAGCGTGGATAACTGTGGCAGCACAATGGGCCCATTGCGGCCTAAGTGAGTCCATCCAAGAATTTTTCTTGGATAGCCAACCACCTCTACCTACCTACCTACCTACACCAAAAGATCTTAAGTGTTTTATTGTTGTAAGGATTTAAAGCTTATTGAATACATTGCACTCTTTTTACCCAGGGCATACAGATATTCCCGACTATACTTTAACAGTCGTAGTTTCTTTTATTTCTCGAAACTTAAAAGTTATGGTCAGTGGAAACCAGCGAAATGAGCCACGCCATGAATAATTTGGCTCCACTACGTAGAAACTAACATTATAAAAGACCTAGTTTCGCACACCACTTATGTTGTGTGTGTTAATTTTATACATGAGTGGCGGGACCTACAGTTTAAAGTCGACTCCGAACGACAGATTTTTGAGAAACTTTTCATGGCAATTTTTTATTTATCTTCAGAATTTTTTCCAGAAATCTGCTGAAAGGAAGTCGCCGAAAAAATATTTTTTCATATTTCGTTTCGAGATGTCTGGCCTGGGGTTTGAACCCTGGCTTTACGTCTAATAAGCCAACACACTACCTAGTAGACTACGGCATCTTCTACAAAAGACCCTTAAAGACCGTTTATATATTTATGCGACCATGACTTCGAAATGCTTTAAATACTAGCTTCAACGATGCTACTTATGTAGTAAACGACCACGGGTATACTTTTTCTACGTTAACAAAAAATTCTTTCCATTTTTTTTCAATCGATAATTATGTGTGCCATCACCACAAAGAAACATTTTTAAAGCTCTCAATACTTTCCCTTTAGTTTACTGGAATTTTCTTAAGAATTTAAATTCCTACACGCTAAATTCTATGATTTTGCTGTACTAAGCAAACAACAATAATAATATTATCGCTGAGATATCTTCCATTACTTTGGCAAGAGATTATGTTAAGCTCATTATAACAACAACAGCAACAGAGAATTTCTTCCATATTTTCGAAATTTGCATAAAGAAAGGATTTTTGCCTGCATTGTATCCGCATACAGGTAACCTACCCCGTTTCGCTAGAAGAATAGAGAACTTAAACGTTAAATACTTGCAATACTTGGAATACTTTACAACATCCTTTACAAGGATTGCTTTCTCTCTTTCTCCCGCTCTCTCTCTCGCTATCCCTTTTTAAATAATGCTGGTGTTGCTGATAATGTTAATATTACTTTAGGAAATACGAAAACAATAACAACAGCAACTATAACTAGTGGGGAGTAGAGAGAGAGAGAGAGAGAGAGAGAGAGGCAGCGAGCCAGAGAGAATGTATTTTAGAATTTATTGTTGTTATTATAATCGTTGTTATTGTATGCAAAATTTATTCATTCATTGTTTAGTTGCATTCTCTTATTTCTATTGTTGTTATTATTATCTCTGCCAGGGGGAGAGACAGAGAGAGAGAGAGAGAGAGAGGAAAAGGAAATAAAATTTATAACAAAACAATTTCTATTCACAAATACCAAGACAATAATTAAAGTGATACAATAAATGCGTGCAAGTATAGCATTGGATTTTTAAATAGGGATAGAGATAGAGACAGATAGAGATTCCATGCTGTTTATGGAAAATAATTGTATACGTGTGTATGTGTAAAAAATATTTCTTTTCAGCTGTTCCATTTCATTTTTAATTCCTTCTTTCTTTGTTTTTTTTTTTTGCTTTCCTTAAGTGATTTTCTTTGTTTTTATTCTTATTCTTCGAAAACGATGATGGTACGTTGACTATTTGCTTGTCTTTACTGCTTGTTTTTGTTTGTTGATGATTTCTTCTTGCGTTTGTCTTTGTGTTTGCAACGTTTCCTTTTTAACATTTCTTTAGTTCACCAGAACACGTCAACATCATTTGTCTTCAAAGAAAACATTGCTACCTTAAAATAATGGTTGGCGTAGTTCTTGGTAGCACCAACTTTTTGAAATAAGAAAGAATAAAACGAGGGGATACAGTGGATGGAAGCTCAGTGATTTGTGTAGCCATGGTTTGGCATCAAATCTCATATCCCAGGACAACCTCAGAGTTAACAATTTACTTAACAGAACTGGATCCTGAAAGACATCCATCGAAATCCATTAAGAACTCTATACACATACATACATAATTGGTCATTATAACCCTTCAGTCAGGATTACGACCTAGTTTCTCACACCACTTATGTTGTGTGTGTTCATTATATCGCGAGTGGTGGAACCTACAGTTTAAAGTCGACTCCGAACGACAGATTTTTTAAGAACTCTTCATGACAATTTATTTACTTTCAGTGTTTTTGCCAGAAATCTGCTGAGAGGAAGTCGCCGAAGAAATCCTTTTTGTATTTTGTTTTGCTGTCTGGCCTGAAGCATGAACCGTGGCTTTACGCCTAATAAGCCAACACACTACCTACTAGACTACAGCGAAAACAGGAAATTCACACTGTTATTCAGATGTTTTAGGCCTCCGCAAGCATAGCCTGCAGCCATTGAAGTCATAGCAATTCGTAAATGAATTTCTTTGAGGTTTACAGTCCGATATGCAATACATAAGAAAAACTGCATGACCTCCGAACTGGGTACTGATCGCCTTCTACGCATGCCAAGGTCCGTCTATAGAGTTTAATTTACCCATCATTTGCCGATTTATCAAACTTTAATTAGATTAAATAGTGGTAAGCATAAGCCGCCGTAGTCTAGTAGATAGTGTGTTGGCTTATTAGACGTAAAGCCTGGGTTCGAGCCCCAGGCCAGATGTAAAAAACTCCGAGAGTAAATAAAATTGCCATGAGAAGTTTCTCAAAAATCTGTCATGCGAAGTCTAGTTTACACTGTAGGTCCCGCCACTCATGTATAAAATTAACACACACAACCTAAGTGGTGAGAGAAACTAGGTCGTACTCCTGGCTGAAGGGTTGTAATGACAAATTATGTATGTATGTTATGAATAGCGGTAAGCATAGTTAGGAATGAAATCTATATGTAGAGGATATTACTGCTAATGCAACCCTAAATTTCCGACCAATTACAATATCCGAGTACCTAAGCAGCAGCAGAAATTTTCTTCGAACAATTCATTTTGAGCATTCATACGATGAAAGCTATGTACCAGTAAGAGAGGCTGATGTTAATAATCCCAAGCTATTTGGCAAAAGTCAAACATCTCAACCTCAAAATGACGTTGTAAAGTTAATGAACTTCGAATGGATTCGTGAACACAACACTGAACGTATTGTTCGTTTTAGAGGCTTTAATTTAAACTCAACTCTCTCTGAATGAGGTCAAATACCAAATACCAATTTGCTGCCAAAGAAACCAAACCCAAACACATAATAGATTTGCCGCCAAATACCTATGCAGCCTCACTACATACCATGGGTGGTCAGTTATACCAAGGAAGATGAGTCTTTCTTACTTACTTGCTTATCTGTACATTATATTACAACCCTTTAGCAAAGATTACGACCTAGAGTCTCTCAGCACCCATGTTGTGTGTGTTAATTTTGTACATAAGTGGCGGCACGTACAGTTTAATGTCGACTCCAAACGACAAATATAAAAAGCCTTTCTTGGCAATTTAATTCACACTCACAGTTTGTATCAGAAGACTAGTGAGAAGAAGATGCCCTGGAAATAAATTTTCATATTTCGTTTTGATTGAAATGTCTGGGCTAGAGTTTAGAGTACTAAGCCAATACATTACCTGCTAAATTACGACGACGGGTCTATCTGATCTGTTCAATTTATTTATGGTAATAGATTTTCAGTACCATGCTATTGTTGTACAAGTGATAGAGGGACGCATAATAACAACGTATATCCTCTCTTCTTTTTTAGACAATAGATCTCACATATTGCAGTATGTAAAACGAACAGCCATACCTTAGTTTGTATAGGATTTTAATATGATTTCTTGGTAAGCCTTCTGTTTAAAATGGTGCCTTGGAAAGATCTTTAATTATGACAACAAAATATTCTGCAAGACTGGCTTCAGCCTTGTGTTTTCCAAGCTAATCCTCAAGCTTTTAGTTGGCAAGACTTTTAATGTTTATCTAACCATAATAATCTTTAAGTGCATCATACGATCTTGTTAAATCCAGATTGCTTGCGCACTTTTTGTTTCACTTTGTATTTCGTAGTCGCCGTAGTCTAGTAGATAGTGTAACGTCTTATTAGACGTGAGGCCACGCTTAAAATCCTTGGTCAGACATCCCCAACGAAACGGAATATGAAAAAATATTTCTTCGTCGAATTGCTCTCAGCAGATTTCTGGTAAAAACTCTGTGAAAAAGATTCTGAAATATTTGTTGTTTCAAGTAGACTTCCAACAGTAGGTGCCGCCGCCACTCATGTATAAAATTAACATACACAACATTAGTGGTGTGAGGAACTAGGTGGTAATCCTGACTGAATGGTTTGCAATGATGAAATATTTATGTATGTTTGTCTGTATAAATTCAATTTCCAATTCTCCAAAAGAATTTAAATAAGGCTCCCACGAATTTTCAATTTTTGGTTTCTTCAATGTCATAACATTGAACGAGGACTTTACACAAATGCGCTGTGTTCCTTTTTGTCCACTGTGATGCTTGTCAAAGAACTTCTTACTCATGACGACGCATAAGGGGTTGAAATCCCAGCTGCAATTTTTGTGTTAAGCATCCTCTTTGTTTATACTAGAATTCCTGTTACTTGCCATTTCGTTTTTACTTTCCGCATTTCACCGATAGTCTTGCATACTTAGCTTTCGTTGCTCACCATCTAATTTACGTGAAAACCAATTTGTAACAGAATAAACATAAAATAACTAAAACGTGAACGTCAAATATTTTCTATTTTAGATACTCCAAGTTCTCCATACATTTTCCTTTCGTTAGTTTTTTTTTTGCATGACAATCATTAGTTGTTACAAGATATTGTTTTTGTTAGTTGGGATAGTCCATTGTGCTGTAGCTTATACCATAAGGGAATTAAACGTTGCAAGTATTTGTTATGGCAGCATAAAATTTATTTCCTAGAGTACAATGTAGACGGAAGAAAGCTCTTTACAATATTAATTTCCCTATAAACTGTACTCTACAAATTTTAGCTTAACTTTACTTATATCTTTTACTTTATTTTCTCTTTTTTTCTCTTGCAGATATTAGCAATTCACTAACCATGACGGAGGTGAAAATACCCAATCATATAATGCGCTTTAAGAGTGCCATTTTAGGTTGCCGTTACAGTCTCGATGGTGAATCATTGTATTCGGTGAAATGGTATAAAGATGGTCATGAATTTTATCGTTATGTACCGCGCAATAAACCACCGGGACAGGCATTTCCTTTGCCGGGCATCAATGTTGACGTAAGTACTACCTACACAATATTTCTTAATGTTACTTTCCATACTTTCCATACATATATCCACCCAGTGTGCTACAGCTGTGTGGGATATCATTTGATTACCGTTCTCCTTCATTTCATAGAAATATCTTCTCCACTCTCTTGTCTTCATTAAAGACTTACACACACACAAAGAAATAAAAAAAATACGTAACAGTTATTGGTTATTTATGAAGAAATGTCATACTTCCGTCTCAATGGCCATCCTTTTCCATATCATGCCATATTTTATATGTTGATTCTTTATCTTTGAAGCAAAAACCATTATGGAGATGAGAAATTTAATTAAAAAAACAGATTTATTTCATACTCTCACACTCAGTGAGAGTACCATAACAACTCACACTCTCTTGTTTGCTGTCCATAAAAGTAATACAACTACTTGTAGGCGTATGATTGTTAAGAAAAGCCTTCAATATTCATCATACGTCACAGTGGATAAAAAAATTGTATTCAATTATACGAACGATTAATGGGAACAGAAATACTTTTTTAAACTAATTTACTCAGAGAGAGAGAGAGAGAGAGAGAGTGCATCAGCATCTTATTAAATGATAGGAAATGCTTTTTTTATTGAAATTATTATCGTTACACTTAAAATACGTTTTCAGTTGATTCAATTACTGTGTGAGGGTGATGCATTACTTTAAAGAGATTAAATGCTTTATTTATTGATTGTTAATGGAAGGTAAACATTTATAACATATTAACAGACATCCTTAACATATTGACATCACATTTTAATAAAAAAAGATTCTAATAGGGAGCGTAAAATACTGAATGATAGATTTTTTCGGAATACCCACCGAATTCTCTTAAAACTTATAAGGGTGGCAGCACTAATAATAATCCTATGCAGTATAATACAAAATGTGTGTGAGTTATCATTTCAATTTTTATTCGTTTGAATTGCCATTATGCGTGAAATATGACAAGGATTATATTGGTTCTGAACATTTTTCGATTTATAGCTTATTCGTGTATGTCTGTGACTACATACCCTCAAATCATACGTGCAGCTTATGACAGCTCTGAGCTCTGAAGACCGCCAAGGTTTGTGACTTATCCGCATGCTCCTCCAATTTAATAAAACGCCACAAGAAACAGTCTAACAAGATCAAATAGTAAGATGACCATGTGCATAATATACAATGTGGCATAAGTTATGAGGCATCTACCGCCGTCCTGTGAAAACCCCATGTTGTTGGTATCCAGAGCAACCAATTTAGGCCTGAAGAATTTGATAATCATCTCCACATAGTGCTTGCCCCTGACAGTCATCGATCACGCTGTCAGCTCAAAATCCATGCTACGCAGTAACTTTTTCGCAATGCGTTGTGTGTGTTAATTTATAAGTCCATGAGTAGCGGGACCTACAGTTTAAAGTCGACTCTGCACAATAGATTTTTAAGAAAATTTTTTATATCAATTTTATTTATTACTCAGGGTTTTTGCTAGAAGACTGCAGAGAAGCTGTCGCCAGAGAAATATTTTTTAATACGTCGTTTCTGTTCGAGATATCTGACCTGGGATTGCAGCTAATAAGCCAGCAAACTACCTTCGACTTATCAGCATCTTTTAAAAAACACCTACTAAGCATACTCCTTCGTATTAACTACTTGCCCACAAGAGTATAGATCAGCAATAAATGCTATCATGCCTGGGCTTCCATGAGGCTTAGAGGACTGAGCTTTCGACGTGATGACTTACCTAACAAGTGGACAGCAATCCGTGTTCTTTAGAGAGAGATTAAATTCTCAAAATGTTCAAGAACAAAGTATTGGATCCCCCTGAGCTGTTATTCATACATAATAACATAATCATTACTTAACATAACATAAGTCATTACAACCCTTCAGTCAGGATTACGGCCTAGCTTCTCACACCACTTATGTTGTGTGTGTTAATTTTATACATGAGTGGCGGGACCTACAGTTTAAAGTCGACTCCGAATGACAGATTTTGAGAAACTTTTCATGGCAATTTTATTTACTCTCAGAATTTTTGCCAGAAATCAGCTGAGACGAAATCGCCGAAGAAATACTTTTTGTATTTTGTTTTGATGTCTGGCCTGGGGCTCGAACCCATGTTACATCTATTGCGAAACTCCATCGCTTGCTTCGGGAGCACTAGAAGGGTTTAACAGCCGAAATACTATTATAGGTTGCTATAGTTTACCATTCATACAGTAATATGGCGTGGTTTTAAGTTTAAGAAGTCATCAAACCCCATTTTTTTTTTTTTTTTTGAAAACGTTGCGAAATAAGAGATAGCCGTGGTCTTTGTTTTCCTATCTGAACCAGACGACGTGGCAAGCTATAACGTAAGATTTGAGCATATTGCATGAAATCCAACCGAAATTCTAAGAACTCGCGCGGTGCTAAACGTACAATTTCTAGATTTGAAATTCTTCATCTTCTTAAAACTGGATTGTTGAAACAAGTGGTCAAGCTATTTAACTGCTACATTAAGTCTCCGCTTAATTAGATGGTTAAAGCTGGCAAACAGTTTCAAATTGAACCTAATTTAAAGACTTATTTGGAATTTGGAATTGGTATCTATACGATATCAGTCGGAATATCCAAGTCTATAAGTCTACCAGATAATTGCAGCGTCTTTCAGGTAGTGTCAGCAATTCAGGCTGCGGTGAAAATTATTGTGGACAAAAATGTTCACAGGCGAAAAATCACCATACTTTCCGATAGCCAAGCGGCCATCAAAGCATTGGATTCTAGTGTAATAAACTCCAAGACGGTGTATAACTGTAGCAGACATCTCAATGAGTTTGCGAACCTATATGATGTTTGTATCACATGTGTACCGGGACATAATGATATTCCTGCCAACTGCAGAGCGGATGACCTGGCTAGAAGGGGCTCGACCATCGAACTCTCTGATGGATTCTTTACATTACGGATCCCTTTGGGGACCTGCAAACTTATAATTGACAATGCAACCATAGTTCTCGTCAACAGAATGTGGGCGACTTCGGATAAGGGCAGAGCGGCGCAAAAGATTTGGCCAAGGCTGGATAGGAGGCGCACGGCGACTATGCTTAAACTCCAAAGAAGTAGGCTCAGCACTGTTATGGGGGTTATTACCGGGCATTGCATTATAGGAACGCATGCGACGCGTATTGGTCTTGGACACCTTGCAAATGATTTCTGCAGAAGCTGTGGAGATGAAGAGAAAGATGAGACTATTCTTCACCTATTGTGCACATGTCCGGCACTTGGTAGGAGGAGAAAGAGGTACCTGGGTGCCTACTACATGGAGGATATGGGTGAACTGTCATGTATGGATATTGGCAGTCTGAGTCGCTTCATCGGAAACTCCGAATGGTTCCTGGAATAGGGGAAATGAGAAACTGTGGTATCACAATGGGCCCTGTGTGCGACCTGAGTGTGTCCGCTCTTGACTCCATCGAGGGGACAGCCACTTCTACCTACCTAAAGACTTATTTTTGAAACTAAGCACTCAATTGATTTCAATCCTGATTGGAACCTAATAGTCTTATAAGCATGAGGACTGGCATATCTAACTGCAATGATTGCCGCAGTCTAGATCAACTGTTTTTTGATTTCTCCAAAAATATTTCAAATATTTTTCTAGAAACCATAAATTTATTATTTTCATAACGTATTCTTTGTATGAACTGAAATAAATTATAAAATATTTTAAGTTTTCAATTCATAAAATAGTCCAAGCAATTGTTCACTTTTAAGTTTAGCATGACAATGTCACGTCAGTGTTCCACTTGTCTTGGTTGTGTTTGTTTTTTTTTTTTAAAGAAATTGTCTACCATTATATGTGTGTGCATTACAACAATTTCTAACAACATTCAACATCAAAAGTACAACTGAAAGGCGAATAAACAAGAATAATACGATATATTTCCGCCTCATAAAAAATCCTGACTGAAAATCATACATTGTTAAGCTTTGTTTGTTTAAATCAAAAAGAAGGATACGAATTTTCCTCTTGCAACTTGCATTTCGCCAACATATGAAATAATTTTTTCTGTTTTTTTTTTAATAAAAAAAGGAAGAATTTTTTTTTTATAAAAATAGTCAACAATGACAAAAGTCACGTTTATTTCTCTTCTATAGTATCCTTAAGGATTTATTTAGTTTTTCATGTTATTTTTTTCCATTTTCTATTTGTTATGAAATGCTCTTTCGTATATTGTATAATGCGCTTATGAGAGAGCGTGCATGTACATACGTACAAGAGTGTCTTGTTTAAAGTGGTGAACAAACTTTGGTTCTTTAAACTTTTCTAATACGAGGACATGAATGCGGTTGCATTAATGAAGTTGGAAGCAAAATCCTTAAATATAAATTTGGTTTCCTCTAGACTGTATTTAAGGAAACCCTCTTAAATTTTTAAATTTTCAAAGTCAATAAAAAAAAAAAAATTTTAAACTATAAAATTTTAATTTAACGGTAATAAAATTGGTTCATTACATATTTCAAAAGGAATGATTTGTGTTTGTAATACGGAGGGGATAAATAATTAAAAAAAATTTTTTTTTTTTGTGGCAGGACATAAATTGTGTAAAATTTGTCAAAAATTCATCAAGTAAGTGAAAAAAATTCTATTAGTGGTAAGGACTTTTAGTGATGCAATTATATCTGTAAAAAAGGCACCGTAGTCTAGTAGGTAGTGTGTTGGCTTATTAGACGTAAAGCCAGGGTTCGAGCCCCAGGCCAGACATCAAAATAAAAATATAAAAAAAATTTCTTCGGTGACTTCCTCTCAGCAGATTCCTGCCAAAAAATATGCGAGTAAATAAAATTGCCATGAAAAGTTTCTCAAAAAATCTGTCGTTCGGAGTCGACTTTAAACTGTAGGTCCCGCCACTCATGTAGAAAATTAACGGACACAATATAAGTGGTGTGAGAAACTAGGCCCATAATTCTGACTGAAGGGTTGTAATGACGAATTATGTATGTGCATATATATTATACCTGAAAAGGTACGCGGTTATCAAAGAATTAAAGTCTAATGTAACAAATCCCAAGAATGCTATTGGCTGTGGTGTATCTCCCACTGACATAGAGAAGAAGTATGATATTCAAATCATCAGATTACCGCTGCATAATAGTGTTTTAAATAAATCTAGAGCGGATAAACTGACTCGAAATTGTAAGCGAATCGTTGAGGACCCCATTGAAGGAATGCTAGTTTATAATTTACAATTTTGATAATGCTGTATGAACAGCCTCGGATATGGACAGTAGAGCTCAACAAGTTTGACCAAGGAGGGCGTACAGAAGGTATGCTTTAGCTGTGAAATGGCAATATTAAAAGGGTTGTGGAGTCATAACACACATACATAGGAAGGTAGGTAGGCAGAGGTGGCTGCCCATCCAAGAAAAATTTTTGGATGGACTCACTTAGACCGCATTAGGCCCATTGTGCTACCACAGTCATCCGTTATCCCCTAGTCTCGAAACCACTCGGAGCTCTTGCTGAAGCGAAGAGCCGGGCATGTACCCAGCAAACATACATACATACATACATAAATAATCGGTCAATACAACCCTTCAGTCCGGTTTACGACCTAGTCACTAACATCACTTATGCTGTGTATGTTAATTTTATTCGTAACTGGCGGGACTGAACGACAGCCTTTTGAGAAACTTTTCATAGCAATTTCAAGTACTCTCGAGAGTCTACAGAAATCTTCTGAGAGGAAGTCGCCGAAGAAATATTTACTCATATTTCATAATGTTGGACATGCCTGATGTTAAGTTTAACCGAAGCCTCATGTCTACCTACTATATTACGGCGACACACACATCATACATACATAACATGATATGGTCATTACAACCCTTCAATCAGGATTACGTCCTAGTTTCTCACACCACTTATGTTGTGTGCGTTAATTTTTATTCATGATTGGCTGGACCTACAGTTTATAGTTGACTCCGACCCACAGATTTTTGAGAAACTTTTTATGGCAATTTTTATTTACTCTCAGAGTTTTTGCCAGAAATCTTCTGAGAGAAAGTCGGCGAAGAAATAGTTTTCATAAAATTTGTGCCTTCGTTGTCAAGCTAAGGATACGTAGCACATCGGTTATATTAACGCTTTAGTCTAGATATCATTTACAGCTGTTGCCCACTTTTCTTCCGTTTATTCAGACATATTCGTAGTTATTTCACGCATAGGTTATTTTCTTCTGATGGTTTAGCTTTCAGCTTTTCTACTACATTGACATCAATTTAACGCCCTCGCTTAGGTTTATTCTGGAAAATTTTCTGGATATTTGTCGGACGCTGTTTGGGTAGCCTTGCGATTGTTTTCAAATTTATTTTCATACTTACTTTCATACTTATTTTCTTACTTAATTGGCCATTAACAACCCGATTAATGGATTTCGGACCGCCTTAACACTTCCTTCCAGGAACCTCTGCTTCTTACATGCCTTCGCCAGTTGATAACACCAATCTATGACAGGGCTTCCTCGATTTTGTTCTCCCAACGCAAACAAGGTCATCCTCTTCGCCGACTTTCGCAAATCACATACATACATAATTGGTCATTACAACTCTTCAGTCAGGATTACGACCTAGTTTCTCACACCACTTATGCTGTGTGCGTTAATTTTATACGTGAGTGGAGGGACCTAAAGTTTAAAGTCGTTTCCGAAAAACTGATTTCTTAGAAACTTTTCATGGCAATTTTTTTTACTCTCAGAGTTTTTGCCAGAACTCTGCTGAGAGAAAGTCGCTAAAGAAATACTTTTTGTATTTTATTTTGATGTCTGGCCTGGGGCTCGAACCCTGGCTTTACGTCTAATAAACCAACACACTACATACTGGACTACGGCGACTTCCGCAAATCCCTGCATCAAATATCCGTCTCACCGGAGCATCCTCCTCCATTCGAATGACATGGCCGAGCCAGCGCAGCCACATCGCTTTTGTTAGGTTAGGTTATAGGATGTGTACTTGTCAATTAAGACATACCCGTAGATCGAATTGATCCATTGTACAACGTCCTTAAAGAGGGAAGGATAATAGAGGGAATAGGATAAAAAGGAGAGGATGTAGGAAAGGGGAGAATGGGAAGCGGAGGAATTACACAGACCAGACACAACAACTTTTGTTAAACTGTTTAATCTTTGGCTTATTTCCCCTGTTTTCCTCATATTGACCAGACATCACAGTCTGATATTACGGGAACTTCGATATGATGCTAACTCTGGAGGCAGGCAGGTAGGCAGATAGGTTGGAGTGGTAGCTTTGATTACTAAAAGCTCACTTGAGGACGCATAGCGGCCCATTGTGATATCACAGGAAAAGAGGCAGACAGTTTTTTGTATATTTTTTTGGATCTCCTGGGTAAAGTTGAATTCCCAGCGATTTCACACAGACCATCGATCTCTTTTTCGGTGCTACTAATACCATGCGTCCCTCAAACTTTTTTCGGCTGCGTGTATGAATATTTTACTTGAGCCACAATACCTGCTTTAAGCCATTTAAAGCATTCAATTTGAAAGAAAATCAAATATTTTCTTTCTTTTTTGTAAACGAGAGTATGATAGAGTATTAGAATGTCTGTTAAACTCCATCTTTTCATTTTCCATTGAGAAGTAATTTTCAGTGAAAACATAAATCAACGTCTGAATTTGCAAATAATCCTTACAGGTAAAAACCATTTTGCGTTTACAAATGTCTGGCTAAGTAATGTCTGCTAAAAATTATACAAATTTTTAATAAAAATAAATGAATTTGTAAAACGTAAATGCTCATTTATCTTCGTGGATTTTATTTCTAAGCAATTTAAGAAAAAGAAAAAAATTCTTTTTGACTTTTTACGGGAACATTAAAATTCCTTTTATTTGTTGGAAAAAAACACGAAATTAACCACAGAAATTCGTCAAAAGTAAAATGAATTGCATAATCATGTTTTTAAATTAAATTTGAAGTAAAACGAAAATATTTTTGCCTTATTTGAAATAAAAGAGAAAAAAACTTGAAATAAAATTCACATTGAAAACCGCAAATAACTAATTAATCCTAATTTAAATGAAATCAAATGAAATGAAATGAAATAGAAAATGGGACGCCAACAAAAGTTTTACAAAACTATTTTAACTCCAGCACTTGGCAAATTAAAATACACAAAAAACACAGTGGGAAATGAAATAAGATAGACAAAATATATACAAAATAAAGAATATAAAAATTTTTCAATTTCTATCATTTTATTTCTGTTCATTCTTATTAAATTTCTTATTTTCTTCTCTTCTCTTTTCTTTCATTTCGATTTCATTTCAGTTACGCAATTCCTCCGATACACAAGTGGCATTAAGACGAGTCACTCTGCAATCAACAGGCGTTTATAAATGTGAAGTATCTGGTGAGGCACCCGCATTCAATACGGTTTCCGAGTCGGAAACTATGACAGTCGTAAGTAAGTATTACTCATGGTCGTATTATTATTGTCATCATCCATATTATGAAATGTAAACAGTTAAACAGCAAACAAAAATTTTGAATAATTTTTCATGTGGAAGGAGTAAAAACACAAACATTTTTTTTAAATCAATAATGTACTGTGATGGCCATTAAAGAAACTAAAATTAAAAAACAAATTAAAGCCACGGCTATGTTTAGGGCATAAACTGACCACTTCAGGAAAACTACATATATCAACAACGAACTTCATTGGAATATTAGTCAGTACTGCCTTTTAAAGGACAAAAATCCTCTATACTCCCTAGCGACATATGACAACCATATTTTTCTACAGCTTGCTAGTGTAAATAAATCATCTGCTAGCAGCAGAACTCTATATATAGCTTAGCTGGTGCAAAGAATTCAGAAAAAAAATTTCCAAAACAACTAACGTCATAATATGTGTTCAATCGCCGCCTCAGACATCACGAACGAAACGAAAGATGAAAAATATTTCTTTCAGAGACTTCCTCTATGCAGATTTCTTTTAAAACCTATGAGAGTAAAATAAAGTTGCCATGAAAAGCCGCTCAAAAAATCATACCGTCGGAGTCTTTAAACTGTGTAGACCCCGCCACTGATGGATAAAATTAACACACACAACATAAGTGGTTTGAGAGATTAGGTCTTAATTCTGACTGTAATTAATTAAGTAAGTAATACGAAAGGCGTTTTAACTATTGACAAAAAGAATGTAGCGTGTGATTATCATAATCTTCTATGAACCCGAATTATATACTAGCAAACTTATATCACATAACATATGTGTGTTATGTGCAATATGGGTGAATTTGCAAAATGTATGTCCCAAAATGTATGTCGCCGTAGTCTAGTGAGTATTTTGCTTATTAGACGTGAAGATGCGGTTCAAACTCCAAGCTAGACATCTTCAATAAAACGAATATGAAAAAATATTTCTTCGTCGACTTCCTATCAGCAGATTTCTGACAGAAATTCGGAAAGTAAATAAAATTGGCATGAAAAGCTTCTCAAAAATCTTCCGTTCGGAGTCGAATTTAAAATGTAGGTCCCGTGCTACTCATGAATAAAATTAACACACACAACTTAAGTGGTGGGAGAAGTTAGGTCGTAATCCTGACTTAAGGGTAGTAATGACCAACTATGGATGTACGTATGAACTTAAGCAAGAAAGTAATTTGAAAGGTATTTCAACTATTGACAAAAAAAGGGGAGTCGAATTTTTGACAATCAAGCCATGAATGGCATAATGACCACCGACTTCACTGAGAGTACAAGATCAAACATTTTTGTGCAATGTGAACAGATTTTTTGTATATTGGTGTGTAGTGTTTATCACCCATAGTTTGCAATTTCAAATGATTCTTGAATGAGGAAATTGTTATAAAAAAGTCCAAAAAGTGATTTTAAAATTTTTATTTTAACATGACTCGTCCATTAACTTTCTATCATTCTATGTTCCTAGTCTCTTTCATGCTAAAGTCCCATCGTACTGATATTGAGAACTTTTTCAAGATAAAATCTTTTGTTGCTTTCTAAAGGGTGGGCAATTTGCAGTAAAAGAAAAACGGTTCCATATTTTGCCTAAAATTATGTTTTGTTATGAAGTACAATTGTTCCGGTTAAAAATGGAATATTATTTCATTCATATGGCTGCCGCGGCTGGCCTCACAGTACCCAGTTCCATTGTACCAATTTTAGTACACTTTTTTGAGTGTATGGGGTCGTATCTCGGCAATGGCATCACAAATGTTGGCCTTCAAATGCTCAATTGTTTGACGCAATAAATCGATTGTGACATGAGATATGTGACAAGTGGCAGCATACTGTTGAAACCAAACATCATTCACATCAATACCAAGAAGAGCGGGTACATGGTGCGATAGGGGTCTCCACTGACCGTGAGGGTTGCGCAGTTCTAATTTTTCAAAAAAATATAGGCCAATAATGCCTCTGCTGCACAAGCCGTACAAAACAGTCATTCTTAAGGGGTGCATTGGCTTCTGTAACACCACGTGTTGCGTAATAACGTACCCACTAAGATGAAAATTAACTTAATCGCAAAAGATGAGAACTTTTTTGGGAAAATCGACATTATCGTGCACCCTGATACTTCTGCATTTCAGAGCACCTGAACTAAATTTTCAGAAACAGTCATCCCCTAATTAACCCATACGTTATTATGTTAACTAACAGAGTCATGTTATTTATGCTCGTCTAACTGCACTAGATCTTTCAGCAATTTATACTATTTTCAGATAAGTACTTTTATTGAGTCAATAATCGGTTTATTGTGTACAATATTTTAAGAGTTCAGGCATAATAATATACGCAGTTCAGCTGCTAATTCAATATTCATTTGACAGCTGGTAAACAAAACAGCTGGTTGTGTCAACAATATTGTTTTTATTTTGGTCGTCATTTTTTGTTTGTCGTTGTTGACATTTGAGTTGTTAAATATCAACAGAAAGTGTTCGGAAAATTGTAATATGCGCACTGAACATACTTATGGCAGTGCTGCATTTAAAGTTTTACTCAATATTATAACAATTTACGTATTTATTGCGCAATATTTAATTTGAACTTTATATGAAATATTGAGCTCAATAATGGCGTTTATTACGATTTACGCCATAAAGGTGCATATCTGAACAACATATTAGACTGAAATATAACGAAATAAAAAAGGAGCGAAAAAATTTGGAAATCACAGTATGTAGGTCAGAGTATTGCTTGAATCGAGCAACCAGTTGGTCCATTGTGTAAATGCCTTTAGAAATTTAAGAGCGAAAGTATATTTCATTTGGATTCCTTTGTAGGGTATACAACGGTTGATAGTAACTAATTTCACCAGTTTTTTAAAACAGTATGTGGTTGTAAAATATTATAAATATGTATGTGTGAATGCATGTGCTAATGTAATAACAACAGTATTAGTTCTTTACAAACACAGAATATTTCATTGTAACTAAAAAGCTTTCCATTCTCTTACTAGAGAGAACACATTTTAATTCCACGAAACAAAAAAAGAGGGACACACGAACAGCGATTCAACTGCATTCTATGCAACATTTTTACCAGACACTTGTTTGCCACACACAGAAAATTTTCAATGAAATTTTAACATTTATTTTGGATTGTTTTTTTTTTGTTAGAAGAGAGAGAGAAAATGTTTTGTATAAACATAATCTCTTGTATTTGCTATGAATGCAGAATATTTGGCAGAGTTTTTCGTTTTTTTTTCACTGTTCATACACATACACATGATACCCAGGAAATGCAAAAAAAGAAAGGATTTTTCGATGGGCGTTTGAAAATTGGATTCTTTTAGCTGCTGCTGGTTTTGTTGTCTTTGTCGTTGGGAAAAAAATCACTGTAATGTTACTGGCAGCTAGAGCTCGTATTGCTCTTGCTGCTGATCATGTTGCCATGACTTGGTGTTGTAAAGAAATTGTTATAAAAATCGTTGCATGGATTTCTTTTGAATATTTTTTTTATTCTCTTCTTATATTATATTTTTTTGTCTTTTATTTGTATAAAGAATTTATTTTTACATACCGCAGTGCGTAAAATTACAATCATTGTGTTCATCATCATCAGTATTTAAAGGCGGGCAATGGAGAACAGAAGAGAAAAGTAACAAAAAAAGAAAATAATTATTAGACAGCTATCCAAAGGAAGACAAAAAAATAATAATAAGAAATTAAAAGAAATAAAACCCTTTAATGTTGATAAAATTCGCCACCGAAATCAAAAGATGTTATGTCGAAGAAAATTAAAAAGATTTCGTTGGCAATTTATAAAGTATGGAATTAAAATTTTTTGAATTTTCCATTTTGATTGTATCATCATCAATCAGTTAAGAAAGGTAGTGAATAAAATGAAATAAAAGGCAAAAAAATTCTTGGAAAACAGTCAATGGATTTGGATGGAAGTCTGTTTAATAAATATAGAATGAAAGAATATTTTTTTTAAATTGATGTAAGAAAATTTGGAAGAAAATTTTCAAGAATATTTTCATATCTGTCGGATAATTTTATTAGCAATGAATCGTTTTTTCACTACTCATAAGTACTCATGAAATTTCGAGTATGAGTGAGTCAACAGGAATGAAATTCAACTACTCTGATTCATTCGTACTCACTACACCATTGATTTATAAGTACAAGTTGAAATGAGTATGAGTACAAAGTTGACATCAAACTCATAACATTCCCAATATGTTCGATTCATACGCCTGCTCATTCAGATTCATAAATTTAGAAAAATATTTATAATACTCATAAATTATTCGAGTGATTCGAATCCTTCGTCAAAATTTACAGTCTTAGTTGTTGTTGCATTTACAAAAAGAAGAACGAAAAAGACAAAGACACCAAGCAAAGCAAACACACAACTTTCTAGTGAGTATTGTAGTGTTCGTACACGAATCATATTTATTTTGTGATTCTTGTAAATGTTGAGTAAAGGAGAGTAGAAATCAACAACATCATGCGTTATTGTTAAGTATGAGTGCGATAAGTACTTCAAACTTTGAATATGAGTAGTATCAGTATGTTATTAAAATAAGTATGAATGCTTATAAGTATCAGAAATTATGAGTATGAATCGAATCTATTCATCTTTTTGATTACTCATTGCTGATTTTTGCTCTACACATTATTTTGCAAGTAGAGACAGGTATAAACCCAGTGTTTTCGTAAAAACTTCATTCATTACTAGTGTTGCAGAGGATTTAAAAATAATATTACTAACTGGCAGCCAGATGGCATAACTTCTCATAGCGAAAAGTAATTTACAGATGGATTCGATATAAAGATAATTCAAAATTGATGCTAACACCTGCAGTTTAAATGTTCCGGTTCATAGCTCATGGACGAGTACCCAATTACACTTTAAATGAAAGTATGGAATATACTTGAAGTCGCCGTAGTCTAGTAGGTAGTGTATTGGCTTATTAGACGTAAGGCCGCGGATCAAACCCCAGGTCAGACATCAACACGAAATATGAAAAAATATTTCTTCGGCGACTTAGTTTCAGCAGATTTCTGGCAAAAATTCTGAAAGTAAATATAATTGTAATGAAAAAGTTTCGCAAAAATCTGTGGTTCGGAATCGAATAATTAAACTGTAGGTACACACAGCATGAGTGGTGTAATCCTGTAATGGCCAATTATGTATGTATGTATGTATGTAAGGAATGTACTTAAAAATAATGAAATTTTGATTGGAAAGACGTTACTTCAATAAATATTGTTCACGTTTTATGCCGGTTCGACATAATTGCTGTACTAATATACTGAAAACCTCACAAATGCCGATATTGCCAAAGGCATACGTAATTAAAAAATTTAGAAGGCACTCGGTGTAGACAATGTAAACCGAAACTGATATAAAAAACTGAAATAAATTCTTCTCATCGGGAGACGATTTCTTTTTAGGGCTGCAATTAAGACCGTAATTCTTTAAATTGTTCAGTATCATATTTTCTAAGCCAACACAAACTTAAACTTTATTCTCATAAATTAGGTTACGTTAGGTGGAGATTCCACTTAGGTCAGAGACTAATCACACGTAATACCCAGTCTGTAGATCAAATAACATTAATTTTGTAGAGTTTAGTCCAAAAAAAAAAAAAAAGAGAAGTTAATGATCACCGTATATTCATTTCAAATTGCTCTTTTCCTTCTCCTCAGACCTAGAGTTCCCGCAGAAATCAATTGTTGAGGGAATGCCAAGTCTATTGCAATACCGTCTTATAGAACAGCTGTCTGTGAGGACCGCAATAGTACGATAAATTTATACGATTTATTGCAAGATAACAACCTATCCTCGTTTTGTTCATATCAGTTCATTAAAGCTTAGCAATATTGTGAGTTCCTTACTAGGCCTGACCCGTAATGTAATTTCCAACGATATCCTTATGTCCGGGAACACATACATACATATATATAAGTGGTCATTCAGTCGGGATTATGAACAGGATTCTCACACCACTTATGTTGTGTGTGTTAATTTTTACACATGACTGCTGGGAGCTACAGTTTAAAGTCGACTCCAAACGACAGATTTTTTGAGAAACTTTTCATTGGCAATTTCATTTACTTTTAGAGATTTTTCCTGAAATCTGCAGAAGGGAAGTCAGCGAAGAAATACTTTTTGTATTTTATTTTGATGTCTGGCCTGAGGTTTGAACCCTGGCTTTTACGTTTAATAAGCCAATACACTACCTAATAGACTAATGCGGCCACGGGAACCCATATAAGAATTTATTTTAAATGATCTAAAATTTTCCTGAGAAACTCTAGTATTTCTTAGGTAAGGAAGAACGTCTAGGAGATGTTCGATAGGCACCATAACGCTCGAGCATATTACTTTACATTTTCAGAAAATATTCCACTATTCAGCGAGTATTGCAAAGCTTTGAATTTAGCCATAATCAGGCAATCGGTCGATGAATATGAAAATTATTTGGTCTGAATTCGATGATCTGGACACAACCACATATCGTTGTGGTTTCAACAGGACATGCTCATGTCATATTAGATTCTCGGGAGCGATTTGAGGACATGGGCATCTCACTTGGAGGTGATGTGAGCTGGCCACCACGATTGTACTACTTTACGACGATAGGCTTTCTTAAGTCGCAGGTACATGCCTGCCATAAGCCACAATTTGTAACGGTCATCAAATCGGGCAATTCCAGTTAATTGGATATAACAGATACACTGCATTCACAAAATAAGTGACAGATATATGAACGATGTTATTCATACATACATACATAACGTACATAATTTGCCATTACAATCATTCAGTCAGGATTAATTTGATACATGAGTGGCGGGAGCCCTACATTTTAAAGTCGATTCCGAACGACAGATTTCTGAGAAACTTTTCATGGCAATTTTATTTACTCTCAGAAATCAAATTTTCTATTTTAAAATTTTTTCAAATTTCATTTTGATGTCTGACCTGGGGTTTGAACTGCTGCCTTTCGTCTAATGAGCCCACACTACCTATTAGACTACGATTTCAATGTTATTGGCTGTTATTCTCAACCATTAATTCCAGTATACAATGCCTTAGTTGGAGTGAACGGAATGAAAATATTTGCAATTGAACATAACATAAGTTAAGATAGACTCTTGAACTCCTGTACTGTTCTCCTGAACTGTAGAACATTTTTAAATCCTCTCTTTTCCAAAAAAAAAAACTTTCCTACATTACCCTCTTCAAAAAATGTTTCATTTAATTGCAAATCGTTTACCAATAAAACCCATATTTAACCATCATTCAACCAGCTTTCACTAATGGCGGCAATAAATACAAACGTAATACAATGGTATTTGCATTTTAAATGTTCATTTAAAATAAACTCATGATACCCAACCATACATATATTGCTGTGCATATACGCATAAATGCATATTTAAGTACGCATATCTTTAACCTGACGCTTTACAACCACTTCTGTTGGGGTAAATAATGCCTCAGAAGATAATGATGCTTTAAATGAGATGCTCCATATGGTGTTATGTATTCCTTTGTTTTAGCCTCAGTGCTCTGATTTTGTTTTTTTGTGCCAAGTCTATTCTACAAGGGCGGGCATTATCAATTCCTTTTGCCGTTTGTAACTTCTAATAGCGCATATCTTTGATTGCAAAATATTTTTGGCATTTTGTTTTCGACTTCTATTCTCATCAAAACATAAGAAAATCTGAACAAAAATTCAAACAAACCGCCAAACAAACAATCGTAAACAGCATAAGAATAAAAGCACGGCTGGTCTATTGGAAGAATGTCAAACGCTTAGTTAGTATGTTTGGCAAAATGAAAACGAAGTGAATATCTGGGCCATATTATTTATGCACTCTACAATAGATTGTGTGTATGTTTGTGTCTGTGCGTACATAAAAGACATATTAAGGACATTGAAAAATGGAACAGTTTTCCTAACAGAAGAAAGCAAAGTAGAGCCAAATACATGCTAAAAACGGAATATTTAAAGCATTTCGTCTTTCTATCGTTCTTTTTATTTCCTTTTATTGGAAAGACATTGAAACAAAGGCGTTCTCCTTTCTCTTCTCAATATTTCAATTGTACTAGTACAGTATAAAGGGAGAAAGAAGACTATCTACGCCTCTAATTAAGACAACAAGGTAGCGAAAAAGACGTTTTTATTGTCAAAGAAGATCTTAAATGACATGAAGAACATGAAAATGAATGTGGAAATTGATTACGAATTTTTCTCAGATGAAAATAAATCGTGATTTTTATCTGCATGAGAGCTATCGATATCAATAGCTATGGTTTGACAGCGAAGAATGTCAAACCGGTTGCACATTTATGTTCAGCAAAGCTTTGATTGTCGTAGTGAATCTGTTAACGTCTGAACTATACTTTAAATTTTGCGGAAATTTACATACATACATACACACATAACATAATTAGTCATTACAACGCTTCAGACAACCTAACTTCTCAAATCACTAATATTGTGTGTGTTAATTTTATACATGAATGGCAGAACGCATACATACATACATAATTGGTCATTACAACCCTTCAGTTAGGATTACGACCTAGTTTCTGACACCACTTAAGTTGTGTGCCTTAATTTATACATGAGTGGTGACACTTACAGTTTAAAGTCGACTCCGAACGACAGATTTTTGAGAAACTTTTTCATGGCAATTTTATTTACTCTCAGAGTTTTTGCCAGAAATCTACTGAGAGCAAGTCGCCGAAGAAATATTTTTTCATATTTCGGATTTGTTGGACATGTTTAGGCTGAGATTTGCCCCGTGGCCTCACGTCTAATAAGCCAACGCACTACCTAATAGACTACGACGACTGAACCACCATGTACACCAAGTACAAATATTTCACTTCTTCGGAGCAGCATCTATCTCTTTGAACATAATCTCCAGGTACTTTGATTTGGTACCAGTACCAATACCATCTGTATCAGGAAATACCAATTAATATGTGACATTCACAATGACACTTTCGTAGTAGAAGTTATAGCATCCCGCTGTGTAGAGCTTCACAATTTACCACGAGCGTTTTCCAGAAGTCGCCGTAGTCTAGTAGGTAGTGTAATGTTGTGTGTCTTTATTTATACATGAGTTGCGGCACTTACAGTTTAAAGTCGGACCCGAACGACAGATTTTTTGAAGAACTTTTCATAGAAATTTTATTTACTCTCAGAGTTTTTGCCAGAAATCTACTGAGAGGAAGTGGCCGAAGAAATACTTTTTGTATTTTTGTTTCGATGCCTGGCCTGGGATTTGAACACTGTCTTTTCGTCTAATAAGCCAACATACTACCTACTAGACTACGGCGACTACAATGAATGGCAGGACTCATAGTTTAAAGTCGGACCCGAACGACAGATTTTTTGAAGAACTTTTCATGGAAATTTTAATTACTCTTCTTTATATCAACTATTTAACAGTTCAAACAGATTGCTTTCATAGTACGCAACAATAATTAAACTCCCACTTTATTTAATTAATGCCACACAATTTTCACAGTTTCGAAATTCATGAATTTAAGCAATTCACTAATTTTAAAAATCCTAATTTAATCTTAGAAAAAAAAAAACATTAAAAAAAAAATTTAAATCAGTTTTAAAATATACCACACACCACCCACATTACATATCAATAACAATCAAATAAATTTTCCTGCTAACCCTTATCAATTTCAACGCTGTTGCTGTTGCGGTGGGAATAATATCAAAAAAAAGACGTTCTTCTTATTACCACTTACCGCAAACTGACACATGCTAAAAAGCAAATTTTTCGTTCAAGATAAACTTTTCGAATCAAGGACACGCATAGAAATAACCTGCCAACGACTAACGTTACCATTAAGATTTCTATCAGAAAGTTTTGGTTTTTTTTTGCTTTTAACACCTCAAAACAGCAAAGGTATGATATGAATAAAGTGTCTTGTAACGAAAGAAAAGGAAGAATACGAAATTTTAACAACGGAAAGACAAATACAATCTATATGAACAAATGTTTCCTTGTCTCTCCCCAATTTTTTTTATTTATTTTTGTGTGAATTTGATGTTTATGTCTCCTCTATATGCCTACTAAAATAAAATTTTTTTCTTTGTATTTCATTTTCTATTGGTTTATAGGATAATAATGAGAGTGTATGTGTGTCAGCCTAGCACACATGTTTCATATGTACGTACACACATGTTTGGTTGGCAGTACAAGTGTCCTTTACACTTAGTTTTTGGGGCCCTTGTCTTCTCCATTTTTTTGTATTACTCTTGTCAACAACGTCGTTGCAAGCAGATGTATATGTGTGTGAGTTCTTTTTTACCGTATTATTACAAAACGGTGAAGTCATCCAAGCAGATTATGTAAATTTTATTCTCTCTGTTATTACCCCCTATACCGTTTAGTTCTTGGTTGTTGTCGCCAAACGTATACATACACTCACAGGATATGTTTAGTGTACAATTTTATACACTCTCCCTCACACTTGTACGCTTTAACACCTTAAACTATACTTTAAAAAAATATATAAAAATAAAAAGGCACGGGCATGTATTATAATCAGGGCAATTCAAAAACTATGGAAGGTTGGAAGGGACTTTTTATTTCAATTTCTTTCTCTTTTAAAAAATTAAGTCATACACATTATTTAAATGGTAAGTGACTACATTTTTGCTCTCTCTCTCTCTTTCTCTCTCTGTTTGTGTTATACACTAAAACTGAATTTATAATTTTCTCATCTATTGTGGCAAATATATGGTAGTTGACACATGGGCATTGGCAACAACAAAAGGGAAAATTATTTGTAACTTTTACTCAGGAGACAGATTAGTTTAAAAATTTTTAAAGCATTATTGATTTAAATAAGTATTCAAATGTTATTTAAATTTTCATTAATTGTTTTAAATATTCGTCTATTCTGGCATTGGAAAAAATATAAATATAAATCGAGAAGCGAGTGGACATGAATCGAATATCAAGTACTAGACGTAGAGTGTTACTAAAAATATTTCTTAATGTAAAGTTGTAAATGGAAATATGGTGACAAATATAGCAAGAGTGCTGATGAGAATATGGAAAGATTACTAGTGCGGCCTCTGTTAAATTCTAGAACCAGTCAACGGTGAGAGTACCATGTGCCCATCGCCCAACCGAAATGAGATCAGGGAGGCGATTTTCCGAAATTTAAAAATTAAAAGTATACAGGAGCCGACGGATTACAGACATAGTTTTTCTATAACAGAAGTGATAAATTGGAAAATAATGGGAACCTATCACTATGGTGTTAGACCTGGCAAATCTATCACCGACCCGATTTGTCACTTAGATACTCGAAAAAAACCGAGAGAAAAAAATTAACACATTTAACCTTCGTCTTAATTGACAAATACACGTCCTCCAACTTAACCTAACCTAAGTTACTCGAAAAAAACAGAGAGAAAAAAATTAACACGTTTAACCTGTTCGTCCATTTGGAAGTCGCTTCTGATATCGCCATACGCGTAAAATTATTTGAGGTAACATTCACATTTGGATTACCAGTTCGGCGTCAACATTGACAATTCCCTACCAAACATTTATTATGCAGCTTGAGGTGTATTAATGCCCTACAGGTTGAAAGAATACGCTTTGAATTCACGTGCTAGACTGTGGGTCTCCTTTTTTAAACTTTTGCTGAGCATACCTTTCCAAGCATCCAAGGTCCCATCAGTGTCATGGAAGTTTGCCTCCTCGCCATTACGTCTGTTACTTGGATACAAAGCAGACAATTCAGAAACGCCTCTCTCTCTCTGTTTCTATTTAGGTAAAACTTACATCCTGTACGACTACGAGATTCCTGTAGCCAGGAACAATATTTGCCTGCCACTTAATAGAATGGAAATTTAAAAACAGCGAGCTCTACAAGAGAAGGGTGGCATTGAGATGATTCTACTTTGTACGAGCAACCTCAGAAATACACAGACAAATCAAGCTTGACATATTCGTCTGTCTTCAGGTATTTATTAGGAGTGATATGCAGATTATTCTAGCTTCAATATACTCATACTGAATGAAATTAAACGAAAATTCATACTTTCTTCTAAAGTAATTGTGATAAACACTCATTTTCCACTCTTTGTTTCAATAGATTCTCTCCTAAATACACACCTCCAGCCGCTTACATTTAAATAAGTATGTCATCTAATATGTACGTATATATGTATGTAACTTCCTCCCTTATGGTATCCAATCAGATATTTTTGGTTAAAAGTTATGCAAAATTTATAACCACCCTTGGAAAAAATGGTTAAAAAGAAAAGAAAATTGATTTTCTAATATTTGCTGGCAAACGGAATGGAAAGTGTATCGAAAAGCAAAGAGCAAACGAAAGTAAAAAAAATTAAAGAAAGAAAGAAAATTTACATACGATTGTGGTTTTTGAAATCTGCATATGCTTTGCTTAAGGCAAACTCATGCATTAAGGATTATCAATATTATTCGCCGTTTGTTTTCTTCTTATTTCCATACACATCCTTTCATATTACAATATCTCTTGTCTTTCTATGCTTTAGTTCTAGATTTGAAGTACGACTTCAAGTATGGGGGTACTGCCTTTATTTTTTCTTTTATTGATTGTTAGGTCTCCAGAGAAAGGGTTGAACATTTTATGTGATTCACTTCCTTGATTATTTAATTCAACGAGAGAGAGAGGAAAAATTGAAATGAAGAATTTATGCTACTAGTTGAAGGGATTGCAAGGAATAATAATATTTTGTCGGTGGAAGTATTTAACCTAAAGACAATTTGTATCAGACGGTAAATAACAACATTGGCGGCATTTGGAAGGTAGTCTAGAAGTCAGTATTTTAACCTGCGACGTTCTGAGTTATACATTCGATTCTCAACAGAGAATTTGGTCAGTTAGCCTTTCATATTAAGTGCTAGGAATAAAATTATCGTTGTTGGCACCGAGCAGTATCCTGAAATATGTCAGAGTAATAGACGTGGAGAAGACATTGTAGAAATACTCTATAAAGCTAAAGGAGAGTACCATAGATCGTTATACACTACTCCCTCTTTCCGTTCTCCTGTGACTTAGTTTCAAGTATTCCAACGGAACAAACTACATAAACAAATGCCATCTTCTGAATATTGGTTTCGGTTAAAAAAGAAGAAACTCAGTGATCTCTGCCTAAGGGTCCTCTCTTAGTGTGTATGCGTTATAACTACCTTGGCACCAGCATCTGGCAAATATAACACCAAATATATCTACTGTATGTACCGTCTTGTTACAAAGTTTGACTATCATATCAGAGGGCAACCAATCTGCTGGTCTTATGGTAGGTAAAAAAATCCCTGATTTTATTATCTTTAAAGAGATAAAAAATATGTACAGAAACTCAATATTCTTTTTAATATTCATTTTCGGAAAAATTATATAAAACATACCAAAGACGGTTTTTGTGGTTCAGCATTAGTGATTTCGGCATGAAAGGAAGCCAAGGTCTATTAAGAAATACTTTAAAGACAATGAAGAGAAAGCTTAATTCGAAGGAAATTGTTATCAAACAAAAAAAATTGTAAAATCGTTCTGCTAACAAGCAGCACGAATAGTTTTTAGCAAAAATTCTAAGAGTAAATAAAATTGCCAAGAAAAGTTTAACGAAAATCTATCGTTCGAAGTCGACTGTAAACTGTAGGTCCCACCACTCATGTATAAAATTAACACACACAACCTAAGTGGTGTGAGAATCTAGAACGTTGTACAATGGGTCAATTCGCCCTCCGGGTACTGTACTTGTCTTATTTGACAATTACACGTCCTCTAACCTAACATAACCTATCCATTCAGTCAGGATAACGCCCATTTGTTTCAATTTTATACACGAGTAACGGGACCTACAGTTTAAGTCGACTCCGTTGTTTGAACCGACGCCTTACATCTAAGAAGCGAAATATGAAAACATATTTCTTTCGGCGACTACCTGTCAGCAGTCTTCTGGCAAGAAATCTGAGAGTAAAATAAAATTGCCATCAAAAAAAAGAGAGAGTGCGTTTCACCACTCATGAAATAAAATTAATACACACACACAACAGAAGAAGAGAAGCTAGGTAGTAGCACTTGGCACTTACAGTTTAGCAAACTAATAAGTAAGCCGACGGCAATCACCCACCTTAGTTAGACCGAAGGCTTGGAAACTACTAAATGGACTTCGTGATATTTTTGTTACTGAATTTTGACTTTTCATACCAATGTTTAAAAATGTCTTCCATTATACGTTTAAATTTCTATTTTTTTTTTTTAATTTTTTAAAACAGCTGAGAATAAATAGGAAATCAACATTTGTTTCTATCGCGTCTATTTAAATCTTAAAATTCCATTTAAATTGTGTTAATTTATGCATTTGAACTAAATACCTAAATCTGTAGGAATAAATTGTTGAAACTAAACTAAATGAAATGAAAATTTCAATGCATTAAACTAAATGGACTTTTTATTTCGTAGCGAAAGAGAGAGAGAGAGAGAGAGAGAGAAGAGTATAAAAGTAGAAAATAATGGTCTGTTGTGCTTGAGTTGCAATGGAAATAAGTGTTGAAAAGTTTTCATTTCATTCAATGCTTATAAAAGCAAAAATTTTGCGCTTTAACTGACTGTTGTAGACTTTCAGCAAACTCGAGCAAGAAGAAAATAAAAAAAATGCCAAGTGTTTGTAAGAAATATGGCCAAAGAAAAGCAAAATAAAGGGACACACATTAAAGATCAAAAATCAGCAAAAACGTATTCCTTCTATTGAAAGAAGGTAAGATGTTAAACAGCTCCTGAAGGCTGGACAAGATAACCTAAATTTAAAAAAGGCAGTAGCAGCATATATCGAATGCCTGAAAATTCCAAAGAAAAAAAAAGGAAAGAAAAATTTTAGTATTTCCTTAAAATATGAAATCAAGATATTTGCACAAACATACGTTGCATATTTTAAAGCTTTGCTCAACCAGGCAGCCTAGTAAAGTTTCCTAAAAAAAAAAAATTGAGAATCGCCAGAATTCCAAACATACATTAAAATGATTTTAAATAGAAAAAAAAATATTTCTTTACAAATATGTACGTGTATGCAAAATTCTTTGTAATGAAGTATATACAACATATTACAAACAAAAAAGGAAGCGTTTTTGCAATTTAATACTGTTGATGTGTATATTTGTGTTTCTGTTGATGCCACAAAAAATTCCTTTTTAATTTTCTATTTTCACTGTATTATTGTGTTTCTATTAATTCCCAGAATTTTTATTTGGGAAATATTTCATGTTTTGTTTTGCTTACGGCGTCACTAGTTAAACGTCACTGAATAAATAAATTTTCGTTTAAAAACTTATTAAATTTCCCCATCATATTAATAACGGGTTAACCATTTAATGGTTTCAATGCTGCCGATCGTAGTCTAGTAGGTAGTGTGTTGGCTTATTAGACGTGAGGCCAGCATTCAAACCTAGGTCAGACATATCCAGCAAAACGAAATACGAAAAAATATTTCTTCGGCGACTTCCTCTCAGCAGAATACTGGCAAAAAACCCGAGAGTTAATAAAAAATTGCCATGAAAAGTTTCTCAAAAATTTTCGTTCGGAGTCGACTTTAAACTGTAGGTCGCGCCACTCATATATAAAATTAACGCACACAACCTGAGTGGTGTGAGCAACTAGGCCGTAATCCTGACTGAAGGGTTGACATTACCAATTATGTATGAATGCTGCCGATGTGTCAAAACTAGTTGTTAAACATTTTTAATCTCAAGTCTAATTTAATTCTCGATATGTTTGCCATTTATCACCAAAGAAAATACAAAATTGGTTTAAAATTTCTACAAAATATGTGAATGAAATGGTTCGTGTCATTATTTGATGGCATATTGTTGAAGCAATTGACAAGATTATAAAGAAATTCAAGAGGCCTGCAGCTCATAAATCCTTAGTCCATAATACATACGTACATACATATATAATTAATCATTACAACCCTTTAGTCAGGATCACATCACTTATGTTGTGTGTGTTAATTTTATACATGAGTGGCGGCATCTACAGTTTAAACTCGAACCGGAAAGACAAATTTTTGAGAAACTTTTTCATGGCAATTTTATTTACTCTCAGAATTTTTAACAGAAATCTGCTGAGAAGTAGCTGCTGAAGAAATATTTTTCAATATTTCGTTTTGTTCGGGACCTCTGAGTTGGAGTTTGAACCATAGCGTCACGTCTAATATACCAACAGACTACATACTGGACTATGGCGACTTCTGAACCACATGGGGCTTATTAATATAGGGTCACCATACTTGTGGTATATATACATGGGTATATACGTGATGGAATCAGAATCTCATTACAATTAAATTTACGTAAAACGAATGAAGAAGGTATTGTAAAACTGATGACATTAAAGAGAAGCTCTGAATTGTATACAATCCATTCAACTGAGAAAATTATAAGTAACGATGTGAAGACAAAAGTCCCCAGCCTTCTGACTTGCTTTAAAATATCGATTGTATGTAGAATGTAGAAAAACTTAACAGAGAGTATTGTATTGTTTAAATATATGAGATTGCTAGGTCAGTCAAGGTAAGGACTTCTAGGAAACAAATTTCTACTACTGATAGCATGTAATAGTGAGTCCCGTTTTTCTCCTTTTAACTCGTAACAAAGGTGCCCTGGTAGCCTAGTGGGTAGTGTGTTAGACTATTAGCGTGAGGGTCGTAGGTTCGATTCCCACTAGAGACTCTGGTCTGTTGCACTACAGCTCGTATATAATTAGAATATAATTTGTAATTGTATTGTACTTAATAAATAAAATAAATAACTCGTAACAATTGCCAGCCCAAGTTGGTTTAGGAATAAAAAATTATTTTGTGGAAAGCCAATAAGAAATATAAAAAAAAACATTATGTTGTAGGGTATTATGTAAATCAATATTTATTATCTCATTCGTTGTTGTTGTTTTTTTTTTACCGCTGCTATTTCATCTCAATTACGGGCATATTATTATTGCCTTAGTTTTCATAACTTTTTCAATCCTTGCCGCTGGCCCTCTTATTTCAATAATATTTTGTTGTGTCCCATTAAAAAAAAAAAAAAAAAAATAGCACCATAAAAAAACACGAGACAGAAATTCTGTAGATTCCTCATTTCTTTATTTTAAATTTATGTAAATTTCTTCAAGTTTTATTTGTACCTTTCGAAACTTTTCCAACAGAATGAAAAATTAAAAAAAAACGAAAAAATTTTTCACATCAAAATGCAAATCAACTTTAAAAAGTCCAATCGTGTGCTGGAATATTTTGTGGCAGCAACAAAAATGTTGTAAAAGAAAAATATTTCAAGCGTTTTGTTCACACATTTCCATCGACACAAATAAGTCGAATATGAAATTTTTATTATTTGGAAGAGTATCAGTTCTCCTTGCTTCTTTTTTTTTTTTGGGAGGAGGGGGTGATTTTAATATGAAATACAGGAGGAGGGTCTAATGTTCGTGTGCTTGTGAATAAGTTGTTGGGGGGCATTCTGTGAGAGTGTCTTGTATTAAATTGCTTTTTCATTTGATATTTTCTGTTTTTTTTTTTTTGTTTTTGGTAGGGTCTACTCATTATATTTCTTTTTGATTTATTTTTATATGACTTAATTTTATTTATTCATACTTTTGCCTAAAGGTCGTCTGTCTAGTGCTTTATTTCAATGCAGACAGACAGGCGAAAAAAACGTAAAAAAATCCTTTTTGATTTAAAGTTAATAAAAATGTGGTCGCCTTAGTGTAGTGGGTAGTAAGTGACGTAAAGTCACATTTCATATCACAGATCAGAAATCTCCGACATAACGAAATACGAAGCAAAAAATTTCTTCGGCGCCTTTCTTTTTCAGCAGATTTCTGGCAAAAACTCTGAGAGTAAATAAAATAGCCATGAAAAGTTTCTCAAACAAATCTGTAGTTCAGAGTCGACTTTAAACTGTAGGTCCGACCACCCATGTAAAAAATTAACACACACGACGTAAGTGGTAAGACAATCTAGATTGACTGAAGGGTTGCAATCACCAATTGTGTATGTATGACTCGGTTCATTAATCATGCATAAGAGCAGCATTTCAGACATGCAGCATTGTCTTTTCAGAAGTCCCCTTTTGACCTTCATTTTATTTTTGTGAATCCCATTTTTGTGTATTTAAAGGTCTGTTGCCTGATTTAATTTTAACTGCTTAAGTTTGATGGATTTACCACACTTGGTTTCGTAAGGTTAGTTCATTGCAAAGTGTTCCGTCGTAAAGGATATCCTGGAACTATCTATGCAATGACCAGAGGTCTTTTTGATTTTGACAGGAATCCAATAAAGCTCTGTACTGATGTAATTACTGTACATTGTATAATTATGTCTGAATGTCTGATGTATGTATGTGCCATCTACATTATGATTATTGACAATGGAAAACTGGTATAAAGCACCTCGATGCAGGCAAATTTTCAGAATTGAGCTGACTGGGAAATGTGAATCTGAAGTCGCCGTGGTCTAGTAGGTAGGTAGTGTGTTGGCTTATTAGACGTGAGGCCTCAGTTCGAACCCCAGGTCAGGCATCTCCAACTAAATGAAATATGAAAAAATATTTCTTCGGCGACTTTCTCTCAGCAGATTTCTAGCAAAAACTCTGAGAGTAAATAAAAAATTGCCATGAAAAGTTTCTCAAAAATCTGTCGTTCGGAGTTGACTTTAAACTGTGGTCCCACCACTCATGTATACAAAATTAACACACACAACATACATAAGTGGTGTGAAAAACTCGGTCGTAATCCTGACTAAAGTGTTGTAATGACCAATTATGTACATATGTATGTATAGGAAATGTGTTTGTTGCCCTTGAAAATGACAGCAAGTATTAAAAGTTGTGATTGATTCTTAAACGCACTGCGGACATTGTCCAACATGTTAGTTAGTGTGGGGTTCTCATAGTAATTGGAGGCGAATCTACTGGGCATAACCAAGTTAAGTGACAACTTGCAAATTCGTCAGTGTTCATCTAGTCTTCTAAGTAGTGTCCTATTTGAATAGAGACTATCTAAGTGAGCGAGAAATATTTTGTTCTTCCTAAATTAAAAGCAGACTTCTTTTCTTTCGAAGAAATGTTAGTTATAGTATGGAATTTATTACTAATTTCTAGTCTCACCCATGGCTAAGCAGCCCTCTATTGGTGGGTCACAAATTAAATTGTCCTGTTTGGTATCCACATACATACATACATACATCATTACAACCCTTTAGTCAGGATTACGACCTAGTATCTCACACCACTTATGTTGTGTGTGTTAATTTTATACGTGAGTGGCGGGACCTACAGTTTGAAGTCGACTCCGAACGAAAGATTTTTGAGATTTTTATTTACTCTCAGAGTTTTTGGCAGAAATCTGCTGATAGAAAGTCGCCGAAGAAATACTTTTTGTTTTTTGTTTTGATGTCTGCCCTGGGACTCGAACCCTGGCTTTACGTCTAATAAACCAAGATACTACCTACTAGACTACGGCGACTTCTAAATCCTTCACAACAGAGTTCTTGGGTATATTCATTGGGCATTGGCCTCCTCTATCCAGGAGAAATATGCTGTATTCATGAACAAGTTCGATAGCTGATATGACAGCCTAGCCGCTCCAGTAGATCCACACATTCTCAGGGAATATTCTGCTATTTAAACTTGAATTTCGATTGAGAGACACTGCTGTAAGTTTTATGTTTATAGGAGTAACCTTAATAAACACGATCTTAATTCTACAAATACTGACAAAATTTGACTTCTGCTTGTAATCTTATCGAATGAAGACTCCACGTTCTATTCAAACCTCAATAACTTCTAAAATCGTTTTTAAATTGTTTAAACCAGCATTTATTTAAATACAACAGTTCTTTTCAATACTTTTCTTATTCTGATACACTACAAGCGTATTCATAACTGTTTCCTTTTGTTAATAATCTTTTCAGTGACCCCATCACGAGGCCCACGCATTACCGGTGGCCAACAGCGTTATCAAATAGGTGACTATGTACGTGTGAACTGTTCTTCCTATCCCTCGAAACCGGTCTGCCATTTAAGTTGGAGTATAAACGGCGAGCCAGCCAACAGATCGTATCTGAAATACTATGAAAATATTGTCTTCGGCAGGGAAGGTTTGGAAGTGGCTGTTTTGGGTTTGGAATTTAAAGTGCGTAGTTATCACTTTAAAAATGGCGATATGAAATTGAAGGTAAACTACATTTTATTACAATTGGAAAACCCAAAACTGTACTAATTTATTATATTTTTACGAAATAAAGTGTGTGGCAAAAATCTCTTCATTATACTTTCAAAGTAGAGAAGAAAGTGTAGAATCAGATCGTCCACAGAAAGCGCCAGTCTTAGAGTCCCGAGAAACAGTGGCAGCCAAATCAAGAGCACATGGTATTTATAAGGCCTACAAAAGCAGATTCTTTATGGAAAACAAACATATTTTTGAATGAATATTTTATTCTGTGTATTGCAGGTACATCGAATAGTGGCAGTAGTCATCAGCAAAATTTATTGTCTGTTAATTATATGCTAACTTTATTATGCTGCTTCTACCTCTCAACACTTGCAGCATCAACACTTGCAGCAACAATATCAACAAAGGCTACAACTCTAACGAAATCAACTGGTGTTAGGAACACCAACAATACTGCCATCCTACTCAACAACACCCACTCGAACTCTACTTTGCTTGCAACATCTGCTGTTCGTGGCAACAGCAGCAGTCATGAACGTAGCACAAGTTTAAGTATGTTGCAGTTAAAACATCATTTGGTGTTCAGATAACTGGGTTAACCATCAGTGGGGGGTCAGTTCTTTTTGTTTTGTAAGAAGTTCATGTAATTAATGTATGAAATATTATTCAGAATTTAAATGTATGTGTGTTGGCATAACATTAAGTTAAATATCTGTTAAGTTAGATGCTGTTATACTTTAAAATTAACGTTTTAAGATAATGAATATATGAACTGAGTATGAATAATACTTTTTAAAAGTAAGAAAAACAGAAAAATAATTAAAAACATAATTAAAAATTAAGTATTGATAGTGTGAATAAGTGTGTAAAATATATCGATAACTAAGTGTTATCATCTAGAATCAATGGAGTGTGATTGAATAATAAAAGTTCTTGATATAGAAAAAGGAATTTTTATATAAACTTGACAGGAAAAGATTTCATTACAAAAGAAAAGAAAATAATCTGTTTTACATATCGATAACAATTATTTTCATTCTGAAAATATCGAATTTTATTTATGATTTTCCCTTTCCATTCATGTTTTTATTTGAAAATAAGAGTCTCTTTATGAACAAATGATTTACGATAACATTAGGTGAGCGGTTTCCTAGCCATTTTGAGGCAGGTAGTCCATATAACTCATTATGTTACCCAGAGTGAGGTGGGTTTGACCCACCACGAGCTTCAAATGAAACTGACTAGTTCCATTAGTTGCATGTTTGCTATGCTGCTGATTTTCAAACGTTCTGTCACCCAAGAACCATCTATTCTGAAGTGCAGGACATAAAATTTTTTGTGTCGATACCATTTCCTCTACATCATGGCAGCTTCTGCAGTAATCCTGGTGGGACATATCGAGCCTGTCAGCGAAACTGCCAATAGCGCACTGTCCCATTACAATTCCTATTAGTATGCCAACCATTCTCTTGTCGAACTCGAGTAAGTCCCTGGTTCTCCCGCTGTCTACTGCTGGACACAATGGTTTTGTAATTCGGCAATCAGGTATATTGAAGCAGCCACGGTTTGTTGTATTTAACGCTGCTTTTTCCAATCTATCGCCCTCAATTCAATAAATTGTAACATAATTTCTTATCAAAAATCAAGCGGAATCAATTAAGATATCATTGGTAGCATAACTAGAAAGCCAATCGTTGACGTTTGAAGGCAGCACATTTTTTTTCTATTTATTCTTAATACATTGTTTGGTTTGGTTATGCGGAACATAATTTTTACATGATGGAAAATCGTTTAAACTGCCAAAAAAAACAGCATTTGCGTAAGGTATTGTTCAACCACCTTTACGTGAAGAAAGCTGCACATGCGAGTCATCGTTTGCTAGTGAAATATTGAGCACACTCTATGAAACTCACGGTGTATGAAGTGGTTTGCGGTTTTCAAAAATTGTGAATTTGAAGTCCAAGTCCAAGCCAAAGAGCATTCGCGGCATGCAAAAACATGTGTAGACCATAAATTCGAAACATTAACCGATCGAGACGTGTCAGTCGCTTGTGCACCGATTAGGCATTAGGCAAGCAGTTATTTGAAAGTGTTTAATAGCAGCAGGACTTAGTTAAAAGTAAGGCGGTTGTATGATAAATGAGTTGCAGCCGAAATGTGATAAAAGACGACTTTACATGCCTGAAATACTGTTCGAGTGCTTAAAAACAACAATTTTTGAATCTTATTATTACTGGCGATGCAACATTGATTCATTGTGACAAGATCCAAAAGTAATAGGTCATATAAGAAGCGCAGGCAATGAGTTAAATCTAAGGCTAAGTAGCCAAGGTATGGCGCCAAGGTGTTTAGTGGTTTTAGAAGGATGTGATTTATTATGGTCTTAGTGTAGACAAAAATTAATTCGTTTGAAGAAATCATTGTCCTCAGAATTCCTAGACAACGCTTGATAATATATTGCGGCACCTGTAAAAAACTATTGGGCAAACAGTGAATGGGTAGCCCCACCATATAGACTATACCTTGCCCTATATACCCACTATTTGTTTCGATAGATGCAGAACGTTCTCTCTGGAATGCTCTTCACTATAGAGCAGGGTATCCAAAATTGTCTCCATTTATTCTTCACTTCACAAACAAGTTATTTTTCCAAACAGATGGGCCAAAGGTCTTGGCTTCCGATGAACAATAATTTGAATGACATATTGTTTCAAAAAATTGTCTTAACAAATAAAAATTTCTTCAGGAATTAAGCATTTGGTATTGCTATGCCTTTTAACTTTAAGGGCCTTCCTTATGTGAAGTAGAATATCTTATAAAGAGCTTTAAAGGTCGAATAATTATAATACTGACACTATGCGAATAAAAAACATTAATTGTGAGTTTTGTTGAGTAAAAGTCAAAAATATTTTTTTTATACATATTTCTTGAACCCTCCAAACTTGTTTTATTTGACAAAAACTTTTTTTGGATTTTAAGCACAAATTTATTGATTACACAAACATTTCTGAACCGATATCCAAAATATTATTTTTATTAGAAAGGGGAGAAATGGGCCTTTAAAACGACATACACATGTATATGCTTTGAGTTAATGTTCCATGAAGTTTGATGAGGGAAACTTGACAAATGCGAATTTTTTCATATTTTTTCAAGTTTGTACGTTCATATTAGCAAACTTTTATTAAAAAATATGAATAAAGTGATAAAATTCTGAAAGTGCATTGTTTTGTAAAGTTATTGACACTTCATTTGATCAAATCGAACAAAAATTAACGCATTTATTATTTAAAGAGTCTAACAGTCGAGTTATATTTTTATATATATTTTTTCAAATGAACTTTTAGTGCAAACATTTTCAGAATGTTTGATGGATCTTGATTGTTTATCGGAAAATGTGTCAATTTTACGTTTGATCGACCACCAGAAGTTAGCCAATGTTTGCGCAAAGAGAAATAATAATAATAATAAAATGCAAACATGAAATTGACACATTTTGCGATAAACAATCAAGATCGAAAATTCAAAGCTTTTGAAAATTTTTGAACCGAAAGTTCATTTGGTAAGATGACGTATATAAAAAATATAACACAACTGTTATAGTATTTAAATAATAACCACGGTAATTTTTGTCCGATTTGATCAAACGAAGTGACAAACTCTACACAATATAATGCACTTCTAGAATGTGGCCATTTATTTTATATTTCTTAATTAAATTTTGCAATTAAGTTTACCCCATTTAAACTCATAGCATAAAAGTTTGAACAAAATGTTTATGTATGCCGTTTGAAAGGCTAATCTCTCCTCTTTCTAAAAAACTTTGGATTTTGAAAATAGGTTTAAAAAATATTTCTGTAATCAATAAATTTGTGTGAAAAGATTAAAAATGCAGTTTTTGACAAATAATACAAGTTTTGAGGGTTGGAGGAATATAAAAAAGTATTTTTATGCTCTACTCAACGAACTGAATAACTTAGACTAGGTAGTATTTTATTTATAGACCCGGGTGTATTTTCATTGTCGCACCCTGGAATTATTTGTTTTTTTTTAAATTTTTCTTTTTTATATTTATTGTTAAACAAAAAATCTATTACAATGCATTTATTTCATATCAAACTGTTTTGCAAGATTTGCTTTATGAATCTACAAACATTTCATTTCCATAACTCATACATATCCTATGCCAAAAAAAAAATAAATAAAATCGAAATATTTTTAACAAATTTGTAAATATTTTATTCTAAACACAAAAAACAAAAAATGAATCATATCTTCTGAAATATATTTATAAAGCAACATCATGTTAAATATCTTTATATCCTTATATACATAAATTTTTAGAATAATTTTTTTCTCTTACAATTTAAGATCCTCCAAACTAGAAAAATAAGGTTTAACAAATAAGTGATAAATTCAAAGAAAAAACAATTGAAAAAAAACTTATTTAAAATAATTAATTAATATAAATAATCCTAAATACTGTTAAATTACTAAGTCTTTGATTAAGATTGTGGAAAATCTTTACGTGTTTAAAAATAAGCTGAACTTTTGTAGAAAATTTAAAATTTATTGTAATTAATACACACGTTAAATTGTTATTCATTTAGGTTTTAATTCATAAATTATCCTTTTTTTGATTTTTCCTAAAGTCAAATAAACATATGTAATCTGCATTTTAGTTATAATATTTAATTGAAATAATTTGTAAAAACTACTCTGAAATTATTTACATATCAGAGATACCAACATTCTTTTCGATTTGATTTTTTAAATTTTTTGTTTCAAAGGAATTCTATTTAATTCTACTTGATGATTGATTTAGGGCCATTATTACAACTAGCCGTTAACTAAAGGAAGGATTTTAACGGGAAGATAAATTGTTTTTCATTATTATAAGTGGACAATATGGCAGAAGCGAGCATTAAGCTAAATGGAGGATTAAACTCCCAGTAACATTTAAAGTTAAGTTTATGTTTGCACTTGCCATATTAAATAAATAATTTCAATATGGCAACTTCAAATATATACAAAAAACAAATTTTGTCGTTGCGACTGCGTTTAAAAAAACTTGTTAAATTGGTCAGTGTTATGGACATTTCTCCGGCACTGCCATATTTTTGAAAAAGTTAAATTTATAGTATCATTATGTTGTAATAACGAAAAGAAGTTAAAGGTCACTGTAAAGTTCACTTTAACTAAAGTTACCTTTAACTAAACCCTACTTTAACGAGAAGTTGTAATAACGGCCCTTAGCATATCTACGGCGATATCAATGGATTTAGTTGTTGCCCGAATTGAAATTTATACAACTGCAGGTAAAAATCCAATTGCAAACACATCACAGAGAGCAGTAAATTAAGCTTAGAAAATCGTTAAACCGACATATTCGGATTATCCACTTTCTCTGCAATAATATGCAATGGTTTATGCAATATTTTATGCAGTGCGCACAATGTCCTGATAAACGCTTACAAACTGTTAAATTTTCTATATAATACAAATGATCGTAATACGATTTCTTTGTCAATAGTTCCTAAACTTTCGTGTGACATGTTTAACATTACGGTTTTCTGCATGAAATTGAAGAAACTGGTTAATCAGCCTATAACTTAGAAACTGAACAGAGCAAAGGTTTTTGAAAGACGTTAGACTGCTTCGAAACGTGAAATAAATTGTTTCTCAAACTTGGTGTCTTAATAAATACGGGATCTTGCTCCATTGATTGTAAAGAAATACGATCAAATGATGCTTTCGGCCTACAAACGCCCTTAAACTGTGAATCTCTCTGTGTGAATTGAAAGGATTTAAACTGGCTCGGATTACTTTTGGGAAATTTGTTTATTAATGTATACTTTGGGTCAAAAATGTGCTTCGTTAAAGGAATATATTTTATTGTTCGTCACTATAAACTTTTCTCATAATTGTTGCCAAAGCTATTAGCTTTGAAAAAAGCCTGTATGAATACTGAAAATCTCCTTATTTTTGAGAAAAAAAATCTTGGGATGTTTAAGAGAATAAATATTGTCTGACCAAAATAAAATTTGACATGACAATAACATGATAATGTCATGTACAATGGGTCAATTAGACCTCCGGGTACTGTACTTGTCTTAATTGACTAGTAGACGTCCTCTAACATGGGTTACACTTTAGTAAAGCGTAATAATTTCTTATTCAACAATAGACTTGAAGATTTTATGATTGAGGATCTATTTTCTAAAAATAAGCCCTCATTGATAGACTTGAAACAGCATTCTCGTATGGAGCCTTTAATAAGATGCCTCTTGTCTTTCTATTTAAATAAAACAAAGAGCCTGCGTGATATCATCGAAAGATATCTATTAATGCCATTATGAGTGGCATATAACGCCTGTTTTCTCTTTATTGAACCGATCCAAAACGTTAAATTTTCCATGCTCTGATGCATAAATCAGAATGATTTTGACAGATAGAAGTTGGCTTTGAGGACAGTTCTTCGAGTTAGGTAAACCCCTCAAGAAAAGTTTAATGTTATGAGCCGTGTTGCACATAGCACTGTGCTGGTTTAGTGTACAGATCATCCAATTCATTCCAAAAGAAATTGGTAATCATCGACCTACAAGGCGTGCCGTTGACAGTGATGGTCTGGTGAATGAACCAAACCATAAGGCATTGGATGATAATAAATCTTATGTGGATTGATATTTTCCCTAATTCGAGAAATATGTTTTTCACGTATACTTTCATCCGTTCTGAATATTAGTTTTCAATGCAAATTAAGATCAGTTGCCAATCGCTCCAGAGGCCACTTAGTGCACATGGCCGTTTACCTTCAACCCTTGGTGATTGAGCAAAATAGACTGAATAAATCATTCTGGTAAAATATATCGTTCTAGTTGAAATAGAAATCCTTTCTCGTTTTTTTTTAAAGGCCAACCGCAAACTTCTTTTTTTGTAAGAACTTTTATGGTACAAAACTGTTACATTAAACCCCTAATGGCAAGCCTTATCCGATGACTTGTAGTTTCATAACTTACGTAGAAACATCAAGGTAATGAAGTCTCTATCTGGCAAGTACAGGATATACATAACTCTGCATGCCTGTCGAGGTATTCACATAATCATTCAAGTAGTTCTTTAGACTGAAATTGTTCGTAATGATTCTCGTTAACAGGCCTACAACTACTTTAATAAAGAAAACAGCTCATTGCAGATTTTCATTAGGAATTAGAGATTATTTGGAAGTCGCTGTAGTCTAGTAGGTAGTGTGTTGGCTTATTAGACGTAAAGCCAGGGTTCGCGCCCCAGGCCAGATATCAAAACAAAATACAAAAAGTATTTTTTCGGCGACTTCCTCTCAGCAGGTTTCTGGCAAAAACTCTGAGAGTAAATAAAATTGCCATGAAAAGTTTCTCAAAAATCTGTCGTTCGGAGTTGACTTTAAACTATAGGCCCCACCACTCATGTATAAAATTAACACACACAACATAAGTGTTGTGACTGAAGGGTTGTAATGACAAATTATGTATGTATGTATGTATTAGAGATTATGCAAGTATGCACCAAATTTCCTTTCGCTTAAGTTCTTAATTATTTGATGCAAGTAAGGTAGAAAAACATTAAGTGAACAAAAACGAATTTTAATATTCATAACTTCCATGAATTTTATGAATCCTGTAAGAATTTGAAGACTTAAACGATAATGATAAAAAGTGGCCATGATTTTAGGAAATTTGGTTCTTAAGGATTCTGTAGCTAATTTGGTATTTTTTCTTTTATTTTTAATTAATTTTAATTCCTTTAAACAATTTTATAAATAATAATTAACTTTAATTGATTTTAGATAAATAATTTACAAAGGAAATAAAGTCCTTATGTCTACTTTCTTTCAAGAACCTGTTAAAAGGAACACCAGTAGATCAGGACATTAAAGTTAAAAGCAATTTGCAACAGCTGAACCTAAGAAGAATTATTTATTACATATTAAAATTAGTAATTAATTTACTATTTTATATACAAATAATTATATTCATTTCAAATTAATTTAAATTTAATTTAAATTTAATTTAAATTCATTCGAATGTTTTACATGAAATTTAAATTAACAGACAAATAAGAACATTGTTATGCGCTGTTATTAACATTATAGATAACTGTTAAATTACATATTTTATACAGAATGTTCTTAACATAGTATAACTGTAAATGTACCGTTACTCATGTATAACTCAGCTATTGATTAATAGATGGCGTTGATAAAATAAATTTCAGGACATGTAGCAATGACTACAGTTTTTATAGTTCATTTGCTATAAACTTTGCTATACTGTTAACATTATACTGTTTCTGTTTAATATACAGCAGCTACTTAAGTATTTCTGAAAACAAAATAAACCATTTTAACTTGCATATGCTGGCTGCCAAAATAAGAGAATATTTCAAATAACAACTAATTTGCATACAATGCACCAGAGACTCAGAGCCAAGCTGGCCAATTTATCATCGTAGAGTTAAAAATGAATAGAAAAGCCAAAAAAATTAAAAAAAAAATACAACATAAAGACATGTTGTTAAAACCATACCCAAACTAAACAAAAGCATGCAGAAGTGAGTCATGATTCCTTATATGCTTGTTGGATCGAAAACCTAATTTGACTTAAAACTTTTAATTTTTTATGCAAATTAAGTTGAAATTTTTAACAACAACTCTTAAAAACCGTCCAATTTTTAGCACAAAAATTTTTATAAATTCCATATTAAACCAATAGCAAAGAGAAGAGAAAGTGAAGCTTATTTTTAAATGAAAATCTTTTCCATTTAGAAAGTAAAATAAAAAAATAACAGAAGTAATGCCAAAAAATTTGTAAAAAAAATGTATAAAAAATACGAAAAATTTATTAAAAAAAATTAAATTAAATTATAAAATCTAAACTCAATGAATCCTTAATAGTAATTCCTTAAACACAAAAACAAAAAATGTTTAATAAATTAAGCTTTAAAATCTAAGCAACTCATAAGTGTTGTATAATTGTCCTTTTTAGCCATAATTAGTGAACTAAAAATAAAAAAAAACTAAACTATAAATTCCAACTAAGATGTAATAACGAGAATAAAATTTTCAATTTAAATTGTAGTAAACCTAACAAAAAAAAAATAAAACAAAAAATTAAATAAACAAAGAGCTCCTTTGGCATAACAAATGTAAACATAAGCATTTAAATCTAATGGTTTTAGATTAATTACCTATTAAAACTACTATTGATTAGGCTTAATTATACCAAGTAAGATTAAAATTTTTAAGTACTATTTCATCATTTTTTTTATTATTATTATTTATAATTATAAAAATTATAAAATAAAAAATATATTGTCTATTCAGTTTTGTAAAATAATGTTGAAATTTTATAAAAAACCAAGAAAAGAAAAATAAACAAGAATTTTAATTTGAAAATAACAATCAAGACTGTCTTTAAACATCTTCAGAATTTATACAGAATACCAATGAAATTATTAAATTAAATGACTACAGATCAATATTGTTACGAAAATGGAAATGGTGTCTTGCTTTTACATCGTTTAACACTGAAATTATAAACAAAACCTATGAAAACAAAAACAATAAACTTGTTTACATGATAAATAAGTAAACAAAAATATACCAACAAAAACCAGTATAAAAAGGGATAAACAAGTAAACAAAAATGCAACAACAAACACTGCAAGAATAAATGTAAACAAAAATACACAAACAACAATAATGTAAACAACGATGTTTACATTTATAGAGATCTCGTGAAGACGAAGTCACGAACAGTCGACTTCAAGATCATTCATTAGACTGTTCACGTTCCTATATAAACATACATAATTTTACATACATAATTGGTCATTACAACCCTTTAGTAGGATTACGACCTACTTTCTCACACCACTTATGTTGTGTGTGTTAATTTTATACATGAGTGGTGGGACCTACAATTTAAAGTCGACTCCGAACGACAGATGTTTGAGAAACTTTTCATGGCATTTTGTATTTACTCTCAGAGTTTTTGCCAGAAATCTGCTGAGAGGAAGTCGCCGAAGAAATACTTTTTGGATTTGGTTTTGATGTCTGAGCTGGGGCTTGAACCCTGGCTTTACGTCTAATAAGCCACTACACTACCTACTAGACTACGGCGACTTCATATATAAAAGGCAAGGCAAAGCAGGCAAAGGGGTCAGTTAAAGTTCAGTCATTCTTGCGTGAAGACGCGGCGTGTTGGAAGAAAATAATCGTGGTTTGAATATCTCCGTTATAAGGATCTGTCGAATAATTGACTAATAATTGTTTTGTTCATACAAAGGGTATAAGCAGAGGAATAATAAAGCGATGCAATTGTTGCTGTTTACATCAAGTTGTGAACAGTGACACACAGAATTGTGCAAACAATAAATAATTTTAATTAAAACTAAACAAAAAATGTATTTTTATTTTTTTTTTTGCAATCTACGTGCTCATATTTTAAACGTTTTTAAAAGGGTAAAAACGTTCTAACTTTACCGTTTTTCAAAAGAACATGTCCTTCAAAGTATTCTCCAATGGAAGCTCGTAGTTTTTCCCATCTTTTTGGAATTTTATGGATTCCATTCCATAACGTCCGCTTGTTTTTTTTACCCAATTTTTGATATCCTGCACTGCAGAGAATCATATTCCAGTGAGATTTGTGGCCTAGAGTTATCTTACCTAGTCCAGTCAGGATTGCAACCTAGCTTCTCATACCACATATGTTGTGTTTGTTAATTTTATTCATAAATGACGTGACTTACAGTTTAAACACAACTCAGCACAACAGTTTTTTGACAAGCTTTTCAGGTTTATTTTATTTACTCTCAGAGTTCTTGCTAGAAAAATGCTGAGAGGAAGTCAAAAAAAATGTTTCTTTTCATATTTCGTTTTTGTTGGAGATGTCTGACTTGGAGTTATCATGAAAGAAAAATACAACCTGGTATTTATTTGCATATTCATATACTTTTCGGCTAATACTCGGTTCAAACAATTTAATTGTTTTCTGTACAGGTCTCTCCTGATAGTCTAGCCCGGTTTGAGCAACTCATATTTGCTTACCTTCTGATCCCACTAAATACAGAGCATCGGTCATGTAATTGATATTCAGCTTGGCCGTAGTGTATTTGCTCGTTGTCGCGCTTCACAGATGAATTTTTGCTTTTAAGGCTAGTCAAATAAATCGATTTTTTGTTGCCAGTGATAATTCGATCCAAAAACGATTTTTTAAGCGTTCAAACAACAAAATTGTCTTTCAATGTCACGTGACTGCAACTCACTGAATGCATTAGGTATTAAACCCTTTGTGTTGACTGATTGATTTACGTCTCATAATTGTAAAATCCCTTTCTTGCATTTAACTTCTTTCCACATCTCTATTCTCCTCATTAAAGAATTTATATATTGAGCTGTTGGCGATCAATATTCTTAATAAAGTGTTCACAAGGATATTGTTCGGCATTAGATAAAATAACTGTTTTGCGTAGTACTTAATTCACATCCATGCATTATATGCTCCACACCCGCAGAATCGATATCATGAGCTTGAGGTGATCTTTACTCTGTACAAGTCAATCTGGTTAAAAAGCAGGTTTCAATAGATAACTCATATCTCTTTTCACTAAAAAAAGTTCACATTGTCTCAAACATATTAAGCTTGCGTTTACATTTTTCTAGACATCTCGTCCCACTACCTAGAAAAGTTCTGACCTCGATAGCGATGTGGTAGTAAAACTGCTCGCAATCTCATTTGAATACTCAATAATTTTAATTTCTGCACGACCTGGAATTTAGCAGAGTGCGACCCTATTTTCTCTGCATAGTTGATTCAGTTTGACTAGACTATTCTAAACTATTCTCGAGTTAACTTTATAAGAGAGAAAAGAACGGTTGACATCCTACTTATTAAATCATATTGCTATCGGTTCTATTATTAAGTGCTTCCTATCTTAAATCAAGCAGAATTTGATCGATGTCATGGGTTATGTTGAATTTGATGACATCTGTACTTTGTAGCTTATTCGCTTATACCTACGACTTTAGAAAATCAAACAAGAAAAAGTCTAACGGTGTGGAATTGCATGATATCTGTGGCATGTTCTCACCTCCTCCAAGCGAGGTGATTGTGTCTTCAAATCGCTCATGCAGAATATCAACTGCGACATGACCCGTGTGGTACGTCCTGTTGAAACGACATGTCTGTGGTGTCCAGATAATCCAATTCGGGTCCGAAGAAGTCACTAGCCTATAGTGCTTGCCGTTGACCGTAATAGTCACAAAGCAAACAGTGACTTTTTCGAAATACATTGGACTCAATTGGATCTCATATGGATTGGTATCATTGCAAATTTGACAATGTTTGTTCAACGACTCCGTTCACGTATCCATTCATCCAGAAATTATGAAGACGATTTTTTACGGGGTATGTTGCTTGAAGTCGCCGTGGTCTAGTAGGTAGTGTGTTGGTTTATTAGACGGTTCCAACCCCTGATCAGACATCTCCACCAAAACGAATTATGAAAAAATAATTCTTCGGCAATTGCCGCTCAGCAGATTTCTGGCAAAAACTTTGTAAATAAAAATTCAAAATGCTGGTTAGACATCTGGAACAAAACGAAACATGGAAATATATTTTATTTTGCCTCTTAGCAGTCTTTTGGCAAAATCTCCGAGAGTAAATAAAATTGCAATGAAAAAGTTTCTCAAAAATCTGTAGTTCGGAGTCTATTTTAAACTATAGGTTCCACCACTCATGTGTAAGATTAACACACACTACATAAGGGGTTTGAGCATCTCGGGGGTAATCCTGACTGAAGTTCAACGGTGGTTTGCCAAAAGAGACTGAATAATTGACAACTAATTTAACAGATGTAGCTTTAATAAGATTTTCATTATCAACTGTCTAAGTTCTAAAGTTAATGTTAAAATATCTTGTATGTGTAACGCACATTACCATTAGGTGAAAATAGTTTTCAGAAGTGGGCTTCATTGAAAGTAAGTTTTTGTCGAATCTAATTGAATGTAAAGGAAATGCTAGTGAAACCGCGGTAGTCTAGTAGGTAGTGTGTTTTTCTTATTGGACGAAAAGCCAGGGTTCAATCCCCAGGCCAGGCGACATCAATACAAAACACAAGAAGTACTTCTTCGGCGACTTCCTCTCAGCAGATTTATGGCAAAAACCATGAAAAATTTCTCAAAAATCTGTTGTTCGGAGTCGACTTTAAATTGTAGGTCCCGGCACGCGTGTATAAAATTAACACACTCAACATAAGTGGTGTGAGAAACTAGGTCGTAATCCTGACTGAAGGGTTCTAATGACCAATTATGTAAAATTGTGTACGTTTGTAGAAATGCAGGTAGGTACTGATGACTATCATATGGCATGTGAGTGGGATCGGCCTGACCTCACCATAATATCTTCATAACTCTTATGTTTTTTGCTCTACAATAAGAGAATATTTAAAAGGATTTCAGCCGTAAGAAATTCTTTACTTATGTGATTCACATTTCATACCCCTTTTATGTTTAGAAAGTTGAATTGCTAGAATTTTCTTTTCTATTTTAATACATTAAACTTATTTTGTATTTTAGAAATGTTGTTCTTTTTATGCAAAAGTTTACAATTACATTTACCGAGAAGTCTTCACTCAAAGCTTATAAATTCAATTTCTAATTCTCTTGCAATTCTATTTAAAATTTTTGTTAAATGAAAATAAAACGTCTTAAACTTATTATTATTTGACGAAAATAAAGTCTTTTTTGGTTTTGTTTTTATTTTAAAATGTTAAAACTTCTAAACACTGCAAAACAAAATCTTATGCATTCAGCCATATTTCAAAATGTGTTTAAAACTTGAAATTAATTTTGTGCAAATTTTCTTTTAGCTATGTGATGAAGAAGAAGCCTTTTTGGAATTTCTATTAATTTGACAGCAAACATGCATACATATATACACTCGCTGTCGGTGGTATACACACATAAACACATAACTAAAACTAATATAATAATATTCGTAATAATATTAGTGAAGAACATTTTATTTGGCTGTTTAAAGTAATTAGAAATTTCCTTTCCATTCCTTTGCCAATGCATTCAGTCAGTGTAAACAGCCAATATAATTTTATGTATTTTCCGGTGTTGTTGGAAAAGCAATAGCAAGACAAACTCAACGAAAGCACACACCAACATGTGTGTACACTTGTAAACAAGAAATTCTAATTCATTCATCATCATAAATGATATTAAAGAGTTGGTTACCAAAGGAAAATACTCATAAACGAAGATGTATGTTAAACGAGTAAGATACAGAAACACACAGGTAAAGGATATGAAATCATTTCATAAGTGTGTACGCTTGAAAACCCATATGGATGTGTTTACGATTAGAACCCAATAGGCAACATACGAGTAGAAACTGAAATTAATATTGAGGTATTCTGTCTAGACACGTTCTGTAAACGATTTCTATGTGCCAAGAATCATTCGACTCAGGTTCTTAAATGCGGACAACGACAGAGATGGCATTCCGCGATCTCCCTTACCTCTTTGTCAATACAGCTTCTGCAGCTGGTATTCTCAGCATCAGTATCTCGTTAAATATATCGGATGGGCCATCTATCGGTTTAAATTTAAACTATTGGTTATTATTTCAAATCTAGCAATACTTATGTCATTCTATTCTGTCACAACATTCAATATATTATCTCCACTGAACGTAATGAATCGATTTATGCTTGAGCAACGTTAGGATTTACTGGAAATTTATTTCCAAATCAAAGACAATTGGTCGGAAATTGCACAAAAATATTGTACAAAATTTGGTCGCTTAGAAGCACCATCAGCGTCCAGTAAACACAAGTTTATTGCAAAAGTTCGTGGATTCATTGTTGATGTGCCAAGATATGAGCGTGTTCGCACAGTGCCTACACCAGAGGTCAGCAATGAGTATTCAAAACGATGAGCAGATTCGAATCATACTTATAATTTCTGATACTTATACGCATTCATACTTATTTTAATGTCGTACTCATACTACTCATACTCAAAGATTGAAATACTCATGGTACTCATACTTAACAATACGCATGATGTTATTGATTTCGACTCTCCATGACTCATCGTATATACGAATCACAAAATAAGTATGATTCGCGTACGAACACTACAATACTCACATGAAGGTTGTGTGTTTGCTCTCCTTGCTGTCTTTGTCTTTTTTGTTTATGTGTCTTTCTTCTTTCTTTGTAAATGCAACAACAACTAAGACTGTAAATTTTGACGAATGATTCGAATCACACGAATCATTTATAAGTATTATAAGTATTTTTCTAAATTTATGAATCTGAATGAATAGGCGTATGAATCAAACATATTTCGAATGTTGTGAGTTTGATGTCAACGTTGTACTCATACTCATTGCAACTTGTACTTATAAATCAATGTTGTAGTGAATACGAATGAATCAGAGTAGTTGTATTTCAATACTGTTGACTCATTCATACTCAAAATTTCATGAGTACTTATGAGTAGTGAAAAAACGATTCATTGCTGATCTCTGGCGTACACCCGAAAATATCTAAGCTGTGGCTGAGAGTGCCATCAACACCAACTCTTTCTCATGCATGTCGAATTTTGGTTCAAGTTTTGAATCTTCGCTTCGCAAGATGTGCCAACGAGAATATGCACGCTGATGCAGATTTCCATCTTGCTGGGTATGCTAATAAACAAAATTGCCATATTTGGGAGTCAGAAAACCCAGACGTGATCTTACAGAAGTCAATGCACTCATTACGTGTGACTGTTTGGTGCGGCTTGTGGAGCGGAGCCATCATTGGCTCATACATACATAATTGGTAATTACAACCCTTCTGTCAGGATTACGACCTAGTTTCTCACACCACTTATGTTGTATGTGTTAATTTTATACATGAGTGGTGGGACCTACAGTTTAAAGTCGACTCCGAACTACGGATTTTTGAGAACCTTTTCATGGCAATTTTATTTACTCTCAGAGTTTTTAACAGAAATCTGCTGAGAGGAAGACGCCGAAGAGCCTGGGGCTCGAACGCTGGCTTTTCGTCTAATAAGCCAACACACTACCTACTAGACCACGGCGACTTCATTGGCTCATATTTTCTTGAAAATGAGGACAGCTCAACCATTACGGTCAATGAAGACACCTATCGCATCATCATAACCGACTCTTTTGTACCCGCTCTTCAGGGTATGTGAGGTGAACGATTTTTGGTTTCAACAGGATGGTGCAATTTGCAACACATCTGATGCCACAATTGATTTATTGTGTCAAACGTTTGATAGCCGTTTAGTTAGTAGAAATGGTGATGTCAATTGGCCACCAAGAAGCTGCGATTTGACAACGTTGGACTATTTCCTATGGGGTGCCGTTAAAGAAAAGTGTTATGCCGACAAACCAGAGACAATTGAGCATTTGAAGGCCAACATTTGTGATGCCATGGTCGAGATACGACCCTATACTCTCGAAAAAGTGCACAAAAATTGGTCCGTTCGAATGAGGTACGTGTGGCCAACCGCCACAATGAAATTATATTCCATTCTTTACCGGAATAATTGCACTTCATAACAAATAAATACATTTCAAACCATTTTCGTTTTATAGTATTTTTAAATTTAAACTTTTAAATGGCCCACCCTTAGGTTGCTAAGAAGAACTCTGATCAGGAACCTTTCTATGCAAAATTCTGGCATTGCTAAATCGTTTTACAACATCTATCGACTCTAATCTGAGTGTGATTTAAGAGAGCATTTTAAAACACTTTCTTGAGGTTCTCTATAGCAACTGGGTTTGTGCAGGTATTAAAGGAAATCCTACTTAAGTTGAGCATGCTACAAGATATTTGATGTGATCTCAGCATTAAATAATTTCCCATTTGCGATTTTATAATTGCCTCTCTAATATTTTCAAATTTTTAAACAAAAGCACTTAGCTTTTGACCTGTTGGGTAATTTTAAACAATGGAACACGAACACTGCATTGAGTCTTATTAGAACATCAAAGAAATTAAGGAAAAGCAACAGACAGACAGACCGACAAACAGACAACTTTGGATATGCTGACATGGTAACCAATACCAAGAACATTCTAGTCTTATGCTTTCGCCCCCTTACACTATACACAAACATACAAACACACAAACTAACATTTGAAAGTAAATATAAGATGATGTTAAATAAGTATCTGCATATGTACATGAGTGTTTAGATTATTTTTGTTTTTTTTGTTGTTGTTTCAATTTATTTGTATGTTTATAAATTCAGTGATGTTCATGCGATGATAGAGTGCATGTGTATGTACGTACGTAACTGTGTTAAGTTCAATGATGGAAGAAAATACTCTTTTGCGTGCAAAATATGTTTGTCTGTACGTATGTGCTATATAAACTTAATTTCCTTCTTGGTTACCAACCATCTTGTTCTCCTCTAACTTGTTTACACTTTTTAATATTAAATAAGCAATGGATTCTGTACTGGCAGTCTTGTAGGCTTCACTAAAAATATTCTTTTAAACGCTGTTAAATACGACATTAATTTTAAATAATTAGAAAACAAACAGAGGCCAGTAACTACCGATTGCATATTACCTTAAATTTAAAAAGATTACATTCAAAAAGAAAAAAGAAAACATTTGGAAAGTAAACTACTTTTCACTCGATAGTCTCGACGCCCTGTATAGTACGAATTGTCTTTAAATTTTTTCAAATTTAGAAATAGAAAAATATGCGTTAAAGCTAGTTTGTCTAATACACGGCTTATTCGAATAATAAACTCGAACATTATTTCCTTGGTTTTCATCATAACAATTGTGGATGATGCATCTAGTAGGTAGTATGGTGGCTTATTAGACGTTGGGCCAAGGTTCAAATCTCAGATTAGACGTCTCGGACAGAATGAACTATTAAAAAACATTTCTTCAGTAGATTTCTAGAAGAAACTCTGAAAGTAAAATAAAATTGCCATGAAAAAGTTTCTCAAAAATCTTTGGTTCGGAGTTGACTTTAAACAGTATAAAATTAACACACACAATATAGGTGGTTTGAGATGCTGGTTTGACGGCATAACACATTTATTTTACGGCGAACCATAGAAAATAGTCCAACGGTGTCAAATCGCAGTTTCTTGGCAGCCAATAAACATCACTATTTCTACTAATTAAGCGTTAATCAAACGTTTGACGCAATAAATCGATTGTGGCATGTGAAGTGTGGCAAGTTGCACCATCCCGTTGAAAAAAAACATCGTTCACATCAACACCGAGTAGAGAGGGTGCAAAAAAGGCGGTTATCACGGAGCGATAGGTGTCTCGACTGACCATAAAAGTTGCGTCGTCCTCATTTTCAAAAAAAAAAAAAATGAGCCAATGATGCCTACGATTCACATGCCGCACCAAAAAGTCACTCGTAATGACTTCTGTATGACCATGTGTGGGTTTTTCAGCCCCAAATACGGCAATTTTGCTTGTTAAAGTATCCACCAAAATGGAAGTCAGCTTCATCCGAAAAGATGAAATGGCAAAATCGATATCATCGTGCAGTTTCTCGTTGGCCTAATAAATCCCAACGTTGCTCAAGCGTAAATCGACTCATTATATTCAGTGGTGATAATATACTCAATTTTGTGAGAGAATAGAATGATATAAGTATTGTCAAGATTCGAAATAACCGATGGTTTAAATTTGAACCGACACATGGTCCACCGGATATGATCTGGGTGGCGAATTAATCGGATAAGTGAGTGAAATTATTCTCTAATGAAAAGTTGCTTTGACAATATCAAGTTTAGGGGGCTTATAGTGGGTACATCATGTTGAAATCACATGTCAGCCTGATGCGGTAAGCAAAAATTACTAATCATGTCCCCTTACCATCCATAGACAAATGGCTTCGCCAGTCCATAAACATCACCCGGTAATTATATGTGAATGTAATGATACATTAATACATACGTAATTAGTCATTACAGCCCTTTAGTCAGGATTACGACTTAGCTTCTCACACCAGTTATGTTGTGCGTATACATTTTTTAAAGACTACTGCGAACGAAAGATTTTTTAAAACACTTTTCATGGCAATTTTATTTTACTTTCAGGGTTTTTGCCAGAAATATACTGAGAGATAATTGCCGAAAAAATATTTTCTTTTCGCATTTTGTTTTGTTGGATGGAAATCAGAGATCAGCAATGAATCGTTTTTTCGCTACTCATAAGTACTCATGAAATTTTGAGTATGAGTGAGTCAACAGTATTGAAATTCAACCACTCTGATTTATTCGTACTCACTACAGCATTGATTTATAAGTACAAGTTGAAATGAGTATGAGTACAACGTAGATATCAAACTCATAACATTCGAACTATGTTTGATTCATACGCCTACTCATTCAGATTCATAAATTTAGAAAAATACTTAAAATACTCATAAATAATTGGAGTGATTCGAATCATTCATCAAAATTTGCAGTCTTAGTTGTTGTTGTGTTTACAAAAAAAAGAAAAAGACAAAGACAACAAGCAAAGCAAACACACAACTTTCTAGTGAGTATTGTAGTATTAGTACGAGAATCATACTATTTTGTGATTTTTGTAAATGTTGAGTAAAGGAGAGTCGCAATCAACAACATTATGCGTATTGTTAAGTATGAGTACGATGAGTACTTCAAATTTTAATATGAGTAGTATGAGTATTATATTAAAATAAGTATCAATGCGTATAAGTATCAGAAATTGTAAGTATGATTCGAATCTACTCATCGTTTTAAATACTCATTGCTGACCTCTGGTATGTATGTACTTATAGCTTCCTACTTATCTTTTTGAATAATCAATGCTGATCACTGATGGAAATGTCTGATGTGGGGTTAGAACCGTAGCGTCAAGTCTAATGTGCACACTACATACAACCTACTAGACTACGGTGAATACAGGGGTGAATTATCTTCACTCGAAGTGGACGACAGATCTGCTTATTTAGTTACCCTTTCAATCAGAAGCGAACTTTATTGGAGAACAAAGTATTGAATAGAAATTCTCAAAGATGGACGAACTCTGTATGTGTCGAAACCCAATGTAAACTCTTCAGTACCATTTTGCATTATAGAGTGCAACGAAACCTTTTCGTATGAATAGAAACTAAAATAGCAACCAGCAATCACACTCATATATCAACTGAAGAAAGGTTCATATTTATTTAATGTTTTTATACAACAAATTTTAATAATTTATTATTATGTTTGAAGTTTACTTGTGTCATTTTGGGTCGAAAATTTTAAATACAATGCTTTCAAGAAAATCATATTTTCACTTTAAAATTGGAAAATGAGATCATTTAGAAGCAAAACAAGAAAAACAAAAACAAAATTAAAGCATAACGAAGTTTGTTTTGTTGAAATTATGAGAAAAATATTATAATTAAATAGGGGGAAAAAAATGGCAAATTTCCATTAGAGATAATGAACAATAATGATGACGCTGATACTTGTGCCGCCACCAACATTCTAACTCAAGACTTTTCTTGCCTTTAAACTTTCCATTTTTATTTTCGTGCTTCATTTTTCTTTCTTTGTTCTGCATGAGTCAGACATGCTTGCCATTTTCTCTTTTTTTGTTTTTCCTTTTGTTCTAACACTCTCAGAGTCATTTTCAGTTGCGTCCTTATTTCCATAAACGATAATAATAAGCACGAAAGGGTGTCAATTAACAGACCTCAAGAAAATGACCGAGGCTAAGTTGTGTAAAAGTAAAATTAATGGCGCTTAAGTAAACCAAACGAAAAAAAACGAAAAAAAGGAGTGCAATGGAAACCGTTAAAGAAAAACTTGCAAAAAAAGCGCAAAAAATAAAAACGAAAATAATATTTTTATAAGAGTGCAGCTGCTAAAGCTGCCTCCAATGCCATTAGCCAGAGTATGACTCAAAACTATCTTTGTATGCCAAAGCACGGGAGTAGCATCTTCATGTCCATAAACTTCACTTGCACTTACCAACACTGCAGCTAACAATAAATGGAATATGGAGTAGCAGTAGCAGTAGCAGTAGCATCAGCATAAGAAAGTTAAAAATGATTCGCTGGAAAAGTTTAAAGTAGCCACGTTGAAAACACAAAACCGTGGTAAAAGACAAGAGCAGAGAAAAAAAATTGATTTTAAAAAAAAACTTTTGTACGAGTAAAATGCTTGGAAAAAGAAACAAGAAACGGCTTAAAATTTTTGCTTTTTTTTGCTTTACAATAATAACAAACACTCTCTAACATTTAATGGCTACATACACTCAACGATTTTACGTACATAAATTAAAACAATCAAATAGTATAGGGTATAGGGTTTTCCAGTCTGGTGACTTTTGAAGCAGCACCTAAAGACCAATTAATAAATTCGATTGAAAGCCATTGAAGTTGCCAAAAAAAAAAGTTTTTTTCAAATAAATTTTGTTTCAGCGAAAAACCATTTGAGCCTTTATACAGAGCGAGCAAAGCCTCAACATATGAACAAAAAAAAAAAAAAATTCAAATCAAAACGATAAATTCAATGAAATTTGAACTAAAGGTGAACTAGAGGACGTTTCGGTATTTTTAATAAAATTTTTCAATTACGACCGCACGCCTCAACACTGACTCTCGGTTCACAATTGCATGGCAGCTTCGTTATTTGATTTTTCTTTAAATATTGTTGCCTTTTTGGTCTTGGTTTTGTTATCTTCTTGTAATTGCCGAAGTATTTGTTTGTGTACTTTCTGTTTACAGTATTCCATGTGATATTTGTTGTTGGATGTTTGTATTGTTTTCTTACTTTTGTTTAATTTGTTTTTATACATGAAACTCTGCCGCTCATGGCTTCACTCTACTTTAAATATCACTTTATAAAGCTTTTTAGATGTATACACATCACGACATCCTATCTTCTAATTACTTTGTAGGTTCCATCACAGTACGTTAGTAGTGTGGCATCACAACAGGCCGCTATGCGTGCTCAAGTGAGCTTTTTTGGCAAATTTAAGCTACCACGCTAACCTAACCTATCCTAAGTCAGTAGTTTGGGCGATAATTTATTCTCTTCTCCTTCTCCTATAAATTTTTCGGCTTGACTGCGTGATAGCATATATTCTGTTTCTTATTATCTTAATTCGGAAATGCCAGAAATTGTGTGACTTGTTCAACTTTTCCCAATTACATTCGCTTCGAGTATTTCAACTCTCTCCACAACGCATTCAACTCTCTCCATAACGTCCTCAACATACTTTCCAACGCCTTCAAATTCCTTTGTAACGCCTTCAGCAGCATTTCAATTTCTTTCGCAATGCGTTCAACTTCTTTTACAAGTCTTTCATCTTTTTTGCAACGCCTTCGACTTCCTTCTTAACTCTTTCGGATTTATTTTTAAACTTTCGTTCTCTTCACATGCGTTTGTCACACCTTCAACTGCCTTTATACATCTCTCAGCTTCCTTTGCAACGCGTTCAATTTCTTTCGCAACGAGTTCAGATTTTTATGCAACTTTTTCATCCATTTTTGCGACGTTTTTGACATTCTTCTCAACACCTTCTGCTTTGTTTTTAAACATTCTTTCCAGCGCCTTTAAATTCCCTTGTAATATCTTCAACTGCCTTTGTTATCTCTCAGCTTCCTTTGCAATGCCTTCAATTTCTTTCGCAAGGACTTCAACTTTGTTTTCAACTCTTTCATCAATTTTTGCGATGCTTTTGACTTCCTTCTCATCTCCTTTTATTTAATTTGTAAAGCTTTTCAACTTCTTTCACTTTCACAACGTTTTCAGCTTCTTTCTCAACGCCTTCAACAGCCTTATTTACCGTTTCTACAATGGCCTCCTTAGATTCGGCCTGCTTCGCTTTGACTGGATGCTTCACAGTTTCTCCTAAGGTAGCTCAGTTCTTTCAGATTCCATCCGCTTCGCTATAACTAGCTTCTCTTTTTAGCTTCTCCTAACGCAGCTCGGTTCATATTTTGGATTTCCATACTGTAAGGCCTCTATGGACTCTTTCTTTATGGACTCTAAAAACTTTTTATTGTCTTATCAACAGCTCTGTTTATGGTCTCTGTTAACTTTGTTAACATTCAATTAGTGGAAGAGACTACCTTTCCACATGGTCCTCAAACTCATGGGCAAACATATCAATACTACATGGTAGACAGTCCTCCATCAATCCCATTTGTAATTCGAAAATTGTAGAGACTCAAATCTTATTTTTTTTGTTTTGTTTACTGCAATCCCATCTCTGACATCAATTGAAATTTTTTTAAATTTTTAAAAGATATTCGTGAGTATCTAAAAATTCTAACACATGATTGGTTATTACAACCACCCTTCAGTCAGGACCACCACTTACATATGTTGTGTGTCTTAATCTTACACATGGATTGCTCGGGACCTAAAGCTTAAAGCATGGCAATTTTACTTTTTTTCTCAGAGTTTTTTCCGGAAATCTACTGAGAGGAAGTCGCCGAAGTAATATTTGTTCACATTTCGTTCTTTTGGAAATGCCTGGCCTAGGGTTTCAAGCGCAATCTAACGTCCAATAAGCCAACACACTACTTAGTAGACTACGGCGACTTCAAAACACAAGCCAATACTCTAATTACATAGTCGGGTCATCCTATGCATCACAACTCTTCTTAGCTTTCCTTATATAGAATTTATTCGTAGGTAAACTCCTTTATCATTCAAGTCATTGACTTTTCACATTCACAACGTATATGTCACTAGCCACAGATCCAGATTACAGATCCAAGCATTGCTCAAACGTTTCGCAATTTGTAAGGCATACTGTAAGTTTTTTCATACATACATATATAGTTGGTCTTTACAACCTTTCTGCCAGGATTACAATCTAGCTTTTCATGCGGCCTATGCTGTGCGTGTTAATTTTACACACAGGCCCTACAGCTTAAAGCCGACACCGAACGACAGATTTTTGAATAACTTTTCTCCAAAGAAATATTGTTTGATGTATCGTTTTGATGGAGATGCCTGAACTCGGGTTTGAACCGTGGCATCACGTCTAATAAGCCGTCGCACTACTTACTAGACTTAGGCGAGTTTTATCTGTGAGTGTAAATAGGAGCACTAGATTGGTTAACCCTTTAAAAACCTTTTTCACGTCACCACCTACAATTGTTGGATGTTGGCGGTTTCTTGAAATGAATACATTTCGGTTTTGTTCATCACAACATTCCTTCAGTCGACTTCACACGCCAGCTAATGCAAAAAGATAGTAAGTAATGAATGAATGAATGAATGAAGTTAAGGTTCCTCTTTGTTTTACTCGCTCACACTCTTTTTCTCTCTAAAAAAATCTGCGTGTAGAGAAGATGAAACAAAGAATAGAAAGGAGAGAGAGAGAGAGAGAGAGAGCTGTGAAACATTTAGAAATGTTGCATATAAATGTCATTAGTGTATGCTGCAGGGCTTATAATACGTGGATATACAACAAAGGCAACAAAAAAAAAATTAAAAACAAAAATTCTACAGTAAAAGTAAATGCAACAGCAACAGCAACACCAACATCAACTTCAACAGCAACAGCAACAATGAGGGCATAACATGAATGAATGAACGAGAGTTTCATCAACAACACAACAGTGGCAGCAAATGGTTTTTGTTTCTTTAATTTTTTTTTTCGTATTTCTCTACTACTCAGAGACAAGTCCATTAAAAGTTAAATATGCACACGGACCAAGTGAGAGTACAACGAGTTGCAGTGCAGCCAGGAAAAGTGAAATGCTTTAAGAAAAACTTCATGAAAAACTAGCAGCAGAAAAAGGAAAATTAAAATAATTTTAAAAAGAAGATGGAGTAAAAATGATAATGAATGTAAACTTTTTTTTTAGTTTTAATATTTTGGTGCAACTGACAGTGAGTGGAAAAATTAATGCAACAAAATATAACTAATGAAGTTTGGTTGTTTTTTTTCTTTCTAGATTTAAAAAGTTTGAAATTTATTGTAAAATTTCTGATGGGAAAAGTTTTTTTTTTAATTTTTCACTATAAAAGGTTATAAGGATTGGGTTATATTGGGACATTGACGTTTTAAGGAAATAAATAAACTGATTAGAGTAAACAATATATGTCCAGAGAGAAAGGCTAACCCCAATAGTGTCTTGCCCATATGTCACCGCTTCATTGCTTTATCTTATCAACTTTTGTTTCACTTCTTCGCTGAAATCTAGATTTAGCATGCCTAGCCTTCTAAAACAGCTTAGGTCATTTCAACAGAATGTTTAATGTCTTGGTGTTTTCGTGCTTGAGTCAGCAAGTACCTAGTAAGGCCTACGATTATACTTGACATTGACTAATATAGAGTACACCAGTATCTCCAATTTCTGAAAAAGTATCCATTAAACCCATTGAAAACTACAATAGTGTCGCTCACTAGTAGGAGTGTAACATTGGAACACTTATCTTCAAATCACATAATGTTTGGTATGTTAGCCAAAGACTACGCAAGAAAAAATTCAGACTCGTTTTAGCGAAACTGTACCATACTTTCTTTGTTAATAGCAGTCTAAAAGTCTACTTTAATAAACAGGAAGGTTGTTCTAGTTTCTAAGTTTGAAAGGGTATTTCTGAATTTAAAACGGGAGACAACAGAGAACCTTTGAGCGTCTTTCAGAATTTTCTTGAAATCAGATTCTCCATAGTAATGGAACCAAGTAAAGTTTTAAATTTTTCGTAGAATATTCATTTAATTGGAATATATCCGACCGAATGTCTCCACAGGATATTCCTTCCTTATGGTCTTTTATATAGCTAAACGGCTCAATAAAGACAAATATTCGCACATTTAAGACGGCCAGCGCCAAGCAAACTGTTTCTAATCCTTAACATGGGAATCTCGAATTAGCTGTAGGATAGACTTTAGCCTTTTAAGGTGTTCTTTAAGGTCCAACCAAGTCTGATATTGATCTCTATGTGTTGCACATAACAGATTGAGGTTTCACCATATATACATATCATAAATATCCATTAGAACACTTCAGTCAGGATTATGGGCTAGTTTCTCACACCACACATGTTGCGTATGTTAATTTTATACATCAGTGGCGAGACCTACAATTTAAAGTCGACTCTTAACGACAGATTTTTGAGAAATTTTTCGTGGCAATTTTTATTTATTTACAGAGTTTTTGCCAGAAATCTGCTGAGACTAAATCGCCGAAGAAATATTTTTTCATATTTCGTTTAGTTGGAGATGACTGAAAGAACTCAAAATCGAGCATATTTCTCAAAATCGCTAAGAGTTCAAGGACGACACTATCTAAGGCATTAACTGTCTACCAGCAGACATGTTGCCGCTACAAATTACTACGAACGCGGCAAAGAGATTGAGCGCCACAAGAGCATGGAAAAATGAAAACCATTATCATACTGCTTACACCTTTTCAAGATCGTCATTTAAGTATTCACTGATGGACAATGTCGGATATGGAATTTTTTCAGAACAACTGACATTTAGATTCTTTCTTGCGCTACCTGATTATTGTAGTACCATCACGGTGAAATATTAGCTGTAAAGATTGTCGTTGTGCAAATTTGGTATCAGAGATCAAGAATAACGAGTGTTTCTAGCTAAGATAGGGAAACAGATGGGTTCCTGAACATTAAAGACAACAACAAAGCCAACGCACTTACTAAAGCTGGCACAACAGAAAATGCAATTCAATTCATTAATAAGATTGGCATTCCTCTACAAAGGAGCACACAAATTGTCTCACACAAACTTCATTCATTTGCAAAACAAAAAAAAGGGATAATGTGCCTACTTGCCGGAATATCAGACAGACCAAGCGTTATATGGTTATGTGCAGAACAGAATTTGCTTTCCTGCCAGAACCAGCTAACTTCAAATACTCTTGGAATAAAATAACATCGCCTTGAAAAGCTTCCCAAACCTATGGTGTGGAGTCGACATTAAACAGTAGATCCTGCCACTGATGGATAAAATTAACACATAACATAAGTATTGTAAGAAACTAGTTTGAAACCCCGACTCAAGATCTGTAATTACCAAATAAATAATAGGTAGTGTTGCCAATAGAGACGATTGCTTATTCAAACTAATCTACCTAACCTAACCCAACCTTATTTTCCAAAGTAGCGATGATATATAATTGGTTTTTTGCAATAGATCACTTTTATTGAAATGGCTTTATGTCCTCGAAAAACATTCTGCATGCGTTCGGGTAATAATTTGCTAACGATCATGTAATAGCTTGATGTCATTACAACACTTCAGTCAGGATTACGGTTTAGCTGCTCACACCACTCATGTTGCGAGTGTTGATTTTATACATGAGTAGCGGGACCTACAGTTTAAAGTCGACTCCGAATGACAGATTCCTGAGAAACTTTTTATGGCAATTTTATTTACTCTCAGATTTTTTGCCAGAAATCTGCAGAGAGGAAATATATGAAATATTTTTTCATATTTCGTTTTGATCTCTATCCTGGGGTTAGAACCGTGGCCTTAGGTATAATAAGCCAACATATTACTTACTAGACTACGGCGACTTCTTGGGTTATGATAGTGGTCTGTAATAATCTAGTAATGTGTTGATGATGATTTTGTAATTAAAAGATAGTAAACTAGTATTGATTTCCTCTCAAGATTTGCTTTTGGAATTATCCCCTTATTAGTAATGTGCTTACAATATGAAAATAATTATTTAATGATTTTGTAAGACTTTGGTCTGTCAACCAAAGGCCATGGACAATACATACATGAACTTAGCATACCGGCCAAAACATCAGATGTTACCATTGTAAAAAATAACCACGCAGTAGGCCAAATGATCTTACATCCATAACATAATTGGTCACTACATCCCTTCAGTCAGGATTACGGCCTAGCTTCTCATACCACTCATGTTGTGTGTGTTAATTTTATACCTGAGTGGTGGAGCCTAAAGTTTAAAATCGATTCCGAACGACAAATTTTTTGAGAAACTTTTCATGGCAATTTTTATTTACTATCAGAGTTTTTGCCAGAAATCTGCTGAGAGGAAGTCACCGCAGAAATATTTTTTTATATTTTCGTTTTGATATCTGACCTGGAGTTTGAACCGTGGCCTAACGTCTAATAAGCCAACATACTACTTACTAGACTACGGCGTCTTATTGGGTTTTGACAGTGGCTTGTAACAATTTAGTAATGTGTTGTTAGGACGATTTTGTAATTAAGAGATAGCAGTCTAGTATTGATTTTCTCTCAAGATCTGCTTTTGGAGTTATCTTTTTTGTGCTTACAATATGAAAACAATTATTTAATGATTTTGCAAGGCTTTGGTCTGTTAACCATAGCCATAGACATACATGAACTTAACATACCGGCCAAAACAACGGATGTTAACTTTGTGAAAAATAACCATGCAGTAGGCCAAACCACTGCTCTAGATTATTGACCACAATGATATCTCAAAACAAAATTATCTTGGCTTTGTTGTCGATTTCGAAAACTGAAGTTTGGCAACCTAAATGAATTAAGAAATATTCTTCAAGCTAAAAGGTAAGTCAACTCGTTTACTTAATCAATTTCAGGCTTTTCTGTTAAACAAGGACTACTAGAAAAAACTTTTGCTTGAAGCCAATGCGTTTACTTACAGTCTTAATTAATTGTTCTCTACAGTTTTGTAATTCCAATACTATTTACAAAGTATCTGATTGCCACAAAAAAAAAAAAAAGAAAGCAAGTTCACATGTCAGTTGGTTATTATTATTTGCTCTTCCCCCTTTAATTAAAACAAAGAAAAGAATTTTGGCTAACATTGCCTCATAATACTGTTTAACCATTATTGTTACAACAATTACTTGGTTTTCCTTTCACGTACATGTAAGCCCCTATAAGAACTCATATTTCTATTTGAAGTCTTTTTTATTTTTGAGACTTTAATTCTGGCCAACCACAAGACAATATTACCGTTTTAATTGTCATACATTGCTATGAAAGCCATAAATGGGAATTTTGCAACTTTTTGCCGCATTATCCCATACTTATTATTATGTTTTCTATTTTCTTTACTTTTTTTCATCTACGTTTTGATTCTCATTAAATGATTTTTGGTTTTAAGTCCACTGGAGTAGTCATTGTGGTTTTATAATTTTGCAGTTAGAAATTTGAAATCATTTTTCTTCCTTTTTTTCTTTTTGATATTTTTAATCCGATATCATCATATTGTATGTGTAGTTAAACATAAGGGGTTGATTTTAATGACAAAAAAGAAAAGATATTGCGGTGTGGCAGAATTAGGCCTAATCTCTGCTTATGCCTTGGCAAAATTAAAAAATTAAATTCTAAACTTCTAACCAAAGCTTGAACGATAATCATAAATTTAATTTGTACTGAAAACCCCTTTTAATCCAATGGCCAATTTAAGGGCTTAAATCTTCTTTTTATTAATGTTTTGCTTGGCCTCTATGTTTATATCTCATTTTGTTTATTGTTATTTTAATAAAAAAACAAACACAAAAAAATACAACAAAAACACAACAAAAATAAGAGTAAAAGATTATATTACAAAAATTTTCTACTCGAGCATCACTTGTTTACATGAAGTGGGCCATTTTACACTCCGAGTAACTGACATTTTTCATACACATTCAATTTTCAGTGAAACGTACAAGTGCCGAGTAGTGAGTGTTTTGTTTTCCAGCATCATAGTGATGATATTACTCGAGGGGTGTTACATTCATGTAGGAGTTGAATTGAAAAAAAAAATAAAGCTGATAGTGGAAGAGATACTACACCGTTTGACCCTTTAGCACAGCTTTAAATACAACTGAGTTGCTTTAGATATTCTGTACAGACATTTGTGGGTATCCTACTTAGGAGATCTACATTTTTGAAGAGCATTCTGTAAATTTTTTACCTCTGGAGCCGACCGGGACTTCCCAACTTTGACAGTTTGATAACGAACATCTTGTTGAAGCTACACATACATGCATACATAAATGGTCATTACAACCCTTCAGTCAGGATTACGACCTAGTTTCTCACACCACTTATGTTGTGTGTGTTAATTTTATACATGAGTGGCGGGACTTACAGTTTAAAGTCAACTCCGAACTACATATGTTTGAGAAACTTTTCATGGCAATTTTATTTACTCTCAGAGTTTTTGCCAGAAATCTCCTGAGAGGAAGTCGCCGAAGAAATACTTTTTATATGTTATTTTGATGTCTGGCCTGGGGCTCGAATCCTGGCTTTACGTCTAATAAGCCAACACACTACCTACTAGACCACGGCGACTTCGAAACTTTTCATGCCAATTTTATTTTCTCTCCAAGTTTTTGTCAGAAATTTGCTGAGAGGAAGTCTCAGGAAGACTAACATCTCCATACAAAATGCGTATATGCCTACTAGTACAACCAGACACGAAAGTTTAAACCGATCCTGGTGTTGATCGGGTCAAATTAGTTTTAATAATTTTAAACGGTGGGTCATTAATAGATTCGATAGACATTACAAAACGACTTAGCAATGCCAGACTTTTGCATAGAAAGGTTACTGACCAGACTTTCTCTTAGGAACCTCAGAGTAAAGGGTGAGTCATTTAAAAGTTTAAATTTAAAATTACAATAAAACAAAAATGGTTTGTAATTTTGCGAAATTTTGTGTTTTGTTGAAAAGTACAATTATTCCGGTTAATAATGGAATATAATTTCAATTGGACCAATTTTCGTGCACTTTTTCCAATGTATGGGGGGGTCGTATCTCGCCAATGGCATCACGAGTAATGGCCTTCAAATGCTCAATTGTCTCTGGTTTGTCGGCATAAGGCTTTCCTTTTCTTTCCATAGAAAATAATCCAACGATGCCAAATCGCAGCTTCTTAGCGGCCAATTGATATCACCATTTCTACTAATTAAACGGTCATCTAACGTTTGATGCAGTAAATCGATTGTGGCATGAGATGTAGGGCAATTTACAGCATCCTGTTGAAACCGAACATCGTTCACATCAATACCGTGTAGAGAGGTCATAAAAAATCGGTTACCATGATGATAATGATTGTGCCGTCCTTATTTTTCAAGGAGTATGGTTCAATGATGCCTCAAAGAAACAGTCACTCGCAATGGGGCCATTGGCTTCTGTAAGACCACGTGTGAGTTTTCTGAACCCCAAATATGGCAATTTTGCTTTTTAACTCACCCACTAAAATGAAAATGAGCTTCATTCGAAAAGATGATTTTTTTTGGCAAAATGATGCAGGCCGTTCAGCATCTTGTTGGACCATCTATAGAAGCAAACACGAAGGCGATGGTCATGCATCTTCAACTTTTGAACCAATTGAACATTGTAAGGCATCATACTAAGATCTTTTTGCAAACTTCAACGTAAACTGGTGTGTGAAATGTTCAAATTCTAGAGAACGATGATGAGTAAATATTGATGGATTCTCACGCACACTACCAGCCAAAGCGTCGATATTTTCGCACTGCACGAGCACGCTCACGTCTTGGCGCATCAATAATGAAATCGGTTTCACGAAATTTAGCAATTAACTTAAGTATACCGGGCAGTTGTGGTCCTTATCTGCGACCAAATTTTTTTACAATATTTTCGTGCAATTTCCAACCAATTGTCTTTGTTTTGGAAATAAATTTCCAATAAATCTTAGAACTGCTCAAGCGTGAATCGATTCATTACGTTCAGTGGAGAATTTTGTGACAGAATAGGAGGACATACATAAATATTGCCGGATTCGAAATAACCGATGGCTCAAATTTAAACCGATAGATGGACCACCTTATAGTTTTAAAAACTAGGGGGAGTTATTGTTATTTCGATAATTAAAAAAATTATTAGTTTATGAGACCTTCAGTACAACATTAAGATCAGACATCCCAGTAATTTCAATTATTAACCTTGCTGAGGTCTATAATCACTTTCAATTAATAGCGTATTTCCTATTTCGTTTTTACCAAACTTAAGTCTGATAACACTCTTACTGTTTTATTTTATTTTTTTCATGTTTTACAAAAAGGCAAAAACAAGGAATGTGTTTGAAGAGCGTAAATGTTGATTTTAGTAACAATAACTCTGGGACTTAAATTGTGTTTAAAAGAGAGTATTAAGTGGTTCAAAATGTTTACATTTAACCAAACGTATACAATTTCGACTAAAAAATTCGTTCCTTTTTTTTCATTTTCTGAACGACAAAAATAACCGAAAAAAAATTGTGTTTTTTTGCCCAAAAAAAAAAAAATACAGATTGTTATGGCGTTTAAACGATATTAATTTGGGGGCATTATGGGTAACAAATAAAATACCATGAAATTGAGTGGAAAATCGTATTGAATCACATAATTTACGAAAGAAAAAGAATGAAAAGTAACAAAAAAAAAGAATTAATTTTGATTAAATTGTATTATAAAACGAGCCTATTTGAGTTTAGTTAGTGTTGATTGATATGCTTTATAACCTAACTTTGGCTACCAATTCTATTTAAAATTGTTACTAAAATTAAAAATGTTTCTAAAAGTAAACACAATTAAATTTTATGGTTTATAAACTGAAATATTATTTTTAAATATCATTTTACAACGGCATTTGTATGAAAAACTAAAAATTTCCTTCGAAAAATCATTCATATTGCGAAGCACTCAGATCAAGTGCAGGCACCCCAAAATATATTCAAACAAACGGTCACAATGGGTACAAGTACCAGGATTTTAGGAAGAAGTATTATTTTGGCTGCAAATTTTAATTAAAAAACAAACAGAACATTTATTTTATTTTGCATTTTTATGTTTTTGTTTTTATTTCAGTGGCAAAGTCGCCAACATAAAGCGACAGTAACGGAAAAGAACGCTTTCAAAGAAAACTAAAAAAATCACTTAGATATACGGAGGACTACTCCCCTGCTAACTCCTAGCGAGACAGAGGGCTGAGCGGTCATATCCTAGCCCAATCGTCCAGATTGGACATATGAAGACATAGACCCACTAGGGTAGATGATATGATTTCTTAGGTTAGGTTAGGTTAGAGGACGTGTACTTGTCAATTAAGACAAGTACAGTGCCCTGAGGTCGAATTGACCCATTGTACAACGTTGTACATTCTCAAACCACTTATGTTATGTGTGTTAATTTTATACATGAGTGGTGGGACCTACAGTTTAAAGTTGACTCCGAACGACAGATTTTTGAGACACTTTTTCATGGCAATTTTATTTACTCTCAGAGTTTTTTTTGCCAGAAATCTGATGAGAGGAAGTCGCCGAATAAATGCTTTTTGTATTCTGTCTTGATGTCTGGCCTGGGGCTCGAACCATGGCTTTACGTCTAATTGGCCAACCCACTACCTACTAGACTACGGCGACTTCTTATAATAATGATTCCTTATAGTTTTCTAAATAGAACATTCGACTTTAGAATTGGGAATTTTGATCTGATGAACCGCAGGTTCCCAATGTGACCCCTGAAGTGAAGCACTGATGACTCAAAGATGAGTAACAGGCTAGGCTGTGAATACTAATATTAAAATATCTTATAGGCTGCGTAATCACTGCAGTGTTTTCCAAGTAAAAGTCATGGCAATTTTGAAAGCGGCTCAATACTTGTTAAGGGGCGGGATTTCCCCTGGAAAATCCAGATTACCCAGGCTGCGTTTAAGGCCCTAACGAACGTAGTTTCAACGTCTGTCAATGACCGTGAATGCAGAAGGTTTAGGATCATTCAAAGCTAACTTTGATACTATATTGTTTGACGGAATACCCCATATGGAAGATGGAAAAAATACTTTTTGTATTTTATTTTGATGTCTAGCCTGGGGCTCGAACCCTGGCTTTTTGTCTAATAAGCCAACACACTACCTACTAGACCACGACGTATGCAACGTGTTACCTTATTAGACGTCAGACCAAGGTTCAAACCTTAGGTCAGACATTTCCAATTTATAACGAAAGGTTATAATGACCGATTATATATTAATTCCATACATATGTAACATTTCTACTGCTAAAGACTTTGGAGAAGAAGAAAATAGAAGCTCGTCTTATGAACTGAAGAAAGTATTAGCGACAACAAACATGACAACAGGATGTTTATCGCCAAAGATGGTACTACTTGGAACAGAACAAACTGCCTTTAGTAGATTGGGATGAAAAAATATTACCAATTTTCACGCAGATTGCTAGTAGCTGTTTCCTAGAATCTTGTAGAAAAATGTATTTCGTCCCATGTTTTATTACAGATGATAAGCTACGTACGTATGAGATAACAGAATCATTCGCTTTGATAATGATATATTTACACCCATTACGCCTTTTCGAAAGATGAGCTGAAAGTCTTGCAGCCTTTTATAATCATGCTTAAAGCCTTTTTTTGAAATTAGAATGAAAAGGATTTTTTTCTAAAAAAAAAGAATATTTTTATCTTAATTTTTTGTTAGAAAATTTTAACGATTTTCATAAAACTTTTAACACACAACTTGTAGTTTTATGCAAGAAATAATACTGTGTAAATAGTTTGGTATTAGCTATCATACTTTCAGAGCAGCCCATATATCCTTTTTAAGATTTTAAAAAATTTAATTTTTTGTTCGCTTAAAAGTTAAGAAAATTAAAGAAAATATATGACCACTAAAAACAGCAACAAAGCTGATACACTTACCCCGGTACAATAGAAAATTCGAATTAAGCAAACCCTCCCTCTAATGTTAAATTCCTGGAATAATTTACTCCTTTGAAATTCTGTTTACGAACTTTTGAAAACCTAAAATATGCCAATGCAGACATATTCGGGGCATTTCTATATGGATTATTTCATGGTTTCGTAAAAAAAGTAAAAAAACAAAACGAATATATGTGGGGAACACATATGGATGTGTTTTAATTTTTGTCCTTTTTATTCGTGCCCAAAAAAAAATATTAAAAGGAAAAGGATTGTAGTTTTGTTTATTTTAAAAATGCACGCCCATATAAATGTGGCTGTAGCTGTAGCTGCAAATGTGTAGTGGTAACTATGGGTTAACAATTGTTGAAAAAAAAACTTTCTCTCACACATACATACATAAGTTCACATAAAACATGAAGTGAAGTTTAATAAAAAAAGAAAAAAGAATAAAGGAAACGAATTCAGTCATCCTTTATTATTACAGAGTACAGAGTAACGGACAAAACTGTCTGTGAGAACGTTTTGCTCTTTGCATAAATGAATCTGTATTTGTGTACAGTTTTTAGCATTTGAATGGCTCTGTTTAAGTCTGCATATATGGAAATGAGTTTTAACTGTGTATGTATGTATATGAATGTGTGTAAAAGTTTATGTAAATAAATAAAAATTGCTGTGTAAGTTAGAAGAGAGAGGGACGGACAATCAGTGTATGTGTGAATATTTGAAATGCATTGCATAGAGCAGAGAATTTGTTTGTTTTTTAATTCTTCTTTTTTCTCTCTCTCTCTCACACAGTCGCTGTCTGTTTACTTTTATTTTATTATAATCTTACCATTGAAAAGAAACAAAAATTTTTCAACACATAAAAAGGGGAAAAACAAAATGTAAATGTGAAATTATGTGTTTGTGTGTGTGTGTTTGTTAACATTTACCAGTCTCTGTTTACATTTTGGTTGTTGATTCTTTACCAACACCATTCAGCCATTGAGCCAGTCAGCCAACATCATGATGATGACGTTGGTGATGCTGGTGCTAATGTGAAATAATTTCCTTTAGCATATCCGTCGTCGCATTTTCCAGAAATAAGCTTCCGTTTTTTGTTTTTGTTTCTGTTTTTTTTTTCTCAGCATTAGTTAAGTATGAATGAAACCAGAGTCAACAAATTCAAACAGAATAAGAATAACAATAAAATAAAATATAAGAGGCATGCCAAAACTATTGTAACCGTTCGAATGAATTTAAAAAAAATACTGAAACTACTTTTAAAGACTCATCATACACCGTATAATAGTTTAAGAAATGTAATAAGGAATTAAGGTTTTCGCAACATTGCCATTTCCTTCGAACTAATGAGTCAAACGGATCTTATAAGCTTATAGTACAGGACGTTGGCTTATTGTGCGCTCACCACTAAGGCATACTAGCCATATAAGACTATAGAAAATCGTTCTCTTGTATGTTTCCTCATTGCGCTCCTATTCGATGAGTAATGTTTTGTAAAGTATTTTCAATCCAAAAGCTAAGTATTGAACTAGTAAGAGTTTTATCGTTCTGAGGTCCTCTCAGTATATGCAGCATTCCCTGCACTTATGCGGTCTAAGTAGATAAAGTCGAGTGCCTTCCTCCATGAAATGTTTCTCAAAAATCTGTCGTTCGGAGTTGACTTCAAACTGTAGGTCTTGTCACTCTTGTGTAAAATTAATACACACAACATGGGTGGTGTCAGGAGTAGTTGTCCTGGCTAAACCCAATAACCAATCAAGCAAGTATCCTGTCCACAATAATATCCTTCCAGGCCTTCAAATTTGATTTGATTTATGGCTCCCGCTCTTTATCTGGGTATGAAGTCGGGAGAGTTGCATAGTGGCCCACCCTTTGTTCAATTAGTTTGATAGACAGGATCAAAGTTCTGCTTGTGCTTGTTAATTTCAAATAACAAATATTTTGTGGTCCATGTAATATAAAGATGTTGCACTTTGTAGTCAACGATATTCACCACACTACTGAGGCATTGAAATGCCCTACTACAGTTAGGTAAAGACAGTAGATTACTCTTGTATTTAAAGCTCATTTAAAACCTGTGGCCCTCTTACATATGGATCCATATTTGTGTGCCGTCATAGCTCCTTCCTCTAGATGTAGTTTCCATTTCAGTGCGCTGTCCGACATTTTAATTTACTTGTAAGGACATGGGGAGCGTTATAATTTGTGAACTTTGTTTTCTTTCTAAATTAACAGATGAAGCCAAGTCCTGCTAGGACTAGGTTCATAGGTTAATATTACTCAGACAGCATTTATCGTAGTAACCCACAGGAAAACTGGCAATATGCTCTCTGAGATAATTCTGCCAAAACATTTTTACCAATTCAAATGAGATTCAATCGTGTCTATTCAACCCGGTAAAGTCAATGTTTGATGTGGATTTTAGGCTGGAGCGATAACGTTCATCACTATTAACGATGTGCACTTCAACGACGAGCAGTGTAGATCGAGGAACACCAACTTCTTTTGGCCTGAATTATAGAAATTATTCACAAGCGATTTGAGAGCTTGGTCACCTCATGTGGAGCTGACGTGGAATGGCCACCGATGTCGTTATATTCTATCCCTTTAGACTTTTCCTTGTGGGGTTTTCCTTAGTCGCAGTTGTATGCAATTGAGCCAAAAATGTCAGTGGTATTCAAAGCCAACATACACGCAGAGAAGAAGTGGCAAATATTTAAACTTTTGAACATTCCTTACATAATTTGTTTCTCAGTCGAATGAGAATTTTTCGATGATATCTCACACGCACACATTCATAATTAGCGATTACAACCCTTCACTCAGGATTACGACCTATCTTCTCACACCACCTATGTTGTATGTATTAACCTTTTTAAACATGAGTTTAAGGTCGACCCCGAACGATAGATTTTTGAGAAGCTTTTTCATGGCAAATTTATTTATGCTCAGCAGGCATTTGAACCATGATCCCACGTCTCAAAAGCCAACATTCAACCTACTAGACTTCGGCGACTATCTCACACACTTTGTTCTAGTTAAGCTTCAAAATGGAAACGCTTAATGTTTTCATCCTAACCAACGTCTTCTGTATCCTAGTGTCACAGAATTGCAGGAATGGAGTTTGTAACAGTGTAACAGTGTGTGCGCAATACCGTTTGGTTTAGGAAACTGCACTACACTACTAATGATGTCGTATCAGTTGGGATCATAAACGTTTTGGAGAAAAACTAAAGCCATGTGTAGCTTTAAACAGCTTTGGACATTGTAATCGTCTAATAAATGAAATATTTCAATTAGATTATAACGAGGAATATTGAAAGCGGCTATCAAGATGAATGCACACAATGTCTTGTGTCCTCTTGAGATGGGGAGGTGATCAAAATATGTAACCACGCATTAGCCATGTTAAACTAAGCAGACCATTGATTGGTATGATACATAGCCTACATATTAATATTGTTACGAAAATAGAAACAGTGTACCATCGCTTAACATTAAAACGATAAACAAAACTACACAAACAGATACAACGAACTTGCTTGTATATACCAACAACATCAGTATGAAAGAAAGGGAGACAAACAATTAAGAAAGAAAGCAACAACAAACAATGTAAGCAAAATACACAAACAACAATGAAGTAGCAATAGAGTTCTCGCGAATGGGAAGACAAGAACATTCTACTTCAAGAACCTTCATCAGATTGTTTAAGTGAGCACATAAAAGGTCAAGACGAAGCAGGCAACAAGCAGTAAGAATTCAGTCAGTCTTGTGTGGTTTGAAAATCTCCGTTGAAGAGATCTGCGTAAGCAAAGAAGAATAGCGAATTATTGCTATATACGTCAAGTTATAAACAGTGGCACAAAATAGTAGTGCGAACGAAAAGAATTTATGAAAAATTAAACACAAATTTATTTTTATTTTGTTTGCAATTAACGAACTCTTATTTTAAATGATTTTAAAAAGATAAAAACAATACAAATATCCTTTGAATATAGCCAAATATTTCAAACTCAATATTGTGCTACCAAACCTATGCTTTAACCAAATCTATAACCTTTATTTCATACCGCCTTACTTTTAATACCACAAATGGTCAGTTCTTTGCGTATCAGTGTAATTAGGTAAATGCTTTACTATTCTATTCCAATCCCATTCTATTGTTTTTATTTTATTTTTTCTTCTTTATCTTCCTTAAAAAATTTTGCTTCTCTCTCTCTCTCTCTCTTTAAATTTTGTATGTTTACGTTTGAATCCATTAAAATAAATATCTTGACTTGCATATGGGTTGGTTTCTATTTGACTTTTGCCTGTAATTTTTCGGTTTTTATTTTTATTTTCTTTGATTTTATTTGTTGTGAAAAACTTTTCTGTAAAATCAGTACAATTTCCTGGTATTAGTTTAGAATCAGTTTCTGATTATTATTTATAAATTTGCAAAACTCTATAGTTTGCGGCTGTTGCTGTTGCCGTTGTTGTTGGAAACATTTTAAAAAAGTTTTTGCACAATTTGAAGTCTAAAGTTTGAAGGCAGTCAGGCACAATGTGTTTTTTTTATATTATTGTGTTGCGAAATAACTTTTCATAAGCAGTGATTTAAGTTTGTCTTTCAAAATAATTTGGCCTTAAATAAATTCTATTAGTGGCCACAATAAAAGGATTTAAAGTCATTTGAATAACTTAATTGAATTAGAATTTAAAATGTTGGCTTAAAATTAAGTTAAAAAATTTTTTTTTTGAATTTCTAGGAAATTTTACCAAATTGGGTGGAATTTTAATTTGATTTTAGCAGTCAGGAAATCATACAATACGCATGAAATACAATAAGGAAATGGAATAGAAATCATACGTTTGTTTAATGACGGAGGAATACGAAATTTAGAAGACATAATAGCGTATCGATATTTCATGATGATGATACGGATATGACTGAAACAGGATTTTGTTCGCCACCCTCTACTTTTTTAATTCTGCGTTTAGGCAGTAGTACACTTGGTACACTTTGTATACCATTGTAGAGATACTCACTCTAAAACCCTGTGATGTGATTTGAGCAGGACGGCATAACATATTCAGACGATGTGAGGACATGGTTGTGAAAGTGATATAAGTGATGGTGATTCGGTAACGGCTTGAGTATTATCTTCTCTCCAAACATTGCAATTTAAATATAGGCGGAGACAGAAAAAAGCTACACCACAAACTTAATTATTGAAGTCACTGTAGTCTAGTAGATAGTGTGTTGGCTTTTTAGACGTAAACCCAGGGTTCGAGCCCCAGGCCAGACATCAAGATAAAATACAAAAAAGTATTTCTTCGGCGACTTCCTCTCAGCAGATTTCTGGCAAAAACTCTGACAGTAAATAAAATTGCCATGAAAAGTTTCTCAAAAATCGGACATACTGAGTCGACTTTAAACTGTAGGACCCGCCACTCATGTATACAATTAACACACACAACACAACAACACAAGTGGTGTGAGAAACTAGGTCCATAATCCTGACTGCAGCGTTGTAATTACCAATTTTGCATGTATGCACTTAACAACAGAGGTAGGAAGGCTATATTGCGTTCGTATGTAAAATATTGTTACGCGAACAAAAACAAACTAAAAAAAGTAAACAAGACAAACAGATAGCAACATAATACACACATCGAACGGTACACAAAATTATGTAAACAAATATAAAGAAATTTAAGAGAAGGAAATAAAACACCAGACAAAATGAAAGTGTGTTAATAAAGCTGTCAATGAGTCAGATTTGTCAATGAGTGATGAATGAGTGAGTTTACGAAGAGTTATATTGAAAAGTGCGTGGTAAGTACAGTGGCATTCAGCAACTAAAATCTGATCTTTTTTTAAAAGAGCGCTGAGTAAAATTGGTAGCTCATTGTAATTAGTTGAAGTGTGTTGGTATTTAAATAAAGAAACAAATAATGATCATAAATAACGAATGATGAAGCCAGGGTTCGAGCCCCAGGCGAGACATCAAAACAAAATACAAAAAATATTTGTTCGGCGACTTCCTCTCAGTAGGTTCCGCCACCCATGTATAAAATTAACACACACAACATTCGGCAACAAAAGTCTGATTTTTTTTTAAAGGGCGCTGAGTAAAATTGGTAGCGCAGTGTAATCAGTAGAAGTGTGTTGGTATTTAAATAAAGAAACGAACAATGATCATAAATAACGAATGATGAATAATTTCTTTAAACCCACGGCAAATAAAGGCTTTGCAAGATTTAAGGACTTAAGAATATAATAGCAGTGCCAGATGTGATGATTGTGGGTATCAATAACAGGGCAACAGAATGACAAAATCAGTAAAGAATGAGGAAGAGTACGCTGAACACAATAAAATGATGATAACAAGGAAAAATCTCCATAATGTAGTATGTTGGCTTGTTAGACGTTAGACACGCTTCAAACACCATGTCAGATATCTCGATCAAAACGAATTATTAAAAAAAAAACATTTTTTCAGCAACTTCCACTCAGCAGATTTTCGGCAAAAGCTCGGAGAGTAAATAAACATTGCCATGAAGAGTTTCTCTAAAACACTCATGTATAAGTATTAACACACACAACATAAGTTATATGAGAAGCTAGGTCCATAATCCTGACTGAAGGGTTGTAATGACCACTATAATAGACAGCCATATGTAAAGATTAATAGAGGGTACAGAACGTCAAAAGCAGAGAAGAAGTCAATAAAATTATGATAACAAGGAATAGAATGGAACTATTTATAGTTACTCTTGTCAATTGTACCAATTTCATATTTTGCTTCCCAAATTAATCCAAATGACTTTCGAGAATTATACAACAACAAATTAGTAGTTCAGCATCCAGAAGTGCATGAACAATTTATTACGAAATTAAATTTTCTAAAAGGAATCAAAGCATGGAACATGATTATAACCACTTATCCTAAAGAGGAGAGCAGTCTTCTAGAAATATTAAAACATCATGTCGTAAATATGATAAAAAAAATTGAATTGAAATAATATGTCAAGTGGAACAAATCTTTCTACGAGTTCTACAGAAAATATTTTTCATTCTTTTTTTCTTTTCTTCTCGAATGTCAATAACATAAATAACTGATGGAACGACCAAATAACAACAAATTCCATTATAATGAAATATTCACTTAGAAGAGCATACAGCATATACTCGTATACGAAGCATATATGCTTTTATACAGGAGCATGCATATTCCTATAAATGTATGTATGTGTGTATGTATGTATATTGACTTATACTTTTTAAGTTTGTATGTGTTATATTTGTGAGAGAAAAAAAATTGCTTTCTCTCTAAAAGGAATATGCCAGTAGTAGTAGTAGTGTTAGTTGTAGTTGCAATAATAATAGTAGTGCTTGCCACTTATATTGATTTAACTGTTTATTACAGGTAACATGTTGTTACGTTTTACCTTACCTTCCTCTTACCCTGCATATCCTGCAAAAAGGATATTGAGCGTAGCTAAGAGAAATAGAGCAAAAATGCAATTGCTACACCTACTTGCAGATAAACGAAATAAATAAATAAAAAAAAGGAGTGAAAAAAATAAAATAAAATCCAACAAAAAAACAAAAGTAAGACCAAACACTACAGCATGCAACAAACGAAATACAAATACAAAAAAAAAACACAAGAATTTCAACATTTCTTTTCTTATGCTGCAGAGCAAGGTGGAAAATTTCTTTTCTTTTTAACTTTTCCTTTTCCTATACATTTATTTTTTTTTCTTTTGCCATTACGTTCATACTATTAAAAGATTTTCCTTTCATTTTAGTTTCCTTTCCTTATTTCCATTCTTCTTCTTTTTTTTTTAACAAAAGCAATAATACTGCAACATAAAAAGGATGCAAAACCTTTTGGATACAGGGGGTCAAATTGGTAAAAAAAATCGATTCATTTGAAAGATACGTTTATACAGATACGCCAACCATATCCCTATGATAGAAGTACTACAACACAAACACAACAATGTATTAAAATATATGTATACAGTGTGTAAGGAAAAAACAAAATCTCATCAAATTTATCGAAGCGTTCGAGTGCAGACAACAAAATCTGTAAATAGCAAGTGTAAGAAACAAGGCTACAAGCAAAACAGAAAAGCAAAATTTCTTGGGTAGGGGCATAAAGCATTAAGGAAATTGCATTCCATATAATAAAGACCTTAGAAAGCTAAAAAAAAAAATAGGAACCAGTTACGTTTTTACTTACGTCCTAAACTAGTTAACTTGATGGCACTACTAAATATTACAATCATAGCTCCCAGATTTGATGATTTATCGGCATTTTGACGATTTTGAGCTCCAAAAATATCATATTGACGATTTGACGAATTATGTCCTTATTCTGACGATTTTTGGAAATTAAACATTTACATCATATTCTTTAATTTAGTACATTAAAAGCCACTTTAAGCTTTGTAGTTACTTTACATTTGTTACTATTGGAAATTAAAAATAAATAAAGTATTATATTTATAAGTTATTTTCGAATACATGTGATGGTTTTTCTGTATTTTATTCCTTTTTAACCCTTTAAAAGCCAAAAAATTACAACTTCTAAATAACCTTGTAGTTGAGAATAATTTATCCCTTGTCGTTGCAGACAATTTTAAAAATTCGAACATAACTTCTACTATTACCATTGGAAGAACAAAGGCAATCGGCGTTATTTTGTTTCATATGACCAACATTCAGGGGATCGATGGCATTGTCTTTGGAACTATGAAAATATGTTATCTGAAGAAGGAAAGAGAGAACAGTGTTTATGGACTATAAGCTTGTATATATTTCTACTATAAGTAACAGGAAAGGCCTCTGCAGGAATTGAGTTCCACATACGAATAGTCCGACTAAAACACGTATTTTCACTGTAATGCAGTGTGCGGTCCACTGGCCAATCGACAAAGACGAGCGTAACGTAGGAACATATGATTTTCGGGAAAAGTCCCTTTACTTCGTTCGATCAAAATCCTTTTTTCGCGGCAATAGAACAGTGAAATACAAACCACATTGCAACCATGCTCCAATGATTCAATGGAGTTGGATACACTACCGTCATTAACCAGCTACTACGGCCACTCATGTACACGATCGAGAAACCTCAAAATAGACGTTGAGGCACCAACCCATACATGAGAGTTGTATTCCAGTCTCGGTCGGTTACAAATGGTGTAAATAGTGTGATCATAAGATCTGAAGAAGGAACTGACAAATGTGTCGGTTGAAGCCAACATTACATTGAATTTTCATGCTCAGAATGTCAAGAGCTTCTGACTAATTAATATTTAATCCACCCATACAATATCAATTGAAGTCGCCGTAGTCTAGTAGGTAGTGTGGTGGCTTATTAGACGTAAAGCCAGGGTTCGAGCCCCAGGCCAGACATCAAAACAAAATACAAAAAGTATTTTTTCGGCGACTTCTTCTCAGTAGATTTCTGGCAAAAACTATGAGAGTAAATAAAAATTGCCATGAAAAGTTTCTCAAAAATCTGTTGTCCGGAGTCGACTTAAAACTGTACGTCCCGCCACTCATGTATAAAATTAACACCCACAACATAAGTGGTGTGAGAAACTAGGTCGTAATCCTGACTGAAGGGTTGTAATGACCAATTATGTATGTATACAATATCAATATTACCCATTACAATATCAAGCTACAATATATAGTTAGTTTATATCCACGCGACAATATGTTATATATGAACGCAACATGACCTTCCCTTCCCACCTCAGTTGTTAAGTATTGGGGTTTTTTTTAGCTGTGTCAGAGCTATTGCTATCGATAACTATGATAGTTACATATGTGCATTTGACAAGTTAATGAATGGTTTAACGCCAGAATACATACATAATTGGTCATTACAAAACTTCGGTCAGGATTGCGACCTAGTTGCTCACACCACTTATGTAGTGTGTCGTAATTTTACACACGAGCGGCATGGCCTTAGTGTGGTAGTGCATTTATTTTGAATCAAGTTTTGTGCAGGCTTACGCTGAAATTGGTGCTTGAAGTCGCCATAGTCTAGTATGTAGTGTGTTGGCTGATTAGACGTTAGGTCACGGTTCAAACACCATGTCGGATATTTCCAACAAAACAAAATTTGAAAACATATATAATGGCGACTTCCTCTGTACAGATTTCTGGCAAAAACTATGAGACTAAAATGAAAAATTGCCATGGAAAGTTTTTCAAAAATCTGTCGTTCGGAGTCGACTTTAAACTGTAGGTCCCGCTACTCCTGCATAAAATTAACACACACAACATAAGATCATAATCATGACTGAAGGGTTGTAATGACCAATTATGTGTGTAATTTAAGAGCATGGAGGCTACTAAACTGCCAAGATTATCCAATTTGACCCTGTCAGCTTTTGTCCTCGTGAGGTTTTTTAAGTTACACAAACCACATGCTAAGTTGAGTCATGGAAATTGGACATTTCGACTGCGATCCGCCCAGAGAAGCTGTGGCTAACATTTGAATGATGTTGTATTCAACACATAATGTCTTCAGCAGTTCTTTTAAACGATTAAAAGAAATTTCGATGATATTTCACACTTTAAGCTAGTGAAGTCCTCTTAGTCTAGTAGGTAGTGTATTGGCTAATGATTAGATGAATACCCATGGTTTAGCCGCTGGTTCAATCATCTCGATTAAAACGAGGCATGAACAGACAGCCTTCTGGCAAAAGCACTAAGAGTAAAATAAAATTGTCATGAAAAGCTTCTCAAATCTGTCGTTCTGAGTCGACATTAAACAGTAGGTTCCGCCAGTCATGGTTACAATTAACGCACACAACATGAATGTTGTGAGAAGCTAGGTTTCTATTTCAACTGCATCCACTTTAATGAAATCGTGTCCGTAATTAATTTCATAATTTTTATTTTGCTTCCATAGAAGAATACTTCGTTAAATAACATATGCTATCGCTAAACTACATAGTAGAATTTGCCTATTACATGTGCTAATTTGAATAACTCTTTTTGTCCGAGATTAAAACGATTGTAAACCTAATTGAATCAATTCTTTTCAAATCTTTAGAAAGATTACAACTAAAAAAGTTTTCATCTCATCTAATAATTTTTAAAAAAATATGCATGAGCAACAAAAATATAAATATTACTCCGTATATTTGTATGCATGTATGTATGCATATTGTATTTATATTAAGGAAAACAACCAGGATGTGTGCCAATACATGTACAATCATATCAACAGTATTCAGGCATATTGTGAAGTAATATTTGAATTTTGCCAAAAACTAATACAAACGCAAAAAAATCCATGCACACACACATGGAGTAACAAACAAAAGAGGAATACTCGTGTCAATTATTAACGTTTATCCCAAAATTTAGTTTTTCTCTCGCATGTCTTTATCCATCCATGGTATTCTGGGTCTTATTTCTCTCTTAACAGTTGTTCAATATTTGCGCTCATTGTCGGTATGTGTACACATGAATATTCATATGCATATGTGGGTCTATGGCAAAGTATGAGTGTCATATTGTCTATACACATATGTACGTATGTATGTATGTATTTGTATATCGTATGCACTATAATCAATTTCATGTCACGTTTTTAGCCAAAGAATGAAATCATTTTCAAATTTTTTTCCTATTTTTTGTTTCTCTCTCTTTCTCTTTTCACAGATTTCTAAAGCAAAACAGCAAAATATTTCGTTTATTTTTGTGTTTTTTTTTTTATTTGAAGACACAATATACACATATGTTATGGGTACATACATACAAATATATTCGAATATCTATCTATCTTCCTATCTATTTATCCATACATACATTCATACATACATACATACATAGATTGTACAATTTTATATTTATTTCATTTTCGTTCTTCCTTTTTTCGGAAGAATATCTAAATATGTATGTATATTTTTTGTTGTTTTTTGTTCTGTTACTATAATCTATTTTGCCATCTTTTACTGGCAATAACTGCATATAATCGTTTACACAAATCTATAAACCAGTGACATTTTTAACGTCAAACTAAAATTACTTTTTCGTTCCTAACAGACTTAGTTGCAGACGTCGTCAAAGCATTGCTCGAACATACTTACGTATATTACAACCCATTAGCCAAGATTACAACCTAGTTTTCTTATGTTATGTGTCTTTAATTTATACATGATTGGCGGGACCTACAGTTTAAAGGCGATACCGAACGACAGGATTTTGAAAATCTTTTCATGACAATTTTATTTACTCTCAGAGTCTTTGCCAAAAATCTGTTAAGAGGAAGTTTATTCATATTTTGTTTTGTTGGGAATATCTGACCTGAGGTTTGAATTTTGGCCTCACGTTTGATAAGCCAACACACTACCTCTTAGACTACGGCATCTACAACACACAGCTCGAAAACGTAATGCAAGGATCAAACATTTTTGGCATGTAATTTCTCTACACCCTTAAATACACTTGAAAAGTCGGCCTACAACAGATGATCTTGCTAGTACATCATCTAAGTTACTGTTGCGATCTTTAACTGGGCGTCACCAGACTACATTACCGGATTAAGAATAGAAAAAAATATTCTTTAAATAACCATCGCGCCTCTGATGACAGTCTATTAGTCTTTTCATGAGATTCCCCATAATTTTTACAGATATGGGGCATTGAACTTTGGATTTAAGGCTAAGAAATGTATGCAGTTTATTCGCATTAACCCACGATTTCTCAAAACTCCAAAGAAACTAATCGCACAGTGTTAAATCGCATAATCTTGATGACCAGTTGACAACAGAGTTTCTGAGATAATTTGTACGTAACATCGTTGTTGAAATATATTGAAATATACAGACTCACGTTGTTTTCATGTAACTCCGTCGTAATATTCCTGTAACGCCCAGTCATTACAATTTGTTTTTAATCTTTAAACTACAAAGGTCCAATCACGCCGCCTGAGGGAAATACGCAGAATAAACCTGAATATATGCGATAGCTGCTAAGCTTAGAGTTGCTACTTGCATAAAAAAAAGGTTATACATTTAAAAGGTACACTCTTACTGGGATATCATTTATTATATATAACCAAGGTAACATGTTATAGTGTAAGCTGCTTGACTGCAGTTCCGTGTGAACCACGTTCAAAACCCAAAAGAAAAGAAACAATTTTCTTTCTTGTTCTAAAATTTTAACAACATAGAGAAATGCCTCTCCAACCTATTCGTCGAAGAATTCCACATGCAATCGATTAAGGATAAATACAACAACGATCACTATTTGTACGTCAGACAACGCCATCTTAGGAAGTTAGAAGTAGTAGAAGTCAATGGCTAAACAACCCAAAGCATTTTCACATTTCTAGCCAAATTCAGAGCTAACTTCTGTCTAAAGTAGAACAATCACTTGCTTAGCTGGAAAACTTGGTATCTGATCGAAAAGAAAATTGCGTAAAGGAACAAAACGCATGAAAAGAGTGACAAAATTTCACAATACTTTATGCGTCCCTGAAATTTGCTGTAGTCTAGTAGGTAGTGTGTAGTCTTAACAGACGTGAGGCCACGGTTCCAGCAACAGGTCAGACGTCTCGAACAAAACGAAATAAGGAAAACTATTTCTTCGGCAACTTCCTCTCAGCAGATTTTTAGCAAAAACTGAATAAAATATGCCATGAAAACTTTCTCAAAAATCTGTCGCTCGAAGTCGACGTTAAGCAGCAGATCCCGCCGCTCATGTATAAAATTAACACGATTATGTTGTATAAGTGGTGGGAGAAGGCAGGTTATAATCCTGGCTAAAGGGTTGTAATGATCAATCATGTATGTTTGTTTGGATGTACTTTATGCGATGCAGATAAGCAAAATAGGGTTTAGAACCTTTTAATCATGAAAGTTGAAATCAAATACAAGTTAAACTTGAAGGACCGTCATACAGCAATATCAGACCCATTCAGGAGTCAAAAAAATTGAATTTTATAAAATCGAAAATAATGCATGAAGGCCATAAAAAGAAGTACCATTTAAAGGGAATCTTACGAAAGGTGAAGTGCGAGAAAATCAATGTTAAGTCCGTTTATCTAGCCGAAACGTCGAAAGGTCATATCGATAATGAACAATAGAAATCTGGAAACAAACTCACTAGGGACCTTACCTAGAGTACATAATTCGTGGGAAAGTGATGGGACTATATGGTCAGACGTGAAGTTATATTATGTCCTCATGATATCATGAAAAAGAGGTGGTGTTGTGAACCCATATTTTCAAAAAAAAATTAACGCGTTTATATTCAACGAAAGCCTGAAATTTAATTTCTAAAATACAACATTAACGCATACAATAATTTTTGTACCTTTTATGCGAAATGAAAGGTACCAAGAATGGAAAGGTGAGCATATGGGTTTTAACTAATATTTCTCGTTTTATTATTACAATCTCACAGTACTTATACATACTTAATTAACAAAGAGATCAGCTGTAATATAATTGGTACTTTTTCTCTACCTTTTTCATTCTCTTTTCATATAAACTTTTTTTTTAAACTCTTCTAAAAATATTCGCTGGGTTAGACATTTTATTCCTGTCTTCAGACAGTTCAATTCTATTTTATATTGAAATGGAAGAAAAGGAAGAAAAGTAGGGGACATGAAAATAATAGTAACACCATTACCAAATTGTCTAGTTATGTTAAATGTTTATTAGGTTATAATATCTGGTACCATGTATATATACATCAGGATGAATAAGGATTTAAGGTAATCGAGTGTGATTGATGCGGACACATAAAATATAGATTTTGTTGTCTTCTCTTTGTATTTCGCTTCCTTTTCCGTTTTTTTTCTTTTTTTTTTTTGGGTGTCTGAAAAATTTAAATTGTATTTTGGCACAATGCTTTTTTGTATTGTAGATTATTTTGGAAAAGAAATATGCTAGAGAAAGTGTAAAATTATAAGGAGTCCTTAAAGGAAAGGTGGGTAAATATATATTTAATACATATAAATTTAAAGGAATTTCTTAAAGAAAACAAAAAAGCAAAATTAATTCCGCAATATTATGAAGGATTTGATAAGGTGTAGCCGTTAAAATCCTTGGCTATAAACCCAAGCTTTACAGAATTGAATACAGCAAAACGCTAACCGTGTTCATCAGAGTAGTTTCGCCTATACAGGCTTCATTCTGTCTCCAACGAGAGTTAACAATTTTACCATCATAGTACCTGCTACAAAATAAAAAAAAACGAAAGAAATAATAAAAAGGTGAAGGAGATGAATATTAAGAGCACAGACTTCTTCACATTATGGACACCTTAACTGCCTAACTGTTTAGCTCCTTTTTAAGCTTGCAAAGTTCTATTTGCAGTATTAAGTGGTACTAGGAGATTAATGCCAACAATTAAATTGCATTGTATAGAAGATTTTCAATATTAGAGCCCCAAATCTTCCTAAAAGGTTCTCATATAAAATCACAAGAATAGGAAACACTATGTAGAATACAGCTGACAGTCTTCGACGTGGGTAACAATCTTGTCGCTATGTGGTGGCTTAAGTGTACTTCAGTTCCCTCTGGGTCCCAGAGTGAGTTGGAGTACATGACTAAAATTCCTAATATCGTGGGAAGACTCTGTTTCGTCTTGGTCTTTTCGTTCCGTCGGATCACGTATATTTTTCTCTCATACCCCTTGGCACGAACACCTTTCTTTTCCTACGGACTATTCCATCCTTACTTCTTTGAATTGACTGTCCCGAACTGGTGGTTGTAGCTTTCTGGATCTACATAGGATCTACAGGGGTGAAACCCGCAGTGTGAAGGGCTCCAGACTAGGACTGCAACAGCCCCAGTCCGGTCTAGCTCATAGCACCTGTCCCTATAAGAGCTGGTGCCAACTCACGCTTGGCATCCCTGCTTACATAGATAACCACGGGACCGTTTATGGGTAGCTGCACAACGCGGGCAATTATAGCGGCTTTGAGTGGGGACCTTATTAGCCATGAATATTAACGACAAACAGATGAACAAACAAAAACCCAAGGCATCCATTCTTGCTGGTGGAAGCACAACACTGTCCAGGCAGGCTCCTGCTAAAAAAGCAGTTGCCCCTGCCAGAAGTGTCAAAGTCCCTCGACTTTGGCAACACCCCGTTTGGCACACAAGGAACCAGTCATAAAGGTGGTCTCTAGTGTTGCCACATCTTCCACCTTGGTCGCCGTACCTTCGTCCGAAGCGCCATCCACCTCCAAATCTGCTGTGAATAAGAACATGCACTCCTGGGGAAACGAAAGATTGTGGGTCACAAGCAGCCTAAGTGTTCTTATAATTTTGTGGTGACTGTCAGTTCTATCTACCTACCAATAATCATTTCGTAGCCATAAATTGGGTGTTTTTAATATTTTTTCCAACCCATCATTCAGTAAAATAGTAAATTCTAGTGAAATAGGTTTTTGAAGTGAGGATAGAGGGAGTAAGAAGAAAGAGTATCTATAAAAAATTTTTGATTCCAATGTGTGAGTGATAAGAAAAATTTCTGGGGCTGAGCAATTTCCATATAGGGATAGGACTGACATAGAACATGTGTCAATCGACCATTAACGGATGTACTTTACACAAACGCTAAATGCATCCGTGCCCCTATACACGGTTGTGAAGACTCAAAATAGACTTCGAGGCACAAATGAAACCAAGACAGTTATGCGCTCGGATATAAAAGATGAAAATAATAAGGACATAAAGTAGAAGGGCAAATGCAGGTCCCAAAGAAAACTGCACTAATTTTTAATACATTATAGTATCAAGAATTTCAGACAGTCCACTTAATCTGTATTTCAATAAAAGTTACCATCATGCTCGCACCAAGTTTTGGATGGACTGTGTTAAATAAGTTCTCATGAACCATCAATAGAGTGCATCCAAGCATTACTTTTAACAGTTTAACTATACAAAAAACGAAATTACTGAGTCCGTATGATAATTCCCTACACATATAAGGCTATATTTTTTGTTTTATGCAAATATTTTGTAGTGTTCGAATAAAATGTTATCTATTTTGAGTTTTTATTTTAACAAACGTGCTGTCCGAATGCAATACTTTAAAGAGTGAATATTTGTTTTAAAGAGTTCCTTATATATGCGGTTTTCTATATAATTTATTAGTTTTTATTTTATTTTTTGTTTAATAAATAGAAAATCCCATTTTGGAAATTAGTTTTTACAACAGATTATATGAACATTTAAAAAATCGTATTAAAATCTTTAGTTTGGTTTCTACTATATTTTCTGTTTGTTTAACTAGTCTATGGAAATAGTTTAGTAATCATTTTTAATACACATAAACGAGTGTGCTTCTATTAGGGTGGTATTATCACATAACAACGGATTATGTTCACTTCAGCATATGAATGTCTTTACTATCAAACTAAAGAGTAAGGAAGTAAAGAGAGGGAATATGAATTACTGTATGTCTAATGAGTCACCATTCAGAATTCTCTCATTACAGAATATTGTCCACTCTGGCATCGCTACATATATTACTTTACATCGGATTCTTTTATGCTAAGCCACCATCATAGAGATAGATAGACCCCCGTGCTGCTTTTAAGGTTGATAGAGGTCGTTTTGGCGATTCTACATGAAGACGCCTAAGTCTGGTAGGTAGTGTGTTGGTTTATTAGACGTAAATCCAGGCTTCGAGCCCAAGGCCAGATATCAAAACAAAATACAAAAAGTATTTCTTCGGCGACTTCCTCTCAGCAGATTTCTGGCAAAAAATCTGAGAATAAAATAAAATTGCCATGAAGAGTTACTCAAAAATCTGTTCTTCACAATAGATTTTAAGCTGTAGGCCCCGTCACTCATGTATAAAAGTAACATATACAACATATGTGGTGTGAGAAGTTAGGTTGAAATGTTGACTAAAGGGTTGTAATGACCAATTATGTATGTATGTATAGCTTAAGGCCTACCCTAATATTTAAGTTTTTACACAATTTTAATACCAGCAAATGCAGTGGGATTAAAAAATGTATATTTTTTCTAAATGTGATTGAAATACCTTGAAATACATAAAAAGCTTAGAAAATATTTGCAAAAAAATTTAAAAAAAACTCATAAAAATTAAAACTGAATTAGAATTTAGGGTTTCTACTAAAACCAAAATAAACTATTTACGAATAGAAAATAATTCTAAAAATTACAAACACCAACACACATAAATACAAATAATTAACTGTGGTCATTACTGTAAAGGTGAACGCTAGAGAAAAAAGGATTTTAATGGCATCGAAAATTTATGTGTAAAACTTATCCTTAAAAAAAAAATTAAAATGACTGGCCTATTTTCCTGCCAAAAAATATATTTCATGTCCTTTATATTTAATTTTTTTTGGTTCTTGTGTTTTTATGATTTCGTTTGATTTCTTATTCGTAAAGTGAAAAGGACGAAAAAAACTTGTGAACCAACTAAATTCGTATACGTACATATGTAACAAAAAAATGAAAATAAATAAAAAAGCGAAAAAAAGGAAAATAAAAACAGAAATCGGAATGGAAATGTGTCACGTACCAATTTTCGTTTAAAACAAAAAATAAAAATAAAATTAAAACAGAAAAACAATGTGACATACATTTTATTACAAAAAAGGTTTTTGTAATCGTATAAAAAAAGCCAAAAAGAGAATCGAATTTAGCCGGTCATGTGGCTTTCATGTCATACTGTATAAGAATTTCATCAGAGTATTTTATTTTACTGGTAAAAACTAGGACAACTTTAAAGACACTTTCGAGGAAGGACAGAATAAGAAGTTCAATAACTATTTAAGGAAGAGCAAATTTTTCTTTACGCAGAGAATTCTTGATTTAAAAAGAATTTAAAAATATCAACAAACATGACCATGTTTGCAGACTGGCATTTAAAGGCAAGAAAAGCTCACGAAGGGTATAACAAATTTTAAATCTTATAAGAGCCTGTAATCTAGACTAAAAGATTGAGTGAAACCCGTTACACATATTAAACTTGAAAGCGAAGTAGATATTGAACTGGATCACCAGTGATCGTGAGGAAATTAGAGTAGAAAAAGGGTTCTCTCAACGATCTCTCTCTCTGTGATCTTATTCTAACACCATTGTTATCTCGGCGAATAAAAATATATTCTTCCAATATTTGGAGTAACTACTCTTAAATACATTTTTTGTTGCGCTTGCAATCAGTCAATAATTATCCTAAAATAAACACATACAAGTTATTAATAAATGCCAGTACTAATGCTAGGCCTAAGAATACCATATGTAAACCATATTAAGGTAGAGCTTTGCTCGTTTAAACAATTTTGGGAATCACCTCATCTATCACAACATATTAAATGGAAAATTTTGATAGCAAATGCTAAATATATGCTGCTCTTCAGTAATGAAATCACCATAGTGTATTGGCATAATAGGTCAGGTCAGTCATCTCTAGCACAACGAAATATGAAAAAATATTTCTTCGGCGACTACTTCTCTGCAGATTTCTGGCAAAAATTCTTAGAGTGAATAACAAGTGCCATGAAATGTTTCTCAAAAATCTGTTATTTGGAGTCGACATTAAACTCGAGGTCCTGCAACTCATGTGTAGAATTAACACACACGATATAAGTGGTGTGAGAAACTAGGTCCATAATCCTGACTTAAGGGTTGTAATGACCAATTATGTATGTACGCACTTAACAACGGAGGTAGGAAGGATATGTTGAGTTCATATGTAAAATATCGTTACGCGGACAAAAACAAACTACAAAAAAAGTAAACAAGAAAAACAGACAGCAACATAATGCACACATCGAACGGTACATAAAATTATGCAAACAAATAGGAACAAATTTAAGAGAAGGAAACATAACAAAGATCAAAAATCCAACAAAAACAACTCAGGAAAGATCATAAAGTTGCCAAAGAAAATGAAGTTGTATAAATAAAGCTACCAATGAGGCGTGATTTGTCAGTGAGTGATGAATGAGTGAGAGTGAGCGAAGAGTTATATTGAAAAGTGCGTGGTAAGTACATGTGGTATTCGGCAACTAAAGTAGGATCTTATTTTAAAAGGGCGCTGAGTAAAATTGGTAGCGCAGTTTAATCAGTAGAAATGTGTTAGTATTTAAATAAAGAAACGAATAATGAACATAAATAACGAATGATGAGAAGCTAGGCCGTAATTATGTAAATTAAGTTCGTATGCAGCATTATTTATGACATCAAAGTGTTTGTAAATCAAGGTCTTTAAAGAATTCTATGCATTTTTTTTTTTTTTGGTTAAATATCATCTCAAACACCAGACCATAGCAAACGAAATAAAACAACGGAAAAGACAGTCTGTTATACGTATTCTACAACAACAAACTTAGTATAAAAGACTTAACAAAGAAGCCTTAGAAGAGGCCACCAATATTATACGTGCAAAAGGCAGATTACTTCAGTAGCAAAACAGTAGAGAATAACTGCAGTGAAATGATGCCGTCAGAACGAATTCTAAGAACAATGGAAGTGTATACCAGGCTTTATATTAGCGTTACCTTATACATTGCCTTAAACAATCGATCAATCTGGTGCTCATCTAACATCACAAAAATCACGCCATAAAAGCTAGCCGAAAACATAAACCTGAGAGATTAAAGATGAATCCGGTAGTGAATATGTCATAACAAGTAAGAGGTTAAGAGTTTACAGCCTATGTTTCAGTAGCATATGATTGCTAAGTTCCTTTTTTACACTTTGCTGTTGCATACGTGCCCAAGGTATCAACACCTTAATGATTTCAATGATTTCATTGCTTTATGGGATATAGAATGAAAATGTGTATTTATGAAGAAAGTAAAGATCTCAGTAATAATAGAAAATAATTTGGAAGGACCGAAGCATACCAAGAAGTAGTATCTTGAAAGGTTTCAGTCCAGAACAGCTTTTCATCTGCGATATACTGTTGCAATCGAAATAAATCAATGGAGAATCTTTAAGTTGGAATTAGATTAGAGTTGAAATAACTTTTTATCACTGAAATAGGCTGAGTTATGTCTGAGTACTTCATGCTAACAGAAACATTCGTATCTTTATAGATAGTCTACCAGCTTTTGAAATCTTCGAAGGAATCTGCTTGAAATTATTATTGGGATGTGTTCTATAACTTTTGATGCGAAGTGCATAAAACGAAAGTTGCATTGAAATCTGAAAGAAAAGAAGTCAAGAATGCTATAACAGATCAAATTTGGCTTGGTTGTGACTTACATTTCCTCGTAGGTATACACGAAATAATATTTGATCTTCTGAATAAGGGAGTCCGAAAAATTATAATGAAATTGAAGTGGATGACTTCTTTTCAACATTCTATCAGTACCCACTCTTTGCTGACGAGAAACAGGGAGAGTTTTCTGTGTGCAACTTTTTCTATTGATTGGTAGATAATGAATAATGAATGCAAATACCAAAGCATGCAGCTAAGTAGTTTTCCCTCTCAATAAATAGTTTTATTGTTTGAACATGACTGAAGTCAGGATGCACAACTCAGCAGCAAGAAGTATATTTTTTAGCATGTTCTTTCGAACGTCCAGAACAGTAATAGATTACAAGACTATGTGATATTAAACGAACAGTTGCTGCTGACTGTGTTAAAGGCCACTTCCTGCTAGAATGCCTTAAATGTAATGATTACAACAACAACAGAAACTGTTTCAGATACTTTCATGCTTAAATTCTTTAAATGAGCCATTCAGCTTGTTCTCATTGATAAAATAATTGTAGTATTCACCACTAGTGAACTCGACAAAAGTTAAGAACGAGCGAGTTTAGATCACTAAAATCCGATACTACAAGAGACTTAAATCTGATTGAATGGATAAAGTTTTTAAGGCTTTTGCTCAGACAAATTATAGGGGAATCATAAAACGACATATCCTTGGTTACATTTCATGGATAGGTTGACTTTTAGATAAACCTAAAAAGATTTTGAAACACCAGTAATTTAAACTTTTCTGACGTGAATATTTTTTCGCAATGTTTGACCAAACAGTGTATGGCTTTTGCCATATACAGCACAAACCACTAACCAGTTTTAAGTAGCGCACCATTGGTGGTTGGTAGTTTAACCATTGCCATTGCCTTACCTAGAAAGTATTTGAATTAAAGTGCAAACCATATAGTAAATCTCATAGAAATTCACATCAAAATGCAAAGGCACACTCAAACGCATACACACACACACAAACATCGAGATTGGAAAATAAATAAAAAAAGGAACAAAATGTGGAAGAAGAAGAGAAGAAAATTTAACTTTGATTTTTATTTTGATTGTGATTGTGATTTTTATTGTTTTAGCCATACACGATAGTACTGTACAATGAAAACGTATTTTTTTTTGTTTTTCTCCCCACAATTTTAATATCCCTCACTAGAGTTTGATTTTCCTTTTTTTTATAACTAAAGGTAGCAAAAAAACATACAAACAATACATATGTATGTAAGTCAGTAAGTATAGGACCGTATATGTGTATGTGGTTGTGTATGTGTGCAAAAGTATTTATAAAAGGAAATGTTACATTTTATGGTTTTTCATTCTTTTTTAAATTGTTTGAAAATTTTCTGCTGATTCTATCAGTATTCAAGTGTATGTATGTGTACACTTCAACAAACACACATACTTGCACTCGCACTCGCACTCAAACTGTTAAATACATGTTGTACCACACACTTTTGTAAGAGTGCGTGTAGTGGCAGTTAAAGTCAAATAAAAAAAGACAAAAACTCATTGATATTATGGTCCTTCAATAGGTCCTTCTTTTGCTGTTGTTACCTTCATTTTTATTTTTATTGTATGGATTATTGCCTCTTTTCTTTTTTTTTTCTATTTTCTACTCTTATTTGTGGTTACTTTTTTTTGACTCCATATTGTTGTGGTTTGCTTGTTTTTGTTGTTCGTCTTTATATTGTATATATATGTGCGTGTGTGTGTGTGTGTGTTACTTTTTAAAAACCAATTACATTTAGTTGGGCCATTTTAAATAAAATGTAACAAAGAATGTATTTTTAAATGTAACACAGCAAATTAAGAAGCTTTTAAGGCCGCTTAAATACTTTAAATGCAAATATTTTCAACAATTAATGGGATTTTTAAGGAATGTAGAGAGACAAGGCATTGTTAAAAAGTAAATCTATGGGGAAAAAGATTTTAAACGTTTCTCTTAAAGATAAGAAAGGCTTTTGTTGTTAATTTAAAAACTTATTTCCAAATTTAGCCACATTAAGAAACTTTGTATTAGATTATTGGTATATTGAAATTAAATATAACAGTCGACGAAAAGGATATCAGATGCCTTGAGTTATTCGAAAGCGTACAGAATACGCTCCAATAGTATGAGTTAAACTTCTTCTTCATATATGATCACATTAAAGTGATCTTTTTAAAGAATTCATTAAGTTTATTCGTTGTTTACTAAACTATGAGATAAAATAAGGCTTACAGCAGCTTTCTTTATATTGAGTTATATTACATATACATTAGGCAGTCCCGTCCTTGAATGACAAAAATAGTTTTTTGAGCTACATGCCCTCTTGAGGGCTCTACTTTTAAAAACGTTTCTACAAACTTAAACCCTATGCTTAAAATAAAAAAAACGAGATACAAATTTATTTTATTAATATATTTTATACTTGCAATTGATGTACAAGAAAATAAAACTTATAATAAATGACCAAAACTTAAAATTTAAACATATTTTTTTGACCAAAATTTGGCGTGATTTCAACCTGGTTCTAATAAGGCCATCTCTAGAAGCAGCGTTAGTTACACATTGATAGGCTTCTGTTACCAGTTTAACACATCTTTCCACAGCTTGTGTGTGACAAGGAAAGTCATCAATTTCCAAGCTGTTATCTTATGTCATGATTTGAAGGTCCTCATTGGAAATATGCCGAAGAAACGGAGGTGCTGTAACCCTACACTCGCGTCATATAATAATTTCGGTGTAATCTCCAGCAGATAAGTTAATTTTTGGTGGTTTAAATATTCTGTATTTAGTGCTACTTTTAGCTTCTCCTTTTTTGATTATACTTTGCAATGCCAGCTCCCGAATATGGTCTCTATCGTCAAACAGCATACTGACAAGTAGATTTTCCAGGTGAGCAAAAAAAGCATTTCTTTCGATAAAAGAATCCACAACTTATCTGATATTTTCGGATAAAAAACGAGAGTACATAATTAGATGAAAACTATGTTTGGCTTCTTCTTTAAAAGACGGTTTTTGTTTGATTAGGAACCAAATCGGAGCGTATACTTTAACAACGTAATTGACAAGCAGTTGGAAATTTTCTGATGGATTAAGGGTACTTACGTAAATTTTGAGTAGACTATTAGCAAAGGTAAGCCATCACGAGACTTTTTATTTCATGTTGAAGGGTTTCTGTATTTTAGGCAGTAAGCTGTAACTATTAAATGAACTTAAAAACTGGTTCGTTATAAACCATATTGGTATATAATCGTATGGTATATAATTGTTTTGGGTCCGGAAATTTTTTTTATAAAAATACGCAATAAACGAACTCCACTGTGTCTAGCAAATTCGTAGTCACCAGTAAAGTGTTGTTGTTATACATAGTCGTGGCATATTTAGTTTAGATGTCGAAATTAAGGATAGCGAAATATAATCATGAAAATAACTACTTTTCAAAACTTTGAAGATTGGTAGAACCCAGAAGATATAGTTTCATTTTATTTTTAAAATCATTTTGGTATTCTACGATCAATTACGCAAATTTTAGGAGGTCTTGCATTAGGGAAATCTAAAAAAAATTTCGGGACACCCTAATGTACATAGTACATATAATTGGTCATTACAACCCTACAGTCAAGATTATAGACCTAGTTTTTCACACCAGTTATGTTGTGTGTGTTAATTTTATACATGTGCGGCGGAATCTACAGATTTTTGAGAAACTTGTCATTGCACTTTTATTTTACTTTCAGAGTTTTTGCCAAAAGACTGCTGAGAGAAAATCGCCTAAGAAATATATTTTTCATATTTAGTTTTGCTGCCTGAGCTGCAATTTGAACTGTGGCCTTACGTCTAATATGCTAACACACTACCTACTAGACTACGGCCCATAGGTCTTAGCCCCATGAAACTGTTTTAAAAACGCCTATCATGCCAAGAAAGTCTAGGCACTCACACATCATTCTTGAGGGAATATAGACGATTGAAAGCATTTACGAGCTGTTTGACTGTCGTTTAAAATTTTTACGAATACAGGCTGACGCAGTGAAGCCGCTGTAGTCTAGTAGGTGGTGTGTTGGCTTATTAGACGTAAAAGCCAGTGTTCGAGGTCAGGCCAGACATCAAGACAAAATACAAAAAGTATTTCTTCGGCGACTTCCTCTCAGCAGATTTCTGGCAAAAATACCGAGAGTAAATAAAATTGGGATGAAAAAGTTTCGGAGTCGACTTTAAACTGTAGGTCCCACCACTCATGTATAAAAATTAACACACACAATATAATGTGAGAAACTAGGACGTTGTGCAAAGGGTCCATTCGACCACCTCCTCTAACCTAATCTAACCTAATCTATCCTGACGCATTTATATACATACATCGATGGTTTAAATTTTTTTCTGTCATCCGTCCCTCATCTGACATTTCCCAGCTTGAAGGAAATTTAAATTTAAGAATAATTTAAATTGCCATGAAAAGCTTGTCAAATCTATAATTTGGAGTCTTAGCTGTAGCGCCTCTAATAAATAAAGTTGACATACATGATGCTCATAACATTGGTGGTGTGAGAAGATAGGTCCTAATCCTAACTAAATGATTGCAATTAAAATTAATGGGTGCCCTGGTAATCTAGTGGGTAGTGTGCTATACTATTAGCATGAGGGTCGTGGTTTCAATTCCCACCACAGACTCTGGTCTGTGACACTACACCGAGCATATGGTCAAGTTACTCCGCTCGTATATAATTACAATATAATTTGTAATTGAATTGTTAAACAAATAAATAAATAACTAATATCAAGTGTTTCTAAGATCAACAATTTTGCCTATGCACTTATTACAAATCCCTAAAAGGACCTTTAAGTCTAAAGCAATAAATCTGAAAAATAATATTGTTTTAGTAGTAGAAGAAGTTAAAGTTTTTTTTTTATTCTACACTAACTCCCATGCCTGGTATTATTGAATTGAAATCTCTCAAATGTTTTAATCAACAAATAAGACTCAACAAATATCTGTTGGCTTGCCTCCAGATTTTCAACAGTTTTTAAATAAATTTTTTATGACTTAAATTTTCGTTTCCAAAAAATTCGAGAGAAAAAAAACTGGAGAGAAAAAGAATTACCAGAAATGAATGATATTTAACAGAAGTCTACATGCCATGCCATGTACCTTTTTTGCCTGGCACTAGTATCGTAACAGATTAACTTGCTCCACTTATGTGACTTTAGAGCCCAATATACAAGTGCATTGAATTCCACATGCAGACACGAGCGCTCAAGGTTTTTATATCTACAAAATGTAATCGAAAAAAAAAATCACACACAAACACACGTCCCTTTTGTAAAAAATAAAAAGGCTAAAAGACAAGATGAAAAAAATATATTCTAAGCCTCACGTAAGCTTCTCTGTCACAATGCGATGTACTTTTTCTTAAATTCTTTCCTTTTTTTTAATTTTTTTTTTTGTTTTCGTTTTCTGGCAAGGTAAACTGGTATGTTTAGAAAAAAAGAAGAAAAATTGGGGGAAAAAAATGAAAACGAATTTAAACTCTATCGTCTTCAAATATTGTTTTTACTCAATATGGCAAAACACTCTCTATGCAGGCTCAAATACACACGCTCAAAGGAGTGCATGAGTCGCTGTACTACCAAAAACAAAAAAATCTTCAATTCCAATTTAAATGACATGTTTAAGGCCTTTTTCCGCTTTAGGAAAATTGGAGTACAAACCAAACTCGTACACATACAAACAAGATCATAAAAATTGTTGGCAGTTAAAATTTCTCACGTTTTCATTTTATATGAGAAAAAAACAAACAAACAAATACTTTTCTGACATTAAATGTTTATTTTCACAATTTTCCAGTCCATGTTTTTGTTTTTTTATTCATTTTCGAAGCTTTCTTTTTCTCTGACAGAGGGTGGAAAAGTGGTGATAAATAAATGCAATTCCTAAAACATGTACCAGGTTATATTTGTTTAGATGTCAAAACGTTTAAAAGATTTAATCTTTTGAGGGTAGAGTTTTAAAAATGGATTTTTATTGTTTTAAAAAGAAATTGAAATTGAAGCGAGCACAGGGCCTTTTCGCGAGATGCAATGCGGAATTGTAAAGGGTCCGCCAAATAACTTTTTTTTTTTGAAAATGCTTTAGAAAAAAAAAATACTGAATATTTTCTCAAATTTCTTTTTTATTTGAAAATACAATCCTTCCGGTTAATAATGGAAAATAATTTCATTCAAATGGCTGCCTCGGCTGGCCTTGCAGTAGCCTACACGATCGGTCCAATTTTTAAGCACATTATCGATTGTGTGCAGCTGTATTTCACCAATGGCTTCACGAATATTGTCCTTTAAAGCGTCAATTGTCACTGGCTTGTCGGCGTAACACTTATCTTTGACGGCACCCCATAAATAATAGTCCAGCGGTGTTAAATCGCAGCTCCGAGGTGGCCAAACGACATGAGCTTTGCGGCTAATAATGCGATATTCAAAAACAGGGCGCAAAACATCGAGTGTAGCTTCGGCTGTGTGGCACGTAGCGCCGTCCTGTTGAAACCAAATGTTGCCAATATCCTCCTCTTCAATTTTTGTGAACCAAAAATTCGTTCAACATGGCCCGATAACGATCGCCATTGACTGTAACGGCCACTCCTTGCTCATTTTCGAAGAAAAATGGCCCAATTATGCCTCTGGACCAAAATCCGTACCAAACAGTGACTCGTTCTGGGTGCGTCGGCATTTCAATGTATGCGTGCGGGTTTTTTGTGCCCAAAATGCGACAATTTTGCTTGTTTACATACCCGCCAAGATCAAAATGAGTTTCATCTGAAAAGATGATTTTTTTGCCAAAATCGGCATCTTCTGGGGTAGGCTACTGCGTGGCCAGCCGAGGCAGCCATTTGAATGAAATTATTTTCTATTATTAACCGAAAGGATTGTACTTTCAAATAAAAAAAGAAATTTAAGAAAATATTCAGTAGTTTTTTTAAAGCATTTTCAAAAAAAAAGTTATTTGGCGGACCATTTACATCTTTAAATGGTAGGTAATATAATCAGATTTAATAATTTGATGTGAAAAAGCAATCAAGGGCCCTTATGCTTCCTAAAACGCCAATGATCTTCATTATCAGGGAGACATTCGACAAACGCGGACTGTCGTGGCAGGACTGGCGCTTCAGTCATTTCGTTTTAAAAAGACTACAAAATCATATAGGAAAGCAAAGAGGATATCTAGTCCTTTTTTACGAAGGCTATAGAAAAAATTAAGAAACAAATATAATCAGAAGAGGCCTAATTCCATCGAATTTACAATAATCTCTTGGTAGTATAACTCAAAAAACTCGATCATTTTTATTATAAAACGTTTTTATTAAGGCAGTTTTTTGAAAGAACATGTCGTTCATAGCATTGCCCCTTGGATGCTACAACCATGTCTCCATCTTTTTGGTAATGTATAGCTTCCGTCCCAAAAAAACTGAACGTCTTTTAAGGCTTAAAATGAATGCAAACAATTTTTGCTCTTATTTGGAGCGTATTTCTTTAATAGCATTCTGCAACGAGCTAAACATATAGTAGTCGTAGGTAGAAAGCTCTGAGCCATATGGCAAATAAGGTAAAACTTTCCCTTCAATGTTTTCCAAATAAATCTTGAACGGCGACGCAATATGTGTTGCGTTGGCATGTTGGAAAATTGCGGCCTCGTGTCATGATACATATTCAGTGCGTTTTGTTTTTCAAACGATTTAATTATTGTCTGTACAATTCTTGCGTGATAATGCGTTACAACCCCTTAGTCAGGATTACGATCTAGCTTCTCACACCACCCAGGTTGCGTGTGTTAATTTTATCTGTAAATAGCGGGGCTTATAGTATAAAGTCGATTCCGAATGAGAAACATTTCATGGCAATTTGATTTACTCTCAGAGTTTTTGCCAGAAACCCGCTGAAAAGAAGTTACTGACAGAATCTATTTCGTTTTGTTCCAGATGTCTGAGCACGGCGGTTGAACGTGATCCCAAAAACACAGACCTCTTGGGGCACAATGGATATTCAGCTTGACCGTAGATTTTGCTCGTTGCCAGTGATTCACATATGATTTCATGTCCATGCTGTTATTGTTGTGAATCCGTTTTGCGTTGCGATTAATTTATATTCAAAGCGATCAAAAAGCATTTTAGAGATGCGCAATAGTATGTCAACGTCTCTCAGCTGCAGTTGCTGTGGCACCCAATATCCTTGCATTTGAATGAATCCTGCTTGAATCTTACATACTGATTTTGTAAGCCTTCCTGCCACAGACATGTATGTTGTTCTAGAATGTTTAAAATTTATGGTCTTAAAATATTTTGGCTCGCCAGAACTCTCTTTCTCTTTAATGCGTTTGTGATAGAGAGTGATTGGCGTATAGTTCCATAACCAAGCGATGACTCTTACATACAATTTTCTTCCAAAAAAACTTCCCGCAAACGCTGTTTTCCTTTGTAGTGTTAAGGATTTTCTATCGTTGAAAAAATGATAATGTAAGCAACCCAACTAAACAAATGGTTCATGGAACCACTACAGTATTACTTTGTAAAATATTCTAGGCACTGACTAATATCTAAGACTATCGTATCATAACAGATGTTGCATATACTTCAAGAAACATGCTGCCAGATCGCTGTAGTGTTTCCAAGCAGAAGCCATTTGAAGGCTGTGCAATCCTCATGAGTAGCGGGATTTTCCCTGAAAATCTCCAGATTCAATCATTCTACGAGCAGACCCAATCTCGTTGGCAGCAGCAGGGTACATGCAATATTTCGGTAGGCATGCTAATGTCTTCTGCTGGAGCAGAAGAGGAAGATGAGACTGTGTCACCTCATGTGTCACTGCCCTGCTCTGGTTCTAACTTCTAATTTTCTAACATCGTTGACCGAGCTCTCTAATATAAAGATTGCTGCAGTAGCAAGAATCATTTTCGCATCGGGATGGTTTGGACGTTAGATAGTTGACCCCCTGGTAGAATTATTTGTGATCTCACAATGGACCTAAGTGATACCTCTGCCTTCTGGGGGGCCACCTAACCTAACCTAAGGTATGTGCTTGAGCCAACATAAAAAGTTTTTCAAGAACTTCGAAAAAAAAGGAAATTTCAATCAGTAAATGGATAATGCTCATCAATTTACTTGTCAATTCATTATTAAAGGCACGTGTTTCCATAAGAGCACGTCGTTTTTCTAACCAATATAATGGTTAAATTTCACATTTTCTGTGTTAACCGTATTGACCACTTCAACGTTTTCTAAAATTTAAAATCAATTTCAATATTTTTTTTTTCTTGGTAACACAGTTTCTTTATAGGAAATTTGTAAACTATTTTAAAATGAGTCACTAAATTGTTTGTATTTAGAAAATGACATTAATAATGGAAATTTAATTTGCCAAATTAACCCCTTTTTTCATTATTATGCTGTCTATGAGCAATTTTAGGTATTAAAAAAAATTTTTATGAAATTTTTAACACATTGCATATCCGGTCAAAAGTTACCCCCAAAGGCGCAAAAAATTTTAATCAAACATTGACCAAATACGTGCATGACACTATAATGCAGTAAATTTAAATTATTTTATATTTTCTATGCTATTTGAACAAATTAAACGTGTCATATGTGAATGCACAAAAGGACCATATTTTTTTCGTTTTTTTAGGTTTATATGCTTGTAATATATTATGAAAGCATAATTTTGTCGCATTACTTTAAAACTATTAATTTAAAGCATTTGTTGGCACACTTGAAAAAAAATTGGAAGGTAAAAATATGTGAAACAAACAATAACAATACAATAGAACAACAACAAATCAACTGTATGTTCTAGAAGTTGCCAAACAGAAAGTAAGTAAAGTATTAAAAGAGCGTACGATGATGGCAGTAACAAGCTGTTGTATTGTACACTGTGGAGCTCCATCTTTGTAGGAAAAATGATTGTGTATTAAACTTACAACGCGTTGTGATAAATGAAAATGTGTAAGTGCGTGGCTAATTTAAATAAATAAAGATATATCAACCAAAAGCAGCGAACAATATCTTCAGTTTAAGACTAGAAATTGTTGATCCACCTCTTTTCTCAACAATTTTTTATTAGTTGAGTTCCGAAGGCCAGAATACACCCTGTATGAATCAGAGACACTAGTTAATGTACTTTTTTGTATTTGTGTTCGAAATGGCATACGATAGATTAGACTTTAATTCATGCGTTGAATATTTAAAATTGGTACGCGCTGACAGTTGCTAGTTTTTGGATATTGAATGAAAATGTCAGAATTTCTAGCTTCATCGGTCTTGATTTTGTATATGTATACATACCCTTTAATTAGGCATTATAATCCTATAGTCAGGATTACAACCTAGCTTCTAACACCACACATTTTGTGTCATTTAATAATATCCATGAATGGCGGAAACTTTACCAGAAGATTGCTGAGAGAAAGTTGCCGAAGATTTCCGTTGTATGGGAGATGTCTAAACAGGGGTTTGAACCACTTCCTCTCATCTATTAAGCCAAGCACTACGTACTAGACTATGGCGACTTCTTTGTATGTGTATAATGCCAGTATACTGACTAAGTTGTGGAATCTTTCTTCGCATTCTACTTGTTAAGAGGCTAACAGGAGGTGTTAGGTGCTAGGTGCACGTCGAATAACTTGTTCAGCTGCTTCATTCTTATGCTCAAGTTAGTTGTTAGACCCTCCAAATTAATTAAGTCTCCGATATAACAGTGAAGATAATAGAGGCCATGAGAATTAGTTCGAATTAGTCCCGAATTAGTTCGAAAGAGTTAATTGAAGTTGGCGTAGTCTAGTAGGTAGTGTGTTGACTTATTAGATGTGAGGCCTCGGTTCAACTAAACGAAATTTTACAAAATATTTCTTCGGCGACTTCCTCTCAGCACATTTCTGGCAAAAACTCTGAGATTAAATGGAAAAGTCTCTGCTGGTGCTGCCACTAATGTATGAAATTAATACACACAACATAAGTGGTGTGAGAGGCTAGGATGTAATCCTAACTGAAGGCTTGTGATGACCAATTTTGTATGTACGTCTGAGTTATTTGATGCCTCCGTCTTAATGAACTCTTACTTATGTATTCTCCTAGCTTTCTTACCGTGCTTTCCATTTAATGGTCTTTCTAATAATATTTTAGGCTGTCAAGTCAAATTAGGCTGTCAGATAAATAGACAGTGGAGTAAGCCATGGTACGACTGCAACAACCATCGAACCCTCATATTAATTCTGGGAACTCCTCTGAAGACCTGCGAGTTTATTATTTGTCAATGCTGTTTTATGGATACTGTCAACGCCAGTAGCAGCGGGCAGCCAATCTGGCCAAAACTGTAGAGAAAATGCACTCTAAGTGTACCCAAGTTCTCAAGGAATACGCTCAGTAAGGTTGTTGAAGTCATCATTGGCCAATGAATCATTGGCACACATGCAAGAGGCATTAGTCTTGAATACATATTCAAATGCTTGTCGATAATAGTTATTAGGAGCCTAAGTCGCTGCAATAGAAGCTCAAAATGATTCAGTGAACGTATCTTCTTGTACTGACAGTCACCTCTATCTCATTAGTAGCGTATTCCATTAAATGCTACGTTAAAATGTGTACAATGGGGTCAAATATCTGTCTGTTCATCTTGCAGACTTTTTCTGTGTTACTTTCATATCTTATTAGTACAGTGGCTGCCACTATTTAGAATATGATTTTAAAATCTCTTGAATTTCCATCGGTTTTTGGTTCTCCACTCTGAACTTCACCGTGAAAACTATCTGTAGCATTTTGTTCAGTGTTTGTTATTTTTATAATGGCCTTATACGACTAATGCCTAATTTATTTGCATAAATATACGGATGTAAACACCCTTTGCCTAGCCAGACACACTTTCTATGTCATTGCCTCCTCCACCAACCCTTCGGTAGTTGCTAATACTCCTACTCCTCCTACTGGTGCTGCATGGAAGCATTGTTCAAAAATTAAAATTTATGTTTGTTTAACATGCATTTGAAATTGTCAATTGTTACTGCCACAAATACCAACTTAATGCTGATGCATAATGAGACTTAATCTCTCTCTCTCTCACTCTTATGAATTTTAAATTTGAATTTTTTGAAAATTTTTCGCAACATAATCAGCTGCAGTAATGACCGCGACAGGGACAATGTCGACGTCATCCATATTTTTAAAACAAGCACCTACTCCTGTGATGATGTATATGTATTCGTATGAGTAATAGCAACAACAGCAAATCATTTATGACTACCAATACATAGAAATATTCAATGTAATTGTGTTGATTTTTTCGGAAGTGGTTGTTGGCCATTTATTTTTTTTCTTTTCACTTTTTTTTCTAAAATGCAGTCTGATGCACATATCGGTTAGTCACAAGGGTTATAGACAGATGGGCAATATGACACTGAGACAGACATATTGTAATTATTCAACCAACCGACGATACAATGTGTATATTTGAGTATCTGTGCTTGAGCATGCAACTGTATGAGTGTAAGCGCGTGTAGAAAAAGGATTTTTAATTTATGACAATTGAAATGACACACTAATACATACAAAAAATTTACAAATGCTCCACACTTAAATTTTGCACCAAATAAATACATTGGAATACATTTAGAAATTAATACAGACTGTGGCAACTAATTAGTTGTTTGTGTTGCTTGCCTCAAGGTCGTAACCCACATGGTAGATTATAAACAAAAACCATTAGACGATCAAAATCTCTCAGAAAATTATTTCTACAAAATTTTAAACAATATTAGGAGGTCGTCGTCCGAGGTTCAGACCCCAGTTCAGACATTTCGACCAGAAACAAAATATGAAAAAAATTTTCTTCTGGCAAGACCTCTAAGAGTAAATAAAATTGCGATGAAAAGTTTCTCAAAAACTGCACGTTCCGTCACTCATGTATAAAATTAACGCACACAGCATAGGTGGTTTGAGAAGCTAGGTTGGAATCCTGACTAAAGGGTTGCAATGACCAGTTAAATAACTAAGTAATTAAATAATATCAAGCAACCTACATCTTTTTGAGCAAAACTATTTATATTGGGTCTTTCGTTAAAGGCCTCCTATCTTTAAATGGAAATAATACAAAGTGTGTGTGAGATATCATCGACAGTTTTTATTCATTCTAGCTGGCATCTATTGATGCCATTGTAAAAGCGGAATACACCGACAGTTTTACTCCATTTATACAGAGAATTTGTTTGCTCATTTGAAGAAAATAATTAGCTTCGACGTCTATATTTCCGATCCTAAGTAATGGCCAACTGTAAAAACACCTCTTTTGGATTCCTCGATACCATGGCTATAGAGCCCGCAAGTCCATTTTTTATCCGATTCAGGCTGATTTATACAGAAGAAAACAATTAGCTTAGTCGGCTATATCATCGATCCCTAAGGTTACCCGACCGTAATGAGAACTGTTTTGGAATATTCATGTTGAAATATTCGCCACGACCACTGTGGATCGAACCTATCCGAAATGTACAACTTTTCATGACAGTGGTGCATAAATCAGGCTGAATTTAACGGACGAATTATGTTGATCACTGCTGTGGTTTATGGATTATTCGTATACGCTACAAGGAAAACACTAACGGACCCAAACCGCATGATCTTGGTGGCCAGTTCCCATCATCTAGACCTGAGATGACCACTCCCTCAAATCGCTCGCGCAGTATATGATAAAGAGTCCGCCAAATAACTTTTTTTTTTTAAATACTTTAAAAAAAACTACTGAATATTTTCTCAAATTTCTTTTTTTATTTGAAAGTACAATCCTTCCGGTTAATAATAGAAAATAATTTCATTCAAATGGCTGCCTCGGCTGGCCATGCAGTAGCCTACACCAGAAGATGCCGATTTTGGCAAAAAAAAAATCATCTTTTCAGATGAAACACATTTTGATCATGGTGAGTATGTAAACAAGCAAAATTGTCACATTTGGGGCACAGAAAACCCGCATGCATACATTGAACAGCGGACGCACCCAAAACGAGTCACTGTTTGGTGCGGATTTTGGTCCAGAGGCATAATTGGGTAAATTTTCTTCGAAAATGAGCAAGGAGTGGCCGCTACAGTCAATGGCGATCGTTATCGGGCCATGTTGAACGAATTTTTTGTTCACAAAAATTTAAGAGGAGGATATTGGCAACATTTGGTTTCAACAGGACGGCGCTACGTGCCACACAGCCGAAGCTGCACTCGATGTTTTGCACCCTGTTTTTGAAGATCGCATTATCAGCCGCAGAGCTGATGTCGTTTGGCTACCTCGGAGCTGCGATTTGACACCGTTGGACTATTATTTGTGGGGTGTCGTCAAAGATAAGTGTTACGCCGACAAGCCAGAGACAATTGACGCTTTAAAGGACAATATTCGTGAAGCTATCGATAATGTGCTTAAAAATTGGACCGATCGTGTAGGCTACTGCATGGCCAGCCGGGGCAGCCATTTGAATGAAATTATTTTCCATTATTAACCGGAAGGATTGTACTTTCAAATAAAAAAAGAAATTTGAGAAAATATTCAGTAGTTTTTTTTAAAGCATTTTAAAAAAAAGTTATTTGGCGGACCCTTTAGAATGTGACATGAACATATTGAAACCACATATCGTTGGTGAGAAGATCACACAATTCAGATGAAAATAAGTCGGTAATCATCGACAGATATTGTTCTCTGGTGGCAGTAATGGGCTGGCCAATGTGGTTCTGAAAGTAATATAAACCGATGGCGCCACTATCACAAAATCTACACCAAACAGTGGTTTTCGTTTATTATTTCAAGGACAAGAAAAACATTGGCAGGGAGTCGTTGGTACTCTATTTCATGCCAGAAGAAAGTATGATAAGTGTGCCTTGATACAAAGCCTTAATCATTCCAACAATTCTGGAAGGAACACCTTTCCTTTCCGTTTGAGAATATTTCCTGATGACTGTTAACGAATTATTATAGTAGAGAAGGCAATTTATTAGACTATTCAGTGATTAAATTGATCAACAATAAACGCAATTGTATTGAAATCTTTCTTGTACACGTTTTAGCTTTAATGCAAAGCATTGAGTTCTTTCAAGGTTCCAAGGTTTGGTGCTCCTCTAATTTTTACACTCTCAAACGTCGCCCGTTTTAGGAAGTTTAATAATTATTTCGAATCATTTTAAAATTATTTCTAATTACTTACCACCAACTGTAATGTTTGGCTTATTTTACAAAATCTTTTGTGATCATTATTTCCTTTTCAAATGAGAATAGTTTTTGTAAAATATTGTTGTTGCATTCCATGTACTTATGTATATACAATATTAGTGTATACGAGTATACACATGCGCGTATGTGCGTGTGTAATGGGGAGTCCTGGTAAATGAGTGTCATTTATTTTTTTCTACCAATTTGAGTGTGTGTGTGTTTGTAATTTTGGGGTGTGAGATTTCATGTGATTTAATGATGAATGCATGATGTTGACCGCTAATGCTGACATTTGTGTTGGGTTTTTCATGTGTACGAGGCAGTGTACGAGTCCGTGTAAGTCTGCATGTTATAAAACGTTACATCCGGTATTTAGCGAGTGTGTGTGTGTATGTGTGTTTATTTCCCTGTGAATTTTGCCACTCACAATAATTTTTTTTTTTTGCCTACATTTTTCCATACAACAAACGTGTCGAATTTAGTTTTAAATTTCTATTCCATGCATAACTCACTACCATTATGATTCATTATTTGATTTCCTTTTTACAAAAACACAAAAAAATACAACATTTTTTTATTGTTGTTGTGAAAGCATTGCCATTTTATTTTGTTATTGCTTTTGTTGTATTGTTTTGCATTACATTCTTAATGTTGTTGGTGGTGTTAAACTGTAATTTATTTCAAGCGTTGCAATTTTAATTGTAATTGAAATTGCATAATATTATCGTTTTTATTTTGAAATTAATTTTAAATGGCCATTTCAATTGCTCAAACACTTTAGCGATGCGAAATTGTTTTCGATTAAAAATGAAGTGTGGAAGTTGTTTAACTAATGAGGCGTATATTCAAAGTTGTTGAGTGGAAATGGCAGAAAAAAGAGAATAATTTTTATATGAAAAGTTTATTTGCAGTAAAAATTGTTGCGAATACAAAGCCAAAGGCCTAAGCTTTCAAAAATAAGTAATAATTTTTTGTTTTACAAACTATAAGTCTTCACGAGTGCATACCTTTTGTTACTGAATACATGTTAGTACGCTACCATCAATATCGTCTTTAAAATCCTTTAGACAATGTTTTTCACTTTCACGGCATGTATATATGAAACACAAAATTCTGACAGAGACATGGGCCATAAACTTTAAATCTTCAAATGCTACAAATCCCATTTCATTTACAGATTTCCTTGTTCGCACACAAGTGCTACTTAAGAAAACCAACAAAAAACAGTGGGCAGTTATTATCACCCACCCATGAGATGACCATGCCCTCAAATCACTAGTGAAGAATATCGAAATGCAGTATGAGCTGTGCTACTTAACGAAACCCCACAAGTAAACGTGAAACAGGAAAACCGTATCGTACGATCTTGATTGCCATTTAACATCACGCACACATGACATGACTTTGTCTGCTGAAAACAATTTATCGATGGAAATTATGTTCCGTTTCCAACTGCTCCAGAGTCCATTCAGCAAAAAAAAGTCATTGTCAAAGGTCGTCTATGGTGGTTTGGCATAAGAGACTGAAGAAATGAGAACTAATTTGACAAATGTGTGCTTCAATAAGATGCTAATGGATTTACCATTGTAATGCCACAATTTTATCCTGTCGTTCGAAGTGTGTTTGTCACCTTTCTTAATCACCTTCTTTAATCTGCTGTTCTTAGTCAACTCATGGATAAATTTAACGTAGACAACATGAGTTGTGTGAGAAATTATGCCATAATTCTGACTAAAGAGTTGTAATGTAAAAACGTATGCAGGTAGGTAGGTTGAAGGAGAGGCGACCCAACCAAAGGTCCCATGTTTATTGACGTACAATTAAGACAAAAGCTAAGAATACCTGCGTACTTTCTATAGCAAGGGATGACGATATACCAGACATAAGTCGGGTAAGAGTAATGTCCAGGAAGATGTTAAGGAAGCCTGTATCCGACATAATCCGTGTGGAATAGACTGGGAAAAGTTAAAGAAGTTCGTAAGGAAGGCTGTATCCTGTACAAACTTAGTTAACTTCTCCCAGGCCCTTCCTTTAACACGAGTTATGTCTGGTATATCATTATCCCTGGAATATTGGAATCTAAAGCTTACGAATGCTAGACAGTCACGCAAAAAAAGGTTCTTTGAAGTCGCTGTAGTCTGTGTTGGCTTATCAGACATGAGGGCACGGTTCAAACCCCAAGTCAGACATGTCGATCAAAAAAAAAAAAAATTAAATAATTCTTCGGCGACTTCCTCTCAACAGATTTCTGTCAAAAACTCTGAGCATAAATAAAATTACCATGATAAGTTCCTCGAAAGTCTATCGTTCGGAATCGACTTTAAATTGTAGGCCCTGCCACTCATTTATAAAATTATGTAACACACTTGGCATAAGTGGTGTGAGAAGGTGGGTCGTGATTCTGGCTGAAGGATTGTAATGGCGAATTGTGTGTGTATGTATGCATATAACGTTCTTTAGCTTTCGTGTGCTTGAAGATTCGGAAAACGTCTGATGTAGGGTGCCTTCCAAACTGTATCAATACAAAGTTTGTATGCAATTCTACTACGGTATATAAACTATGTAGATATGCAAAGTAACCAAACAATGCACCAACTATAACTCCGATGCCTGCTTGGTTTTTGACTGCGTTAAAAATACACGTTGACGACTTTTTGAAATAGTATAAATTGTAAATATTTTGTACAGCGGCATTATGAAACACTACACTTTGTTCAAACACAAAAGTCATTTTGGAAGTCAGCCGTATAGTAACTTCCTGGTAATAGCTAACATGTTAAAACTGCTTGCGATTACTTCTATAGTTCCATTGTCTACGTCTTGTGTAGCCAACAAAAGAGATTCATTCCTTGAATGCCAGTGCTGTCTTTCAGTTCAATTAAACTTACCTCATATAGCATCAGTTAGACATTTAAATCCTTTAACCCCTTCACTGAGGAGACTTTAGATCTCTACATGAGATTTCTTTTGCTTACCAATATTTCTTGGAATGTATCCAAAAAAAGAAATAAATAAAGTGACTGAAAGATTTGATTTTTCATGAAACAAATATTTATTTAGTAAACTTTTGTTTTTTTTTTATTTTTTTTGATTAAATTTTTCAGTTTTTTACTCATTCTTCATATGGCATCAGTTTATTTATTTTTTATTTTTGTTGTTGCTGTTGCTGTTGTTGTATATGTTATACATTAAAGTTGTTATACTTTAATTTGTTCTGTATATCTTTTTTGTGTTTTTTTTTAATTTTTAATAATTAATTTTTATTATTTAAATTTAAAATTTTTCATAATAATTAAGCTTTTCATGCTTAATTTGATTTTAATTTATTGATTTGTTTACTTTTTTTCCATTGTTTTTTAATTTATTTTAATTTTATTTCTGTTTCATCATAATGTTTATTTAATTGTTATTTTCATTAAATATTTACACAATATTTTTTTAAATTACTTTTACCCACGTGTTATTTTAATGTTAATTATTAATAATTAAAAAAAAAGAGATTTTTAATAATATTTTTTTTTTATTTAATAAACGTTTTATTTTGAAATCGTATGGTTGATTATGAAAGACGTCGATTTTTTAATATTATTTGTTTTTTTAATTTTAATTTAAAGTGATTTGTTCTTTTTTGTTTCTTTTTTTTTGTGATTTTATGGCATGTTTAATAATTTATTTAAATTATATTGTATTTGTTTTTCGACTTCTTATATATATATTTTTTTTAATTATATTTTAAAATATTTAACAAATATACACTTACATAACTAAATACAGGTAATTTCTTTACTGGATGTTTATATTTCTTTTTATAATTTAGGATTTTTACTTTTATTTTATTTTTTATTTAATTTTTATTTTATACAATTTTTACTCGATTTATATTCCTTAAGTTTTATTTTTTATTTTTAATTGAATTTTTATTAAATAAAAAATACATAAAATATTTACGTTTTCTTAAATTCTTTTAATAAAATGGCATTTTGTGTTAAATTTTTTTTAATTTTATTTTATTTTATTTATATATTTGTTTTTGTTTTTTAAATCTTAAAGACATGTAAAGACCAATTGGCAATATTTCTTATAGAATATGTTTTTATTTTTATTTTTAATTATTAATAATCTTAGTATATACGTCGTAAGTCTAGCTTTAGTTATATGACTTTTCTCTTCTTTTCTTTTGAAATATGATTTAAATGTAGATTTTGAAAAACTTGAATTTTTGGGGACGAATAAGTTAAATAAATAAAAAATATATATTTATTTATTAATTATAATACAATTACAAATTATATTCTAATTATATATGTACGAGTGGAGTAACTTGACCATGTGCTTAGTGTAGTGCCACAGACCAGAATCTCTGGTTTGAATCGAACCCACGACCCTCACGATAATAGTCTAGCATTACTATCCACAGTTTAGTTTTACAGCATTCTGTGGACTACATTTACGAGCGATAGATAGATAAGCCTAAAAAATTAAGATTTTAAATTTTATTAATTTATTGTAATTCAATTACAAATTCTATTTAATTATTGCCAGCTGAGTGGAGTGTAACAAACCAGAGACTATCGAGGGCATCCAAGAAATTTTATTTTAATATTTTACTACTAATTTTAATTAATTTTAAAAGATTAAAAAAAAACTTTTTTTTCTGCTATCTAATCTCATGTAAAATGATCGAAGTTGTCATACCCTTTGTATGCAATACATTCTTGTTGATATTGTCCACACTGCATAAATTCTGTGTCATCGTGTATTATGCTGTCTCAGCATATTCCCACATATACATGGTGTGTTAGAGCTTAAGAATTCAGCATAAGATCTTAGATCTTACACTTAGAAAGCTGTTTCAAAAAGTGTGACTTTTTTTTATCATATACGCTGTCCGTCGACAGATTTCAAACAAAAACTCTGAGAGTAAATAAAATTGCCATGAAGAGTTTCTCAAAAATCTGTCATTCGGAGTCGACTTTAAACTGTAGGTCCCGCACCTTATATATGAAAATGAGTGTGTGTTTATTTGTTTGTGGGTTTGTTTGTTTGTTTGCTTGAAGTCTATAGACGGCTAAACGGCTGGTCCGATTTTCTTGAAATTTTAACAGTACGTTCCTGTATGTCTGTAAGGAACTATAAGCGAGGTACCACGCCCACATACCCATCTAAAAATTAATGTTTGTTTGTATGTACCTTATAGAATGGTAAACTATGTATTTGATCATGTTATGATCTTTAGCAAAGTTGCTCAAGCAGGGTACAGCTAGTTCATGTACAATATTAATACGCACAATATAAGTGGTGTGAGAGACTAGGTCGTTATCCTGAATAAAGGGTTGTAATGACCAATTATGTATGTTATGTATGTAAATTAAATAAAGTGGATACTGTAGCTCTCATCTTTAAATACCTAATAATTCATTTAAACAATAATTCCATAAATAAAATAATAACAATTGTCACCTTTTTTTATAAAATTTTCGCACTCAACTGTTTATTCCATGAGCTATTTTGAGTACACAGAATGTTTAGCTACAGAATGTTGTTGTTTTTTTTTTTTTGTTTTTTTTAATATTATGTTTCTCATATTTCTATATTTATTTCATATTTCCAAAGAAAGAAAAAAGTCTCTATTTATTCTTTTTTTATTTTTTCCTTTTTGAAGTGTTTTAATTTACAAAAGCTTAATTAAAAATATACTGCAACCGCAAATGAATAAAAACTGATTTTTTTTACAATTAAAAAAAATTAAATAATCTTTTTTGTTTACATAGTTATAATAAAAATTTAAATAAATACACAATATTTAAATGCTCTTATAAAAATCACATATTTTGCTATAGGAATTATTTTGTGTAATAAACAAAACAAAAAATTAAACACAAAGAAAATATATTTTAAATAAAATTTTATTATTTTGTATGGTTTTCTTTTTTACATATTTTTCCGCCATATATTATGAGTTAAATTCATTTATTATTTCTGTTTCTATAGCAAAATATATGGAATGTTTTAGTAGCTGAATAATAATAATTTCAATATCAAATAAAGAGTTATACAAATAATCATAATAATATTAAATTGATTTTTTTGATATTTTTATTTTATAAAACAATTACTTTTTTAATATACAAATATAATTCTTTAAAAACATCCTTTATTATTTTTTATTATAAAAAAAATGGGTTTAAATATTTATTTAATTTTTATTTTACTCTTTTTATTTAAATATAAAATTCATTTTCATTATTTTAAAGCTAAATGCAAAATAGTTTTTAAATTTATTTTCTTTCATTTTGTTACATTACAATATAAATTTTTATTTTTATTTTTTTAAATTTTTATTTTTCTTTCTGTTTTACATTTTTCTTAAGTAAAATTAAAAAAAGAAAAAACTTTGGCAAATCTATTAAGTTTTACGATATGTTTTTGTTAATAATTTAAGACTTTTACTTTTTATTATTTTTATTATTATTATTTTTTTTATTTACTTACTCTCATCCTCATTCTCATACATCTTCTAACCTATTTCCTTAAAACTATTTCATCGTATTTTCATGTCAATAAGTAAAGGATTTATAACACAATAGAGACACAAATTGAAATTGATTTTTGTAATCCAAAAAAATTCTCTATTTTAAAAGAAGAATTTACTGCGTATATAATACATAGTTTACACATGCTAATGTAAATTTATCTCAAAAAAATGTAAAAAGAAATAAAAATTTAAACAAAAATTCTAGCAATCCAATAAGAAAATTGAAAAATAAAAAAAAAATTCATAGAGAATTTTAAATCGTCGCTCTTTCATTTCTAAAGTTTTATACAAATAAATCAATGAGAGAATGAACACAAAAAAGCATTTAACTCTACGTTTATTACTGACAGGTTAGTATACGACCCCATACTTCTTGAATAAAAAGATGAAATTCTTGTCAAATAGTTTAAAAAATCAGGACATAATGGTGTATAAAATACGGACAGGATATAATGGTGTATATAAAAAATATGTGACATCATCACAGCATTAAACAGCGCATTATGAACCAAATTAATTTACTTCCAGATTTTTGGCCAGAAATCTGCAGAGAGACAAAATCACCGAAAAAATTTTTTTTATTTTCCGTTCTGTTTGAACCGTGGCCTTACACGTAATAAACCAACACACTAGCCTAGTCGCCGTAGTCTAGTCTTTGGAAAACATACTATTGTTCAAACGTTCGCCAAGGTTTCTCTAGCACATAAATGAGAACATGAGCGATGATATGAGTCATGTTGGCTTTAAAAACCACTCTGTTTTGTGGTTGATTTGAATAAACCAGCGATTTAAGAAAATGACGCAATTTACATCACCTCCTTGTGACATAACCCTGCTCACAAACAGCTCGTGCTGAATATCCAACGTAGCAGGAGCTGTGTGGCATGTATTGTGTTTTATTGAAACCACATATGGCTACGTTCTAAACACAATAAATGCAACTCAGCCAACACAGCACTTTTGCAACAACAATTTGCATGCTGTCGCGTGGTCTTTAAAATAACCATTTCCATATACACCCATGTAGGCTGCTTTCCAAAATGTAAGTTGCTTTGTATTTGAACAAAGTATAGTGTTTCATAAAGCCGCTGTACAAAACGTTTACAATGTATGCTACTTAAAAAGTCGTCAATGTGTATTTTTAACGCAGTCAAAAAGCAATCAGGCATCGGATTTATTGTTGATGCATTGTTTGGTAACTTTGCATGTCTACAAAATTTATATACCGTAGTAGACTGCATACAAACTTTGTATTGATACATTTTGGAAGTCAGCCGTATTTTAATTTTGAGAGATTGCTGTGTCCGCTGCCCTGTGTTTATTGTGTTTATAGCACAAGCGTTCAGATCATTTAATTCCGGTCAAAAAATATTTGTAATTATTGACCTTTAAGCTCGCCTTTTACAGTGATGGCTCAGCCAATATTGTTTTTAAAGAAATATGAGCCCAAACAGTGACTCAGTTACTTTCAGATCTCATGTGCATTTACAACAATTTTATTTATTCCCGTACCTATTCATGATTTTTCTGATGAAAATTAGGAAAATTGACTCAATGACAACTAATTTATCAAATGTACCTTCAACGAAAAGGCCATTGGGAACTGTCGAAAGTTCTTGCTGAAAGATCCGTTATAACGGATTATTTTGAATCGCTGGGGTTTTGAAAATTTAACAAAATCAGGAAATTTCAAAAAATAGTTGACGTATTTATGTGGAGTCGCCGTAGTCTAGTAGCTAGTGCATTGGCTTATTAGACGTAAGGCCACGGTTCTAACCCCAGCTCAGACATCAAAACGTAATATGGAAAAATATTTCTTCGGCGACTTCCTCTCAGCAGATTTCTGGCAAAAACTCTGAGAGTAAATAAAATTGCGACGAAAAGTTTCTCAACAATCTGTCATTCGGAGTCGACTTTAAAATGTAGGTCCCGCCACTAATGTATAAAATTAACACACACAACATGAGTGATGTAAGAAGCTAGGCCGTAATCCTGACTGAAGGGTTGTAATGGTCAATTATGTATGTATTATGTATTTATATGGCCTCCGCGTCGTAGGTGGTCCACTCAAGAGTTTGAATTTTTCCATACTTCCTCAACTATTACACGCAATATCACACCAATGGCAACTATATTATTACCTTTCAGCGCCGGCATTTTCGTTAACTTGTCCCTTTGGCTAAGACATTGTAGCCATACCCACAAAAATCGCATAATGGGAGTAAATGACAAGATCTGTGTTGCTTGGTTCGCGTGTTATGTGGCATTGCCTTCTTAGCAACTGAAGTTAAAATTCTGTCAGAATAACAGAATAACATTGTCCAAGAAAGGTTGGCCTCTTGTTCTAATTACTAGTGGAAGAGCATATTGCGAGTAAGGCTACCCTCCAGTATATTGTATTAGTGACTGAAAACAAGTAGCTTACCGAATGTGTAGGAGAGAAGGCGGGTAAAGTGAAGCGTTTGCTGCAGCGTTGCTGTTTGAAAAATATCCCCTTTTATTACAAGTTTTTTGAGAAAGCAAGTTTTTTTTGTAAAAATTTTTATTCCCAGGAAGGAAAATTTTTTTTTTAACTTGCTAGCAACGCTGGTTTGCTGTAATAATGCCTAACACAAGATGTATTACAGAAATTATTGAAGAATGATAGAGAAGATGGCCAAGCAAATAGTTTTTTAACTGCCTCGGCTTTTGTGTGGACATAGGACATAGGCAATATGTTGGGCCCGGATTGTAAATGTTATACAAGGATGTTACGTATGTGTCCTTGGAGATATGAAAAGTGTTCTTGAAAGGGTATTAAGATGTTTCAACAGGTTAAAGTTCCATGCGAGAAAATTTCGATGATTTTTAATAACAACTTTACTGACGGATACTATGCGACAGCTTTTGTATATAAATTTATGTTAGGACGATTTTATTTTTCTTGAAAAGCTGCTAGAAATTATGATTAAATTTTTATCCAAAAATTTAAAAAAAAGGAAATAATTTTAAAATACAATTTTATTTTACAATTTACAATGCTTTCTCTTCTTTTTTCTTTATTAATTATTTCAGACTACCTAAGAATGTACTTACAGGACTACAAGTTTATCGACTTGACTGCTTAAGTGAGACTATTTATATGAAGAAAAGTTAAAACAAAATCGTTCACACATATTCTTATAATTAAAACATTTTGATCGTTTTTTTTTCTTCTGATTTTCTTAAATGATTTAATAATTAATGTGGCTTTAATTTTTCTTCGATTTTTGTTCTTAAAACTCTTAAAATTTAACAAGAATTATTTACATTTGTTAATCATTTTCTTTTATTTTTTTAATATTTTTTGTTTTAAATATTTATCGTTTTATGCTTTCTATACGTATTAAGTTTTAAAAAATATTTATTTTTTGGATTTTGTTTTCTGATTTTTTTTCTTAAATTTTTTTTTGGTTTTTTTCTCGTTTGCTGATAAAAAAAATTCATAAGGAACTAAAGATAAATTTTATTTTTATTTACGTTTAATTTTTATTTTTATTTTTGTTTCTTTTTTTTATAAAATCCTGTTTTTATTTCTTCTCATTTATGTAAACAATGTGTATGTATGTATAAAGGAAATTAGACAGAAACGTAAGTATATAATAAATGCGTAAAGAAAACAAAAAATAGTTTAAGGGGATTTAATTAAATAGCTACCTTGTCGCTACACTGTTTCCATTATGACTTGCTGTTGAAGTCAACAACAAGCAGCAGCAGCAGCACGAGCAGCAGCAGCAGTAGCATGAAGAGCTTAAGTATAAAGAAGACTTAGTATTTATTTCAGAGGAAACGGAAGTCTCACAAGTTGTCAATTGTAATACAGATATTGTTGTTGTTGTTGTTGCTGTTGTTACTACTATTCGCAATTGTTTTGTCATTTCTAAAAATGCATTTGTTGTTGTTGTTGTTGCTGTTGCTTCTGCTGCTTTCCTTGTCTCCAAAATGATTGACAGTCGACTTGTTGATGTTTCCTTATTAAAATCCATTTCATTACTATTTGCTGTTCTCTCCAGTTGCTGTTCTTCTTCTCTTAATTCAACATCATTTTTTTCTTGTTGTCCTACCACTCCTACAGCTCTTGTGCGTTGCATTTTATTTATTCGTTCATTTTCTTGTTTCTTTTTCTTTGTTGTCTTAGTTTTATACTCTCTACTTGAGTTTTTCGTTTGTGTTTTAATCGCCCATAAATTTTTCATGTAGACATGCTCTAAGCAACCTGTACTAGTTATTAATGCCATGGCTATTAATAATGCTAGTGTGATTGGTTTTATGCAGAGCGTTGTATCCGTTTTATTGGCTGCATTTGGTTGAATGAAAAACGATAAAATTTTCGAAACAAAACTGTCCCGCATTGACATACCTTGTACGGGATCGGCTCTAGAGTTACTAGCATATACGGTTTCACGTGACTCAAGTACGGGCGCCTTTTGGGGACGATCACCTTCAACGGATTCCTCATTGCTGCGCCAATAAAATGTCGATAATGAGGCGACACACTGAAAAAATACACGTAGGCGTATAAAATAAAATCATAAAAATTACTATGTATACAAGGGATTGTGAAAAGTCGTAATAGCAAGCAAGGTTTTATAAGATTTGTAATGAAAAATATCAGCCCGATTCTAATCAATTCAAATCGTTTTAAGAGTAAAGAAAAATCTCTGAATAATGAAAACAAAAATTATGAATTTGTAGTACAAAAACAAATAAAAATATAATAAGTTGGTCCCTACAGCTTAGTTACAGACCGAAAGGATTTGATGGAATATAAAAATTTACATCAAAAGTCACAAAAAAAATTTTTTTTGGCGTAAAATAGTTGATTAAACTGAAAAATAGTAGTCAAAATTTTTGCGAAATTGCTGCAAATATTAGACCAAGTATATCAGTTTAATATGAAACAGAAAAGTAATACAAGAGCACGCGTTTGCTTTCAATATCCTCGGAATGAAGTCTAGGAAAAATGGAAGATGCTTCTTTGGGAACGAAAATCGAACGGATTTTATTTAAATGCAGAAATTTTAAGCAATTTTCTGCCTATGAACCTATGTATGTAAAGCATGTTTTCCACTTAAGAAAACTTTTATATCAGACATGGCTACAAAACTGCATACATAATTGGTCATTCAGTCAAGATTACTACCAGTTATGTTGTGTATGTTAATTTAATAGATGGTAAGATCTACATTTTGACGTCGTTCCAATCGAAATTGGAAAATATATTTCTGTGACGACTGCCTCTCAGCACATTTCTGGCAAAAACTTTGAGAGTAAATAAAATTTGAAATGAAAAAGTTTCTGAAAAAGCTGTCGTTCGAAGTCGACTTTAAACGTAGATCGAGCTTTGTATCAAAAATGATACATTTCAATTTTTTAGACCATATAACTTTAATTCATAAAAAGTTAAATGCCTGATATATTTATAATTCGTTAGTATTGATATCGCCATTATTTTAAAACAAATAAAAAAGAAAATTTCAAAAAGGGGTTACAAAATTCAAAAACTTCATAATTCTGTATTATGTATCATTTTTGATACATACGACTATCCTAGAGATTTTTTGGTATCGTGTATGTAATTTTTTTGAGATTTCAAAAGACTTTGTGAAGTTTTATCGTAAATAATACAATATTTATGGTTTTTGAGAAGGAATTGAAAGTTAAGTGTTGGGTGAAAGGGAAAAGGTTGAATTTTCTATTCTTGATAAGTTCCTGATATTGATTGAATTAGTCGTAGTCTAGTATGTAGCGTGTTACTTTATTAGAAGTCAGACCAAGGTTCAAACCTCAGGTCAGACATTTCCAATTTATAACGAAAGGTTGTAATGACCGATTATATATTAATTAATTAATTTTCCTGCTGCTAAAGACTTTGAAGACGAAGAAAATAGAAGCTCGTCTTATGAACTGGAGAAAGTATTGGCAGCAACAAACATAACAAGATGGAACAGAACAAACTGCCTTTAGTAGTTTGGGATGAGAAAATATTATCAATTTTCACACAGATTGCTAGTAGCTGTTCCTTGAAATCTTGTAGAGTATTGCTTATTGCTCTTCTCATATTTATCTCACGTTACAGACAAACATTAAAAAAATGTGTTTCGTCCCATGTTTTATTACAGATGATAATATTTCGGTCAACTACGTACATACGTATGAGATAACAGAATCATTCGCTTTGATAATGATTTATTTACACCTATTACGCCTTTTCGAAAAATGAACTGAAAGTCTTTCAGCCTTTAATAATCACGTTAAAAGTCTTCTTTTGAAATTCGAATGAAAAGGATTTTTTTCTAACAAAAATATATATTTATCTTAATTTTTTGTTAGAAAATTTTAACGATTTTCATAAAACTTTTATCACACAACTTGTAGTTTTATGTAAGAAATAATACTGTATAAATAGTTTGGGATTAGCTATCATACTTTCAGAGCAGCCCATATATCCTTTTTTAAGATTTTTAAAAATTTCATTTTTTGTTGGCCTAAAAGATAAGGAAATTAAAGAAAATATATTTAAATATATTTAAATAATGATGCTTATGTTTTTAAGTTCCTTTTTGGTATATTTTAATAACAAAATCTATCAATAATCGTGACAATTCCATGTACGACAAATATGTATCAAAAGTGATATATAAGCTAGAGTTATGAAGTTTTTTTAATTCTTGATTTACGGTTAAACTGTAGGTCGCGCCACTCACGTATAAAATTAACACACTCAACATAAGTGTTGGGAGAAGCTAGGTCATAATCCTAGCTGAAGGGCTGTGTATTGATGTACGTATGTATGAACTTAATAAAGGAATATGAATATCACGCTAAAAGTTAAGTTTAAATATTTTACGTCTTCACTTACCTTTAATTTCATATCACCATTACGAAAATGATGTTGTTCCACACGAAACTGCAAACCCAATGTGGAAGTTTCTAAAGCCTCACGGCCCGATATTATCGTATCATATTTTTTTAACATACGCGGCTCGGCGGCTTCGCCATTAACAAACCAAGACAGCTGGACAGCAGGTTTTGAACGTCCTGCTGTACAGTTTATATTCACCCAGTCACCAATCTGATAGCGAGGACGTCCACCACTGATTTTAGGTGGACCTTGATCGGGCAAAGCTGAAAGAAAAGGAAGGAAAATATGTTACAAATATTAAATGAAAACGGTTTTAATTTTTTTTTTATTTCTTAATGTCAAGTAAATATTTTTTGTCATGCAAACATTTCTCTCATGTAAACTGTTTGCCAAAAGACTGCTTTTTATTTCATTTCAATTGCTGTCAAATAGTAAATCCAGCATGTGAAATTAAATTCAACAAATATACTTCGTTACAAACGAAATATGCAAACCTTTTTATTTTTATTTTATTTATTTGATGTTCGAAATTCTTTCCTAAAAAATTCTCCTTTATTCAATTGACAGACGTTAGTTAGTGCTAAACTAATGAATAAAAAGGACAAAAACTTTGTTTAAAACTTCGTTTTTATTTTTGTAACACAAAAAAGTAACACACCACTACTCTGATGACCATGGGCCAAACCTCGTGTAGCATGCGACAAATTTTTACAATTTCTATGGCATTCACAATTTCTAAAAATGCCAAATTGTATGAATAATATCTGTTGTTGTTGTTCTTGTTTTTGATGAGTAGGTGTAGTACATTATTGAAGAAAAACGGTTGATTTTTTAACTCTTCGGAGTTTGAGAAAAAAACAAAAAATTTTTAAAAGTAAAGAACCACTAACTTCGTAGACTATTTTTTGTAAATATTGCCCATGGCTAGGCTATAAGAAGTCCATATGTGGACTACGATTCTGGCTTTGGTAGTGTTATCTTCAGAACTGGATTTGTATTTGGCTTGTGAATGCACAAGAGGGTTATTTACGTATCTTGACAAACAACAGTACGTTGGGTTCAAATCCTATGATTTTTATGATTAAGATGTGACATTAAGTGATTTTAAGTGAACTACAACCTTCTACAGACGTGTGTAAAAATTTTAAATCCGTCGAACTATTAGCATGTGTGATAAGGTATTGTAAGTGAAACTACATTTCTTAGTTTAAAGCAAATGGTTCCAACGGATTTTCATGTGTTAATAAAACAGTCGTTACTGAACGACAGATTTTATGAGAACCTTTTGATGGCTATTTTTATTGCCCTTGAAGTATTTGCCGGAACATACCAAAGTAACATTTCCTTCAGATTTTGTTTTTGTTTGAGATGACTGAACCAGGGTTTGAACCACGGACTTGCATTTAATAAACCAACGCACTAACCACTAGACTATAGCTACAAGCCTTCTCTAAAACGTTGGCTTAAAAAATATTATTGGGGTCTTCGACCAGCAAAAACAAACGTTGAAAAATGCTCTGCTAAGTTCAAAAGAGACGAAATAAGCAACGAGGAAAATTTACGAAACGAAAGTTTGTAGAGGTGGCAAATGCTCAAGGAAACGTATTGAAAAATTCTATTTAAAGTAGGTGACGCACTAGCGAATGATTATTGATTGACCAAAAATAAACGAATTTATGATTCTGAGCAGTATTTGAAGCTGATTCATCGTAAAATCAACAAACTCTTCAAACCCGTAAGAGGCAACGAAAAACAAAGTTGATAGGGACGGCTAAGGCTCAAAAGAACGTCTTAGACACACGTCGCATGAATATTTTGAAGAAGTTCTGTTTAAAGTAGATGACACACGAGCGCATAATCGACCAAAAATAAACGAATTGATGATTCTGGACCGTGTTTGAAGCTGATTTATCGTAAAAACTAACAAATTCCTCTGCTCAACTCTTGAGTCCTCACTAAATTTCTCTGCCCATAGTTTCATAAATGAAGTCGCCGTAGTCTAGTAGGTAGTGTGTAGGCTTATTAGACGAAAAGCCAGGGTTCAAACTCCACGTCAGATATCAAAACGAAATATGAAAAAATATTTCTTCGGCAACTTCCTCTCAGAAGATTTCTGGCAAAAACTCTGAGAGTAAATAAAATTGCCATGAAAAGTTTCTCAAAAATTTGTCGTTCTGAATCGTCTTTAAACTGTAGGTTCTGCCACTCGTGTATACAATTAATACACACAACACGAGTGGTATGAGAATCTAGGCCGCAGTCCTCAATGAAGGGTTGTAATGGCCAATTTTGTACAGTTTCATAAAAACGTGTGACATGTAACATGCGCTATAGTTCCCCATATCAACTAAAAGTAAATAATTTTCACTTGGAAGATTGTTCTTTCCATGATAGTCTTGCGAATTGTGTCATTCTTGAAAAAAAAAACAGTGGTATTATCCATTGCACCAAACAGTTTATCATACAACATGGACTTGCAGCTCCTAAACTGTGTTTTTTTGTCCTCAAAACCAAATTGAGCAATTCTGTTTATTAACGCAGCCATTGAGCTAAAATTGTGCTTCGTGCTGAAGATAATTTTTCATTAAAGACCAACTTCTCACACGATAAAAAAGAGGTTTTTTGTTAAATAAAAACAAAATTTTGTGATTTGGAAGCGTTCGTCGCTTTTATACTCAATTCACGGTGACATGACAAACCTAACTGTGTTTTTTTGGCATTAACATATGTAGCGAATACTTTTTATACCGAAAAATTTGTGCAAAAAAACTAAATTGCATAAAAAAAATTTCTTGGTGTAATTATAATAGTTTTTGTCATTGACACATGTCCCGAATCTGAAAAGTTTGTGTGTAAAAAATCTCTCGCCAAATATTATTTTTATTGGGCACGTACATATATTTTCTATTAAAATATTTCAAAACTCTGAAAACAAATTTCTGTCACAAAATCTTCAATGAAGGTTTTATGGAAAATTTTTTAAATAATTTTTGTATCCGTTTTGATTTCGTTCTTGTATTTGTATTTCTTTTAACTGACACCCAATAAATATCAATCAAATTTGATTGTGTCCAGTAGAGTGTTTATACTGTCTGCAAGTGTGTAGGTGTGTGTGCGGGGAGTGTGTGTGTGTCTCTGCAAAACTTTTTGGTCATATTGTTTTTATTTCCATATTTTTTTTTTTGGACAAAGTTTTTAATGAAAAAAAATCTGAGAAAAATCTGCAAAAAATCCTTTCAATACTTACATACAACAACCATATCACCATGCTCGGTAACAGTTTGAAATGATGGCGCTTCACCCGATACTTCACAACGAAATCGTCCAGCCGATTGTAGATTGACTTCACGTAACGTTACGGTGGCATCACTTGAATTATGAATCTAAAGGAAAAAGGCCAAAAGATAACAGAAAAAAAATAAAATAAATGTTGAGTTGCTTTTTTATATTTTTCGACTTTTCAATAATTTATGAGAAATTTATGCAAAATATTTGAAAAGGGTTGGGTTGAATTGGATTGCATTGGATTGGGTTGGGTTGTATGTAATGTTGTCCTTTGAAATATTTTTGTATTTTTAATATTCATGTTGCAACATTAAACATGAATTTGTTTTAAGGGCTATTATTGACACATTTTCTTTATATAAAATATTCTGAAAATGAATTTTAATAACAAACGTCCTTAAACACAACACTTGGAGAAAATGTTGCGCTTGCTTATTATTTTAAATTAAAAAAAATTAAAGTTTGATTATTACAGCCACCACCATATGAGAGCAGTGAAGTGACTGAGTCTAGAGTCCCCAGTCAAAATCTTCGTCATGAACAAAGAAACAAGTCTAACAAATAGCAAAACAGCTCAAATAAAGGCGAAAGAGATATAGAAACTATCATGTGTTGGTATAACCATGCCATGAAAACTTATCCTACAGCGGCTTTGAATTTTTGGATTTAAGTCCGCTGCACATGGTAGTGAGACTATGGTTAGGACACAAAAGACAGAAGATAACGACATTATCTCATGGTCAAGTCTCCATATGAACACACTTCTGAGGAATTTGAACAGCTAGACAGCTAAAGTTGGATTATCTCCTGCTGGGCCCCAGATCATGTGGAAACATGTGGATTGGAAACAAATGGGTGAAACGTTATAAGAGAGAAACAAACTAAATGTTTGAATCAATTTAAATTTTGTTGAGTAATTCCAATAGAAGGATTACGCTGAACAAGATACAGAGATTGGTATGTTTGGGTATCACGGATGCTCTGAAGTCCACACCACAGGCTGGCCTCGAGCTCATCCTGCATCTACAACCACTAGGCAGCTTCCCACGAAACATGGCAGTTAGAACTGCACTGAGACTTAAGTTCTCAGATATATTTAAGTGGGACACGCTTCAATACTGGAAGAACCAAATCACTCAGGTTTTAGCTGTAACTCCATGGCATCGGGGGCTGTTTTCGGACGAACATACAAGACACATACTGGCATGCTGGAAGTATGGGTTGCTGTAGCTGGCATCGGTGACGATGGTATAACGATATTCACCAGTGGCTTAAAAATGGAACGCAAAACAGAATGTGGGGTCTCTTCCTATAAATTGACACTGAACTAGTCGGGCCAGCTAATTTTGTGCTATTGAACAAGCTGCACGCATGATTAAAACCGGGGACCTACCTCCTACGATTTTGAGCATAGGCTTGGCCTATGTAGTTGGTCTTTGGACAATTTACTAAAACATCAGTGGATCAGATCAACTCGAGCTTAGGAGCTTGGGAGCTGTGAATCGTTAATGCTTCTCAGTAAGAAATATTGGTTGTATATCAGAAACTGTGCAGGGAATTGCCTTTTTGATATCGAAAAGCATTCTGAATTTTGTCAGGACAATAGGTTTGGAGGAGACATTATAGGGATACATACAAACATACATACATAATTGGCCATTACAACCCTTCAGTCAGGATTACGACCTCGTTTCTCACACCACTTATGTTGTGTGTGTTAGTTTTATACATGAGTGGTGGGACCTACAGTTTAAAGTCGATTCCAAACGACAGATTTTTGAGAAACTTTTCATGGCAATTTTATTTTACTTTCAGATTATTTTTTGCCAGAAATCTGCTGAGAGGAAGTCACCGAAGAAATATTTTATCTTATTTCATTTTGAGATCTGACCTGTGGTTTGAACCGCGGCCTTACGTCTAATAAGCCAACACAGTACCTACTAGACTACGGCGACTTCATTATAGGGATATCTTATATAAATTGATGGCAATGCAATACATACAAACATACATAATTGGTCATTACAACCCTTTAATCAGGATTACAATCCCGCTTCTCACATCACTGATGTGTATACGTAATGGCAGGACATACAGCTTAAAGTCGATTCCGAAAGACAGATTTTTTAAGAAACTTTTCCTATCAATTTTATTTTACTTTCAGGGTTTTTTCCAGATATCAAAAGAAATTTTTCGTTCACATTTCGTTTTGATCGTTATGCCTGACCTGGGGTTTAAACCGTGGCTTGACGTCTTATTTCGGTTTGGTGGGGAAGTCCAACCCGGGGTTTTAACTTCCCGTCTAATAAGCCAACACACTACATACTATACTACGGCGACTACCAATAAATCGTATGAAAAAAGGCTAAAGGAGCACAAATGCGCCAAAGCCTCTGTTAGTGACGATAACAACAAGAAGGTCTGCAAAATAATTCTAGACGAACGCAAAGTTGATCGGAATGGCTGAGGCCTTAAAGATATGAGAGAAACATGTTGGACACATTGTTCATGATTGTGTAACCGATTAGCCATTGGATCAGATAAGGCCGTATATATAAAGAATTCATTCTTTCATTCCCTGTCCAACAAAGGCATATGAAGTGCAAAATAACAAATGAAAATAATTACTTAAGTTGCAGCCATAATCATCGACTGTTTTAAAATCCATTAGCAACCGTAATTACTAAGTATTTAAGCATTAAGTATGCAAAGTTATTATTAAGTTAAATTCCTTATGAGAAGATTTATTTGCAAATAAGCTTTTTTCCTTATTTAGATTCTAAAAGAAAAACTCCTTTAAACATACATAAATATTGTTTAACAATTTCACCGCAAATCGATTACGTTTAACAATATCCGCTAGTTAAAGGCATAAACTTCACACACAGAAGGAAGACAACACAAATCACAGGGTTTGTAGTACCTGAAGTACGTAATTTAACACACAGCAAAGTGAGCAACAAAAAAAATGGGAAGAAAAAAAATGGTGGGAAATCTGAAAATCAAACATTGGATACCAAACACGTCCATTCGCAAAGCCCATGGTAGCAGTACACTACCATGGGCAGCATATTTCGTAAGTTTAAAGCAATAAGAAACAAAGCAACAAATTTCTGGATAAGAGGGGAATTAGGGAGGATACAGGGAATTGTTTAACTAGTAGACCAACTATTATAAACGATAATGTTTTATCAAAAGTTAAACATCACGATACAATGTGGCAAAAACTGTTGGAAACTGCAAAAGAGCAGCCAGCAGCAGTAAATGTTTGCAAGTAAAATACCTCACCTTAACCCTTTTGGGTATTGTTGATGAACGTCATAAATAAAGTGAATGTATAAGCCTCTTAGGCCTCAAAAAAATTGGCTACTTTTTCTTGATTATCCAAGGCTAGATAAAGCTTTTCTAAGCCTTTAATGGCTTTTGTTATGGTTCCAGTTAGTCATTATATGGATTGCCTCTTACCATAGCGGGTTAATAGTATTTCTTTACTGTTAGTGGCGGCAGTAAAGGCTCATAGAAAATACTTTAATTTATTGCTTTGGCGTCATTTTTTGTTTGTTTTTTTCATATTCCTGCGTTCCTAGACTACCAAGAGGTGACGGAGCGGGTTTAGTTTACGGCACACTGTCTGTCTGCTATACACCTTAGAACTTGTATGACTAAAACACATACTCTGCAAAACCCTATGCCCCTCAAACTCTCACTCCCTCACTCCCTCATTCTCTGACAGTAAATTTTTACGCTGTATGCTGGTGAAACTATTTTAACACTTTGGCAGTTGAACAAGTAAACCTAGTCATGTGTATATGTATGTATACACAGCCCTGCATAACCTTATGTATGTGTTACTACCATGGCTCCTGTAAATGAATTGCAAAAAAAGGAAAGAAACTGTGAAAAAATGCTAAAACGGCTGCTTGTCTTTGAATTATAGCAGTGAACTGAACTTTGTTACTGAAGGACTTCATGCTCATGTACTCGCTCATAAGGTACTCATGGCGTTCTTTCTTTTTTTAACATGTATTAGCCATATGCACTGTTTTTTTCTTTTTTCTCTTCTTCCTTTTAACGCTGTCTCTGTTTTTGATCTACAACGTTAAGGTTTAAATACACGTACACCATTGGATTTTTATGGCTAGAAATGAAATTGAAGCCACCATTTACTTTAAAAATCCCATACAAAATTCAAACCATTAAAATTCTAACGCACATGATATACTACAATCGCTATGCAGTTTTTCGTTTGCACGTTCCAGCACAGTGGAACATAATAGAATAAATTTTGGGCACTTAAAGTTGGTATGAAAAGAGTTCAAAATTTTATTCGATGATCCATTATATCGGAATAAAATGGGTTTGTTGAACAGACTCTAGCTGAACTTAATGATTTTCATTTTAAGAAACTGCTGACAGAAACACAAGACATCTGATATTTTATCTCAATTGAATATGATTATATCACATTTTAAATAATCTATACAATTCATTTGGAAAATCTCTACTTACTTATTTGGTCGTTACCGCCTTAGTCAGGACTACAACCTAGCTTCTCACATTACCCATATTTTGTTAGTTAATTCAATCTATGAGTGGCAAGACTCCGAACTATAGATTATTGAAAATTTTTTTAATTTATTCTCAGAATTTTTTGGCTTATTAGACGTGAGGTCAGGCTTCAAACCCCACATCAGACATCGCCAACAAAATGGCGACTGCCTCTCAGCAGATTTCTGACAAAAAGAGTAAAATAAATTTGCCATGAAAAGCTTCTCAAAAAATTGTATCCTTCGGTGTCGACATTTAACTGCAGATCTGGCGACTTATGCATACAATGAACACTCGAAATATAACTGGTATAAGAAGCTAGGTTGTAATCCTGACTAAGGGCTAATAATGTATGAATGTAGAGTCATTAGTCAGCTTCACTGCTGTTGAATCCGAATAAGTAATTTTGCTTATCCTTATAAGTTCGATAATTAGACTCGATGCTCTTGGATTCTTGGCATTCATGTTAATATGAACCATGTTGGTGATAATCAAGACAGATATCTGACACTCTTTTTGAAGAGCTTTTAGTTGCAATAGAAAGAATTTTAGTTGCAGGGAGTTAAGCGTCTCTGGCTGGTCCAAAAGTATTGCAGTTAAAAGACTGCCTTAAGAATCGGCAGCATAAAATAGAATATAAGATAGAGTAAATTTTAAAACTTATCGAGCACTTTTTAACCAAGTATTGTTTCACTTGCTGAGGATGGTGCACTGAAAAAGTTACTTTATTTCAGCTGAAACTTGAACATTGAGCTATTAACTGCATTACATGTATCATGTATTATTTTAGAAAGAGAAAATGCCTGTTTAAACGGTATCCTGATACAGCCGCCTGCTGCTTCGAGATCACTTTTGTTGTGTTTTTTAATTTTATACATGAGTGTGGGGACCTACAGTTTAAAGTTGATTCCGAACGACAATTTTTTTGAGAAACTATTCATTTGATTTACTTTCAGAATTTTTTCCAGAAATTTGATGCCAGGAAGTCGCCGGAGAAATATTTTTTCAATTTGCGTTTTGCTGGAGATGTCTGACGTAGGGATTAATACGTGGCCGCACGTCTAATAAATCAACACACTACCTACTAGATTACGGTGACTAGTACTTGGGCCCTTAAACCCGATTTATATTTTTGGACAAAAATCAAACAGAAAGCTATAAAATAATTTCATTAAATTTGTTCTAAGAAGGATTACCAATTTGTATACAAGTTTTGAACGCCATAAACACAGTGTATATCAGTCATGATATATACAAAAAATATCGAGACTCAATGTATCATTTGTATGCATTACAACTCAATAACTTACGAATATTATTTTAGCAGAATTTTGGGTCTTCCAAAATGAGTGAACTTGAGAAAATCGAAAAAATACATACGCGACGAAGAAGATTGTTAGCGGTGGCATTAGTTCATGTGTTTGGTTTACAAATTATAATTGCGCTAGATCCTAAACTACTTGCCTTAAAACCATAATCCATGGATACTTCTGCCACTCTGAGCCCTTTGTAAGATAACAAATATTCTGAGCAAATTGCTTTTCGAGATTTGGATAACCTAACCTCTTTTTGTTTAATTTTTATCTCCTTAGCCACGGTACCATATCTCCTTTATTATCCATTTTTTTCTTGTGTTTAAAATTTCAATTTTATCTCTTGCAGCGATACAGCAAGAATTTGTACCCTTTGTATGTATGTATGTGAGTAAGTATCTGTCTGGAGAGAACACTAAAAACTAAAACTAGAAAAATGTTGTGGAATAGAATAGGAAAGTAATGTACTTACATCAACTGAAACACCTGGCAGTTTAAAAATTTGAGCCGGCGGCATATCCCTGGGCAAATATCGATAAAATTCATTGCCATCCTTGTACCATTTCACCGAATACAAGACTTCGCCATCCAAGTCGTAAAGGCATTCCAATTGTGCTGATGAGCCTTTAATAACGTAATTTGGTATACGGACTTCCACCAAACGTATACTCTGGGTAAAATCTGTAAAATGTAATTGAAAAAAATGAAAAAAAATACATTTTTTATATGTTTGTGCCAAAGATAAATAAGTTTTGGGTAGAATTTTTCTTTTTTTTTTTTCCTTTTTTTAATGTTGAGTGGAGGGAAAAAAACCCTGTAACTGTTTAAAGCAAAGGTAATGTGTGTGTGTGTGTGTCTTTTTTTGTTACTTTTAGCAAAGCAAGCCACATTAGATAAAGTAATGGTCAGTTTTGGGTTTTAAGTTTCTCTGCAAACTATACACCCCGTTCTTCTTCTACATTTTTACCACTGTTTTTATCACCACCCTGCAACATTTCTATTTTAGTAAAGTCTGTGTTAAATGTGCCTCAGTGGCTCCTTTAACTTTAGCCATGTTGCAAATGTTTTATCCTGCATCTCCGTGGACCTGATTTTCAATTCCATGGTGAATTAAATTTTTTCTTTTTTTTTTTGGTTTTGAAAGTTGGCCCTTTTTTACGTACGCTTTTTTAGTACGTTTTTTAGTTGTTTTGGAGCATCATTTAATTTAATTAGCAGTAATGATTATAAAGTGGCTTAACCATTAATATGTATGTTGAAATGAATAACTATTCGGGTGGTGCTAGTACTTAGCAGTACAAGAGCTTTTAGGGATACCGAACTTGATGAATTTTGTGGTTTCAGTTTGATATTGTGGTGAACAGAGAGAGAGAGAGAGAGGGAGTGAGAGAAGAAAATACATTTTTACTTGTTACTGCTTACAACCGCTCATTAGCTTTAATTTGTTGTGGCTGAAGAAAATATTTTGCATTACTTTTTGCCAAAGACTACATAAAAAGCAAGTTTTTTTATTCTAAACAAAATTTTATTACAAAAGTCAAAACTTTTCAAAATATGCATTCAAATTGTCCCTTAAACTTACACTGTAGTTCAATTCTTAACTACTTTGCCTACAACATAAAATTCAAATTAAGACAAAACATATCAAATAAAAAAGAAATTCTTCTCTCTTATTACCACTTTTATTGTCTTTCTATTTCCAAAGCTTTTCCTTTATTACTAATCTTTAAGTGACCCTAGGTATACTTTTTTCTATTTTTCTTGAGTTTTGTGCTATGAATTCATACCAAAAAAGAAAACTAAACTAAAAAAAATATTTTAACACATAAACAATAAACTGATGATAGTTGCCATTCATAGTATTATTCCACTCTGATATGAATTTCTGATATTCCAATTTTATCCTTTTTTAATTCAATACACTCGAAAAATAATATTCACATTCAAAAAGGAAAAATAATTGAAGGAAATATAAGAGATAGGTTTCCTAACGATAATACACAAAGACAATACACCTCCTCCCTAATCTTTTTATTTCTATGTGTTCAATAAGTTTCAATTTCATTAATCAAGTTTTATTCAGCAGATCTATCTCTTCATCACTTCTTATTAAATATCGAATAAGTATCAGGTCAGACGTAAGGCCACGTTTCAGACCACAGGTCAGACATCAAAACGAAAATATGAAAAAATATTTATTCGGTGAGAGTAAATGAAATTTCCGTGGTTCTCAAAAATCTATGGTTCGGCGTCGACTTTAGACTCTAGGTCCCACCCACTCATGTAATGGGTGATTTTTTAAGAGATATAGGAAAAATTTTCAAAAAAAAAAACACATAAAATTCAGAAAAATTCATGAAATCTTTATTTGAATCGATAGTACGGTCCATATAATTTAATGTTTGAAGATTATTTCATGCAAATCTTGACCGCGACTGCGCCTCAAATGGTCCATACGCTTAGTCCAATTTTGGCATATTCTTTCCAACATTTCGACCGGTATCTCACGAATAAATGTTTCAATGTTGTTTTCCAATGCGTCAATTGAAGCGGCTTGTCTGTATAGACATGAGCTTTAACATAGCCCCACAAAAAATAGTCTAAAGGCGTTAAATCGCACGATCTAGGCGACTAATTGACCGGTCCCGAACGTGAATTAAATTTTCACCGAACTCGCCTCCCAATAAGTCCATTGTAACGCATGCTGTGTAGCATGTGGCACCGTCTTGTTGAAACCACATGTCATGCAAGTCAAGCTCTTGCATTTTGGGTTCGATATCATCTCACGGTAGCGCTCATCATTCACAGTTACGATACGATTCGCATCATCTTAGAAGAGTACGGTCCAATGATGCCACCAGCCCATAGTAGCTTTGGTAGCTTTTGCAATGCTTCTGGCTGATCTTCACTCCAAAATCGGCAATTCTGCTTATTTACGTTTGAGCCAAAAATGAGCATCGTCTCTGAACACAATTTTTCGATAAAGAAGTGGATATTCGGGCAACTTTCCAAGAGCCCATTCACCAAAAATTCTGCGTTGCGGTAGGTCTTTCGGCTTCAATTCTTGCACCAGCTGTATTTTGAAAGGCTTCGCACCTAAATCCTTCTGCAAAATTTTCCACGTTGTTGAGTAACAGATAATTGATGGTCATTATTAACACTGGCCGATTGGTTTAATGTCCAACAATGTAAATATGGTGCGAAATTTAGTCACAATAGCCCGAATAGCCACTTGAGTGGGTCGATTAAACTGACCATAAAATGGAAGAAGCTCGCGATGAACTTTCTTAACAGAGCACACATTTTGATAATAAAATTCAATTATTTGCAAGCGTTGTTCGTTTGTAAGACAATTCTTGGTTAAATTATAGACCAAACTGAAGATGTTTGACAGTGAAACAAAACACGAAACGTGCGTGAGCTGTTTAAACCAGTGTTGCCAAAATGATAATTACTAAAAAATCACCCGTTATAAAATTAACACACACAACATAAGTGGTGTGAGAAACTATGCCGTAATCCTGACTGAAGGGTTGTAATGGCCGATTATGTATGTTATGTATAGGAAGTCTTCCTTTGAGCCGATCTGCCACCTAACCTAACCCAACTTAATCTTGTTCCTCACATACTCATATCTTGCCAGATCTGTCTGGTCTCTCTACAGATGGGGTAGATTAATATATTTTTCGTTTGCAAATAAGTGAAGATTGTATGAAACCTTTTTGAATGGCCTTCTTTAGAGGAATAAATTTGAATTTTCAGTTGTAAGAACACCGTTCAGCATTATTAACATCAATGTAACCGTTTTCAGGAAACCATAAGGAGGGTAACTTCCATCGATAGTATTTCATTAAAAACTCTTGAAGTAAATTGAAATGTCATGAAAAGTTTCTCAAAAATCTGTCATTCACAGTAGACTTTAAACTGTAGGTTGTGGCACTTATGAATAAAAATTAACAGATGCAACATGAGTGGTATGAGAAGCTAGGTTGTAAACCAGACTAAGCTGTTGCAATGACCAATTAAGATACGAATCGCTAATAAAAATACAATGTAAGGGAGGTAATCTAATACGGTGTTCAGATATGCACCTTTATTGCGTAAATCACAATAAACGCCATTATTGAGCTTAATATTTCATATAAAGTTTCAATTAATTAGTGCGCAATAAATATTGAGTAAAACTTAAAATGCAACACTGTTATAAGTGTGTTTAGTGTGCATATTACAATTAACCGAACACTTTCTGTTGAGATTTGACAACTCCAATGTCAACAACGGCAAACAAAAAAAAAACAGAAAAAACAAAAAAGGCAATGTTGTTGAAACAACAAGCTGTTTTGTTTACGAGCTGTCAAATGAATATTGAATAAGCAGCTGAACTGCGTATATTATTATGCCTGAACACTTATAATATTGTACTCAATAAACCGAATATTGACTCAATAAAAGTACATATCTGAACATAGTATAATAAATACTGATAAATTTAAATAAACAAACAGTCATGACCTTATGAAAGTATTTTATCAGGGCCTGACATAATAATGCTTAAACACTATAAACGAAATTTTAAATGAATATTTTTCTTTGAGCGTGCCTAAGCAACTGTTACCATTTGTTAGGTTATTATGAGTTTTTCTTTTTATTTCCATATTTTTTTCTATTTCTTCTATTCTATTAATACCATCCTTTCTACCTTCTTTATGCTAAAACGTATTTAAATTCATATTCAGAAAAAAAGGAACAAAAAATGCAAAAAATAGAAGAAGAAAAAACAATTCCTTGTGATTTACATGCATAAGTAAAGATGACAATATGGCTTTGGTTTAGAATATTTCATTTTTATTTTTATTTTTTTAACAATTTTTACTATCTTCCAAAAACATACACATGCACATACGTACATATATGTACACACATACACCTTTAAAAACAAAAACCTATGTTACTTGTATTATGTTGAATTTATTTTTTTTTTTTGGCCCAGAATGCTTCTTAATTTTTCGTATGTACATATACGTGTACGATATAAAAGTAAGTGTGTGTACGTACAGTATTCATATGTATTTGTTTAGTTTATGCTCTATGAAACAATTTAAATATTTATCCAAAATAATGTAATATGTGTGTGTGTGCTAAAGTACACGTCTATATGTGTATGCGTATATATGTATCGTTAATATAAACATATTTGGGTTAACACATACATGTTCATTTACCTATATTAGCATATATATATATGCTATATATGTATGTATCTGCACACTTCATTATCCTGTTGAAATGTATGCATATGTTTACGTTTAAATATGTTTTCTTGTATGTGTGTGTTTACGGTGTTTCTATTCTGTTATTGTTGATTACCATGACAATATTGTGTTGGTCCTGATTGTGTTGTATTTAGTAAAATGGCATAGGAAAAGCAGTAGTTTAACTCAACTAAACTACATGTTTAACACAAACATATGTATGTATCCTTTTGTATTGTAGATGTATGTGTGTATGTACCATCCATAGACATTAATATTCGTATTATTAAGTACACGTACTTTTGTATGCAAAGATACATGCTTACGTTCATACAGATATTTACATATTTAAGTATACAGCATATACACACACACACACAGATAACAGACATTAATAGCAGTGGTTAATTAATTAGGAACATCACATTTTAAGCTAGGCTGTAGAACAATATATGTAGTATTTGAATCGATATTTGATATGATAGGCAAGGAGTAATGCTGAATCCTAAGAAGGCTCCTTGAATTGATAAAATCAACAACGAAATGTTTGAAGAGGTGCCCCTTACAGCCCAAATGGTTCTGCTTTTCATTTTCAATTGAACTTTTTGATTTCATTATTATCCTCAAGAGAGTATGTTGTAATCGTCGTAGTCTAGTAGATAGTATGTTGGCTTATTAGGCGTGAGGCCGCGGTTCAAACCCGAGGTCAGACATCAAAACAAAATACAAAAAGTAGTTCTTCGGCGATTTCCTCTCAGCACATTTGTGGCAAAAACTCTGAGAGTAAATAAAATTGCCATGAAAAGTTTCTCAAAAAATCTGTCGTTCGGAGTCGATTTTAAACTCAAGGTCCGCCACTCATGCATAAAATTAACACACACAATGTAAGTGATGTGAGAAGCAAGGCCGTAATCCTGACTAATACGGCCTCGATTGGCCTCAGACACCCGATCTTGACTTTATCGAACACCTCTGGGAAGTTCCCAAAGGCGTTGCTGCATATACTCTTGGGAACTTGAAAGAATTTTGATCGCTTGTGCGAACAACTTGGAATGGCAAAGACCCAAAAACTGTTAACATTGGGACCGTTGTTTGAGTGACGATATATTCGGGGCAAGTTCAAATATCAGAAGTATAAATTGGTTGTAAATTATAGAGAAGATAAGCATGACTAAAGCATATGAATATGAAGTCTTCGTAGTCAGTAGATAGTGTGTTTATTGGCTTATTAGAAGTGCAGCCACGGTTCAAAGCCCCAAGGTCTGACGTCTCAAACAAACTAAAATTTGAATATTTCTTCCGAGAACTTTCTCTCAGCAGATTTCTGGCAAAAACTCTGAGTGTAAATAATAAACTTCCACTCTCGGAGTGGACTTTGAACTGTAGCTCCCGCCATACATGTATAAAATTATGTGACACACATACATAAGTGGTGTGAGAAACTAGGGCGTAATCATGACTTAAGGGTTGTAGTGACTTATTATGTAATGTTATGTGTGCGACAAATTTAATAAAAGTTTTAGAAAGTTTGTTAACCCCAACCTAAAACTAATACATAGAAAATTTTCATCATTACTTTTTAGCTAACACCAGCTGTACATTGACACACTATCCATGTAGTACATACATTTCGTATAATGATACTAATATTGCGTACATGTCATTGACAAGATTATTATTTGCATAATATGGGTATTGACCAATAAATGTTAGACAATTGTGTCTGTTCTTTTATGGACACATGTACTCGTTTGTACTCGTATCTCTGAATATCTGTTCTATCTGGCTGGTTACATTATTCCTGCTCTCATGCTGCCTGTATGCTGCCTGTATGGGAAGTATTTGTACATGAACCGTATGGCTGTGTTAAACAAATTTTAGTTTTGCGAAAGGAAAAAAGGAATTATTTCTTGTGTTGAATTAAAGCATAATGTTCTTTTATTTTTTCTCTCATTTCATTTAAAAGTGGAATTTTTATTTCAGAAAAAATTGTGCATAATAAAACTGTAGAAAATTTGATAAAACCGAAATATATTGAAAATGGAGTTGGATAATGGACAAAATTATTTTTTTAAATGTCATTGGGTTGAAATTCGTATTTAAATAAGGTTTCGATATCGCCGCCATCGTGGCTATTGTCATTGGCTATTGCCCTTATAACGGCCATTTTTATAACTTCACAATGAAATAACAGCGTTACAACCATGTTTTTTTATGCAATGGCTGATCGTATAGATTCCATCGGAAGTTTGTATTAAACAAATAAACAAAATCATAAAAATAAATATTTATTACATTTAACAGTAGTTTTAACGAAAAGCACAATAAAATTGTTGCTGCAAGTCCCTTAATATTTGAAATGCAAAAATATTGAACGTCAAAGCTTTAATCTGTTGCAATATGGTCATGCGTGCCATGACCTAGAAAATATTCCTTGTAATAGTGATTTTGTTATGTTATAACATTACAACACAATCTATATCTAGGTCTGGAGTTAAGTTGTATTAATCAGCTGTTCGGTTATTTGTCAATAACATCGTAATCCCAAGGAATCAACTGAGAGGAAGTCGCCGGGGAAATATTTTTCAGATTTCGTTTTGTTGGAGATGTTTGACCTGCAATTTGACCCGTGGCCTCACGTCTAATAAGCTAACAAACTACCTACTAGACTACGGCTATTTCTTGCGGTTATAGGCAGGCATTTTGAGCTTTACTTTGCCGTTCTATTCCAAAGGAGTGCTGAAGTTAACATTAGTCTTTGGTTTTCGGATAACTACCGAACCATTACATACATGTTATTGAAACGACCGCCTCTGGATTGGTTGCAGCAGTTGCCCTTTTTGAAGTTGCCATAATTTAGTAGGTAGTGCTATCTACAGATGAAATACCGTCGTTCAAACCCTATCCGGACATCTTGAACAAAACGAAATATGAAAAAATATTTCTTGCAGTGACTTCCTCCAGACAGTCTTTTGGCAAAAACAGCGAGTATACGAAAAATTGCTATCAAAAGTTTCTTCAAACCTCAAAGTACCACCACACATGGATAAAATTTGCACATACAACATGGGTTATGTAAGACGATAGGTTGTCATCCTCACTAAAGTCTCATAATGACGAATTAAGTAAGTAACTCAGTAGATTGCCACTTCTGAGATAATTTTGAATTAGTTTTCGACCGCTTTTTTGCACATTTCGAAAGCGATAACTTGACGAATTTTGAATAATCCAGAGAGTTTTGAATAACAAGAGATTGACAAGGTATTTAACATAGCTCCACAACACTAACAATAACGACATCAAATCGCAAGACCTTGTGATCCCCGTTAACGTGGAGTCACTCTTTCAGAGAACTCTGAAAGCAGCAAAAATCGGTTGTGTGTCTTGTTGCACCGTATAGTTAAAATCGCATACCATCCAGTCACCAGTTCACATCATCTACATGCTCTTGTATGTCCAATGTGTTATAAGCTACGTGGAGCGTAGAGCCGTCCTATTGAAACCAAATGTTGTTGGTATATAGATCATCTAGTTCAGATTAAAAGAAGTTGGAAAACATCGATAGTACTCGCGGTTAACAGAGTTGATTCACGTCGTTCTCAAAGTAATATGAACCGCTGACAGTGAAAGCTAAAAATCTTCTGAAAACAGCGACATTTATCCCATGTCGGTTGGTATCATCCGAAAATCGTAAATTTTTTTGTTCACGTGTCTGAAAATAATTTTTCAGGCGGGTTATTGCTCGAACAGAATGCCTATTTTGATGTAACAATTTTACAATTTGCACGTGTTGTTGAATTGTATGGCCGCCAATGGTAACTTGCCCAAAACAGATTGAATAGATGGCAACGTTATCAACAACCATTGTTCGAAAGTCCCTGTTGGAAAATCCGATATAAGGAACGTATATAGTTTTGTGCAGCATTTTATTACTATTTAATGAAAGAGGACTTTAGAGGTAAGTATATGACATATACAGTGAGCATAAAAAAAGAACAGTTTCTTTTGATGCTCATTGGCTTGTTAGAAGTGAGGCCATGGTTCAAGAACCACGTAAGACATTTTGAACAAAACGAAATATGAAAAAATATTTCTTCGGCGACTTCGTTTCAGCAAATTACTGAAAACAAAACCGACTTTAAACTGTAGGTCCCGCCCTTCATGTATAAAATTAACAGACACAACATTAGTGGTGTTGGAATCGTGACCGTAATCTTGACTGAAGGGTTGCAATGATTAACTATGAATGTATGTATGTAAGTCGGAGTGTATCAAATAATTACAAAAAGAAATTCCTTTCGATTCTGGCAGATACTGGATGCCATATTTGAATTCAATAAAGTAATAATTTTTGCTTTAATTTTTTTGTTTGTTTTCATAAAACGTAATAAAGCTTTCTTTGATCTGATCTAATATGAGGCTGTAACATGAAGCAATATGGTAGATTTTAAAATAATTTTCTGGCAATACTGGCTTTTGGAATATTCCAATACTGGCCTAAATAAACTGCAATAAATGCAAAAGATTTAACACACTGATATCTTTCACTATTAAGCCACTCTTTGATGTAAAAGATGCAAGTACATGCAGTACATATTTCTTTCATGGATGGCAATAATAATGCTGTGTTAATGTGCCTGTGGTTTTGTATGTATTTCAGAAACAACCAACAAACATTTGTTATATAAAGCGAGGGAGTGATATTTCCAGATTCCTTTACTACTGTCATGTGGGAGATATCACAGCCAACACATCAAACATGAAATACAACAGAAACCAACGACACCGAATGACAGCGAAGTGTACGAGTATACACAACAATTTGTTGAACATAAAAATACATGAGAAAAACAGACAACCAAACAAAATGCTGTTGCTTCTCTAAGGGAGTCGAGTACATGAAAAATTTTTTCTTCTTTTTTTGTTGTTTTTTTTTTTAATAAATTTTAATATTATTTCTGTTGGTTGCTATTGTGCAGTTTATTTCACGTATTTTTTTGTTTTTTTTTGCGAGGAAAATTACAATAATTGAGCTGGGAATTTTGGGGGTGTAGTATGAGTATGAGTATGAGGTTTCATTGTTAAAACGTCTGAATTAATAGGGGACATATAACGAGAAGTATTCAAACCATGAATTGCAAGCCGAAATAATATCAAAAAAGATTTTAAAAAATTTACTCGCCTGTGTAAACTGTGAAAAACCATGACAATGTACTCAAAAAATAAACAGAAAATCAAAAGAAATAAAATGTTTAAATAAACACTCCGCCCCTACAACAATTTCTCCTCTGCTGTATGGAAAAAGGACATTTAAATATTTGTTTATGCTCTTTTATTTTTATCCTTTTGCCGAAAACGCCTAACGACCCTAACACCACCACCAGCACCACCGCCACCATTGAACATAAAAATATAAATGAAAACGATGACAATTTTACAATTTCCAAAAATTGTTAAAAGCAATGCCGTAACAGTTGGAATAACAATATAAAATACAAAAAACAATAAAAAATACAACAACAACAACGACAACAAATACATGTTGGAAAATAAATAAATAAATAAAATACAATTTAAAATTGTAGTCCATAAAATTTAAAGATAAAAAAATTGCTTTTATAATCAAGTTATTCGAGCAGAGATAATAAAAACAAAAAAAAAACCGAAACAAAAATTTGTTTTAACCTGTACATGTTGTAGCTGCGTTTTTATGGCATTTAAGCATGGGTATGACAATACACATATTGGCATCACAATGGCCAATAAATAGCATGTAAAATAGAATTGGTTTAAAAGAATTAAAAAAAAACAATTTTAGGGTCCATGTAAATTTGTTTATATTTGAAAAAAAAAAATAATAAAATATTTGAACAAAAATTTAAAATTTCAGTGGCTTGTGAGACCATAACTCAGCTCAGTTTAATTCGCCCATTCTGAAATCTGCACAGAATTAGTTAAGTTTTACTACAGGGATCAATAGCATTGTTTTGAGCTGTAAAATAATTTAAATTAAACTTGAAGCGTGAAATTGTTGTTGAGTTATTTTCAAAATCCTGTGTCGATCACGATTAAGTTTCCTGGGAATGAGGCAACCACCTTAAAGCATTTAAGCTAAATGCTGCAACATATCTTGTGATAGAAATTTGAGGATAGTGAACGGTGCGTTTAGGTAGGACAGTTTTGAAATTGCTTCTATAAAGATTATCACTATTTTCGGAATATGTTGAAAACAGGTTTGATGATTTACATTACAACCTTTGAATCAGTATTACGACCTAGTTTCTCACACCACTTATGTTGTGTGTTAATTTTATACATGAGTGGTGGGATCTACAGTTTAAAGTCGACTCCGAACGAAAGATTTTTGAGAAACTTTTCATGGCAATTTTATTTACCCTCAGAGTTTATGCCAGAAATCTGTTTCTCATTTAGTTGGAGATGTCTGACCTTTGGTTTGAATCGAGGCCTCACGTCTAATAAGCCATCACACTACCTACTAGACCACGGCGACTTTGGGTTTGATGATTTAGTTTCTGCAAATCTTACTACCATACCGTGGCCCAGTAGACTCAAAATGGTTAGATGGCAAAGTCTTTAAAGCTTTCCTGCAGTCGGATGCATTCTCAGCCCATATTCGTTGCACAGTAATATTTATCTGGTAGCACTTTGATTCCTTGCAATGCTAGAGATTGCCAGAATACTACAATTTGCGGCATCATATCACCGAAGTGTCATTATCCTCTTGCTAAAAAGCTTTACCGGAAGACAAAAGATTCTTAAAGTAATACAAGTGCTGATATCAGCTTGCTTGAATTGCATTCTCCTGAATACCCAACCATTTATGTAAGGAGGACCACTTAGAATCATACTCGTCAGTAGAAACTGTCTTAATTCAATATGTCCGCCAACCTGCGCCAACATACATTCTTCGATCACACTTTGTTTAAATTGTTAGCGCTGATCCAGGGAAAGCTTTCCAAGTCTCAAGCCAATTCTGAAGAACTGTGCATAAATTATGCAATTCAAGAAGAGGAGAAGTCAAGTACATGTGGCACCCTGTGTTAGCGTTACCAACATTATTATCTGTGTAAACACGTTCCTAAATGAAACTGACAGAAATTTACGCAATAAAGGTGCATATCTGAACACCGTATAAGCTTAACCAGCCTACAACGTTTCTATTCTCGTAAAGTGTTAGAAATTAAAGTGGAGAACAATAAATAGAAAAGGAAATAGTCTACCATTATAACGAATAATTTTTATATGATAGTAGGAACAAATAAACATAAATACAGGGAGAGTCTTCCTATTACCACTCCAAATTATATCTGGTTTCAAAATAAAATATCCTTCGATTACTTTAAAAATCATTTCATTAGTCATGCACTTATACAACTTCATTATATTCCCCTTGTTATTCATGGACCCCCGTTGGAAAAACGAAACGAATGTTTTAATTAAATTTACTTTTAGTGTGACAATGTGTGAGTAAATTGTAATGGAATTAACAACTGAAATACCTTTTCTTTAATTCATATCTCTCAAGGGGTCAGGTTTCACCCTGTTTTACCAAAATAAACAAGACTGAAAAGGCAACGCATACGTAAAACCCAACAAATTATGCGGGGGTGATTTTGTTAAAAACAAAATGACCATAAAACCACCAAAAAAATAAAAAATAAAATAACAAATAATGGACTGTAGACCAAAAACATACTGATGGTAATATAGTAGGTAGGTAGTCTAACTGCTGCTGGTGGTGGTGATGTTTGTGTACTATTTTTGTCAGGGTAAACTCAGTCATTCAGACATATTGACACTTCCAAGTGAACTATGGCCTAAAAACTAAATTATTCCATTACAAATGACAATGACAGCCAGCCAGGCCAGTCAGGCAGCCAGAACACCAAATAAATACATTGAGCGTGAAATAAAATAATCACTATTGCGATAAAATTTATATGGACACGGAATACATTCATTCACATTGTATTTCTTAGTCAAAATACGTATACAAGAAAGAGGGCTAAAATAAGCAGCAGCAACAAAGAAAATGAAATTGGAACAGACGGTTCATAAAGGAAATAAAACAAGAAAATTTTAAATACGTAATGAATTTAAGCCCTAAAATTAAAGGAAATTAAATAGAAAAAGAAAGAAAATTCAAGTTTTTCTAGTTGTGCCCTCTTGTGGTTTTATTTTAAAAGACACCAACGAATAGGGAGTTATAGCGTCCTCATAGAGGTGGTGGTGGTGGCATTTCCTTTTATTTGACTGCCTATCAATTTTTTGTTTGTTTTCCTTTTAACAATAGAATGTCTATGTGATGTGTTATGAATGAGGTTGTGTATTGCCTTAAAGAATTATTGTCAAATATGTTGACAAAATAGAATGAAAATAAACTCCCAAATAGTACATTAACTTGGTCAGCCAACCGTACTAAAGGTCAGTAACAAAAAGAGACATTTGTTATCGACAAAATCTAGGGGGTGGTTTTTCTTTTTGGGTTTTTTGCAAACCTTAAGAGGATTTGTCATAATTATGGTAGTTTTTTATCAGGTTAACAATACATCATCTATTTAGGCCTCTATGTAGTTAATGTGATAAATATTTTGTTAGCAAAAATACTATAAATTGTAGTCCTTAAACAGCAAAAAAGGTCGTCTGTTAAATTTCTTCAATGCCACATGAGCAGAGATTATAAATCTTCGAACTTCCAAGATTAAACTCCAATGTGATTTTGTTTTCAATTGTTAATACAAACTAAAGCTAGTTTTTGTAAAAAAAATTAAATAAAATTTTATAAAAAAAGAGTCATTTTGGATTAGAAAAGAGTTACTGCAGGGAACATTATACCCACGCAGCTTATTTTGATGACTCAAAAAAGTCACTGGTTTCTGTTACCACTTGGTGTCAAGAAAGTTCCGAAATTGAAAATCTGGCTTCTCAGCAAAGTACTGAAACTCAGCAAAGAAAGACTCACACTGAGTTCAACGCCAGTTTAAATGTAGGAGAAGCGCTGTAATACAATATTTCATAACAAAACCAAATACAAAAACAATATTTTTTCTGCGAAAAGCTTATGCAGAGATCTGACAAAAACTATAAAAACAAATAAAAATTTCCTGAGAGACTTTTCTCAAAAATTTGTCAATCGGAGTCTCGTCACTTACTTACTTACTTACTTACTTAATTGGCAATTAACAACCCGATTATCTGATTTCGGCCTGCTTTAGCACGACCTCTTAGGTGCCTCCGATTCTTGAGTGCCTTCGCCAATTAGACACGAAAGTAGATTATTGATTTATTCCTTCCAAACCAAACAAGGTCGTCCTCTTTGCTGACTGCCACAAATGCCCATATCAAATATCCGTCTAGCCGAGACATCCTCCTCCATACGAACGATATGGCTAAACTAGCGCATCCATACATACAAATGTAATTGGCTATTGCAATCCTTCAGTCAGGATTACAACCTAGCTTCTCACACCACTCATGTTGTGTGTGTTAATTTTATACATGAGCAGCGGGACTTACAGTTTAACGTCGACTCCGAACGACAGATTTTTGAGAAACTTTTCATGGCAATTTTATTTACTCTCAGAGTTTTTGCCAAAAATCTGTTGAGAGGAAGTCGCCGAAGAAATTATTTTTTTTTCATATTTTCGTTTTGATGTCTTACCTGGGCTTTGAACCCGGGCCTTACGTCTAATAAGCTAACACACTACCTACTAGACTGCGGCGACTTCTAGAGCATCCGCTGAATGTTAATACGCTCCACAACGTTCACGTCGTTAAGTAGCGTATACTGCTCATTGTTGCATCGAATGCAGAAATCCTCACCAACTCGCACTGGACTGAAGATCGTACGTAGGACTTTACCTTCGATGCTGCTGCATCAGGGCTTAATAGTGTTCATGATTCTGCACCGTAAAAATGCCTGAGGGAGGATAAGCATCTTGTAGAGTATTAGTTTTGTCGTACGAGAAAAGTCTCGGCCACTCAATTGTCTATTGAGACAATTTTGGCTTCCGTTGGCAAGAGTGAAGCTGCGCTTGATCTCCAAACTGACATCATTTTTGGCGGAGCCAAGATAAACAAATTCACTTAGTATCTCAAACGTATAGTTATCGGCCGTATTCTGGTATACAATACCCCGCATGTCCCTATTTTCGACGATTTACACTCATTTACTGCCAGATCCATCTTATTAGATTCTTGTTCAATAGCACTAAAGGCAGCAGTAACTTCAAGCTTGGTATGCCCTACGATGTGAATGTCGTCAGCTTACACAACTGGAAACTTTTTTATAAGATAGTGGCATTGCGATGCACTCCAGCCTTCCGCAGAATGCTCTCCATGACGAAGTTGAAGAGGTTGCATGATAAGGGATCGAATAGTCGGAAACCTCGATCCCGCCACTCATGCATAAAATTAACACACCCTACATGGGTGATGTGCGAAGCTATGTTGTAATCTTGTTTTTAAGGGTTGTAATGGCCAATTAAGTAAGAAAGTCTATGACACACATTTATTTATCATCCCAAATAAATATTCCATTCACTATGGCACACTCTCTTTTTTAACTTTTAAATCCCATATGTTTATGTGTTGGCTTATTAGACGTGAGGCCACTTTTCTAACAATAGGTCAGACATCTCCAACAAAATAAAATCTTCGGTGACTGCCACTCACCAGATTTATGGCAAAAACTATGAGAGTGAATAAAAGAAAATTGCCATGAAAAAGTTTCTCAAAACTTTAACGTTTGGAGTCGACTTTAAACAGTAGGTCGAACCACTCAGGTAAAAATTGACACGCTCAACATAAGTGGTGTTAGAAGAGAGGTGAAAAGATGTCACCAGCCTATAGCGGCTTCAATTGACTCTGATAGCCGGGTAAAAACAGTGACTTTTTCGTAATGCATTGGATGCTCTTAGATTCCGTGTGGATTAGTATCATCGTAATTTTAAGAATGTTTGTCGTCGTAGTCTAGTAGGTCCTAGTGTATCTTGCTAATCTAAAATTGTGATCCACAAAACCTTTATGATTCAGTCTAGACTCTTATAGACTGTTCTATTCAGCTTTGGTATTATAATCACATTACCTTTTATGACCCTTTAACCCTGGACGGTTACTCTTCATTTTTGTACATTAAGGTTGCCCTTCGTTGAATCGACGAACACTTTAACCCTAATTGGTTACTGTTCGCCGAATTTCGCTCTTTTTATCAACAATGTTGGTTGATAACGAAAGCTTGTAGTGAGTAAACGTACCACTCATGTATAAAATTAACACACGCAACATGAGTGGTGTGAGAGCTATGCCTTAATGTTGACTGAAAGGTTATAATGACCAATTACATGCATTATAATCACATTACCTCTTATGATTCTTTGAAGTCACAATTCTTTTAATAAAAATTAAAAAATTTCACTTCATTTCATTTCATTTCTTGATATACTACTACCTACCAAAACAACTTCTTCAAAAACTTTCAACACAAATGCCCACAGAAACTTAACTGCGGCAATGCCAGAAATTAAACTAAAGCCCACACAGCTTTTTATCAGTTTTTATTTTTTTCAAATTGTTTTAAAATTCCAAAACCAAGGTTTTAAATTAAAATTGAAAAGAGAATCCTATGAAAACTATTACAACCTTCAGATTTTTACTTATTAGAAGACGTTAATGGCTTCATTATAAAAATTAGAATTTTAAAGTTTTTCGAAAAAGTTGTTTTTGTTCATTAACAAACAATTTAACAATTTTTTATATGCAATTAAATCTTAATTTCATTTCAAATCAAATCTTTTCATTTCGTAGAAGTTAAATCATTTAAAAAAATCCAAAAAAAAAATTAAGAAAATCATTTCAAATGTTTGTTTAAAACTTGTTAAGTCTGAATTGAATTGAAAATAGAAATTTAGAAAAATTAAATAAAACTTAATTTAAATTAAATTTTTCTATAAAAAAATCTTTTTTTTTTATTTTCTTCTACTACTTCAGCTGCCTGTTGTATCTAATTTATCATTGTTAAGGGGAAATTTTCAAACCAAAGTTGCCTTTCATTTCAATTTCATTCATTTCAGTTGTACTTGAATAGATTGCCAGCAAAGTTTCACTATACTAATGTATGTATGTACATATGTATGTATGTACATATGTATGTACATTTTAGAATAATAATTTCTATGGACTTAAAACCAATTTTCATATTCTTTTCTGCACTTAATTTATTTGAATTTAAATGCTTTAACTTTTGACAGCCTAAAGTCATTAATTTAAATTCGAGTAGAGTTGTAAAAACCGAATAGGCAGCCAACCAACCAAACCAACCAAACAACCAGCAGCAGTAAATGTGTGTGTGTGTGTGGCAGTAGAACTGGCAGCAAGCAGTCAGTAGTTAAAGCAACTACTGGCATTGGCATTAGCACTACACTTACAACTTGTAGAATAGTTGTCGTTTTTTTTCGGAATTACAACAAAAAAATCTAGAGAACTAGAATACTACATACATTTAAACATTCAAAACTTTCAAACTCAACAATGAACATAGTATCCATGAATGTATATATGCATGTATAACTGTATGTATGGTTGGACATTTATACCAATTGTTTAAGCAATTTGGGTGGTCTAACCACACTGACACTTAGAAATCTATTTAAGAGGGATAATTTAACCAAAAAGACAGTCAGACAGACAGACAAAAAAAACTCATACAACACAATCCAGTATCCCATCCATAGAATGGAAGGAAGCAAAAGACTGGTGCGACAGACATACAGTAGTAGACCCCACAAATGACTACAAATGGCACACACACACACACACACACCATCATTGTCATCTGTAAAGCATATACAAATTATGTGGCAGAAATTTAAGGTTTTTTGTTTGCCTCTTAAAACCAAAGTTCTTTTCTCTCCTCTAATACAATCACATACTTTGAGTTTATTCTCCCTGATGGGTGGCCAGGCCACCCTGTCCTTTTACTAAATAATACATCATTATCGATATCGTACCCAAAAAAAAAAGTTGTGAACTGCTGAAAAGGCAAACCAAGTAATTTCTTCTTCATTTTGCTTTCCTTTGCTTTAAAATGAACAACAAATGAAAATAAAAGTCAAGTTAATAAAGATTAATGTTTTACAACGTGGATAATTATTGAAGCAAATTATCTGTAGAAATTTATTGCCTTTGCATATGAGGAAGGTAGGAACATTATGTTCTAAAGGTGGGGAATTTAAGTCAGCAAAATTTGAATTTTTTTTTATTCCACAGCAGAAACAAAAATTATTTATATGTGTTATGATCAATAAAGGTCTTGAGACTTATCCAAAATCACATCTGGAAGAAATCGAAAAAAAGTTCTCATAAGGAGCTAAGAGCCTTTAAAGAGTTTCTCAAAAGATTTCTATTCGGAAATAAAATAAATGTTGCCGTTGTCTAGTAGGAAGAGTGTTAATTTGTCAGACATGAGGCCATGGTTCAAACTATAAGTCAAACTTACTTACTTACTTAATTGGCCCTTTAGTCAGGATTACGACCTAGTTTCTCACACCACTTATGTTGTGTGAGCTAATTTTTATAAATGAGTGGCGGGACCCACTGTCGACTTCGAACGACAGATTTTTGAGAAACTTTTCATGGCAATTTTATTTACTCTCAGAGTTTTTGCCAGAAATCTACTGAGAGGAAGTCGCCGAAGAAATATTGTTTCATATTTCGTTCAGTTGGAGACGCCTAACCCCTAATAAGCCAACAAATTACCTACTAGAACACGGCAACTTCATCTCAGACATCTCCAACAAAACATTTTTCTTCGACAACTTCCTCTCAGCAGATTCTCTGAGAGTAACTGAAATTGCTAAAAAAAAAATCTCAAAAATCTGTTGTTCGGAGTCGACTTTAAACTGTAGGTCCCACCACTCATGTATAAAATTAACACACACAACATAAGTGGTGTGAAAAACTAGGTCGTAATCCTGACTGAAGTTTGTAATGGCCAATATTTTCCTAGAGAAAGGAGATTATCAAAGGAAAAAATGGAGTTTCTGGTGCATCTCTGTAGGAATTCCCACTTGAACTTTACAAACTCTTAAATAAGAGATGGATGAAATGAACCCCTTTGTAATGAAAGCAGATAAATTTAGATATACAAAGGACAAGTTTGCATTAAATATACTCGTAATCGATTTTAGGAACCTCATACCATTTATAATGAGTATCTCGTTAGGCAGTCAAACCCAAAGACAAAAAATATTTACAACCACTTCTATCAGGTTTTTCAACAGTAACTTCAGAAACTTTACAGTTGATAACCGTCATCTCATTGAAGCTTCGTCTGTCAAAGTAACTGTCATTTATTCAGTCTCTTTTGCCAAATTACCGTGGACAACTATTGCATTTAACAACTTGTGTAAACAATAAAATTGTTTTACGGGCAGCATTTCATCGAAAAACAAGAACAAGGAAAATGTCGAATTTTGGACAAGGATATCAATCGTTCTTACAACTAAGAGTGAAAAATTTCTTTGAGGATACTAGGCCATCACTGTCCACGGCGAGCACTGTAGATCGATAATTAGCAACTCAAGTGGTTTTAGCAATGTCAAGTGATTTTAACAGGATCTCACTACAAGCCATACAGCGCCCGTCATATTGAACATTCTGTGCTAGTGATTTAAGGTCATAGTGCTCATTTCACTTGGAAGTGATGTGTGCTGGCCCTTAAGATCGTGCGATTTAACCAAATGAGACTCTCTTCTTAAGTGGCAAGTGTATGCAAAGAAGTCATAAACCAGAGCGGTCCTTAAAGGCAACATAAGCAATCTCATCGATTAAATTTGTAGTCAAGGAAAATAGAACATTTCGGTTGCGAGCCACCCAGAGAAGAAGAGGATATTTAAACGCTATTACATGCCGGACATAATGACATTAAAAGGCCTTTCAAACTAATCAAAAATGTAGATGATGTTCCCAAACACACACATGACATAATTGGTCATTACAACCCTTCAGGCAGGATTACGACCTAGCTTCTCACACCACCTATGTTGTGTGTGTTAATTTTTGTACATCGATGGCGGGACCTACAGTTTAAAGTTGACTCCGAACAACATATTTTTGAGAAACTTTTCATGGCAATTTTTATGGCAAATTTTTTTCTCAGAGTTTTTGCCAGAAATCAGCTGATAGAAAGTAGCCGAAGAAATATTTTTTCATATTCCGTTTTGATGTCTGACCTGGGGTTTGAACCGTGGCCTTATGTCTAATAAGCCTACACACTACGTACTAGGCTACGGCGGCTTCATCTCACACACACACACTTTATTTTATTTTAATTTAAAGATCTGAAGCGCTTAATAAACGACCCAATAGATTTATTTCTAAAGAAATTGTAATGTCTTGAAAATTAAAGATACTTAGAGTTTTTGGACAGAAGTGGTTAAGTGGGAAAGAATTTCTCACGTTCATAAAATTTTCAGCATAACTGATAAATTGCGACCAGAAGGCATATGTGAAGAAGTATTTGAAATTGTATTATAACCTGACCAGATGGAATCCAAGTAAGCTATGCTTAAGACAACTGTGAACTTAATCTTAGCCGTCGTAGTCGAGTAGATAGTGTGTTGACTTATTAGGCATGAGGCCAAGGTCAAACCCCAGGTCAGACATCGCTAGTTAACGGAAACCTATCTAGAGTCTTATGAATGGAGTCGATTTAAATGCGTGAAAGAAGTAATATTTCGATATCTGGAGTTCTGTTGGGGCTTTTGAAATTTTGGGCAGGGAAAGTCAGCGTGATTTAATTACATCATCCGCAAACCCCAGGTCAGACATTTGCAACAAAACGATGTATGAAAAAATATTTTCGGACGACTGCCTCTCAGCAGATTTCTGATAAAAGCTCTGAGAGCAAATACATTTGCCATGAAAAGTTTCTTCAGAATCTATCGTAAGGAGTCGACTTTTAACTGTTGGTCCTGGCACTCATGTATCCAATCAACGCACACATCATAGGTGATATTAGAAGCTAGGTCGTAATCCCGACTGAAGTGTTATAGTGACCAATTAAAGAATCTAAGCGCTTTAGGGCATATTCATTCAAATGCAAAGAAGTGAACTTAACGTTTAAGAAATTAAGTGTACGTAGGAATAGATAAATATTAGGAAATATTGGAAAAAATATTTTCTTGGAATTTTTAAAACACATTTTCTTATCATTTTGTTTACAAATATTTTTCAATATTTCCAGTGCTTATGCTTAATTGAATATCATATCGAAAAAAATCTCCCTATTTATTGTTCCTGGAAGAGATTATAATTCAACTAATTGCTACAAGTGGCAACTGGAGTTTAAACTTTTCAAATAGAATGCAATGCCCGTAACCATACAATACAATACAAAATTATTCCAACAGACATAACTTTCTCACTTTTTAACAAGAGGATTTTATTGCTTCGAAATGCATTTTTTATGACACTTAAATGGAGTATTCTATAGCATACATACTCGTACAACAATTATTTGTTGTTTGCAAGGAAAATGCAAAGAAAATTGAAGAAGAATACTTCTATTACAACATGTTCTTAAAGTACGAGCGGGTACTATGATGATGGACATTATCTAATAAGTCAATATGTCACATGCAATTGAATGTCGGCTGTTCTCAGCTGCAGTAGCTACTGCAACTGCTGATGATGGTGGTGGTGGTGGTTGGCTATTGTTAATGTGTTTGACTGAGTGTTGTAACGAAATAGACAAACTGACTCAAATACAATTCAATTGTAGTAGCTCTGCTCTATAAAATATACGTTGTTGTAGCGTCTTTATTAACTCGAAGAAAGACAAACCTCCAACTCCTCCAGTTGTAATCTGTAGTTGTGCTTACAAGTTGAAAGATGTTCTATGTTGCAACTCAACTCAACTCAATTCTTTTCTATTCATTTCAATTCTCTACAAAACTATTGAATTTTTCTTATTTTATTTTTCTCATATTTTTTTTCATTTTTTTATTTCTCTTTATTACAATTCATTTCAATTGGTTTCTAAAGATAAACTAAATGACAGTTGGCTATTCTCAAGAATAACAAAACAATCAAAATGACATTGTCATTAGAAAAACGAGAGATATTGCAATCGAAGAGGGAGCGATGAAGAAAAAAGAATTCAATTTTTTCTTACGTTTAGTTTACCCGTTTACGGGTGGCTATACATACATACTTAAAATTGAAGGAAGATGTTATCTCTGTTCTAACTTTCGTTTTTGTTTAGTTTTTGTTGTTATGCGAGTCATACATAGTAGTGGCAGTTATCATTGGGGAACATCCAATGTACGTATACCCCCTATTAATAAATGTTATTTGTCTTGGAAATTCTTCTGAATTGTTTCAATTCAATTATCCCAACATGCATTTGCGATAGAACAGCTCTAACATTACTATCGAAATGAAAAACACACAGTCAACAGAAATGAAGAGAAAAACAAAAACCGAAATTGAAATTGAAAATGAAATGGAAACGATTTGTTCTGTACCAACAGTTGCAAACATCAATATTTGTTTTGACGTTTGCAAAAAAACTGTACGCAATGTGTCCCTTTACAGGAACTTTTGATAAGACATAAGCGTTTACAAAATTTCGGAGGAAATTTTTTCTTTTTCGTAAACAATTATTCCACTCTCAGAAATTTGAATTCAATAAATTTCATGATTAGATGTGAGGTCCATAATTGTAAGTACAATTTCTTTCGAAGATCATTGAAATCTTAGAGAAAAAAAGAAAAAATCAAAAGAGATGGAGATAAAGAAAATTGATAATGCAAGATAAAGAGCTTACTGGGCTCCTGTCAACCAACTTAACCTCAACTCTCATCGACTCCAGGAAAAAAACACAAACCTTCGAAGAATCTTTTTCATTTAAACTCTTTCTAGAAAGAAGCGGAGAGGTGTTTTCAACTTCCTAACTCCTCTTCATGTCAGAATACCATGCAACAGTCCGACTGGGATTCATCACAGATCCTTGTAACCGACCCAAGCTTGCAATTTTTCCAAAGAAACTAAGATAGCAATCCAATGCTGGAGGTATTCAACCACAGAATCAGACTGTTTCTATCCTCGGCGATGGAAGACAAAACTCTTCTAGGCATGTAATATTTCGAATCAACTTCCCATATTCTTGTAATGGACCCAAGCTTGCAATGTTTCGATAGAAACTCATTTACCAATCTAACGATGGAAGTATTCAACCGCAGAATCAGATCGGTTCTATGCTCGGCGATGGCAGACAAAAGTCTTCTTGGTTCATAACATTGCGAATCAATTTCCCATATTCTTGTAATTGACCTAAGCTTGCAATGCCGCGATAAAAACTCAGTTTACTATCTAACGCTGAAGGTATCCAACTGCAGTATCATGCCGGTTCTGAGCACTTAACATTGCTAACCATTCTCCCAAAGTATCTATTACTTCTCCCTGATCTATTTCGCTAGAGGTAGCAGATTAACGAACAACGTTCAAGTTGCAAATATCAGTATTCTGTTCACAGGTATACCGCTATTTCCCAATACCGGAACTCAATAGAACAGAGAATAATCCGACCTGATCCAATGATTTATGGACGAACAGTGACTTACACCAGAACTACATCAACTCTCAACAACTACTCAGAACAGCCTGATCTTCAATGAAGATCACATAAGGTTCCGCATTTGGAGACACTATAAATGCTATGAAATATAAACTGAAGCTTCAGTTTGAGATGCTTACAGGAGACCTATTATACATACTGTTTTATGCAAGAATTGTTTTTCACTTGGTTAGTATTGATTTCTACGAATGCAGCGCAGTCAAATGATCTTCAATGGTAAAATAGAACAGAGGTTAATGATAGTGTTATCCTGTGAATATTTAAAAAGGCAGTGATCGAAAGTAGCGTGTCCTTGTAGCGCTCCTTTGCGTAGTTCTATATATGTTTATATTCCTTGACCTTCCACTGGGTTAATGACATCAGGTCCTTGGAGAGCTTCTATATCGTAGCCCTTATGCGGTTCTTTTGACTCTTATACTACTCCTTAGCCATTTAAGAGCAATAAAGGTTTCGGTCGCTTAGGCTAATAATTTTCGCTTATCAGTAGGGTGACAGCGCTGCGGTATGATAATCCAAACCGATATTGCTGTACTAACTCTCATTCCTCTTTCTTCAAATAAGTCTCATAATACTCGCAAGGTTGATAATTTATACGGTATGTCATACGTATGTATGTATGTATAAGCATACAGGGTCCGATAGTAAGACCAATAAGAAGTATAATGGAATTCCCCAGTGCCGAAAAAATTCTAGTTTTTGCTTTGCTAGAGTAGACCAAAGCATCATTCGACTCTGACCAAGTGCATCTCTGTGTGCGAAAAACTCTAAATTGGCAACAATACAATTTTCTGGCAGCAACGTTACCAATTTCAAAATCAATTTCTGGACTCGATACTAAGAACTGACATGTAGCTTGTACCTACAGACATACATAACTGGTCATTACAACCCTTCAGTCAGGATTACGACCTAGGTTCTCACACCACTTATGTTGTGTTGTTTAAAGTCGATTCCGAATGACAAATTTTTGAGAAACTTTTCATGGCAAATTTATTTCCTTCTTTGTTTTGCCAGAAATATGCTGAGAGCCGTATGAAGTCGCCGTAGTATAGTAGATAGCGTGTTGGCTTATTAGACGAAAAGCCAGGGTTCAAACCCCAGGCCAGACATCAAAACAAAATACAAAAAATATTTCTGGCAAAAACTCTGAGAGTAAATAAAAATTGCCATGAAAAGTTTTTCAAAAATCTATCGTTTGGAGTCGACTTTAAACCGTAGGTCCCGCCACTCGTGTATAAAATTAATACACACAACATAAATGGTATGAGAAGCTAGGTCGTAATCCTACCTGAAGGGTTGTAATGACCAATTATTTATGTATGTATGTATGCTGATAGCAAGTCGCTGAAGAAATATTACTTCATATTTCGGTTTAGTTGGATATGTCTAGGCTGAGATTTGAATCGTGGCCTCACGTCTAATAAGCCAACGCCCTACCTACTAGACTACCACTTTGAACATAATGTTCAGGTACTTTATTTTGGTACCAGTAGCAATACCATCTGTATCAGAAAATACAAAATAAAATGTGATAGTCACAAGGACACTTCCGTAGTAGTATTTATAGCATCCCGTTGTGTAGAGCTTCACAATTTACCACGCGAGTTGTCCAGGTTATTTTAAAGATCGATTTCTTAGTTTCCAACTCTTTTCATCTGTTGGGATTTAATGTTGGGACATTTTGTAGCGATTCGCACTTTAAATCCTTTTTTACAAAACGTCCCTGCATTTGCTCTTTCTTAAACTTTGGAAAACATGTTACTTTGAATAGCTGTTTGGCTGCATGGGGCCACCAAGAAAGGCAACATGAAAAAGGAAAAGAGAGAGAGAGTGAGATTGTACAACTAATGGAGACTAACTAATATCGATAAAACAAATAAAACTATCCCTTAAAGCAATAACAATGTTGCAAGAACACGAACGAAAACAAACAAAAAAACACACAAAAAACCCTGACACTAAAATTGAAGCTGAGGCATCATGCAGCATACAAAGAAGAATGTAATCACGATAATGTAGTTCGTAATGATGTTACTGTTAGTGGCGGATAGTGATAGTGATGGTGATGGTGGCAGATTCTAGTGTCAGTCAGTTCACTTGTGGTTCGACAGCCGTAAGACATTTCCAATTACACATGATGTTGGACTGTCTGTGGGTCTGTCTCTCTCTGTCTCTTGGTCTGTAACTGTCTATTAAAGTTTCTTTCTGTGCTTTTTGTTTTTTTGTGTGTTTTTTGGCGTGTATTTTTTCTCATTCGTTAAAGTGCGTTTCTTCGTATACAGTTTGGGTTTTACAAAACCCATCATCATGCTACATGAAACCGCATGTGTATTTGTTGTAGTTTTTATCATACAATTGCATTTGTGTAAGACTTTTCTAGTTGCGTACGTATGTATGTAGGTACGTTTGTATACTTTGTACTGTACGTGTCCATAACTTATTTTTTTTTTCAGTTTCCATTGAGTAAAGCATTCAGCTTAAAGTTGAAAAATGTTGTTGCTTACTCTGTGCAGAAAAATTTTCCTTCACATTCTTATTTTTTTTTTGTCATTTTTTCTCTCATGTTTTTATCGAAACAATTTTTATATTGAATGTCACTTTAGTTTGTTTTGGTTTTTATTACTTTTATTTTCCTTTTTAGTTTTGTTTGTTTTTTCTCTCTTATTTTTTTCGTTTACAATTCATTTCAATTTTATGTCACATACAAAAAATACTTTTGTTGACAACAACAGCTCTAGCTGTAGCAGCAGCAGCAGTAGCAGCAATTGCAATTGCATTACAAAGAAAATATGCGTCAATTAAGAAAAATTGCAATTCCAATAACTAAAATTGATGATGACGATGACGACGACGACGACAACGACTATGGTTGGAGGAAATGAAAAGCTACACAATAAAATTAAAAGAGAGAAACAAGGGCGACAAAAGTTGCAGGGACTGGAAGATGCCTTGAAGATACAATTTTGTTTTGGTGGCGTCTTATCAAAATACCGCGTCGGTATATAGTAACTGTGTTCCATCTTATCTGTTTATAAAAATTGAAAGCTATGAACAGGAAATGATGGTAGCATCGGTTTTGTATGATGTATGGTTTGAGTTGTGGATTGAAATTTCATTCACAGTTGTGGATCTTTTTTATGTAGTCTTGAGTGGTAACACATTCAAATTGGCGGCTTAATCAACGACTTTGGAAACAGTTTTAGTGTATTCATCCTGCGTTGCAAAATCTATTTTTAGTAGTAACAGGTTTGGCAAATAAAGAAGCCTAAATGGTAGTCGGGAAACTACCATGAGAATATTCGTTTGAAACAATTAGAAAGTATAACAGCTCCGGAATTTTTTTCCAATTGACTATTGATTATAATCTGCATCGAGGTTTGACTAAAATACGCTTTAAACCCAATGCATTTGCTGCTTGTGTTTCCGGTCTTTCACATATAGAGTGGTGGGTATTGAATGCCCTTATAAAACCGATTTCAAATCATACATACATAACATACATAATTGGTCATTACAACCCTTCAGTCAGGATTACGACCTAGTTTCTCACACCACTTGTGTTGTGTGTGTTAATTTTATACATAAGTGGCGGGAGCTACAGTTGAAAGTCGATTCCGAACGACAGATTTTAGAGAAACTTTTCATGGCAATTTTATTTACTCTCAGAGTTTTTGCCAGAAATCTGCTGAGACAAAGTCGCCGAAGAAATATTTTTTCATATTTTGTTTTGATGTCTGGCCAGGGGTTCGGACCGTGGCCTTGCGTCTAATAAGATGACACACTACCTATAAGATTACGGCGACTCCCTCGAACTATACTATAGCCTGATATTCTGACTTGTCTTTAGTCGAATACTACAAATTCCACTGACTTTAAATTCATAAAAAATCTTCATTACAATGAAAAAGCTTCAGACATTCTTTTTTTTTTATCAATTTCTCATGCATTATATTTTTTTGTTTGTTGTAAAACGGAAATCCATTAAAGTTTTATTACAGCAACTCTACAGAGCAATTTGTTACAATTTCTATTAATATTATGGAGTTCTATTAAGCAACGATTGTTACTAAGGCTACGCACAATCAGACTTTAAAAAGACTGGGAAATTTAAAAAATATGTTTACATGACTGTGACTATCCTTAGTGCAGAGAAAATTATAACAGAAGCAATCATTGGTAAAAGCAGCCACTAGAACAATAATAAGAATCAAATATAATAAGAATAAGAGGAGAAAATGTAAGTTTAAGTAGCAAATGTAGTTGGCATCGAAATTGATAAGTAATCAGCAACGATGTCATCAGTTATAAAATAATTTTCAAAAAAAAAAAAAAAACTAAGTGAAGAAAATTACAACGAGTTGTAGTAGAACAAAGGGAGTTTTTCAAATTTAATTAAACTTTAATTATTGCTGGAGAAAAGTAATTGTATTGTATTGTCTTATTGGGAAAGTGGTTATGCCAGGCAACAAAAGAAACCATGGAGGTAATCACGTCTTTTTTGGTAAGCAATGCCATAACCATAGAAGTAGATATGTGAACTATTTTTGATCATGAAACATGAAGTTTTTCAGACATCAGAATTAGCTTCTGATCATTTCTTTATCTTGCATTGCGAATGAAGTAAAATAATAATAAATGATGCAAAACGGACTTTTGATAAGGCACTGTAGAATCAGACAGTGGGGTTTGTTTGTTTAGATCCAAATTTTTAAGATGAAAATGAATCCGCGAACAAGTTCTTGGAACCTTTTGGGCATTAATGCATCCTAGAAAGAAATAAAGGCAACAGAAAGTCGCCGTAGTATAGTAGGTATTGTTTTGATTTATTAGACGTAAGGCCACGATTCTAACCCCAGGTCAGATATCTACATCAAAACGAAATATGAAGAAAATATTTCCTCGGCGACGGCCTCTCAACAGATTTCTGGCAAATACTCTGAGAATAAATAAAATTTCCATAAAAAGTTTCTCAAAAATCTGTTGTTCGGAGTCGACTTTAAACTGTACGTACCGCCACACATGTGTAAAATTATCACACACTACATAAGTGGTGTGAGAAGCTGGGTCGTAACCCTGACTGAAGGGTTGTAACTGCTCTCATTTGCATCGATCTTTCACTCTAGTTTGATGGAGGTATCATTTCTTTACATAAAGTTAAGCTCTTGGGATATTAATTTTCTAGATTTCAAGGCAAAGCTCATTATCGACGCAGATTAGCTGGGTGTTGACGATCAGTTTCCTAAATGTCATCAATTTAGCTTGTGATGCTTTCACTTATTGAATCCGATAGCCACGCGGCCATAAAAGCATTGGATTCTAGTGTAATAAACCCCAAGACGGTGTACGACTGTCGCAGATGAGATGGCGAACCGATATGATGTTTGTATCACATGGGTACTGGCAACTGCAGAGCATATGATTTGGCCAGAAGGGGCACGACCATCGAACTCTCTGATGAATTCTCTACATTGGGAATCCCTTTGGATATCTGCATTCTTATAATTGACAATGAAATCGTTTGACCATGTCAACAGTAGTTGGGCGGCTTCGGATAAGAGCAGAACGGCGCAAAAAATCTGGCCAAGGCTGGATAGGAGGCGCACGGTGACTCTGTTTAAACTCCAAAGAAGCAGGCTCAGCGCTGTTATCGGGGTTATTACAGGGCATTGTATTATAGGAACGCATGCGAGGCGTGTTGGTCTTGGACACCTCGCGAATGATATCTGCAGAAGCTGTGGAGATGAGTAAGAGGATGAAACTATGCTTCACCTACTGTGCACATGTCCGGCACTTGGTCAGGGGGGAAAGAGACACCTGGGTGCCTACTACATGGAGGACCTAGATGAACTGTCATGCATGGATATTGGCAGTCTGAGTCGCTTCATGGAAGCTCCGAGGGGTTCCTGGAATAGGGGAGAATGTGAAACTGTGGTATCATAATGGGCCCTGTGTGCGGTCTAAGTGTGTCCGCTCATGACTCCGTCGAGGGCATAGCTACCCCTACCTACCTACCTTCTTATTGAATATGTATTGTTTCGGAATCAAAGATATTTCTTTAAAACTGATTTATATGTTCATAAAATTCGATGTCATTCCTTAAAGAACTTGTGAAATGTTCATTTATTTTTATTGAAAATTTGTTTTTTTTTGCTTTTCTAAATTTAAATTTCTAAGTAAAGAACTGTATATGGGCTAATCATTAAAATGTTCATAAAAAATTCAAAACAAATTACACATTTTGTTAATACAAAAAATAGAGCTACAACCCCTTACTATATGCTACACATTTTTTCAATTAAAAAAAAAGGTTATACAGGTCAAACTTCCCTAACGCAAGGCCCTTAAGTACTTTTTTAATTCATGCAACAGAACATTTGCTGAAAACCTATCCAACATGTTATGATAGAGCAATCTGTGTTGTTGTTTTTTTTCTATTTTCTCCGAAGGCAAATATATATTTTATAACACCTTAAGAAGACATTTTCATCATAAAAAGACATTTTAAAGCAATCCTAAAGGACATCTTATAAATATGGGGTCATAAAATTTATAGGTTTCAATAAAATAAACATAAAAATATGGCAACTACTACCAGCATATGTATTTAAAGACAGAGAAAATGTTTTAAAATTTTCAAAAGAATTCCCCATTTGCAGGGAATAAAATTCTTTCATGAATAACTTGTAACCATTTGCTGTACATAGAGCCTCGCTACACACTTACATATAAAAATCAAATCATGCTCATCATGTCCTGGCCCTAAAGGATGGATGAATGCATGGAGTTGGGAACAGGATGATATTAAATGTGTGATAAATTTTGGCAAGACTGCATGGACAACAATATGTGACACAACATATTTCTTAACTCTCTTCTTACTCTACTTTAACGTTAACGTTGTTGTATTTGATTTTATTTGCTATAAATAATCCCTGTATGTATGTTATAAATTTTGTTTATTTTTTCTTCCTTAACGTATGCCATACAATATATTGTTTATATTGGGTATGAGTGTATATGTCAAGGAGAGTGTTTCTATGTATCTTTAAAGTCGTTTAAATTCTTACACACGCATACATATGTATGTTTATCACTTCTCCCTGTGTACCCTGGGTCTTTACTGAAATGCAAATGTACGAGTATGTGTACGTTTATATCGGCATTTGTTTAAGTCGTGCATAAAATTTGTTCCCTGACTTCGTTTTTTTTTTGTTTCTGTTTTTAAGGCAACTGCCATTTACACTTGTTCCCAACACTTTTTGCCACTTTGACTTTTGCTTTTTTGCTTTCAACCATTATTTACAGTTGCTCCTTGTTACCATTTTCACTTGTTTGCTGTTGCTGTTGTTGTTCATTTACGATTGGCAGGAGTTAAAACCAAAACCATATTGTTTTATTGACAATCGTGTAGAGTGAAAATTAAAGGCATGTGGTTGAAAACAAAAAAAAAAAAAATACAACGAAAAACCAGAGGAACAGAAATGAAAATTGTCGTATACAGTTAAATGTCAATCATTCCAGTGTTAAAATGTGAAGAAACGTCACTTAAAAAACACGCTTCGGAATAATTAAGAATGAGAAGTAATGTGCAGAGACAATTATTGTAAAAAATAATTAAAAGTTAACCAAGGACAATTACGAAATTTTTTATACACAATCATTTTCATACAATGTAATGAAGCTTTAAAATGGATTGAATAACATTTCCTTTAGCATCTTTAAGGAGGTCAGGGCTTTCACAAATAATTAGCAGTTCTATCAATCTGTCATCGTTTGCAAACAACGCTTTCTGTGAAAATGTAAATGTGAAATGAAAATGAAATGAATTCAATGATCAAATAGGCTTTAGAAGCTGCCGTAGTCTAGTAGATATTGTTGGCCTATTTAAATGGCCACGGTTCAAACCCCAGGTCAGATATCACAACCAAGATATGAACAAATATTTCTTCAGAGACTTCCTCTCAGCAGATTTCGGGCAAAAACTCCGAGAGTAAATAAAATTGCCATGAAAAGTTTCTCAAAAATCTGTCGTTCGGAATCGACTGTAGGTCCCGCCACTCATGTATATAATTAACACACACAACACAACATGAGTGAGTGTGAGAAGCTAGGCCGTAATCCCGACTGAAAGGTTGTAATGGCCAATTATGCATGTATGAATAGGTTTTAGTGCTGATAGGATAGCTTTAGTGCTTAATTTTTCAATGATGTTCATTGTTAAGGCCTACGGGCAGTCAAGAGGCTTTTGCATTCAATATAAATCTGTACTATTAACTTGTCTTCAATTCGAAACAAAAATGATGAAAAATCGTCTGCCTACTGTTTGTTGCACTCGAAATTGGTATACTTACGACAATAGTAAGCACCACGTCACCTTTGTAATTCAAATTAAAAGTCGATAAAGCAAGCAAGTACCCTAGAAAAGTACTTTTCCTAGTTTTTGAAAACAAAACTATTTGCCTTAAAAAGGAATTTCTTTCAAAATTAAAAATTCAACGGATAAACAAATTACATTTTAGCTTTTGGTACCTTTTTCTATCTTAATGTCACAGCCAATATTTTTTTCAAGAATTTAATAGACTTCAAAACTTTTTGTAGCAGTTAGAACACAGCATTTTCTGTCTGGGGAAGCATAGTTTAATATAACGAAACGATCCCAGCAGATAAAGAAACTCCAGTAAATCTTTTTGGCAAAAGCGGATAAAAAGTGGAAGATGTCTAGAAGATGCCTTAATTCGGTAAAATACCTAAGTATTAATTAAAAAAAACCGCTCTGCAGATAACCAGTTGACAAGTACAATCCTTCCGGTTAATAATGGAAAATAATTTCATTCAAATGGCTGCCTCGGCTGGCCATGCAGTAGCCTACACCAGAAGATGCCGATTTTGGCAAAAAATCATCTTTTCAGATGAAGCTAATTTTGATCTTGGCGGGTATGTAAACAAGCAAAATTGTCGCATTTGTGGCACAGAAAACCGGCACGCATACATTGAAAAGCCAACGCACCCAAAACGAGTCACTGTTTGGTGCGAATTTTGGTCCAGAGGCATAATTGGGCCATTTTTCTTCGAAAATGAGCAAGGAGTGGCCGTTACAGTCAATGGCGATCGTTATCGGGCCATGTTGAACGAATTTTTGTTCACAAAAATTGAAGAGGGTGATATCGGTAACATTTGGTTTGAACAGGATGGCGCTACGTGCCACACAGTCGAAGCTACACTCGATGTATTGCGCCCTGTTTTTGAAGATCGCATTATCAGCCGCAGAACTGATGTCGTTTGGCCACCTCGGAGCTGCGATTTGACACCGTTGGGCTATTATTTGTGGGGTGTCGTCAAAGATAAGTGTTACGCCGATAAGCCAGAGACAATTGACGCTTTAAAGAACAATATTCGTGAAGCTATTGGGGAAATACAGCTGCAGACAATCGATAATGTGCTCAAAAATTGCACCGATTGTGTAGGCTACTGCATGGGCAGTCGAGACAGCAATTTAAATGAAATTATTTTCCATTATTAATCGGAAGGATTGTACTTTCAAATAAAAAAAGAAATTTGAGAAAATATTCAGTAGTTTTTTTTTTAAGCATTTTCAAAAACAAAATTATTTGGCGGACCATTTAATAGGATGACTAGAGGCTTTAATTGCCATCTTAAATTTTGTTGATTATAAGGACCCTCTCTGTAGTTTTCTAGCAAAAAATTGAGAGTAGACTTAATGCCTTGAGTTAGTTTTTTGAGGTTAAGTTCTAGATTCCATCACTCGCGGACAAAAATTAATGCACACAACATAGGAAATCAGCTGTGGTTAGAGGCTAGAGGTTTGAAATTGCCAACAATGCCTGGGTGAACCAATAATGTAGGAACCAAGCCAATACAAAATCATAATGAATCCATACAGTTGAAGACTTCCATTGTAAATCGATAATACTACATGATACATGCTATATTAAAATATTTGTAGAATATTCACAACATTGGTTCAAATAAAAGAATCTTCTTCTCTTCAGTCCAACACTTAATATTAAACGGCGATAATATGTCCTTATGATACAAGAAGAGCAAAATCTTTAGACAGAATCTAGATCTACTACAGCTAAGTTCTGTTATATTGGCTTATCATTAATTAGCAGATATTGTTGTAAGTTAACAACAGCTGCTCACCATACAATCATCCGGCCAGTATATAATCGTCCTTAAGTCAAAAGAATTGATACTCCATGGCTGATTGAAATATGCCGATGAAATACAGACATGAAAAGATGAAGCCCTTCAGTTTTATTAGTATCTCTCGGTTATTTTGATAGCTGTAAGGAAACTGATATGATAGCTGTTCATGGATTTACAGATGTTTATCATATCACGATGTTTGTCATCGCATCCTATCATCTACCTTCTTCCATTGGTCTTCACCATGTTGTTCTCTGTAAATTGGTCTTCACTATGTTTAAGGCAATTTTATGTATGTTTCTTAACTTATAACAGAACAAGGTTTAGTTAAATTCTAGACTGGTTCTTATTGCTCGTGTTATCTCAACACATGCTAGTCTCTGTATTTTGTCCAACTTCATTTGAGATTAAAAATTTGAGTTTGAGATTTGTTATGTCTGCCCAGACAATTGTTCAGTACGTAGCTAACGGTCTCCTTATCATAATGGTGTACATTCCAGTGCTTAAGTTGCATCTCCATAAATTTATTGCAAGCCTTCTGTATCTCATAACGACATTTTTTGCATTTCGTGAGATGCTCTCTATATGAGCCCAGCATGTGAATTTAATATTCAGGAATATCGAGAGTTACTGGTTACCAAAAAATCGTGCAAATTTTAGCAATTAATATAACAAGAATCATTTATTCTGCGCACGCAATGTTCATATTGGAGAGTTCAATTAAGGACCCACATCAAGGTCCCACATAAGCGTTTAAGTCCATTGTGTTACCACAATTCATAGCGAACACGCGGATGAATCATTTCCTATAAGAAACTATGTAAACCGACTCCGTAATAAATCTTGCTATTACAGCAGTCTTTATATTGGAGAGTTCATATAAAGATGGCCGAAAACGAGGAGTTAAGAACCACCATTCATGACGAAAGCAAAACATGACGTGAAAGATTGTCTCTGCTTCTGGAACAGTGACCTGTGAGGATCGCAATTGTGGAATGGATGGTGATGTGATTTAAGAACAGAATACAAGGTATACTTTTCTTGTCTTTGTCAATCCACTAATAATGCAAGTATCATCCTGCTGCTAATGAAGTTGAGTACAGACATACATACATACATAATTGGTCATTACAACCCTTCAGCCACGATCAGGACCTAGTTTCTGACGAAGTTGAGCCTCCCTGTAAAATAAGCAAAGAATACCTTGTATATCTAAGGTAATCGAAACATATTCAGAGCAATGATGTGGTCAGGTAGCCCATAAGAATGTTCAATATCAGGGCCATTAAAATAATACCCCAGCCGAGTATCTCAATACCTGAGTGTTCTTCATGCTTTCCACAAAAGATGGCACTTCAATGTTTTAGGAGACACATTATTTTTGTTCGTTAAACTTCTTACATTTCAAAAGCTTTCTTAAATTGAATTGTAACATGAGCAATTCTTAACCTTTTCGTTCTGTCTTGGCTTCATATCTTTTGTTCAGTTAAACAATTTTCTCCAAAATAAAGGAGGCACTAAGCATTTGACCTCATCATCATAATCAGGCACATTAATCTTCTGTTTAAAACAAAAACAACAAAAAAACTGTAATAAAGGCAAGGAAAATATGTTTTTGTCTCATGTTGCTCTTTAAATGAAACAAACAAACAAACTTTTATTGTAGTAGTCGACTGCGTCTGCAAAAAAAGAAAAGAAAAGACCTTTGAAATCAACACTTTAACTCTTCTGCCATTCACTTTGAAAACATTTATTAGCTTAGCTTCAGTATTTTGTTGCCATCATTATCATCAGCTTCAACAACAACGCCATGTTCAAATAACACAGCAGAGTGCCAAGCAACCAACCAAACAGCAATGAAGAATAGAAAACAATCTCAGATTAATAGACTGGAGAGTTCATTTGTGTCCCCAAACGTCCTTTTTCCGGCATCTTTTCAACTTTAAGTTGAAATAGTTGAGATGTCAAGTAGTTTGTTTTTTATTTTGCGAAAAGAAAACTTTTCAAATGAATATAAAATGAATGAAACACACACACAATACAACACAATGCAACGCAATACAAATAAAAGAAAATAAATGACATGGCATGATAATGAAGAAGAAAAAGAGAAACGAAAAGAGTAAAAACTGCTGGGTTTTGGTGTCTTAAGGCAATTTGTTAAAATTTCAGAAAAAATCACCTTTTTCTGCTTTTGACAAATGTGAACAGTAGGCAATAACAACAACAACAACAATAGCACTATAAAGGAGAGAAAAAAACATGACTTCTGGCAGTCAATAAGGTTTTTTGTTTGTTTTATTTGTTATAGTTTTTGTATTTCCCTTTTGGTATTACACTATTATTAACTACTTACTGTCTGTCAGAATGGCTGTCAGTTATAACATACAGAAGATTTTAATTTGTTTTTTTAAAGGGTACAAACAAATGGGAAGGATAGCCAAGAGACGAAATGATTTTCAGTGTGTGTAATTGAAACCATTTGGAGTCGTGTAAGTCGTTTATTAATGAAGTCAACGTAGCCTAGTAGGCTATTGTGTTGGCTTATTAGACGTGAGGCCACGGTTCAAACCGGTTCTTCGGCGACTACCTCTCAGCAGATTTCTAGCAAAAACTCTGAGAGTAAATAAAAGATGCCATGAAAAAGTTTCTCCAAAATCTGGCATTCGGAGTCCAGCCACTCATGTATGAAATTATCACAATGTGAGAAGCTAGGTCGTAAACCTAACTGAAGAGTAAGGCGACGCCGTGCCGGCTATGCCCACGACATATGTAGTTTCATTCAGAGGCTTCTTGAGATTGTTAGTCGATCGGGGGTACCTACGGAAAATGGAGGGAAATATCTGGGTGTAGTTAAGCAGTAAATAAAATAACAGTAATTCTGTTTCTGATTCTAGAGAATATTTCAAGCAGAGTCATACATGCCGTAATAATGAGCAGAGCGCTTAAACACGATGTTTATTAGAAAGGACAGGTAGCTAACAAATTTACAAATTTCCTTCTTAAATGTCGACAGAACAGTGTAAGCTTTCTGATTTTGACTATTGTCTCGTAAGAGAACCATGGTACACGGATGTACTACAGACTGATAGAGGTACGGGAGCGGGCGAATACATTCCCAGAATATAATATACTCAATCCATGAGGAATTTATGAATAATTTCCACGTAGAAGTTCCAGACATCCAGAGAGGTGTTCATTGCAACTTGAACGGAAAGTACAGAGGGAAGGGTGTATAAATTAAAGCTCTTAATTGCTATAAAGGTAACTGGAAATCAGCACGGAACTATCCGGACAAGAAAATTAGTGGAAATACTGTCAGCCTTTGCTAGATCATGCCCCCTGATGCATTTAGAACTTTTCATTGCAAGGAAAAGAATTGGTTAAACTGGTATTCGTAAGGAAAAGGATATTAGAAACAGGGAAACTGAAACTCTTCTCAACTCAGAGGATATCAAACATTATAACTTTCTTGAAAAGCAATTTTTGTTAGAAGAGATTTCTGTATTGCCTTAAACAATACAGGAATAACTTCAATTGTAAACGATCTTACGGCCAGATATTGCAGGAATTTTATACATGATAAGAATAGAATCTAATATATGGATTCTATGATGACAAACATCATTCACCAAAACACATACATACTTGCGAAATATGAAGCGTTAATGCGCTTAAGAAAAAATATCTAGGTGGAGAGTTACCCGTACTAATACCGGACAGCTTGCTAAGGTTAATCAATTTAATAGTGTTAGGAGTTATATTATAGGGCAGTACATAAGGCCCGCTCTTCACACAATCTAAGTACCTCTACACGATAATAAAAATTTAAAATTTCATGGAACTAGGATGTCATGGTTACAAAACGTCCAACCTCTTCTAGTTGAATCATAGCTAGTAACCTGTTGAAATATATGTTTGTATCTTTGTTTGTTTTCGCATTTCTTTTTATCTTTTAATTTTAATTTTAAGGATTTCTTCCCTGTTATAACAGTAATGTTTGCCTCTTAACAAAGAATTTTAAATACACGCACACACACATATATTTTCTGTGTAAAGTGTAAAAATCTTACTTAAGGGCATAATGTATTGTTGTTGCCTTTTTTTCCAGCTCTTGTTCTCCTTAATGTTGTTCATATTTAAACTTTTTTTTTTAAATATGAACAAACACACATACACACAGAGAGAGACTTAAAAAAACATTACACACACACACACTTTTCTACTCTCTGGCATAAAAACATTCTTATGCATATACATGCATGCTAACATACACCTCAACGCCTACTCTACACAGTTTCTTTTTGTTGGTGTTGTTGTTGTTGAAATGTTTGTTATAAAACAGTGTTAAAATGTTAAACTCAACAACATTGTATTGTAAAGAGAGTGTTTTTTTTTAAACAATTTTTTCTCTCTTTTATGACTTGACTTATTTATGTATGAGTGCGTTTATATGTATGTATGTATGTGTATGGGTGTGAATATGTGTATTAAGGTGCTTAACACCAACGGGAAAATAAAAAATAACAAACGCAATAACTTTCATATTAAAGACTCTTTAAATGTAAAAGCTTAAGTGTGAGAGAATGTTTGTAAGTTATTACGTAAACAGAGAAGGTAAACAGAAGTTCTGGGTATAGTACCCTGGGTATAGTACCCTGGGTACAGTATGGGATAAAAGTACTTTTTCTTGCTATTAGGATTACAACCTAGCTTCTGCTCCCACTTAAGCTGTGTGTGTTAGTTTTATACATGAGTGGCGGGACCTATAGTTCAAAGTCGACCCCGAACGACAGATTTTGAGAACATTTTCATGACAGCTTTTATTTACTTTCTCATAGTTTTTAACAAAAATCTGCTGAGAGAAAGTCGCTGAAGAAATTTTTTCATACTTCGTTTTGTTGGAGATATCTGATGTGGTTTTACCCACGTCTAATAAACCCACTAGACTACAGCGGCTTCTGGAATATTAAACTGACAAAACAATAAAATGCCTCGAACATTTGTATCCAGAAATGTATTGAAGGGTGTTCAAAGAGTCATTCATTTTAAACTACACATCATCGTTACACCTACATACACACACAATTGATCATTACAATCCTTTCGCCAGGATTACGACCTACTTCTCACACCACTCATGCTGTGTGTTAGTTTTATACATGAGTGGTGGGACCTACAGCTTAACGTCTACTCCGAACGACAGACTTTTTGAGAAACTTTTCATGGCAATTTTATTTTACTCTCAGAGTTTTTGACAGAAATCTGCTGAGAGGAAGTCGCTGAAGAAATACTTTTTGTATTTTGTCTTGATGTCTGGCCGTAGAAATATATTTTTCATATTTTCGTTTTGATGTCTGACCTGGAATTTGAACCGTGACCTTACTGACCGACACACTACCTACTAGACTACGACGACTACATCGTTAACTCTCCAGAATTCATGTAAAAACTGACAAAGTCCTTCTCCACGTCCCTAATTTCTGCAGTTCTGCGTATGCCACTAAGAAACCGAATATTCATACCAACTATTTTGGGAGCATTTTCAACACTTTATAGCCATTTTTATTACACAGCTGTTTATAGCCAGTATACAGTGGTGTCATCCTAACAAAACTACTGATGTATTTAAGTCCTAAAATTTTTTTTATATACATACCACCACAGCTTTAAAGCCTTTTTCGTTTTATGTATACCCCCAAGTACTTTTAAGAGGTGTTTAGCGAGTACTCATTACTTCTCACTTCTCTCTCTCTCTCTCTCACTCTTTCTCTCTTTACTTGTGTGTACATGTATGAGTCAGTGTTTATAAGAATAATTGTTCCAGTTTTCTCGTTAAAAAGACTTTCTTGAAATTTTTTTATGAGAGTGAATTTTTAACAATTCAAACGATAATAAATGGTTTTTTTTATTGTGTTTCTGTACTGTAGTAGGTTTTATTAAGTTATAAGAACTTGTCATTAATGGTTTCATTTAGTGGGTCTTAAACGCTCCGAAATTAATGATCACCAGCAACAATTAATTCTGAGTTCATCAAGTACTTGTGCTGCACAAATTTAAATACAATTCCCAATGGCATAACGAACTGACGCTGTTATAAAGCCTGGAAATGGCTCAGGAGATCCATCATGTCTACTTTATGTTTGGTCCTACAATGACTAACGTAACTACAGCAGTTGTCGTTCAAGTTTGCCTATTTTTTGATTTTTTTTTAGGTCATAACAGCTTGCAGTCAGTACAAATAGTGTAGATCACGCAGCTCTTTCTTACTCTTTCAATGTTGAAAGGACATGCCAGAGAAAAAATAAGAGGCTATTTTGTAATGAAGTTACAGTCATAGGTAGTTAGGTTGAAGTGGTAGCTTTCATTATCAAAGCTCACTTAAGAACTCGTAGCGGTCCGTTGTGACGCCACAGGCAAACGCAGTCGAAGAAGATGATCAATGCTGAAGTTTTATTTCTTCCCTGTCATTACTTTAAGGAACATATGGCTGACACAATGCATTGCTCAGTGGAGGGCTAGTTGAAAACTGATGGTACAAACCATTCTTGTGATTCGTTAGAAATATTTGTTGTCAACGTCATGTGAGGTAAAAAAGTTTCCTGTTACAATAGAACATCGATTATGTAAATAACAATTTTCTCTCTTTGATTCCTCTCTGGTTTCCCAGATAGGAGTTTCCCCAAATACTGCTGTAAGTGGTTGCTACCATCAAATTCAATTAGTTACTAATCTACAGCGACAAAATTAAATATGAGTTGAAGAGATATTAAAACAAAATGAAAGGAAAGAAAACATAAATCAATACCAAGTATTACTCGGTAAACCTCTTAATGAAGCTTGATTTATATAAATATCGTTAAATTAATTTCCCTAACAATCACTGTAACTATTCCAACATTAAGTATAAAATTTCAATTAAATTTAGAATCCTGTTGCTAAAAAAATTTAATTTGAGATGAAAATATATCAAAAAGGAACATAAAAACATAAGCATCATTATTTAAATATATTTTCTTTAATTTCCTTATCTTTTAGGCGAACAAAAAAATAATTTTTTAAAAATCTTAAAAAAAGGATATATGGGCTGCTCTGAAAGTATGATAGCTAATCCCAAACTATTTATGAAGTATTATTTCTTACATAAAACTACAAGTTGTGTGATAAAAGTTTTATGAAAATGGTTAAAATTTTCTGACAAAAAATTAAGATAAATATGTATTTTTTTTTTTAGAAAAAATCCTTTTCATTCGAATTTCAAAAAAGGCTTTAAAAATGATTATTAAAGTTTGGAAGACTTTCAGCTCATTTTTCGAAAAGGCGTAATGGGTGTAAATATATCATTATCAAAGCGAATGATTCTGTTATCTCATACGTACGTAGTTGACCGAAATATTATCATCTGTAATAAAACATGGGAAGAAACACATATTTCTAATGTTTGTCTGTCACGGAAGATAAATATGAGAAGAGCAGTAAGAAACTACTAGCTGTCTTCATCCCAAACTACTAAAGGCAGGTTGTTCTGTTCCAAGTAGTACCATATTTAGCGGTAAACATCCTGTTATCATGTCTGTTGCTGCCAATACTTTCTCCAGTTCATAAGCCGAGCTTCTATTTTCTTCTTCTTCAAAGTCTTTAGCTGCAGGAATATTACATTCTATATAATTAATATATAATCGGTATTTACAACCTTTTGTTATAAATTAGAAATGTCTGACCTGAGGTTTGAACTTTGGTCTGACGTCTAATAAGGTAACACGCTACATACTAGACTACGACTACTTCAATCAATATGAAGAACATATCAAGAATAGAAAATTCAACCTTTTCACTTGCGTCCTACACTTAACTTTCAATTCCTTCTCAAAAACCATAAATATTGTATTATTTACGATAAAACTTCACAAAATCTTTGAAGGCTTAAAAAAATTATAAGACGACAATAAAAAATCTCTAGGAAAGTTGTGTGCATCAAAAATGATACATAAGCCAGAATTATGAAGTTTTTGAATTTTTTAAGTCCTGTTTGAAATTTTCTTTTTTTATTTGGTTTAAAATAAAGGCGACAACTTCTTTTCCTTCTTCTCCTTTTTTTTTTTTGCTTTACTTGCCTAACAGATGTGAGGCACATTTTTTTTAAAGAATGCAGCGGAGTTTTTATTGTTACATCAACGCCCTGCATTATTAAAAATAAAAAGCAAATGACTGCAGAACTAAAAACAACTCGCTCTTATAAAAATTTTTAATACTTAGGCCCTTATGGTAGAAACTCTGAAAAAAAGGAAAGAAAAAAAAACGAAACGAAACGAGAAAAAGTAAAGGGCTGTCTAAGTTGTCAGCCTTTGGCTAAAATGTAATTATGATACCAGTTTTTGTTGCAACTGCTGCTGTTACCTTTTATACAACAGACCCATAAACAACACGAAAATATGAAAAAAATATGAAAAAATGAAATCAAACAAAAGCAAAGTAAACCAAGAGCCATTAAAAATGATTTTTTGAAACCTTATAATTGTGTAATGCAACGTGTCGCATATAGACTGACGGCTGGCAAAGACAACATGAACTGGCAAAAAAAATAAATTATTTTGCAGACTGCTGGTCATTTTAGTGGGGGTTTAAAATTACCTTTTAGACGTGGTCTTCGTTTCTTTTTTTATTATTTTAATCGAAAAATACAAAATGTTTGTATAGAGTCAGACACATTTGCATTACGGTCAATGGCCTAATATTGTCTAATATTTCATATCCAATGCAAAGCCATCAAAATATTAACCAGAGACACTTTGTTATTGCCCGTCACCCACATACAAAATTAAAACCAAAAACAGTGTACTTAAACGAAACGAAAGTTGAAAGAGTAGGTCACAGTTACAAAGAAATATTTAATAAAAGGACACACGACGTAAATAAAACCAATAAAATACCAAAAAAAAAAAAAGAAAAACAACAAGTAACAGAGAGTGACAGTTTTGTGCTGCAAGATAAAAACTAAAAACAAAAAGAAAATAAAAAAGTGAAAAGAGAAAGAAACAAACAAGGTAAACAAGTAAAATAAAACCAAACGATGTAATAAATTTAAGGGTCTTCTTTCAGCTCCAGTATGACTACAAAACAGTGGAGTAGTTGCGACAAAAAAATTAGGAAAATTAAGGAAAACACAAAAATTTTGTGTACAAAAAAATCTTTAAGGTCTGTGGAAATTTTCGTCAATTATGTTGATACAATTGCTTATACAGAACAGGTGGTTTAACCTAAAAACTTTGAGAATAATTCAAGGGAATTATCAAAAGCCTGCTTGTTGTAGGTTGTAGAAGTCTCCGTAGGTAACTCAACCCCACGGTTCAAACCCCAAGTCAGACATCAAAACGAAAATATGAAAACATATTTCTTCGGCGACTTCCTTTCAGCAGATTTCTGACAAAAACCCTGAGAGTAAATAAAATTACCATGAAAAGTTTCTCAAATAAATCTGTCGTTCACAGTCGACTTTAAACTCATGTCATGCACTCATGTAAAAAACATAAGTAGTGTGAGAAGCTAAGTTGCAATCCTGAGTGAAGGATTGTAATGACCATATATATATATATGTATACATAGCAACAATAATTTACAGGGCATAGGGTTTCATCGATCAAGGCTTATTTTTGTTTCCAGATTCCAGTACGTAATGTGTACATGAACATATTGTCCAGGCTAGCCTAATGGCGTGAAAAATTATAAGGAACTACTTGACAAGAAAATGATTCTTTAATGTAACCATTTACGGCCCTGGTTGTCGAATTTCAAAATTGCTGTGTCCAGTAGTGGTCAGACATCAAAACGAAAATATGAAAAAAATATTTCTTCGGTGACTGCCTCTCAGCAGAGTTCTGGCAAAAACACTGAGAGTAAATAAAAATTGCCATGATAAGTTTCTCAAACTCAGCCGTTCGGAGTCGACGTTAAACTGTAGGTCATCCTACATACATACATAATTGGCCATTACAACCCTTCAGTCAGGATTACGGCCTAGCTTCTCACACCACTCATGTTGTGTGCGTTAATTTTATACGTGAGTGGCGGGACCTACAGTTTAACGTCGACTCCGAACGACAGAATTTTGAGAAACTTATCATGGCAATTTTTATTTACTCTCAGTGTTTTTGCCAGAAATCTGCTGAAAGGAAGTCGCCGAAGAAATATTTTTTTTTTCATATTTCATTTTTGATGTCTGACCTGGGATACGAACCCGGGCTTTACAATAGTAAGCCAACACACTACCTACTACACCACGGTAATCCTACTCATGCATAAAATTAACGCACACAACATAAGTGGTGTGAGAAGCTAGGTAGTAATCCTGACTGAAGGGTTGTAGTGACCAAATTATGTATGTATGTATGTGTGTCCAGCAGTGGACAGCAAGAAAACCAAAGAACTACTTGAGTTCGACAAGAAAATGGTTCGCACTATAAAAGGAATTCTAAGCGGACACTGCGCTATTGGCAGTCTCGTTGACAAGCCTGGTGTGTCCCTGCTAGGATGTGGAAGAAATGGAAACGATTTTTTCGATTTTTGGCTGACAGAACGTTTGAAGATCTCACCATGGTGGCGAATGTGACAATAAGTCAACTGATTGGTTTCAATCGAAGCTCGGGATTGTTGAAACTCACCACTAGCGAATCATGACAAGGGAGGCTTACTTTACATTGGATTATACAATGAGTCACATAGACCGCAGAGTGATCGCGCCTGTGAACGGCAAGCCATCTTCTAAACTAAACTAACCTACGTATTAAACCAGCAATAAGCTTCGCTTATCTCCATCGATCTTCGTTAAACTTTACTTAGATTCCGTCACTAAACAAATGGCGTTGTAGTATTACGTACAGTTTCATATGAAGATTTTTGCATAAAATATTTTAAGTGGTCGAATGATCAAAGGAGAATTGTGGACAACGCAACAGATTGGTACGTACATTTCGCATGTGGGTTAATAGACCAATAAAGTGGGCACACGCTTAGAAAGCTTTGTTTCATTGTTAATCTATTCGTGGTGAGACGGCATACTTTGCTTATCATTTCTGATACTGAATTCTGAAAATTTCACTAAATGCCTAGTACCAAAATAAATCGCCTGGTTATCTTTGTATTGAAGGAGCCTTTTAAAACAATAACAATTTACAACCCCAATAATCCTAAAATCACAAAAACAAAATGAAAATCAAAATAGAAAAAAGAAAATGAAAACTACAAGTGAAAGTGCATTTTCCAACATAAATTCTACACTCACTTCCACGCTGGGTATTTGTAATGAATTTTTACTTCAGTTAAGAAAAAGTAAACGAATCCTTACAAACACCTAAATTTACTTGGATTACTTAGGAAATATAAACAAAAGCATGTACAATAATACACATACAATTTATGTAAAGGTGTGTGTGTGTGTTGGAGTTAGAAAAAAAATCCTGTTTGTTGTTATTTGTTTATATTTTTTGCACTCTCTTATGCTTTTATTATATTATACACCGTAATATAGTCATATTTCATTAAACCTAAGAGTTTTTTTCTGTTTTTCTTTTTTTCTTCGGATTCTACAGCATAAAGCAAAAAGAATATTTATAATACAATATATGTTTATGTATATGTATATACTCTCTATCCCAAACACATCGTTCTATTGTAAGAGTATTATACGAATGTATTTATATAGGGTGGGCCATTAAAAAGTTTAAATTTGAAAATGCAATCAAATTATTTTTTTTGTTATGAAGTACAATTGTTGCGGTTAGAAATGGATTTTGTTTTGTTCATATGGCTGCCGCGGCTGGCCTCGCAGTATCTCATTCGATCGGACCAATTTTCATGCATTTTTTCTAGTGTAGGCATCACGAATGTTGGTTTTCAAATGCTCAATTGTCTCTGGTTTGTTGGCATAACTCTTTTCTTTAACATGGCTTTACACAGAAAATAGTCCAACGGTGTCAAATCGCAGCTTCTTGGCTGCCAATTAATATGATAATTTCGTCTAATTAAACAGCCATCAAACGTTTGACCCAATAAATCAATCGTTGCATGAGATGTGTGGCAAGTTGCACCATCCTGTTGAAACCAAACATCGTTTACATCAATATCAGAAGAGCGAGTACAAAAAAAAATCGGTTATCATGGTGCGATTGTGGTCTCCCCATTGACTGTAATGGTTGTGCCATCCTTCTATTTCCAAGAGATACGTGTCAATTCTGCTTCCGTTATACAAGCCGCACCAAAGAATCACTTGTAATGAGTGCCTTGACTTCTGTAAGACCACGCGTGAGTTTTCTGAGCCCCAAATATGGAAACTTTGCTTATTAACCTACCCACCAAGATGAAAATGAGCTTCTTCTGAAAAGAGGATTTTTTTTCAACGTTATCAATCAGTTTCTCGTTGTTCCAATAAATCCTAACGTTACACGCATACGTAATTGGCCATTACAACCCTTCAGTCAGGATTACGGCCTAGCTTCTCACACCATGTTGAGTGTGTTAATTTTTATACATGAATGGCGGGACCTACAGTTTAAAGTCGATTCTGAACGACAGATTTTTGAGAAACTTTTCATGGAAATTTCATTTAATCTTGGAGTTTTGCCAATATCTGCTGAGTGGAAGTCGCCCAAGAAATATTTTTTCATACTTTCGTTATGATGTCTGACCTGGGGTTTGAACCGAGGCTTTACATCTAATAAGCCAACCTACTAGACTACGACGACTTTTCCAAAGAAATATGAGCCAATGATGCCTCCGCTCCACAAGCCATACCAAACAATCACTTGTAATGAGTGCATTGACTTTTGTAACACCACGTGTGGGTTTTCTGGGCCACAAATATGTACGCCAATTGTTCTTATTAATGTAACCACCAAGATGAAAATGAGCTTCCTCCTAAGACAGGAGTTTTTCGTCGACATTATCAATCAGTTTCTCATTGGCCCAATAATTACCAACGTTGCTCAAGCGTAAATCGATTGCTTACGTTCAGTGGAGATAATACATTGAATTTCGTGGCTGAATAGAATGACTTAAGTATTGCCGGATTCGAAATAACCGATGATTCAAATTTAAACTGATAGATGGCCCATCCTGTATATTGTATGTGCTTTTACCCGCCATTGAGGAATAACAAACAAAAATTCTCTTTATTTGCCATATTTCAGTGTTTGTCTGTGTTTGTGTGTGGGTGAGTATTAGAGTTTACAGTTGTTTTATATTGACTTGACTTGAAAGAGGGCGTTCTTTTGTTTTTCCGTTGTAATGTTTTTTCTAGAATTTTTGTTGTTGTTTTCTTTCTGTATATTTAATATTATTTGTTCTTGTCTCTTTCAATTTTCTCTCTGTTATTTGTATCTGTTGTGGTGTGTTGTGTTGTACTGGCTTTTCTAGTTGTTGGCGTTGTTGTTGTTGTTGTTTTTTTACTATTTTAACAACTACAAAATATCCTTTTGCCTTTGCTTCTCCTACTTTTTTTGTATAGTTTTTTCTACTGTTATTGTTGTTAGCTGTTGTTGTTGTTTATTTTTATTATGCTTATAGCGTTACCTTCTTTTTTATTTAATTAATTTTATGTTATTGTGTCGTTCATTGTAGTAGTCTGAGTATTTCATTCTCATCGTTTGTTGTTTTGTTGTTAGTGGCTCATAGTCTTCCATAGAATTTATGTTATTCCTTATTATTGCTCTTCTGTATTTATTTTTATTTTACATGTTGGGAGCCAGTACGGTGAGGGAGAGAGAGTGAAAGAGCAAGAGAGAAAGCAAATAAGCATACAACTATCAGCATTTGTTATAACTGGAACATGAACAACAACATGAAATAGTAAAATAAGTTGATTTAATTAGTTTTTTCTATTTTTTTAATAACATTTGCTCTCTGTCTGATAATTAAAAGAAAGTGAGACAGTTAAAAAGGAAAAGAGAGAGAAAAAATTGAAATATTTAAAGCGCCTTTAAGTTGACAAACGCATTTTTAATTATAAACGCTAATACGTATGATCATTAAAATAAATACAATTTAATTTTTCTATTAAGAATGCAAAATGATGAACTAAAATTGCTTTCGATATTAAATTGAAGCTGAAGTAAGGAAGCTTATTAAATAAAATTAAATAAAAATTAAACTATAATGCGGAGATACGAAGGCGGTTTAATAAGTTATGTTTGGTTAGTTTTGAGGATTTGCACTTATCATTGGCACAAGTACAATACCCAGAGGCCAAAATGACCCATTGTAAATACGTACTATAAGAGAGAAAAAGAGGATAGCGAAGAAGTTCAGGAAATTGTAAAAGGAGAAGAGGTAAGAAAGGGATGATAGGCTAGTTTAAAATGACAACCGTCTAATAAGGTACTGGCTGGCATATCTTAACCATCTTAATACTTAACCACCATCTTGATACATTTCATATCGGGGAATGATACCGTGTTATGTACTCCTCTTACTCGTCATTATAGTTTCTATATCAGTCTTTGAGAGATATGCCCACTGTAGATATGACTATTGTGAGTTTTTAATTTGGATTCTATTTAGAAATGTCTGTTGAAGTGGATATGGTATTATTTCTTTGTCCTTCTATTTGTTGTATCAGCCTTTATAAGCGTATCTGTCACGATGGTCAATTTATTATTACTAAATAAGAGTATGACTTAATAAACTTAAATCCCAGCTCAGACATCTCCAACAAAGCAAAATACGATAACAATATTTCTTCGTCGACTACCTCCCAAAAAAAATCGCTACTCTTGTATAAAATTAACACACACCCAACATAAGTGATGTGTAGAAGCTAGGTCGTAAGCCTAACTAACGGATTATGTATGTATGTATGTATGTATGTATAACGTAAGCGTTTTGATCTGATATTAAAGGACACTCCATTAGAGCCTTCCTAACTTTAAATTTCAACAATACAAAGTATGTGTGAAATCGAAATTCTTTATTCATTTGAAAGACCAATTGAAGCCATTATGTGTGGATTGTAGATCAAGTGTTTGCTACGACTTCTCTTAGTTGATCGCAGTACCTAATTTCTCATGACTTTAGCTCAGACATCAACTTGAATTTGATCCTTGTTATGTATTACGTTGGCTTTTTCGCATGCACTTGCGACTTAAGAAAACCTTACAAGTAAAAGATTAGCGGGGTTAAATCGTATAATCTCGATGGCCACATATCATTGGTGTCCAGATCATCCAATTCAACCCAAAAGAACTTGGTAATAATAGATCAACAGCGCTCGCCAGTGGTTTGTAAATTGACAACAAAGAGAGGCATTTTATGGACCCATTTGACGCTTTTGAATCTCATTTGGATTGATATTGGCCCAATTTCGACGTACCCATTTATCCAGAAATTAGCGTCATCGGTAGAGGTGAAGTCGCCGTAGTCTAGTAGGCAATGTGTTGGCTTATTAGACGTAAAGCCAGGGTTCGAGCCCGAGGCCAGACATCAAAACAAAATACAAAAAGTATTTCTTCGGCGACTTTCTCTCAGCAGATTTCTGGCAAAAACTCTGAGAGCAAATAAAATTGCCATGAAAAGTGCATCAAAAATATGTCATTCGGAGTCGACTTTAAACTGTAGGTCCCACCACTCATGTATAAAATTAACACACACAACATAAGTGGAAGTAGAGAAATCGTAATCCTGACTGAAGGGTCGTAAGGTCGAAGTGGTAGAGGTGACCCTCAGAATATGCACAAAATCGCTCACTAATTTAATATAATTTTTTTATTGGTTACCTTCAATTTTTGTAGAAATATTAACTCCAAGGTTAGATTAACTTGTACAAGTTGCTCGTAGGGTAACTCAGAGTCCCCTTTGGCTTACTAAGATACTCCGAAAACCGAAATTCGTTTGCGTTACTGATGGAAGCAGCTAGTACTCTTGACAAGGCTTACAATCCTTTAATCATTTTGTTCTTGAAAAGCACTTCAGAGGTGCATACTGTACTGATTCTTCCGTTTTCTCATCCAAACAGCTTCAATACTCCCAGATATACATCCAATCATACAGTTACACTATACTCTGATTGTATTCATGAAAAGATCAAAGCAAGTAGACCACAGCATCCGGAATATCCTGTCAGTGGACACATCAGATGTCCTGTATTGCATCCTTCCTTTGCTTTATAATTCGCTTGTGTTTTTAGATTTGAAATTATCATTGACAACTTCTTATTTAATTTTATAATGCTTAGAGAGGAGAAAAAAGAAATTGTCTTTAACTGCAGCGTGTTTATTTAAATACAAACGACGTTATTTTTATTTTCTTTCCATTACTCTTTAGAAATATTAAAACAAATACCTGGACATTCCAGTTAAAGCAGATTTTATTTTTTCTTACTCTCTCTCTACTCTTCTCTCTCTCTCTCTCTCACACAAACGCTCTTAGTTCCATGTTATTTATTTTATTATTTATAAAATATCCTTAATTTTCATTTTATTTTCCTTTTTTTGTTTTTTCCAGCCATTACAACTAATCCTTACCAACGTTCCAAAGCATTAAAGGGAACTTAAATAAATAAAAGCACAGAGTAAAACAAAAATAATAATAAAACGAAAGAAAGAAAGAAAAAAGAAAATGAAAATGAAAAAAGAAGAAAGAAGAAAGAAAGAAGGAAAGAAGCGTAGAAATATCTAGAGCACAAAATAAGCTTTTGTCTTTAGGGGGGTATTATAGTCAGGGTTTTAACTGTAATTTACATAAAATGTAATTTGTTTTCCTACAGCAATTTCAATGCTCCAAAAGCGACTGAATAAAAAGCGACTAAGGACATTTAAAAAGAGAGAGAGAGAGAGAGACAGAATAGCACACAAATACCTTCATAGGTGTAATTTTATGTCAGTTTTAATTTAATTTGTATTCTTCGTAACATTCAAATGTTCCCGACCTAAACGACTGCTTAAATTTGTTTAAATCCGAATGTTGAAATAAAATTAGAAAGGAAAGCGTATATAATTGTTTTAAACGTTTAGTTGAAGTGCTAGAGTAGAAGCTGAGGCTGTGTAAAATAAATACTTGAACTTTAAATTGTTTGTTAATTAAGCGCTGTAAAGTTTCAGGAAATGAAAACATTTTTAAAATATATTTTGTGATGATAGTTCATATTAGAAATACAGCATGAGAGACTTTAGATGGAAGCATTAAGAGATTATACATTTAAAAATAGAGGCCATCTGTTATAAAACATTACCGCCATCAATTAAGCAAAACTATTTCAAACCCGTTTACGAAAAATTTGTGTTACTCTGTGCGTATATGCCACTTTCTTTAATTCTTTCTTTAATCACCCTGTAAATATTTTATTTATTAATTACAATACAATTACAGATTATATTCTAATTATATACGAGCTGAGTAACTTTGACCATATGTTCGGTGTAGTATCTCTGGTGGGAATCGAACCCACGACCCTCACGCTAATAGTCTAGCACACTACCCACTAGACAACCAGGGCACCCCACCCTGTAAATAATCCATTCACGAAGCCCCTAGAACATTCTTCATAAAACAACAACATAGAAGAGATGAAAATCAAAAAGACTCAATAATCAAAGTTTCTAACTATTACACCCAATACAACAACAGAGAGCTTCCGTAGACGGCCCATAAATTACGCGGTGTAGGATAAACAGTCACTCAACCGTCCCAATACTTAGTATTAATAAATACTTACTAATCTGCATCATAGATGCTTAAATCACATTGTGAGCAGTCTTATACCTTCATTAACTGCGGATAGAACGCCTATGTTATATTGCTTGTCAGGTTAGGTTAAGTTAGAGGACGTGTATTTGTCAGTTAAGACAAGTACAGTACCCTAAGCCGAATTGGCCCATTGTACAACGTCCTTAAAGTGGGAAGGATCATAGAGAGAAAAGGATATAAAGGAGAGGAGGTAGGAAAGGGGATAATGGGAAGCAGAGGAATTACACAGACCAGACACAACAAAAGGGGAGAGGGTGTCTACATTAACGAAGCCCTAGCACCTCTCAATCAGCCTATGCCACTAATGAATCTGTGGAGAGCCTTGATGTCGGCTCTCGACACAGAATTCAAACTTTCAAAGAAGGCCCTGCCAAGGGTCCTCAGCCTCAACATACACAGGGCTGGGCAGTTACAGATGAGGTGTTCGATAGTCTCTAACTCCTCCTTATCATACTTGATAAATGCCGATAAAAACTGAAGACCAGTATTTATTCTCTTCGGATGGCCTCATTAACACTTTTTTCAACCTGTACGTGTTTACTGAACAGTGCTGTGTTTCGTTCTGAAACTCGAAATACTCCTTCTCGCATTTTTTTTAATTTTAGTAAAACCTCATCAGCTTTAAAAGGCGTTACTAATGAACTTATGGACTTTCGCCGCTACTTATAGTCTTTGCCATGTTTTAATATAATTTTAACTAGTCTAATACTGTGTTCAGATATGCACCTTTATTGCGATTTTCGCCATTATTGAGCTCAATATTACATATAAAGTTTCAATCAATAATTGCGCAATAAATACACAAATTGTTATATTATTGAGCAAAACTTAAAATGCAGCACGGCCATAAGTATGTTCCGTGCGCATATTACAATTAACCGAACACTTTTTGTTGATATTTGACAACTCAAATGTCAACAACGACAAACAAAAAATGGCGACCAATATAAAAACAATGTTATTGAAACAATCAGTTATTTTGTTTACCAGCTCTCAAATGAATATTGAATAAGTTGAACTGCGTATATTATGTCTGAACACTTAAAATCTTGTACTCAATTAACCGAATATTGACTCAATAAAAATGCTTCCTTGTTAGCAATAACCTTGAGAATGGAAAAAAATATTTTTTCGGGAAAAATTTAAAAAAAAAATTTTAAAAAGGTCTCCATAATTTTCAGAAAAAGGAAGTCCACACATTTACACATTTACGGTTGACAAGGCTTAACTTTCAGTTGAAATATTTGCAAATAATTCGAACCTACCGGAAGGCAATCAACCACTACCGGAACTGGAAAGGACATCAGTAACTATGCTTTGTATTTTCCTTTTTGCTCGTGCAATTAAAAGGGCTCTTACGGAGCTTATTATAAACAAGTCTGCTGCGCTGGACAGTATTCAAGCACTGATCCTGAAGCAGTGTTTTTCGACACTCGCTCGTCTTTTAGCTAGTATTTTCGTGACGATATTTTTCCATCTTGCAGAATGGTTGCTAATTAAGCTTATCAATAAAATTTTAATAATATTTTTTTATTGTAGATTACTATACCATTCCAGGATTCATATTTCCTTATTAATACAGATATAGAGTTGCAAAATTGGTGCAAATATTTTTATCGTATGTACTATACCTTGCATAGCGTAGGGCGCACTTACCTATAATGAGAAAGAAAGAAAGAAAGAATGAGAAATTCATTAGTTTTAATTGAAAACAACAATAAAAACATAACTATACATATCTTTAACCAAATAACACGTTTCAATTTCTATTGCCTTTACTGTATTCTTTTATTTTTTTCTATGTTATCATACTTCATTTGTTCTTGTAAGTGGAAAAATGAAATTAAAGTCATAAGTAAGTACGTACGGATGTAAGTGAAAGAGGACAGCCAGTATAAAGTTGGCAGCCAACCAAAGTCAGCCCTTTCTGGCTTCCTTTGTCTGTCGTCAACAATGTGTGAATTGTATGCGACCCAATTTTCTTTTCTGCTTGTTAAACTTTTTAATTTTAAAAAAGGAAAAGAAATCTTTTTTTTACTTGGCTTGTTTATCTTTGTCGACTAGAATTACAAGCATATTTTTTTAAGCGATATGTTTTGGCTCACTTCAGTTTATAATACATATTTTATATTTACTGCCGTATTTATTTGTCATATAAAATATGAGCTTTAGGAAGGTTTTCTAATGATATGGGTTTTTATTATTAACTTTCCACTTATAACACAATATTTTACGTAATTTTCTTGCAATGCTTCGATGACCGTATTTGTTCTGGAAACAGTTTTATTTTTGCTAAAACTGTTTTGTGGTTAACGTTTATAACTGCAGCTATCTTTTGAAAGACGGCGTACTGTAGCTGCAATACCAGTAACCAAAATTTTGTTCGTCCCCAACTTCCCAACCAATCAAAGATGCAAGGTTGACATCTAAATTCCTTGAAACAATTCGCTCGAACTAACTTTCAGGTCTAGAGATCACTTACAATACTCTTACCATATAATATCTGGTAAGGAGCAACTTCGTGAAGATACGAAATTAAAGTATGACTCAAACGAATCCTGACTAACCCTCCAGTCTCGTCAAATAGCATCAGGGTTTCGCATTGAAATAATAAAAAATTTGAAAGTTTAATGAATTTAGTGATCGAGCGAAGATGAGAGGACTTTGTGTCGACACGCAGAATCGGACACTGGAAAAAATAGTTTGGAATGCTCTTCAATCAAAAAATCATTAGTATGTAAGCAATATTCTTTAGCGTTCTCCACGATTTGTGAAAGTAGGTACAGTAACAAAGCCACTTTAAATACTTAATTGGTACATTACCAATGACATTCAGGACACCTGAGTCTGACACAAAGCAAGATTCTTGCATTAAGGATCATAGTATTTAGTTATTTATTTGGTCAGTAGGTAATATGTTGGCTGATTAGACGAAAAGCCAGGGTTCGAGCCCCAGGCCAGACATCTAAATAAAATACAAAAAGTATTTCTTCGGCGGCTTCCTCTCAGCAGATTTCTGGCAAAAACTCTGAGAGTAAATGAAAATTGCCATGAAAAGTTTCTCAAAAATCTGTCGCTCGCAGTCGACTTTAAACTGTAGGTCCCGCCACTCATATATAAAATTAACACACACAACATAAGTGGTGTGAGAAACTAGGTAATAATCCTGACTGAAGGGTTGTAATGACCAATTATGTTATTTGTTTTAATTTCCTTACCCATGAGTGGCGGGACTCTCCCCGGAACCCCGAACATTGTAACTGATAAGCTCTTCGTGACAATTTTATTTTATTCTGAGAGCTTTTGCCAGAATACTGCTGATGCAGTTTTCATTTTTGTTCAAAATGTGTAAACCATGTGCTCTAATCTAAGCCTACTACACTACGGCGACTTCAAGCTACATACGGCTGTTATAAACCACCTTTTCTGATTCATAGATAAGGGTTGTCTTTACGTTACAGCCATTCCAGCTGGTTGGCTGTGTAAGAAGAAGCAAAGAACAAAATGAATCAATATTTGTCACGTTTATACGAATTGTTTGATTTAAATTCGACTCAGGTAGATTTAACACGTTCACGCCGGGGCATACCACCGGTGGCTCACACTAGACTGCCTTATCGGGCGCTGCGTACCAACGGTGGCCAGCACTAGACTGTCGCTTCGGGCGGTGTGTACCACCGGTGGTACGCAATTGATCATGCTATTAGACGATCCGTAATACCAAATATTTGGATCTTTATCACTTCGACCGCCGAAAAAAAATACCTGAGTCACGTTCTCTTCAAAGCATTTATTTTTAATAAGAATTATAATTAATTAATGAATTAAAGCGCCGGCGTGAAATTGTTAATTGCATGTCTTGATATATATGTTCTTGAGCCTAACCTGTTTTCTCAATTTAATGGCCCCACTGCGACTAGTAGGTCCGTGCAAAACAGTGCCCATTACACGATTAAAGAGAAAGGAAATTAATCATAATTTCACTGAGAAAGGAATATTAGCTTTATGAGTATACCCTACAAGAGTCTGACATTTTACGTTTCGTAAAGTTGATAAATGTGAGATAAAGCCGTGACCTCCTTTGAGTAAGTGTTCTATTATGATTATTATGCCGTTTCAAATCTAACATTATCTTTCAGTATTTCGGTTATAATATCTGTGCCATAGTTTATTAATTACTTAGATGTTTAATGAAATTCTTGGTATCGGTAAATAATTGCGATAGACGGTAACTGATTGACGTGTATATCTCCTAACTTCCTGATCTAGAGAACTCCTCTATTATTCTTACCTAAACTGACCTTCATTTTGTGTGTGGATGTTGTAGATGATAAGGATACTCCTTGTATAACCCAATATTAAAAGTTGGGCTTAATATTATAAAGCATTGTTTCCATAGCGATAAAAAAATAAAACCAAAAAGATTTGTTTTGTAACAAAACTTCTTATACTTCATTATTTAATAAAATCAAGTCATTTAAATCCCATTCAACATTTTCTGTTTACATAAGGTACAGAAAAAAGAAAGAATTCAACTGCTTTATTAACATATGAAAAGTGGGAAGAGAAGATGACAAAAAGGAGAGCTTTTAAAACAAAGCAACAGTTTACTTTACTTTACATTACAATTCATGTGTAAATTTTGTTGCCCAAACCAACAGCAGTTTGTGTAAGAACATATGAACATGACTTGACTTTATTTTGCAAGTCAAGGCACAGATCCAACCAAGTGAAACCATTTTTTACTCGTATGCATTTGCTGTTGTTGGCAATCTTTTCTTTCTTATTTTAATTTTGCTGTTAAAAGATTGTCAAGACATTTTGAAAAATTTAAATTTCCTTTGCAAAATTTCTTTGTGAAACGTAAGATTTTGAAAAAAAAAAGTTTTTTGCCTCTGTAAGAAAATTGTTATTGCTGTTGTCAGGACTTTTAAAATTTGTTTAAGATATGATGCTCACTTGGTTGGGTTTTTTTTTTTTTTTTTGTTTAGATTCCTAATGTGTTAATACAAGTCAAGGACTTCCTCATTCATGTCTACTTCAAGGGGGAGTTTATTGAAATGTAAAGCTTAACACTTTTCTCTTCCTTTTGTCTTCTTTGTATTTCCATTGACACTTTTGCACTTGTCAGTTGTTACTTTTTTTTTAAAGAAGAGAATTAAAATTGTTTGTTATAGGTACTCAAGCAAAACGGAGAGCAAAATAATCTTCTATTTTGATAAGAAAATGAGTCAAATAGTGATGCCAAAATGTCTAGCAGAGTGTTAGGGCATAACACACATAACAGAGAGGGAGAGAGAGAGGAAGAGATGAAATAACAGTGATAAGCAACTAATTAGTAATAATATCTGGATTTTCTGTTTTATTTTATGGTTTATTAAGCTTTTTGTTTTTTGTTTTCTATTTTCCTTTAATTTTATTAAGCTATTCAGCAATTTTCCTTTTTATCTGATTCTTGTCTCCATAAATATGCCTTAGAATACCTTTTACAGCCATAAATAAAGTTTATTAATTACAAAACATTTATATTTTTTTAAATAAAATCCACAAAGACAAAAAATACATACTTTTTCCCTGATCTTAAATAAATTAAAACATTTTCCGTTTGCTTTCCTGATGCAAAAGATAAACGATTTCATTGTATAAAAGGTAGGCGAATTTGTTTCCATTATTTCTACCACTATAAACCAAAACGACAAACAAATATTGTTTGCCTATATTCTTAAACAATTTAATTGTCAAATAATATGTTTAGTTTCTCAGAACACTACCTTTATTTCCGGCGGATATCTCTATTAGAAGAATGTCTTAAAAAGGTGAATAAAAAATAAAGAATAAGATTTTTAAACGAATTTAATTAAATTCTTCACGGTAGTGTGTTGGCTTATTAGACGTAAGGCCACGGTTTAAACCCCAGGTCAGACATCAAAACGAAATGTGAAAAAATATTTCTTCGGCTACTTCCTCTCAGCAGATTTCTGGCAAAAGCTCTGAGAGTAAATAAAATTTCCACGAAAAGTTTCTCAAAAATTTGTAGTTCGGAATCGACATTAAGCTGTAGGTCCCGCCACTCATGTATAAAATTAACGCACACAACACAAGTGGTGTGAGAAGCTAGGTTGTAATCCTGACTGAAGGGTTGTAATGACCAATTATGTGTGTATGTTGTAGCATACCTATTGGACTTCAGTTGTCATATAAAATCCTGTATAAAAATTAAAAAAAAGACCAGTGAGAGGTTTTCCAGACTACATGGCAACTTAGGGTAACCTCATGAAGAGGTATATTACTTTGTGACTGACTGTTAGAGGATAATTTGGATGCAAGCTAATCTATTTTAGCTCAGACTCTACAGCATTTAAAATTCTCTTTTTAAAAATGTGTACAATTATTATATCGATGCAGCTGAGTTTGGTATTGCTGTTCTAGCTTTCATGGGCAGTAAGATCATGTTTTTGAGAATATTTGAATAAAATTTAGAATATTTGACTCCTATGCCAATCTAAGTACATTTATTTTCTAAAAACGATTTAAATTTCATACATTTCCTACAGTTTAAATCAATTTCGTGTTAAGAGAGCAGTCCATTCAGAAAGAAAAATGATCATATTTAAACGTCATCATCGTTAAAATAAATGGCTTACAAGATAAGCCTTTTTTGTAGAAAATAACTCAACATTTCAAACTAAAAAAAAACATTTTAAATCTACTTTAATGATGTTTTGCTAAGGCTGACGTTGTTGTAAAGATTTACAAAAAAAAACATACACACAAACGTTAACGTATAATAAAAAAACGCTCAAATTTCCAAAGACATTTGTTAAGTGTGAAAATCAATGAAAAATAAAACCCCACTCTCAGAAGTATTGTTAACAGATTGATATCAATAATATGCAAAAAAATAAAATAAAAAATAGGAATAAAAAAATACAAAAATTTTATAAAAAAAATAAAAAAAATATCAGGCTACAGAAACCCAAGCAACTGGTAAGACGGAAAGCAAAAAAAAAAAAATTGAAAACAAAAACCACACAAAAATACAAAAAGGAAAAGGAGGGGAAAAGAACTGAACAATCTACAAACAGCCAAAAACTATACCAAACAAAAACATCTGTTTAAAGGCCAAAATAACAATAAACATACATACGACTACAAACAACGGAAGGCAGGCTGATAGATGTTCAGACAAAGATAGGACAGAGATAAATAATCTTCAAATTGTAGCAGAGCGTACCCAGTAAACAATTTGGTAAGACATTCCCCACAATGCTTTTGCAACAGGAATTTATTTTCAATTTTAAAAATGCTTGCTTAGTTCGATCATAACCTAACATTTTAAGTTTTTCACAGTGTAAACAAGATTGGTATACTCTTCTTTTAAGAGTCCATGTACAGTTTATCAAGCATTTTGGGGGGATAATGTAAATGGTATGACTGACAATCCTTTTTCGGTGATAACCTACTAGTATTAGTATCAACCAAAATGTAAACTAACCAACCATGCCATGGCAACAACAATAATAATGAAACTTCATGCCATAACAATAACAATATGGTCTGAGACTGATGACTGTCTCTCTACCATGGAGTATTCTTTGAAGAGAAAAAGAAAAGAAACATATGCAGAGATGTAAAAAATAATAGCAGGCAGCATAGTAAATATTTTCGGAAACAAAGAAACGAAGAATTCAAGTAAATCTTCAGGGGGACAGATTAACAATTTGTATCGGGTAGACCATCTATCGGTTTAAATTTGAACCAACGGTTATTTCGAATCTGGCAATACTAATGTCATTCTATTCAGTCACAAAATTCAGTATATTATTTCCACTAAACGTAATGAATCGATTTACGCTTCAGCAACGTTGGCATTTATTGGGCCAACGAGAAACTGTACGATGATAACGATTTTGTCAAAAAAAATGCATGTTTCCGAATGAAACTCATTTTTATCTTGGTGGTTACGTTAATAAGCAAAATTGCCGTATTTGGGACTCAGAAAACCCACACATGATCTTGCATTACCAGTGACTGTTTGGTGCAGCTTGTGGAGCGGAGTCATCATGGGTCCATATTTCTTTGAAAATGAGGACGGCGCAACCATTACGATCAGTGGAGACACCTATCATAGCACGATAACTGATTTTTTTGTGCCGGCTCTTTATGGTATTGATGTAAATGATGTTTGGTTTCAACATGGTGGTGCTACTTGCTACACATCTCATGCCACAATCGATTTATTGCGTCAAACGTTTGAGGGCCGTTTAATTAGCCGAAATGATGATGTTCAAGGGTTCAAACCCCAGGCCAGACAACAAACAAAATACAAAAAGTATTTCTTCGGCGACTTCCTCTCAGCAGATTACTGGGAAAAACTCTGAGAGTAAATAAAATTGCCATGAAAAGTTTCTCAAAAATCTGTCGTTCGGAGACTTTAAACTGTAGATTCCGCCACTCATGTATAAAATTAACACACACAATATAAGTGGTGTGAGGTGAGGTTAGGTATGTATGGTGATGTCAATTACCAGTCAAGAAGTTGCGATTTGACACCGTTAGGCTATTTTCAATGGGGTGCGTTAAAAAAATTGGTATGCGGTTAAAATCTTCATTACGTTGTTAAAAGTTAAGCCATTTCAATTTCCCTCTAAATTCTCATAAAATATTTAAAATACAAAATCTCACCATCAACAACGAATGTGAAGGTCAAGCAAGGACAGCTTTTGAGCCCACAATCATCGCTTGTGTTGCTGATAAATGAACTAAAGTCAAGCCAAGGTACAATTAGGAGAATAGGAGAAGTGACGTATGACAGTTCTATGTAACTGTGGTTAGTCTACAATCTGATATTCCCTCAAACGAAACATCCAACTATGCAAACGTTCTTCTATTCCTTCAGCCCAACCACGAATATGCTCGAGGAATTTCTCTCCCACGGAATTTATTTCCAATGGAATTTACGTTTCTTGAGAAAAAATTTAAAGCCAAATGCGAGAAATTTTATGGAAAGTATTTATTTATAAAAGGAGGATTATGAAAAGGGAAAATACTCCCATGGAATAGTTACTCCTGTTTGGGCTGCTGACCTAGAGGTAGCACTGCCAAACATTTTTATGATTATCATTGATAGTGTTATTTTCTCAGAGGGTTATAGGACTAAGGATAATTAGAAGTAGAGAAGGAAGATATCAATACACTTTGGCTCCCTGCAAAGTCACATTCCTTCTTTCTCTCACCACTAGACCCATTCGAAGCTTTTGATGGAGTTAATTAGTTTCTCGGTGTTTATCACCGGTAGACCAGTAAGATTATCTTCATGGCAGAAGGTATTTTCTTCTTTTATGATTCTGGGCATCAATTCAATAGGGGAAGAATAGTTACCTACATTTTCTCGTGTCTGCTTCTTCTACCGCCGTCACTGGTGAAGTGACCAAGGCCACAGCATCTCTCATGAGTACTCGGGACACACTGTCCAGTGAGCGTGTTTGATCATACTTTCCCTTATTGAGTTTGCTCGAAGGATTATGTTGGGAAACCAATATTATTGAAATCTTTTAATTTTTAAAATACATACATATATACATAATTGACCATTACAATCCTTTAGTCAGGATTACGACCTAGCTTCTCACACCACTTATGTTGTGTGTGTTAATTTTATCCGCCGTTACCGCCAAAAATGATGTCAGTCTGGGTATCAAGCGTAGGATCACTCTTGCCAACAGGTGCTACTATGGTCTCAAAAGGCAACAGAGTAGCAGAGACCTTTCTCGTACGACAAACAATGCACTCATCCTACCCGTGCTTCTTTATGGCGCAGAGGCATGGACCCTATTAACAACTGATGCAGCGGCCTTGAGAGTGTTCGAGAGAAAAGTCCTTCGTAAGATCTTCGGTCCAGTGCGAGTTGGCGATGATTTCCGTATCCGATCCAACAGTGAGCTGTATGAGCTTCTCAACGACATTGACGTTGTACAGCGTATTAATATCAAGCGGCTGCGCTGGCTCGGCCATGTCGTTCGAATGGATGAGGATGCTCTAGCGAGACGGGTATTTGATGCGGGAATCTGCGGAGGTCGGCGAAGAGGACGACCTTGTATCCCTTGGAAGGACCAAATCGAGGAAGCCCCATCATCGGTTGGTGTGACCAATTGGCGTAGGCGCGCAAGAAGCAGAGGCGCCTGGAAGGATGTGTTGCGGCAGGCCGAAATCCGTTAAACGGGTTGTTATTGCCAACTAATTAAGTAAGTATAAGTTGGGGGACCTACAGTTAACAGTCGGATCCTAAGGACGGAGTTTTGGAAAACTCTTCATGGCAATTGTATTTACTCTAAGAGATTTTGCCAGAAATCTGCTGAGAGGCAGTTGCGAAGAAATATATTTTTATATTACGTTTCGATCGATATAACCGACCTGGACTTTGAACACTGGTCTCACGTCTAATAAGCCAACATACTATCTACTAGACTACGTCGACTACTATTTTTAAAATACTTCATGAACATTCTTTTCATACTTTTTTGCCCTCAATTGTATATTTTTTATACAGTGATGCTGCTGCTATGAAACCGAAAAAAACACTCGTATTTGAGAAAAATTTGATACAACTTTAAAGTAAATTTTGTTCATATCGTTGTTGCTTGTAAGAAAAAGAAGAGAGAAACAAAAATCGAAAAGAAAAAAGGTTATCATTAATATTACATCTTTGATACCCACAATACAACACAACATACACAGTACAAATAAATATTCAACATACAATCATACAAAACGCATTCATTTAATCAAACATAAAAGATTACGAGAACCCAAAAAAATTCTCTCTCTCTCTCTCTCTCTCTGGCAAACAGAAACGCACATAATTTTTCTTTTTTAAAGATAAACGTTAAGAGATATTCATATACATACGCATGTACATATGTACGTATGGGAGTCTTATTGGCTACCAATAGCCAAGCATACATACATATGTGAGTGTAAAGAAAGCAAAAGAAAAATGTTTTTTAACAGTCCCTGAGAGAGTAATCAGTTTTCAATAAACATTATTGTATTGGAGGGAAAAAATTTACAATTCCATACATAAACACACAAAGCTGACTGAACTCGTTCTTTCTCTACACTTTCTGTCGGACTTGCTGTCACATGCCCTTGCTCTAAGGGAGCTAGACACATACCCAGAATTAAACCCACAGAAAAGAAGAAAACGGGAGAAAGATTTATCAGTGAGACAAATTTAAAATTGAAAACAAATTTTTTATTTTCAATGGCAAACAACAATAAAGCAAAACAAGCAATCGGAGGGACAAAAAACATCTTTTCAGTGAGATTTTGATAAAAATTGTTGTGTCGCATTAAAGAGACAAGATTTTTATCAGTTTCTGTGTTTTTTATGATTTAATTATGCGTAGAGCTTGGCTGCGGTTGGTTAAGGGACAGACATTTGCTTCAACAATTCTATTATTTCTCCAAATTAAGATTTAAAGAAAAATGCATTCGATTTGAGATAACAAATGGAAATCTAACGATTTAATATTAAAAATTTTAAATTTCTAGTAAAAGGTATGTATAACTTGTAAAGGCTTTCAGGTCATTGAGGAGCTCATTAGATCAAATGCACAAGGACAGAAGACCTTACGTAGGACTAAAGGCTGCTGCATCAGCGCTTAATAGTGTATATTCCTCAAGGCCATAAAGAAGAACGGAGAGGATAAGTGTCTTGTAGAGTATTGCTTTGGTCACACGAGAGAGGTCTCTGCTGTAGTCGACGTAATGTAGTAGATAGTGTTTTGGCTTATTAGTTGTGAGGCCAGGGTACAAACCCCCAGCTTGGACATCTGCAACAAAGAAAGCAACATGAAGGAAAATATTTCTTCGGCGACTTCCCCTGAGAGTTAATAAAAATTTCCATGAAAAGTTTCTCAAAAATCTATTGTTCAGAGTAGACATTAAACTGTAGGTCCCGCCACTCATGTATAAAATTAACACACGCAACGTAACAAAACCTGACTAAAGGATTGTTATGACCAATTATGTATATATGTATGAGAGGTCTCTGCTACACAATTGCCTATTGAGACCATAGTAGCACACTGTTGGCAAGAGTGATCCTATGCTTGATCTCCAGACTGATATTATTTTTGGTGGTAACGGCGGAGCCTAGGTAAACAAATTCATTGACCATATCGAAAGTGTAGTTATTGGCCTTAATCTGCGATCCAATACGCCAAATGTCCCTACTTGTCAACAACATTTAGTTCGGCTTGTCCTCATTTACTGTCAGACCCATATAAATAGACTCCCGTATAATAGCACTAAAGATAGGAGTAACATCTCGCTTGGTACGTCTTTTGATATCAATGTCGTTGGCATTGTGATGCACTCCCGCCTTCCGCAGAACATTCCCCATAACGAAGTTGAAGAGATCGCACGATAAGGGATCGCTTTGTCTGAAACCGCGCTTCGTATCAAAAGTTTCGAAGAGGTTCATTACTATCTTTAAGGAGCTGTAGGAATTGCTCATCATTATTATGTATAGCCTTATCTGCTTCGCAGGTACACCGAGCTTAGATATTGCTGCAAAAACACGATACCTTATGGGACTATCGAAGGCTGCCTTATAATCGACAAAAAAGTGTGTACCGATTGGTTTTTCGTGGGTCTTTTCCAAGATTTGATGTAGTTTGAAGATCTGCTCGATGGTGGACTTGTCAGGTCTGAAGTAGCACTGATAAGGCCCAATATGTGTTTTGATAGGTGGCTTCCATCGTTCACACAATTCAATACTTGGCTGCGACAAGGTAGTGGTCCGAATTGATATTTGAACCTCTGAATGTACGCACATCTAGTACATCGGAGACATCCAATTGGCTTTATAAGCAAGGAGGTGCTGTAAATTGATGCCATATACTACCAAGTTAGTCTCATACCATTGAAGGTAGTGGTAATATATCTTGGTCGAACCAAATTGGTAACGTACCACGCTACATGGTTTCATGGAACTCGGATTGTTTTAATATATCATAATAATTCGTTGTAAAAAATTATTTGCAAGACGGCTTTTCAATATATGCCGGCAATAATTGCCGACAATAATAAGCAGTGGTGACTGAGTAGTTTTAAAACATTTTGCGTATAGAGTTCGGCAACAACAACAGTTTTCATAGAATAGTACTTATAAATCATTGTCTCCGAACTTTCGTGTCAAATTGACACATCACTTCTGAGCCGGACATACCGTAGTCATTTTGTTGAAATCGATGAAACATACGCAGGACATGATTTTAATATTCTTCGAATATACTTCCATTTAAATAGTAAAACTGGGGATTAGTTGAAGGACAATATTTGGCAGATGTTTACATCCCGACAATTCCTTAGAAGTTATTAAAGACACGAACCTTGTGTTTGATTTCCCCAATTTTTGTCCTGTATACCTAAGAACAGTATGCCACTAACAAATTCCTGTTTAAAAAATTAATTTTTTATTAAAAATTTTATGGAAAATTTATAATAAATTTTTGCTTCCTTTTCATTCAATAACATGACTTTAAATTTTTCCTTCAATTATTTAATGATTGTAAACCAAATATTAATTTCATTTTTTGTTTCCATTATTTTTTAATGGTTTTTTCCTTTCATTCCACTTTTAAAAAAAAAATAAATTTTCATGTTTTTTAACAAATTGTTGACATAACTTCCTTTACGATAAAACATTAATAAAGTTATCACACAATAGAAAGCAGTAAATATTAGTTGTTGTTATTGTTGTTATAGTCGGTTGTTATTACTATTATATATATTGTATGTGGATGTACATACATATGTATGTATGTATGTGTAAAGTAGACATATATACAAGGACAAAAACAATTTACAATCATGAACAGTGAAAATAATGGCAGAATAAATGGTATTTCAAAATAAATTTACAATTTTTCACTGGAAAAATTTCAAAATCTGTTTCATATATAGGGTGATGACTTTCTGTTTTTATGTATAAAAAATATACAAAAGACTCGCATGCTGCAATACCAAAAATCATTAGTAAGGTTTACCGTTTCAGCTTAAACAGACTATTAGTTTTGTATTGAAGACATGGCTTAGTACTAGGATAATACTATCTATTGTACGCCCTCATTTTTGTAACCGTAATGCCTCCTCTTTCTAACGAACTTCAGCCTGTAGTTCGGTGACAATAATGTCAATTTCCTGCAGAGCATCTCATATGCACCCAGTTGTTTCCTTCTGGGATGCGTGACAGGTTCAAAGAATACATAAATACATACATAATTGGCCATTACAACCCTTCAGTCGGGATTACGACCTAGCTTCTCACACCACTTAGGTTGTGTGTGTTAATTTTATACATGAGTGGCGGGACCTACAGTTTACAGTCGATTCCGAACGACAGATTTTTTGAGAAACTTTTCATGGCAAATTTTATTTTATTCTCAGAGTTTTTGCCAGAAATTTGTTGAGAGAAAGTCGCCGAAGAAATATGTTTCACATTTCGTTTTGATGTCTGACCTGGAGTTTGAACCGTGGCCTTGCGTCTAATAAGCCAACACACTACCTACAAGACTACAGCGACTCCACACGTTCAAAGAATAGGTTCTAATAAATCATTCTCATCGTCACAGAATCTACTTGCTGGGCTTGAAATAAACTTCATTCAGACTTAGTTTCTCTGAGTCTACATGGCCCTGTTATCAGCATTCGGTTATTACTTGATAATATGATGCATGACTCTGATCTTTTTTTATTGTAATTTTCTAACAACAGTGCTGATTTCAGCAACCACAATTGGCTTGAGGAAGGTCTTTCTTTCTCTTTATATTTCCCTCGTTGAGCATTCCTTTTTGGGATCACTCCAGAGAGTGGTTGTGGTTAAATCAACGGCGTAGATGTCCCTTCCCAACTTGCTGGGTTTATTGCCGATAGTTCCCACATGAAGTTTAATACAGCAGAGGATAACTTTATTTTGCCTACCTAGACGATTCAGCTTCTCGCATTCTATTTTCGATTTTATCTCATAAGAGCCAAGTGCTCGATTGTCTGGTTTGACTGTTAGATAAATCGACTGATAAATGAACGAAGTTTGTATTCATTAGCACAATTCGCGGTGAGTGAAAAACGGCTTTTTCAAGCAGCAAATTTCTGGCTCGATGGATTGCTGAATTTGCTATGAAGAGCAACAAGATACAGTTCAAAGAGTTATGCTGAAAGATCATTGAACTGTACTGCTTCAATACATACACACAGAATTCGTCATTTCAATCTATCAGTCAGGATTACGACCTAGCTTCTCACATCACTTATGTTGTGTGCGTTATTTTTATACATGAATGGCGTCACGTATAGTTTATTGTCGATTCTGAACGACAGTTTTTTTTGAGAGAAACTTTTCATTGTAATTTTATTTTATTCTGAGAGTTTTTGCCAGAAATTTGCTGAGAGGTAGTCGCACAAAGAAATAATTTTTGATATTTCGTTTTGTTGGAGATGTCTGACCACGAGATTGAACCGTGGCCTTACGTCTACTAATAATCCACCACGGAAGTATTCGTTTCCACTGTGCCATGCGGTTTACCTAATAACAACCTTCCACAATACATACATGCCAGGCCATGTACAGACGAAAACTATTACTCTTAAAGCAACAAAATAAAATAAATAAATTACATACAGATAAACACACACACACATACATGCCTACATATATTGTAATGGATTTTATAGGTAATAAAATAGCATAACATTCACATTTATATTCATATGTACATATGTATCTATATATTACGTGTATATGTATGTGTATAAGTCAACAATAATATTATTTACTTATTGACTGTAGTAGAAGAGAAAACATAAAAATGAAAATAAAAGCTTCAAAGCCAAAAAAACGACAAGCGTTTCTATTGTTATTGAAAAGAGAAAAAGGTCGTGTTAAAGATAATTTAGATTATTGTGCTCATAAATGAACACACATATACACATACATATGTACATATGTTAAAATGGCCAAATAACCATGATTATCCTTAATAAATACAATTGTTTACATTATAACCGTATAAGAATACATAGAAATAAATTTGAATTTGACTTTCCGATTGTGTGTTTAGTTTACGGTGTGAAAATTATTCATATACATACATACATATACGATATACAATTATTATTTATTTTAAATAAATTCATTTCATAAGTAATAATAAATTCATACCCAGTATTTCGTTGTTTTAAGTTATTTTTGTGAAAATAACCTGGTTTTTTTAGGGCCAAAAAGTTCATGCACATTTAAACAAAATAATTTTTTTTTATTGAAATAAAAAATTTAATGCCCGTAATAGAATATAATATCAGGCATCAGTTGCTTTGTTTGTTTATTTCTCTTGTCCAAGTCCATTATTATTAAAGGACATTGCTTTGGTGTTGCTGGAATTTGTTGTTTTTCGAAAAGTTTTTCTTGAATATTTTCGGTTTCTTTGTTAAACTGACACGTTTTCAATTATAGTCATTAGTAAAGTTCTTAAATTACTCAATTTGTTGAATATTTTCTTAAGTGAAATGATAACATTTTCATTTAATTGCTTAACAGATTTACACCGTTTCACAGATGAAAGCAAAAAACAGATGAAAAAAATTTTTTCTAAAAACGAAAGGTGCCCGTTTAAAGACATGTTTTTTATAGGAGTTAAGTCGCTGTAATCTAGTTGCTAGTATGAGGTCATAGTTGAAACCCGAGGTCAGACATCTCCACCATAAACGAAATATAAAAAAAATATTTCTTTCGGCCACTTCCTCTCATAAGATTTCTGACAAAAACTGTGAGAGTAAATCAAACTGCCATGAAAAAGTTTCCCAAAAAATCTGTCGTTCGGAGTTAACTTTACACTGTAGGTCCCGCCACACAGGTATAAAATTAACATACACAACATAGGTGATGTAATAAACAATGTATCATAGCCAAACTTTTTATTAATTTTCACGTTGAATACTCAACAGCAAAATTATTATGGAATATTACTTCACTCATGTGGCTGCCGCGGTTGGCCACACATTCGATCGGACCAATTTTCGTGCACTTTTTAGAGTGTATGGGGTCGTATCTCGGCAATGGCATCACGAATGTTGGCCTTAAAATGCTGAATTGTCTCTGATTTGGTGGCATAACACTTTTCTTTAACGGCGCTCCCTAAAAAATAGTCTAACGGTGTAAAATCACAGCTTCTTGGCGACCAATTGACATCAACATTTCGGCTAATTAAACGGCCACCAAACGTTTGACGCAATAAATTGATTGTGGCATGAGATGTGAGGTAAATTGTTCCATTCTGTTGAAACCAAACATCGTTCACATCATTACCATGAAGAGCGGGTACAGAAAACAAAACCGATTATCATGGTGCGATATGTGTCTCCGTGACCGTAATGGTTGCGCCGTCCTCGGCTCCACAAGCCGCACCCAAACAGTCACTCGTAATGGGGGCATTGGCTTCTGTAAGACCACGTGTGGGTTTTCTGAGCCGCAAATACGGCAATTTCACTTATTAACGTGCCTAACAAGATGAAAATGAGCTTCATCCGGAAAAATTATTTTTTTTTTTGCAAAATCGGCATCATCGTGCAGCTTCTCATTGGCCCATCTATTCCACTAAATACCAACGTTGCTCAAACGTAAATCGATTCATTACGTTCAGTGGAGATAATATTCTGAATTTTGTGAGAGAATAGAATGACATAAGTATTGCCAGATTTGACATAGCCTATGGTTCAAATTTAAACCGATAGATGGGCCACCCGATACACGTGGATCAGTCTGTTTGTCCAACATTTGGTTTTGTTTCGTAAATATCAAGCCAATAACATCAGCTTTACTTAGGTTATTATAAAGTTCCATACTAATTACGATTAAGAGAGTGTATTCGGTGCGAATGGCTCATTCGAACGACCTCGTCGATATCTACTTGAAATGTAAGTAGGTAATCAGTATTGATGGAGTCAATACACTCTACATTGAAATGGAATGGAAGAATTTGCCATGGATTGAGGAATTTCCCCTATATCCCATGCCCATCAATTGCACTCCAAATGTCATTGTTTCAAGACTTTCTTATATTGTATCATGGCCTTCAAGAAGTCGAGCATTTTAAAAATATCGCCAGTATGAGTTTATTTCTGAATTTCATTAAATTCTTCAAATGGTGTACAATTTTGTCTTTCTTTCTTTTTTAATTAATTTTTAATTTTTGCATGCACTCAAGCATATGCTTGTTTATACTTTCGATATGTTTTCTTTTTTTCTAATAGTTTTTGGAAATCAGTTAACTTTTCATATCAACTAAAATGTTATTTTGCTTAAGTTTTCATCATTCTCATACAACATACTAACCCACTACCCACAACTCACACTCACACTCGTATCACAATCAGCCTTATTTTTCTATTTAATATGGCCTCTACCAGATGATTGTTATTCAAGTCCATGCTTTTAAATCAACAAATTGTTGCTTATTGTTGTATACGACATGTATGTACATGCGTATGTAGTTGTAAATATGAGAGAAAACTATATAGGCAGGAGAGTAAAAGTTGGCAAAAGAATTTATATCTCCTATGAGCGTATCAGTATGCGTGTGAATATTATTTTTCTTCTTTCTGCTTCAATTATTAATGGTATGATGGGTGTTTGGGTATGGGTAAGTGAGAGTATGTTGTATGTGTGTGTGCTAGTTAAGCTTTATTTTTCTTTATTGTTTTCAGGCGGAGGTTTTTTCAATTTTTCGTTTTTTTTTTTCTTTCATTCATTTATTTTGTTGTGTGTGTCTCTTTATTCACCTAAAGTTTGTTTTGGGGAATTGCCAAAGAAATGATACAATATTCTAGAAAAGTTTGCTTGCCTCTCTGTTTGTGTACATATACAATTTTTTAGTTGTTTTTGTTGTTGTTTGTTGCTATTTTTGCTTAAACTTAAATTCTCATTAGCAATTAGTTTGTCAAAAGTTGGGTTTGTTTTCTCGTTTTTTGTTGCTAAAGAAGTTTGTTAACGAAAGCTGCAAAGAAAAGTTTGTTTTCATAGAGATACGAGAGAGAGCGAGAGAGCACAACAGAGAGTTTAAATGCAAAACTATTGTATTTGATACCGAGTTATTAGTTTTGTTTTTCTTTTTTTTCTCGTTTATTCTTTTTAATAAAATAAATATTATTTTATCTGAAGAATAATAATTTTGCTTAAATATTTTCCGAAAATTTTATTAAACTTCTTAAAAAATTTAACAAATATTTGCAAGTTTTTCCTTTTTTCTGTTTCAATACAAAAACACTTTTTGACCTTTATTGCATTTTGCTTGAAATTTTTAACTGTACTCCAGAGAGTTGCAACTGGCATAGGAAAAAAGTTTTTTCTTGGCATCGCCGGCAATTTATATTTCCCTCCGCGTTTTTGTTATTTAACTCCCCTAAAAGTAATAATGAAACCACAAACCACCAACTAAAACTTTTGTTTACAACAAACAAAATATGTTGTAATGCTAACCAAAAACAAAAACAAACAAAAAAGAAACACTGACAACAATTTGTTTTTTTGTTATTAAACATTTAGTAATACAAAATTATTAAAGAAAAACAACAACAACAAATTACCTGCATAGAAAGAGAAATTTCCCTTGCTCGTGTCCTTAAATTAAACGTACTCAGTTTCATAGCAAAAATTTTATCAAAAACTGCGTAAATAGTACAGAAGTAGGTCAAGTTGGCCGATATAATACTTTATAACGGTTATTTATTTAGCAAGTTTGTCAGACTGAATCGTTTGATAACCCAAGAGTGAAAAAAATAGTAAAAGTTTACTACAAACGTGGTAATTTAAATTCAACCACTTTTCGAGTTTTATAGGATGACTGCGGGTATAATAATCGACCTATTCTACAGGGAATTGGAAAAATTTGAAACAAAATTGGAAACGCTGTGATTGAAGTCAGGCTTCAGCAAACTTCGCAAAGTTCTCACTACTAGAACTATTGCTTCTGTTATTGAAAATGCAGTAGATAATATGAATTTATCAATTCCTAGGCTTTCTCAGAATTTGGACCTTTCTAATGAGTCCTTATAGTGTATTTTCAATTCGGATTTGCACCACCCTCTTTGTATAGCATTTCTCACGCAACACTTAATGTCGTCCATTCACAACTTTTAGATGCTAGAGTAACAGGCTTTGAAGTCGCCGTAGTCTAATAGGTAGTGTGTTGGTTTATTAGATGTAAAGCCAGGGTTCGAGCCCCAGGCCAGACATCAAAACAAAATGCGAAAATCGGCGAATTAGTCTCAGCAGATTTCTGACAAAAACTCTGAGAGTAAATAATATTGTCATGAAAAAGTTTCTCAAAAATCTGTCGTTCGGAGTCGACTTTAAACTGTAGGTCCCACCACTCATGTATAAAATTAACACACACAACATAAGTGGTGTGAGAAACTAGGTCGTAATCCTGACTGAAGGGTTGTAATGACCAATTATGTTATGTATATAACAGGGTTTCAATGCTTATTATTCGAACATAATTTTCTTCCACGATTGAACTTCATTTAGCGTAGGGTCTCAGTGTATCAATACACCGAGCCATTGAGGAAAATCATAGCATCCCAAAAAAGTTTCTGTTCGATTTGGATTATGATTAGGAAATGTCAAATGCGCTGTTGTTTCAAATAAATCTGGGACAAACATTTTACAAACTACAATTGGAGATTAAATATGGATCGGTATGAGATATCAATAAGACCACGAGCTACACAACATAACTGATTTTCGCTTTATTTTATGAGATTAATTTCACATTTTGTGGACTCCTAATGGCCTTCAAGATTATGCTGGTGTTCAATTCCATTTTCATCAATAATGAAACAGAATGTGCTTTAAGGAAATAAGCATCACGCTTCCTAGGCTTCCTATTTCTTTCTCATAGAACAGAACAGTTGATTGACTATTTGATATCACTTGCAGTCAATCTAAAGGCACTAAAAAATGTCTTCTAAGTATAAATAATTTTGAAGTGTTATGTGGAACAATGCACACGACTTAATGTCAGAAAGCAGTTTAGTGAAGTGTGATAATGCGAGAAATGTAAGAAACGTATGACCATATTCAACATACTAACCATTTTGTGGGCTAGGATTCTAGGGAAACGCGATAAAATGTTCAGCATAGTTTCGAAAGTTTAAGGGCCATTATTACAACTTGTCGTTAAACTTGGGTTTAGTTAAAGGTACCTTTAGCTAAAGGGAACTGTAAAGTTAATTTTAACTTATTTTCGTTATTACAACTTACAGATAAAATTTTTTAAAAATATGGCAGTGCCGGAGGAATATCGATAAAACTGCTCAATTATACAAGTTTTTTTTTAACGCAGTGGCAACTGCGGGCTTCGTTTTTTTGTTGTATATGCTCATTTTGTTTAAATTTGAAGTTGCCATAATGAAAATTATATAATATGACAAGTTCAAATATAAAGGGACCTTTAAATGTTAAAGGTAGGATGATCCTCCTTTTAGCTTAACGATCACTTCTATCTTATTGGGTACTCATAATAATGAAAAACAATTTATCTGCCCGTTAAAATCCTCCCTTTAGTTAACGGAGAGTTTTAATAATGGCCCTAAAAGATACAAGCAATCCTTTCCCGTCTAAATAATCATTAGTCTTTCAACCCAGAGCTAATATTATTAACAACTAACACTATAGGAGGAACGAGTAGGTAGTGTCACTACTTTTCTTTACAATACACAAATTAAGCTATTTTCATTAGCTATAATAGATGACAACCTTATCATTGTAAGACCTGTAGTAGTTAGAAAAGATTTTGTTAAATTAAAGCAATAGTTGGAAGAAGTTAAAGTTGCCGTTGTCAAGTAGGTAGTGTGTTGGCTTATTAGACGTAGGGCCACGGTTGGAACCCCAACTCAGACATGAAAACGAAAATATGAAAATATTTCTTCGGCGATTGCCGCTCAGCAGATTACTGCCAAAAACTCTGAGAGTAAATAAAATTGCCATTAAAAAGTTTCTCAAAAATCTGTCGTTCGAAGTTGACTTTAAACTTTAGGTCCCACCACTCATGTATATAATTAACACACACAATATATATAGTATGAGAAGCTAGGTCGTAATCCTGACTGAAGGATTGTAATGACCAATTATGTATGTATGTATGTATGTATATACTTCGAACGTGATGTTTACCTCCCTGTGCGTGTGTATTTTCAAGCAGTACCTTTAGTAACATATTTTCAAGCTGGATATGATGTTAATTGGGAACCTCCTTTGCTTCACATATTGAAAAGAAGACAAAGACGACAAAACAGAATTTTACTCTGATTACAGCAGCATGGTACATGAATAAGTCGAACCTACCTCAGGTTCTCAACGTGACATCGATAAAGATTGAAATTGGAAAATATTGTGAAGTATACTTGAAAAGACTTCTACTTCATTTAAATCCTTTGGCTCGTAAGATATTGAACTACCGTGGGCATGTTCGTATAAAAAAACACCGCAGCTTTCATCCCCAGACTACAGGCTGGGAATTAATAGATTAGAATAGTTGTGAAGTTAAGTATTTCGATTTTTAAATTCACCAATACTAGTCATCCTTGAATTGTTAGACAAGCATTTGTAATTTGTTTCCTGCTGCTGATAATAATATTTCCAAGCAAGCTGTACTTAAATCATGAAAAAGTTGTAACAGTTCATTGCTGTTACAAGCATTAGCATATAACGTAGTATACCCACATTAGTTGTAGTGGCGTAGGTTCTATTAATGTACCGCAGTGGAAAGAGGAAACAATAACAACAAGAAACTTGTTTATGCCAGCACATATCAAAAATTAAATACAACAGCAACACAAAAGAAATCCAAGACATTTTTCTCTCCTTTTAATATTCAACATTGTTGTGGGGTTGTTATTGTTATTGTTGTTGCTGTTGTTCTTGTTATTTCTCTTTTTACTAGATTTTGTTATTGATGCCTTATCTTTTCGTCTCCTAAAGACCAGCGGAGAGAGATAAATATTGTTTACGTTTAGGTAGCAAGCCAAAAGAGAAAGAGATGTGTGTGTGTGTGTAGAAGTGGTGGGAGAGAGAGCAATAAAAACTTAATTTATTATCATATAAGCTCATAAACATCTAAGATTTGTGGTTCTTAAAAACTTCTTAAACAATAACCCCATGTTACACACACATACACACCACCATCACCAGCAGCACCAGCAACAATAAAAGTAAAAATACCAACACCAACGCTACCACTACAATTACATTTGCAATTTACAACTACTACTCCCACTATACTATAAAAAGTTTTTTTAAGCACACACGCATGCACATACATTATGTGTGTGTATAAACAGAATAATGCTTGAAGTTATTGTTTCTACTGTTCTTGAAGCGGAGAAACGTTAACACACTCAAAGAAACAAAGTGAAATTTTGATGGTGATTTGATTAAGAGATTCTGATTGATCAAACTCAAGTATAGGATTTGAAGTGAAATTATTTGTCATACAAACCAGAGGTCAGCAATGAATATTCAAAACGATGAGTAGAATCGAATCATGCTCACAATTTCTGATACTTATACGCATTCATACTTATTTTAATGTCATACTCATACTACTTATATTCAAAGTTTGAAATACTCATGGTACTCATACTTAACAATACGCATGATGTTATTGATTTCGACTCTCCATGACTCATCGTATACACGAATCACAAAATAAGTATGATTCGCGTACGAACACTACAATACTCACATGAAGGTTGTGTGTTTGCTCTGCTTGCTGTCTTTTTTTTTGTTTATGTGTCTTTCTTCTTCTTCTTCTTTCTTTGTAAATTCACCAACAACTAAGACTGTAAATTTTGATGAATGCTTCGAATCACTCGAACCATTTATGAGTATTATAAATATTTTTCTAAATTTATGAATCTGAATGAGTTGGAGTATGAATCAAACATATTTCGAGTGTTATGAGTTTGATGTAAACGTTGTACTTATACTCATTGCAACCTGTATACGAATGCATCAGTGTAGCTGGATTTCAATACTGTTGACTCACTCGTACTCAAAATTTCATGAGTACTTATGAGTAGGGAAAAAGCGATTAATTTCTGATCTCTGATACATACATACATACATAATTGGTCATTACAACCCCTCAGTCAGGATTATCGAACAACACACAGTTACTAAAGTATACATATGGTTAAAAAATTTCAGAAATCGTTTTCGTTGAAAATCTTTATAATTCTCTGACAGCTTTCCTCGATTTTAAGACGGTCTTTTGCATTGGTTAAAAAATTTCTGAAATTTGTTAACTTTTGTGGGCTGTGCAGGCCTGTGCAGGGTCAAAAAAGTATACGTACGATTAACAAATTTCACAAATTTCTGAACCAATGCAAAAAGACCGTCTTAAAATCGAGGAAAGATGTCAGAGAATTATAAAGATTTTCGATAAGAACGGATTGGTTAAAAAATTTCTGAAATTTGTTAACCGTATGTATAATTTAATAACTGTGTGTAGTTTCTCACACCACTTATGTTGTGGGTGGCGGGACCTACAGTTTAAAGTCGACTCCGAACGACAGATTTTTGAGAAACTTTTCATGGCAAGTTTTGATTTACTCTTAGAACTTTTGCCAGAAATATGCTGAGAGGAAGTCGCCGAAGAAATACGTTTTGTATTTTATTTTGATGAGTGGCCTGGAGCTCGAACCCCGGCTTTACGTCTAATAAGCCAACACACTACCTACTAGATCACGGCGACGACATTCGTCCTAACCGGAGGACTATTCACAATATTGTGTATAAATTCGAGTCCACCTTCGTCCTACCCAGAGGATTGTTCGCAATATTGTGGATAAATTCGAATCCCGTGGTGCAGTAACCCAACTACACGTTTTGTGTATCTTGACTTGGGCCTGCATATGAAAAAACTTCAACTAGCCTAGGAACTGAAGTTAATCCACCACAGAAAACGACGTAAATGCGTTGTGAAGCAGTTGGCAACTGAAACTAATTTTCATCATATTCAACGATGTGGCCCGTTTCTGGATGATTGGGTACGTAAATAAACAAAATTGTCGTATTTGGGACGATACCAAGAGCATCGAAGTCATTCAGAAGAAGTATGCGACATCATTGCTTTAAAGACGACATTAGCCAGGCGGCGAGCACAATAAGCACCATAAGTCCAACTTCTTTGGGCCTGAATTGGATGATCTGGATTTCAGTGTCATGTGGGACGGCACTACGTGGCACACAGTTTATGCACGAGTGATTTCAGTGCATGGTCATCTCACGTTGAGATGACGTGAACTGGCCATCCATCAGACTTTCACTTGTAGTATTTTTTTTGAATTGCATATGCTCGATTTATTCGTCAGAATCATAAAAATTTGACACTTTCACACATAATGCCAAACGAATACATAATTTCGATGATATCTCACACACAGTTTTTTATTTAAAATTAAAAATTGGAAGCGTTTAATTCTAGACCCTATATATGCGACATTGATCAACTGATATCAAGTGTTGGTGAAATTTTTTTTTACCACACTTTATTTTTCTCCGTGTGCTTGTGTGTTTTTTACTATTTAAAGGTATTTAGTTTACAATACATTTGTGTTCGTGCTGCTTCTATGTCCCCGTATTGTTTTAACCCCTACTTTCATTTCATTATTTAGGGTCCCTGGTTAACTGTTTACGTGTTTATGGCTCTTGTTTTTAGCCCTTACCATTTTACTGCCCTTTAGCCAAAGACTACCGGCTACGTTGACTCCTGTTCTAGGACACACTGAATTTTTTTATTTTTTTTTTCCTGCAAATATCGAGAGGGTCTGAAAGTATGTGTGTGTGTGTGAAAAAAGTGAACAATAAAAACAACAAGCATAACACTTTGTTTTCACTTTAGAAATTACACGTACGTTCATTGTTCAAGAGTGACAAGAGAAGAGAAGAGAAGAGTTGAGTTAGAGTATAGAGTGCAGAGAAAGAGAATGCCATAAAACAATATTTAATGTTTTAAATGGTTGGTTTTATATATATATGGACCAAGCAAAAGGGTCAAGTTTAGCAGAATGAATATAAAAACTTACCAATACATACACATACACACACGTAGAATTAAATAAAAAATAAATGTTTCCATGAAAAAACAAAACAAAAAAAAACAAGAAGAGAATGAAATAAAATAAACAATTTTTATATTGTTTTTCACTCTTGTAATGATAAGAATTATGGTTTACACCTCCATAAATCCAGGACTCATTCGGTTTTTATTTATTTGATTACTTTGAACAACTAAAACGTACAACGGACAACAGGCAGAATGTGAATAGATACTGAACTGGTCATTATAAGCCTTAATTTATTACGTGTCCAGTAAAATATCAATTTATTTAAAGGAAAGAAATAAAGAAAGAAAGAAAAAACGATCAGTTTAAAGTATTACTACTGCATTATTCTTAAAAATATAATAAAAAAAATTAAAAGATAAGCTGGAGAAGTAGATTTCGTGTGGATTCTTATTCCTCTCTTGCTTTCAATACTAGCAGCAAAGGCCTTCAAGAGCGCTAGAGGTGTACTTCATTTTATTTTTTTCTATTAAAAAATTTTATAAAAATTTTTATTTCGTAAATTGAGAGACGGGTGTAGTCGAACAATATTAAATAAATACAAACAATTCCTATTATCTCCCATTTGTTGGCTTTATATTGCATTTTGCCTTTTACTTTCTTTGACCAATCCCAATAATTAATGCAGAAGTCCTTCGGTTGACAGTCCTACCATATGGCCGTAGCATTTCCATTTCAGTTATTCGATGCATAAATTCAGAGGATGTAGGTATATCGATGATAGTCACCGTAGTCTAGTAAGTAGTGTGTTGGCTTATTAAACGTGAGGCCATGATTTTAAACCCCAGGTTAGACATCTCCAACCACATGAAGTATGAAAAAATATTTCTTAGGCGACTTCCTTTCAGCAGATTTCTGGCAAAAACTCTGAGACTAAATTAAAAAGTGCAATGAAAAATCTTCTCAACAATCTGTCTTTCGGAGTCGACTTTAAACTGTAGGTTCCGCCACGAGTCCAGCAGAGACCAGGAATATTGCGTGTACCTTCCTGCAGCAAATTGCGAGCTTCAGACCGGCCATGGAGCTCAATATCCCTAAACCCCGAAACCTATGTGAGAATTAACTTCGAAATTTCCCTGAGAAATCCTCGGGGTTCATAGACAGGAACGGACGCATAAGCTACATTCGTTAACCGTAGATCGAGCTTGTATCAAAAATAATACATTTCAATTTCCGAGACGATATAACATTAATTCATAAAAAGTTAGATGCCTGATATTTTTTGAATTCGTTAGTATTGTTATCGCCATTATTTTAAACCAAATAAAAAAGAAAATTTCAAACAGGGAATACAAAATTCAAAAACTCCATAATTCTGGCTTATGTATCATTTTTGATACATACGACTTTCTTAGTGATTTTTTGGTGTCGTTTGTTAAGTTTTAGACATAATTTATCGTTTTTGAGAAAGAATTGAAAGTTAAGTGTGGAAGTAAAGTGAAAAGGTTGAATTTTCTTGATTCTTGATATGTTCTTGATATTGATTGAAGTAGTCGTAGTCTAGTATGTAGCGTGTTACCTTATTAGACGTCAGACCAAGGTTAAAACCTCAGGTCAGACATTTCAAATTTATAACGAAAGGTTGTAATGACCGATTATATATTAATTATATATGTAATATTCCTGCTGCTAAAGATTTTTGAGAAGAAGAAAATAGAAGCTCTTCTTATGAACTGAAGAAAGTATTGCCAGCAACAAACATGACAATAGGATGTTTATCGCCAAAGATGGTACTACTTGGATCAGAACAAACTGCCTTTAGTAGTTTGGTATGAACAAATATTACCAATTTTCACACAGATTGCTAGTAACTGTTTCCTGAAATCTTGTAGAGTCTTTCTTATTGCTCTTCTCACATTTATCTCACGTGACAGACAAACATTGGAAAAATGTGTTTTGTCCCATATTTTATTACAGATGATAATATTTCGGTCAACTATGTACGTACGTATGAGATAACAGAATCATTCGCTTTGATAATGATATATCTACACCTATTACGCCTTTTCGTAAAATGAGCTGAAAGTCTTCCAGCCTTTAATATCATGCTTAAAGCCTTTTTTTGAAATTCGGATGAATAGGATTTTTTTTAAAAAAAAAGAAAATTTTAACCATTTTCATAAAAATTTTATCACACAACTTGTAGTTTTATGTAAGAAATAATACTCCATAAATAGTTTGGGATTAGCTACCATACTTTCAGAGCAGCCCATATATCCTTTTTTTAAGATTTTTAAAAATGTAATTTTTTGTTCGCCTGAAAGGTAAGAAAATTAAAGAAAATATATTTAAATAATGATGCTTATGTTTTCATGTTCCTTTTTGGTATATTTTCATCTCAAATTATAGTTTTTTAGCAACAGAATTCAAAAACTTTTTAGTTTTATTGTGGGAAATAAAAAGTACCTCCAGCGATTTTAATTGAAATTTAATACTTAATGATGGAATACTTACAGTGATTGTTAGGGAAATTAATTTAAGGATATTTATATAAATCAAGCTTCATTTGTTTAATATTTCTTCGGCGACTTCCAATTAGCGGATTTCTGGCAAAAACTCTGAGAGTAAATAAAATTCACATGAAAAGTTTCTCCAATATCTGTCGTTCGGAGTCGACTGTGAACTGTAGGTCCCGCCACTCATGTATAAAAATTAATGCACACAACATAAGTGGTGTGAGAACCTAGGCTGTAATCCTGACTAAAGGATTCTAATGACCAATTAGGTATGTATGTATTATTTAATTATTATATTAAAACTTAAATTAAAAGCTAAGGCCTTTATAAATATGATTACTTTCCTTTTCAACATCTGTTTTAACTTGTAATTACAAGCATTATTATGTTTTAAAACTTCTTAGAATTTATTTAAACGCTTTAAGACACTTAACAATTTAAAGTTAAATTTAGCGTAAAGTAGATTCAAATTATTTCGAACAATAAATATTATTTATATTTTAATTAACTGCTACAAAAATAAGAAACTTTACAAGCGGCCCCTTTAAACACAAAGGCTTTACAAGAGATGGCCTTTTAATTTACAAAAAAGGGGTTTGCATACAAATAAAGGCAAAAAAAAGAAACAATTAAACACTGGACCTTTTTCGGTTTTTAATACTTTAATAATCTCTTTATATCGTTAACCTTAAAAAACTTTTTTCTTTTCTCTTTTTTTGTATGTATTTGTGTTTCGTAAAATGTTTAAGCCGTTAAAAACATTACGAAATTTTTTTTATTTTATTTTTGGAAATACTTCAACAAAAATGTACCAAAAAAGTACAAAAAAAGAAAAAAATATTGCAACTGTTAAAGAGAACCGACAACGACCTTTTTTTCTAGCCATTTGTAGACACCTTTATGGCGAACTTGTCTCCTGCCTCCTAGCAAAACTTTTACACCGCTTTGTTGGCTTTCACAGAAAGGTTTCCACATAAAAATGGTTGTTAAAATGAAACAAAAATTAAGTGAGCAGGAGACAAAGAGGGGGAAAATTAAAGAAAGAAAAATTGAAATAAAAAGTAAAATACTTCTGTTGTTTACATTGTTATTTAACCTTTTAAACAAATTGACCGTTTTATATGAAGAAACGAACGTAGCTAGAAAAAGGCCGCCGACAGTCAAAAAAAAAAAATCCAAAAAATAAAGCGAAATTCAAAGGAAAGGACATCGTTTGCTGTACATAAAAGGAAAAGGATCCAAATTGTATAAATAATGATGAGTATGGAGTTGCTGTTGTTGTTTAAAATTTAAAACTAAAAGAATTCATTGCATAAAATAATGCCAACAATTTAAATACCTTCCGAAGTCTACATGAGCACCACCTTTTACAGAAAAAATTTACACTTTTGATGTGCAAAAGCATTGATTACCTCCAGCAGAAGAATAAGGTAACAAGTGGAAAAACAGTAGACTTTCTTTGGTCATATAACGAAAAAGTATAATTTTTCAATATTATTTTCATTATCACAGTGCAATGGCGATAATAGCTTTGAAAATAAGGCCACAAAATTGATCCCAGATATGTCTATGATGAACGACAACAACTAAGAACAACCTTAACAGTTTCCTTAATTCTTGAAGCCATACAATAGATTTTAAGGATTCCTTATACTCAACACTAGCAAGCGTTACAGAAGTAGACCATAAAAGCTAATTGCTGAACACAATCACTAAATGTCTGTAGTTACTAAAAAATTAAATAATAACGGGTCATACATTACGCGCTTCCAATCTTAAAATTTAAATAAAACAAAGTGTGAGCTGGATATCGTTGAATTTTTTTAAAGCTAGTTTGAGCGTATCCAAACTATTCTAATTTCCGTGACTCTAACTTATAAATCAGGATGTACTTGGTTGACGTTATGGGATATGTTGGCCTTGAAAACCACTGTGGTTGGTGGTTTATTTGCATGCATCTGTGCCCGGAGAAAATCCCACAAGAAAAAGTCTAAAAAAGTAAAATTGCAGAATCGCAGGGGGCAGACCCGAATCGCTTAAGCAGAGTATTCGAAGTGCTGTGTAGAAACCCCATGTCGTTAGTGTCCAGATCATCTTGTTTAGGACAAAAGAAATTGCTAATAATATAGTGATGGCCAAAACAAACTGATAATCATTGGCATATAGTCCTCGCCTTTATATAAGGTGGCCCGTCCGGAGTTGTTCGCAGAGCAAAATGAACCGATGACCCCGCCAATCAGACAGTGGGTTTTTCAGGATGTATTGGATCGCATGTTGGCTACCATCTTCCCAAACACATCAATTTCGCTTATTCACATACCCATACATCCAGAAGTGAGCTTTATCGCTGAAGATGATTTTTCCACGAAAAGCGCACACTACGTTGTCCGAACATTCATTTCGATAAAATAATTTGCAGGTATTGTTGAATGCGATTTCCGTTCCTGGGAATTTGACAAAACAGTCGAAATAAATGCCTGGCTACTAAAACCGGGCTCAGTACGGGCATCATTTAACTCGTTTGAAGCGAGTACTGGCCAAAGAAGGCTATGAATATGCAACCAGACATGAGACATCAGACCTTGACTCTGACTACTATTTGTGTCGATACTTCGAACTTCTGTAAAATTTCCTAGGTATGAATCCAAGTTAATTTAATTTGTAGTCAAAGATTTTCACAATTGGAGTTATTCGCATTAAGTCTACGCCGCAGTTTGGCCTCGATGTCATCTGGTTTCTTCATTCATTAGACATCTTCCTCCAAATAGCCCCAGTACGGCTTCAATCTGCATAAAGTAGAACCGAATAACCCAAGTTTTAGCAGAAGTATGTTCTCGGGCGAACATAGAAAACTTATACTCACACACGGGAAAAATGGGGATAGAATGTCATCGGTGACGCTTATATAACGGTATTCGCCGATGACTCGAAGATGGATTGTAGAATTGGATCAAAGGTCTATTCGGAAGAGTTGACACCGAATGGGTCATATAGATTACCTTACCAGGCCAACGTATTTCAGAAAAATATTTTTGCTATTGAATAAGCTGAATGTACGATTGAAACCACTAACCTACCTCTTTCGAACTTTATCATATGTGTGCACAGTTAAATGTGTGGACTCGTAAATTCAAAAGGCGGGAGTTTGCATAGACTCTATGCACAGTATACATGCCGGGCGACTGTGGCGCCGAAGGAAACGAAAAGACTGACGAATTGGCACGAAAGGGATCGCATATATCTGAGACGATAGAGTATATATATGTGCCCCTACAAGAAAACATTTTCAAATTGGAAAAACCACCATGGAATTCAATAAACCGTAGGTGGCTTACCTTACACTGGATGGACCAACGAGTGGATTTACCTGTGAACGACAAACTACGTGGTAACCTAACTCAACCTTTTAGTCATTATACCATAATATTGTGCCGAAGTCGCCGTATTTTAGTAGGTAGTGAGTTGGCTTATTCTCCGTAAGGACGCGGTTCAAACCCCAAGTCAGACATCAAATCGAAAATATGAAAAAATATATTTCTTCCGGATTTTCTCTCATCAGATTTCTGGCAAAAACTCTGAGAGCAAATGAAATTGCCATGAAAAGTTTCTCAAAAATTTGTAGTTCGGAGTCGACTTAAAACTGTATGTCCCACTACTCATGTATGAAATTAACGCTCACAACATAAGTGGTGTGAGAAGCTAGGTCGTAATCTTGACTAATGGGTTGTAATGGCCAATTATGTATGTACGAGCATGTTGTGCCAAATGATAATTTTATTTAAAATTTCAAATTAAATTCTATTAAGTTTTGCCTTCAAGGCACGGTTAACCTGCATTGGTATAGAGAATCAATCAGCTGTCATTTACAATTTTTCCACTTTTGTATTTAGTTTACGTTTTACCGGAATAAACAAATGTGACAATATAAACAATTTTGCCTGTTATGTCCTTTAGTACATTATCATGGTCAATCAAGGCACTTTTATTGGTTAAAAATTTTTTATAACATCAATTTAAATATTTGATTTTGTTCTTCAATAGATTTTCTTTTATTTGTAAGCAAAAGAGAAAAAAGAATATTTAAAATATTAAAAACAAAATAGGAAAATATTCAATAAAAAATTTCGAATTTCTTAACAAAAAATCAACTGTGCATCGAGAAAAGTACATACAGCTGCTCAAATATGGTATGAAAACCTTTTAACGTGTATTATTTGTTAATGCCCCAAACAGAGGCATATTTTTATGGCAAAAGGCAATAAATTTATATGTTTTTTTTTGTATTTACAATATTACATACATATTTCATGTAACGTATATAATAAATTTTAATAAATTTAATTTGTTGTATTTTTACGTGCTTCAATAAGCCATTAGCACATTGGCCATATGTTGTTAGCACAGAGATACATAAAGATAGACTCAAAACGCATGTGGGTAGTGAAAAAATGTAAAAGACGAAGAAGAAGTAACAAAATAGACATCAAGTTTAATAGATTTTTATTAAAAAAAAAGAAAACAAATGTTTTTTTCCACTTCTTTTTTAAGCAGTCAGGTAGAGAAGGAAGTCTTGTGTCTTCTGCATTAATTCATAATTCCTAGCTAAACAGCGTTGTTTTCTATTCTCTGTTTTTTTTTTTTTTTTTTTTTTTTTTTTTGTTGGGGTTTTAAGCAAAGGGAAGTTACTTTAATACTGATGACTGATAAAAACAACATTACATAAATAAAGTCATAAATTTATCTTCCTTTTTTCCAAACCAATGGTCATAAAAGTTTCACAGAAAAGAAACATTTCACACTCGGCTTAAATTAAATTGAAATTTAAGGTCAAATGCTGTAGAGATAGAGGGAGAGGTGGTTGTTTAAATAGGAAATAAATGACATTTATTATTAAATAATGTATATGTGATGTAATTAATTAACAACATTTATTTATAATGTACTAAACGTACCGTTTTCTTTGGACATTCGAAAAATAATAACGTGTACCTACAAATGTAGTTCGTGACCTAAGAATTGAAGTTTAAGGAAGTAACAGTCAAATCGAAATCAGACATTGTAACATCATAACATAACTTTTTAAGGGCATTGTTTTTCAAATGGAATAATGAAAACCTTGTATAAATTGGCAAAAAGAGCCAATTGGGGCGGTAATGTTGAATGACATGTCATATGATATTAATTAGTAGTCACATGTCATTGACATGTCATATGATATTAACCTCTCCTTTGCCAATATTTGATCGTTTTCACATGGGTTGCGTTTCTGTAATGGTTTATCGAATGACTTCTGCTATTCGCAATGATTTGGTATATATTTCTCCACAACATATCTCTTCTTCTTGAATTCTACACTTCTTTAGCATTATTTACATTATTACTTACAACTTGCCGTTAAAGTTGGGTTTAGTTAAACGTAACTTTAGCTAAAGTGAACTTTAAAGTCACCTTTAACTTCCTTTCGTTATTACAACCTAATGATAAAATAAAATTAACTTTTTCAAAAATATGACAGTGCCGGAGCAATGTTGATAACACTGCTCAATTAAACAAGTTTTTTTAAACGCAGTCGCTATATTAAAAGTAATATATAAGATGACAAGTTCAAACATAAACTTAACTTTAAAAGTTACCAGTAGTTTGATCTTCCCCTTAGCTTAACGCTCACTTCTGCCATATTGTGCACTTATAATAACGAAAAACAATTTGTCTGCCCTTTAAAATCCTCCCTTTAGTTAACGGCAATTTGTAATAATGGCCCTAAGTCTTGTAGCCGAAACTGTTTTCACATTTCTATTCAATAAAGTATGGCAAGACAACATAAACCTTTTGAAGCCAGAAGAATACTTCTAAATTGTGGAAATTCACATTAAAAAAATAAATAAATCTGCGAAGTTCATACAGCATTTCATCGATTTTATGGGCAACATAGTCGGCCTAGTGATTAAATTTACTCCTTTCGATTGGAAGTCATTATCTAGACAAAGAAATTTGCGTACTAAAGAGAATATTGTTGCTTTAAAGCGAGAAGAAATCGAAATATCGATTCGTCGTTGTTCAGAACTCATTAGCCTTTGTATTTCGACTACATTAAAAAATTCACATAAAAAGTGCCTACAGAATTCAGGATGTACACGAATTGAAGCTCATCAACCACAAATTGCTTCTGATTTTTGCTTATTTGGAATTCATTTTTTGTTTCAAAAATTGATCAATTGGATCATATGCTAACGATATTTGATTTCAACTACACAAATTGAACTATTGTGGTCTTAACAATCAATTTGGTGACAACTTTTTTTGTAGATGTAGTTCTCAATTAGTGGTTTCATTGTGATAGAAGTAATTCTGAATTTTTGTGTCAAACAATCAAAACTAATAGAGTTAGATGGGCCAGTCCAATCGCCGCCATAGATTAGATAAATAGGTTGTGATGTTAATTTTTCAGAGCAGATTTCGGATGGTTTTGTTCAAAATCGTTAATAATTTTGCAGCTTTTATTGATTCATTACTGTCTATGTCAACTTAATCGCACATTCGCACTGTCTGAGGCATTAAAATGGTCGGCTAATGAACAGTCACTATTATTTTCGTATCACCAGCAATATTCTACGCGTAATAAATTCAGCTTCTCAAACCACTGATGTTGCGTGTGTTAATTTTATGCATGAGTGGCATTACCTACAGAACACTGCGACTGACAGATTTGTTTAAAAACTTTGTGAATCAGAATTCGTATTAAAACATTGCTTTCCAGATGGGCTTGCGTCTTATATGCTAACACACTATGTTTTAGACTACGGCGCCTTCCTTAATATTATCATGACAATAAGATATCCGCCAGAATACTGAAAAGAGTTGGCCTTCGAAATAAATCAATTTTTTCAATAATTCCTTCAATATTTCCCAAGTTTTTGAATGCGGAGCTGTTGTAGACATACATGCTGACCGTATTCCTTGAGAATTTAGGTATACTTAGAATTTTGGCCAGATTGGCTGCCCACTGCTGCTGGCGTTGACAGTATCCATAACAGCATTGACAAATAATAAACTCACAGGTCTTCATAGGAGTTCCCAGTGTAAACGATTAAGGGTTCGAGGGTTATTGCAGCCGTACCATAACTTACTCCACTGTCTATTAACTTCTTGACAGCCTAAAATACTATTAGAAGGACCGTTAAATGTAAGGCACGGTAAGAAAGCTAGGAGAATGCATAAGTATCAGTTCTTTAAGACCGAGTCATCAATTAATTCCGACATACAAAATTGGTCACCACAAGCCTTCAGTTAGGATTACGTCCTAGCTTCTCACACCACTAATGTTGTGTGTGTGAATTTTATACATGAGTGGAGTAACCAATATTTTAATGTCGATTCGGTTCAAGCTTCTCAGGAGCTCCTCATGGCGATTTTATTTACTCTCGAGAGCTTTTGCCAGAAATCTGCTGAGAGAAAGTCGCTGAAGATATATTTTTTTTCTAACTTCGTTTTGTTGGAGATGTCCGATCTAGGGTTTGAAATATTGCCTCTTGTCTAATAAGCTAACACATTACCTACAAGACTACGTTAGCTCTTGTATATTACCCCGTATCAGTCGTTCTATTGAAAGTTTCTTTATGTCTTTTGTAAAGCTGATGCCGCTTTAAAAATTTAATTTGTTGAAATATTCTTTAAATTTATAATAAAAGTATGCAAATTTTAATAAATTTATGCATTTTAATAAAAAAAAAACACAAAGAACGAAACTGCATTTATTTCTTAATCATAACTTAGTATTATAAGTTTTTCAACTCAAAAAAAAAATTCCAAATTGCAAATTTCTTTTCAGTATTAATTTCCAATATAATAATGTCAAGGCGTCAGATGTCATGATATAAATAGGAACACACATACATACATACAGATACGAACATGGAAAAATTTTTTCCTCAAAATTTATTTCACGTCAATCATTCCCATTTGATGCATAAATTTCGAGAGAATTGAAAAAATAAATTATTTTCGTTCTTTCACATTTGCAATAATGCAATACAAACGTATTCGTAGAAAAAAACATAAACGAACAGACATATTTCATGCAACATTAAAATACTCGCACACACACAAACACCAATAGAGAGAAAAAACCTAATGCAACATCATGGTGTTGCATGTTAAAATAAATGGCAGTAGAAATATAAACAATTCATGTGTGTATAACAAGAGGATCTACTCGTATGTATGTATGGTTTTATAATTGAAAATTTCCTTCTCTGTATTGTGCTTTAACACCGATGAACAGCCATCTAACCAAAAATAGAAAAAAGTAGAGAAAAATAGAGAAAAGTAAAATCATTTTATTTTGTATGCTGCAGCAAATGTTTTAATCATAATATTTGCAAAACCTTATGTTGCATATGAAAAACCAAAAATAATGTTTACCTCCCGGTTTAAACTAGGTCTTCAAAACGTTATCCAAAAATCCTTTTGTGACACACTCAAACCCATTGGGATATGCAGGCTGGCAGTTGTGTATACAAAACACTGGCAATTGAATGATTACGGAATACAAAATTAATTTGTAAGTTTTTTTTTAATTTTTTTTTGTACAGGTTAATACGTTCAGTTCTGAAATGCTTTTGAATAAATTGGATTACACAGAACTTGTATGTATTGTTCAATGTTTTGCTAAATTTGGAATTTTTTATGCAATTTTGTGGTAATGGACTCATGGAGTCCTTCGCTGCTTTGAATAAAATGGAATGGAGATGGAATGAAGTCGCTGTAATCTAGTAGGTAGTGTGTTGGCTTATAAGACATAAGGCCACGGTTCAAACCACACGTCAGACATCAAAATAAAAATATGAAATAAATTCGGTGACTTCCTCTCAGCAGAGTTCTGGCAAAATCCTGAGAGTAAATAAAATTTGCCATGAAAAGTTTCTCAAAAATTTGTCGTTTGGAGTCGACTTTAAACTGTAGGTCCCGCCACTCATGTATAAAATTAACACACAAAACATAAGTGGTGTGAGAAACTAGGTCTATAATCCTGACTAAAGGGTTGTAGTGGCCAATTATAGAATACAGATAAAATGAAGTCATTTATTTTGATTTTTTTAATTCGATGCACATACATAAAAGGTGGGCCATTTAAAAGTTTAAATTTGAATACACAATGAAACAAAAACGTTTTGAAATTTTGCCAAATTTATTTTGTTGTTTTGAAGTACAAATGTTCCGGTTAGAAATGGAATATTATTTCATTCATATGGCTGCCGCGGCTGGCCTCACAGTACCTCATTCGATCGGACCAATTTTCGTGTACTTTTTCGAGAATATGGGGTCGTATCTCAGCAATGGCATCACGAATGTTGGCCTTCAAATGCTCAATTGTCTATGGTTTGTCTGCATAACATTTTTCTTTAACGAAGCCCCACAGAAAATAGTACAAAAGTGTCAAATCGCTGCTTCTTGGCGGCCAATTGACATCACCATTTCCACTTATTAAACAGCTATCAAACGTTTGACGCAATAAATCGATTGTGACATGAGATGTGTGGCAAGTTGCATCATCCTGTTGAAACCAACCATAGTTCATATCAATGTCATGAAAAGCGGGTACAAAAAAGCGGTTAGCATGGTGTGCTGTGGAAGTCGCCCTAGTCTAGTAAGTAGTGTGTTGGCTTATTAGACGTAAGCTCAAGGTTCAAATCACAGGTCAGACATCAAAACGAAATATGAAAAAATATTTCTTCGGTGACTGCCTCTCAGCAGATTTCTGGCAAAAACTCGGAGAGCAAAATAAAATTGCCATGAAAAGTTTCTCAAAAATCTGTCGTTCAGAATAGACTTTAAACTGTAGATCGCGCCACTCATATATACAATTAAGACACACAACATATGTGGTGTGAGAAGCTATGCCGCAATCCTGACTGAAGGGTTGTAATGACCAATTTTGTATGTATGGTGCGACGTCCTTATTTCCAAAGAAACATGGGCCAATGATGCCGTCGCTCCACAAGTTACTAGTAATGGGTGCATTGGTTCCTGTAGGATCGCATGTGGATTTTGTGAGCCCCAAATACGACAATTTTGTTTATTAACGCATCCACCAAGATGAAAATGAGCTTTATTCGAAAAGATGATTTTTGTGGCAAAATCGAAATAATTGTGCAGGTTCTCGTTGGCTTAACAAATCCCAAGGCTGTCTAAGCGTAAATCAATTTATTACGTTCCGTGGAGATAATATACTGAATTTTGTGACAGAACAGAATAGAATGACATAAGTATTGCCATATTCGAAATAACCGATGGTTCAAATTTAAAGCCACCTGTTACTTGAGCGGGAGGACTTACAATTTAAAGTCGGCTCCGGAAGACAGATTTTTGAGAAACTTTTCATTGGCAAATTTATTTACCCTTAGAGTTTTTACTAGAAATCTGCAGAGAGGAAGTTTCTGCGGAATCACGTTTGAAAATAATTGCTCAGAGCTAAACTCATAGAATAGAATGATAGACAACTCAGAGCTTACTTTATGGATTTTTGCTTGAAATTTTATTTTGCTACTAGTGATTGACAGTGGTTATTAAAATTTTAACATGACATGTATCAACGGCCTATTGGCAGAAGTACTGAAGAGGAAGTATAATCACAGATTTATATTCGAAATGGACGCTTTAATATGCTTCGTTCTATTCACTTAAACCTGAGTGTATTATATTATAGAGCATCGGTATCTGTTTATCCGTGAATTTACATTATCGTGTAATGTTTTTATTACAAAGTGGGTGTTATTTTATTACCATCATGCAACGAAGAGGAAAAAAACCAGAAACGGTAGCAAAACAATATAAAAATTTGCAATTTCATAATGCAGCTGCATGTGATAGAGAGGATACATATTTTGTTTAAACATATTAAAACTGATAAAGAGTAACCTTTGAGTTGATCACATAATATCTGTATGACGGTGGGGGTAGAGTTTCGTGCAACAATATTTACTACAGTTTTTGTGCCCCAGTTTATGTACATTGGATGGGTGTGTATCCATAGGATTTCAAAAAAAAAAGTTCAATATTTCATAAAGTCAACAATGTGTAGGTAAATGTACATATAAACGGCTCCCCCTCCCATACAAGCAAATATTGCATTTTCAATAACGACAAACGTTTTTATTATGAAATCGATTTTAAAATGAAATTCATTAATTGCATACACCGTGAAAAATGTAACGCATGTAACGATGTTTATGCCTGTTTTTAACAAAATTTTATTGACTATTATTTGCATTCGGCTAATTACGATTCTGTTACATTGGAAATGAAATTTAATGGTATTTTATTTTCTCTTTTCCTCTACTACACCCGTACTTAATATTGTGGTAAATTTATTTAAAAAACATTTATTTTGTTTTTATTATACGAATACAATTTAAAAAAAAAATAATATTTTGCCAAAACCAAAATAAAATAGATAATTTAAATGAGTGTGGTTTCCGCTGTTTAAACATTATGAAAATGTCGTTAGTAACCGTTTTTAATTACCTTAAAATAATATTTGCAAAATTTTAAACGATCGCAAAACTATTTGTTTAAACGGTCCATAGAGAAAATAAGAATTAATAGTTGACGATGTAATTGAAATGGAAATGAGAGGCTTTTATTTGCAATTATTTTTTTAAGGGATATATTAAATTTAAAGAATTTTTCTATTTTAAAATTTAAGAAATTTTAATTTTTAACAAAATATAAAAATATTTCTTCGGTGACTTCCACTCAGCAGATATCTGGAAAGTTTCTCAAAACAATCTGTCGTTCGGAATCGACTTTAAACTGTAGGTCCTGCCACTTATGTATAAAAAATACACAACAAAAGTGATATGAGAAGCTAGGCCGTAATTCTGACTGAAGGGTTGTAATGACCAATTATTTATGCATGTATGCATTCTAATTCCTTCGTTGGATAGTCGTTTTCAGTAACATGTGTGATTTCAGGAGCAATAGTTAAGCCACCTGAAATGGTTCTTATCTGGGGTGTATCATTATGTTGCATATTTGGGAACAAAGTGAATCGGCTGGCTGGTGTAGTATCTGCTGAATTGTTATGTTCATTGTATACACTTAGTCATAATAGGCTAAATATAACACATTCATTAATAAAAGCGGGTATTCGAGCAGGGACTTATGAATTTTAGCAAACAGCCATCCTGTTGAACCTATTTTATGTCAAATTAAATGTCATTTTTTCAGTCTGTTTGGCCACATCATCATGGACGGATATAACATTCAATAACACGTGCAAATAATAAAATTGTTTTATCAAAATGGGTATCCTGTTCGAGCAACGTACCACACTAAAAATCATCATCACCCATTTCTGAGAGAATGGTAACACAAACGATTAAGATTATCGAATTTGGAATGAACCAATTCCCATGAGATTTAAGAGCTTCCAATACAACCCAAAAAAGTCACTGTGTGATTTGGATTTTGGGCTGATGGCGTCATGGACATGTATTTGCAATAGAACAGCGCTACGCACAACGCAGGACATGCCGCAATGCATACTCTACACAAGTGAATTGAGACCATGATCATACAATGTCGTGGAGATGTGATCTGGTCGCCGAGATCATGAGATTACAGTTTATCTTGTGGGATTTTTATAATTTGCAGATTTATGCACATAAGCCATAACACAAACCATATAATCTGTAAAATTCAGTCAGATTTATGTGCGCTAGAATGAGCCCGAGAAGCCGTGGTTGTTTTTTGAACGGAGATTATAGTCCATAAATAATGGCATCGATAATTCTTTCAAAGGAATAAAAAATTTGATGATATTGCACACTTATTTACTTAATTGGTCATCACAAACATTTAGTCAAGATTAGAATCTAGGTTCTCATACAACTCATGTTGTATATGTTAACCGGAATTGTGAGTGACTAATAAGTAAATACACCAGGCTATGGCGAGTTCAATATAATCCAAACAGTTTGGACAATTCCATGGTATATGAATGATTCGACCGGGAGAATAGTAATACTGTCTGACAGTTAAGAATAATCTCAATTTTTACTGTGTAATTAAAACACAAAGAGATTTAAATAATGCATCGGACAATCAAAGAATAAGTCTGGGATAGTATATTGTCTTTTGTCCAACGCACTGTAGACTCAAACAACACTTGTCTGGAATAGGCATTGTCTCGAAGGCAATGTGTAGACTCAATGATGACGGCAATTAATCATCGGAACACAAACTTGGAACTTGTGAAAAGCAAAAATACATCTCAGAAGAAAATGGTTGCACATCAGATGACACGGCAATAGGTTTAAAGAAGACAATATAGGCGTAGAGTTAGGGGAGCACAATAAAATGTACATACATACATACATAATTGGCCATTACAACCCTTCAGTCAGGATTACGGCCTAGCTTCTCACACCACTCATGTTGTGTGCGTTAATTTTATACGTGAGTGGCGGGACCTACAGTTTAACGTCGACTCCGAACGACAGAATTTTAAGAAACTTTTTCATGGCAGTTTATTTTACTCTCAGAGATTTTGCCAGAAATCTGCTGAGAGGAAGTCGCCGAAGAAATATTTTTATTTTTAATATTTCATTTTTTTGATGTCTGACCTGGGATGCGAACCCGGGCTTTACGAATAGTAAGCCAACACACTACCTACTACACCACGGCGACTTCTATAAAATGTACAGTAGTAAGAAACCTCTCCACAACAATATGTAGTCGCCGTATTCGTTGGCTTATTAGACGTGAAGCCACGGTTTAAACCCCAGATCAGAAGTCGCCGTAGTCTAGTAGGTAGTGTGTCGGCTTATTAGACGTAAAGTCTGGCCCCAGGCCAGACATTAAGACAAAATACAAAAAGTATTTCTTCGCCGACTTCCTCTCAGCAGATTTCTGGCAAAAACTCTGAGAGTAAATAAAATTGCCTTGAAAAAGTTTCTCAAAAATCTGTCGTTCGGAGTCGACTTTAAACTGTAGGTCCCAGCACACATGTATAATATTAACACACACAACATAAGTGGTATGAGAAACTAGGACGTTGTACAATGGGTCAATTCGACCTCCGGGTACTGTACTTGTCTTAATTGACAAGTACACGTCCTCTAACCTAACCTAACCCAACCCAGATCAGACATCTATACCAAAACGAAATATAAAAAAATATTTCTTCAGCGACTTCTTCCCAGCAAATTTCTGACAAAGACTCTGAGACTAAACAAAATTATTATGAAAAGTTTCTCAAAAACCTGTCGTTCGGAGTTGACTGTAGGTCCCGTCACTGAAGTATAAAATTCACACAACATAAGTGGTGTGAATATGGAGGTAGTAATCTTGATTGGAGGCTTGTATTGACCAATTATGTATGTAATCTAAGTCTATTGATTGCAACAAAAAAAAAAAAAAACGAATAAAATTCTCGTTAATCGTTGTATGATTGCAACATAATAACAATGTTTATTTGCAAACTTCAAGGTACTTTCCCATGGTATTTTAATGACGTTATAAGGCCATGGATCTTGAACAAAATTCTTTATCGAACGTGAGAATTGTTGACAGAAAACAATTTTGAAATGAATTCTTTATTTTATTTTTATTCAATTTTAGAATAGAAAAGCCTGTGATTATATTCAGCTGTTTATTTTGCAATAATAACAGGGTCATAACCTGGTTACGATGGCACTTAAATGTACATATTTCGTTGATTGTCTGGGAACTAAAGCAATAAATTACATGTGGCCCCTTTTTTCTTTTAAAGACATAGAAAATTGTGGTTGTTGTTCTTATTTTAATTTTTTTTAAATAGTTCTTTTTATTTTTAAATTCGAATTGATTTAATATTTATAAAGAAGGGGAAATTTGTTATTTTTTTTGAACTTTTGTAATTTAAATTTCCCAAAAAAAACCTAAAACTATGACACTGTGTGTCATGTTGACTTCGTAAGCTTTACTATATTTTAATTAAAAAAAAATTAAAGAAAAAAATATGCAACAACAATGACAACAAAAGCTAAAAAGAAATAATTTAAAATATTCTTTATTAAACCACAAACACATACATACATACATACATATATCGAAATAAATATATTTTATTTTGTTTGATTTTCATTTTTTAATATAAATAAATTACGAGAGCATTTCTTTTATGAAATAGGTCATGCATATTTTATTACTTAAATTTCCTTAAAAACTAAATAATAAAAAGAGAAAATAATAGAAGAGAAAATTTAAATAAAACCCTACAAGACCAATAATGACAAGAAAACAAATTCATTTTCTTTCTTCAACAGCAGCAGCAGAACTGAAAGAAGTACGAGTATAACATGGCAGAAGAATATGCAGAAGAATAAGAAAAAGTACCCACAAAACTTTTAAACATTAATTTTGTCCCTCAAAAAATCTGTGACCCACATCCATTAGAAACTAAAACCTCAACAATAACAACAGCAACAACAAAAACAACAACAACAGTGCATAAACAAGCAAACAAACAAACAAACAAACTATTTGGAATTTGAAAACAATGCAAGAAAACTACTAACGGTCATGGTCGACTATAAGTTGAATGCAACAACATTGTGTTGCATTAACTACAGTTTTTAAGAGAAGTACAGCAGTTAAGGAACGATTTTTGCAACGCCATTCCATTCGATACGAATATGGTTACCCAGGTCTCGAACAGCTTTAAGTTCAAGATATTAAAATATTTTTAAATCCTGCCACTTTATATACAAGTTTTCAAACCATGCTCAAACGTATGCCTCCCCGGTTCGAATTCATTGTGGTGCAAGTTGCAGCGGTCTAGGGGTTTATTTATTTATCTATTTATTACAATAAAATTGCAAGTTATATTTAATTATATACGAACTGAGTAACTTTGTCACAGGCTAGAGTCTCTGGTGGGAATCGAACCCAAGACCCTCACGCACCTCAGTCTAGGTTTTTGGTGTGTCGGCTTATTTTAAACTAATTCTGGCGTAATTAATTCTATCATCTTCATTGTTATATCAGAGAAATGATTAATTTGGAGTCTCTGACAACGCTTCAAGCATGTGATTGAACAAGATAACCAATATAAAAAATAGGTCATTTGGACTATTTAGCAACTAGAAACTCCTACTATGAGGCTAACCAGTAGAATAAGCAGAAAGCTTCTACAAGAATTCCCCGTTTTTAAGTCCATAGTGTTTGGCTTCTTAGACGATGTCACGTGGTTCCAACCACAGCTCAGACATCTCAAAGACTCAGCAGGCTTCTGCCCAAAACTCTGTAAAATTGCCATCATAAGTCTCTCAAAAATCTATTCGGAGTCGACTTTAAAATGTAGGTTGCGCGACTTAGGATAAATTACCAGACATCCTGACCAAAGGTTTGTAATTTTATCGTAGTTGTTTCTTATTTTCAAAAATTAAGGACCTTCATTCCGCTTACAAAGAATTTATCCAGGAATCCCGTGACCCCTTAGTAAGAACTACAATATTAGTATAGCAAAGTCAGACAGTGCCATCCTTTGCGAAAATGATGGAATAATGTGGTTGCAGGAAAATTTCTTTTAATTCAAAACCTTTAAAGATGAAGCCCGGTTAAGATTTTACAGAACTTCTGCGTTTTAAAAGTATACCTTAACTTAACTAACACTTATAACGAGTTCTATAGAAGTTAAAGTGACGAAAAGGATGATCGTTTATTGGCGTAAGTCTACTCAATAATTTTGTAAGACCATATCTAAAACCTAGTATTCTGCGAGAATTACTTTAACACGTAGAGAGTCTGTTTCAAAAGGGACTTATTTCTCGCTGCTACTTTGGCAAAGAAAGGTAAATTTTATATGGAACCCATTGACTCATGTATGTTCTTCAGACACATTTATTCCAAGTATATGGCAAAGGACTTATTGAGTCGCTCATGAACGATAGTGGAGAATAAGTATAAATATTTGAGGTTCTTTTGATTGTACAATATGCGATTAGTAATCATGTCCACTAGGTGGAAATACAGCATAATGATAATTGTGGCAGCTGCAGAAATGCAGAAGAGTGACAGACATTCTTAGCAGGCATAGCAAATTTCTTAGCTGGTTTGTACAACACATTGTGAACAAATTTTGCAATTAATCTGGACGACATCCTCAAATAGCTCAAATTGACAAATTGTATACGAGGGATACATAATGCGAATCTTGTTGTAAATAGTCTTCCATTTTTAAGTCTCAAAACCAAACTTACATAAAACACACATAAAGCTGTAATAACGGTTAAACTTTTGCTTCATTATATTGCTTGGACCTTGCACTTATGTTCGAAGTACATTATCACACAAAAGATAGCATTTTTGCAACAGTCAATCCTTCTGAGGTGGTTTTCGGACACTTTTTCTTCATATTCCGGCCGGTATTTCATCGATAACATCATGAATGCTGTTTTTAAATTCTCCCACTGGGTAGAGTTATTCGCGTATAATGTGATTTAAAGTAGACCCACGGAAACAGATCAAATGTTTTTGGTGGTCTATTGACGTCGTTAAAAGTAAAAATCACTTCTGGAAAATTCCCAATCAATAAGACCAAAATCGGTCATCTAAAGAAGATCGTGGCACAGTCTTGTTGAAACCATACAGCGTTCAGTTTATAAACTCTTCAGTCAGGATTACAGCGTAGCGAAGTAGGCAAGGGAAGGCAGGCGAGGTGAGTGATTGAAGTTTAGTCAGTCTAGTGTGAAGACGCGCTACATTTGAAGAGAGTAATCGGTGTTTGAAGATCTCCGTTACAAAGATCTTTCGAGTAATTTCTTAGTGATTGTTATTGTTTATGCAAAGGGTATAAACAGAAGAGTAACAATGAAAAGCGATTGTTGTTGTTTACATGAAGTTGTAAACAGTGTCACACAGAATTGTTCGAATAATAAAGAATTTTAATTAAAACTGAATACAAATTTATTTTTATTTTGTTTGCAATCTACGAGCTCATATTGTAAACGTTTTTAAAAGGTAAAAATTCAGCAATGAGTATAATGAAACGATTTACTGACTTGGGCACCTATGTAGAGCTTTGAGGCTCTTAAAATTTCTTTACAATATTGCCAATACCTAGCAGACTTGAATCCTACGATTGAATCACACATTTTAAACGTTCTTCGATTATTAAACGATTTATAATTGCAACATTTGGATATCCTTTCAGCAGTTTTGACACCATTAATTGGACAAACCCGATATTAAAATAGTGTATCTCAATATTTGCCAGGATCACGTCCTTTACTGTGGTAAGAAACTAATACCACAAAAGATAAAACGCAAGGAGGAGATCATTTTTCTTAAACTACAGCGAAGAAAACTTATTCATTGCCATCTGAACAAACCGAATTTATTTATTTATTATTTTATAAAACAAAGCTACCGACTAAGTTACTTTGTAATGATTTAAGATTTATAGGTACCAAGCATAGGAATTCATAGACAATTAAGGTAGGAAGGCAATCTGAAAACAGGATCCATCAATATAGTTTTAAGACCAAACAGGTTCAGAAACCATTACTAAGTTGTTGAGCATAGTTAAGCTGTTACAAACCCCAGCTTAAGCACAATGTACCCCCATGGCTTAGACATTCGGCCGTAGCGTATTAGAGGAAGAATACCAAGTAGAAAAAACATTTTTTTATGGTTTTACTTACGCATTGATTTGCTTTTATTTTATTTCAATTCAAAGCAAAACGAATGTTGTATGAAGCCAATTTATGTATTTCGACAACAACAACAACAACAAATTAACATTTTTTTTGTGATTTCTTTTCATGCATTTTAACTATTTTATGCACATTTTTTTATATTTCAAGAAAAAAGTGGTGAGAGAGAGAGCAGGGGGAAAAATATAGAAAATAAAAGCATTTTTAAATATTCATGTTTCTACTTGTAACCTCTTTATGGAACATAGAATATATTGACTGCCTCCATGTACCCCTAACCGTACTCGCATAGTCGTAACAAAAGAATTTTAATTCCTTCTTTTTTTATTTGTTTGTTTGTTTATTGATTTGACATCAATATTCAGTATTTGTTGTAATTGAAATGAAAAAAAAGAGAACGGAGGTCTAAACACAAAACAAATATTTTCAAATACGAGTATAAAAGAATTACAAATTCGTTATATACTCATACGTACATACATACATACATATGTATGTATATATATATGTAGAATTGAATATTAAGGGTTGCATGTGCCGTAGAGAATGATAGAAAATCAAATCCACACAAAAATTGTTTGTTTATTAATATTCAATCGTTTAATTTCATGCCAATCGAATCGTATTGAAACTGAAATTGAAATCGAAATCGAAATTGTTTATGAAATAATACGACAGTGGCGTGACAAATTTGTTAACTGGCAACTCTCAAAATGAAAAGAAAACGAAAGAAGTTAGAAATTGAAAAATATGTATGTAGTATAGAGAGAAACAGAAAGAAAGCTACACTCTAATAGAACAGTCATCTTGTGCACTTAAAACCAATTTCCATTGGCACGTGAAATGAAGGAAAGCATATGGTAAACTAAACACGATTTAGGCTTTATGACCTAGAGTCTCTGCTGAATGTGGAAAGAGTATATAAAGCTTTTCCGACTTCTGGGCGAAGTATTGTGGTATCACTATCCAACTTGAGATTGGTAAACGGTCTTCTGACACAGCACTATAGACTCAGAGCTGGTTGTTGCAAGCCCAACTTGTACATTCTGTGACAATATGGATGAATCATCAGAGCATATGCATTAATGCATGTCAGAAGGTAATGGGTAGATCAGATGCAGTGAATTGCTATTGTTGACACCGAGCAGCATGCAGAAGTTTGTCAAGTCATTGGCTTGGAGAGGACATTATATGGATGCAGAATAAAGATTGAGTGAAGTATTATGGCATGCCTTCATGACAATTATAATGAGCCAGAATTTTACCAATGGCATGAGTTATATTGGCTTTGAGGACCGCGTACACCTGCAAGTTAAGAAAATAACACGGAAACTGAAGGTAAAATATTTGAGAATATCACTGGACAGTAAACTGACTTGCAAGATTTATTTGGAGAACATTTGGCCAAAACTAGTCATGTCATAAGAATATGCGGAAAATTTGGAAGTAAACCTTAAAGGTTCAACCCAAGATTCATCCACTGGATGTATACCATGATATCCATGGCAATAGTGACCGAAAGAATTATTGTTTGAGCAGGCAGACATACATAATTCGTCATTACAACCCTGCAGTGAGGATTTCGAACTAGCTTTTCACACCACCCATGTTGTGTGTGTTAATTTGATTTTATACATGAGTGGAGGGACCTACAGTTTAAAGTCGAACGACAGATTTTTGAGAAAATTGCCATGAAAATTTCAATTACTCCGAAGAAATATTTTTTCATATTTTCATTTTGATGTCTGACTTGAGTAGGCAGAACGAATCTGAAAAAACCTTTGATTGCGGTATTTAATTCAAGTCCGTTACCCAGAGTAGTGATAACTAAATCTCTGAAAAATGTGGTTGCGATACACACATACGTACGTACATAATCGGTCATACAACCCTTCATTCAGGATTAAGTTCTAGCGTATGCTGTGTGTGTTAATTTTATACATGAAAAGCTTCTCAAAAATCTGTCGTTCGGAGTCAACTTGAAACTGTGGGTCAAGACACTCATGTATGATGATGAACATATACAGCATACAACATAAGTGGTTTGAGAAGGTAAGTAGTAATACTGACTGAAGGGTTGTATGTGTTGTACATGACTGTCTGGAGAAACTGAGCCAGTTAAGCAGGAGAAATCGTGTCACCATTTGCTTGTTCCCAGGTTATGTGGAATTCAATGGCAGCCAGATGAGCTTGCAAAAACGGAAGCTTCTACGTTGATGTCAGCTTTCTGGCTAGTGGGAAGAGATATTTACCTTCATGTACTCCGCAAAAACCAGACTCGTTGGGAGATTATCTTTTTGAATTGTAATCACAGTACAATTCCTTCATAATAGACGACAAGTGGTGCACAGGTTGCAATATGTTTTAACATTTCTTTGCAGTGGCCTTTAACTCATACTTATCTTCCTTATCTTTTGTCCTAAAGCAAAGTATGTTAAGCTAGCCATAAATTAATATGCCCTATCTAATCTTAATTGTCATTTGTTTAAAATTTTATATTATATTTAATTTTTTGATGTTTAATAACATATCGTATATCATTTGCTTTAGGCTTTAGGGTTGTAAATATTTTATTCCGATTGAATACTATTTAAATAAATTTCTTTGTTTGTTATTAAATTTTTACCTTTTTATTTTGTTGTTGCAATCATTTAAAATAAATATTTTTCTAATAAGTATCATTTACCTGAAAATAAACAGAAAATATTTTTTATTAAAATTTAATACAATATATTAGATTGCCAGTAAATATTTAATGAAGTTTTTTGGGTTTTTTTTGTGAAAAAATTAATTCAATAGAATAAATAAATTTAAACCTAAACAAAAAAATTCAATAATTGTAATTGATATTTAAAAATTCTTTACTTTAATACATTGAAATTTAGAATTTTGTAAAGGTATGCAACACTTTGTAGAATAATTATAAAGTGACTTTAATTTTAATGTTTTTATAGAAATGAAATCTGATATCGATACCACCGCTCTAGTAATGCTGTCGGCTCTTACAATACTTATGTTCTGTGTGTTAATTTTATCCGTAAGTTAGGGGATCTTCAGTTTAAGTCGCCGTAGTCTTGTAGGTAGTGTGTTGGCTTATTATACGTAAAGCCAAAAAACAAAAATACAAAAAGCATTTCTTTGGCGACTTCCTCTCAGCAGATTTCTGCCAAAAACTCTGAGAGTAAATAAAATTGCCATGAAAAGTTTCTCAAAAATCTGTCGTTCGGAGTCGACTTTAAACTGTAGGTCCCACCACTCATGTATAAAATTAACACATGCTACATAAGTGATGTGAGAAACTAGGTCGTAATCCTGACTGAAGGGTTGTAATGACCAATTATGTATATGGATATTTGTGTACCTATTACGCTCACCCTAAAGAGATACCAACAATATTTAACATAGAAAATCGTTATCTTGTACAAGGTTGGGTAACTTCTTGAAGTCCCCTATTAATTAAATTATTATCTTCCTCATTTCGGATCATTCGTCTATGACTAGGTACCCATATAACCCATACTACATAAGTACAGCCCTATCCGTGCAGCTAAAAGTGGGGATTTCTATCATTTCTAGAAGATGAAAGTCGATCTATGAGGTCAGCGTGCTCTAAGAAATATCCTCAAGCGGAATATTGCCATACTTTCCGATAGTCTAGCCGCCAAGGCACTCACTTCCATCGTGATGAACTGTCGTAGACATCTAATGATGTTCATATCATTTTGATGACAGGGCTCAATCATATCCCAAATAACTGCCGAGCTTCTGAACTGGTGACTCTTAGACTCTTCGATGAATTTTCGAACTTTCGACTTTGGGAATCCCTCTAAGGACATGTAAGCTTATAATTGACTATGCAGTTATTGATTCCATTAACCATAGATGGCCGACTTCGGAGACAGGCAGAAGAAATACCTTCAGTATGATTACCAAGTTCGTAACGGGTCATTACATTACGGACGCTATGGTTTTGGTGTTTGTTATTGGTCGACTACCCATCAATCTTACCAGCTGTTCAGCTTTGCTCAGTAGGTCTAATACGGCGATGGTAATTATCGCATAATGCTCCAAAATAGCACAAATTTTTTGACTAAGTTTGTACTATTTTAATACGTTTTATGGTAGCTAAACTATCCATATTCGTAAATGGCTACAATTCTATCGTAAATCGGGATAATCAATTACATGCTATTCTAAAACTAAAAACATATCTTGGACTTATTATGCGAAATAAAAATTACGTATTATTTCAAGCTATTCTACAGGCAAAATCTTTTGGTAAAACAAAAGAATAAAAATATTCAGACAGATGTTGCCACTAAGAGTATATTTTGTAGCAAAACTAATACAATGTGGCTTAAATACCAAATTTGGTTTAAATATTGTCTGCAATTAAAAATTGAAATTTAACACCATGTTGTACAACAATGTATAGAGGGTTTTCGAAAGCGACTTTAATATTTTTTATTTCATTTTTGATTTTATGATGACTAGAATAGGCCATTAATTTTATTTTTATTATGGCGTCTGGTAAATAAATAAGATTTTTATTATTTTTTTATTCTACACATTAAAACAAAAAACTCTGTAGCCATAAATGGGTTATTAACGTAGAGAGATAGAATGAATGGTGGTCTTCGATGTCATCCATTAATCGGTTTTAACTCTAAGGCTGCATACATACATGCATTCAGTGAGTGGGTGTTGTTGCATTCAATGTCGCGTAGGGGGTTACCAAATGACTCTTTTCATTTTAGACGGGTTAATAACCACAGACATTAATTAAAGGCAATTAAATCATAAACAATTTAAAGAAAATAGATATAAAAAAACACAACCAAAAATTTTAGAAAATTTCTTCGATCATAAAAAATATGTGTGTTGTGCTGTGCAGCATAATACAATAATTTGTAGTTTTTGTTTATAGCCTTTCGCATTCAAAACCATAAATATTAGAAATAGAAAAATCCCATTTTAATGCGAAAATAATAACATTTTTCAAAGTATTTAGATTTTATGAGGCACATCAAAAATTGTTTGCCATTCATTCCGAAACACAAAAAAAATAAAAATCCTCTGCCAAAACTCTAAGTAACTTTGTTACACAAACAGACAGACCATCACTCTGTGTCTCCAATAATATCACGAATTTATTAATAAATTCTCGTGATATTTTTGCACTTTTAGGCAACACAATAAATTTTTGGTTTCAGTTGAAACGTATACAGCCACACGAATCTAAATACTTGTTGTGTGTGATGACATTAAATATGGTATGACAGAACGACAAGAAAATTTTTATGATGTTTTTTTGTAAATGAGGCTTGCAATAGCTCTGCAAGCGAAAACAAGTGAAAAATATGAGAATTCTTTACAAATGAAACAAACGAAACACTGAATGAGTTGTGTTTTACAATGAAAAATGATCAGCAAGAACGGACAACATTATGTTGACAATGCAAACATATTGCAACAACAATAAATATTGAGAGAAACAAACAATTGTAGACGTTGAAATTGATTGTTTGATGGCGAACCATAGAAAATACAATACAAGCGACAAACTATACAATCAGCCAGCTTAACAAATTAAAAAGTTGATTGTCACAACTAAATTTCGTATTTCATTGCAAAATATATTTGATGATTGATGCCTTGGTAGTCTAGTTGGTAGTATGCTAGACTATTAGCGTGAAAATCGTGGGTTCGATTCCCACCAGTGATTTTGGTCTGTGACACTACACCGAGCATGTGGTCAAAGTTTCTCAGCTCGAATATAATTTAATATAATTTGTAATTGTATTGTAATAAATAAATAAATATTTGATTATGGCTATCGCCTAGGCAGATAACATGGAAGTACAGGCAAAGATACAAAATTGATTTCAGAAATTCTGGAATATGTGCAAGAATGTGGACTGGGAGTGCCCCCAACCAAACTACCAAGATGATGGTAGGTGGATAGGTAGATATGGCTGTCCATCTACGAGTGTTGTATGGACACACTAAGGCCACATAGGGCCCATTGTGTTACTACAATTCTCCGCTATCTCCTAGTCCCACAACCAATTGAAACTCCTAATAAATCGTCTTAGACTTCCAATGTCAATCCCTCTAGATCATCCACATAGAAAGCATCAAAGTGCATTTTTCTCCAAAGTGCCGGGCATGTACCCAGTAGGGGAAGGACAGTCTCCTCATCTTCCTCTTCTCTACAGCTTTTGCAAAAATGATTAGCCAATGCGCCTCGCATGCGTACTCATAATGCAATATCTCATAATAACCCTTAAGCGTGCCTCTCTAGAATTTAATCCAGCCTTGGCCAGATTTTGTGCGCCGTCCTACCCATATCCGAGGCTACCCATCTGTCATTGACGGAATCGATGATCGTACTATCCACTAAGGTTCTCTTAGGGATTTCCAAAGTTGAGATTTCGTCGGAGAGTTCGATAGTTGTATCCGGCCTGGCCAGTTCACTCGCTCTACAGTTATCTGGAATATCACTGTGCCCCGATATGGACATCATATCGCTCTTCTGCCTCGTTAAGATATCTACGACAGCTGTAAACCATCTTGAAGTTTATCACGTTGGTATTCAGAGCTTTGATAACCGCTTGGAAATGTTTTCGTCTCTGAAAAGGTGATACAAAGTCTCTAAATTTCCTATTTCTAGCGAGCGATAGACCTAAACTGGGGTATGTATACTGGCTATGCAACTTTGTAATCAAACCAACTCTATTCTATGGACACGAAGTTTGGTGGTTGGCTTTAAAGAAAAGGAATCATCATTGAAGTCGCTGTAGTCTAATAGGTAGATTTATTATATACGAGGCCGTGGTTCGAACCACAGGTGAAATACGAAAAAATATTTCTTCCTCTCAGCAGACTTCTGGCAAAAACTAAGGGACAAAGAAAAAAATTGCCATGAAAAGTTTCTCAATAAATTTGTTGTTTAAATTATAGGTCTCGCCACTCATGTATAAAATTAACACGCACAACATAAGTGGCTTGGGAAACTAGGTCATGATCGTGACTGAAGGATTGTAATTACCAATTAAGTAATCATCAAACCCGGTTTATGCGGACTCTCCGAATGGTGGCCACCATGATAACAGGTGCCCTTGCAACAATCTACTACCGGCTACCACCACAAATGGCTGTGAACGCAGCAATGAAACTAAGCATCATACGAGCATGGAAGTACAGAATCTGTGGTCATGCCTAAATCTTATGTATGGTTGGTCTGAATGTATCTATCGAGTACACGATACTTGGACCTGGTTTCGATTCTGGTTTTGCTATGCAGATACCGAATAGATCCTTTTATGATAATAGTTTACATCTCCCAGAAAATATCATTCAAGTTTGCACTGCAGTATGCAGATCGCGCAACAAAGTCGGATATGGAATCTTGTCAGAACAGCTGGACATTAGGGCGAGCCTTGCGCTACCAGAGTATAGTAGTAGTTTTCAGGCTGAAATAATGTCTTTTGAAAATGCTGCCGTTCGAATTCGGTATCAGACTATAACGTATTTAGTGACGGTTAAGCGGTCATTAGATCCCTAGAAAATTTGTACGCCTTACCTAAGATTGTCAAAGAATGTCAGATTTCTCTGGAGGAGACGTTTACTTTTATTTGAGTTCCTGGAAAAGTGCATATCGAAGACGCACTTGCTAAAGCTGGTACCATAGCAAATTCGAATGAATTCCTACATAAGGTGGGTATTCCCCGCAGAGAGGCAAATAAATGGTTAAAAAAAAAAACAATTATTGGGAATGGTAAGATGGTGTCATGTCATTTATAGAGACACCAGACAGATCTGGCAAGATACGGATATACGTATGTAGAACAGAATTTGCATTGAACCTATCAAGATTACACCGGAGGAGTCTCATAGAAATGATAATAGGGCATTGGTCTCTAAGTGTTCATGCCAAGAGACAAGAAATTCCTCTTAAAGGCTTCTTCAGAATTCTTGTCAGGAGGCTAGAAGTACCTCTTAATGGCTTCTGCAGATTCTGTAACAATAAGGAAGAAGATGAGATAACAGGACATCTTATTTATCTTCTTTATCTTGGGGTCTTTGGAACACGAATTATTGGACACCCAGAACTTTGGGACAAAATTTTTAACATTTATAAGATCCTCGGTATGGTTGAGAGATGCCAACCAGGAGCAACAATTAAATGAGGGAATAGCTAATGTAGGTGTTACAACGGACCCCAGTAAACTGTGAGGTGGTTGCTAGTTTAACCAAACCTAACCTAACCTAATCTATAATTTATAAAGTGGAAAATTGATGACTAAGAAAGTAACTTATGATCATACAGATTAAAAATAATTTTTTAGAACATTTTATGGATTAAAGATAACTTTTAATACAAGCAAACAATTACGTATTGCATCTTGTCGCTGTCATTGCAAATACTTTGTGGCATTATTCAATATATTTTTGCATTTGCAAAGGCAAAAAGAAAAAAGAAAAAACTGCACTTTGTTGAAAAGTTCTAATGAAGACAAATGTTGCATGTTGATGAAAAGGCATGGCATGAAAGTAATTAGAAAAATAAAATTATTTTTTTTAAATTTAGTTACCGTATGAATGTACGTACGTACGTACATATTCAAATATACATACATATTTACTATTCCTTATTATTTTTTATAATTTTTCAATTTTCTTGTTGCTGCTGCATATGAACATGAAAAAAAATTATGAGAAACGAAACTCATTTGAATTAAACGTCAACAGTTCAGTTCCATTCCAGACATGCGAGTTTCCAAACGTCCCCATAAGAAATAAAAACGTCTCACACACGCGCCACAACACATAAATGTGTTAAAAGAAAATTTATTTTTAAGCGTTTTAAACATTTTAAATTACTTACTGACTGACTGACTGGCTGGCTAGCTGCATGGCTGAGAATGGCTGCCTGGCATAAGCAAAATATGGTATTAGTTTGAGGGTAAATAAGAAAAACAATAAAAAAAATAAGAAGAAAAAAACAATGGAAAGAAAGAAAAACTGAAAGTCTTTATGAATATATTGGCAGTTGTTAATTGTTTCTATCAACACGTTTCAACAATAAAACGTAGTGCTTCTGAAATGTGCTCAGTTTTTCCAAACGTACATATACTTTGGGAGTGTGATTCTTTTAAGGGTAGGAAAAGGGCTAATGTTGTAGATGAAGAAAAGCATGAGTAAGATTACTTTAGTCTTTTGGAAAAAAAAAAATAAAAAAAATCAACATCTTGGTGAACTTTCGAACTTTTTGCAGTTTACAATGAAAATTGTTAAAATATTACTTTTCGGGGATAACAATGAATGTAAGTAGTCGGCGTTTAGTGATTTTAGTAGAAACAAATCTTTTCGAATTTTCAGTATTTGATGAATCAGACAAATTCATCAAATTGTGACGTTCAGGCTCCAAATGAAAGAAATTTTAAACGATATGCTTGCCATAAAACGTAATTTTTTCCGGGAATCTATCTTAAGCGATGCGTATAGTGGAATTCCATTGGTAAACCCGAAAAAATTGTACAGTTTGACTGATGTTGATATTGATTATTTTATGCTGGTTCTGCGCATAATATTGATAAAAGCAAAAGCCGAATGACTGCTTGACATTAGGTATGAGCTTGCAAGAAAGGCTTGCTTTTTTTCGAACTGCTTACTGACCTGGGCTGTATCTGTTGCATATTGGTATACGCCAACATCGCCTGTTGTAGTGCTTAATTACCGATCCCAGCAATCCTAGCTTGAATTTCGAAGAAGGCAAATAAATTTTCAACGTAGTATTCTCATATTTAAATTAAGGGAGAAGAATCCTTCTCCAAAAAATCCATCCAGTAATCCTCCTGGGATAAAAATAAAAAAAGAAAAAACTAAAGCCTTGAGAAAAAAAAACTTGGCATTGAAGATTCATATTTCTTGAATCGTATATAGTCCCCAGGCAATACCCGATTATGGTAGTACTATACATACATACATACATAATTGGTCATTACAACCATTTAGTCAGGATTAAGGCCTAGTTTCTCACACCACTTATGTTGTGTGAGTTAATTTTTATACATGAGTGGCAGGACCTACAGCTTAAAGTCGACTCCGAACGACAGCTTTTTGCGAAACTTTTCATTACAATTTTTAGTTACTCTCAGAGTTCTTGCCAGAAATCTGCTGAGAGGAAGTCGCCAAAGAAATATTTTTTCATATGTCGTTTAGTTGGAGATGTCTAACCTGGGATTTGAAACACACAACCTACTAGACCATGGCGGGTTCATGGTAGTACTATACCATAGCTGTGGGAATTCGTTGTCGGAGTATATCAAAAGGAAACCAGAAACAATCATATTTACTGACAGTAAAGCGGCCTCTGGATGCCTAGAGAGTGTGCAGGCCACACTCAAAGTTGTTCAAGAATGCGTAGAATCTTCAACGCTTACTCTGTTATTGATTCATTATAGCGTAAATAGTAGAGGTAACAATATAGCTGACGTACTTATACTTCATGTATTTCCAAAAGTAAGATGAGATAATGTTTCCATTTGTATGGAGACCATATACATTTAAAGCGATATGGATTTATGCAGAACAAAATTTGCTTTTGATAGTGTTAATATTAGGATGAGCCACGAAGTCCTTTCAACGGAATACTGCACGCCGGGTTTACATGTCTGGAGGCTGAGGTTACCTCACAACGCCAAAAGCTTAAGCTCTAACTAACAAAGAAGAAGACATCACATCTTCTCTTAAAGTATTTACGGGCATCCAGAATTTATTTAGAAAACATGTCTCGGAGGAATACAAACCTTCAGAGAACTATTAGCCTAGCTGAGATATGCCAGTAAGAAGTTGTAATTGTATGACGGTATAGGTAATATTGGTGCTACAGCGGAATATTACAGAATCCAAGTTAGCTAGGTGTATTAAGGCATCTGACAATTTAATCTAGCACAGAGAAGATCATGTTGATTAGCACAGTACTGACCAGTGAAGTCACAAAAACAGGTGTACATAGAAGGCTCAAAAACTAGTTGGAAATTTGTGGATGAACCATGCCGCACAATGTGTTTAACCAGGCGAATATCTAAAAACTACACGAGCTTATTATTAAGAGCCTCAGACGGTGAGCAATCTACACCAACACCGCAAGCAACATAAATTTCTGGAACGTATCTAACTTATACTGAATGAATTGAAGCGTAGAAAACGTCAATCGGCGTTATTAAGGAAATACGAGAGTGTTACACATGCGAAAATGATCAATTCCTGATAGTGCTAAGAGGATCGGCGGTATCAAAAAAATTCGACAGTATTGCAGTAAAGGTACCCGTGAAAGTGAAAGGGAAATCCGACAACGTTACAGGCACTAAACTAAGGTATTCGTGGAAGTACTGGGAAAATCGGCGGTTTAAAGGAAATACGACTCGTGGAATTGCTTGATAGAAGCTATGATAGAGCGAACTTAACTGCAATTTATGTCCACCAAAAGTAGGAGGAAGGTAATATAGCGAAGAGGTTAAATTGGAGGTTGATTGAACGTCCAAGCAGTTCAAATTTTAAATCGGGGGAATGAGAAAAAGTTTTCATTATAATTTAAGAAGATTTTTAAAAAGCGGACCTTGTCCGCGTCCAAACAATCTGTTCTGAAAGCTTCCCAATGATAACAATAGCAGTGGGGACCATTGGAAGGTCAACAAGTGCTACATCTTGTAAAATAAAATAAAAAATAAATAAAAAGAAAATAAAATAAAATTAAGAAACAAAGTTCCTTACAACTATCCTCAATACATCAAAGGAAGTTGTTTTTAGGCAACACAACCTTATCAACCTTATCACTTGCTTAATGGGACTCAAATAAAGCAGATGACTAGACTAAAATAATAATGGTAATGCTTTGTGCAAATCTATATATTTTAAAGGAATTGTAACCGTTTTCAATAAAAGTTCATTAAAAATTATTAAATTCGTATGTTTTTCGCGAGGAGGGTTAGGCAGTGAAACAATATTGTCCAGCATTTTTATTTTGTTTGTATAAGAGTCATTCACCTGATTTTGTTGTGCTGTTGCTAACATATGGCAAATTTAACGCCATGGCTCATGCAATTGTTGATGGGAACAACTTCTTGGAACAATAAAATTTAAAATTCCCATCTAATCGAGCTAAACTTTCGTAATGACCTGCTTAAATTATTTGAAAATGTGATTAAGAAATCTGTTCATAATTTTTTCCTGTTATTAAACAAAACATCAAACTTCTTCCTGGTTTTTATACACACTTTTTTCCGTTTAATTACTCTGCAACCACAGACTGTCATTAGGCACGTTTTGCAAATTTTCAATTTCCAGAAAAACCATATAAAAGTCATTTAGAAAAGTTTAAAACAATAACAACAGCAACAGCAAAAACAAATTAAGAGATTATTGTTACAATTTGTTCGAATGCCCAAAACTATCAAATTTCTAAGAATTTTGTGTTCAATAGAGAATAAAAAGTTCACTATTCCACATTATGCTAAAAGGCTTTCAAGTGAAATAGCGCCTGCTGTCCTGCTTAATTCAATTAAAACCAATAAAAACTTAAATCGTGGAAAGAACAACATTTTAAATATTAAAGCATAGAATTTTATTAGAATTGAATACATACACACACGCACACTCACACACATAGAGAGAAATCGTGAACATCATTAAAATTAATTTCGAAAACAAATCAAAATTCATAATAAACAGAGAAGATGAAGACGAAGAGAAAAAAAAGAATTTTAAATATTCCCCAGAGTAGGCAAATAAATTAAAGAAAAAAAGGAAAATATGACATCATATGAGGCATCCACCATATATGAGGCAGAGTGAAGAAGTTAAAGACAAAAATATGTATTAAATTTCATAAAATTGAAATATGTTTGCATTTTGGGAAAAATTTATTGAGATAAGCACACGCTTTCTTCTTCGAAAAAAAAGAGAACAACAATATGAAATTGTCATTACCTACGGCTTATTAGGAGAACATATGTATGCACGAGTACATACGGAACGTATTTATATCCATGAAGTCGCCGTAGTCAAGTAGGCAATGCGTTGGCTTATTAGACGTCGTTTTGTATATCCATGAAATCGCCGTACTCAAGTAGGTAGTGGAATGGCTTATTAGACTCAGGTTCATACCACAGGTCAGGCATCTTCAACAAAACGAAATATAAGCAAATATTTCTTTGGCGACTTCCTCTCAGCAGATTTCTGGTAAAAACTCTGAGAGTAAATAAAATTGCCATGAAAAGTTTCTTAAAAAATCAGTCATTCGGAATCGACTTTAAACTGTAGGTCCCACCACTCATGTATAAAATTAACGCACACAATATAAGTGGTGTGAGAAACTAGGTCCATAATCCTGACTGAAGTGTTGTAATGACCAATAATGTATGTCATGGAGTGCAACAATAAACAGGCCTGATAAAATTTTTAATGCTTTCAGTCTTTCAGTCTCTTAAGTTTTCTTTATAATATTGCCATTCATTCCGTAGTGCTCAAAAAATATTCTCATTTAAGTCTTGAAGAAAGTTTTAAACGATCCATGTTTGTATTCGGTAAGTCACTATTGCAGAATGTAGCGTATCAAACACCAATCGTATGTTCTCGAACTTGTTGTTTTTAATAATTTTTCATATTTTATCACTGACTTCTGTAGTAACCCTGAAAATATTAAAAATCAAAACAGGGGGAAATACTATAACCCCCCTCTTCAAACAAACAAATAGTGGCACAGAAAAAGGGAACGAACGCTCTAAAACACAAATGAAGAAAAAAGTCATAAATTTATCATTTTTCCCATTTTTTTTTGTTCATCATCTTTTTCTATTTTAAATAATTATTTTCTTTTTCTTTTTTCGAATTACGATTTGTGATCTCTGCTTTGATAATAAAAATATTAAAAATGATTAAAAAACTATTTGTATTTGGAAAAAAACGAAAATAAAAGAAACAAGAAATATGAAACAACAACGAGTTTTTTTAGTCTCCAGAAAAACCATGAACATATTGTGAAAACAAATACTTCGGGGACTTTATTGCAGGGACAATAACGAGCATATGAGTAAGAGTGCGTTTATATTGTTGCATGCCCCACCACATATTGAATAATCTTGATTTAACAACAGCTGCCTTATTTCAATGTGTTCTTTCGTTAAATAAGAAGTGTTTATTAATATTTCATCATGAGTATTTTTTTTCTCTTTCTTAAATTTAAAGGCGAAAAAAATATATTAAAGCAGGTGCGTCTCATTATAACATTTAACAAAAATGAATTTTTTTTGTTCAGTTTTTATAGGCTTTTCGAGACTTATTGAGGCATAAAATAGGCAAAAAATGTTTTCTTTAATTTCAATTTATTTATTTTTATTTTTAGGTAAACAGTATTCATTGTAGGTCATCAAATTCCAGTAGGCAGTGGGCTTTCTGGTCGAGAGATCATGATTCAAACTCAAACTGAGGGTGAATAGAATTAAAGAAAACTAAATGTGTCTGTTAAAGTGTAGGCTTCACCACTCATGGATAAAATTAACACACTTAACATGGGTGATATGAGAAGCTAGGTTGTAATCCTGACTTAAGGGTTGTAATGACCAACTAAGTAGGTCATAATCAGAATGAGACCATGCTCCAAAGAGGTTTTTATAGACGAAAATATTGAAAAAGTTTACGAAATGGTTTCGTTTGAGATTGAGATCACTGGTGCTCTAAAGACGTTAAAGAAATGTGTTGAAAATATTGTGCATGAATATTTGGGAAGGTTTTGAAACTGTTCTGTCAAAAACAAATATAATTTAAGCATCGGTAGGTGATAATGGATGCAACATGGCTTCATCATTTCACACCACAATCAAAAGACTCTTTATTTCGACATAAAATTGCCATCAAAAGTTTCTCAATACTCTGTAATTCGGAACCGACTTCAAACTTTAGGTCCCGGCACTCATGCATACGATTAGCACACGCAAGATGAGTGGTGTGACAAACTAGGTGGTAGTCCTGGTTGTTATGTTATGCCAATGATGTTTGATTTTATTCGAGAAATCTTGTTACACAATGCCTTTTGGGTATGAAAAGCAAAGGTTTAACTTGCAAAGTAAGCAGTTATCTGTAAAACCAACTGGACACTTGTTCTGGGCTTTAAACATTCTGCAATATTGGCAAGCCATAAGCAAATTCGAGTTGATGACATAATTCTCTATATAATCTTCTCGGTAAAGGATTTTAATTTATTACTCCAACTAAAAACTGCAGGTCTTTACGGGCATAATATTGGACAGTATATAGAAGTCGCCGTGGTCTAGTAGGTAGTGTAGTGTAGTGTAGTGTAGGTAGCTTATTAGACGAAAAGCCAGGGTTCGAGCCCCAGGCCAGACATCAAAACAAAATACAAAATTATTTCTTCGGCGACTTCCTCTCAACAGATTTCTGGCAAAAACTCTGAGAGTAAATAAAATTGCCATGAAAAGTTTCTCAAATATCTGTCGTTCGGAGCCGACTTTAAACTGTAGGTCCTACCACTCATGTATAAAATTAACACACACAACATAAGTGGTGTGAGAAACTAGATCGTAATCCTGACTGAAGGGTTATGTAGACCACAGAATTGTGATTTATTTGGAACTGGGCATAATTTCCTATAAAAACTGTTTAATCTCAGGGTTATTATTGACTTATAGTATATCAGTACGCTTAACCTCTGATCTAAGGTGGACCTTGCCATACAAAGAAAGGCGACGTAAATCGAATGACGACGCAAATTGAAGTTAGAGGGATTTTGACGACGTGAATCGAAACAACGTTAATCGAGGCGACGTAAATCGAAGGATTACTGTACATTGAGGACGAAGCTTTGGCATTTTCGAAACTATTAAACGTTTATTATTGCGCATAACATTTAAAAGAACAAAAAAATTATTTAAATTTCTGATTGCCATTCATATTTAATATTGTTTTTTCCCCTGTTTTTTAAGCGATTAAATTACGTCAAACAAATTTTAATTCTTTGCAACATTTGACTTTTATTGTAAATATGCAAACACTTTAGAGCCCATACATACCACGAGTATACATATGTATATGTTCACAATATCAATTAAGAAGACTTGATCAATGCATTTACCATACTGCCATACTTTTTAATGGTTTTTTTGTTTATGGTTTTATTTTTGTTTTTGTTTTTTATTAATTCATACTGTTTAACTTTTTAAAATTGTCCATTATGTTGCAGCAGCATGTTATTGAAGTTGTTGTTACGAAATTAATTTTATTTACAGCACATTACAACAATACCTTATTAAATTATGTTAATGGGATTTTATTATATTTCTCACAATCATTATAATAACAACAACAATAATAATAATAATCATTATGATGATGCTTTCGTTTATTGCTGCTGCTACTGCTGCTGTTGTAACTGTTGCAATTGCAGTAGAAATTTTCAATTTAATAACTTCTGCATATGCATGTGTTAATATTTACAATACATTATTGGAATACATATTGAATTATCGAAGTTTTTTTTTCTTTCTTTCAATTACAACCACTGCCAACAACTACTACTGTTTGCTGCTGCTGATGATGAGGATGATGATGGCAATGTTATTAATATTGTAACCAAATATTATCGCTTTAAATGATTATAACTGACCAAGCGTGCAGGCATGTATGCTACGTACTTATGTATGTACATTGAATACTTACGCATTCGCTTGAATGCAATTTAAATATCATAAAATAAATATAATTATAATGCAATTAAAGTATCGACATGAGATAGGAACTTCAGTTATTGCAAACATATGAGAATGGCTTGAAGGACCATAATGATACTTTTAAGCCTGAAAAGAAAAAAAAACTAAAGAGATTGATCCATGAATTTCGCTTACCTTTTGAATAATGTGAGGTTAGGTTAGGTCAATTTAGACAAGTACATTACCTGTAGGTCGATTTCACCCATTGCACGTAACGTTCTTAAGAAGGAAGGATAAAAGAGGGGATATGGAAAAAAGGAGCGGAAAAAGGAAGGGAGAATGGGAAGCGAAGGAATTGCACAGATCAAACAAAAAAAAAAAAAAAAGAAAGAACGCGACTACACTGATGAGGCCCTAGCACTTCTCAGCCAGCTCAAGTTACTAATGAATCTGTCGAGAGCCTTGATGTCGGCTCTCGACACAGAATTTAAACGCTCAAAGAAGCCCCTGCCAAGGGTCCTCAATGTCAACCTACCAAGGGCTGGGCAGTTACAGAGAAGGTGCTCGACAGTCTCCAAATGCTCCTCATCCCAGCATACCATGCAGTAGTCAGGCTGGTATCTGTTCCAGATCCCCGTTACCTAACTAATCTCACAGTGCCCTGTGAACATGAATAATGTTAGTTGCATTGATAATATAGACGAAGTCAAATTAAATTTCTAAAGTACACTATACATACACATGTAATCATGTAGTGTTTTATGTTGTAAAAATTTATGTCATTTAAACATCAAATGGGGCCTATAAGCGTCTGCTATTTAAAATATAAATTAAATTTTTGGTTTTTTTAATAATGTTTCATTTTAAATGCAGCAAGTTTAGTCGAATTCTTTAATATCATACACTTCGAAATGGAAAATAGAAATTATTTCAGTTTCGCCATATCAACGAAACCGATGTGGTCATTACAAGCCTTAAGTCAGCATAACAATATAACTTCTCACACCGCACATGTTGTGTGTGTTATTTTTATCTATGAGCAGCGGGACTTACAGTTTAATGTCGACTCCGGACGACAGACTATTGAGAAAATTTTCATCGAATTTTTTTATTTTACTCTTAAGGCCATTATTACAACTTGCCGTTAACTAAAGGGAGGATTTTAACGGAGAAATAAATTGTTCTTCATTATTATAAGTGGACAATAACGTAGAAGTGAGCATTAAGCTAAAGGGAGGATCATAATAACTTTAACTTTTAAAGTTATGTTTATGTTTGAACTTGTCATGTTATATATGGTTTTCAATATGGCAACTTTAAATATAAACAAAATGAGCAAACAACAAAAAAGGAGCCCATCATTACCACTGCGTTCAAAAAAATCTTGTTTAATTGAGCATCGTTATCAACATTACTGCGGCACTGCCATATCTTTGAAAAAAAGGTTTATTTTATCATTAGGTTGTAATAACGAAAAGAAGTTAAAGGTGACATTAAAGGTCACTTTAGCTAAAGTTACCTTTAACTAAACCCAAGTGTAACGGCAAGTTGTAATAATGGGCCTTAGAGTTTTTGCCAGAAAACTACTGTGAGCATAACACCTTGAATAAAGGTGTTGTTAATGTCACATATATACATACATAATTGATCGTTAAAAACCTTCAGTCAGGATTACAACCTAGCTTCTCACACCACCTATGTTGGGTGTGTTATTTGTATATATAAGTGGCGGTAACTACAGTTTAAAGTCTACTGCGAACGACAGATTTTCGATAAATATTTCGTGGCACTTTTATTTACTCTCAGAGTTTTTGCCAGAAATCCGCTGACAGAAAGTCGAAATAATAATTTTTGAAGAAATATTTTTTCGTATTTCGTTTTATTGGAGATGTCTGACCCGGTTCTTGAACCGTGGCCTCACGTCTCATAAGCCAACACACTAGACTGCGGCGACTACTAATGTCTCAATGAGTAACTAAGTAGTCCTGTGACTGAGTATAGGGTGGTAGCTTTACGCACCGAAACAACTGCTTTTGGAGTCTCTGAAGAAGATTACTAGATTAGAGCATGACTTCCGCATCATAATGTGCAACTATATAAGCTCCTTAACGACATGGACGTTCTTCAATTCGATAAAAGCCCGAGGCTAATTAACGGACCATCCTTGATATATTTGATAATATGCCGAATATGTCAAGAGAATTCTAAAATGATTTTGGTGGAGATAATCTCTATTTTTTTTGGGACCTAATAACAACATGAACTTTGAATTTATATTAAGTTATGCGGGGCTCACTAATGGGATCACCTTTTGAAGCAATGTAACCTTCTATGTTTTGACTTTAATATGGGTGTTGTAAGACTGATTATAGTACTGTACTGACCAATAAAGTAAGTAATTAAGTAGTGTTATAATGCGCGTGTATGTCCTTCAAAGTTCAGCAGTTCTTGAACAACTATGTTTGGCTGATTTTTGAACTTCCTTTGTTACTGTGTGTATATATTTAGTTTGTTGTGTTCATTTCTGACATAAGCCGACGCTTCATAAAATCTTCGAATGTCCGTCCTGCAGCTTATTTTCTTTGGTATCACATGCAGTTCCCCAAGGATGAATGTCATGCACCTTAACCCTTTCATGCCCGATGTTGCCTATATGCAACATTGTACATTTTTTGTTCATAAATTCCGTAATTTTTAATTTTTTTAAAAGTTTTTTTTTTGCAAACAAGCTTGGTTAAAAATGTGTAAAACCAGAATACGTAGGACTCTGAATTTAATATCACTTCATATTTAGGCCAAACCAAATACAAACACATGTCCTTAAAAAACTTTTAGCTCTGGCCCATAAAATTCGGGCATGAAAGGGTTAATGAATACAGTTTTAACAAGCAAAACTGTGTCTTCCAATTGAAAAGCTTCTCCTTGAATCTAGAAGCCATTGAGACGTATTTTATTTTTTAGATTTACTTGGGTTAATTTTGCACTTAAGCTAGAGGTAGGACAGATTTAAATATTTTTCTAGGGGACATGTGCTCCTGTGGGATGACAAAATTATATGTGTAAATCGTTATTATCAAGCTCTCTGGTGTAAGCACTGGTGGTTGAAGACTTATGATATGGGGATCGGATTGAATGCTGCTAAAGAGTGGATCAAACACAAGGTAGATTTTTTATATCTTTTCATTTCTTTAAGGAACATAGCGTCATCTCCTAGCCTTTTTATTTTCTTTGATTGTTTCAGTTTTTTTTAACCTTCTTTTTTATGAACACATATGCTCTTATATAGAGTGCTGTAGGGTATAAAAACTCCTTAAAATTGCAACGCATAAAATGATACATTGTTGAAACATTCCTATGATTGTATGAATATAAACTCAGTGGTGGTGGAGTGCATTTATTGTATAATGATGTGATTATAAATACCAAGATGCCATGTGTTGTTATTTTAGCATTTCTGTTATTATAATTTACGCAAGGAAGAACGAAAAAGAAATAAAAACACACGCAGGAACAGACACCAACCAGGTCTGTTATTTTTATGACTTAAAGACGTATGACTACAATGCCATAAATTCTCTCACTCTTCTTTTTTTTTTTTTTGTTTGTTTTGACTAGCAGTAGAGCAAGTGTCTTACGGTTTGAATGTGGATAAGCCACCCATACCTCCATACAACATAGTTGTATACGACTTTATGTCGTACTTAGTTGGGAACATTTATTAAAAGTGTGCTACACATATAATTTTATTACAAAAAACAACAGAAGAAAAAGAAAACATTTTTATAGATTTACCCCATTATGATAAGAAATAATAATAAAATTCAGATGGCTTTTCTTTTGTTATCGATATCAGTTTTAATAATGACAGTTTTTTTTTCATATCTAAAATAAAACAAAATAAAATATAGCCGCCAGTGGTAGGAGAAAAAAAGCATAAGTAAAATAAAATTAAGAAAACTTTAAAAAAAAAATTAAATTTTTAAAATATTTGAGCAGACGACCTGGATGGCTAGTTTAGTTCTCCAAAATGATTCGTTTGAATTAGAAATTTATGTCTAAAATCTCCAACGTGTGTTCACAATTGCTCCGGCCTCCAAGTATAAATAGTTCCGGAGAATAAGTTATGCAACTGGTTTCAACCTATCGTTCTCATTGTACCGGCTGCTCTATACCAAGAAATTCAATGTGGGGCTCTGTATGTTCAAAACTGAAAAATCAGTAAAAAAAATTTAATGATATTTAGCCAATAAGTAGGCATTTACTATCGAATGCATCTTAAATTGTCATTAGAAGACATAACATAACATAACTTTTTATGACTTAATCACAGAGAACCTGATAAGCTTAAGCACTCATTAAACAACAGCTTAATTTCTATACATATTTGAAAACCTAATTGATGGCAATTTAGAATTTTATAGATTTTATACAGAGCGGAGAACAAAAAGAGACTAGAACAGCAATAAAAACTCTGTAACATTCTATTCTATTCTGTGTTTAAAGAACCAAGAAAAAAGAACAAAAAGCTTAAAAACTTCATTCATTATAATAATTTTTTATTGTTTTTCCTTTTTAATCGCTTTCAAAAACCTTGGAAATATAACAGAAAAAAAACCTAAAATAAGTAATTAAATAAACATTTTACAGTTTAGAAGGAGAAAGATATCAAATTCGGTAGTAGGGGGGGTTATAAAAAAATTTCCTAATCAGATGTAATTATGCCATCATTTATTTTTAATTTTTATGATGTTTTTCTTGATATTAAAAATGTTCTACTCTTTCTTCAGTTCTTCTATGTGAAGGTTAAAGTTGTTAAATTCAGATAAATTTAAAATTATTTACATATAAAAACCAGGTGATTTAAATACAAATACTGATGTAATACTCATGTACAAATACAATTATGTAAGTAGTCTACTGAATAATAAAAGATTTCTAGAACAGAAATCTAATTTTAAAATAATTTCCTCGCTGCGTACCCGCTTGAGAGGCAATATTCCATTATGGCCCATTTATACCCAATAAATATAAATATGAAGACACCTTACTCTCGTAAGTATGGTTTTCGCTTATTAGGCGCAAGTACTTGGTTCAAGCCTTAGCTCAGACATCAACAAAAACTCTTTTCGACGACTTTCTCTCACCAATCTTAGGACAAAAGCTCTGAGAGTAAATCTAATTGCTCAAAAATATGTTGTTCGGAGTCGGCATTAAAAATGGCCCAATTATGCCTCTGGACCAAAATCCGCACCAAACAGTGACTTGTTTTGGGTGCGTCGGCATTTCAATGTATGCGTGCGGGTTTTCTGTGCCCCAAATGCGACAATTTTGCTTGTTTACATACCCGCCAAGATCAAAATGAGTTTCATCTGAAAAGACGATTTTTTTGCCAAAATCGGCAACTTCTTGTGTACTACTGCACGGCCAGCCGAGGCAGCCATTTGAATGAAATTATTTTCCATTATTAAACGGAAGGATTGTACTTTCAAATAAAGAAAGAAATTTGAGAAAATATTCAGTAGTTTTTTTTTAAAGCATTTTCAAAAAAAAAGTTATTTGGCTGACCCTTTATGAAATTAACACACACAACATGTGTGGTGTTCCAACATTGCATTCAGAAAACCAACCCGGAAACCCAAATCTTGATATTTTAATATTGTTAGAAAATGAGGGCTTAAGAACCAGAAAATTTTAGAAGGATCAGGAACTGACAAATGATTTCAAATATAGTCTCTTCTCTGTTCCTTAAATCCAAAAGTCCTGCAGAAGAAATTGAGGGAAAAAGTCTAGCAATACTGCACGAGCATTTTTTTTAACAAAATTGAGCCGCCCTGTATAATGGGGGACAATGGTCAACTTATTAACGTCCAGAATCTACTTCCACTCGATGTTATCGTTCGCATGGAAGACTATGTTCTGACGATGCAGGTATTTGACGAAGAAATGCTGAGGTACGTGGTAAGAAGTCTTGAAGCAGATCGAATTCAGACAAACTGATCGCAAAATCCAATCTAGTTAGCACGTAATAGACGATTCCTCGGGAACGACTAGTTTTTTTAAATGCTAAAATGTTACAATATATTTTGTTTTTGCTTTAGTTCCTTTGAGAAGTCTTAGACTGACACAAAACATGTCCTCTTTTTGTTCACATTTTCTTCTCCGTCAATATTGTTAAGTCTTTACCTTTTAAAAATATTTAAAATATGAGCACGTAGATTGCAAACAAAATTTAATTAAAATTCCTTATTATTCGCACAATTCTGTGCGAACACACACTGTTCACAACTTGATGTAAACAACTACAATTGATTTTCTTTGTTATTCCTCTGTTTATACCCTTTGCATAAACAATAACAATCACTAAGCAATTACTCGAAAGATTTTTGTAATGGAGATCTTCAAACCACGATTACAGTAATCCTTCGATTTACGTCGCCTCGATTAACGTCGTTTCGATTTACGTCGTAAAATTTTTTTCCCTCTAATTTCAATTTGGGTCGTCATTCGATTTACGTCGCCTTTTTTTGGAACCAGCTGCGACGTAAATCGAGGGATTACTGTAATCTCTCAAATGCACCGCGTCTTCAAACAAGACTGACTAAACTTCACTAATTCACTCGCCTGTTTTGCCTTGCTTTTTATATGGCAGGGTAAACAGTCTGATGAATGTTCTTGAAGGCGAGCGTTAATAACTTCGCCTTCTCGAAATCTTTGTAAATGTAAACATTGTTGCTTAGAGTTGTTGTTATAGTGTTGTTGGCATATTTTTGTTTACCTGTTTATCATTTTATTTATGCTGGTAGTTGTTGTTATATTAAGCAGTACAATAATTTGTAAACAGGTTTATTTACTTGCATTATTTTGTTTTTGTAGTTTTTGTTCATAATTTAATTGTTATAATCTTATGCAGTTGAAAAGAAGAGATTTTGAAGATTGAGAAATTTACTGAATAAGCCTTTTAGCTGGCCAGTGGAATAAAAAATCCTTGACTACCATATAATATCTCTTCTATTAGTTTTATGTTATACGATATTCTTCCTTTTGAAGTTCTAAACGGTGAAGTAAGTTGCTTTAATTAAAATTATCGTACTTCTAAGAGCAAATTTCGCTTTCATGTTATTTCTAATGTTCGGTTTGTTCTCACGTAATTGCCGAACATAAAATCATTAAATTTGATTTCCTTTTTAGTAGTGCTGGTGCCAGTCGGCTTTAAAAACAAACATATTTCCTATGAAGTTAAAGCGGCTTTTCTTAATTTAAAGAAAAATTCGAATAAAATTCAATTCTGAATTTACTTTCATTTAAAAAATACGACAGACTACAAAACTTTGTAATGCAGCACTAAATATACTCGTATAAACACTGGCAGTGCTTTTGCCATAATCATTAAAACGAAATTTTATATGCTTCGACTTTAAGATGATGAACAACGAGTGTAAAATGTCTGTGTTTCTTACAAAAAATAGTCATCCATCCAACCATCTATCCAGTCAACTATACATACGTCTATGCAATCAACTTAGCAGTCAGTCAGTCATTTAGTCTTTTATTCATCCATTCATTCATTCATTAATTTATTTCATTTCATATCAACTTGATTGTACTCGTATGCAACATGCAACACCAGCAGCAGCATCATTTACAAACAATTACAACAAATATTATGCATGTAATTGTGGTTTGATTTTTATGGGCTCCTCTCATTTATTCACTTTCTGTTTTGCACTTTTTTTGTTTGTTTTTTTTTTGTTTTTCTTTTGTCTTGCCAAGATACAAACACAAACACAAAAACAAGTCGTTTTTCATTATCCATCCGAAGAGAGGGTGTAATAATAATACATTTTACATGCTCATGCATACATACTCTTGTAATCGTACATTTTAATTGAGGGAAATAATTTTTAATTGCAAATTAAATGCTGTTTTATATCAATGGACTGCCAGTAAATTTTGTTTTGCGTTTTGGATTGCACTCAAGAGATACACTATTTTCTTCTCAATTTTTTTTTGTTTTGACTCCTGCCATCAGTTTGCGGTTAATAAAAATTGTATTCATGTGGCAACAGAAACATAAAAAAATAAGGACACTTTAAAATGCTTTTTTGCAACGAAAAGTTTTTGCTGAATTGTCAATAAAAAAATTATGATTCCTAAGTAGTATTTATAGTGAGAATAAAATTTAATTATTTAAACTGAAAGTGATGGTAAAAAGATATCAAAAAAATGCCATCGATTTAATTTATGATTCAATTGCAAATTTTTGAAGTTTGTTGCACACACACTTAAAAGAAAAATATCAAGTTTCCTGCATTCACTTTAATTGATTTCATAAAATTAGCCACATGGGACAACACAGACTATATGCAGTGGACAGCAAAAGTTCTAGTACGGCAATATATTTTTAGCAATTTCATAAATTTTAGCCAAAAGTTTGTATAAAAATTTATAGTTTTTATATTTATTTTATTAATTTATTTCTATTTTAGTATAAAACAAACAATTTTTTAATGTTTCCAAAAAAAGAGAAAATATAGGAAAAGTTTCAGATGACACTATAGGCACCTCCAAGGAGAACCCAGAGTAAATTTAAAATTCAAAGGCCTAATATATGAAAATGTTATCCCTTGTATTCAGTAGAATATGCCTTAAGATCAGGCACTCCATTTAATTGGAATTGAATGCACAAGTTTTGTTTAGTGTTTTCTGATGGCACCATGAACAAGTTTTTCGATTGACTTTTTTTTTTTGAGGTTTAGCGATTACGTAACCGTTCTTTCAAATGTTCTCCTAAATACTCTCTTGAACTCATATCGGGACTTTGTGCAAGAGTATTAAACCTGTAGGGACTTTTTTGACAAAATATATTGCCGTAATAAGACTTTTGCTGCCCACTGTATGTACATGGAAAGCAGAGAAATCTGATCCTTAATGGAAAATCACTTCAAGCACTTTCTAGTAGTCACATTACACTGACCTCAATAAATTTTCTCTATTAGGATGCATCAAGTTTCTACAATGTATGGAAACATAAACCCAACACTAGTAGAGCGATTTGACTTTATAGAACTTTTGTTGTAATTCATTCTACGTGCCTTTTTTAGTTCAAAGTTGATCCACTGGTCGCTCGTTTACACTTTAAAGCTTTCTTTCTTTTAGCCTTTGCATCGTCATTCAGAAACCTTTGCTCGCATAAACTAGAGGTAGTAAGCTTCTTCTTCGACTGTATAACAAAAGCTTATTCAATATCAACAACTTACAAGTAAGTGACTATTATTTCTCCCTTTCCTAATTCGTCTCCTTTTTCCCTATCTTGCCTATTATCCTCTCCTTTTTAGGACGTTGCACAATGGGTCAACTGGACAACTTGGCAAGTAAACGTCCTCTATCCTAAACCTAAGTGACTATTAAGGACTTTTAACCTTAATTGATGCGCTTGATTAATATACGTAACACGGTGGTGTGTGGTCCATTTAAACTTTCTTATAGGTTGCCAGACAACTTCATTTTTTTCTAGGCGGTGGTAAAGGACACGCGGTGCAATGCTTGTTAACCGACGGAATTTTTTTTAAAAACCTCCTGATTTACTTCATCAACCAGACTACGATGAAGCCCATAACGATCGCATTTTCAATAACCGTCCTCGTTCATGAATTTGTTTTTGAAATTATGGATCATTTAAAGGCAATCCCAGCATGAGCCTCTGGACAAAGGGACATCGTTGGAAATTGCATTGCTCAGGGCCGATACGGAGCGCACTATGTTACTGGGCTTAGGTTTTCCGATTACATACCTACCTAGTTTCTCACACCACTTATGTTGTGTACGTTAATTTTTATACATAAGTGGCGGGACCTACAGTTTAAAGTCGACTTCGAACGACAGATTTTTGAGAAACTTTTTAGGGCAATTTTATTATACTCTCAGAGTTTTTGCCAGAAATCTGCTGAGAGGAAGACGACGCAGAAATATTTTTTCATATTTCCTTTTGATGTCTGACCACGGATTTGCACCCTGGCCTCACGTCTAATAAGCCAACAAACTACCTACTAGTCTACGGCGACTTTGTCTCTAGACATTCTATTCTTAAATTAAAAAATTGGATTTAATCAAAATTAGCCTATTGTGCCCCACGCTTTGTCAATGCAATGCAAATCGTTTTATTAGGGAGTCTTACTACAGTTAAAGTCCTTAAAGTACTTCAAGCGCTGATTATTTGAAATTCTATTTATGGGTGTAATAATAAACCTTATTGAGCACATTTGTTTTTACTACGTGCACCGAAATTTGATGACCTGAACTGAAAAATTCATCAAGAACAATGGGTGTTTGATAGAATGGCTCTAAACTAAGGTGGTTAGGCTAACTTACTTACTTTTCTGAGGACAAAGAAAATTTGTTTGAATAAATGAAAATACAACATAATGCCTCTTAAAACAGATTACAAATTTTAAATTTTGTACAATTTTTTGTGTCTTCGTTTTGTTTAACTTACTGCATGAAGAAGCCTTTGGTCATGAGTTCATATAATCCACAATAAATAGGCTTGAAAATAGAGAATGTCAGCACATTATTTGTTTATTGCACTTTAAAAAACTATTGGAATTATTATTAATCCTTTCATAAATTTTCGAAATTCCATATTAAAGCCTAGTCTTTACTCAAACAAAATATTTGCATGTTTATCCATTAATATTTCCGATTTCATCAAAAATGCAATCATTTCCTTCTACTCTGTTACTCTGTGTGGAATAAATTGGAATAAAACCTAAAACTTCTGTATTTTGCAAAAACTGCCTTTTGTTTGTGGAGTCTTCTCTGGTAAACCAGTAATTGTAACACACATCATTTACTTTTTGTGTTCCTCTCATTAAATGAAAACTACTCCCTATTTATTATGGCCCCGTTTCCAAAAAAAAAACTTCCTTTTTTCCTAGCCTTAACCCGTAATAAACAAAAAAATTCCAGGCCTCCTCTTTACACACACAGCAGTATGTAGTGTATGCAGAGAGGCATTAAATTTACAGGCAACGACATTTGTAGAAACACACATACTCTGACAAATAAAATGACAACTTTGCTTGACATTATGCTAACAAGATGGCTGTAATGGCTGTGACTATGACTATAAAAACAAACAGCAAAACAATGTCGTCTCTACACTGACAGAAAAATTCAAAGCGTTACAAAATGAACACCAACAAGAATTCTTTTGAAATGAAAAACGGACAAGTGAAACGTAATAGAAAGACGGCAAAAATATGAATTTTAACAGGATGAAAAAGAAAAAATACTTTCTATTTGATTTTATTTCTCAGTTAAGGCAACACAAATTAAAACACAAATTAAAACACAAATTATTTTGTAGTTAAACAAATAAGATCAGAAGCAAAAGAAACAAAAAAATTGCATTTCAAAGTATAACACATGAAGAGTCAGACAAAACACTGCTGCCCACCACTTGAAGCTGATTGAAAAAAAAAGAAATCCAAAGCAAAAAAATGAATGAAATACCATGTACACACGTACATATATATCTTGTCTTACAAACTGTTTGAATTGTATGTATGAATGGGTATAAAAAGCCATAAATCATGGCAACTTTTTTTTTTGGCCAAAGGCCTGACAATCATGATAGTTAAGGAGACGTATACAAAAAAAAGAAAAACTCACTGAAATTTGTTTGGTACTAAATACATAAAATGTACATACATTGTACGTACTTTTTTCTTTCTTTTTGCCTTCTTATTTTTTACCCGCTTTGCAAAGAGAGGGTGTTACAGCCCTCTTCTCTTTTTTCTGTTGTTCTTAGTGGAACTTGTAGAGCGAAAGAAGCAAGCCAAAGGAAAAAAAGTTTTTCATCTCATTGTTGAGTTTTGTTCGCCCTGCTATTTACTGTTGATTTTATGTGGGGTAAAACCGCAATAATTTTTCCCCCATGTTGATCTCTATTCACTTACAGTGACAGTCTCACGAGCAGAAAATTACTCACTACAATTGAGACAGTGTTTGTGTTTACAGTTTCAACGACATTTAAATGCCGTAAATTCTTTTAAAAGCTAAAGGAATTGGTATTTAAAAAAAATGAATTGGAAAAAACCTAACAAATATCGTTAAGGGCACTTAAAGGCACAAATAATTTCCAATAATCTAAGTCAGGAACAATTGCCAGACCGTGATTCCAATCACTTGTCAAGATGAAGAAGTAAGAAGTATTGCTATTTTTGGTAAAGAAGCTTTTGATAGTTCTAGCATGAACTATCCTTTGTCAATCGAGTTACGAACATAAGATTTAAATCATATAGCAAATGCTTCTATAAGCATAGAGACGTACTCTCTTTCACTTCCGTCATTATTTTACATACATACATACAATGGCCAATACATGTAATTGGTCATTACAACCCTTCAGTCAGAATTTCGACCTAGTTTCTCACACCACTTATGTTGTGTGTGTTAATTGTATACATGAGTGATGGGACCTACAGTTTAAAGTCGACTCTGAACGACAGATTTTTTCAGAAACTTTTCATGGCAATTTTTATTTACTATCAGAGTTTTTACCAGAAATCTGCTGAGAGGAAGTCACCGAAGAAATACTTTTTGTATTTTGTTTTGATGTCTGGCCTGGGGCTCGAACCCTGGCTTTACGTCTAATAAGCCAACACACTACCTCCTAGACTACGGCGGCATACCCTCTTTCACTACGACATTATTTTGACTACGAAATAAACGATGCTACAACATCTGTATTTTATTCTGCATCTCTGCACCAGATGGTGATATTGGTGCAGAAGAATTTAAGTCGGTAAAGGTTAAGGCTTGAAATACGGGTTCAATATGAAGCTGCACTTACGGCGTATGGTCTTCAGGCTATAGGGGAATGGATCAACCAAGGCCGCAATTCGCATCACCACAGTATAATTAGGAACACTGGCTCAGACATCTTGAATACAATATAGGGTGGGCCACTTCAAAGTTTAAATTTAAAAATGCAATAAAACAAAAACGGAGTTTGTTGTAGAGTACAATTGTTCCGATTAGAAAGGAATATTATTTCATTCATATGGCTGCTGCTGCTGGCCTCACAGTAACTCATTCAATCGAACCAATTTTCGTGCACTTTTTCGAATGGGGGGTCATATCTCGTCAATGGCATCACGAATGTTGGTCTTCAAATCCTCAAATATCTCTGGTATGTCGGCATAACATTTTTTTTAACGTTGCCTCACACAGAAAATAGTCCAACGCTGTCAAATCACAGCTTCTTGGCGGCCAATTGACATTACCATTTTGCCTAATTAAACGGGCATTAAACGTTTGACGCAATAAATTGAGTGTGGCATGGAATGCATCATCCTGTTGAAACCAAACATCGTTCACATCAATACCATTACATACATACATAATCGGTCATTACAACGCTTCAGTCAGGATTACGTGTTAGTTTCTTACACCACTTATGTTGTGTGTGTTAATTTTATACATGAGTGGCGGGACCTACAGTTTAAATTCGAATCCGAACGACAGATTTTTGAGAAACTTTTCACGGCAATTTTATTTACTCTCAGAGTTTTTGCCAGAAATCTATTGAGAGGAAGTCGCCGAAGAAATATTTTTTGTATTTCGTTTTCTTGGGGTTTAGAACCTTGGCTTTTCATCTAATAATCCAACACACTACCGACTAGACTACGGCGGCTTCAATACCATTAAGATACAAAAAAAGGTACAAAAAATCGGTTATCATGGTGCGATAGGTGTCTCCATTGAACGTAGTGGTTGTGTCGTTCTTATTTTCAAAGAAATATTATGGCAATGATTCGTTCGTTTTATAAACCTCACCAAACAGTCACTCGGCTTCTGTAAGACCATGTGTGGGCTTTTTGAGCTTCAAGATCAAGATGAAAATGAACTTCATCCGAAAAGATGATTTCCTTCAATGAAGGAAGTCTGAGAATAATACAAGGTTGGCGCTACGAAACGCCTTGAGATATACACATGCTTCTTGCAAAACCCGGGTGGTGTGAGAAACTAGATCGTAATTCTGACTAAGGGGTTGTACTGTCCAATTAACGTTCGATTTCTGTTTCAATATTTCCGTTTTTCGTTAAGTTGTGATAGAGAATAAATCAAATATGATTTCCTTGTAGTACACTTATTGAAAAGTTAGCTCTTTAACTGCCATTAGCTTTGTAGCATGCCACAAAATATTTCACATGCCCTCTTATACAACTTTTTGTAGGCGTTGCATTACGATGAACAAAAAAAAAACACTGAGAGAAAGATGAACACTTTAGAAGTGAACATTTACAAAAACTTTAGCTTGACTTTTTTTTATAAAACTTTTGTTTCAAGAAGGGGCAGGGGGGTTAAAAAATCAACAGCTCCCTGTTTTTTTTTTCTTTTGCTTTAGATACACACACACATACACATCAACCCTGAGTTAGTTACAGGCGATGTATAGAACTTTTTAATATGCGTGTGTCTTAACGTATCAAGGCGTAGTTTTTTTTTTGTTTTTCTTTTCTTAGCCTTGTGTCATGAGCGGCATTTACTTTTAATTTATAACTTTACATGATGCGGATGGAAATGATGAAGATTGAGTATGAAGACAATGGTTGTTGCTAAGGTTGGTTTCAAAGTTTCATACTTATTGTTTTTTATTGTTCTTCCACTTTTTGTGCTCTTCAATGTAATCGAAGATAATAGTAAGGAAAAAAGTTTTTTCTTTTTTTCTTCACTTAAAGATCAAACCCCCTCTATAACATACCATAAAGAGCCCAGTCTGTCCAAGCATTCATCCATCGTACGAGTACTGTGTCATTTGGCATAGAACTTTTGCTCTTATTTTTTTTTACTTTACTTGTTTCTTATTTCACTTTCAGTTTCTTTTGTCTTTTCTTTATTCTGTTTTCTTTGATTGTGACATATGACATCATGTGTAATTGTTACTAATATATTAAGACACTTATAATTAATATTGATAAAGGCTCACCCATTTCAAGAGCCCACATATTCTTTAATTCAACTAAAAAGTTGCTTAACTTCTCTGTGTGTGTGTGTGTGTAAGAGAATTATTAATAAAATTTCTTCAACTTTTTCAACAACATGTACTTTTTTTTAAGAATTGTGTATGTGTATACAGCTGTGACATTTGATAATTTGCCAATTTTTTCACCAAAAAAGTATTTAAGGATACGCGATATAAAAAATTCTTGAAACTTTAGCATAGGAGTGGAGAAAGTGTAGTTATTTCATTAGAAAATTTCTTTTCATTCTGCAATAATAAGCACAGAAACATTAATTATATGTACTTTAGAATTATTGTAAATTCTTGGAAGTTTTTAAATAATATCTGTAAAGAAGCTTAGCTTACGTTAGGTTAGAGGACGTGTACATGTCAATTAAGACAAGTAGAGCACCCGGACGTCGAACTGACTCATTGTACAACGTCCTAGTTTCTCACACCACCTATGTTGTGTGTGTTAATTTTATACATGAGTGGTGGGACCTACAGTTTAAAGTCGACTCCGAACGACAGATTTTTGAGCAACTTTTCATGGCAATTTTTATTTACTCTCAGAGTTTTTGCCAGAAATCTGCTGAGAGGAATTCGCCGAAGAAATACTTTTTTTGTATTCTGTCTTGATGTCTGGCCTGGGCTTTACGTCTAATAAGCCAACACACTATCTACTAGACTACGGCGACTTCAAAAATGTATTGCCTGTATTGCTTACTAACGAAAAATAATGAACAGAAGGTTGTGTTTTTCATGGCTTCAGAACTAATAGATTTTTAATTCAAACGAATATTAAAGCAATAAAAAATTTTAATTTCTAAAAAATATCGTATACAGGCGATAATCTTGAAAGAACTTTTTAATCTTCTTTTTTATCAGTGTGTCAATAATTCCACTTGAATAAATTTGTTTTTAAGCGATAATAGTTTTTAAATGATAAATTCATAGAAAATTAATAAAAAAAATTAAAATCCCTTTATAAAGTACTTACTTATCTTAAGAAATAAAATTCTAAAAAAATTATGTTCATACAATACAATACAAATTATTGATATGCTTTAAACAGCCTTTTATGATCATTTTTTTAAACGATGATTTAAAAAATAATTTAAAATGCTATTGCAACTAAAAACATGAATACGAATAAAATTAATATTCTGTTAAGCAAAAACGATAATAAAATCTTAAGCCATTAAATGAAAAACTAAAAAGCGAAATAGAATAAAGAAAATGCATTGTATTTTCCTTTTTAGTGTTTCCAAAACTAAAGTCATAAAAATAAAATCGGAAAAAAGCATGAAAAAATTTCTAACGAAAGAACCACAAAAATGTCACATTATCTGTTCAAAAAATAAAAACTGAAACGTTAACATTGAATTTAATATCGTACATATAACTCCTTCACGCACACTTGCACATAAACACATAAATACATACATATGTATTCCTTGCTAATGCATTTAAACAATCTGTGAAGCAATACATTTTAATGACACTTTCTTGTTCGCTCGTTCGTTCGTTCGTTCATTCGTTCGTTGTTATTTATACACGCATACACTTGCAAATAAAATATTGCATTACGTTGTTATTATTTTAGATGTTCATTTCAGTTTTGTTTGTATAAGTATTTGTTTAGTTATGTATGTATTGCTGTATGCATGCTTAAGTCTTAAGTTATTTTTGTTCAAGGTTTTTTGGTTTGTTTTTCTTCTAATTTTTATTGCTTTAAGTCTACAAAACTCATTAAATCTTCACTTTTTTCAAATTACAATGTTCTTTTTGTTGTGGTAAAATAAGGATTATTTAGGATCACCAGTATGACAGAGAAACATAATCTATTTTAAATCCTTTTTTACATTTATTTTTAAGCTTGAAATGAGTTTCTAAGATTACGTTCACATATGTATGTATGTACGTTGTTTTAAAATTACAAAGACTTGTTATAACTGATTTCTATGCAAGGAGAAAGCACTGTTTATATAAAATCCAGCTGGGCTAAAAAGCTAGTGGCAATATTGCATTTGTTTTGTTCACTAAATCCTAAGCCTTTATAGGCTATTGAAGTAGAAAAAGTTTTGTAATTGGTGAAGCTGTCGGTATTGCTGCACTTGTCAGAGCCAGGAGACACACTAAATATCAACCACTTGACAATATCAATCACTTACCTTCCCGAATGACACAAATTCTTTGCTTATGAAATCACTGATTAGTTAAATCTTGTATCGAGTGAACCGTCTATCGGTTATTTTGCATCTACCAATACTTCTGTCATTCTATTCTGTAACAAAATTCAGTATATTAGCTCCACTGAACGTAATGAATCGTTTTATGCTTGAGCAACGTTGGATTTTATTGGGCCAATGAGAAACTGTACGGCGATGTCGAATTCGGAAAAAAAAATCATTTTCATATGCATGCAAAGCAAAAGGGGGGCTCAGAAAACCTACACAGAAGCCAATGCAGTCATTACGAGTGATTGTTGTGTGGGGCACTGAACGTAATGATTCGTTTTACGCTGGAGCAACATTGCAATTTATTGGGCCAACGAAAAACTACATGATGATATCGATTTCGCCAAAAAAAAGTCCTTTTCATCTTGGTGGGTACGTTAATAAGCAAAATTTGGTTGCTTAGAAAACCCACACGTGGTCTAACAGAAGCCAATGCACCCATTTCGAATGACTGTTTGGTGCGGCTTGTGTAGCGGAGCCATCATCGGCCCATATTTCTTTGAAAATAAGGACGAAGAAACCATTACGGTGAATGGAGACATATATTGGACCATGAGAACCGATTTTTTTGTACCTGCTCTTCATGCTATTAATGTGAACGTTGTTTGGTTTCAACAACTTGCCAAACATCTCATGCCACAATCGATTTATTGCGTCAAACGTTTAACGGGCGTTTAATTAGCTGAAATGGTGATGTCAATGGCCTCCAAGAAGCTGCGATTTGAAACTATTTTCTGTGGAGCGCCGTTAAAGAAAAGTGCTATGCCGACAAACCAGAGGCAATTGATCATTTGAAGGCCAACGTTCGTAATGCCATTGCCGAGAAAAAGTGCCCAAAATTGGTTCGATCGAATGAGGTATTGTGAGGCCAGCCACGCCATATGAACGAAATAATATTCCATTTCTAACCGGAACAATTGTACTTCACAACAAATATATAAATTTAAAAAAAATTTAAATCGTTTTTGTTTTATTGCATTTTTAAATTAAAACTTTTAAATGGCCCACCCTATATTTTACAGGATTTTTGATAGTGCCAGGTTTTATGCGTCATAAATTGAATTCCCATTATTGTAAATCTTTAATACCATGGACATTACAATCATACATACATACATACATAATTGCTCATTACAACCCTTCAGTCAGGATTACGACCTAGCTTCTTACACCACTTATGTTGTGTGTTATTTTATATATGAGTGGCGGATTTTTGAGAAACTTTTCATGGCAATTTTATTTACTCTCAGATTTTTCGCCAGAAATCTGCTGAGAGGAAGTCGCCGTAAAAATTTTTTTTCATATTTCGGTTTGATGTCTGACCTGAGGTTTGAACTGTGGCCTTACATCTAATAAGCCAACACACTACCTACTAGACTACGGCGACTTCTACAATCATCACCGTGACATCTGCTAAGCAGCGTTAGGCCAGTTAACGTTAATAAATCACAATGAATCTAAAATAAACTGCAATAGTTTTCTATAATACATCGAAAAGTAATAGTGATGGCAGCTCATAAATAAATGCTCTTTTTATGCTCCAGCAAAATGTCGCATTTTTAATTTACAAAGCCTAACGCTTGACTGCAATATGATGCAACTGAATGGCTATTAAATCATGGAGACTTCTTTAATTTCTAATTTATATCACATAATTGTTGTAAATTGCAATTAAACGCGTTTATTGTTTAATTTTTTTTTATTTTTTTTTTTTTTATTTTCTCTTTCAAATATTTTGAAGTGATTATCACACAATTGATTAATTATTTGTCACCAGCGTAAGCAAATAACTAAAAAACAATTAATTTTATTTGAATATTTATAACATAATACCCTCCTATCAGCAGCAGCATATCAAATGCCATAAATCTATTGTGTTTTATAAAATGCTATGCGGGGCAAAAACATTCAACTGCGATAGAAGCAAAAAAAAAATGGAAGAGAAAAAAATTGAATGAAATACGAAGCAAAAATACCACAACCACATAATAAATTATCATAAAAATCGCATGAAAGTGATTACACCCCTAAACAAGATTACCAAGTTGAGTATTTTTAAATAAAAAGAAGCTGTAGTCGGTTCTAAACGAATTCATGTACACCTTACAACGCGAGCCTACTGTATACAAAACTCTCAGAGTTTTTGTCAGAAGACTGCTGGTGGAGGTGGACGCCGAAAGAAGTATTTTTTATACTTAGTTTTGTTCGAGAGCTAGTAGGAGCTAGGAGTTGGACCACAGGCTATCCTCTAGTAAGCCAACGCACTACATACTAATTAAACTACGATGACTAGAACTATGTGACCTCTTTATATACACTACAACCCTTCAGTCGGGATGATGACCAAGTTTCTCACATAATAGATGACGTCTAGCGTCAGATTTTCGAAAAACTTTTCCTGGAAATTTTTTTTTACTCTTAGTGCAAACGTTAAAAAACGCCAGGAAAAGTTTTTCAAAAATCTGACGCTAGACGTCATCTATTATGTGAGAAACTTGGTCATAATCCCGACTGAAGGGTTGTAATGTATATAAACAGCTAACATAGAAACTTGCTGAGAGAAAGTCACCGAAGAAATATTTTCTAATATTCCGTCTTGTTGGAAATACTTGAGCTGGGGTTTGAACCGTGGCCTCATGTCTAATAGGCCAACACACTACCTACTAGACTATGGCGACTTCAACACCATCCATGTTGTTTGTATTGATTTTGTCCATTCGAGGAAAGATCTACAGTTTTAGGTCGTTTTCAAAGCTCAAGCTATTCCAGTAAAAATTTTGGTGCGAGTGCTTTATATAAGAAAAGTGAAGCAAGTTTTGATTGTGAGACGGCTCCTCTAGAAATCCGTTCAAGGCAGCAGGGGAAACAAGAAATACGGAGCTTAAATAAGAAAATGGTTATGATTTGCGGCAGCTTTATTCTCCATAAAGAAATTAACAGAGTTTAATTAGCGAAGATCAAGTGTAGGTCGTAAACATATAGAGCAAGGTAGAATCAATTCCGCATATGCCTCCAGATGGATGACAAACATTTGTTTGTTTCTTTAAAATTACATCTTAATTTTCTTGAAATTGGGAAAAATTAGTGCAGATTTCTTGAACAAAGAGAATTGCACAGGAATGCAGAAAGCTTATTTAAGACTTCATCTTAGTTTGTCTAAATTGGAGTCAAGTATTAAGGTTCAGGCTAGACATATTGACATCCTCTCTGCAGATTTCTGGCAAAAGCTCTGGGAGCAAAAGAAAAGTTTTTCAAAAAATCCGTCATTGGAAGTTGACTTTAAACTGTAGGTCCCATCCCTTATTGATAAAATTAACACACACAACATAAGTGATGTGAGAAGCTAGGTTGTAATCCTAACTGAAGGGTTGTATGTATTTAGGTGCAGCTTCATATCTAGTGATTATTAGATGTAGCGTGTACAACATAACATAACCTCAAAACTATTTACAACTGGAAAAAACAGAGAGAACAGACCGAGAGAGAGAGATGGACGAACTATTTGTGAAATGCGAATCTGAAAACACATAAAAATTATTGACAAACCAAAAAACAAAACTACAATAAAATTGTAAAAATAAACGGAATAGATAGACTATAATAAAAACCGCCGCAAAAAGAATTAAAAACATAGAATCATAAATATAAATATTAGTCAGCCGAAACAGGGAAAACATAACAAACATAAAAACTTAACCGCAAAAGTTTTTTTTTGGTTTTTTGTTTTTTTTTCGTAAAGCGGCGAAAAACACTAAAGATGGGTGTTTGTTTGGTCTATGAAATCTGTGCTAAAAATTCAAATTTTCAAACAAAACAAAACAAAAAATCGCAACTTCATCGGTATGTGTAAATAACTAACAAGAATGGGAAAATCTAACATAACTATGGTTGCACCGAAAAAAATATAGAAAAAATCAAGAACTGGCATAAAATCACATACACATACACACAGATTTAAGAGTTCCACCAAAAACGGGTACGAGTGAATGCTTTTAACCATTAAAGCCAAAAAGAGAAAAAAAATGAAACGATTTGTATGCTAAATGGTTTGCAGCAGAAGGAAAAAAAATCGGAAATTCCAAACAAATTTTTCCTTTTAAAATCGATGTGATTGTTATGAGTGTGTGTCTGGAGTATATGAACAAATAGTTTGAATGTTCTGTTGGTCTTGTCTTTTATTTTTGCCTCGAAACTATACCCTACAATTGGATTGGGCAAAAAATTAAGCCAACATATTTTGTTTGTCGGTGGATTTGAAAGCTGATGAAAATAATGAAAGCTTATCGAAATTTCTAACTGAAGTCTTCATAGCAAAACAACGTACATTGAGAGGGGATAACCATTAAAAATTCATAAAAAAAGATTTGAAATGATATGATATACATTGCCAATGATTATCGGTATATGAGTGGATTAAACATGGTTTAGCAGCTTTGAGTTCATATTACCGGATACGGAAGAGCACATTGAATTTAAACTATAAAACTTCCACTCAAATCTGACATCACGATTATGTTCATGTTGCTTAGAAATTTAATTAGGAAAAGAAAACCTTCTTACATCCAGCCGTAATATAGTTTCTTTCTTCAAAGCCCCCACAGTCTGGAATATATTTCACATTAGCCAAGTACAGTTTGAATCATTAGAACAATACTTAAAGAATTCTTCACTTAGCATAAATATGTTTGGCATGTTTGCTATACAGATGAATTGAAGGTGTCGCGAGTAACTTTAATTTCGTGTACAGCTTTTCGCCTACATCGAGGGATTTAAAAATATTAGAAAGATCTGCGCAATACTATATTCTTAGAATATGCAAGAACATATCCACGATTTATTCGGACAAATAAGAAAATACAGGACTAAACTACAATAAATTTGAACGTACTAATTAGCCAGGCACAACCACATCTTGTGTTGTAGGTTTGGCATTGTTAGCCACCGTTGTAGAGTCTACGGTAGCTGATGTATGTAGAATATCGCGGTCTTCATATGTTAATTTGTATGAAATTCTCACATATCTCAATCTAAAGAACTGAAAGTGAAGGATACGCAATGGCACAAGGCTATGGAGAATGACAATAAATGAGAATTAATTATCGTGTGAAAAATAATTTCAGCTACGCGTATGCTTTGTAACTTCCAAAGTGTGAGTGGTCAGTGCCAAAACCTTATCCCACAAGTATTTTTCAATAGGTGTTTAAGCCATACACATACTTTATGCCATAATACCACTACTACTACTAATACTACTTCTTATACTGCTACTACTACTAATACTATTACTATGCTACTAGTACTACTGCTACTACTAGTACTACTGCTACTACTAGTACTAGTACTACTACTACTGCTGATACTACTACTACTACTAATACTATTACTATGCTACTAGTACCACTGCTACTACTAGTACTAGTACTACTACTACTGCTGCTACTACTACTATTAGTACTACTACTATTAATACTACTACTACTATTAGTACTACTACTACTAGTATTGCTACTAGTACTACTAATACTAGTAGATTACTACAACTTCTGTTAGTTTGAAGAAAACGTAATTTTGTTGGTCTAAAACAGACTTTTGAGGCCAAGGTTTGATTTGATAGACATTAATTGGATTTTGTACCGGGAAAATCAACCGTTAACACAGCAAAATGAGTAACGAGGACGATGTAAGCATTGGAAACCACAAAGAGGCTGTTAAGAAAAACAAATTTTGAATAACGGTAAAGTGAAGTTGATCGAAATAGTGGAGAGTGTAAAGAAATCAGAGGAACATGTTGGATGTATTGTTTATGAATGTTATGGTATTCGAATGCTCTGTTCAAAGTAGTTTCTACACAAGCTCCCAAACAACTTCAAGCAACAATGAATTGATGAGTCTAAGCAGGATTTAAATTTGAATATGAAGCTTATCTTTCAAAATTTCAAAAATTTAAATTACCCGCTTTATGGAGAATATTTGAATATAAATTTCACAAGCTATAAAGGAAAATGTCATAGAAGTTCGGTTATTAAAATTTTAATGGGCTTTTAAATATGCCTTTAAGCAGATAAATATACGAAATATTTTAATTCTAGTGAACGGCTCCTCTCAGTCAATGCTATTGCATGCAATTTGCAAAAAAGACGTATGCATAGCCATGCCCTTAATATGGATTCTAAAATTCAATCCCTTTTGGCATTTTAAGTAAAAATCATGAATGCATTCGAGAGCATAAAAGTGAAAATAAAAGCAAAAAATGTGAAAAATTTTAACAGAAAACCCAAAAAATATTGACTACCAGTCAAATGGCCAGAAAAGACAAGAGAAATACCAAAAAAAAAAAACTAAAATGGTTTGCAAGCAAAACAACAAACCAAACCAAAAACACCAGGAAAAAACATACAACAAAAAAGGAAAACAGGGAGAAAGGAAAACCTAAACGATAAAACTAAAGAATATTTATGGGAAATATTGTACTGAGCAAAACAAATTTAAAGGATTTTTAAATATTTACTCAAGCCAGAAATCATTATTTGAAGCAAAATAAAAAAAACATTAAAAAGGGTGGAGAAAATCCTTCACAGAAAATTCTTTCGAAAATAAGGAATTAAAATCTAATGAAAACATGAATGAACATAACGGTTGTGTGGTAAAAGATAAATTATTTCAAAACTCACAATGGCAGCAGAGATGACTGGCTAGCTGGCTATTGTGAAAGGAAAAACGAAATGAAAACAAGGAAAGAAAATTTTAATAAAAAAACCCCCGAAAACGGTCAACCAAAAATTGTTAAACGCGTCCAATAAAATATGCTGTAAGTTTATGGAGAAACGGGCATAATTCAATGTAAAACTTGAATAAAAAAAAGCGGTACAAAATTTAGGACAAATCCAATGCTATGCTAGTAAATGTTGTATGGTGACTGCTTGAAATATGAGTTGCCATAAAAGTAACGCAAAAAGGAAAAACATATTTGCTCGTGTTATTTATTCTTGTGAAGATTTTGTTCTTTTTGTTTTTTTTCTGCTTTTTTTGTTTTTTTGTTCATTTTTATGTTTTCGTCTTTTATTTAACTTTCAGCAAATGTTGTTTTAATTCAATTTATTTGCTGGCAATTTTTTTGTCCTTTTATACCCTGCACCATGCTAGTTGGAAAGACTGTATTGTACTTCATTTGTCGTAATACATATATTGTGGTACCTTAAAATGTAATTCAAGACTGTATTTGGAATTAAAGCACTCAGTACAATCAGAAACTAAATTTAAATAGAAAACTTAATGCATTCATAGCTTAGTTTGTGTGAAACAAACTTTTATTTGTTTACTAGAGTCTTTCATTTTCAAAATTTCTCTCAATTCTAGTGAAGTAAACAAGTTACGTATCTTTCATTAATACTAGTATACACATATGCATACATACAACCGTTTAGTCAGCATTAGCACCTAGCCTTTCACATCACTTATATTATGTGCGTTCAATTTATCCATAAGTGGTGGGACCTACAGTTTAAAGTCGACTTCGAACGACAAATGCTCGAGAAAATATTTCATGGAGGATTTATTTGCTCTCAGAGTTTTTGCCAGAAATTTGTTGAGAGGAATATTTCTTTTCATTCGATATGTTTGGGCTGCTGTTTGAACCGTGGCGTCACGTTTAATATGCATACATACATACATAATTGGTCATTACAACCCTTCAGTCAGTATTACGACCTAGTTTCTCAGACCACTTATATTGTGTGTGTTAATTTTTTACATGAGTGGCGGGACCTACAGTTTAAAGTCGACTCCGAACGACAGATTTTTGAGAAACTTTTCATGGCAATTTTTATTTACTCTCAGAGTTTTTGCCAGAAATCTGCTGAGAGGAAGTCGCCGAAGAAATACTTTTTGTATTTTGTTTTGATGTCTTGCCTAGGACTCGAACCTGATTTTACGTCTAATAAGCCAACACACTACCTACTAGACTACGGCGACTTCTCGTACTGGTATAATTATGTAAAATGTTCTGAATTTGATGAAAATCAGTATTTTATAAGTTACGTTTTGATTTGAAGTTTTTTTTCAATTGCAGAAAATGCTTAACTTAAAGCATATTCGTTCATTGTCGACTAGCCAATGAGGCATGCCATGCATTACAGAGAGAATCTGTTCTTTAGTCGCACCTATCCATACGTGGACCTAGTTTCTCACAACACTTATGTTGTGTGTATTAATTTTATACATGAGTGGCGGGACCTGCAGTTTAAAGTCGACTTCGAACGACAGATTGTTGAGAAACTTTTCATGGCAATTTTATTTGCTCTCAGAGTTTTTGCCAGAAATATACTGAGAGGAAGTCACCGAAGAAATGTTTTTTTTTTTCATATTTTGGGTTTTTGTTATCTGACCTGGTGTTTGAACCGTGGCCTTACATCTAATAAGCCAATACATTACCTACTAGACCATGGCGACTTCTAGACACTAGGTCTATAATCCTGACCAATTATGTATGTACATATGTATGTATCCATATGTGAAATTTTCTATCTTCACAAATTTTTCCTGTTGCTCATAATATAGAAAAGTCACCGCCTATAAACACTTCACCCTGTTTTACCCTCGCATGACATATTTTCCTAGTTCTAAAACAATACGTTGCATGAGTGTAGGCTATCGCCTGAGCACTGTTTGAAAAAAAATTACTTGACTCTGATAAAAAAAATAATGTTTAGACGAGCGGTATTTCAGAACTGCAGTGTCCAATCCTATGAAATAGTGCACGGAATTAATCAAAATTGTTCAATCCATACGTTTCAGGAAGCTGGCTTCCTCAGAATATCATCATCAATAAGCCGTTTCTATACAAGACTGTTTTAAACTCAAAGCACAGATTGCTCACTTGTCTGAGAATGAATCTAGGAGACAAGCTTGTTCACACTTATGGGAGTTGAAAAAAATTCAAAAGAATCATAATTATTCCCTGATGATTGAGTCATAAAATATCAAGAATATCAAGAAGAAACTGTATTCCGATTTTAGTTAAGCACAATGCAATTTGAGATACAAACGAGACCGCATAGCCAGATAGTTATCCAAATAGTAGAAGAGAGTCAGTCAAGTCAACTAGCTAAACAGATCAAGTCACAGAAAAGCATTCTCCTCTCCAATTTATCGGAAAAGCAAACAAACCCCAGTTATGTTGGAGAAATTATGTGATCAGAACTTAGTCTTTTTCCTGGGGCTACACAACCCATAGTAAGATGTTAAAAACTCATATATTGTGATAGGATGGCTGGTGGAGAGTTGAGATTGGTTATTAGGCAAGAGACACAAAATTATTAGCTTCCTTCTGGCAAAGCATACTAAGCGCATAATTACATTCGATAGATTACTGAGATAAACTTCAATCAAAAGGCGAAATTAAGAGTTACCACTTTGGAGTATAGAAGATATAGTCCAAGCCCAAACCCAAGTAAAGGACTTTGTATTCGTGAGTGAGGGAAGTGGTATTCATAGCAGTAAAGACAACTGTTAGTAAAACATTTTTCTTACAAAAGTCAGTAGAACTTGGTGTTGTTTTTGATAAGTAATGTTTGCTTTGATACAGCCATTAGGTATCTCTAGCAACTTTAGGATCAGCGGTCAAACATAATCTCAAGCTTTAATACGAACCCAAGTTCTTCAATGTATTTGGCAGACAAAGAAGAACATGTTTAGGTCAGATAAGACGTTTTATTACCTCGTTACATGTCCTGTCCTTTAAGTGGCTCTTCAAGCCAGAAATCGAAATAAAATTTTCACAATCCTTCCTTTTATTATTATAATGGCGTAATGATGATGATGACATCTAAGCCTACATTTTAAGACCATTACGCTCATTCTCTCTTGCGTTCATGGTAGTACAAATAGCTCTTTACATAGCCGGTGTCTATTTACTCTTTTGGTTCTGTTCCTCGTTCCGTGCAAGTGACATTATTTGTGTTCTTTTTTTTTGTTTTTGTTGCGTGCTTTTCTTCTGCATTAAATATTTTCATTCCGTTTTTCTTTCGTCTTTTTTGTTTCTTTAAAATATTTCAAGAATTTTTACAAGTTTTTATTTTAATTTCCTAGAAAATTGGGGAATAAAAAATAAGGTGTCGTAAATCTTATTTCTTTAATTCTTTTCTGTTTTCTGTTTTCTTGCATAATAATTTGGCTGCCACTTTTACTTTTAAAATGTTCATGTTTTTTTTTGGGGGGTTTTCGAAATTCTAAATAAAAATAAATAATTCCCATCTTTTTTTTTGTTTTAATCTAAAATTATTATTAAAGTGGTGAATTTATTAAAAAAATATAAGAAAGAAAAGGTCAAGTAAAATAACAATATATTCAGAGAAAATGATAATTTCTGAAAGCCAATAGCAGGATATGACCTGCTGCATATAATGAATAATGTTTCCAAAAAACTTTCGCTATGACTTTGAAACATTCTTTTCCTTCTTTATGCATCATTTTCTCTATGCAATCTAAACAGCTATGCCTACATATCAGGTATGAAAGGATTGAATCTGGTTCAACCACAGTTACAAATCGACGCAAGATATGTTGCAATGAAACATCTTCTCGATGCTCTTTCTCTTCCACTCTGAAGAAATCTAACTCGTCTTACGTACAGCAATCTGGAAGCCGTGTACTCTTTTAAAAGAGAATCTATTTTTTGTGATATACAGATGGATAACAAAGGGAACCGTTGAGCAGGAATGGATAACTTTTTTTTGTCCCAGAATGAATATCCAAGCGTCTAAGTCTATGCCATTGAAAGATGTACTCAATTAAACGTGGATGTAAAGTACAAAGTAGCAAGAACATCTGACAATCAGGTCGACATTCGAACACTTAGCTCGATGATAGTGCAGAACAGTATAAGAAGCTGAATTTGATAAGCTAGGAAAATATGGTCTTCAGCTGTATCCTAGTTTAGTTCATGTGGGAATTTGCTGTAAAATGCTGACAAATGAACTTATGGTGAGAGAAGTTCCTACGGAGGCCAGAACCTTTCTGTGGATTGGGAGAGATATTTGAAAAGATATGTTCAAATCTTCAAATGGCATATTAGGCGTAACGCCACTGTTCGAACCCCAGGTCACACATCTCCAATAAATCGAAGTATAGAAAAATATTTCTTCGGCGACTTTCTCTCTTACTCTGAGAGTAACTAACATTACCATGAAAAGCTTCTCAAACATCTGTTGTTCGAAGTCGGTTTTAAACTGTAAGTCCCGCCACTCATTAACACACATAACTTAACTGATGTTAGAAGCTAGGTCGTAATCCTGACTGAAGGGTTGTAATGATCAATTATGTAAGTATGTATGTTGAACGAAAGGTAGAAGGTTGCCTTCAAGAGAGGCAAAGACTCTTCTCAAATCTAACGCATATGTAGAAATGTAAGCTTTTGTTAGATAGTTGAAGAAAAGATTTGAATCGAAAAATGTGTGGTTAAAGACTAGTCTTCCGACATGGCACAGTCGCACTCAAAGTACACAGCTTCAAATTTAGAAACTTATCGAACACAACCTTTAGATTCTGCAATGATAAGAATGTATCATTGGAACACGATCATAAAGTCTGTCAGGGTAATAGATTTGGAGTTGACTATATCGGGGCATAAAGTTTGAGGGAGTAAAACTGATGACATATTTGCACTAAAATGTTTCCTCTTATAATAGTAATAATAATAATAATAATACCTTGCTCATAGCTTTTAAGCACACAGTGTATTGCATTAAGTAAAACGCCTAGGATTTCAACTGCCTCATGCATCATCACCATCAGCGTGGTGTTAATCTGATCGAGTGGTATTTCCTACGTTTTGATGTATTAAACTAAACAAGAGTAGAGTTTTCTCCAACTGCTTAAATTACTTTAGCGAGTCAAATTGAAGAATACAAGCAAAATAAAGAAAACACTCTGCAGTCTTCTGGCAATAGTGCAGAGTGTAAACAATTGAAAGTTTGGAAACCCCACTAGCAAGGAGAATCAATTCAATTTTCTCAGGACTTAACATAAGGCTGCTCTTACTTCCAACGTTTCCATACAAAACTTTACTTGTTAACCAATTTACAGCCATTATTACAAGTTGCCATTAAAGTTGGGTTTAGTTAAAGATAACTTTAGCTAAAGTGAACTTTAAAGTCATCTTTAAATTCTTTTCGTTATTACAACCTACTGATAAAATTTCTCAAAAATATGGCATTGCCGGAGCAATGTCGATGAAACTGCTCAATTATACAAGTTTTTCTAACGCAGTGGCAACCGCGGGCCGCGTCTCTTTTTTGCATATGTTCATTTTGTTAAAATTTGAAGTTGTCATAATGAAAATAATATATAATATGGCAAGTTCAAACATAAAGTGACCTCAACGCTCACTTCTATTTTCTTGGGTACTCATAATAATGAAAAACAATTTATCTGCCCGTTAAAATCCTCCCTTTAGTTAACGGCAAGTTGTTGTAATGGCCCTAAGAGCCTTTCAAGTTCCCTTTAGCTAAATGTGCCTTTAACTAACCCCAAATTTAACGGCAAGTTGTAATAATGGCCCTTAAACTTTTAAATTGATTGAATCCATTCACTACTTGATAATTTTTTTGAATGGTGAAGGTTTTGTTTCCCAACAAAAACTCGGGTCTGCTGCACTACACCGATCATTCCGATTTAGCTACTAAGTTAGTTATAAGTGAAGAACAGGAATTGAAATAAAAAATCGTTGAAGTGTTCAAATTAATCTCCCTTGACCTCTATTACTCACGTTGTTTAAAGGATAAGGTTTGTTGCGGTTTTCAAACTAGATTTGTTGATCAGATGGTTGAACTTAAAGCGCTTTACATCAAGACCTAAAGAAACGCCTTCGCAGCTAACAACCGGAAAATGGGGAAGCAATTCGTAGTCTAATCCAAGGATTTCTTGAAATTTTTACGGGGAACAAATTTAATTTTTTTATTTTGCCATCAAAACACGTGGAAGCCTGCTTTCAAGGCAAGTGAAGCATAAAAGAAATGAGGGAACTTATTCCAAATTTTGATATATGCCTGTCCAACAAAATTTTTTATTTCCCTCTCCGATTCCAGTTACAGTTCACTTCTGTTGGCGGCGTACAAGTTTAAATAGATCCTTTAAATATGTACATCGTTTTCTATAATTAAATTTTTTTTTCTTTTGCAAAGGAATTATATTTTCATTGTATTGCTATTCTTTTTCTCCATTCAATGATAAAAAGTGGTGACGAATTTTATTCGTTATTTGGAAACAATAAAAAAACAAAAAACGCGACTCATTTTTTAATACTCCCAAGCATATGGTTTTAATTACCACTCGATGTGTTACGCGCTCCTGTTTTTTGTTTTGGCTGCCGTACTGGTAATTTAATTTCAATTTAAGTTTCTCTTTTTTTTATATTTTTTTGATTTTTTTTGTTTTTTTCTTTTTTGCATGCTCCATTCAGTCGTCTGTCTCTTACTGTACTGTTGGTTTTTATTTAAAATTTATTTGTAGTTTTTATGGATTTATGCAGCGTTCTTTTTTGCTTGGTTTCTTCAGCTCTTTTGTTGTATTCCTCTTCTGGTTTGTGTTGAGGCTTTAGTTTTTATATTTTCACACATTTTTGTTAATATATGATGCATTACATGCAGAACAAACGACACATTTTATGGCGCACTATAAATCAATTAGTTTTTGTTTAAAAATTAAAGCTTATTACGGCTGTAAGAGTCTTCATTCACCAGTCTCAGTCGCAGACTCAGATGTTGCGAAGAATAATGACACAGTATGACAACAAATGTAGCTAGTAAATCAATGGTTATAATGTAATAAGGCGTTAAAGAAAGGGGAAGTATCCTACAGAGATTATGTTAAAACAGATTTGAGCAGTGCGTTTATTGAAAGTGAAATATATTTCGATTCTTACAATTAACTTTACATACATACATACACCAAATCAAACCTTCAGTCAGGATTACGACCTAGTTTTTCACATCACTTGTGTCGCGTGTGTTAATTTTATACATAAGCAGCGTGTCCTACAGTTTAAAGTCGCCTCCGAACGACAGATTTTTGAGTAACTTACCAATGCAATTTTTATTTACTCTCAGAGTTTTTGCCAGAAATCTGCTGAGAGGAAGTCGCCGAAGAAATATTTTTATATGTTGTAGTTTGTTCGAGATATCTGAACTGGGGTTTAAATCGTATCATCACGTTTAATAATCCAACACACAACCTGCTAAACTACGGGAGAAGTTTTTAAATTAAGAGGCTTTATTTCCCTATCAACTAAATTCTCAAGAATCCTCTAAAGCTGGAAAAGATATCATATCATAAACACTCGTACACCGTAGGTTGTTCAGTTAGAGCAAACTGACCACAATATCCAATACAACAACCCAATATATTTTCAAAGAGGACACATACATACATACGTACATAATTGGTCCTTACAACCCTTCAGTCAGGATTACGGCCTAGCTTTTCACACCACTCATGTTGTGTGGGTTAATTTTATATATGAGTTGCGTGACCTACAGTTAACATCGCCTCCGAACGACAGACTTTTGAGAAACTTTTCACGGCAATTTTTTATTTGTTCTCAGCTGAGAGGCAGTCACCGAAGAAATATTTTTTTTCATATTTCGTTTTGATGCCTGACCGGGTTCGTACTATACGTCTAATAAGCCAACACACTACCTGCTAGACTACGGCGACAAAGAGGACAGTGTTTCTTATTCAGCAACACTCTCATTCTAGGACTCAAGCTACAGTAAACTAATCACATAATTAGGAGAAATAAGTTGTTTAATGAAACTAAGATGGCCTAGAACAATAGATGGCCTAGAACAGTCACTTCATGACAGAGAGTTGTACTCACAAAAACTTTCAATCGTCCCAGGTTTAGCTCGTAAGTCTTTTTAATTGAAACTGAAACAATGCAATGAAAAACTGAGACCGGAAAGGAAAAAATATACTTTATGCCAACTACCATAACCTCCATAAAGCGCCTAAGGGAAGTTAGTAGTGACTGCAATAACTCCTCTCCGTCAGCTCCAGATCACTTACATTTTTTAATTAATTATACGGCATACATTAAAATATATGCCAAGACTACTTTAAAGCCTCTTGTTCTTTCAAAAATTCTTATTTTATGTCCTACTGGATCTTGCGGTGTCTCCAATCTAATTTATTGGACATACATTTTCAAGCCGCATTTTATCAAAAAAAAAAGGGGAAAATCTCTTTCGAGACACCAAGCTAGAATTAAAGAGGCCGATAAAACTATTTGTGAGTGCTAATGGAAGGCAGATAAAATTTCAAAGAATGGTAATATTCTTCTCTTGTAAGTCGCCGTAGTCTAGTAGGTAGCGTGTTGGCTTATTAGACGCAAAGTCAGGGTTCGAGCCGCAGGCCAGACATCAAAACAAAATACAAAAAGTATTTCTTCGGCGACTACTTCTCAGCAGATTTCGGGCAAAAACTCTGAGAGTAAATAAAATTGCCATGAAAAAAAGTTTCTCAAAAATCTGTCGTTCGGAATCGACTTTAAACTGTAGGTCCCACCACACATGTATAAAATTAACACAAACAACGTAAGTGGTGTGAGAGACTAGGACGTTGTACAATGGGTCAATTCGACCTCCGGTACTGTATTTGTCTTAATTGACAAGTACACGTCCTCTAACCTAACGTAACATAACATTACATAAATCTAGTAGTAATCTAGTCAGTAGTTAGTTGGTTTATTAGACATGAGGCAGTGGTTCAAATGCCAGTCTAGACAACTCGTGCAAAAACGAAATATTAAAACAAATTTTGTAGTCGAATTCCTCTCGGCAGTGCAAAAACTCAGGCAGTAAATAAAATTGCTATGAAAAGTTTCTTAAAAAATTTGTTTTCCAGAGTCGACTATAAACAGCAGATTCCGTCACTTATAGATGACATTAACACACGCAATATGTATGTATACTATGAGAAACTAGGTCATAGTCCTAACTAATGTGTTGTAATGATCAATTAAGTGAGTAAGTAAGCACAGGCACTCGTGATCTCTAGCAAATATTGAAAAACCAAATTCACTGATCGACTATTATATTATATTCTGCAATCGTAGCATATTCTAGAATTATAGGGTTGCCAGCTCTCGGTGAATTAAAAGAACGGCCTCTCTGAATTGCTGTGATGAGTGTAATATTGAAATAATTTGCTCAGTAGTCTTTATCAATAGGTAATGCTGCATAACCTTCCAAAGATGTTGGTTGTTGATGTTATACTCTTCTCGGCCTCAGGATTCCAATGTATTTTTTAATGAACTATTGAAAGAGGAACAAATGAAGTCTCTTTACTTTTTAAATTGGAAACCAACATGATGATAATTTGTTCAACTTCTACTCTGCTCAAACCCTATTTGCTGGCGTTTGTAGTGAAGCTATTTACCCACTATGTTAAGACGATAACTGTTAAATTTCGATTACGATTAGTAATCAATTACATTACTTTTTAAAAAGAATCGTATTACTAATCGTTACTTAGCAGGTATGGTTAAGACATGTTGTGACTGAAAGTGGGATACTGCAACTCAATTGGAGATTGTTTAGATTTAATAAAAAAGGGGGTACTACGTTCGGTGTAACCACTTCCAGTCTAGTATAGCTTATCTAAATTATGCACTTGATATTTCAAGTAATTTTTCCTTTGGCATACCTTCCCTAATTATGACTGTTATTAGAAATTGTTCATAAAATTTGATTTCATAGCCAGACTGGTGAGTCATTAAAAACAGATGAGTAAATTTATTTGCCTTTTAAATGAACGTCAATGTATTTACCTTCTTTGCCTTACGGATGGTAATTAAAATGATATTGAGTTTTACGTTTTCTAACTAATAAGAAAGCCGACATAATAAAAGTTCTACAGAGTTTTGTGAAAACTTGAAAATAACTACGGTTTTTGACAAGTAAAGCCATCACTTATTGCAACATGTGCTTGAAAGAAATTTAATTTAAAATATTTCTTAAGAATTTCAGTTTTTCTCTTTGTGCGGATTGTTTGTGTTTTTTTTTTCGTTTCAAAATTTTTACGATTCCATATCATCTCTTATCTTTTGAAATACAAGTAAAATTAAGTGAATTGTGTTCTTTTTTAATAAAAATTCAATATGTAACAGGAAAAAAGCAAAAAAAAAGAAGAAGAGTAGAAAAAAAACGTATGTCTGTCCATTTGAGTATGAAATAGATGACGGCGGACGCACCAGATGCATTTAACAGCTTAAATGACAAGAAATATGAATTTTTGTTTCGACAAGAGAAAGAAATGAAAAGAGTAAAGATTTATTAGTTAAAATAACAACAACAACAAATATGAAAAGGAAAGAGAGAAAGAGGGAGAAAAAAAGATATAAATGATCATAAAACATAAAGTATAAATAAGGAAAATTAGGAAAATAACAATAAGAAAAATACTGAAAATGAAAAATAATGTCTGTTGGAACAATAAAATTTAAAGGAAAAAAATCTCCTTTTTTATGTTTTCATTTCAGTTTGTGAGTTTTTTCTCCTTTTTTCCTTCTTTCTATTTGAGAAGATAAATCGAAAGTTTTCATATAGGGTGGGTCATTTAAAAGTTTAAATTTAAAAATGCAATATAAACAAAAACGGAGGGGAATTTTGCCAAATTTATTTCGTTTTGAAGTCGCCGTAGTCTAGTAGGACTTATTATTAGATGTAAAAGCCAGGGGTCGAGCCCCAGGCCAGACATCAAGCCAAAATACAAAAAGTATTTCTTCGGCAACTTCGTCTCAGCAAATTTCTGGCGAAAACTCTGAGAGTAAATAAATTGCCATGAAAAAAAGTTTCTCAAAAAATCTATCATTCGGAGTCGAGTTTAAACTGTAGGTCCCACCACTCATGTATAAAATTAACACACACAACATATGTGGTGTGAGAAACGAGGACGTTGTACAATGGGTCAATTCGACCTCCGGATACTGTACTTGTCTTACGTCACGTCCTCTAACCTAACCTATCCTGTTTCGTTTTGTGAAGTTTATTAGTTACGGTTAGAAATGGAATATTATTTCATTCATATGTTTTCCACGACAGGCCTCACAGTTCGTCATTCGATCGCACAAATTTTCATGCACTTTTTCCAGTGTATGGTGTCGTATCTCGGTAATGGTATCACGAATAATGGCCTTCAAATGCTAAATTGTCTCTGGTTTGTCGGCATAACACTTTCTCTTCAAAGGCTTTCCACAGAAAATAGTCCAACGATGTCAAATCGCAGCTTTTGTCCGCCAATTGATATCACCATTTCGTCTAATTAAACGGCCATCAAACGTTTGATGCAATAAATCGATTGTGGCATGAGATGTGTGGCAAGTAGCACCATCCTGTTGAAATCAAACATAGTTGACATCAATGCCATGAAGAGCGAGTACAAAAAAATCGGTTATCATGGTACGATTGTGGTCTACCCATTGATCGTATTGATTGCGTTGTCGTCATTTTCAAAGAAATATTGGGCCAATGATGCCTCCGCTTTATAAGCCTCATCAAACAGTCACAAGTAATGGCTGCATTGGCTTCTGCAAGACCACGTAGTAACAAAATTTTGCTTATTAATGTACCCACCAAGATGAAAATGACCTTTTTTGGTGAAATCGACATCATCGTGTAGTTTGTCGTTGGTCCAAAAAATTGCAAAGTTGCTCAAGCGTAAAACGATTCATTACGTTCAGTGCCGCACCAAACAGTCACTCGTAATGGCCGCATTGGCTTCTGTAAGACCACGTGTGGGTTTTCTGAGCTCCAAATACTGTAATTTTGCATATTAACGTACCCATCACGAGGATGGGTACGTAGTCTAGTAGGTAGTGTGTTGGCTTATTAGACGAAAAGCCAAGGCTCAAATCCCAGGCCAGACATCAAAACAAAATACAAAAAGTGTTTCTTCGGCGACTTCCTCTCAACAAAATTAACACACAAAACATAAGTAGTGTGAGAAACTAGGTCGTAATCCTGGCTGAAGGGTTGTGATGACCAATTATGCATGTATGTATGTATGTATCAAGATGATTTTGTTTCTTTGGCAAAATCGACATCATCATGCAGTTTCACGTTGGCCCTTCTAGCGAAGCGAAAACGAAACGGATGGCCATGCGGCTTTAACTCTTGAAGCAATTGAAGGCGACAATTGTCAGGCGTCATACTGAGATATTTCCGTAAAATTCAGTGTAAACTGGTGCGTGAAATATTCAATTCTTGAGAACGATGACGAGCTTAGATATTTTCGGGTGCACGCACTGTACAAGCAAGCTCACGTCTTGGCGCATCAACAATGATGTCAGACTCTCGAAATTTAGCAATAAACTTATATATACCGGGCACTGTTGGTCCTTCTCTGCGATCAAATTTTGTACGATATTGTCGTGCAATTTCTAATCAATTGTATTTGCATTTGGAAATAAATTTCTAGTAAATCGCAACGTTGCTCAAGTTTAAATCGATGCATTACGTTCAGTGGAGATAATATACTGAATTTTGTGACAGAATAGAATGGCAAAAGTATTGCCACATTCAAAATAACTGCTGAATCAAATTTAAACAAACAAATTTAAAGATGGCCCACCTAATATAAAAAAACAACAGCAAACATAAGAATTTGAAGAACGGGGTGCTCAACTAAAGTTTTTATTTAAGCGTTGAAGCTTTATTACAAGCTTAAGTTTAAGAATGGAAATATTTTTAGAAAAAATAGACGTTAAAGGCGTGGCGTCAATAGCTTTCGAAAGAAACTAAAATCCTTAAATTGTTTTTATTTGTTTACAATTGCCAAGGATTTGTTAAATATTTTCCTGGCATCTTTATTTTGTTTATATAATTTCCTTTACTGTCTTCTAAACCCCCAACAAACACCCATTTTTCCCCTTTCTGTTGTGTTTTTGTAGTTTTCTTAAGCAGCTTGGTTTTTCTAGTTTTCTTTGTTTTCCTGCTGCTGTAGTTTTCCTGACGCGTTTACCTGTTTTATTTTTTTTTATTATTTTTCATCTTCAATAGTTGTTCTGAACTTAAGAAATTTCTTAAGTTTTTTGCCTTAATTTTGTCATCTTCGTTGTTCTGCAGCATCATAAAAACCCATAGAAAGTTTGCAAAAGCAAAACATCAGCAAAACATAAGAAAAAAAACTGAGCAGAAATAAAAGAACGAAGTTCAAAAGCATGGAAAAAATAAAAGTTTTTTTTTCTATTATTGCTGTTCAGTGTTTTCGCAATTTCAATTTTATTTCCATTTTTTTGTTTTTCTCTTTATTTTGTTCGCTTTCTGTTGAAATGCCAACAAAGAAAGTAATTTTCTTCGAGTTGGTTTTCCGTTATATTCGTTGCCTTTGAAATTATGCTTAAGGTGGGACCCGGGCAAACTTTGAATAACATGAAGGCAAAAAACTCTGACACAGGAACAATTTCTTGTACAGAAAAATTTCAAGAAAATATTGCCGTGGCAAAATGAAAGGAAAATTCATTGATTTATTTCGAATGAGAATTTAAAAGTTAATTAAAGACCAGGTTCTTATAAGACTGCATGATTCTATAGCAAATAAATTTAAATTTCTAAATTAAATGGAAGTTCTTTCTACTTCTAATTAACGCAGTATATATGTGTTTACTTAATTCGTAATTACAACTCTTTAGTCAGGCTTACAACCGAGCTTCTCACATCATCCATGTTGTGAGTGTTCAATGTGTCCATGGATCTTGGAACCTACAGTTTAAACTTGACTCCGAATGCCGAAAGTTTTGAGAAATTTTGCATGGCAGTTTTTATTTACTCCCAGAGTTTTTGCCAGAAATCTGCTGAGAGCTTTGTACGATATATCTAAGCTGCGGATGGAACCACGACCTCACGTCCAATAAGCCAACACACTACCTACTAGACCACGGCGACTTAAGAAAATCCGCTTGGGCTTCTCTGGGTGAAGCGCACGTCCTATTTTACATGACTCTGACGCTTAAAGCAAGCTAAATTTGTCATGGCTTATTTTGGCTTTGACTAAATCCATCAAGTATTGCCCGACACGATAGCCGGTTCACATCACCTCCACGTAAGATGACCACGGGCCCAAGTCTCTCGTGCAGAATATACTTAATATAGCTGCTTAACCTACATTTCCTTCTGAAATAATAGATTGTTGGTGACCAAATTATCCAATTCTGAATAAAAGAAGTTATTAGTCTTTGACTTATACTGCTTCCCATTGACAATAACGTCATACCAAGTCGGACGATTTTGTTTGTTCGTTAAAGATGATTTTTTGATGAAAATTTGAATCAGTTGCTAACTACACCAAAGTCCATTAAGCGAAAACTTGTTTTTGTTTATGGTATACTAATCAGAGATCAGCAATGAATCGTTTTTTTCGCTACTGATAAGTGCTCATGAAATTTCGAGTATGAGTGAGTCAACAATATTGAAATTCAACTACTTTGATTCATTCGTACTCGTTACAACATTGATTTATAAGTACAGGTTGCAATGAGTATGTGTACAACGTTGACATCAAACTAATAACATTCGAAATATGTTTGATTCATAAGCCTACTTATTGAAATTCATAAATTTAGAAAAATACTTATAATACTCATAAATCACCCGAGTGATTCGAATCATTTATAAAAATTTACAGTCTTAGTTGTTGTTGCATTTACAAAAAACGAAGAAAGAAAAAGACAGTTCCTGTCTCTGTCTCAAAGCAAACCCACAACCTTCTAATAGTGTTTGTACGGGAATCATACTTGTTTTGTGGTTCTTGTAAATGTTGAGTCATGGAGAGTCGAAGTCAACAACATCATACGTGTTGTTAAGTAAGAGTACGATGAGTATCTCGAACTTTGAATATGAGTAGTATGAGCATGATATTGAAATAAGTATGAATGCGTATAAGTATCAGAAATTACTAGTATGATACGAATCTACTCATCTTTTTGAATAGTCATTGCTGATCTCTGATACTAATAATAATAGCGCCATCTGTGTGAGGGTTAGGTTTGGTTAGAGGACATGTACTTGTATTTAGGAGAAGTACAGTACCCGGAGCTCGAATGGACCCATTGTACAACGTCCTTGTTTCTCACACCACTTATGTAGTGTGTGTTAATTTTATACGTGAGTGGTGGGACCTACAGTTTAAAATCGACTCCGAACGACAGATTTTTGAGAAACTTTTTTTTCATGGCAATTCTATTTTACTCTCAGAGTTTTTGCCAGAAAACTGCTGAGAGGAAGTCGTCGAAAAAATACTTTTTCTTTGTATTTTGTCTTGATTTCTGGCCTGGGGCTCGAACCCTGGCTTTACGTCTAATAAGCCAACATACTACCTACTAGACTACGGCGACTTCATCTGTGTGTAAGAATACGATCTTTCCTGTCCAATCGTTTTAAAAGAGTGTGATCGTTAATATCTTTGAAGTATCCTAGTATATATAGTCGAGTATAGGTTCATACTCTTTAAGAAAACCTGTATGCATTTGTTTTATAGCAATTGAAGGATTACGGCATTTTACTTGCAGTAACACAACCAGATTCAAATAAATAACTTCTGAAATGCATTAAATTTAATAAATTTTTCTTTTTTTGTTATCCTTAAACAAATTGCCTTTACTTCCAATGCATATTCTTTTTGTTTTTGTTTTTTTTTAATAAATTTATTACACCATAATGGTTTATAGTTGTCGACATTGTTGTACAATTTAAAACCTACTCTACTGGGACAAATAAATTGAAAAAAACAAAAACAAACAATTTGTGGTAAATTTATTTGAAAAGAACAACTCAGCCTTTTAACAGGTGCTTAAATTAAAATTGTAATCCTTTTAAAAATTTATTACAAAATTAAATAAAAAACAAAAACTTATGCTAGACTTCAGTTAAGTGAATATGGTTATATGGTGTAAATGTACAAGCATTCTTCTGTTGTGTTTTACCAAAAAATCTTACAAACATAAAATTTGTTTAAGAGGATTAAAACTTTGAACATGAAAATTTGTCTTCTACCTCTGCTTCAGCTTCTGCTTCTGTCTTTTGTTAAAACTAAACAAAGTTTTTCATTGGAACTAGAAAAAGTTATCTGTTCTAGAGTCCCTTAACAATAATTGAATTTATTTTAATTTATACATGCCAATACACACACACAAACGTATGTATGTATGTATGTATGTGTATATGTAATTAGCAAAATTTTAAAGCAATTAAAAGGCTTAAAGGAAATTATAATAAGGATAACATATATTAAATTGAATTATAGTTGAAGACACCATTTAACACGGTGTTAATGAAAAACTTTCAATAGTGCTTTCAAGCAAACAGTTTAAATTCAATTACGCCTAGAGGAAGGCATTTGTTTAGAAATTTTTCAATCTTCTTTTATAGCCTGTTACCGCCTTCTTTTTTTCTCTGTTTACTTATCCTTCATAACACTTCCTTTATTTTTCTCTTCTCTTCTCTGTTCTTTTTTTTCATTTTTGCTGTTCATTTCCAAACCAATAAATTCTATGATTAACTGCAAGTGTCTGTTCATGATTTGAATAGTGTCACAAGATTATTGTTCTTCTTCTTCTTGCACATTCAAATATTTTGCACATTTTCCTTTTTTATTAAAAAAAAAAAACAAACAAAAAATATGCGAGAAAATTAAACCTCCTTTTCAAATTGTACCACCCACTTTGAGTGTATCTGTATGCTTGGTTTCTATGGATTTGTATAAGGCAAGTAGTATTCATCCAGCTGAGATTTATATTTTTGTATGCATCTATGTATGTATTTACATACGAATATTAAAAATATATATGTATGTATGTATATATTTTCATTTGCCCTGCAATGGCAATAAAAATTCTAAATGACCATACAGATTTAAGCAAATAGTCCTGTTGTTTTCAATTGAAATTGTCTACGCTTACACTTAATCGTAGTTTTTAACATCACTGCAGAGTTAAAAAGAATTCTATCACATACAATTCTTAATGACTTACAAATTACTTCTACTGTTTAATCAATCATGAAGTCGCGGTAGCGGTTCAAACCCCATTTTAGACATCAAATATATGAACGAAATATTAAAAAAATATTTATTCGGCGACTTCCTCTCAGCTGATTTCTGGCAAAAACTCTGAGAGTAAATAAAAAATGTCATGAAAAATTTCTCAAAAAGTCTGCCGTTCGAGTTTAAACTGTAATCCTGCCACTCATGTATAAAATTAACACATAAGTGGTATGAGAAGCTAGGCCGTATTCTTGACTGAAGAGTTGTAATGGCCAATTATGTATGTATGTTTAATCCATCATTCCACTAAAGTTTTGAAAATTCTATCACTGAAACCATAGTGTAGTTATAAGACATGAGGCCACGGTTCATACTCCAGGTCAGACATTTCCAACAAAGCGAAATATGAAAAAATATTCCTGCGGCGTTTTCTTCTCAGCAGATATTTGGCATAAACAGCCAAAAATCTGTCGTTCGGAATCGACTTTAAACTGTAGATCCCGACACTCATATATAAAATTAACACACGCTGCATAAGTGACGTGAGAAGCTAGGAAGTAATCCTGACTGAAGGGTTGTAATGACCTATTTTATGTCAGTGAAACCACATTTAATAGAATTGGCAAAAGTATTCCCTTATCGGTTTTAATACCAGTCGAGCTACAATATCATGGGCGCACAACTTTTTTTTAACAAAACAGCCCCGATTTGAACCGATTTGAAATATAGTTGGTTTAGGTTTGAGCATATGTATCGGCATGATGGCATTGCCTATTGTGGCCATCCTAGAGAAGAAGAAAAGGGAAAGCGATAGATTGAGAAAATAATAATATTGGATAAAACTAAAAGACAACGCAAGAATCGCATTTCAGGCAGCCCAATCCTTGAATATGGGTTCGTGAAATTGAGTTTAAGCCCTCGAAGTAGTAGTAGTAGCTACTCATGCTGTTCAACCTTCTCCTACCAAAGTAATAGCAGCAGTGTTCTATAATTTCCTACTCTTTCTCATTTCAATAGTTCGGTGGTGATTCAATCGAGAACTATGTCTGCAAGTTAATCTCGTAATGTCATGTACAAAACTCAGTTACCACCCTCGGCAGCAAGGCAATTCTACCATCGTCAATAGAAGGTTACTGAACATGTATCAACCCAGTCGTCCCAGTAGTTTTTCTCCTTCTCCCATATGTTGATAAGTCCACCAAGGTTGCAAAATGGAAACCAAGGAGTATATGCCCTTTCATTTTCAAGTTTACAGGCTTCACCGCAATTCAACAGCGGCCGATTCGATCAAGCCCAACAGATGTAACTTATACCAGACCGATCCAATCGCTCTCTGGGCATCTTGACTATCAAAGAAGATTGCGTAAACCTCACATTTAAAGGGACTGGGCAGCTTCAAGAAACCCCAAAGTAGAAAATATCTCCACTGGTATTACATAATTTAAAGAGGCGCTCCAGTTTAACATTTTTACAAAAGACTACACCATCCGTGGACCCCATCTAGTTTTGATTAATACGTGAAGATAGGCATACCACTTCGTCTTGGCCTTATCTTGAATGAGAATCTCTAACCTGAATAGTCGGTAATTCGTTCACGAAGTTATTAAGGAAAAAGCGTTCAGGTTGCCGCTTTTTAAGCGCTGATCATTTTAAGCTGAAATCAGATTGATTTCCTCAGGCGTATGCTACTAAGTGCTGTACATCGCTAACGATAAAAGAAATGTTCCTTTAAGTTCAGGCAACTGTTCACAACGACACGGAGATGTTTGGCTTATTTATTTGGCAAATTTAACAATTTTATGCCAACGTGAAAACAAAATAGTTTTTGTCTTGTTAACAGCATTTTGCAATCCACGTGATAAAAGCTCTGAAGGTGGACTCAATACTTTCTTAAAGTGCCGATAGAAATTTACCGAAATCTTCAAATATTTATGATGAGTCCTTTGTCCTTAGCAGCCTCTGATCATCAATGTTATTCCTAAACCAGAAATGTTATTAGCTTGTCTAAGTCCTCACGTTATACTAAAGGAATCGAAGGCGGACCCACCAGCAGTCGTCTGGCGAAAACTGAATGAGAACTGAGAAACTTAGTAAGAATGAAGAAAATTGCAAGGCAAAGTTTCTCCAATCTGTCATTCGGTATCGACTTTAAACTGTAGGTCCTGCCACTCATGGATAAAATTAACATACCCCACATGGTAGTGTAATAGTGGTAAATAAGAAGCATAAGGTACTTATAAGGAGTACTCTTTTGGTAACAATTTTGTCTTGGCATATTTCCTGCTCTCCTTACGAATTAATTCCTTTACATAACAGCTATAAATTTATACTGTCTGTCTCTATCTTTCTTTTTCTCTCTCTGTGTTGACTAAGGGTTGAACTATAAATATTTATTGATATTTTTGGGCGGCTGGATCACATGCTTGTATATGAACTTAACTGCTACGCAGCACAATTTTAAAATGACTTATGATTCTAACCCTGTAACTACTTATGTACGTTTATACATCTCTGGTTTTATATAAATGTCTGTATTTGTAAATTTATATACTTATGTGTGTGTGTATATTGAGTGGCAGTGTGTATGTGTGTTTGCGTGTGTATTTCTATTTATAAATGGTTTTATGATTTATTGTTATTGCATGGAAAATTATTGAAAGTTGCAGGCGTTTTATTTTCCCATCTTGCTATTCAAGTGCCTTAAATAGGTGTTAATAAAGTCAATAAAGTTTATGATGAATGCAACAACAATTTCCTATGCCATTAGCCATTAAATATTTTATTTATGTATGTGTACCTATCCAAGGGGGTTTAGAATGTCAGGGTATGATGGAAGATAAAAGCACACAAACTAAACTAAAATTTAATGATTTGTTTTTAGTTAGTCTCTCTTTGTTATTTACATATTAATTTTACTGGGCATTTAGTTTTATATTGATTGAACGACATTTGAAATCGTTTAATTATTTAATCATGGTTTGTATAATTTTGATTGTTTAAGTTTACTCTGAGAGTAAATAAAAATTGCCAAGAAAAGATGCGTGTGAAAATAATAATTTCGAATTTAACTACTAAAAACCATTAATTTTAATACAGCCAATGTTAAAGTTAACAGAGCAATGTTAAGTGCTTAACAGAAGTTACAAAAAATAATCATGGAAAAAGTCACCCAAATATACGTAAGTTAATGGAAAATGGAATATTTATTCCCTTCCTAAATAATAGTACCCAACATGTTCCTGGGTGGAACAGCTTCGCTGGTAATTGGCAAATTGTTTTGAAAATTAAAAAACTTAGGCAAAAAAATTTATTTGTTTTTACAATATCTGGCGATGATGATCGATATTGTGGAAAATGCGGATATTCCTCTATATACCCATGACATCAAGGATTCCATTTCCTTACGGTCGGTCGCTACCGGAGATATAGGCAACTAAGCTAATTGTTTTCTTCAAATGGGCAAAGAAGTGCTCTGTATAAATGGGTCTTAATTGGATAATAAATGGATTTGTAGGCAAAGTGAATCTAGGATTGGATAGTTATGGCATTAAGGATTCTAAAGCAGATATCCTTGCGATCGGGCATTACTTGAGGCCAGAGATATAGGCAAAGAAGCCTACCTATTTTCTAAATTAACAAAAAAGGGGGAATAATCGGACTAATTCGGAGAAAATATGGACCTAGTGGCGGAAGTGAATCTTGTGGGCTGAATAGCCATGGTATCAAGGATTCCAAAACAGGTTTCCTTACAATCGGGTTTTCTTCCATTGAGCAGCACAAAGTTTTCTAAAGCGGGCAAAAGTGTCGCATTGCAGTCTTTTTGTCAATGATTTTCTTTTCCTGTGGATGGTTTCTATTTCTTGCGTTAATGACTTCCATTTTTTTTGGTCGATGACTTGTATATTTTTGGACGATAACTTGCATTTTTTAGGTTGGTGACTTGCACTCTATTAGTCGATGTCTTGCAGTTTTTTGGATTGATAACTTGAATTTTTTTGGTTGTCGGCTTGCATTTTTTACGTAACGTAATTTTTTATGAATGAATGACTCGAATATTTTTGGTCAATGACTTTCATTTCTTTTGGACGATGACTTGCATATTTTAGGTTGATGACTTGCACTCTTTTGGTCGATGACTTGCATTTTTTCGGTTGACGGCTATAATTTTTTGGCCGATGAGTTAATTTTTTATGGGTGGCTTCCATTTCTTGTGTCGATGACTTGGATTTTTTTTCTATGACTCGAATTGTTTGGTCGATGACTTCCATAATTTTTGACGATAACTTGCATATTTTTACCCGATAACTTGGATGATGATCTGCACTTTTTTTTGATGACTTGCATTCTTTAGGGATTAACGTGCATTTTTAGGCGATATCTAGTATTTTTTTGATTTTTGTCGATGAGAAAGATATTAGCTTCGTCGCCTATATTAATTTCGACGTTTATATCTCCGGTCTCAAGTGACGTATCACCTTAAGGAAACCTGTTTTAGAATCCTTGGTACCATGGCTATTCACTGCCCCCACAAGTCAATTTTTTTAACCAATGTAGTCCAATTTAAATACGGCACTTTCCGTTGCTCAATTGAAAGAAACAATTAGCTTCGTCGCCTATATCTCTTGTCCTAAGTAACGTCCAATCGTAGGGAAAGCTCTTTAAAATTTTGTAATAAAAGACATTTTTTGTAAATTTATATCAATCGACACCCTAACGAATTGCATAGAATTGTACCACAATCAAACTGAAATCAAGCCGAATTTTATCGATTTTATTTATATACAAACAGACATTTACTTGTGTAGTACATATAATGTTAAATACTTGTATAAAATATTAATCAAGCATTTGGTTTTTAGGAAAACATTGTCGTAAAAAAAAATTCTATAAAACGTGCATGTTTGAGCTCATCGTGTTGTAAAACATTTTCAAATCTTTCATTCTTTTGTATTCTTTTATTACCATCTCAAATATCTCTAATAACTCTTCATGACATCTTATTTTACCATAAATATGGTGTTCGCTTATCGTGTGTTTAATAAACTCATATTTCTTAAGATTGTTTGTTTTACAAATATACTCGTACACAACACAAATGTACTCTCTCTCTCTTTGTAGTGTATGAGTGTGTGTGTTTAGAGAAATTCTAAGAATCTTTTTGTCTTCCCTAAAAGTATGAATTACATGGCATTGCAGGTTTGTCATGGTATATGAAACTGTTTTAAAAGGAAATTGAAGAGGAATTGAATTCACTTGATTTCATAGGCAAACATAATGGCTTCAGAAGTCCGATCATAGAAGCTGTACTTAAATGCAAAAATACTGACAACAACCTTTAAAAAATAAAGTATACCTCCCAACCAATGGTAGAACGGAAGGTAACAAAGGTTTATAACTAAGACTGCGTACAGCTTGTTTATTATTCTGCTGCCTTTAAGATTAGATTACAGCCAATCTATAAGTTGGATATAGTCAGTGAATTTATTTATCTTTGCTCTGCCTTTACTACTAAAATGCTATCAGCCTAGAGATCAAGCGAAGGATCACTCTTGCCAACATGATCTCAATAGGCAATTGAGTAGCTGAGACCTCTCTCTTACGACAAAACTAATATTCTATAACACGCAGAAAAGATCTTAGGATAATGTGCGAGTTGTAGATGATTTCCGCATTCGATCGCATTGATGCGGGGATTTGAGGAAGTTGGCGAAAAGGACGTCCCTGTTTGTGTTGGAAAGACCAAGTAGAGGAAGCCCTCTCATCGATTGGTGTGACTAGCTGGCAAGGCCACTCAAGAAGCAGAAGCGCCTGGAGGGATGTGCTAAAGCAGGCCTAAACCCGGTAATCTGGTTATTAATGGCCCAGTAAAAAGTCAGTTGGTAATATTTTTCGTAGCGCAGTTAATCAAAAAAGATGTGGGAACATAGGAGAGAAAGAAAGAGTGAAAAAAGGACATTGAAACTAGAGGCAGAGAAAGAGAAAGACAGAAGGAAATCCTAAGTGTCCCACAAACTATTCCTCTCCTTCGGAGTACAAAGTCGTACCAGAAGTCCTATTAAAATCATATCCAGCGTTGGTACCTCTTAACTGCTCCTCAACAGCCTGCAGTTTGATACTTGCACAGCAGCATTTGGAAGCGTTACTGCAATTTGCAACCAGCAACAAAATGACATACGGTCCACTTTGTTTTTTAATGCGAATTGCTATTTATAAACATGACCACTTTTTGAACCAGAGACTCAGTCTCTGAACATAGCCGTTAGGGTATCACTATCCGCAATATGGATGTCTGTGCCAATGACTGTATAAATCTTTTTGTTGCCAATGACGATCCCATTTATATCCAATGACATATACGGAAGAAATTTTAACTTTTCTGATGTAATTGTTTCGTATCGAGGGGCTTATTGCTTCCCCCTGAGACGCTTTTTGGACAGCATTTCCTTTTAAGTCCTGCATTATCTGTACTACGGCAAGTGAACTTTAATAAATTAAAGTATAAATAAATTGTTGTTACAGTGTTCTACAATATGAGTGCCCTGTCCGCACGATAAATCCAAATAAGACAAATGGTTCTTGTGCTGGTAAGGATAAGACCGGAAAAAGTCCTAAAACCTTAACATATAAGCCTTATATCATCTGATTTGAACTAATAAGAATAAATAAAATAAAAATAAGACGTTAAAATTTCAAGGGTTCTTAAAACGAAGCTTTGAAGTCGCCGTAGTCTAGTAGGTAGTGTGTTGTCTTATTAGATGTAAAGCCAGGGTCCGAGCCCCAGGCCAGACATCAATACAAAATACAAAAAATATTTCTTCGGCGACTTCCTCTCAGCAGATTTCTGGCAAAAACTCTGAGAGTAAATAAAATTGCCATGAAAAAGATTCTCAAAAATCTGTCGTTCGGAGTCGACTTTAAACTTTAGGTCCCACCACTCATGTATAAAATTAACACACACAACATAATTGGTGCGAGAAACTAGGACGTTGTACAATGGATTAATTCGACCTCCGGGTATTGTACTTGTCTGAATTGACAAGTACACGTCCTCTAACCTAACCTAACCTAAAACGAAGCTTTACATAAAGTGGAAGATCATATGTCTGGAAAATCAGGAATTTTATTATGAGTCTTTAACTACCCGAGACAATAAACTCAGGAGCAAGCTTTAAGTCTTGGCATGGTACTGTCATTATAGAGCCTAAGATCACAGTAGACAGGAAGACAAGAAATGGTTGGATGTTTCATGTAAAGGAGATCAGCAATTTTAAGCGGATCACAACTGTTCCTTTGGAGAATTCACAAAATTGCTTACGTCAATGCTAAGGTATATGGCATCATCACGTAGTAGCAATGGAAACAAAGTGTTGCAATAATCAAGACCACTTTAGCGAAAAAAGTAATGTACAAAACTAAATAAATACGCGTATATCGATTGAAGTTGCGTTGAGTAGTAGGTAGTGTGTTGGCTTATTAGACATGAGGCGACGGTGCAAACCCCTGGCTAAACTTCTCCAACAAAACGATGTATAAAACGATATTTTTTTTTTGTGATTTTCGCTCAGCAGATTTCTAACAAAAACTCTGAGCGCAAATAAAAATTGCCATGAAAAGTTTCTCAAAAATCTATCGTTCGGAATTGACTTTAAACTGTAAGTTCTGCTACTCATAAATTAACACACACAAGCTAAGTAATGTGAGCAACTAGGTTGTAGTCCTGGCTGAAGGGTTGTAATGATCAATTATGTATGTATCAGAGGTCAGCAATGAGTATTCAAAACGATGAGTAGATTCGAATCATACTTATACGCATTCATACTTATTTTAATGTCATACTCATACTACTCATATTCAAAGTTTGAAATCCTTTTGATGAATGATTCGAATCACTCGAATCATTTATGAGTATTACAAGTATTTTTTCTAAATTTATTAATCTGAATGAGTAGGCGTATGAATCAAACATATTTCGAATGTTGTGAGATTGATGTCAACGTTGTACTCATACTCATTGCAACCTGTATTTATAAATCACTGTTGTACTGAGTAGGAATGAATCAGAGTAGTTGGATTTTAATACTGTTAACTCATATATAACCAAAATTTCATGAGTACTTATGAGTAGCGAAAAAGCGATTCATTGCTGATCTCTGGTATGTATGTACATATGTAAGTATATCGATCAGAACTCGTGTTTGGCATTTCTCAACCACACTGGCAGGTTTTTTTTTATCTATAAGAAGACAAGTTTTTACTATAAATTTTGTGTGCCAAAAAATTGTTTGTTTTCGGTAATGTTAGAGAAGAACTGTCTAGATTACCTCTTTTTTATCATACAGCTTCTGTAGAAGTCGTTGTTTGAAATTTGCTAGCTTAAGGCATTTAAACCCATGTGCCGATTGTTTTTTATGAACGTTCTGAGGTTCTTAATAAGGGTTACATGTAGGGGACTGATTTGTCTGGCCTTTAGACTGTTGTGTTAATTTTCCCATGTTTCTTTTGCGAATAAATAAAATGACTCATATACAGAATTCCGTTCGTATTGATAGAATTTTCTCGCATTAATTTTTCTTCGCTGCTTTTAATTGAAAAACAATTCGAAGAATTTTTCTTTTTTTTGTATTTTTGGATCGTGTGTTTATTTTAAGTGGCCTATAAAATTTCCTTGAAGCCATTTTAACGAAAGGCATTTACATGTTCGACAAGGTCGAATATTTCTAACAAAAAACCATAAAACAATAGAAGAAAAAAACGTACAGCCTACATGCTGGTTTCAACATAAATATAAGGGAGACTGAAGTACGTTAAGAAAAATTACGCAAAATATTGCCACTTTTTTACACGTCTATTGCTAAGCAATTTATAAAAATTCATGAATATGTTTAAGTGTACATACTTGTATACAACATTTCTGTTCTAAGAATTTCTAAGAATTTCTATTTCATTTCTTGTTTTTTTTTCTATTTTTATTAACAAAATGTCTTGGTGCGTATTACAGGCAGCATTAAATGTGTTATAGAGCCGAGGCTTAGTAAGTATTTTCATTTTTACTGCTTTTACGCCAATAAATCACAAGCAAAAGAAACATTTTCTGCGTTTGTTATTTCATTGTTTACTTCATTTCATAGCGCTGTAACAACATGCCTTATATACTCACTTACTCATCTTCTATGGCAGCTATGGTTAGGGATTTATGGGCAAATGCTATGGCATAGAATAGCAAAAAAAGACGTATATCAACACCAAACAACCATAAAAAAGCAACGAAGGTATAATAAGAATACAAAGTGAATAGAAAAAAATACTAAAGAACTGCTTTTAGGCTTTGAGGCATGTAGCACATAGCCAGCCCATTGTGCAGAAACAGTAGCAGACATGGCAGTCATGACTACTACAACTGACAAGGGGGAGGTAAAAAAAATACAATTTACACCTTGCATATGAAATGAGCTGCTGCTGTTATTGCTGGCTGTTATTGTTACTGTAAAAGACACGAAATGAAAAAAAAAATAAATAAAAAAACTAGAAATAGAAACGAAATTGAAAAAAGTTACAGCGAAATAGTTACGACAGGAATTTACTTACAGCCTTACCATACATAACCCCCGTACAACATTGTGGCAAGTAACGAAAATTGAAATTGAATTTTTCCTATGTACTTGCCTAGCCTAACTTGCAACATTTCTATGGTGTTATTGAAACTTTAATTTTATATTCTAGAGATTGTGTGTTGCTCTATACGCCAGCTTATAAACACATCTGGTGGTACATGATGCCACGCTGTATGGCATATACCGGAATACCGTCAAAGATTATTGATTATTTATGCTAGAGACCTATAAAATATTACACAGTTTTTATGTTTCCTTTTTACTTTGCTTTTATATGCGAAAATATACAAAGTTTTGTTCAAAAAAATAAACAATTTTGTTACACAAAAATGAAACCAATTTTGTAACAAAAATTTTCTTTTTTATCTGCCAACATCTGGCATTTGAAGAAAAACCAACAAAAAAAACACAAAAACAAGTTCTTTTGGCAAATAAACCAATGCCAAGTAAAGTGAAAAATCTTGAAAGGAAGATTACATTCTGAGACTGACACATCTTTCAAAAGTTTCAACTTTCATAACAATTTTAATTGATTTGTTTGCTGCTGATGTTTTAAGAAACTTGATTTACATGCCGATGGTTAAGATAATAAAAATTTTTTTTGTTGAAACGAACGTTTCTATTTAGTTTGATTAATTTTGTTTAAATTTATTTAGTGCGCAAAACCATATTTTATGCAAAAATTGAATTTCTTATCAATCTGCAGAAACATCAAATTGACAGCGTTTCAAAAGTGTGAATAAAAGTCAGAAATATAGCCGGGTAAATAATGTCATGGAAAATAAATTGCTCTTCTAATACATGTACGCGATAAATTACGGTTATCACCATGGCTACAATTGAAAATTGTCAAGTTAAAGGTAAGACTTGCAACATGCTGTAGAGCAACAAAAAAATTCTTTATTCTTCCTGCATGTACACAAGGCTAAGGTTTCCTTCTCTGTGAAACTAAACTTAACATTCGTCTAGTAAGTTCTGTTCAGGATTAATGCAGATTGTGTTCTGCATACTATATGTATAAATATCAATGTCGAGTCAGATCAGTCTGATATCTCTCTAAGAGGCTTCATTATTCCATCTTTATGGAGCAAATGAGTGAAATAGGTTAGGTTAGGTTAGGTTAGAGGACGTATGCTTGTAAATTAAGACAAGCACAGTACCTGGAGGTCGAATTGACCCAATACAATGTCCTAGTTTCTCACACCACTTATGTTGTGTGTGTTAATTTTATACATGAGTGGTGGGACCTACAGTTTAAAGTCGACTCCGAACGACAGATTTTTGAAAAACTTTTTTTTCATGGCAATTTTATTTACTCTCAGAGTTTTTGCCAGAAATCTTTTGCGAAGAAGTCGCCGAAGAAATACTTTTTGTATTTTGTCTTGATGTCTGGCCTGGGGATCGATCCCTGGCTTTACGTCTAATAAGCCAACACAAAAAAGTAATAATTCTCTCCTACTTTTTTCTACTGTGAGTAATCACAATATAATGTCAGACAAACAATCAGTCAACCACCCAGAGTCTCTGTTGGGAAACGAACCTAAGGCCATGGCACTTGGCACAAGATTAGCACACTATCGAGGCACCTAGCCTTGAACTTAACAACGCGCATTATTTTTGCCTAAAAAACTTTTTATTCCGCTGGGAAACTATTGCCTGACATTGTTTGCATATATAAAAACATCTGCCACTCTGCTGGCTTCCATTTGAAAGTTATACCTGAAAGTAGACAAGCCATCGAACAGTTTATGAGAACCTTCAGTCGAAATTAATGTATTTTCTAGTTTAGTTCTAGCAGGAGCACCGACAAGTTTAACGTACAGGAACTCATCTCATGAAGACCTAAAGCATTCCGAAGCTAAGAAAAGCCAATAATAATTTCATCAGGGTTTACGATCTTTAAAATTTTGGAGATCCAAACTACACACAATTAATTGATCCAACCATATGCAACCTATTAACTAAAAGTAGGACTCAATAGCTCGTGTCTTACGCTTAGCTGGATAGTTTGATTAATGAAGCCGAGAGAAACAGTATTAAAAAAAATATTACTGTCGCTATATAGCCGCCCTCGCCTTATGCAGTCCGGTTGTATTAATAATTGGGCAGTTCACACGACTTTGTATCGTGTATGTTGTATTGAATACACTTTTTGTTTGTGAATGTTCAATGTTATGTTGTATTGTGTATTTCGTACTTGATTACTGGCATTTACACAAGCTGATAGCACGAAACCAATACAACTTTTAAAACATATGAAATAAATGTAAGTGTATCGGATTTTTATATGAAAATTATAAACAGCAAGCACACACTGTTGTATAGTCGTCCAACAAAAGACGCCATACAACGATACAATGGCTTGTGTGAATTGCCCAAATAATTTTTTACCAAATTATTTTCAGTGTAAGTTATCGATTGCAAAAGCCTTTTCGCAAAACTTGATACATTGTTTTGTTTAATAATAACCTGATAAATCATAAAATATTTAGTTTTTCCTTAACTCTCCCTCCAGGAGTCAATATTTTCCTGAAACATAAACAATTCAATTGAAATAAAATTATTTTATTTGTTTTGCCGATAAATGTTTATTGTTTTTAAAATTGTAATTCGTATACACACGGGGGGAGTATATTGCAGTTAAACCAACCTTAAATAAATGCAATCAGCATCATCACCATCATCATGATCATACTATTATGACGGCAATAACCAAACACAACGACTGAGCTAAACAAATAAATATTTTCATCCTATGAAACAGAGAAAGAAAATTTAAATACAGAAAAAAAACTTTAAAAAAAATATAGAAAAACAAATATGAGTATCGGAAAAACAAAAGAGGAAAACAAATAACGTAAAGAAAAAGCCGCAGAATGAAAGAAATATTAGCTGGCGTTTATATGAAAGCCAAACCGCACAGCAGTTATGGTTGTATTTCTCTCATCTAATAAATTAAAACAAAAATTTTACGTGGCGCACACAACATTTCAAGTTGGGCAAAGGAAAATACGCGAAATTGCGCAAAAAAAAGACCAGAGCGAGGCGACACAAGTGAATTTTCAAAATGAATTTAACATAGTTAAGCTGGACGGACAAATATCATTAAAGTTTTCTATTTGCCCATGAGGATGTGTTGTATTTGCAAAATTTCTATCATGAATTGTGGTATGAAATGGAAATAAAAGAAAAAACCAACAAAAATAAAATCATTTTGAAAACTGAAAATAATTCATATTTAAAGTAGCAACGCACATAAATGAAATAAATTTGCTGCAGAAAGACAAACAAAAATTATGATTATGATTATATTACGACCGGTGATGATATTATGATTAAAACTATGCACACGCTAAACAAACTCAATGCCTTTTTCAATGCGCCATTATATAAGGTAACTCAAAATAAAGTTCATACTATGGGATTCGTTTGAAAGTCTCGTAGTCTAGTAGGTAGTGTGTTTGCTGATTAGATGTAAGGTCAGGGTTCAAACCCCGGGTCAGACATCAAAACGAAATAAGAAAAATTATTTCTTCGGCGACTTCATCTCAGCAGATGTCTGGAAAAAACTCTGAGAATAAATGAAATTGCCACGAAAAGTTTCTCAAAAATCTGCCGCACCGAGACGACTTTAAACTGTTCGTTCTGCCACTCATGTATGAGAAACTGGATCATAATCCTGACTGAAGCCTTATAATGATCAATTATGTATGTACGATAGGGTTCGTAGTTAAATTTTTTTATGGCGATTAGGCAGATATATTCCGTAATGACTCCAACTTTTTTGAAGGATATTAAATTTTAATCGGTTTGGTTTACATGATCTTTTTGAGTATTTGCCGCATCTCTACAACTATAAAAATCTTTGTGTAAATCCAATCCATTTCGTCAAATCTAGCTTGCTAAGTAGGTCTGCCAAATATATCTCGGAATGTTTCGGAAATATCGCAAACGAATTGCTAGCCAAAGTTCCTACAGCATTGGTTGTTAAAGCCATCCACGGCAAATAACGTTCTTATGAGAAATACATTTAACGGGTTAACTCGTTTACCCATTCATTTAAATAGAATGTCAGATAACCTGTGTTGTCAATATAAGTTTTATCTAAGAAAAGAGGTGAGGGTCCAATTGCTCATAACCATCCACACCGCCTAACTATCCATGCTAATACAGATGTGCACATGCGGTTCGATCTGCGAAATTGTGAGCATGCTTTCTAAAATTTATTAGGAAGGGAATTTTCTTTATTGGTATAAGTTTTGCGAACTCAACTTTGATTTTTAGGTAAAATTTAACGAATTCATGACAAAGACATAAGTAGAGAAAGCGCAAAAAATGAGCCTTACTATTTAGAGCATGGTGCCTTCACAAAGCATCTTCACCGTCTCAACTATTCAGTTCGTTTTTTTTTGCAGCCACATTGGTTTTAGAACACTTTTGGCAAACGGTTTATTCTTAATTCCTTATCAATTAATTATCAATTGTGCTGTAGGCAAAATCAAGTGCCCCGGTTTCTTAAGATGGTGTAAGAAATAATTCACTCCATCTAATCTTCTTACTATTTACATCACTTATATCCAAACGAGTATGGAATACAACTCTATGTATAAGCCGATACCACGAAGTATATTTTGTGGTTTCTCGACCGCATACTGGAGAGGTTGAAGGTGCTCATTAATGCGGTATGGTGTCCAACTCTATTAATTTATTGTCGCAAAGTGGCTTGTTTCACTGTTTTATCGCTACTGCAATGGATTTTGGTTGAGCAAATTATGTATACCTACGTAACACTCGTCTTTCTCGCCGAGTACGTTCGTTTGTGGTCGATTCGTCAGTGGATCGCACACTGCATTTCTGACAAAATTGGTTTTTTAGCCAGACTATTCGTATCTGGAACTCCCTTCCTACAGAGGTCGTTAGTGTCACTTATTATATAAAGAGATTTAAATCTAGTGTTCACAAACACTACTACCTCTTTCCTCCTTCCCATAATTTTCCTAGTTTCAACACAATGCACTGCATATGTAGAGGCCATCCCCTGAGCGTTCATATATTCATAAGCGTTGCCTGGTTCGCGAATCCAATCGTAGAACTGACTTCTTGGGCCTTGAGTTTTTTTTCATTTTTTTTGCTTTTTCGCAATTGTTGTTCAATCTTCATTTTTCATTTTTTTTTTCGACTTGAATGTTATCTTTTATTCTTTTTCATGCCTTTAAATCAAATGGAACTTTTTTGTTTTGTTTCAGTTTCATAACTCAAGTTTTTCCAGTAAGTCATACATTTACTGTAGCAGGCTCAATGAAAATAAGGTTACCAGTAAAATTCTCACTCTATCCTACTTATACTAAAAGAGAATCCCAGCCTGATCTTCCCTTAATATTCATTGGTTATGCCATCTCTCTGTTACAATATTTCTTAGAAACTTTCTGCAATATTTTTATTAAAGTTAGATGATCTCCCTGCTTTTAACTCGGATTGCTAGGGTTCGTAATCAAGCTCTGGAATCACTACACCACGCCATTATCCAAAATATAATGACTTTGTATGCACAGCGCAACTGTACCAAGATTCTAAATTAATAGGTTCCGATTAAGATGAAACGATTGATTAAGGCCTTCCATGTGAGCTAAAGTCTTAAGTTTTCTAATGTGGAAGTCTCTTTGAACCACTTATTCACTTCCGAAAAGGCGCATATGTTTGGAATATAGTGTTGTAAATATATTCACTCTCAAAACGGTCCCCGCGAAACGGTATTCCACGCTACCAATTGTCGTACCCAGCACACATCTCAAGTTCACATACACACGATACGACAACCGAACATGAGCTCCCTTTTTGGGACACCTTGTAGACAAACGCAATTTATTTAGACATGTTCCGTCTGCATATATGTATCCGCATATGTACACATTGCAATCGATGATGAATTAATATTTGAAATGCAAACGTTTTCAATTTATTTGGTTTTGCTCAATGCATGATAGGAACAACGTACCGCTTGTGTTTGGTTTTGTTTATTAAATAAACTATTTCGGCAAGGAAAAAAGAGAAAAAAATCGAAAAAATAAAGAACTTTTGTGAATAAATAAGAATGCCATGATGCCAAAATATTTACGACTACCGGTTTTTAAAAAACGAAAAACAAAGAATTGAAAAGTATTGTTTTTGTTCTTTCTTTTTATTATTACAGAAGCGTATAAAAATAATGAATTAAATTTCATAAATTCCGCAATACGGATATGCTTGTAAAATATGATGAAAATTATGAATTACTGCAGTCTTATGGATTATATGTTGGTTAAGGCATTAGAATTCAATCGAAAGTAAATAAATTAAATTGATTGAAAACATTACCAAGGCGATACGAAAATAGTGCCATAATATGAAAATGACAGATAAAGATTTAGTAAACGAAAGAAGACCTTCAAAATTAGCAAACAAAAAAACGAACTGAATAGAAGAGACGATGAAGATGCTTTGTGAATGCACCATGCACAGTAAGGCTCATTTAAGGAACGTGGCTCCTGTGGAACGAGCAATGTTTTCCGCTTTCCCTTCTTAAGTTTTTGCCAGGAATTCGTAAATATTCCCTAGAACATCAAAGTTGAGTTCGCAAATCTTATACCAATAAAGATAATTCACTTCCTAATAAATTTTAGCAAGCATGCTCACAATTATCGCAGATCGAACCGCGTGTGCACATCGTGTATTAGCGTGGATAGCTAGGCGATGTGGATATCTACCCTCACCTCTTTTCTTAGATAAAACTTATATTGACCACACAGGCTATTTGACATTCTATTTAAATGAATGGGTAAACGAGTTGACCCATGAAATGTATTTCTCATACGAACGTTATTCGCCGTCGACGGCTTTAACAATCAATGGAATTTGGCTAGCAATTCGTTTGCGACATTTCCGAGATATTGTGAGATATATTTGGCAGACCTACTTACGAACCCAGATTTGACCAAATGGTTTGGATTTACACAAAAATTTTTATAGTTGTAGAGGTGCGGCAATTATTCAAAAAGATCATGTAAACCATATCCATTAAAATTTAATATTCTTCACAAAAGTTGGAGTCATCATGGCCTAATCGCCACAAAAGATTTAACAATGAACCCCATAGTACATACATAATTGATCATTTCATCCCTTCAGTCAGGATTACGATCTAGCTTCTCATACATCAGGGATCAGCAATGAATCGCTTTTTCGCTACTCATAAGTACTCATGAAATTTTCAGTATGAATGAGTCAACAATATTGAAATTCAACTGCTCTGATTCATTCGTAATCATTACAACATTGATTTATAAGTATATGTTGCAATGAGTATGAGTACAACGTTGACATCAAACTCATAACATTCGAAATATGTTTGATTCATAAATTTAGAAAAATATTTATAATACTCATAAATGATTCGAGTGATTCGAATCATTCGACAGCAAGAAAAGCAAACAAACAACTTTCTGGTGAATATTGTAGTGTTCGTACGCGAATCATACTTATTTTGTGATTCTTGTAAATGTTGAGTAAATGAGAGTCGAAATCAACAACATCGTGTGTATTGTTAAGTATGAGTACGATGAGTACTTCAAGTTTTGAATATGAGTAGTATGAATATGATATTAAAATAAGTATGAATGCGTATAAGTATCAGAAATTATAAGTATGATTCGAATCTACTGATCGTTTTGAATACTCATTGCTAACCTCTGTCATACATGAGTTGCAGAACCTACAGCTTAAAGTCGGTTCCGAACGACAGATTTTTGAACAACTTTCTGTGGCAATTTTTTTATTCTCAGAATTTTTGCCACAAATGTGCTGAGAGGAAGCCACTGAAGAAATATTTTTTCATATGGTTGGAGATGCCTGACCTTGGGTTGGAACCAAGGTCTCACTTCTAATATGCCAACACATTACCTATTAGACTATGGCTACATAGACTTCTAATAACAAGAAAAAAGTGCACTTTTATTATGTCTTGAATCCTAATGTGCTTTCAAAATGTAGAAACAAATTTTTGTTGCTACAATCATTTCTTCTTATAACTTCTACTTTACGGCATCCATAGTAATAGAAACGTAACTGCTAAAAAAAATAAAAAAAAACATTCAATTGAATGTTAATAAATTCTGACAAATTAATTTCCCGGCAACAAACAATTGTCCAATTATTGTTGGCATATTTTATTATAAAAATGCGGCATATTTTTTATTATTTTCTTTTTTCTTTTTTTTTTCTATCATTCAAGAATTTTATTCAGGCTTTAATTTAAAATATCAATTGTCAAATGGTAGTGCGTGTGCTTTTCAATTACACTACACGAGCCTATCAATTGTGTTTGTCAACGAGAGTCTGGTGACACAAAGTCATCCGAGTAAATAATTACGGTATTTATCAAATGGAAATTGAAATTAGAAATGAAGTTGAATAATTAAGAGAATTTCCTTTAAAAATAATAAAAAATATTTGAAGACTTTATTTTGATTAATAATATTGCTTACCTTGTAATATTAAGAAAATCGGCAAAAATAATTCAAAAATTTTTAACATTTTGATGAAATAAAACTTTTTTCGATTTCAAAACTTAATGAAGAATATAAGCAATTTAATGCTGATGGAGAGTTAAATTCGTTTTTATAATTAAAGCTGTAAGGAAATTACGAACTTAAGGTCAAAAGTTAAGCATCTGTAAAGAGAGAGAGAAAAAAAAAAGAAAGAAAAATAAGATTATTTGGATGTTAAATTTCAAAAAATATTTCATTTTATATCAGTTTTAAATTCCAATCGCCTTCTTTTAAATAATCAACAATTTCCAACAAAAAAAACACACACACAAAACACAAGGCACAGGTGTTTTCTATGCTTAATTAACCCGAAAACAATACTTATATAATAAATCATGTTGTATTTTATAGAAAATTTAATTTTATTTCCTTTCATTAACTAATTCTGTCAAATGATTTGTTTACATATGGGACACATTCTTCGATCAACAAACACAACGCCACACCATGCCACGCAACGCCACGCCTGTCGCTTGCGTGTGCATATGATGCGTAACATGTGAATTTTGTAGATAAATTACGTTAATGAAGCATAACAATAGAAGATAAATTGATTAATGAGCTTAGTTTGTTACAATAATAACAAACAACAGAATAGCGACAATAACAACAACAACAACAGCAACACCTATGAGAATATTATGAATAATGTTTACGGAAATTGTCAACAAATCCGTTGGCCATTATTATGGTTTAAAGGCTACTTTAATCAAATAATACCATCATCTGCAGCTTAATAGCATACAAAAGGAAATTGTAATTAAAGATTTTGTCTCACAGGATATTATTGTTTAGAGTTAAGAGGAGACATTATATTCCACACATAATTTTATTGGCGGCTTTATGTTTTTACTTAATAATACTGTTAATAGTGTTTGGCAGCAAAAATGTTTTGGACTCAATTCTAGTTCATACTCTGGTATTCAGAAATTCTTTGCTGGAAAAGTTTCTCAGTAGTTTTCATTCATAATTCACTCTTAGCGTAAGTCTTCCCCTAAAAAAAATTATGACATACGATGAACAAAAATTTATTCATCTATGCCTGGATGATATGACTCACTGGATCTACACAGCGGTGGTCAGACCTATCCTTACCTATGGATGCCTAGTGTGGTGGGAATCCCTGAATAGGACAACGAACTTGAGCCTCGTATGCAAGTTACAACGATCTGCTTGTATAATTACCAGTGGTGCTCTGCGCACTGCTACTACGATCGGTCTGGAGATAATATTATACCTTCTGCCGCTTGACCTCTACTGAAGGAGCGTAGATGGCATTCATCGGGCATTGGCCATACAAAGATACTGGGAGAAATTGATATTGTCGGAAGCACTGATTACATGACACCGCGATATGACTTCTCAATGAACTTTGGGACATCCATTCTGGAAAGGGAGGACGACTGGAGGAGTGGTTTAGTGAACCTCCCAAGGGACTCCGCACAGGCTGCAGTGAAAATTATTGTGGACAAAAATGTTCACGGACGGAAAGTCACCATACTTTCCGATAGCCAAGCGGCTATCAAGGCATTGGATTCCAGTGCAATAAACTCCAAGACGGTGTACAACTGTCGCAGATATCTCAATGAGGCGGCGAACCGATATGAAGTTTGTATTACATGGGTACCGGGACATAATGATATTCCTGGCAACTGCAGAGCGTTTGAACTGGCCAGAAGGGGCACGACCATCGAACTCTCTGATGAATTCTCTACATTGGGAATCCCTTTGGATACCTGCATTTTATAATTAACAATGCAATCGTGTGACCTTGTCAACAGTAGGTGGGTGGCTACGGATAAGGGCAGAACGGCGCAAAAAATCTGGCCAAGGCTGGATAGGAGGCGCATGGCGACTCTGTTTAAACTCCAAAGAAGCAGGCTCAGCGCTGTTATCGGGGTTATTACGGTGCATTGTATTATACGAACGCATGCGAGGCGTGTTGATCTTGAACACCTCACGAATGATTTCTGTAGAAGCTGTGGAGATGAGGAAGAGGATGAAACTATGCTTCAACTACTGTGCACATCCCCGGCACTTGGTCAGAGGAGAAAGAGACACCTGGGTGCCTACTACATGGAGAATATGGATGAACTGTCATGTATGGATATTGGCAGCCTGAGTCTCATAAATCTGTCGTTCGGAGTCGACTATAAACTGTATGTCCCGCGACTCATGTATATAAAATAAACGCACACTACATAAGCGGTGTGAGATACTAGGTCCATAATACTGACTGAAGGGTTGTAATGACCAATTATGTATGTATGTATGTCTATAGTGATTGATAAGCATTATTTTGCCTTTTTAACATTAACTCGTAGAAAATTCTGACTTGCTATGGCATATAAACGCCTACACCAGTAAAAGTAAGTCCCGGTAAGCGTAGCTGAATAATAAGATTCTTCAATTTTAAATTAGAAAAACTACATCAGCATTAGAAAAAGTCGTTTAACCTACACACCAAATAAATATTCATTTCCCCCACTGGTTTTTTTTTGTTTTTTTTTTCTGTTAACAATAATCTGTTAAAATATATGGAGATTTTTAACATAAAAACATTGGGAATCTTTTAAATTACTTTCCTTAAACACTCATCTGCTTTGAAAGTGCTTACGACAGAAAAAAAAAAACAAAAACAAAAAACATTTTTTATTTTACAATTTTCTTCTTGTATTTCTCGATAATTCATGAACTTTTTAGTTGACCCTTAAGTAGTTGTTGGACGTTTGTTATTAAAACTAAAAGTATATGTATGTACATACAAGTGGTTAAGAGTTTAGTGAATATTCTCTTGCAAATGCATTAAAAACCCCATTGTAACCCAATAAACATGAAAATTACGAAATAATTTTTAAGAAATGCTTATGTATACATTCGTATTTTAGAGAAAATGTTTACTGGTTTACTGTGTACCCAAAGCATAAATACATATGTATGTTCATATAATATGCATTCTATTTTTATATATACATACATATATATTAAGTATAGTATAAGTATGTATCTATAGAGAGAGAGTATATGTTCAATATAATAACATATGCATTTTATGTGCTAATATTGTCATTATTATAGTTGTAGGGTTTCCTGTCACACTCTGGGTAAACGAAAGAGGTCACACATATTGAATGACCAAAAACGGTATTTTATGAAATTTTAACACTTTCAGCAAAAATAAATTATGACCAAATAAGCATAAGAGGGTTGTGCTTGCTATACTCGTATATGAGACAAAAATGAAAAAAAAATAAAATCGTAAAATGCTTGAAAACTTTAAATATTACGGTTTAGTATTTAATATTTTACTTTGACAACTGGATACGGCTATCTTCAACTGTCAAATTGGTTGTTATGTCTGACAACTGACACTAATTTTGATTGAAATATTATCATCAGCAAGGAGGTCCATTTCAGATGGTCCTCAAAAAGCCAACATAATCAATGCCATCTTCGAATTTACACTGATTTTTGCTTCAGATTCATGACAAATTCGATATTTCGGCTGTGCTTCACATAGAATCCGTGATGAAAATTTTATTCCACACATAATGGCTTCAATAGAAAATGTCGCTGATATCTCACACACATTTTATTTTATTTAAATTTATAATTGGTCATTACAACCCTCCAGTCAGGATTACGACCTAGCTTCTCAAACCACTTATGTAGGTTGGACCTACAGTTTGAAGGCGATTTCGAACGACCAATTTTGAGAAACTTTTCATGGCAATTTTTATTTACTCTCAGAGTTTTTGCCAGAAATCTGCTGGGAAGAAGTCACCGAAGTAAAATTTTTCATAATTCGTTTTGTTGGAGATGTCTGATCTGGGGTTTGAACCTTGGTCTTACGTCCAATAAGCCAACACACTATCTACTAGACTACGGCGACTCTGTAGCTCTTATCGAATCGAATAAAATATTTCTTAGTGCTTTAGATAACCCGTCTAGTTAATCATTTGTACCACAAAACCATCTTTTCTTTTCTTTCTGCTGAGAAGAAGTCACCGAAGTAAAATTTTCATATTCTCGTTTTGATGTCTGCCCTGGGGTTTGATCCTTGGCCTTACGTCTAATAAGCCAATACACTAATCTACTGGACTAAGGCGACTTCAAGTTTAAAGATGGCAAGCGCTTCATAAGAGACCCAATTGATGTAAATGTAGTCTTTGTAATTGCCGTAGTCTAGTAGGTAGTATGTTGGGATGTGGCTATGTTGTTAAACGGTAGGCCTGGGTTTAGGTCAGACATCGCTAACGAAAGTATTTTTTCTGCGATTTCATCTCAGCAGATTTCTGGCAAAAACTCTGAGAGTAAATAAAATTGCCATGAAAAGTTTTCTCAAAAACATTTGTCATTCGGAGTGGACTTTAAACTGTAGGTGCCGTCCTCCTTGTATAAAAATAACACACATAACCTAAGAAGCTAGGTCGTACTCCGGACAGAAGGGTTGTAATGGCCAATTATGAGTGTATGTATGTAGACTTTAGGTTAATAAGAAATTTTTCTTTTTTCACCTGTAGCGGAGGAGCTTCAAGCCTCTCTACGGTCTCCTGTAATGGCATTTAGGCTCGTCTAATCAGGATATAAAAGTTGGTTGTTTCTTAAGTCCAAGTAGACTCTCTCTGATTCTATTTGTGATTTTTTATTTGCACAATATGATGTGGAGATGTTTCAGATGTTGGTAGAGTTTCAGTATAAAATATAGATTCGTGGCATGAGAGAATGACTAAAGTAATCAATATGGATGTGCCACGTCATCATAATAAGCGAACAAAGATTTGTTTTTATCAAAATACTAGATTAGGTTATGTTAGAGGATGTGTACTTGTCAATTAAGACAAGTACAGTACCCGGAGGTTGAATTGACCCATTGTACAACGTCCTAGTTTATCACACCACTTATGCTGTGTGTGTTAATTTTATACATGAGTGGTGGGACCTACAGTTTAAAGTCGACTCCGAACGACAGATTTTTTATAACTTTTCACGGCATTTTTATTTACTCTCAGAGTTTTTGCCAGAAATCTGCTGAGAGGAAGTCGCCGAAGAAATACTTTTTGTATTTTGTTTTGATGTCTGGCCTGGGGCTCGAACCCTGGCTTTACATCTAATAAACCAACACCCTACCTACTAGACTACGGCGACGCCCCAAATAAATAATTTTATTCTTATTTACTCTGTTGATCAATGCAAGGCTTTAGTCAGGATTACGGTCTAGCTTCTCAAACCAGCCATGTTGTGTATATTAATTTTATGTATAAGTGGTGAGGGGCTTACCCTTTAATATCAACTTTAAACGATAGATTTGAGAAACTCTTCATGGTAATTTTATGTAGACGACGAAAGACATATTTTTTTATGATTCGTGTAATTGAAGAACGCGCTCTCGTCTAATAAGCCAACGGGCTACCTATTAGACTATGGCAACTGAATATTTTGTTCACCTTTGCAAATTGTCTGCGATTATTTTAATTTTTTTAGAAGCAACCATTAAAAATTCACTCGTTACTTCTAAACCTGCTGCTGATGAAGTGAGGAAAATATATGCCCTGTTCTTAGGCTCTGCCAAAAGTTTAAAAATTTAAAAAAAAATTTTTTGGATCTTTTTCAATATTTTTTTTTGTTTATAAATGAAATAAAATGAATCATTCTTATTAAAGAGCATATATGCCTACCGCATATGAAAAGCAATTAAATTAAATTCAAATCAAATGAAAAACTTTTCATTTCATTTGCCTCTTCGTCTTCATCATCTCGAAGTTAAAATTACTTAATAATGATTGACAAGCAATTGATAGTAGAGAAAATGAATAAAAAACAACATTTTAATTCAAATATAATAAACAAAACTATTTGAGGAATACGAGAAAAAAATCTCTATTAAAAATTCATTAACAATTGAAAGTCTTTAAACAACAAAACAATATAAAATGAAAAAAATTCTCTAAAAATAAATTCTTCATTTCAATTTTAATAAATAAAAACAAAAACATCGTCTTCAAATAAATTTTCAAACAAAACAATTAAGAAACGAAAAGGAAGTCCATCATAAGAAAACATTGTAACACCACATTTGATTACATACTCGTACATGCGATTCAATAACGTAAAGAATTTATTTGAGAAATAAAACTCGAAAAAGATTCCAATTGCAAATGGAAACGAGTAATAAAAAATAAAATTTCTTTAATGTTTAAATAATAGAGTCTTGCTTGTTTATATTGGTAAACAGAAGTATACATAACAAACAAAAAAAAATTGAATAAATTATACAAAAATGATATGCCGACTGACCCTAGAGAGGAAATTTAAACCCAGCCAACGAAACAGCCAACAAACAACACAACGTTTAAAGCAAAATATTGCAGGCAATGCACACTACAAGCCATGGCTATATGTTAGCATCGGCAACAGCAGCTAAATTGTAATGCAGCAACCATGCTTATGGCACGGCTACTTATAGTCATAAGGCAGGCAGGCAGGCAGGCAACAAGTGGCAGTGTAAGTGTCAGTTGTAATAGTGGATGCAGTAGCAATTTGTGTTGCCACTGTTTAAAGTACTCGGCGCCATATCAACCTACATTTCAATCAGGGATTTTCTTTGTTATTTTATAATTTGATTTGCCTCTAGTTTTTCTTTCATATTCATTTTCCACGAAAAGTTCATAATTGTTTAACACTTTTCATCATTAAAAAAAAAAAACAAAACAGCATAGTAAACTATTTACATGAATATAGAGAAAGAAACAAATTGTTTATAAACAATGTTTATTACACTGAAAATTTATGTTTCAAGGCAACTAATTTATGTGTGTTTTTTTGGTGAGGGCACATGTTGCTTGAAAGGCCATAAAAAAAATAAAGAATTTTAATTGTTTTAAGAATCATAAGAAGTTAAATTAATGAAAACTATAAAATCAACAGACAGTTTTATGGGTTATATTTGTATTCGTATCTTGAAGAAACTTTTTCTTTGGGCATTGAAAGCTAAAGTTTGTAATTTGAAAGAGTTCAACTTACTCATCCTAACTGAAAGGGCAATGCCGTTCCTCTAAGAGACTTTTTTGTCAATTGATTCCAATGAAAGAAAACAAGTGTGACTTAGATTATATATGGCAGCCATTGTGTTTGGCAGCCATCGTGTTTCTGCAGCCATTGTGCTTGACAGCCATTGCTGTAGGATCCGAATGTCCCAAAACAATTAAAAAAAATCATAACACGATGGTCGTCGATTAAAAGTACGCAAAAAGTCTCACATAGCTCAGAGGTTTCAATTAATCACGATCACTTAGTAAATGATAAAGTTTTCCACAAGATGCGAACTGTCTTTGCCCACATAGGCGACTGTAAATACACTCGAGTAGCAACTGCCTAAGAGCTGCTGATACCGCTTTGTAATCGGTTTTGAAACGTGAAACCATCATGGCACAACAGAGACCAAATAGTATCAAATTAAGAGATTTTAAAGGGTAAAACGACGCCTTATCTCAGTCAATAAAAATCTATGAACGAAGCTACAAATTATTTATTCATTCGCTCTATTCTCCACTCTATATATGTTCGAGTTTCCGGTCAGAAAGTGATTTGAGTTCATGAAATCATCTCCCAAGAGAATTAGATTTGCTGTAAGTGACAAATCAAATTGTTCTTTATAATGTATATGGCTTTCAGTCACCATAGTCTAGAAGGTAGTGTGTTGGCTTATTAGACGTTAGGCCAGGGTTCAAACCCTAGGTCAGACATCAAAATAAAATACAAAAAGTATTTCTTCGGCGACTTCCTCTCAGCAGATTTCTAGCAAAAACTCTGACAGTAAATAAAATTGTCATGAAAAGTTTCTCAAAAATCTGTCGTTCGGAATCGACTTTAAACTGTGGGTCCCGCCACTCATATATAAAACATAAGTAGTGTGAGAAGCTAGGTCGTAATCCTGACTGAAGGGTTGTAATGACCAATTATGTTATGTTATGTGGCTTTCAGATGACTCAAGTCAGACATATTAATCAATATCGTCAACAAGCACTCTTCAAAATCACAAAGTATCGTGGACCACTCCAGGAGAGAGTTAAGGTGAAAGCTAGTAGCCATTCAATACGTGAGATCACAATGATCTCTTAGAAATCTATTTCATAATCCATCTTCCATTATCCGAATCTTCACTACCATATACTACGTGACTAAATACAGCTGAACCTCTTGCCCTAACGTTTAACGCGAATCATTTCAGGCTCTGTATTCTATTTAACTGACTCCAGATTTGTTTTCAAATTCCTTCTACCTACGTACCAGAGATCAACAATGAATCGCTTTTTCGCTACTCATAAGTACTCCTGAAATTTTGAGTATGAGTGAGTCAACAGTATTGAAATCCAACTACTCTGATTCATTCGTACTCAGTACATCATTGATTTATAAGTACAAGTTGCAATGCGTATGAGTACAACGTTGACATCAAACTCATAACATTCGAAATATGTTTGATTCATACGCCTAATCATTCAGATTCATAAATTTGGAAAAATATTTATAATACTCATTAATGATTCGATTAATTCGAATCATTCATCAAAAGTATTTCAAACTTTGAATATGAGTAGTATGAGTATGACATTAAAATAAGTATAACTATCAGAAATTATAAGTATGATTCGCATCTACTCATCGTTTTGAATACTAATTGCTGACCTCTGCTACGTACACATTGACCCCATAGAAAACAAATGGCCTAATCATTTAAGTAAACACAAAACGGAGCACTTCGAGGTTATAACATGAAAGGTCCTTATTGAAATACTCACTATATGTGACAGGTACCACACACTGATATTTTACAATTTGTTAGCATCGTTCTAGTGTTGAACAATTGGTGATGACTTGCCAAAACCTAATTTAAAGTTTTGAGCATCTAAGCCACAGTTATCGATATATGAATATATATATATAGTACAGTATACATATATATATATATTAGTTAAGAAACAATCGATATACTCTACTCCACAAGCTGTACATAACAATATTTTTTCATTATTTTATTCAGAAATTAAAATTACAAAATTACATGTAAAAAATATGCTTCACTTGTAAATTTCTTTCAAAAAAAGTTTTAATACTATTTGAACGAACATTTCGAAATTCAAAAGAAAAACTACTTGAATCAATTTCGTTTGTGTGCCAATGTGAAATTAAGCAGATATTTGCATCATTTTATCAGACAGAATAAAAAAAAACATTTTTAAACGATTTAATAAACATTCTTTCAGGGCATATTTTATCAAGAGTTTAGTTGAGAGTAAATAAAATGTAAAAAACAACAACAACAAAAAATACAAAACAGAAATACAAAAAAACGATAAATAAACACAGAAGTGCAATAAAATGCCAAAAGCGTGCCACATGTTACAGCTTTTTGAAAAGTTTCTTAAAGGCACTGAAGCACATCAAATGAAGATGCACACGCAGTTATAAGTGCCATACGATGGCATATTATCGTCATTTAATGGCACAATGATGTGATGCAGCGTGATCAGCATCATCATCGTCATCATCATCTTCATTCTCATTGTTTGCCACAGCAGCTGTATTTAAGGCAAAAGTTGCTTTTGCAGCCAACTGCTGCTGGTGCTGCAGCTGCCCGAATGCAGCCGTTTGCCAAACAACAACAATTTTCCTGCCTTCCATATGCAAATAACACATTTGGAAGCCTTTTAAACACTTGTATCAATTGCTTTTGCTTTTAGCCTTACCAAAAGAAACATTTCGACTGACATATACAGTCAGTTTATTTAGTCAACCATTTCGTCGATTTAGTGGTGCATAATAAACCAAATAATTGCTTTTCAATTGAATTCAGTTGTTGCAAATGCTATCGCTTTATGCTTCTGCAACCATATATTTGATATGATCTCGTAGTATAGGCTGAAATGTAACGCAAATGGGTGGTTTGTTATTCAAGTGGGAGGTAATTAAACGGTTAACCGATTACATTTTTTTAATTAACTTTACGTGGAAAATATAAATGATAAGTTTTGTTAAACGATTAAATTGAAAAATTTTGAAAAAACAAAAATTTAATCGATTATTTTTATTAGATTAATCGAATATTTTTATTCCATTAATCGATTATTTTTCTTCGATTAATCGATATTATTTTTAAGAAATGGTTACAATGGCGTTTATATGCTTGTAAATTGAAAAATTTTGAAGAAAAAAAGTTTAATCGATTATTTTTATTCGACTAATTGATTATTTTTATTCGATTCATCGAATATATTTTTAAGAAATGCAAATGTGACATTCGAAGGTTCACACACGGAATATGAAATGCTAACCTTTGGCAGGTCACCCACAAACTTGTGTCAGCCAAATAAGCTATGATCCACCATAGGCTCAGTCGATTAATCGATTCGATTTCTTTATACATACATACATACATACATATATAATTGGTCTTTACAACCCTTCAATCAGGATTACAACCTAGTTTCTCTCATCACTTATGTTGGGTGTATTAATATTATACATGAATGGCGGGACCTAAAGTTTTAAGTCGACTACGAACGACAGATTTTTCAGAAAATGTTGATGGCAATTTCGTTTACTTTCGTTTCGTATTTGCAGAAATCTGCTGAGAGGAAGTCACCGAAGTAATATTTTTCATATTTCGTTTGAATATCTGACCTGATTCTCTGATTTTGGTGGAACTTGGTCAGTACAGGGACTGCGTTCACCCGTGGCATCACAACGGGCCGCTATGCGTGCTCAAGTGAGCTTTGTGAAATCAAAGCTACCACTCAGACTTAACCTAACCTGGGGTGTGAACAGTGGCCTTGCGTCTAATAAGCCAACACACTACCTACTAGACTACGGCGACTGCTCATTTCTTCATGTTCTCATATATTTCACGCCTTGCCTTGTGATATTAAAATTTTTGACAAATAGTTTGCTTAGCATTAGAACACACAACATGTGTGCTTACGCCTCTGTAGCTCTTATCGAATCGAATAAAATATTTCCTAATGCTTTAGATAACCTGCATAGTTAATCATTTGTACCATAAAACCATTACAGTGTACGAGTATATCTTAAACTATTCGTCTATGCATGGATTTTTTCTTTAAACACAAACATTTTTTTCAATTAAACTTTCAATTGTTGCAATGCCTTACAATTTCAATTTGAAGTAAAAAAAAGAATACGTACATATTTATTAAACAATTTTAAGTGAAATATACAGCAGAAATATGGAAAGAAAGCTATTTTTATGATTGAAATTCATTTTAATTAATTCGCCTGAAATTAATTCACAAGTAAAATGGATAAACGGAGAGCAAAAAATATGGAAATTTTTCTCATTCCTCATATGATTGTTGATTTCTTTCTTATTTCAAGATTTTCTTGTAATACGTTGTAATTGATTTATTTATTACGGGTTTTTTTATTTATTTTTATTTAATTATTTTTTCTTCTTGTGTAAAAAATACAAAAAAATTTAAATTGTCAGAAATATTTAAAGATTTCAATTAAAATAAGAAAATAATTGAAGAAAAATTTTGCTCCAAATTATATTATTTTTTTAATTTATTTTTTAAAATAAAAGTTGAAAAAAATTGTTTTAATTACATAAAGCTAGAAAGGTTAAAGGTGACTGTAAGACTATTTCATTTAAATTCCATTTAAGGTGTGAGAGGTGAGTTTGGTTATGTTCAAGTTTGGAGGCCATCAGGATCAAGCGCTTAGAATATGTAAAGTTTACTTTTTATTAAAGGAAATAACACCCGATTACTAGCAAAAACAATTGCTTAAGTATAGGATGTTGTTTTAAGAGCTTGAGAAATTAATAGGTTTCGCAAAATAGAAACACTGTTCAAATAATTTTTTTCTGTATAACCTGTCAGAATTTTCATGGCATTTATTTATTAAATTATGAAGTCGCCGTAGTCTAGTAGGTAATGTGTTGGCTTATTAGACGTAAAGCCAGGGTTCGTACCCCAGGTCAGACATCAAAACGAAATAAGAAAAATTTTACTTCGGTGACTTCCTCTCAGCAGATTTCTGGCAAAAAGTCTGTGAAGTAAATAAATCTGCCATGAAAAAGTTTTTCAAAAATCTATCGTTCGGAGTCGACTTTAAACTGTAGGTCCCGCAACTCATGTGTAAAATTAACGCACACAACATGAGTGATGTGAGAAGCTAGGTCGTAATACTAACTAAAGGGTTGTAATGACCAATTATGGACGTATTTATGTATGTAATATATCAGTCTCGTGCACCATGTGTACTATGAAGTGGCCGTAGGCTTTCATTGCTATGTTGAAATTGGTTTGTGGATGAAACTTTCATGAAATTGCTGTGGTAGCGCCAGTCCCCGTAATCGAATCGGTAGTATGTTGGCTTATTAGACATACAAAGAAAATATTTCTTCGATGCCTTCCTCTCATCAGACTTCTAGCAAAATTCTTGAAAATTAATATACTATTGCCATGAAAGATTTTATCAAAAGACTTTGTTGTTCGGAGTGGACCAGAGATCAGCAATGAATCGCTTTTTCGCTGATTCATTCGTATTCAGTGCAATATTGATTTATAAGTTGCAATGAGTATGAGTACAACGTTGAGTACAACGTTGACATCAAACTCATAACATTCGAAATATGTTTGATTTATACGCCTACTCATTCACAATCATAAATTTAGAAAAATACTTATAATACTCATAAATTATTCGAGTGACTCGAATCATTAATCAAAATTTTTAGTCTTAGTTGTTGTTGCATTTACAAAAAAAAGAAGAAAGAAAAAGACAAATACATCAAGGAGAGCAAACGCACAACCTTCATTTGAGTATTGTAGTGTTCGTACGCGAATCATACTTATTTTGTGGTTCGTGTATACGATGAGTCATGGAGAGTCCAAATCAACAACATCATGCGTATTGTTAAGTATGAGTACCATGAGTATTTCAAATTTTGATTATGAGTAGTATGAGTATGACATTAAAATAAGTATGAATGCGTATAAGTATCAGAAATTATAAGTATGATTCGAATCTACTCATCGTTTTGAATACTCATTGCTGACCTCTGGAGTGGACTTTAAACTGTAGGTCCCGCCACTGATGTATAAAATACCTTTGGAATTTTGGGTAAGAAAGTATCCATAGTAAAGCAAACTAAATGCCGAAAAATGTTCTTGGAAAGAAGCTTGTGATTATTATTAATTTTTTATAAATTCCAAGTAACATTTTAATTTTGATCTTTTATTTTGGTTACCAATGACCATTAACTTCCTTGGCAAAAGTATTTCTTATACTTTCCTTTACTTCCACTCTTTCATTCTTCTTCTTCTTCTTTTCATTTAATTTTTTTGTTTGTATTTGTTTTCCTATCTCCTTTGTCTTATGGAGTGCCTTTATCTTGGATTATTAAGCAAATATTTGCTTAAGTATTTAAGTCTTTAGTAGCAAACAATTGTTGTCTTCATTCCTTACTTCTGTTTTATTATTTTTGTTTTCTTTTGCTCTACACTTTTTAAATGGTAATGTTTTGCAACAGCTTCTTGGTTAGGCAAATATACTCGTTGCCATGAGTGACTGGTCCTAAAACACTGTACTGAACAAACTACACATACATAAATGAACGTAAAAAATACGTACAAAAGCTGTTTTTATCATAAATCATAAGATTATCTTGAGTTGAGTTGAGTGATTTAGTACGAATTGATTTTTCTTTTCGTATTTGTTTTCCAACTTGGCCCCTGACATTGTCTTCATAGCCTGTCTTCACTTGGAATTAATTCTACATAATCAGTCTGAGGTCATATTGAAAGAAGGAATTATGCTAAGCAATTAAGGATTCTAAATGTAAGACTTAAACTGTGGATTTGCAGCCATAAAGTCTAACAAATGAATACAGTTTCTTTTTTATTGTATTTTGTAGTAATTATACTACACTCTGTAGGTAGGCATACGAGTACGTACATATGAATATCCTGCAGTTATTGGTTTGTCTTAAACACTTAACGTTTATCTCCTGCCGTGTTAATTTGAATGGTCTTTATTCAGTAACGACTGGTTGTTGGGGTTTAACTAATTATTACATAAATTCCAATTTTATTGTTTATTAATTCCATTTTAATTCACAATTTAATTGCTACAATTATTACACGCCATGTGCTAATTAGTGGCTGTTAAGGCAGTAAAAATTAAAACCATTTTTTATGAATTATTAACTCTTGTGTGTTTGTTATTCTTTCTGGTGAAAACTTTAGCATTGTTTGCCACAGGAAAATATAAAACTTGCAAAGGCAGGAGGACAAAACTTGAAACCATTCTATGGAGACATAGCATTTTCGCATGGTGCTATGCTAATTGGCATTAGAAATGCGAAAGTATTTGTTCCGTTTTACTTTTGTGTCAAAAAAATACTTTCAAGACTTTCGATAAATATTTATCATTAGTTTGGCAGAGAAGAAATCATTTCTCATATTTTGTCCTAGCAGGACAAGTCAAAATATGGGCTAAAAATGCTACGCTATGATAACTACATTATAAACATTTTAACCAAATAGAAACTGGAATACAGAAATTCAGCAGTACTGTGTGTAGGTTAGGTAGTTTGCCATTCACAGTCAGCATCACTGGGTGGCCCATATGTGCCATTGTGTCACTAAGTGTGAGGTAAGCCCCTTTGTCAAGAACCATTAGCGATGGGTTTGAACCATCCCGAGCTCAAAAAGAAGCCGGCAAGTGCCCTTAGAGGCATGGTGGCCACCAAGCTCAGATCTTCAAACGTTCTGTCACTGAAAAACCGATGACATAAGTTCCGAAGTGCATGACACTCGCATAAAAAAATGTTGTACCGATCATGTTTCCTTCACATCATGGCAGTTTATGCAGTAATTCTGGTGTGACAGACCGAGCTTTTCAGCGAAAATACCGTTCTCATGTCAAACTCAAGATCTTGGATCCTGGTTTTTAAGAGACCTCTTGATGTACACTTGTCCTTTTGTGGTAATTAGGAATAATGCTACTGTGACATTGAAGTTGCCGTAGTCTAGTAGGTAGTGTGTTGGCTTATTAGACGTACAGCCAGGGTTCGAGCGCCCAGGCCAAACATCAAGACAAAATACAAAAAGTATTTCTTCGGCGACTTCCTCTCAGCAGATTTCTGGCAAAAAAAACTCTGAGAGTGAATAAAATTGTTATGAAAAGTTTCTGAAAAATCTGTCGTTCGGAGTAGACTTTAAACTGTAGGTCCCGCTGCTCATTAATTAACACAAACAACATAAGTGGTGTGAGAAACTAGGACGTTGTACAATGGATCAATTCGACCTACGGGTACTGTACTTGTCTTAATTGACAAGTACACGTCCTCTAACTTAACCTACCATAATCTACTGTAATATCATCTCAGAAGTCGCCGTGGTTTAGTAGGGAGTGTGTTGGCTTATTAGACCGAAAGGCCAGGGTTCGAGCCAGAGGTCAGACATCAAAAACGAAAATATAAAAAATATTTTTGCGAGGACTTTCTCTCAACTCTGAGAGTAAATAAAAATTGCCATGAAAATGTTCTCAAAAATCTGTCGTTCGAAGTCGACTTTAAACAGTAGGCCCCACCACTCATGTAGAAAATTAACACACACAACATAAGTGGTGTGAGAAACTAGGTCCCTAATCCTGACTGATGTGTTGTAATGACCAATTATATATGACATCATCTCTGAAGATATGTGGTTTTCTGAGTATATCAGGATGCCTAACAGCTGTTCTACTTTCCAAGTTTGAAAGTTACATCATTAAAGAGAAGATGATGCTGATATAGGCAGATTTTTGAATTAAAAGTGTTGTGAATTAAAAAGTTTGCGGTGTTTTACCATAAGGCCATTCGGCCTCTAAAATTTCATTTAACAGCAGATTTCTGGCAAAAACCATGAAAAGTTTCTCAAAAAATCTGTCCATCGGAGTAGATTTTAAACATTGGACCCAGCCACCCATGTATAAAATTAGCATACACAACAAAAGTGTTGTGAGAAGTTAGGTTGTAATCCTGACTGAAGGCTTGTAATGACCCATTATGTATGCATGCATGTGTAATATAAGCAGCTGAGCACTTGAGAGTTCAATTTCACTTAAGAGCATAGTATTTATTAACCAAGTCTTCTGATTTATTGAACTTGTTGCCTGGACATTATGTTTTTGAAGGGGGTTTGTTTATTTCTTCCATAAAAAATTCAGTTAAGCGTAGGCTGGGTTTTTATTCGGCTATTTAAACATTTATTCATTTAAATTTCCGTAAAAGTAAATGAATCGTATTTGTTAGCCAAATAATATTAAAAAAAATCCTGCTGTTATTACTTCCCTGTTTTTCACGCTTAAGACCGTTAATGAAAACAAACCGAAAAATCTATAACAGAAGCAAAAGAAAAAAAGAATAAAATTGTAAATAAACTTTAAAGGCAAAAAGTATACAAAGCGACCAGTGGGAAAAAGAAAAACCGCAAACAACAGACATCAATCTGTCAGATGAAACAACAAACAGTGGAAAAAAGAAACTTGCTGACATGCCACCACCACCCATAAGTGGTTAAAAGCGTTTTAAACTTTTCCACAAAAGCGATTTTGATTTGGGCAACAAAACAAAGAATATTTAAATAAGATTTTCCGTAAGATTTTTGTGTTTGTTTTTTTTTTGTTCTACAGATGAAATATAAATGTTGTTGGGATTTTTTTTTGGAAATAATCAAATATCATCCATCCATTCATCTCTATCCATTCAGCCCGTCAGCGTCAATTTTACAAATTGCTGAACGAAATATTATTATAATTTTTATTTATTTTGTTTTATTGTATTTTCATTCAACATTCCTTCATCTTATTTTCTCTCTTCTGAAACAGAAAGTATCACAGAAAGTAGAGAAACAAGGCCATCAAATCATTATGAAAGAAAGCCTGTTTGAAGCCAAGTAAAAATAAATTCATTTGGGGATAAAAATTGTCCTGCTTTTTTCAAAACTGCTTTTCCCTGTTTTATTTACAAGGCTTAGCAAATAACAACAAAATTTTATTCCAAAAAACCAAACAGAAACTGCCTTGAGGTCTATAAAAAACCAAAAACATAGCAAAAAAGCAAGAATTGAATTTAAAAAACTTGTATATTTTGTGGGCTTAAAGAACTTAAAATAAATAAAAGAAAAATAAAATTAAAATTCAAAAAATATTTATATTTCCCTCAAACATGTACAAACTTTTTGTTAAAACAGAAATTTAAAAAAAAATCTTGTATTTTATTCAGTTTTTTTTTCTTCTTCTTTTTTCTAATGGTTTTGTTTAATAAATTTTATTGCAATAAGGAATTGGAAAAAAATTTATTAAAATATTCTTTCCCCTATGGGCAGACAAAATTGGACTTTTTCATTTTGTTACCATTTGGTTTATAATTTAATTTCACAAATAGTCTTCCTAGAATGTGATAGGAATCTGAGATCAGCAATGAGTATTAAAAAAGATGAGCAGATTCGAATCGTACCTATAATTTCTAATATTTATACGCATTCATACTTATTTTAATATCATACACATACTACTCATACTCAAAGTTTCAAATACTCATGGTACTCATACTTAACAATACGCATGATGTTGTTGATTTCGACTCACCATGACTCAACATTTACAAGAACCACAAAACAAGTATGATTCGCGTTCGAACACTACAATGCTCACTAGAAGGTTGTATGTTTGCTTTGCTTGCTATCTTTGTCTTTTTCTTTCTTCTTTTTTGTAAATCCAACAATAACTATGACTGTAAATTTTGATGAATAATTCGAATCACTCGAATCATTTATGAGTATTATAAGTATTTTTCTAAATTTATGAATCTGAATGAGTAGTCGTATGAATCAAACATATTTCGAATGTTATGAGTTTGATATCAACATTGTACTCATACTCATGGCAACCTGTACTTTTAAATCAATGTTGCAATGAGTACGATTGAAACAGAGTAGTTGAATTTCAATACTGTTGACTCACTCATACTTAAAATTTCATGAGTACTTATGAGTAGCAAAAAAACGATTCATTGCAGACCTCTGATAGGAATCAAGAGATCCATACAACTTATACTCAGGGAAATAGGAAAATAAGTTGTAGAAGGATGTGAATGTTGGATTTGAATATTTTTATATTGCATTAAGGATCTCACCTATAGAATCTTTGGTAATAATACTATTTATCCAACTGATATCATATCATGAATCTACCACATCAATTATGAATCATTACTCATAAAGTTACACAAATCGTAGCACCAGAGAATAATTAAGACACTGGGTGAATCTTGCTTAGCACGCCATTATGCGACTGGATGTCTAAAATATCAATCGTAAGCAATTGTATAACTCCTATAGATCGACTTTTTCAACAAACGGATCCATGGCACATGCTGCACAAACGGCTCTAAACTTGGCGACAAAACGAGACTGGACCACTTATGTAGAAGGACCAAAACCCAAACTATTAAATTTTCCAAGTGGAGATACGTTTGATCAGGAAATAGATGATCTAGAATAGTGATAATTTATAAAACTTGATATATGGGAAATTAAATATCTTCACCGATACTCAAGTACAGCCCTTGCGCTGACCAACTTCTTCCTCTTCCCTGATTTTGGTGGAATTTGGTCAGTACAGGGACTGCGTTCACCCGTGGCATCACAACGGGCCGCTATGCGTGCTCAAGTGAGCTTTGTGAAATCAGAGCTACCACTCAGACCTAACTTAACCTAACTGATACACAAGTGAAAATTAAGGCAATAGTATCCAGGATAAGAAGACTATTAATAGTTACTCCACTCATGTCGTGATCGGAAACGAGCAATCAGTGCATTGAAAAATGGATAACATGAGTGGACAACAACGTCGCATAGAACACATCTCCCTCGACAACTACGGAATGAAGAACTGCAAATATGTTTTGAGGTGCATCTGATAAGAAGAAAATCATGAGTATACCAAGACTAAATAAAGGCAGCTTGAGTGCAATACTGAACACCTTACAAATTCAATTGAAGAGTATAGGTGTGGTAGTTAATAATGAGTGTAGAGCATGTGGTTGGAGCAGAGCATTGTGCCAACACACACCAAGTCGCCGTAGTCTAGTAGGTAGTGTGTTGGCTTATTAGACGTGAGGCTTAGGGTTAAACCCCAGGTCAGAAATCTCCAACAAAACGAAATATGAGAAAATATTTCTTCGGCAAATGCCTCTCAGCAAATTACTGAAAAACTTCTGAGTGTAATTAAAATTGTAATCAAAAAGTTTCTCAAAAATTGTTTAGAGTTGACATTAACATGTAGGTCACGCCACTCATGGATAAAATTAACACACACAACATAAGTGGTGTGAAAAACTTGGTCGTAATCCTGGCATGCGGTAAAAACAACTTTATTAGCATTTCCAAACCTTTGTTGAGAGATCTGAATATATCAGGGGAGATACCACACCAGGTATACCTTATATTTGAACACGACACAGAGTTTCTAAAGAAGATATGGTTCGTGTCCCTAAACAGAAAGTGCTAACTTGATAGCAAAGGTAAATACGCGATAGGCAGAAGAAAAAAATATTCACAGGAATACCATTTCACACACAGCTGAGAAACAAATTTTCTCTGTAATAAATAGCGCGATACACTGACTAATTATTCATATATATGACGTATATTAAGTATAAGAATATGTTTATCAGAAACAATACCTTTATTTCACTGCAGCCCTATCCCTTCTAGTAGCGATGGGATACTCCCATGTATTTCATGTATTTTCAGTCGAATATAAGTTGAGTAAGCAATGTAGTAAATTATTTTTTCAACTGTCATAGTGATACTTTAATGCTTCTTTCGACAGTGCAGAATATGCAGTTTTAAATCAACATCACATTGTATTTTCATGTCTAGTTTTTCGCACAACCCATGTTCTGAGTGTTCATTTTAGGCACATTATAACATCAATTTCAAAGGTCAACTTCGGGAGACTTTTTCTTTGGCAATTATTTACTCTCAGTGTTTTACTCAGAAGACTACTTAGAGGAGATTGAAGAAGAAATTTTTTTCAACTTTCGTTGTATAAGAGATGTTAAAACAGAGGTTTCAACTCACAAGTATTTGTCTGTTAGGCCAATACACAACCTATTAGACTACTGCGACCACTGAAGCTACATGTCATCACTAAAATAACGAGATGACGTGAACACGTCTATCATCAGCTACTTGTCTAATGATTGCTTAAAGTTTTAAGGCTCTAAGGCTTTCGGGAGAAACTTTTTAAAATCAAATTTATTGAAGAAATGTTTGATGATAATGGACTTTATTACCATTTAACAAGAATTAATAAAATATCACCAATATTTCGTGGCTGTCTATACTATCAGACTTGAAATCAATTATAAATCTATTAACACAAATAGAAAATGAAAATATTTAAATTTTAATTAAAACGAAAGAGTCCCATTCCCATTTTAAGAATTAGAATGGTACCCTTAAACTTATTTAAACTATCTAACATACAAGCAAACGAAAGAATTTTTTCTTTTATTTTTTGCCATAAAACTCAATCAACACTTTTTCTTAATATCTCAGCAATGGCACTCCATTTATTCAATTATAGACAGCGATATTTTTCCTCAATCTTACACTTTGGGCCTTGTGTGTATGTGTGAGTTATTCCATGGATCAATGAATAAATATGTAACTGACAGATGATTCTGTTTGATTTTTTTTGTTTCTTTTCATCAGCGTTTGATTTTTTTTTTTTTAAATTTTTCCAATTTCCAGAATCGATTGTCATGCGGTGGTTGTTATGGCTGCTCCATATACATTTATTTACATCATTTACCGTTGCATTCATTAATCCTAAGCGAGAAGCGAAAAACTTATAAGCCTTTGAGACTCAAACATCATCCATGAAGAAAGCAGTGGCGCAGTATTTATTTTCCCGTAGAACCTCAATTTATAGAAAAAAAAAAACAAAAAAATGCTGTTGAATAGACAAATTTCAGAACAGACATAAAGATAGGCAAGCAGACAGCCAAATAGACAACCAGACAGACAGACAGTTGAGATTCACAGACAAAAACGATTTTACACTTAAACAATCAACTCGTCACACCCGCTTTTTCATTTCGCTTTTACACCCAAAAAAAAGCACACAATAAAAAAAAATCATTCTGCTGTAACACATTAATTCATTTCAATCAAATACTGTTGGTTCTTGTAGTTGTTGTTGTTGTAATAATACAACAAACACACACAAAAAAGAGAAAATAAAAAAATGAAATGCATTTTACCACCAAGGCGTTTTTGCCGATGATTATGCTGTTGATGAATATTGGTACAAGGTGTTGAGGGCAACACTTTACTCCGTTTATTGTTTGCCGTGATGGGTACTGTATTGCTTTTCGCTTTACTTTACGCTTCACATGCATCAATGCTGCTGCTGCCAAAGCTATAGATGATGCCATTGTGGAAGATGATTATGATGTAAGACTTCATCATTGAGTGAATGAGTGAGTGAATGAATGAGTACAGTTCGTTTTATGTAGTGCAGTGCGAGTGTTCCCTTCCTTGTGCTGTCAACTATAAAAGGTATGGAAAGAATTCCTTTTAAAAGCGACAATTTGTCAGCACAATCAATGCCGAAACGAGGACGTGCAACGTTATTTAAGAGAATAATACAATGATTTTTAAAAACTTTCCTTAAACAAATTAAATTCAAATTTTTTAATTAAATTCTTTAAATATTTTTAAAAAGTACTTATAGAGAAAGTACTTTTTTAAAGAACTTTTTTTAAGTACTTTTTTTTAAATAAAAGACGTTTCTAATCTTATATTTTCGGAATGAACTTGAAAGCTTGTAATCATACAATGTGTCCTTCAACAGGGCCTTTCAACAGGAATTTTAAAAGCTGATGATAGCCATCTTGTTGAAGAGACATTCGTCAAAGCTGTGAATATTTATTTAGTCTGTTTTGTCAAATCACCATGCACCATTCAACAACAAAAAAAATTATGAAACTGTCCTTTATTTTCATCGAAAATCCATCTTCAACAAGAGACTTATTTCTGGATAACCAAACAAAATTGCTGAATTTGGCGATGATACCAATCCACATGAGATACAAAAGTCATTATTTTGTGTGGATTTGCAACTGAGAGCGTTATTGGACCATATTTCTTCAAGAACAACGTCAACGACGGGCACTATAGTGCTCTCTGGTTACCAATTTTTTTTGGCCTGAATTGGATCATCTGAACACCAACGAAATGTGGCTGTTCTTCGTGCCATACAGCCCATGCCACATTAGATATCCTCCACAAAAGATTTGAGGGCAGGGTCATTTCACTTGGAGATGATGTAAACTGTACACCGAGATCGTGCGATTTGCAGGTGTATGCGAATAAACACCACAGTGGTACTCAAATCCAATATAACTAATAGAAATTATCTGAGATATCTTACACCCAATTTCTATTTAAATTTTAAGATAAGAAGCACTTAATGAAAGACACGATACAAGACATTAGTAATCACAATACAGAAAAGGCTTAAAGAAGAGTATCTATGAAACAAAATGGGAGGTTTCTTGGCCAATACTTTATACATTGTAATAGAACAATCTCTAGAATAGCATACTGGCCTGTATTTATTATTTGTAGACTTTAAAAAGTCTTCGATGCCATCAGCCTAACTGCAATATGCATAGGCATTGCAAAAAATTACCCTGGAAAAAAAGTCAAAACATCAGAGCTTTGTATAAGGATACATACATACATAATTGAACATTACAACTCTTCAGTCAGGATTATGGCCTATCTTTTCACACCACTCGTGTTGTGTTTGTTAATTTTATGCATGAGTGGCGCGACCTACAGTTTAAAGTCGACTCCGAAAGACAGATTTTTGAGAAACTTTTAATGGCAATTTTTATTTACTCTCAGGGTTTTTGCCAGAACTCTGCTGAGTGGAAGGCGCCGAAGAAATATTTTTTTATATTTCGTTTTGATGTCAGACCTGGGGTTTGAACGTCTACTAAGCCAACATACCAGCTACTAGACTAATGAGGACACAAGACTTTCAATATCAGTCAATCAATTGACAGAAATGCTGAATGGCCATTTACTATGGTACTGGACAATATCATAACGAAAGTCTCACAATGCTAACCACTTATGGAAATGATATTTGTTTACTCTCCCATAAGATCTTTAACATGCAAGCGAAACTAGCAAGCTTGAAAAAATTAACGCATAATATTGGACTTGAGATCAATATCAGGAAAATCAAAGCCATAAGAATTCATAACGTTAGCAACGACAATATAGCCTGCCTTCCAAAATGTATCAATACAAAGTTTGTATGCAGTTCTACTACGGTATATAAATTATGTAGATATGCAAAGTAACCAAACAATGCATCAACTATAAATCCGATGCCTGATTGCTTTTTGACTGCGTTAAAAATACACATTGACGACGTTTTGAAATAATATACATAGTAAATATTTTGTACAGCGGCATTATGAAACACGATACTTTGTTCAAACACAAAGCAACTAACATTTTGGAAGTCAGTCATAATGTGGAATAAGCTGCATACGCTCCAAAGAAGCGTAATGAAAAAATAATTGTTTGTGGGAGTATGCAGTACTGTTGCGGAATGAAAATGGAAGGATACAAGTCTCTAAATGTAAAGATCAGAATAAACTATTCATTTGCCTCTATACTCTATGGACTGCTATTAAATACGTTGACTCTGTGACAGTCTTCGCATACTTTTTTATGCGCTTCCCTCATATTCAATCTATCACTGTCATAAAACAGCATTGAACTACAACTGCAATGTTGTCCTTAAAAACAAATAAAAAACGAATTTAAACGAGAATATTTTATTATTCATTATCAATTATAATTCAGTCAAACAAACAAACAGACAGACAAACAAACAGCTGCATTGTTGATCCAATACTGTCATACAACAAAAATTAACGTTTTCTTTTGCTTCCATCATTTACAAAATATTTATTTATTTACATGCTTTACAACTGCCAGTTACAATAAAACCGTATTAACCCTCTTTGTTGTATCATTTTGATTTTTATTTCTCATTGTGGAAAAGGAAACAAAAAAGTGGAAAAAGAAAAATAAATAAAAAAGCAAAACTCATCATCATCATCATCATAGATTAACCAGCGTTTAACACACTCCGTACGTTTGGCAAATAGAAAAATAATCGTTAAACGACCCCAACATGTTTGCTGTGGCATGCTTATGACCCCCACCCTTATAAAAAAAACTTTTTTTTTATTTAAACAACTGGCCAAAGCATTAAGCCAGAGACAAAGACAAAAAGCGCTTAAGTGAGTGGGTGGTGTGGCATGGTGTGCGACTGGGAAATTGAATGAAATTGAATTATAGCCAAATGCACAAAGTAAACAGTTAATTAATCATACAGAGAACTGATTTTATACCACTACAACTGCACCTCACCACACACAACATCTTCTATATTTATTTTACTCTCATCTCTCTAGCGCTCTCTCTCTCTCTATCTCTCTCTTTGTTTCTCTTTTTTCTTTTGGCGCACTTTTTATGATTGTACAAGTACCAGCAAATAGAAAATGAAATTGTTAATGAAATCAATGATGATAAATGAAAACTTGGTTGTTGCTGTACAGAGGAGAGGGGGAAAATGAGGGAAGTGGTGGTAATATATTCCACAAATAATTTGTAAATGATTGATTTGATGAGTTTTTAAGAAAGTGCAGACCTTAAAAAACAGAAGTATGGAGACGTACATGCATATATAATTGATCATTACAACTGTTCAGTCTGGATTACGACTTAGCTTGTCACACCACTAGTGTTGTGTGTGTTAATTTTTTGTACATGAATATGTGGGGATTTACAATTCAAGGACGACGCTGAACGATGGATTTTTTGAGGAACTTTTCATGGCAATCTAATTTATGATCAAAGTTTTTGCCAGAAATCTACTGAGAGGAAGTCGCCTCAAATTTTTTTCATATTTTGTTCCCCTTGTTTCAAATTCCCGGAAGCTCCAATATTTCAGATCGACTTTTGCCAAAGCTGTAATGACAAGGAATAAGATAACCACAGTTCAGAAGCTGTCTAGGCAATATGTGGCAGCAATGATTGTTGCAAAAAAAAAGAGGCTGAACTAAATGAGAGTGTTTTATCGGACCTGTAGGAGGAAGCTTAAAAATATCCAAATATCGACGAGAAAACATGTGTGTCAGGATCTTACACCAAATATTGTAGTCCATACGGATGTTTGGAACGAACCTAACATGCAAAACATTCCAAAGAAAATTAAAGATAGAAAATTTTTCTATCGGCATACCATCAGGGGTTAGCCCGATTACAGTACCATGATAGTCCTTGAGCACAAGCACAAGAAGAGCCAAGACTAAGAAATTAATCTCATGTGAAGGCAGAAATCTGCTGAGAGGAAGTCGCCGAAGAAATACCTTTTGTATTCTGTTTTGATGTCTGGCCTGGGGTTTGAACCCTGGCTTTATGTCTAATAAGCCAACACCCTACCTACTAGATTATGGAGACTTCTTGTATCGTATGTGTTAATTTTATATATGAAAGGCGGGATCTACTCTTTAAAGTCGACTCCGCATGGCAGTTTTTTTCGGAGAAATTATTTCATTGCAATTATATTTACTCTCAGAGTGCATGCCAGAAATCTGCTGAGAGGAAGTCGCCGAAGAAATATTTTCTTCATATTTCTTTTTGTTGGAATCGCCCTTTGGTTTGAATCGTGGCCTCAAACCAACAAACTATCTTCTAGATTATGACAACTTCAATAAGAATAATAAGATAATCCACGAGTGTGATTCATGAATTAATTTTTTTATCTTCTCCTTAAATGACGTCTTATAAAATGAAATTGTCTTATAAAATAAAAAATTTTGGGCCATTATTACAAATTGCCGTTAACTAAAGGGAGGATTTTAACGGGCAGATAAATTGTTTTTCGTTATTGTAAGTGGACAATAAGGTAGAAGTGAGCGTTAAGCTAAAGCGAGGATCATCCTACCTCTAACTTTTAAAGTTAAGTTTATGTTTGAACTTGCCATATCATATATTATTTTCAATATGGCAACTTCAAATATAAACAAAATGAGAAAACGCAACAAAAAAAGGAAGCCCATCATTGCCACTTCATTTAAAAAATCTTGTTTAATTGAGCATTGTTATCAACATTGCTCCGGCACTGCCATTATTATTATTTTATCTAATGGCCGTTAATGATGCAAGTTGTCTAGTAGGTAGTGTGTTGGCTTATTAGACGTAAAGCCAGGATTCGAGCCCCAGGCCAGACATCAAGACAAAATACAAAAACTATTTCTCCGGCGACTTCCTCTCAGCAGATTTCTGGCAAAAACTCTGAGAGTAAATAAAATTGCCATTAAAAGTTTCTAAAAAATCTGTCGTTCAGAGTCGACTTTAAATTGTAGGTCCCACCACTCATGTATAAAATTAACACACACAACATAAGTGGTGTGAGAAACTAGGTCGTAATCCTGACTGAAGGGTTGTAATCACCAATTATATACGTATGTATGTAATGATGCAACTGGTTCAAACGTTGTCATTCGTTAATCGATAGTGGCCTCTTACCAGGAAGACTGTTTGCTTTTAAAGTTAGAAAGAGAAAAAGTTTTTAGAAAACAAGAACTTATGGATCCACCCTCGAAATACGATTATTTCAAGGTATTACCTTATCATTTACAAAGTTGTTGGACAATAGATTTCAATGTTGTTTTATTTTTATTGTTTTGTATTCCTGAATAAAACTCAAAGAAGTCTATGTAGGACAAGGCGATCATTGATTTACGATGTTTAAATCTCTCAGACAACTAAGTTGTAATTAAATGAGCTGCTTTTACTATTTGATTTCGATGCCTTAGAAAAAAAAAAATATCAAACTACCCTCGTATTTACTTTTAGTAACATTTTCCTGAAATAGTTTTCATGTTTGATATTTTCATGAACTTTTTAGAAAAAAAGAAAAAGTTTCATAAGCTTTATTGCTTCTTTAAAACTGTTAATATTACGAAAAGTTTTTATGGTTGATTTTAACACGAGCATTACTTTTTTATGTTCTATGAAAAGGAAAATTCTGAAGAAAATAAAACTTTTTAATATTTCAGATATTGATTACCTGGTTTATTGGATTTCTATTTTTGTTTTTATTATTTTTAAAATATTTTTTTACCGGGATGATATTGCGTTAATATGCTTTGCTATGGGAAATTTTTAGTTAACAACCAAAAAAGTTTATAAAATTTAATAAAAAAGTTTATTTTTTTTCTTGGGTATTTTTTTCTAATAATTTATCTTATTTTACCTTTTCACTGGAAGAAGTTATTTTTTTTTTCTGGTATAAAAAAGTTTAAAACTTTCGAATAATTTCGATATTCCCCAGTTGTAATGAGTTTTTAAAAAAACTGAACATAAAAACCAGCAGCAAGAGCAGCAGCAGTAGCAGCAAATGTTTGACTATGGTTGCTGCCACACACAAAACGTCTAAACAATTTGGCTTGTAAGTAGGATTCAAGTAGACAGAAATAATCCTTTTAACAAGAGATGCAACAAATAAGTTTTATCAGCAATTTTCCTTTTTTTTTCTTTTACGAATAGTTGCAAACTTTCTATGGCAGTTGAAGTTGTTGTTTTTTATGTTTTTTTTTTAATTATTATTTTAATTAATTTGTTTTTAAATTATTATTTAAGAGCTTAACTTCTGTGTATATTTGTTTAAAAAAAACTTTAAATTGAATTTAAATTTAATTGAACGTTACTCGCACTCTTTCTCTCTTTCTCTCACTCTCTCTCTCTCTCTTTCGTTCTATTACTAAGCACTTTTAAAATCTGTTGTTTTTTTTATTAATTTTTTTTTTAATTTTTTAAATTAATTTCCCGCACACTCTCACTTTATATTTTTTTTGTTGCTCTTAAATTAACCTCAGAAAAGATAACGATGTTCACTTTTTAAAGTTGATGTTTTGTTTTCTTTGCAATTTTTTTTTCTCTTATTTCCCGTTTTTTTGGTTGCTCCGAACTGACACTTTTCTTATCAGAATCAAAAAGTACACAACAATACTGTGGTATTCTTTTTATTTTTTTTTCTTCTAAAAATTTTCTTCACCAAAAACTAAACAAAAAAAATTGGACACTGTTGTGTACATAATATTTAGTGAAAAATGATTCTAACCGGCAAATTATCCGTTATGGGTGAACCGTTTGAATACGCGCTAGTAAAATAACTAAATTTTCCAACAGTAAAATTTTGTAGTCGTCCAATCCAACATAGCAGCAGCATAGAAGACTTCGTTTGTGTACATTTGTACACAGAAAACCAGCAAATGAGTGGAGCAACTGTTAAAAAGTAAAAGAAGAGCACAAACACGACACGACAGGCCTTAACAAGAACAACATAATAATTTTCTCTCTCTCTCTCCATATAAACGAAACACCAAAGAACACATACTAAACATACATACGAGACTAAATTGTTGTTCTTCACTACGACCAAATAAAAAAAATTTAAAGAAACAAACAAAAACCATACAAAACAGCTGACAATTTAATCAGCCTGCTGCTAAACACACTTCTCCAGCGCTTGTTATTATTGTTGTTGTCGCTTTATGTTATTGCTGTTACATTACAGTTTATAACTGTAACCTAAAGTAAACAAAACATTTTTACGAGGGCACGAGCTATTCGTAAATAATACTCTCCCACACTCTCTTTCCTTTTGGTAAACAAAATTTCTTTTTGTGTATTAGTGAGAGCCAGTAACAACATAAGGACAGAGAGAAAGAGAGAGAGAGAGAGAGAGAGTCCTCATTTAACATAAATAATGTCTGGGTTTTTAATGTTAATTTCTCACTTATGCTTGATTGTTTTCGGCTGTAAGAGCATAAGTTTGATGTGAATTAATATAAGAGTGTTATAAACTTAACGGTAATTCTGTTAAATGTATTAAGATTTCTTATTTGTTTGTGGACAATTTACAAAAAAAAGGAAATAAAAATTGAAATTCGATGTAAAGGAAGTTATTTTTACTGCAAGATAAAGGCTACTTCGTTAAAAAGGTTTTTGCTCTATCGGCAATCATAACAGGGAATACTGATGGAAACTAGAATACTTATAAGGCAAGAATTACCAGGATTGTGGTGGTGTTTTGGTGGCATAATAAATATTAAGACTTTCAGTGGATATTTGTCTTTTATTTTTGAAAGAAAAAAAAAATAAATTAAGTGTCAGCAGTCAGTATTTGATCTAAGCAACGTGTTATTCTAATGAATATAAAAAAGGGGGATGAAAAAAGGAACTGTAGTGACTTCTAGAAAAATATTATTTCACACTCTGACGGATATTAGACGTAAAGCCAGGGTTCGATCCCCAGGCCAGACATCAAGACAAAATACTAAAAGTATTTCTTCGGCGACTTCCACTCAGCAGATTTCTGGCAAAAACTCTTAGAGTATATAAAATTGCCATGAAAAGGTTTCTCAAAAATCTGTCAATCGGAGTCGACTTTAAACTGTAGGTCCCACCACTCATGTATAAAATTAACACACACAACATAAGTGTTCCATTTTAAACCAACTTCACGGCTATATCAGCAATTGGTGTTATTTTATGGCACATTTTGCAATTGGATTTGCATTTTAATTCATAAAAACTCCAATTTATGCAACAATTTATGTCGACTGATCATTTAATGCAACAGACTTTCCGTACAGTCTTTTCGAACAAGATCTTCTTCAGCGTTCTTCAGTTCATTTCTCACCTGAAGGTTACGCTTACACGGAACAGAATGCTGCGAGAACAATCTAAGCGTGATTGTGGAAAAAGAGTCTGTTTAGGATGCATTATGGTCTGGAGAAATCACTTTTTCGAATATGAACCTGGAAGAACCATATGACAATCGATTACATGTGGCCTTTAATTGAATTTTATGCATTGCATGATAAAAGGGTTTCAACAGGATGCTGTTATGAATACCACAACAACACCCTTTTTGACTTTGAAGGTTATTTTATTTGTCAATTTTTTTCTTTGTGGGGCTATATTAAAGGCCATATATTCCCCCAGGGTTGAAACATTTGAATACCAACATCCGCCAAGTTATTGCAAAGATACCTACCAACATGAGCGAAGAACTTGTCAGAAATTTTGTTATTCTATTAAAAATAATCTAAAACCTCATCGCCTATGTATTAACATCCACAAACAAATTAAAACCATCATAAAAACCTTCCGATGTGCATAATATTGCAACCTAATTTCTAAAGGAACCCTTTTTATTTTTGGGCATCATGAGAGGCATTAACTTAAACGATAAAAAAGGCATAAAGAACTTTCTGTTTTATGATGACATATTTGGGTCACATTATTCTAACCGCTGAGCCTAAAGTATCACTCATTTAATAGACATCAATATGAAGATTAACGGCACGTATGTATAAAGACATGACAATGAATGTCTTGACGTTTAAATATCTTAATTGAAACGCTGTCGTTTAACAGCACTTGCATTCGCTCTTTGCTGTGTACACTTCATTTGCAGCAATGAAGACAATCAATTAAACAAATAATACAATCACATGAGTACTTTGATAATTGGTTAGATGGCGGCATATGCATGTACGTGGAAGGAGTGATTAGGCCCATCGATTTTAGATTAACTGGTGTTTAACGAATGCAAAACATCTACAGTGCGTAGTAGAATCAGCATCATAAAGCGACATCTGTTAGTAAATAAAAGGAAAAGTTTTTTTAAACAGGGAGTTGTCTTCAAACTTCATGCATGTTCGATTGATTTGTTTACATTATGTTATCGTTTAACAGTAATGTTAATAGAAGAGCAATGTTATTGTCACTCGTTTTGTATATGTGTTGTATGAATGTTAACATACGCATTTTTTTACGACGAAAGGAATAAATTCTCGTTTATAGGTTCATCTGCTCGTACGTGTGAGAAGAAGGTAATAAGGACAACGGCAAACAACAACAATAATAATACAATAGTAAATAAATTGAGAGCTATTTTTCGATATGGCTTGTATGTATTGGTTTAAATGCATTGCACCTAATTAAGGACCTAGAAAAATTACAAACGAAAATAAGAAATAATTCGGATATAAAGGACAGTGACCTAAAAAATGTGTCTTAGATAGGGGGTGTCTTGTTCTGTTGAAAGAATTTTGGTTCACATAAAAACAAAAGATTCTTTTTGGGGAAGAAAAGGACTCCTTTTTATGATCCATTAGACAAGCAATTCGTTCAATTGCTGATCGTTTTCGCACTAATCTTCTTTCTTCTCGATTCAAAACCCTCAAAAGGACTAAAGATGTTGGCTAACCTGCACATAAAATAAAACTTTCACTAGAATTGAAGATGGCATTTTTGTATTTGAAGTCGTCGTAGTTTAGTAAGTAGTGTGTTGGCTTTTTAAACACGAGGCCACGGTTCAAACCCCAGGTCAGATGTAAGAAATAATATTTCCTCAACGTCTTCCTCTCAGCAGATCTCTGGCAAAAACGCCGTGATTAAATAAAAATTGCCATGAAAAGTTTCTGAAAATTCTATTGTTCGGTGCTGACTTTAAACTATAGATCCTGTCACTCATATAGAAAGTTAAAACACACGACATAAAGGGTGTGAGAAGCTAAGTTGTAATTCTGACTGAAGGATTGTAATTGCCAATTATGTATGTTATGTGTCATGTCTTAACGCGGCCGTCCAGCTTTCCCTTGACAAGCTAAAGAAAGGCCCAAATCTGTTCCCATTACGTTTGTGTAGCATAAGTTCAGATTGTCTCAAATACTTTTATGTTTAGGTTAGTTTAGGTTAGGTTACTGTGGTAGCTTCATACCAAAAGCTCACTTGAGCACTCATAGCGGCCCGTTGTGATGCCACAGGTGAACGCAGTTCCTGTACTACCAAGTTCCCCCGAATCTAGGAGGGAGAGGTCGGTCAGCGCAAGATCTGCATATCCAAAGCACGACTATTCCGCGCTGGAAAACCAGCCAGAAAGTTTGATAAACGAGGCTATATCCTTGACATCAATGGACGATAGCTCCATCAAGCTGACAAGGGTCGGAGAGCTAAATAACATATATCTGCACCTCGCAAGAGATGGGCATTAACAAAGAAAGTGGATAACACTCTCGTTATCCTCAGCGGATCTGCACCCACGGCAGAAGTCATTAAATGGGAATAATAGTGTATGTATGTATGCGTATATCGGCCCTTATTTCATTCGAAGTATAGAAGGAGCTGCAGTTTCGTTGAATAGAAAATTTCGAGAATCATTAACACCAACAGGGTACAATCAAAATCAATTTGTTACTAATTTTCTTAGCATAAGTAACCCTGTTCATTAGCCCCCTGGTCGTGCGATTTATTGTCACTGGGTTATTCTTTAGTTTTCTATATGGCCGTCAATTATGCAACATTTAAAGCATTGGAAGATTATATTAAAACTATCATCGTTTGGACGTTCTCTTGGCGGATGTTCATTCCTAAAGATCTGATAACTGAAAGCCTTCTTGTAAGGTATGTATGCTATAGCTTCACTTATAGCTATTTAGTTAACTCAGCTTCTTGTCGTTAGTGTACGTGCTTCTTGAATAGCCAATCTAAACTGTCATGAGTTCGATATATGGAGCATCTGCTATCTACTGATAGCTTGCATTACGTACTTGTTCTGTAAATTGTAAAATTTTTCAAATTTATTCAGAGATTTCAATCCGAGTGAATTTTAGGCCTTAAAATTTACGGAGGACTCTGTAGTTGCTTCAGCTTGTTTGCTTTTACGTAGGCCAGGCACTTCACTCAGACGAAAATTCACGCAAGCCACGAATCAAATCACCCTTTGGCTAACGAAATTGGAGTAGTGTTGACCGATAAACACCACATAAACGATGATGTATTTTTGTAATAGGAAATTTACAAAAATTGTCCACATTGTCAAGACTGTCTTATCCTATTTATCCCGCATTTATTTATTACTCTTCCTAATCGCATATTTGTTAATATAAACAAAATCCATATTTTTATCGCCTCTCTATTGTAAACATTGGCTTTCAAGTGTGTTGTCATATTCCATTTAAATAAATCCCAACAAAATTAAAGGATTCAATTACAAGCATTTTTCTCTGAAATAAAAAAAGAAGAAGAAAAACAAGAAGAAAATCCTACAAAATTCAGAAAAACATTAATATCTGTGCTCTAATGCCCTGTGTCAGAATTGTGATTTCTTTCTTTTTTTTTCTCCTTAATTTCTGTATTTCTAACACTTGAGACTTGAGTAGAGAATCCTTTTCTTCTTTCTCATTTTTTTTTGTCTTTTTAGGCAACTATTTATCCTGGTTTTATGAAAGACGCACTTGAATTCAATATCAACACTTTCCCTATGTGCTCTTTGTTGTTGTGCTCTTTACTTAAAGTATTAGAAAAGTGCAGAGCAGAGAGGAGAGAAAAAAAGTTGAAATCTCTTAAAGGCCCATACAAGTATGAAAGAAAATTGAAAAACTACGAAAAGGAAAATTTATTTGTGGGGGGAAAAAAATCAAAGTGATGCTGATCTAAACCGCCTTTTATACCACACATACATTACGTTAGTCTATGAGACGTACGCAATACTCGTATAAACAATATTGGTTGCCATTTATAAGGCACATTTTAAGGGAAGGTAACCCAAAATCTATTATAATAGTTTAAAATTGGAAAATAAGACAATTTTTTTGTATTTCTTATAGCTGTTGTACATAGAGTAGGTCACACATCACCAACAAAACGAAATTTGAATATTTCTCCGGTGACTTCCTCTCAGCAGATTTCTGGCAAAAAAATATAAAAAGTTAATAAAATTGCAGTGAAAAGTTTCTCCTAAATTTGTCGTTCTATGTCGACTTTAAACTGCAGGTCCCGCCACTCATGTATAAAATTAACAAACACTACATGAGTGGTGTGAGAAGCACCCGTCAGTAGTCCTATTACATTTATCCAGCTATACCTTGATAGCCTTATAAAAAACCCAAAGCAGATCTCAATACGATTGTGTAGAAAATATTCAGATTGTCGTCAAATCTTTTAAATTGAGAAGAGTCTCCAACATTCCTTATATATATACACATTCTACAAAATGGTTCTGGCCTCATAAAAGGTGTGGAAGTGTCCCCCAGGAAAACTCTTGTGACTCCTAACTATCCTAACTTGAAATCACACATGAGTTGTGATCTTTTCCCTCAGCTTAGCTGTTTCAGCTCGCCCAGATAGTCTCATGGTAAGCGCTTTCCAACGTGGTCGGGCCCCAGTGGCCGGATGGCGGTGTAACAGTCAGCTAGTACTGCTATTCGATGTTCTCATTAATTTTGCCTACATTGAATTCTGTTCATCTTTAGAGCTTTCCCATGGGTTCCGCATATTTTGTATGTTTACTTCAAAAAGGTTCCTCTATTAAAAAAGTATGTACCTTCCAGATCCATTCTCGTTGCTATTTATAGATTCTGTACAGAGAATGTTAATGTAGAGAACTGGCAGTCCGACAGACTCTGATATTCCCAGATGAATGTCGTGTTTTATCATAATTTCTATGGTTCTGCTCTGCTCTACAGGATGCTATAGACTTAAATTATATAAAAAGTTTAGATCCGTCATAGGTAAGGTTTTCATTGTTTCGGTTATGTCGACACAAGCCTTTATAGCTTACAAAAACTTACTGAGGTTTACAACCAAAATATTTTCCTGCATGTCATTAGGGTATGTGCATAGCCCTACGCTCGTTTTATGAGCACTCTGTCAGTGTATTATTCCTAACTATTTTTTCCTTTTTCCATGAAGTGTACTTATGTGGAAGTGGAGAGTTTAATCCTCCTCCTAAATTGTGGTTTCTACCTGATAATTTTCTATCGAGCTAACACTTTTCAAAGACTTTCAATGTCAACGTTTGTTTGAATGATATTGTACATTTCAACTAGAACCAGGTCGTCCCTTCTATTCGATGACACCGTAAGAATTCGGTGAACAACATAATTTATCTCCTTACCATCCTGGCACTCCTAAATTGTTCTTGTATCTCCGAATTATCAAGTACCGCTTTACCCAGGACTTTCAAAATGAACGATTTGAGGATTATCAGTCTAAAAGTTAGGCTGCCACTACATACATACACATGCATACATACATAATTGGTTATTACAACCCATCAGTCAGGATCAAAACCTAGCTTCTCATGCCACTTATGCTGTGTGTGTTAATTTTATACATGAGTGGAGGGACCTACAGTTTAAAGTCGACTGCGAACGACAAATTTTTGAAAAACTTTCTATGGCAATTTTTTAACGTCAGCGTTTTTACCATAAATCTGCTGAGAGGAAATCGCGATGAGATATTCACATTTCGTTCTGTTGGAGATATCTGACCTGGGGTTTGAACCGTAGCCTCCCGTCTAATAAGCCAACATACTATACTGCGGCGACTGGGCTGTTAGCATTTATGTTTTTTCTAATTCACTTACCCTTCGCCTTTGACAATTAGTTCCGAATTCTAAAGATCTGCCTGAGATCGCACTAACACTCTAACAACTTTTTTAAAAAATAACTTTTTTTTCATTTCTTATAAATTATTCTCTTGGCTATACTTCCCTCTCAGCTATCTTAAATGTTTATGTATGTTTTTGTTTTTATTTTTTGTTGTTCATATTGTATATCGTACATAGAGTATGTACATGTCTAAAGACAAGTATGCTTGTGCTATACCTTCGATAAAGTGAGCTGAGCAAAACCACTTAAAATAAACAATACCATCAAGTACTTAAGACTGTAATAGGAATCTCTGTTTTGGCACCTAAATATGGATTAGTGTGGTGTTAAATTTATCGTAAAACTATTTTATGACGACATTTCATTCACCGCCCCACAACGTCATGTTGTCGCCAATATCGGCTCTTCAATTGCTTTGCCTGATGGGTGAATGCGCCTATTTTGTCTTCTTATTTCGAGTGTCGAAAATACATTCACAATCAATACTTTGTTGCTGAGATGAGATTCTCTCTTTTTACTATTCCTATCTTTTTTTGTTTTTTTGTTTTACTTTCTTCAGAATCTTAATAACAAATCCAAATGTTTTGTTAGTTTTTATTCATGAAACCCATCATCAGTACCATCACCATCACCATCATCATGAATGTGTTGGCTTTGGCCATTTGGTACTTTGATTTGATGTCATTGATGTATCGTATTTGATTGTATTCGTACATTTTGTGAGAGTTTGAATGACACGTTGAAGGGAATATTTGTTATTGCATAAGGGGGGCTTAAATAAATAAATACCACTATTTAGTTGGCAAGTGTGCAACGAAATTGATTGCAACAATAACAATAACAACAATAATCAACTACTTGCAATTGATATACATGATGATCCTTGGTAAAGCGATTTTGACAAATATCCAGAGGCATTCACACAAGAAATTCAATGGCATTAAGCAGAGGCGATTAAGTGTTTTAAATATTTTAATAACACTATTTGATGCTTGACACAATAATTCAATTAATGTCAAGAAAAAAAATCTAAAAAGATGGGCACTTCATCAGGCTAAATATTGGCTGGATATGTTGTGATATGACGTCATGTGTCCTCTCTGAAAACCTATAGAGTTTTGAGTCTAACAGATAACTCATCGGTATTATCGTTTATATTTCAAACCAAAATCTATATTATATCAGGTCCTCCAACAGGGACTTACGATCTTTGACAGATGATAACAGCCATATTGTTGAAGCTAGGTTTGTCAAATTAGTTGTTTTGCCAACTCACTAATAAAATTTGTTTTATCAAAATGGGTGCTAATTTTCATTGCAAAATCATTTTCAGCCACGTGGCGCATTTCTGTATAAATGGGTATGTGAACAAACAAAATTTGTTGAATTGTTGACGATACCAATTCACATGATATCCAAGAGGGTTCAGTGAATTCTGAAGACGCCACTGTTTGACGCGAATTTAGGGCTAGCGGCGTCATCAGCATATATTTCCTGGAGAAAAAGCCATCTATGCCAACGGCGACCTTAAGAGGTCGATAATTACTCATGTGGAAACACTTAAAAAACTGACAACTGCATACGACATACGTGGGACATTGGCAACATGCCTATGGGACTGGCAAATCTACAGAGACAGCTCTCATAGATTTGGAAGGGTTTCTTGATATAGATAGAGGTGAGTTAATATCACAGAAACTGAAGGTAAAATATTTAAGAATATCACTGGATAGTAAATTAACTTGAAAGACTCATAGTGAGAACATTTAAGGAAAACAAATTTAATGTAACCTAGAGATTGTGACCCATAAGGAGGCAAAATACAGAGGATTTAAATCCACTGCACGTGGTAATAAATACCAGAGCTTTGGAGAGCATGGCTAGAATGAGAGGGATTTCGGAGGATTTCGTGAGCTAATGTATCGAATGATTGACATTTTCCTCCATAACTGAGCCCTGGACGTAAAAGATTCTTGACAATGAGCCTTAGTTACAAAATAAGGGGTCAAAAACGGATCTTAGAAAAGGAGCGGAAGTTCTTTTTGTCATAGAATGAAATATTCCGAGGTCATAGCATCTTGCGAATTTCTGTGTGATTGAAAGATAAATGGAAACAATTTGTCATACACAGAAGCACATTGCAATACTGCCTTAGAGGATTTCCATTATTTGGGCAATCAGCTCTTCTAATGTTCAATGAAAAATGGTAGTCCAACATATTATAAAGGATCATAAAGGAAACATGGAAACATATTTCTTCGGCGACTTCCTTTCAGCAGACTCCTGGCAAAAATTCTGAGAGTTACTAAAATATCCATAACAAAGTTTCTCAAAAAAATATCTGTCGTCCAGAGTCGACTTTACACTATGGGTTCCGCCACTCATGTATAAAATTAACACACAAGCAGAATCAGCAGGACAGCAGCAAGAGAAACATAGTTATCCGCTGTTGGTTTCTAGGTCCTGTAGAAATTGGTGGCCGTGCTGGCAAATGTGCTTGCAATGGTGGGCCAGTAACTTTACATCAAGCGCTGATAGAGAGAGATTAAGACACTTTTCGAACCGAAAGATTTTGTGTCTGACTATGCAGGAGTAATCACAGTTAATAAATGGTCTTTTGACAGGACACTGTAGACTAAAAGTACAGTTAGACCCCGCTTAACACTGCTCGGTTTAACGCTGTTTCAGTATTACGCGTTAGTACAAAAGCTTTTCTTTTTCAATGCTTTTTTATTAGTCTGTCCATAAAGATTCAAACAGTACTGCGCGATGTCACAGTGCGAACGCATCTTTCCTGCGTCACAGTTGATTTATTAGTTGCCTCGTTTAACGCTGTTTCGTTTAGCGCTTGAACTTATTGGAACGTATCCCACGCGTTAAGCGGGGTCTTAATGTACACTTTGTAAAAGAGATTCTGTGATTATCATTATGAAGCATCAGAATATATTCCTGAAAATAGTGCGACTTTATGGATACCAGAAGAAAACATGCACGTGCATTTTAGGAGCTGGACAGACAATGAGATTTGTTGATACCGACAGCGTTCTGAAATTTGTCAGGGAAATAGGCTTGAAGGCTTATAGACATACAGTCAGTCTATTGAATGAGGGTCATACAGTAAATCGTATTGCAGTTCTTCACGACAATATAGTGTGGTTATGCTGAAACTAAAATCATTGGCTGGCGTTTTCAAGAAGAAAATATCAAAAACCCTAAACACAAAATATTGAATTTTGCTGTCAACAAACTGTCAACAAACAGTTATTTTTCATACACAACGTATTTTACTCACCTTCCTTATTGAAAAATTTAAAAACAATTTTTTTAAATGTTCTCTTCTTTTATACCACTTCTTATGTGAGTATTCGTTTCACTCTCTAGATCAGAATTGCCTTCTCATTCAAACTGACTGGAGTTAATTAATAAAATTCCTAAAACAGTGGCATAATTAATGAGTTCCATTGTTTGCCTTTCTACCAAAACCTAACAGCTGTTCCAAATTTATTGCTTAATTATTTACATTTTTTCTTCTCTCAATATCTTCTAATTTTTTTTCTTCTTCATGTTCAATCGACTATTAAAAGTCAAAACCAACCTGCTAAAACATCATCATACAAAAAAAAAAAACATAATTTATGAAGATAAAAACTTGCCTGAACATGTTCAAGACGAACAGGCTAAAATACGTTCAAATACTCCCTGATGTCCTTTTTAACGTAAAACACACAATCACACACTCGCACATAAACCAGCAAATGTCAAGCAAGAAATTATAAAATGAGAATATATTGTGAAGAGAGAATGAATGAAATGAACGAAACAGCGCATCAGTTTACCAGTCTACCAGCCTGCTAAGCAACTTGTAAAACATCATTAGATGATGCCAAAGCAAGACAACCTGTAGGCACACTCACTCATACATGGCCAGCCAACGAAAATTGAAGGACATTAATACAAACACATGTCACATGATGTAAATGTTAAAGGATACTACACGGAATGTATGTATGAACCTGAACAGCAGTAGTGGCAACTGCTTAAAACAGCACCAAAGTATCAGAGTTTGTGGGTTCCTTTTTAAAATAATTCTTTTATTTTTTTCTTTCCTACTCTGGTATTCAAAAAGGACTCCAGATGATAATACTTGTGCTCTTCACATACACTATGCCACACTAAAATGTCGTTTGTTTGTTTGCTTTTGGTTTGCTGGCTTGGTTAAGTCCTGTAGTTGTCCTGTGTTATTTTTTCATTCATTCATCCTTTCATTCTCTTCCTGTCTACTATTTTTTTCAATCTTCCTGGTGTTGTTTTTGCTTTAATTGTTCTTTTTTTCTTTTGGTCGGTTTTAATGTACTGGTTTATGAAAACTAAAGGTTTAATACGGTTTTAATAATAAGACTTGCCGTCTTTCTGCCCCATACATATGAAAGCATATTCTTTTTTTCTTCTGTGGCAGCAGTTTTAATTTAAGTCCCTTGTGGGCATTAATGGGACCAACTAAATTATTAGGGAGACCAAATGACTTCTAGTTGCTGAATATACTGAATGGAAAAAAACCTGTAACAGCCTGACAGAATTAGATCGTCTGAAGTTAGGTTCAAATTAACTCCAAACTGTGGAATTGTGGAGCAGCTTCTACATGGCATTTAGTTGCATCCAAAGTTTTCGAGCAAACACTGGCGTCGAAAAAAAAATTCATTTTCTCACTTCTTTTTAAGATATTAGAGTAAAGACTTGAACACAAAGCCTCCATGGCGATACATGGACGACCTATCTATAATTCGCTAAAAGCGTATGTCAACCGGTAAACCGATGGCGTTTACTTTACATCTGTAATTAAGCCGGAATATTTGATTACCTATAGGACTAGCGTGGTATTTTAAATGAAATCTAACCCGGGATTTAAGAATTTTTAGAAATTCATCAATGAAAAGTCTTAATTTCCTTCCAAGCTCAAGCCCCCAGAAAGAAAACAGTATCACTTCTTGAGAAATGCGAAAACTTCCTTACCAATGCAGGGTAAACAGCTGATGAATGCTCTTGAAGGCGAATGACTTCGTCTTCTCGAAATCTCTATAAATGTAAACATGTTGTTGTTGTTGTATATCGGTTTACGTTTATATTTGCAGTCTTTTGTTGTTGCATTTTTGTTTACTTGTTTATCATTTTTTAATACTTTGTTGGTATATTTCTGTTTCTGTAAATTTTATTAATAATTTTAATGTTAAACGATGTAAATGCAAAACATTATTTTCATTTTCGTAACAATATTTTCAGAAAAGTTGTTGCTGTCGCAGGTCAACTAAAGATGGTAACATTATCAAGGATCTGCTGAAATACAATGCAGATCAATCACCTACTTTCGTGATACGACATGATTGAAGAGTGTCAAAATATATTAAAATCCGGTAGACCCAGACAGACCTATTGACAACAAAGTGTCTTCCAACTGGGACTTTCGAATTTTAACAGCTGATTAAGGCCATCTTGTTCAAGCTGTATTTGTTAAATTAGTTGTCGTAGGAGGCGTAAGGTTAGGTTAGTTTAGGTGGCGGACCCACTCGAAGGAAGAGGTCCCACTTAGGCTATTGTAATAACACAATTAATTCTACCCTGGTAGAATGAAGACACCATCCTAAGTCCAAAATAAATCTTGATATTGCAACAATCTCGCTCAACGATATCAGAAAATGAGTGATCAGAAATTTCCGTCTCTTCATGAAAAGAAGCAAGGCTCTGACACCTGAGGTGAAAGATAGTTTCTTCCATCTCCTCAGACCCACAGCTCTTTCAGAAGTCAGTTGTTGGAATATCGAGTCTTTCGGCTTGGCTACCAAAAAGACAGGAACCCGTAAGTATCGCTATTGTGCAATGGATGGCCATACCATTTAATGACGTACATCCGGCCAATGAAATTGAGCCTCCCCGCAAAACGATTGTCAGCTCCGTACCGGCCATGGCCAGCTCATAAGCAATGCAATTTCTAGCAGTATCCCTGCGTCCCGGAACCCATATAAGAGTTCCCTATGAATGATCCGAAATTTCTCTGAGAAATTCTCGGCATTCATGGATAAGGATGGACATTAAAACTACTTACCTTAAGGACTTAAGCGCAGCCTGGCTATACGCGTAAATTAAGAAAACTTCGGAGAAAATCCCGCCACACAACAAGCACTGCGCCGTTGTCAAAAATGCCATGACCTCTGCTTGGAAAACGCTGCAGTAATCAGAAAGCCTATAAGGAAATTAAATATCAGGACCCCTAATAAAGATGTCGTATATTCTGTCTGCTTTCCCAAATCACAGTGGACGTGTAAAGCATTTAACAAAACGTGCAAATAATAAAAGTGTTCCATTAAGATTGGTGTCCGGTTTAAGCAACATACCGCACGCATTGAGATCTTCAGCGGTGAGGTCTATTTCTGTATGAATCGTTATGTGAATCCCTTGGCAATTCACATGAGATTCAAGAGCGTACATTGTATTCCATTTGGTGTGAAATTTAGGCTGGCCCGGAGCCGTTCATACTGCGGGTTTCGCCCCGGTGCTACAGTGCATACGCAACTAGGTAAAGGAAGCTACAGCCACCAGCTCAAGGCAATCGAATCCGAAACAGTAGTGGGGGGGAGTGGTCAAGAATAAAACGGGTCGTGCTAAAAGGGGGGAGTTCAGCCAAAGTCACCCCGGGTGAGAGGGGGGAATTTATTAACTCCCAAGTCTAGATCCGTAATGTTTTGTAGAAGGGCAGGGCCACCACTTTTGTAGAAGGGCAGGGCCTAGCAGAATGTTATAATTTATTGATGATTACCAACTTCTGCTGACCTGCTTTGGATGATTCCGATATTAATGACACATGGTTTTAACAGGATGACACTATATGACACACAACTCATGCCACATTTGGTATTCTACATACGCGATTCAAGGGCATGATGATCTCAAGGGGAGGCGATGTGAATAAGCTATTTGACTCCTATAGAAATTTTCTGGGGAGCGCAAAACATAGCCAACATGTTCCATCGGCCATTGGCCAACATTGATCATGGAAAATTGGACTTTCCGGATGTGCTACAACCAGGAAAGCCTGCGGTATGGTATGTCACACATAAGGACAATAAATCCTTCAAGCAAATAAACTCTTTCAAAAGGTGGCATATAATGAAAGACTTGATATAAGCAAGTGTGTAGTATGATTTCCGCTGTTGAAGGAGCCAAAGCCCTTGTGTAGCTCTAGGTTGGGTTCCAGTAAGACAAAGGTGGTGCCTTTTTGAAGCAATTTTATATGTTACGAATACGATCAGATCGGTTATAAAGAGAAAACATTTCGAAAATTTAAAAACTGAACAGATGCTGGTTTCATTTTTTGCTGGTTATATGCATTCATACGATGTACATGCTTTGATAGAGCTTCATACAGAATGCATATGTTTGTTTGTCTGGCAATTTTTGTTGTTGTTGTTTTTGATTTCATTTTTTTTTTGTTTTTTGGGTCTGCCAGAGTCTGGTGTTGTGTTTCCCGAGAAAGACATCTGTATAGTTGGATAATGGTTAATGTTTTGCTGGCATGTTTTAACTGAGCGTTGCTATATGTATGTATGTCTGCTTAGCCACTCCATATGTTGCTTCGTTTGTTTTCGAGTATGTTTGTAACTCACTTTGCGATATTTGTTGATTTTATTTGTTGTCTTGTGTGTTCATTGGTTTGTTTGTTGTTATTACTCATTTCTTTGCAATTTGATTGTGTTGCTTTATTTAAGCAAAAACAACAGCAACAACTCATTGAAAAAAAAAACTCCAAACTCTCTGGGGTCTAAATGATGATCTAAAGGCATAAACTCTTGTAAATGAGTCCCTTATGTAGAGTTTTTTATGGTTTTTCAAAAATTATTTTCAATGTTACTTCTTTTCGCCTTGTTCTCTTGCATGTTTTTTGTAGGATTTTTGGCTTCATTTTTTTCTTGTCTTTTTTTAATTTTTTAATACAAAAAATATGAGTTTGTGGTGGCGCTAACAGGAGCATTATGGTGTGATAATCTTTAAGCTTTTTATTTCATCATAAGAAATGAAATATTAAATACCAGGATATTAAGACAGCAAACGAGAGAATGTTTTTAAAGCATTGTTTTAAAATTAAAAAGGAAATTTCTTCAATCAAAAGTTTAAGCAGATATTTTATTGCGAAAAGTTGAATTTTTAGACAGAGAACTGCCAAAATGCTTTTAGTAAGGATTTCTTTAGAGTTACGAGCTGTTATTTACCCCTGATTCAAACTGAACTTATAATTTTGTCTACCATTGAGAAAAAGAGATGCATTTTAATTGCTTTTTGTGGTTGATTTCAATTCATAAGAAGCCTGTAAAAATAAAAACGGGAAAATTTCTTCTTGTCCGTATTCCCTTAAAACGAATTCAATTAAAATGCTCAGAGATTTTTCTTTCAGCGCGAATGGCTTCGCAATCAAATAACGCTTGCAAATCAGTGAATTTTATTATCACAATTATGTTCAAAGGACACTTTTCTGGTATAACCTGAAAAAATTTATCCCCAGGTTTCTGCAGCCCAATAATGCAAAGATCGGAAAACTATTTATGAAATCAAACGTTGAATTATTGTTTTCTGATAATAGTTTGGAATAGCTATTGGCGTGTAATTGATTTACTTGGTCAAAAATATTATCCCAATCGCCCAGTTCAGTCTTTGGTGTACATTGAACAAAATTATGTTACTGGTTTAACAAGCTAGGAGTGCCAAATTCCATTTTTTTCCAATATAGCACGATGCCTTTTATATAGTGTGTTGTCGTTTACTTTTCAAATCTTTAGCCAATGTTTTTATATAAAAATTTTCACTGTTACACTGCATTCTTCCATTGACAAACTGTTTCTTACATATACATTCCATTCATTCACATCCTTTCTTCGCCACCCTTAATTTCAACAAAACACTTCAATTCATCGCAAGAATTTCAAACAGAAAATCTATTCATTGGAGTTTCTCATAAACCTTCATGAATATGTCATAAAAATTTGTTGCTTTTTTTTGGTATAAAACAAGATAAATTTCTATTCCATACAATTCCATTCAATTCAATTCAACGCCTCTTAAGCGTTTTTAAAATTTAAATGACATGCTCAACTACACTACAGCTCAGCTCAAAAGAGTTATTGAATGAAGGGAAAGGGAAGAAGCAGCAGGAGAAAAATAAACAAAAACAAAAATGCGTTAAACATCAATTCAAGTCAAGGAGTTCGTACCTAATGGCGTTTTAAACATCAACAGCCAGTCGTCTTTAGAGGCGGCAAAAGCAACAGCAATAACAGCCGTTATGGTAACAGGAGCACGAGTTAAATATGAACACATGCTGCTTCAAAAAAAAAAAAATATGTTTTGTTTTGTTTTTAAACCTTTTCATTGGGTTTTTCTCTTTTTCTCTGTTTTTTTGTTGTTTTTGTTTGTTCGTTTAATTTTTGATATCAGGTGTCTTTTATGGTACTTTTCTTTGTATTCTTTTCATATTTTTTGTTAAGGCAGGTTATTTGTCTTGTTCTGGAAGGGAGAAGGTATACAAAGAGTGTTTTGTTTGTGTATTCATAACGTTGTTGAGTGTTCTAATGAAATCATTAAGGCGTTTAATAAGAAATTAAATACATATGCACGCTCTTATATGTGTATACGTTAGTATGCACAATAATGGAAATTTAAAAGCTGGTTCAATTTTTCTTATACATTCAAAAGCTTGTGGAATTAACTTTAAAATTTTACTGGAAACAATTTAGTCAAAGATTTGTAGGCTTTGAAGTCGCCGTAGTCTAGTAAGTAGTGTGTTGGCTAATTAGACGTAAAGCCAGGGTTGAAACCCCAAGCCAGACATCAAAACAAAATACAAAAAACATTTTTTTGAAGACTTCCGTTTAGCAGATTTCTTGCAAAAACTCTGAGAGTAAATAAAATTGCCATGAAAAGTTTCTCAAAAATTCTGTTGTTCGGAGTCCACTTTAAACAATAGGACCCGCCACTTATGGATCAAATTAACACACACAACATATGTAAGTATTGTGAGAAGCTAGGCCGCAATCCTGACTGGAGGGTTGTAATGGACAATTACGTATGCATGAATGTATGTATTTCGGCTAGTTAAATGGCCATCAATTCACATCAATACCATTAAGAGTGGGTACAAAACATCGGTTATCATGATGTGTGATAGGTATCTCCATTGGCCGTAAATGTTGCGTCGCCCTCATTTTCAAAGATTTCCACACAAGCCTCAGCACCAAACAGTCACTCGCAATGTGTGAGTTTTCTGAAACCCAATTCCGGCAATTTTGCTTATTAACGTACGCACCAAGATAAAAATGAGTTTCATCTGAAAAAGTGATTTTTTGTGTTTGACAAAATCGCCATCATAGTGCTTGTTACTTGTTGGCTCATCTAGCGAAGCGAAAAGGGAGGATCGTCGGTCATACGGCTTCAACTTTTGAACCAATTGAACTTTGTAAAGCATCGTACCGAGATCTTTTAACAAACTTCGACGTAAACTGGTGGGTGAATTGTTCAATTCTTGAGAATGATGACGAGTTGATGTTAATGTGGGTTTTCAGGCACACTTTCAACCACAGATTCTATATTTGCGGGTATATGCACTGTATGAACACGCTCACATGTTAGCACATCAGCAATGAAACCAGTTTCAGGAATTTTATGAATAAACTTTCGTATACCGGGCACTGTTGCGGCCCTATGCTCCCTAGAGGAGTAAGAAGAACATATAATATACCAGGCACTGTTGGTCCTTCTCTGCGGTCGAATTCTGTACGACATTTTCGTGCAATTCCCGACCAATTGTCTTTGTTTTGAAAATAAATTTCCAATAAATGCCAACGTTGCTTAAGTGTAAATCGATTCATTATGTTCAGTGGAGATTATATACTGAATGTTGGGGCATAATAAAACTACATAAGTATTGCCAGATGCGAAATAACCGATGGTTTCCCGTAGTATCTTCCGTTTCAGTGATGATTCGCCATCCTGTGGTACATTTATTATTAAATCCATCCTTATGACTTGTAATTAACATTTTATTGAAACGGCTTGTTGTGCACTCATCAATGAAAAATACCAACCAATTGAATGAAATTCATTGGAAATCCCTATCGCGTAAGTTTATTAATAAAATTTTTTCTTATACACTCCTCTTATATAAGTCAGGCCTGACAATGTGTCATTCATGAAGTTTTTGGATCTTCATGCATGGATGGATGTTCATGCAATCTCCAATCAAAACAAAAGAAAAATAACTTGGTTGCAGCTGCTATTCCTTTGAGAAACCTAAATAGTTAGTAGATTCACCTGTTCTTAATGAGGTAAAATACATCTTTTTTAGATTATTTTATACAAAAAAATTTATAGCATTTTAAACAATATTTTCAAATCGTATTGAATGCTACTTCTAAATATATACTTTCCAATGGCCATAGATTGTGTGACGTATAAATTATTTCAAGTATAACAACATACTGACACTCCATTTGATTCCAAAGAATGGTTACTATTGTTCTCCTCTAAATTTTTCAATAAATTTTTATTACTTTATCAAGATAACGCATTAAAATTAATTCCATATATACTGCAGGGCAATCAAGCCAACCACCATGGCAAATCAATAACAATTTTTAATTGATTATAATACCCTCAACTATCCTATATCTGCCCTTGTACAATTGCAACAGCAACAGCGACAGCAACAAATGTTTTGAACTTTATTGTCCACTAGACACACTATCTTCTTATCCCTTCAGTCCGTCATTAGTTTGATTGATTAATTATTTAACGACACAACACAATTGAAACCACGAAGACAATATGCAGCGCCCCTAAACGTTTCAGAAACTCAAATGTCCCGCCAAAAGCAATTAATCAGCCAGTAATGATGAGACAGATACTCATGAATTGTTCCAAAAAGCAATCATTCAACGTTCATATCCTGTACAGCATGTAATGAAAATTTTTGAATGAAATGAAATAATACTTACATGGCATAACAAGGCATTGAGGACATATTTCGATAGGATTATGAGCGTAACTAAAGAGGAGCCTTATTACATACAACAAAAATATGTATGTATGTATGGGGACAAAAGCAACAAATTACTCAAAAAAGAAAAAATAGACGCGGCTGGTTACAATGGTTAATGGTTATATGGTGTATGGAGATTAATTAAAAATAGAAAGAAAGAACGACGACCAACAACAAGAAACTGTCAGAATTAGTAATGCTTAAGGAAAATTATTCCATTTCTAATGCTTAATTTAATGATGGTCTAATGATGACTTAATTTCATTTCCAACATATTCATGCACATGCCTATCTACACCCACTAACACTTATTCACATAGACAGTCATCCATTCACTTACTGGTTCAGTCACTTTATTAGCAGTTAAATAAATAGCGTGACAATGAATTAAAAAAACTTTCTACTTTTTATCAATAAAATATAGTGGGTCTCGTGCTTTGTTTAAATATTCATTCCATTCGTTTCAATAGAATATTTATTAAAGAGCGTATCAATTGAAATCATGATAAACAAAATAGTCGTATTAAACAGTCGCTTTTGTTTCTACAAGTTATCGAACAATTTCAATTGACGTTTGCTGAAGTTGGTGGAGAAAAAGTTTCGTAAGACTTTTAAATATTCCAAAGGAAATAATTGTAGTAGGTAGAGTAGATACATTGGATTGCCAACAGCATAATCGGTATAACAAGGGTAACGGATTGTTAGGAAGGGAAGAAGCTGCTGAAGGGTATGTAATGAATGGCACACTATATATGCATATCTGCACCCGAACGTTCTGAAACGAACTGTGAGCACAAACATTATAGAAGCATATTGACAGAAATTGTGTGCATCTGCATCACTTGGACCCAACTGTTCTGACGGGAACTTTGCACTCAGACAAAAGAGAAGGATAGCGAGAGAGAAATTGCTTAAAAGAAGGGCAAATATTTCTAAATTTGGTGGAGGATATTTAAGAAGAAATACTAGAAGATGAATAAAATAATAATCCAAAGGGATTAAGTAAGTCAAATTTGATTACTATGAGGAGGTATGCGAGAATAAATAGAAAGCTGACGAATTTTTTTATATCAATGCCTGGAATTCTAAGAGCACTGAACAAAAAATGGAATACAAAATCAATGAGATCCTAATAGTTGCGAAGAGGGATATGAGTAAAGAATTGAGACATCCATCACAGATGAGTTGAAAAATTTCGAGTGGTTTCAGAGTATCCAAGAAGCTATGAACGTCTTGGAGTAATGCCGTAAGACAGCGCTAGAAGATTTTGGTGCTTCTTGATGCGAAGACCGATTACTGTCTTCATTCAAATTCTTAAATAGTCTTATGCTAGTCATGTCGTAACACAACGCTGTAAGATTTTAGTGCTAGTTGATGCGAATGCAATAATACAATAATAAAGGGATCATCCTGTTGAAGCAACATCTGTCAAATTAGTTGTCATATATTCAGATTGTTTTGCCAGAAAACTATTGATGGTTATATCATTCAACGCAACGGCAAATAATAAAACTGATTCATCAAAATGAGTGTTCTGTTCGGATAGCATGCCGAGACCTAAACCCCCAAATCGAAGAAGCACAAAATCTGCTGCAAACATCGCCGCTGTCCATGAGAGCAGGAAACGTTAGATAAACGTTTTCTGGTAAAATTTTCACAAACTACAGCAGACCCCAAACCCAACACAATCCACGCCGTTAGACAAATTCAATTTGATTTATGTGCCAGAATCATGGCAAATTCAACATTTCGAATGCTCTCCAGCCAGAGAAGTCGGTACCCGATAAGAGTAAATAATTATATATGATGGCATTGGCTATACATTTCCAAAGGGGCTAAGAAATCATTTTTAAAAAGTAATAAATGCTCGCCTTTAAACTTGTGTACACAACATCACTTGAATATGGTGCAAAGCGCCCACTTAAGTTCCAGAGTGCGAAAGAAAAATGTTGCAGCCTACTGCACTGGAACAATAATACAATTATAAATATAATATAACAATAATAAACAATTCGAACTGACAATTTCAACGCTTAAGTCGATCCAGGTAAAGCAATAATCGTCAGGACTTTCTTAGCTGACAAGCCCACTTTGGTCTGCTTTGACGCCGATTCGATTCGATAAACACACTGCTTTGAATATTAGTTGGCCTCTGGTATTTTCTGGCAGTTCCTGCTCTACAAAACGGTGCAAAAAGTCGTTCATATTTCAACAAATTAACGTCAAATATGATTGCGATGGTATTACGAGGTCTTAGTGATCGATTGAGAGGAAATGTGGCATCCACTTCACCAAAAAAATTTAATATGCAGTGTTTAAGCAAGCTTGATACAACTGCGCCATAGGCGATATTATCGCAATGACTTTAACAATTTTGCACATAGTTTCAGTCACTGACTGAACAATATTTTACTGTGAAATATTTCAATTATTTCGATATCGCCGTAGTTTAATGGGTAATGTGTTGGCTTATTAAATGTGAGGCCACGTTTCAAACCCCAGGTCAGCACATCTCAAACAAAACGAAATATGAAGCTATTTCTTTGGCAATTTCCTTTCAGCAGATTTCTTGATTTCTGTCTTTCAGAGTCGACTTTAAACTGAAAGGAGAATGGACTGAGAAAGAACTGAATCAGCAAAAACTTTATCTCCACTACACGTAGCATATATACATAGAGGACGTTGGTTCTATGGGCCTCCATGGATCTGCTACAGAAGATGTATCCCCTCTTTAGTGGAAAAATACTTGAGTCATGAAGCTAGAATAGAATAAGAAAAGGAATGTGAATATCAAGGAATCTAGTCTAGTCTTCTACTTAGCTTGTTAACTGTGTCTACTTATAGACCAACAATTGAGTCAAATTTATAATAAAAATATTTCGGGACTTTATTCAATTATCAGTCGCCGTAGTCTATTCGGTAGTGTGCTGGCATTTTAAGGCCACGTTTAAAGCCCCAGTAGAAATTTTTTCTTTGGTTACTGCCTATCACCAGATTTTTGGCAGAAACTCTAAATAAAGTTGGCATGAAAACTTTTTCAAAAAATCTGTCGTTCGGAGTCGACTTTAAACTGTACATCCCACCAGTCATGTATAAAATTAACACACATAAGATATGTGGTGTTAGAAGTTAGATCGTAATCCTGACTCAAGGGCTGTAATTGCCATGAAAAGTTTCACAAAAATTTTTCATTCGGAGTCGACTTTAAACTGTAGGTCCCGCCACTCATGCATACAACATAAGTGGTGTGAGAAGCTAGGTCGCAGTACTGACTGATCAATTAGGTATGCATGCATGCATATGTATGAATTTATGGAAACCAGCTGAGAGTCTAGAATCAAATTCAGTACAACTTTCCTTTATAAGGAAATCAATGGAGTAGCTTGGCCTTGACTTGAGTCATGGTTAATTCTACAAAATATTGTACTTTACGAGACCGCTGAATCCACTTTTTTTTCATTTTACACTAAAATCATGTGATAGTTTGCAATTAAAGACTATCAAACATCATATAAATAGCGCAACTCATTCAAATGCTTTTAGGAGTTAGCTGCCAGCTCTCAACAAAGCTTATGAAATTTTTGCAAATTTTTATTTCAATCAACATAAAATATTCCACTTAATTTCAATTTAAAATCATATGTAAAGGAGAAAAATTATTAACAAATTAAAAAACATATTAAATTAGTTTTTTTCGCATGTGAATTACAACGAACCACTAAATATACTTGAAACGTAATTCTGCGTATTTTAAATACCCTTTTTAAAAACAAATATTTAAAAACAGACTACAACAGCAACAAATGCTTAATTATTAAAAATATAATGCAACAAAAAAACTTCAACAATTTGTGGCTTAAGGGGCAAATACCCTCTCATATTCATGCAATTTATTAAAATTGTTATGATGACTAATTACAGTTTTTTTTTTTGCTTTTCGTTAAAAACTCATTCAATTATTTTATAAACTCGTAGTTTTTGTGTGATTTTATCAAAAAAAAAAATATATATATAAAAAATACATCGTTTTTATATGAAAAGTTAAAAATTTGTTATTAACAAACGTTCATTGACCTGCCGATATATCGTCTTTTTTTCATTTCACAAGCGTTTTAAGTTTTTGCTGACCCGCTATTTTAAGCTGAGAATGGCGAAAAAACAAAAAAATTTTTGCTGGGGAAAAATAATTGAAGTGAAGTGAACTCTCTCTAACCAGGAATTGTCACTTTATTATTATTTAATGCAGACACTATTTGGCAGAGCGATTTTACTTTTTTTATGGCGGTAGTATATGTTGCAACCCCAGTGGGAACTGTTAATGGGGAATGTACAGCTATGGCTGTGAACGGTTGTACACCTTAAACCAAGGTGACGGCCTAAAACAGTCTGTACTATAAAATACTTTATTAATAGACAAGGATAGAATTTGTTGTAGTCCTCCAGGCAGCCTGTTGGCTTATTAGACATGAGGCCACGGTTCCAACCCCAGATCAAACATCTCCAACATAAACGAAATATGAAAAAATATTTCTTTGGTAACTTCCTCTAGGCAGATTTCTGGCAAAAGCTCTGGGAGTTGCCATGAAAAGCTTCTCAAAAAATCTGCCATTTGCAGACGACTTTAAACTGTAGGTCCCGCCACTCATGTATAAAATTAACACACACAACATAAGTGACGTGAGAAGCTAGTTTGTAATCTTCACTACAGGGTTGTAATGACCAATTTTGTATGTTGGTCTATAAGTAGACAAAGTTAACAAGCTAAGTGGAATACTTCTAGATTCCCTGATATTCTTTTTTCTATGCCTCAACATTCCTTTCCTTATTCTATTTTAGCTTCATGACTCAAGTATTTTTCCACTAAAGAGGCGATACGTCTTCTGTAACAGATCCATGGAGGCCTACAGAAACAACGTCATCTGTGTATTCTCGTATATGTTATGTGTAGTGGAGAAAACATTTCTGCTGTTTGAGTCCTATACTTTCCCAAGAGGTGGCGCTCTCTGATCTTCCTTTGCTGTTGTTTTTAATGTTAGTATCTCTGAAATGAGCAGACATATGTCAGCTTTCTAGATGCATTATTAGGAGGAGACTGTAATCTCTTTATTACGTACATTCGATGAGCTTATTAGACGCTAGGCTACGGTTCGAACCCCAGGTCAGACATCAAAACGAAATATGAAAATATACTTCTTCGGTCACATCATCTCAGCAGATTTCTGGCAAAAACTCTGACAATTGCCATGAAAAGTTTCTCATAAATCTGTCATTCGGAGTCGACTTTAAACTGTAGGTCTCGCCAATCACGTATAAAATGGACACACGCAGCATATGTGATGTGAGAACCTAGGTTGTAATCCTGACTACAGGGTTGTAATTGATCAATTTTGTATGTATGCATGTGACTAATGGGCTTTAAAAACAAAATATTTTATTCTCTCATATGCATATAACCCCGCAGTATAATGCCTTGCAGTCTCTTTCTTCTACTATTCTATCCTTGAAATTCATTAGCGTTCTCGATTTCCAAATACATATGTACGTATACTTGCACTCCGTTTAAGGAGTGCTTGGTATAGTGAATTTTATTTTAATTGCGTGACATATGCGAAGTTTTTAGGTTCTGTTTGGTGTCTGTTTTTCTGTGTTTTCCGTATCCATAAAGAGCATTAAAGTGGACACAACAGCAATACTCGCGTGTTGAATTTAATAAAAATTGAAAGTGAAATATATACGCTGAATAATTCTTGTTTTTTTTTTTCAACAAAAATAAATCCAATAACGGAATAAAAAAACATAAAAAAATTCTTAAATTAAAAAAGTAAGGGAACTAAAATACTTTTCTGTTTTGTAATGCAATTATTCATGAATAAGCGTCAGGCATATATGCAGACATAAAGATTTTTAGATACCCTATACTACAGGGTGGTTGATTTAAAAGTTTAAATTAAAAAATACAATAACAACAAAAACGGTTTGAAATTTTGCCAAATGTATTTTGCTGTTGTGAAGCGCAATTGTTCCGATTAAAAATGGAATATTAATTCATTCATATGGCTATCGCGGCAGGCCTCACAGTACCTCATTCGATAGAACCAATTTTCGTGCACTTTTTCGAGAGTATGGAGTCGTATCTCGGCAAATGGCATCACGAATGTTGGCCTTCAAATGCTCAATTGTCTCTGGTTTGTTGACATAACGCTTTCTCTTTAACGTCTTTCCACAGAAAATAGTAAAACGGTCTCCAATCTCAGCTTCTTGGCATATCATCGTTTCGGCTAATTAAACGGTCATCAAACGTTTGACGCAATAAATCGATTGTGGTATGATGTGTGGCAAGATGTACCTGTTGAAAATAAAAATCATGCACATCAATACCATGAAGAGTGGTTACAAAAAAAATCGGTTATCAATGGCCGTAATGGTTGCGCCGTTCTCATTTCACAAGCCATACCAAACAGCCCCTCGTAATTACTGCATTGGTTTTTGTAAGACCACGTGTGGGTTCTCTGAGACCGAATACGGCAATTTCGCTTACCCACCAAGAAGAAAATGAGTTTCATATGAAAATTTTTTTTTTATTTTTTGACAAAAGTGACATCATCGTATAGTTACTCGTGGGCTCATCTAGCGAAGCGAAAAGGAAGGATTGATCTTTTAACAAAATTCGACGCAAACGGGTGCGTGAAATGTTCAATTATTGGGAACGAGGTTAATGTGGGATCTCAAGCACACTTTCAGCCACAGCTTCTATATTTACGGATACACGCACTGTACGAGCACGCCCACATCTTAGCGCATCAACAATGAAACCAGTTTCACGAAATTTATAAATAAACTTACGTATACCGTATACTATTGGGCTTTCTCTGGGAAAATTTTATATGACATTTTTGTGCAACTGTCTTTGTTTTAAAAAAAATTTCCAATAAATCCCAACGTTGCGCTAGCGTAAATCGATTCATTAGATTCAATACATATAATTTACTGAATTTTGTGACAAAATTTTGTAACACAAGTATTGCCAGATTCAAAATAAATGGTGATTCAAATTTAAACTGATATTAGGATACTGCAGAACACTCTGTTCAGCCTACCCTTATTAGAGAGTATCATTTTGTTCTATGTTTTAAGACTTGATTGCTTTTGAAAAAAAAATGTGTTGAGGACAAAGCCCGTTACCGCAATGGCCAAATCATTCGCATAACCAAACATCATAAAACTTTATTTCGATAGGACTGTGTGCTATAACCTCTATTGTTCAGCGGTGTCCTAGACAAAGACCTGACATGCAAGAGGAAATCGTAAGAAAACTAAAGAATCGATTGATGCACTTAGACTATGCAAATATTTATCTGTCAAGTAAATTATTCTGCGATATGCAGGCTTAGATATGTGCCATACAGTGAGGAGTACAATTTTCTGGGCTAAAAATCACTACGAATCTCTGGCAAACGGGAGCTAGAATTTGTTTTCCAAGGCTAGGGAGTGATGGAAATATCTCTGTTCTGCTATCTGGTTAGTATAACAGACAGTTGGGTCATAGGTCAACCATTTCGTAAATACTACATACATACATATATAATTAGTCATTACAAACCTTAAGTACCTAACTTTTCCACACCACTTATGTTGTGTGTTTTAATTTTATGCATGAGTGGCAGGACCTACAGTTTAAAGTCGACTCCGAACGACAGATTTTTTAGAGAAACTTCTCATGTCAATTTTATTTACTCTCTCTCTCTCTCTCTTTTTGGCAGTTATCAGCTGAGAGGAATTCGCGGAAGAGTAAATTTTTTTCGTTTTCTTGGAGATGTCTGACCTGGGTTTTGAACCGTGGCCTCACGTCTAATAAGCCAACACACTAACTACTAGACGCCGGCTATTTCTTTAAAGTGTTACAAACATCTGCATCAAACCAGTATACTTTATCCGCCACCCATAGTCGTGTAGGGCACACAGGGAGAGAGAACTAAATGTTTCATAATGCAATTCATACAAATAAAATGAAAGAACAGAAGGGCGTCTTATGACGTGGCATTTACGAGTTTTATTTTTTGTTTAAAACATAAAACATAACGCGGTTGGGTTTTTTTTTTCTTTTTGTTTAACGATAATATTCTACTACAGAATGTATGTGGGCTGCTGTTTGTTCATTGCTTGGCTGTCTGTAACGTGCCGTACAATATTTACAATATTTAGCATGACTTTAACATTAAGGGTCAAGGGTATGACTCTTTGTCTGCTGGAAAGGTTTTAAAGGTTAAATGCCTGCATTTATCATGTAGTAGTAGTAGTAGTAGAGAAAATTTTTCAAATGGTGTGACTGTTACACATCAAACGGTTTTCATTTAGTTTTTGTTCATATTCTGCTTTGGGTTTTTTTTTGTAATCTAATTGACGGATAGCGGTCAATTAGAGTTGAAATAATTTTCTCGGCTTAATTTAATTGATAACAATGAGAAAAAAAACTAGAAACAGAAAATGTTTTGTGGTTACGGTTACACCTTAAAAATATAATTGATACACACAAAATGGTTAATACAAGCGATTCACGTTTATAATTGCATGTACTCAAGACGGCTAATTTCGAAATTCCAAGAAAACATAATTAAAATGATTGGAATTGAATGAAGATTTAATAACTTGAGGTTGATGAAAATCTAATTGATAATGTGGTTGTATTTAAAAGGAAAAAATTCATTTTCTTTTATTGATTTAAAAACAAAACAATTCAAATTATTTTTGAAAATATTACAGGTTGGAGTATCCAACACAACCGTAGATTTCAATTAGTTTTAAAAATTCCCATTGAAAAGATGACGTTTTTTTGTATAAAATATTCATCACACATACATGTATACATCATGTGTCATTACAATCCTTTAGTCAGACTGTAGGCAGCACCTACAGCTTAAAGTCGATTTTGAACGATAAAATTTTGTGTTCTGTCAGGACCTTCTTGGTGTGTTGAAAATATTCTCACAAGCCGATATATAAGCTCTCCTAAAGCTTATAATGGGACTATGCAGGCTAAGGAGGTGATTATTCTGAATACCAAGCTCTCATGGAAAATAAGCGGTAAGTGGGATTTTTTATTGATCAACGCCATGACAACTCTAGTGTTTTCAAGGATTTCTCAGGGTAATTTCATAATTTTTGAAGGTAACCGAAATATAGGTTCCAGAATAAATGAAAATCGTTGTATTACTGGTGAAATGTGCAGGATCGGTATACAACACACGTCTCGCACATGTTACAGGCCATTGATACAACGATTATAACAGGTGAACAAAGTATTCTCCATGTGTTATACCGGGAGGTACGTACAATATTGCTAGACTGTGTTGTAATACTACAATATTGCTAGACTTGTATGGGTAATATGGGAATTGGTTATCTGGCTAGACTTGTATGAGTAAGAAGGGAATTGGTTACCTTCTGTCCTTAAATCGCATGACCATACATACATACACATACATACATAATTGGTCATTACAACCCTTCAGTCAGGATTACAACACTCACAACACTTATGTTGTGTGTGTTAATTTTATACATGAGTGGCGGGACCTACAGTTTAAAGTCGACTCCAACGACAGATTTTTGAGAAACTTTTCATGACAATTTTATTTACCATTTATTTTTGCCAGAAATTGGCTGAGAGGAAGTCTCCGAAAAAATACTTTTCGTATTTCGTTGTGATGTCTGGCCTGGGGTTGACGTCTAATAAGCCAACACACTACCAATAGAACACGCATGACCATCCATTGCATAATTGCGATTTTCATGAGCCACGGTCTTTTTGGAAGGTACGGGAGATAAACTTGTGATTCCATCGAATGATTTCTGCAGAATCTGTGAGTCTAAGGAAAAGGAATAGGCAATCCTTTACTTCATTAGTAGGAGTCATGTCATCTCATTTTTTGTTATCCTTGACTAAACTATTCAATGAAAGGATTGTTGCAATAACAACATATATTTTGCAGTCAAGTTTGTTTGTTTTAGAGAATGTTTGATCCTCGTGTTGGATATACATAATTTGTAGTCTCACACTATAAATGACGGACTCAGTGTATCAGTATCATGTTCTTCAAGAAGAGCGAACCTACTAACCTAACATTTTGGTTCAAAGCGCAATCCAGACAAAAATGCTTATCACGGTTATCGAATTTACAAAATAAAGAGACTACAATCACCTCCTAATAATGCATCCAGAAAGCTGGCAAACGTCTGCTCATCATTAAAGACAACAGCATAGGATGATCAGTGCGGGGCCACCACCGCTTGAGTATAGGACTGAATCAGCAAAAACTTTATTTCCACTACACGTAACATATATACACAGATAATCGTTGGTTCTGTAGGCCTTCATGGTTCTGCTAACGAAGATGTATCTCCTCTTTAGTAGAAAAATACTTGAGTAATGAAGCTAAAATAGAATAAGCAAAGGAATATCAAGGAATTTAGTATAGTCTTCTATTTAGCTTGTTAACTTTGTCTACTTATAGACCAACAATTGAGTCAAATTTATAATAAAAATATTTCGGGTCTTTATTCAATTATCAGTCGCCGTAGTCTAGTCGGTAGTGTGTTGGCATTTTAGACATAAGGTCACGGTTAGGTTAGGTTAGGTTAGAGGACGTGTACTTGTCAATTAAGACAAGTACAGCACCCGGAGGTCGAATTAACCCATTGTACAACGTCATAGTTTCTCACACCACTTATGTTGTGTGTGTTAATTTTTATACATGAGTGGTGGGACCTACAGTTTAAAGTCGACTCCGAACGACAGATTTTTATTTATTGAGAAACTTTTCATGGCAATTTTTATTTACTCTCAGAGTTTCTGCCAGAAATCTACTGAGAGGAATTCGCCGAAAAAAATACTTTTTGTATTTTGTCTTTGATGCCTGGCCTGGGACTCGAACCCAGGCTTTTGCGTCTAATAAGCCAACACACTACCTACTAGACTACGGCGACTTCAGGTCACGGTTAAAACCCCAGTAAAAAATTTTAATTCTGCTACTGCCTGTCAGCAGATTTCTGGCAGAAACTCTAAATACAGTTACCATGAAAAGTTTCTCAAAAAATCTGTCGTTCGGAATCGACTTTAAACTGTAGGTCCCACCACTCATGTATAAAATTAACACACACGAGATAAGTGGTGTGAGAACCTAGGTCGTAAACCTGATTGATGGTTTGTAATAACTAATTATGTAGGTATGTATACAATTGTTATTCCAATATGCAGCTGCAAGATTTCATTATCGAATCAAATTTATTACTCGCCCTATAACGAAGACTCTTTACCTTAAACCACATGCCAATAAATCTTTTTTATATATTGCTGAGAGGCAATTTGTTAAATAAAAAATCGTATATCTAATCTTAAATGAAATGAAAAACTAATAAGAAAATGGAAAAATATATTACAATAACAACTATTCGGGTATAAAATAACCAGTGGAACTAGGCAGCTGTCAATTTGTTTAAACACCTCAAACAGAAATATTTGAATTATTTAAACAATCATTTCCCTACCCACTACCATACAAGCAAGCATTATCAGTCGACAAACGGACATCAATTTAAATGATAAAAAAGAAAAACGTAAAGGAAACAAACATAATCGAAATGGAAAAATTTCGAAAATTGCCTTCTTTTTTCGATTACAAACCACAAATAAAATTCAAATAAACGAAGTGAATAGAAAAAGAAAAGATGGAATGAACATTTAAGCGAAAAAGGTAACCGCTATAAAATAAACCGTGTTGTTTTCTTTTGTATGTACATCAGAGTGTTGCTATTGTAATTTGATTTCCTTTTAAGAACGCCATTGACATACATACGTACATATGTACATACGCGTTCCTTCTAGAAAAAGAGTTTTCGAAAAACTTCACATGGTTGGCTGTTAGTAGGAGTAGGAGTAGTCGTAATCAATGATAACAGTGGGTGAGCATTTGTAGATTGAACAAACATACGTCAGATGTCATTATAAATCAACATGCCACATGCGGCTGTTATAACAACAACAACAAACTAAAACAAGGACTTAATAGACGAATGCCAATATAAAACGCAAAAGAAAATAAATAGAAGGCAAAAAGGAAGTAAAACAACGGAAACATTTATTAGAAAACAAAACCAAAATGTAACATTTAACAGCAGAAACTTATATCAGAACTGTAAACGAATGAATTCGTTTGCAATAATTCTTTGTACAGAATTACGGGCTAGTTTCTCACACCACTTATGTTGTGTGTGTTAATTTTATACATGAGTGGCGGAACGTACAGTTTAAAGTCGACTCCGATTTTTCATTTTCATTTTTAAATTCTTCTTTATTTACATTACTATTTACATATATATTTACATTTTCGAGATATTATCTAATGATATTACAGCGAATTAGATTTGTAATCATAGATATTGATCGTATTTTTAGTCACATATTATTTAAAGGAAAAGTAGGAAAACTTTATTTGAAAAATAAGAAAAGCAAAGATTCAAATATAATTAGAAAAATATATATGTATATAAGTGAATTATATAAAAATAATACACCCTATACATATCATTTTCTATTTGGTGATTTTTGTTTAAAAAGCTGCCTCAAGCCGACTCACTGCAATCTCTTATCAGTTGATAAGAAGAATTTTCCACATTCTCAAAATATTTTTTATTAAATGTTTTGATAAAGTCTTCAATCCTTTCATAACCGGTTTCACTGTGTAGAAGCTGTGTCGAGTATCTCCAATGTTTGTTGTTTATTATTTTAAGGCATTTGTTTTGAATTATCTGAAGTTTCTTCAGATGACTTTTGGCAGCTTTGTACCAAACGGGACATGCATATGTTAAAGATGGACGTAAGACACTTTTGAATAACAAATTTGTGTTGCTTTGATTGAGTAATGAGCGTTTATTTAGCATTGGCCACAGAGCTTTGAGCGTCTTAAGAGATTTTTTACATGTTTCGTCAATATGTTTTGCAAAATTTAGTTTCTTATCCAAATGTATGCCCAGATACTTTACTTATTTTTGAATTGTTAGACTCTGATTTTCAAAGTTTAACTGACGGCTTGGTAATCGCTTGGGAGAGTTATTGTATGGAAATATAATGGCTTGCGTTTTGTTGGGGTTAATTTTAATTTTCCACTTGTATAAATACTTTTTGCAGGCAGCCAATCCCTTTTCCATTTTCTTTTGTAAAGCTTTCGTGAGTTTGCTTGAAGTAATAAGGGCAGTATCATCCGCGTAATATGCAGTTTTCAAGTATGAGGGAGGAGCAAAGTCGGACGTATAAATTGAATACAATAAAGGTGACAATATAGAATCCTGTGGTAAACCTGATGTGACTAATTTTGAAGAGGAAAAAGTTTCATTAACTGCCACAACAAATGATCTGTCATCAAGAAAATCTGAAGCAAGCCTGCACAGATATCTTGGTATATTAGTCTGGAGCAATTTGTATACAAGCCCATTATGCCAAACGGTATCAAATGCCTTTTCCACGTCCAAAATTATTAAACCAGTAGATTTTTTTAACCGCTTATTAGTTTTGACTATATTAACTATTCTATTAATTTGGTGTACTGCACTGTGTTGTTTCTTAAAACCAAATTGTTCATTAGCTATTATCGATGTGTTTGATATGGCATCACACAAACGATTATGAATGATTTTTTCATAAAGTTTACCCCAGTTACTCAGTAAACTGATAGGTCTATAATTGCATGGATTGTTTTTAGGCTTATTTGGCTTTGAAATGGCAATAACTTTAGCTTTTTTAAACACTTTTGGAAAGTAGTTTAATTGTAAGCAGTTATTAAAAATAATCTTTAGTAGTTTCACTGCCTTTGGGGGTAGATTTTTAATCAAAACATTAGGGACACCATCCAGACCAGGTGATTTTGATGCCTTTAGTGATGCAATTAATGTATTGATCTCAATTACCGATGTGAGAGCCAAGCCTTCAGGTTCGATATCTGACGCCTTAAACAGATTGACTTTGGAGTTGACAATTTTGTCAATGGAGTGTTTGTAAGTTGAAGTAAGACTATTTGAAATTGAAAAGGTATCGGATAGGAGTTGTGCTTTTTCATCATCAGTAACAATTTTTCTGTTGCCTTGGGTAAAATGTGATATTTTTTTGTTTTTAATCCCTCTTAAATTTCGGCTAATTTTCCTAAACGATTTGTCACCTGGCCTTAATTTTGACAACATTCTGCTCCATTTAATGTTACGGTGGGTATTAATTTTATTATTGATCATAATAGTCAGTAGTTTAGTGCACTGCTCATAAAAATTTGATTCAGAAATGACCGATGTCCGTTGACGTTTCCTTATAAAAGTTTTTCGTGTTTTTATTAATTTAACGATGTCTAAAGGTAAGTTTGTATCAGCAGTGATATTAAATCTTGGGGTGCAATGATTTCGTGCCTCCAAGATTATTCGGGTAAACTTTTCAATTTCTAGATCAATTGTAGGCTTTGAACTGTAGATATCTGTATTTATAGTGATTGCATTGCTAATAATGTTTCTGAATGCTACCCAGTCGGTTAGTTTGTAATCGAAGTGAGCAGTGTCTAATTCAGAGGCTGATCCATTTCTAATTTCGCAGATAACAGGTCTATGGTCTGATGGAATGCTGGGTCCGATTACACTTAAATTAATATTTAGTGAGCTATTACACAATGCTAAGTCAATTACTGAGCTCATACGATTTCTTTGGTATGGATAAAAAGTTGGACTGTTTGGATGATAAACAAAGAAGTTATGTGTCTGTTGAAGGTTGTATAAAACATTTCCCGCAGGGTTATTGTTATTACAATGCCAAGAAGAGTGTTTTGCGTTAAAGTCGCCTAAAATAATAAAATCCTTGTTAAAAGACGTTAGTTTTATAATGTCGTAAGCGAAACTAGTTGCATATTTTGGCGAATATGCAGTAGAAATGATAACCGGTCTATTATTTATCATAATTTCAATTGAAAGGTTTTCTATTCTCCGCGTATTTACAATTGGTAGTAATTTATGTTGGACTGATCTGCGAATAACTAGAGCTACTCCTCCCCCTCTTGAGTTTTGTCTGTCGTTACGGTATATTAGATAATTTTTGAAATATGTTTTATGGTTTTCGTTGAGATGAGTTTCGTTTAAAGAGGCAATATGGATTTTTTCTCTTTCGAGTAGGTTTTCAAATTGAACCAAATGAGAATAAGTTGTAATGCCGTTAGCATTCCAATGAATAATTTTGATAGAATGAGAGTTATCGAAGACCATATGCATATTTCACCATTGACATCACGACTTGAATTTGTTGTATTTTTGTTGTGCATTGTTGAAGATCATCCAATGCTGTTGTAAAAATGTTAAAGAGTTCATCTACACTAAAGAGATCGTTACTTCCTCTCACACAATTTGCATAAGAAAACGTGTTACGATAAGTATTAATGTTATTTTGATTATTAATAGGAAGATCAGCATTGATAAATTGTGAAGAGTTTTGTGGTTTCTTGTTGTAGCTTCGTACATTCTTGGCAGTCGCTTTTGCTCTGGTTTCTACATAAAGAGAGCGCAAAGGGCATTTGACATCATTTGCAGAGTGATCTGTACGGTCTTTGCCATGTTTTTTTACAGTTAAAGCAGGAGAAAACAGCTGGTATTTTATCTTTATTCCTGAGTGGGCAATCTTCAGTACGATGTCGATTTGCGCATATCATACAAGCAGGAAGGCGATTGCAATGTTCACCTCCATGACCATACATGAGACAATTCCAACATTGTGTTGGGTTATCCCTTTTCCTTGGTTTATACTTCTTCCAAGATACAATAACGTTGCATATTGCAGTCACATTATTTAGCGATTTGGGATTAAAATTTTTTCTTGTAAACTGTACTTTGTAGACCGCATTGTTCACAGAACTAAATCGAGTGTTAATTTCAGTTATAGCTGAAGGAGTTAAATTATAAGCTTCCATATCCTTTTTAATATCATCAATACTAATTTTTGGAAGGCCATATAAAAATACTGTGTAAAGACGATTCTCTTTGGAATTAAAAGTATGGAATTCTATTTTATTTTCAATAAGAATCTTTTTGCACAATTCATAACACTCAGTGTTATTTGGGAAAACTTTAGTTCCGATTGATGTGCGTTTATATATTACATCACTTCCCAATAATACTTGGAGTTCCCTTAGAGAAAAGTTTTCATCGACAACCAGAGGTGGAGGCCTAACTTAACCATGTCACTGTTATCAGCCAGGGTACTAAACCGATTTTTTGATGTGGAAGGTAAGTCAGATAACACACCTAAAGAAATTTGTCGCGACCATTTAGATCTCTTCATATTCACTTTCTTTAAAGAAGAATTATTTGATTTGGCTCCCGGGGCCATAGCAATAATGCTATCCCTGCAGTTATAATGTAAATTGCCTCGCGAGTGAGTTCAATAATAACAACAGATGACAATTACAAAAATAAAAGAGTTATTTGCAGTTTTTTTTTTTAATATTATTTTTATCACTTTCTTTTTGTTTCAGTAACAATTGTCCGCTATTAAGTTAGAGACGACCGTTCTAATCAACATTTAGTATCGGACTGAGTCGACTCCGAATTACAGATGTTTTGGAGAAACTTTTCATGGCAATTTTATTTACTCCCAGAGTTTTTGCCAGAAATCTGTAGAGAGGGAGTCGCCGAATAAATATTTTTCATACTTCGTTTTGATGTCTGACCTGGCCTTGCGTCTAATAAGCCAACACACTACCTGCTAGACTACGGCGACTCCTACACACAATTACATTAATTACAAAATAAACACACACAGCATAAGTGGTGTGAGAAGCTAGGTCGTAATCCTGACTAAAGGATTGTTATGACCAGTTACGTATGTATGTATGTTATTACAAACTTTTCAAATGCTGATTAAGCCTGTATCTTATATTTCTGTTGGTCGATGTACAACAACTAACTTACAAAGTAGAGGGAATTTGTGGGAATTCACTTGTCACACAAAAAGTGTTACTCACTATGCCATCATTTTTGGCCCGGCATTTCTCCGCTCTACCAAAAACTTAAAGCATTCTATTTCGCATGTTGGTTTAGTGTATCAAATAACTTTTCGAAGTCAGGGAATATCATGAAGACGGTAATTTTTCATTCAACAGACTGCTCAGTGATAATTCATAGATCAAGTTTATCATCTAGCCAAGATGTTTTAGTAGCACGATCAGGAATTCATCCGAGATTATGTTAATTAATTTGTTTGAATTCAATTGCTTGTGTTCGATTTATTGAGCGAGCTGAGTCAAGTTTTGACAGTCATAAGCTCATCTTTTTTAAAGCTATTGACTGTCACTATGATGACGTCTTTAAACTAACGTCAGATCGCTAAAAGTTTATAATGTGGGGTAGCAATAGTTGAGCATTTCTGGAGAAATATTTTAACCACCAGGAGCTTTACTGTTCTCAAAAGCGTTGTTGGCATTTGACAGAGTTTCTAAGGGTATACTTGGTTTGACGCTATGGGCAAACATTTACAGAATTTTCATATTTGCAGCTGTTTGCATTTGCCTTTGAAGGTGCATAGATCACCATCTATGTTTTTAAGAATATTTGAGAAGTTATTGCCGTTGAATGTTTCTTCAAAGCTTTTCTGCGCATCGCTAGTATGATATTCAGGACGTCTTTTTAATTTTAACTTATCACAGCGTGTATACGCTTAGTCCACTGCTAGTTAGCAGTATTCTGATTTGCTTTCATGTTTTTGCCTTTAAAGTCAATTTCTATGCATCTTTAGACATCCACTGGGACTTTTCGGATCTTGGAAAGATAAAACGATTTCAATTTTTTCATTGCCTCCTTATGGTTCTTCTACAAACCTCTAGAGTGTGTAAACGTTATATTTTAATTTATAAGGTCTTGACTTGCGTTTGACCAGAAAATTCAGACTTATTTTACGAATGATTAGCACCTTAAAGATGCTTCTGATTCTTTGTGTAACGATATTGAGGCGCCGATGTCCAGATATCTTTCTTTACGGGTTATTCAACCAATTCTGGGTCCTGTATGGTAAAGGATCCTGCGTAATGACGTCTGTTAAACTTGTGATGAGGTAGGGTTAGGTTAGGTCGGAGTGGTAGCTCTGATATCAAAATGCTTACTTGAGTACGCATAGCGGCCCGTTGTGATGCCACGAGGTGAACGCAGTCTCTGTACTGAACAAGTTCGACCAAAATCAGGGAAGAGGAAGAAGTTGGACAGCGCAAGGGCTGCACATTAAAAGCATGACTACCCTGCACTGGAAAACCAGCCAGAAAGTTGATAAACGAAGCTATATCCTTGACATCAATAGATGATAGCTCCGTCAACCGGACAAGGAATGGAGAGCCAAATAACCAATATCTGCACCTCGCAAGAGATGGGCACTGACAAAGAAAGTGGATAAGAATCTCCTCTTCCTCAGCGGATCTGCGTCCGCGGCAGAAGTGGTTAAATGGGAGCCTCATCCTTTCTGCGTGCCTACCCATAACATAATGACCAGTAAACATGGTTGTGGTGAGGTAAAGGAACACTGTTCTGTGTGGTGCAAGGCTACCTAAAGGTTCATGAAATAAACTTTTCTGGAAAGTTGATATGTCTACCACCACTCGCTCTGTCCTTTGGAGTTCAATAAATTCCTGAAATGTTTTGAATTATTATTCTATGTTTCGGCTTCATCATCCATTAAATACCTAACACAAGCTGTAATAAAACTTTAATAAATTTTTTTTTTGAGAAATTTTCTGAAAAGACTGCATACCTTGCCTTCCATTGCATTGGGAAAGCGTAATAAACACACAGAAAATTTAAATTCGACAGCAAAGATCACCCGACAAACTTACGAGTTTTAAAAACACTCGCACATATTTATACGTGTAAGTGTGTTTGTATAACAAAACATAAAATATTCCAATCTAAACAAACATATGCAAAACACAAGCAGAGCCTTCCTTCCATGCTGACTCAATGAAGAAATATTAAAAAAGTTTGTGTGTGAACGAGTATAAAACTTTGTGTCTGTTTGTCTGTAACACAATAAAGACTTATTCTTTCATTTCTCATTCGCACATACACACATTGGCACACACAAGACATCTACGAAGGCATATGCAATCATACCCAACCAACCAAATAACCAAACAACCAAGCCAACTTAAAATCCTTAACATTTTTAGTGTGTGTGTGTTGTTTAGTTGTCCTTTCTGGGATTTTTTTCTTCTTCTCTTTCAGCTTATCAAGTGAGTGGATTGAAGGTGTTTTTTCAATTCGATGGTAATGTTTGAACAGCGTTAACAACAACAACAACAACAACTAAATTAACAACAAATAAGAAATGCAAGCCACTTTATTTGGCATGTGGCCTGTTTTTTTTTTTTTGTTTGAAAATATTCACACAAATTCGTGCTGTATTCGTAATGTTTCTTTATGTAGACGTGAATGATTTTATTTAAAATGTAAGTCTATGTGAGAGGAAGCCTTTATGGATGTATGCTTAGTAATAAAAGACTCATATTCTTGTTGTTTTCTCCTTAAAAACAAACGAGGGTAGGCAATGTGTACGTCACCTAACGAGTGTGAGTGTCATTCAGTTTTTTTGTTCTGCTGACTTTTCATTTCAAATTCAGCTGCTGTTGCTCTATTTTGCACCTTTACGCTTCTTAATGTCTCTTGTTTAATTTCAACAGAATGTACGAGTATTCCTATTTCTCTTAGACAGACTGGTTTTAGTTTCTGGCTGTTCATCTGTTTTAGTATCCTTTCATGTGTAGTATCTGTCCATATATGTATGTATGTTGAATGCTTTGTCAGGGTTATGATGTGTTTTTGATAACATTTTTGTCTACTTTTTCAATTTTTTTGACATGGTTGCTGCAGTTATTGTGGACACAGATGAGCTCTCAAAAGAACACATGTATAGATTCTATAACGTGTTGACCTTTTGTTCTTATCAGACACTTAATTCCTTAATGTCTTTGTTTTCTGGGGTGTGCATGCTTGTAATATCCACAGAAATTGGAATTAATTTAAAATTTAAATTCGTTTAATTAATACACTACAACTACTTGATGTTTTGTGAGAGAGGACCACCCATGGTTATTTGAAGGAAATGAATTAGTTTTGAATAACAATCGATCCACAATTTTGGGTTTAATTTCTCCTTTAGGTAACGGAATACCAAACCTTAATAGTTTAGAAAAAAAAGATACGGGATTAATAAATTTATTATCGTGTATCGTTAATGTGTGTGTGCAGCCCTTGCGCTGACCAACTTCTTCCTCTTCCCTGATTTTGGTGGAACTTGGTCCGTACAGGGAATGCGGTCACCCGTGGCGTCACAACGGGCCGCTATGCGTGCTCAAGTGAGCTTTGTGAAATCAGAGCCACCACTCAGACCTAACCTATCCTTAATGTGTTACAAACGAAGGACCAAGTTTGTGATCAATTTGGAGACAAAAAATTAAGTTAAGTCTCTAAGCGTGAGTCAGTCATGAGTGGAAAGTGTACTCGGCCTTTAAATAACTATCGGGTGGACCATCTATCTGTTTAAATTTTAAATATCGGTTATTCAGAATCGAAGTCGCCGTAGTCTAGTAGGTAGGCTAGTTGGCTTATTAGACGTAAAGCCCAGCTTCAAACCCCAGTTCAGACATAAAAACGAAAAACAAGAAAAAGTATTTCTTCGGCAACTTCCTCTCAGCAGAATCCACTGAACGTAATTAATCGATTCATGCCTGATTGAGATTTATTGGAAATTTATTTCCAAAACAAAGAAAATTTTTCGGAAATTATGCTAAAATTTGTACAAAATTTTGTGGCAGAGAAGGACTAAAAGTTCCTGGTATACGCATGTTAATACCAAAGTTCGTAAACTGGTTTCATTGTTGATGCGCCAAGGCTCTTACAGTGCGTACACCCGAAAATATCAAAGCTGTGGGTGAGAGTCTACGTGACAATACATCAACATCAACTCATCCTCGTTCTCAATTGTTGAATATTTCACGCATCATTTTACATCGAATCTTGCGAAAGGATCTCGGCATGACGCCTTGCAAAGTTCAATTGATTCAAGTGTTGCCGCATGAAGCCGCCGTAGTCTAGTAGGTAGTGTGTTGGCTTATTAAACGTAAACGAAACATGAAAAAAAATTATTTCTTCGGCGACTTCCTCTCAGAAAGATTTCTGGCAAAAACTCTGAGAGTAAATAAAATTGCCATGAAAAGTTTCTGAAAAATCTGTCGTTCGTAGTCGACTTTAAATTTTAGGTCCCACCACTCATGTATATAATTAACACACACGACAAGAGTGGTGTGAGAAGCTAACCCGTAATCCTGACTGAAGGGTTGTAATGGTCAATTATGTATGTATGTTATGTATGTTGAAGTCGCATGTCCATCCGCTTCGTTTTCGCACTACGATGTCGGTTTTGCCAAAAAAAAAAAAAAACTTTTCTGATGAAGCTCACTTTCATGTTGGTGGGTATATAAGCAAAATTGCCGTATTTGGGGCGCAGAAAACCCACACGTCGTTTTACAAAAGCCAATGCATCCATTACAAGGGACTCTTTGGTATGGCTTGTGAAGCGTAGGCATCATTGGGCCATATTCCTTTGAAAATGAGGACGACACCATCATACCCGACTCTTTTGAAGCCGCTCATCATGGTATGTGATGTGAACGATGCTTAGTTTCAACAGGATAATACAACTTGCCACACAACTCATGCCACAATCGATTTATCACTTCAAATGTTCGATGGCCGTTTAGTGAGCCGAAACGATGATGTCAATTGGCCGCCAAGAAGCTGCAATTTGACACCGTTGGACTATTTTCTGTGTTAAAGAGAAAGTATTATGCCGACAATACAGAGACAATTGAGCTTTTGAAGTCCAACATTCGTTATGCCATTGCCAAGATACGACTGGCTACACTGGAAAAAGTGCCTTAACATTGGTTTGATTGAATGGCCAGCTGTGACAGCCATATGAATGAAATAATATTTTATTTCGAAACGGATCAATTATTTTTCACAATAGCAGAATAAATTTGGGAAAATTTTAAAGCGTATTTATTTAAATTTATACTTTAAAATAGCTTGATATCAAATATTTCAACGAAAAAAACTCTTCCTAAAGTGAAGTGATAATTATGTAGCCTTTGTAGCAGCCAACTATGAGATTCCTGAAGAAATTTGCCAAATTTTTGGGCGATAAGGATATAATATAATAATTAAAGTCAAGGATGACATATACAGTGGACAGCAAAAGACTTGGTATATATGTATATATTTTAGCAATTTTATGAATTTTTTATTAATTTATTTCTATTTTATTATAAAACAAAATTTTTTTTAATGTTTTTCATAAAACAAGAGAAAAATAAGGAAAGGTTTCATATGACTCCATAGGTACCCCCAAGGAGAACCCTGAGTAAATTTAAAATTCAAAGGCCTAATATATGAAAATGTTATTCCTTGTATTTAGTAGAAAATCCCTTAAGGTCAAGCACTCCATTTAACACATTTGGAATTGAATGTACAGGTTTTGTTTAGTGTTTTCTGGTGGCACCATGAGTGACTTTTTTGTCAAAATGTATTGCCGTACTAGGACTTTTGGTGTCCACTGTAAATCAAGGTATTCAAGATCAAGTTTCAGTAGAACTTAGTGTAAATAAATAGACAAATATAGTGTTGCTATGGGAGTTGTGATAGGACCTAAATAAGGTCAAAGCAGCCGAAAATGTAACCTTATCTAAGTATACGCATCGATTCTGGCTGCCTTCCAAAATGTATCAATACAAAGTTTGTATGCAGTTCTACTACTGTATATAAACTTTGTAGATATGTAAAGTAACCAAACAATGCATCAACTATAAATCCGATGCCTGATTACTTTTTGACTGCGTTAAAAATACACATTGACGACTTTTTGAAACAGAATACATTGTATATATTTTGTACAGCGGCATTATGAAACACGATACTTTGTTCAAACACAAAGTCTCTATTCAATACATGATAGAAAAAAATTCTTCTTATATTGCTTTGTGTTGGAATATATTATAATGAAATTTAGAATGAATATTCGTTTTTTTTTAATTATATTTTACCACTACATACATACATAATTTAAATAAATACTTTAATTTGCAATAATTTTAATTATTTTAACTGCATTCTGTTTTATTTATTTTTTTATTATTTTTTATTTCATTTATTCTCTCTAAAGGTTTTGTTTGGTGTCCTGTTGCAGGCGCCAAAATGTCTAATTATTTTAATTTAGTATTTAAATTTGTTAATTATGCTATTTGTGGGTATTTAAAATAAAAAACAAAACAAAAAAACAATAAAAATGAGAAATATTTGAATATTTATTTGGATAATAAGCCAAACAATGTATCCAATAAATAAATATGCAAACGATTCTATTGAATTTCAGGCATTAATATGCTGCTAAATAAAGCTTTAAAATAAAATATGTTTACGAGTATGGATTTAAATAAATATTTTAATAATTTTAATCGCGGCATATTTGTTTGTGTTGGTGTAATTTAATACATATTAAAGTTAAATTATTCTTGCACAAAAAAAACGCAGAAAATTGCAGTGGAATAAGTGAAATATAAGCGAAATAAGCGAAAATGCATTTATAAATAATTATAATGGAATTACAACAATGAATAGTAGACTAGTTATGTATATTGTTTTTAGAATATTCAAATAGAATATAAAAAACTGGTATGCAAAACAATTACAACAACAACAAATTATTAATTATATTAATAAACAAGAGCGTTGACACGTACACATATACACACTGTATATGCATGCAGATGCAACACGTTTATGAGTACATACCCAATAAGCATTTAAAAGATTATTGTGGCATAAATCGCAAAGTGTGGTCTTTTAGACTACTTACGATTACTAAAAAGCTTATTGTACTTAAAAAGAGTTTATAAAACATTTACCACAACAGGTTAGAAAACTAGAGAACATCTTCTTTATCATTGTCCTTCTAAGAGGAAGGATTCTTGGGTATCCAGAACTTATTACAGTCTTAAACACATACATAAATGGTCACCACAACTCTTCAGTCAGGATTACATTCTAGCTTTTTACACGACTTATGTAGTGTACGTTAATTTTATACATGAGTGGCGGGACATTTAGTTTAAAGTCGACTCCGAACAACAGATTTTTGAGAAACTTTTCATGGCAAATTTACTTACTCTCAGATTTTTTGCCAGAAATTTAGAGGAAGTCGCTGAAGAAGTATTCGTTCTTTTATTTATTTATTTATTAATTACAATAGAATTACAAATAATGTTTTAATTATATCCGATATGACTTCGACCATATACTCGGTGTAGTGTAACAGTGTAAGTCGAACCCACGACCCACACGCTAATAGTCTAACACACTACCTATTAGACTACCAAGGCACCCTCGCTGAAAAATGTTTTCAAATTTCATTTTGTTGGAGATGTCTGATCTGGAGTTTGAACGGCGGTCCTAAAACTTTGATCAATAAACTGGAATTAACAGCCTTATCAAGAGTCCTCAAACTATGACTCGAAACGTAAGTATGGTTCGGAGTGTTATATCCCAACATGTTCATACTGGATAAATTGGAATCCGCTTTCTGGTGGAAGAAAAACATCGTTAACACACGAAAAACCTATTTATCAGCACTAAGAAAGTTGTTACTGGAGAGGAATAGCCGTATTTAAAGCACTTTCTGAAGGATATACCACTTGCTGGAAGGAATTTGAGAATGCTTTTGTAAACAAACATTAGGTTTCACAGGCAGTGATATATATCGTTAGAAAATGATTGATGTAGAATGCAAAACCCAGGTCTGGCGTCTACAACAATACGAAACAAAAGAAAGAATACTTCTTCGGCGACTTCTTCTCAGCCGATTTCTGGCATAAACTTTGGCAGTTAATAAAATTGCCATGAAAAAATGTCTCAAAAATCTATCGTTCAACGTCGACTTTAAACTTTAGGTCCCGCCACTTGGGTATAAAATTAACACACGTAAGTGGCATAAGAGGCAAGGTCGGAATCCTGGCTGAAGAGTTGTAACGACCGATTATGTACGTAGTAAAAGTAGGTTGAGCATGGGAATATACTGAATCAGTGGTTCTAAAAAGTGCTCACTATTTAACACTGAGGTGCCGTCAATTGCTGGAAGTTTCACATGTATTTAAAAGTACAGAAGTTACATCATCACAATTTAAATAAAACTGCTTACTGGGTTGCAGTTTTTAAGTTTTTCTCAAATAGTGGGGGACAAATGAATTCATTCAATAAATTGATTAAATTAAGTGCACTAATTTGTTTATTGTTCATATACAATATAATTATACATACGTAAAGTCAATACAAGTAAATAATGTTGCGTTAAAAAATAATAAATTATTTGTTTTTATTGTTTTTAGTAGTTGTCTTTGTGTGTGTGTATATTCATAAATAAAAATCAATATTTACTTGTGTAAATAAAAAGATCATTAAATGCTTGTGCTTTTATTCATAATAATTCAAATTTAAAATTAAAAATTGAAAAAAAGGAAACATTTTGTAACTGCAATGGCGCAATTTGAGCATTCCTTTAATTGTTTACTCTAACAAAAATTAATTTAAGTGCAAACGTTTTTTAATTTCTATTTTACTGCAATGACTGATTGCCACCATAGCCAATTCTTGCTAAGATTCTTAGTAAGAAACTTTCTAGAAGAATCCAATGTAGAGTTTAATGTAGGAAGATACTGAAAGAAGAATTTAAAGGCTTTAGTTTACTAAGGCAGTGCAAGGAATACTTCTCTGATTATATAGGGTGGGTGATTTAAAATGCAATAAAACAAAAAGGGTTTGAAATTTATTCGAATTTCTTTTTTTGTTGTGAAGTGCAATTGCTCCGATAAGAAATGGAATATTATTTCATTCATACGGCTGCCGCTGCTGGCCTCACAGTACCTCATTAGATCGAACCAATTTTCTTACATTTTTTCGAGTGTATGGGAACGTATCTCCCATGACTGGCTGTTACGAAGGCTACATAATTATCACTTCACTTTAGGAAGAGTTTTTTCGTTGAACTATTTGATATCAAGCTTTTGAATAATAAATTTAAAAACGCAATTAAACAAAAACGATTTGAAATTTTGCCAAATTTATTCTTTTGTTGTGAAATACAACTGTTCCGATTAGAAATTGAATATTATTTCATTCATATAGCTGCCGCGGTTGGCCTCACAGTACCTCATTCGATCGGATCAATTTTCATACACTTTTTCGAGTGTATGGGATCGTATCCCGGCAATGGCATCACGAATGTTGGTCTTGGCATAACACTTTCTCTTTAAGGGCTTTCCACAGAAAATAGCCCAACGGTCTCAAATCTCAGCTTCTTGGCAGCCAATTAACATCACCATTTCGGCTAATTAAACGGCCATTGAACGGTTTTCGCAATAAATCGATTGTGGCATAAGATGTGTGGCAAGTTGCATCATACTGTCGAAGCAAAAGATCGTTCACATCAATACCACGAAGAGCGGGTACAAAAAAAATGGTTATCATGGTGCGATAGGTGTCTCCCTTAACCGTAATTGTTGCGCCGTCTTAAATTTTTAAAAACAATTTTGTTTATTTTCAGATGCTTAGGCAAAAATCTGCTGAGAGAGAGTCGCAGAAGAAATAATTGTTTTTAATTTCCTTTTGTTGGAGATGTCTGACCTGGAGTTTGATACGTGGCCTCACGTCTATTAAAGCAGCCCACTGCCTACTAGACTACGTCGAACGTGTGCCAATTAAATGACGAATTTGGTGAAGAATTAATATTACTTTTTGGATTTCTTCTTTGGCCTCCACGATCATTCGCCTTGATCTCACTGTGCTTTTTCTTTATGGTGATAAGTGAATTAATAAATGCCCCGGAGAACAAAATTACAATTAATACCTGCCGAAATGATAAATTGAACTTCATATACACGCGATATTTACGTGAAATTATCTGTGAATATTATTGCTCGAAATAAAGATTTCATTTAACTTTACTAATTTAATTTGTTTTTTTTTCATTTTTCATAACCTAAACCTTAAAAAAAATCGCATTTTATTAAATAAAATTGTTTAATTAAAAGTTCTTTTTCTGATGTTAAAAAAAATTTTTTTTTTCTTTGAACAATTGTATTAATTATTAATTAAATTACATACATAGAATTAGATTTAAAAAAAAATTACAAATAAATTAGTGTGCATTGTAGTATTATTTTTATATATAATATTGCATGATTGATTTGTTTACAATATTGTTAATAAGAAACAGAATTAATTAAATATGAAATAATTTTTTTTTACATATACTAAGAGAGTGGGACACAATTTAAATTGGATTAATTACTTCAAATCATAAAAAAGGAAATCAGTAATAATTAAACAAACTAACCCAACAGATATACTTGCAGTTGGTGAGAAATCAAGTTAAATTTTTTAGTATAAAAATTTTATTTCTGTTTTTACCACCACCATGGCCTCACATCTAATAATGTAAGTAGCACAGTACTTACTAGATTTCGGTGACCTTTAGACGGACTGCGTGGGATATTCTCAATATGTGTACACTGCTATATGTAATGCACATTACAAAAGACTATTTTCGAGACAGGAGTGTAATATTTCTAACAGATGATGGAGAAAATTCTGTACGATTGAGTATTTTGACTACAATTACCAAATGGAAACACTGGGAACATTGGGTTTTGCAGACGGTATCGCTAAAAAAGAAAAAAGAAGACGACGAACAAAGCAGCTGCAATAGTCCTTGCTGCGTATGACACAGAGGGTGCCTCGATAGGTTGATGGAAAGTGATACAAAAATGATAGTTTGCAGATATAGAATACGAGAAATGATGGATATCTAGAATTGTTATGGGAGAATAGTTTGAACGTCCCTAATATATGATCCCTAATATAACTCCTTCGATTTAGAGAAAATACTGCGATACAACCTTTAACTGATTAACTGGTTGTTCAAGATATGTCTGCACATGTTTGAACTTGATGAATTTCCTGCGGAACCTAACTGTATGGATAAGGATGAAGTTGATACAATTCGGATAGTCCTGGGAAATGGATTCCAGTCCAAGTCAGCTTATCGATAAAATAAAATTGTGTGGAATGAGCATACTCTGAATGCTCAGCTCAAATCGTGCTGGAACTCCGAAGGTAGGGAACTTAAAAGCAAAATTTGACGAGACCTAACCAACTCCTGTGGAAAGAGAGTTACTGACAGATAGAGAACATAGGCTTCACACGTATGCGCTAGGTATGGTACATGCTTATGGTAATAAATTGTAGTACGTTTTGAAGATTTTCAGTGTATATAACAACAATGTGGATGCGTCGCTTTTTTTTACTAGAACTGACTGGCAATGCTACCTTACGTTCCATTCACATTTCATTCCTTTTCAGTCTGACATCTTCTAGAAACTTATTGTTGATTGATCTTTGTTTAACCGATTTCTCGCAAATTCTCTCCTGTTTTGTTATTGTAATTCCTTGACATCATTATTTCTTTGTTGTTGTGTTAGTATTTTTATTCCGATTGGGTCTAATCACACGAGAACAATTGTGCTGGTGTAAAATGATAGTTTATTTTTATTTATTTATTTAAGTCAATGGACAAATTCCTTACTGACTAATAACACAAATCGAATAAAATTAAATAGGCTTACAATCAGTTTCTTCAAAAATACAAGTAATAGTTACAATAAAAATAAGAGAAGTTACCAATTGAGAAAAACAATAATGTTCCGTTTTATAACGAAAGAAAAATCAAAAAGTCTGACAAATAATTAAATTGAAGGATAATTCTTGTTAACGGATCAGCAACAGCATAATTAGTTCTGCAGAATTGAATATAAATTATAACAGCGGAAGTTACGACAAGGAATATTGAATTTAATAGATCTTAACAGAAATTCACAGCAAATATTATCATTGACCGGGTTAACCATGAAAGATATATTTAACATTGTTTGACGACTCTTACGTGCCTGCCGTTTTATTAATGCCAGTCTGCTAGTATATGAAGGCATATCCAAGTAATTCCATCCTAGGCCACACAAGTAGAAGAGTAGAAATTGTTTCTGAACAGATTCGATGTGTTCGCTGTAAACATTATAGTGAGGATCCCATACGATGGTTCCATACTCCAAAATTGGTCTGACAAACGATACGTATAACTGTTTAGTAATAAATGGGAATTTACTGATTCCTTTTCCCAACGTTTTATGAAGCCAATAGTGCTTCTTTCCTTAGTCAAAGTGATATTATCATTAAAGTTTAATTTTGTGTCTAATAGGATCCCAAGATCAATAAAAGAGTCCACTATTTCCAGTTGATGACCTCCAAGCAAGTAATCAACCCCAATAAAATTATTTCTTGAGAACCGCATAGGCTAGAGGGGTGAAGAGAATGGTTTTTTAGTGGCGTAAACCCCACATTAAAACTAATACATGGACATTTTTAAAAATCAGCCAAACATCAAATGAATGCACAAACATTAATACATACAAAACTGTGTATACGTATACATTTCATGAGAAACCAATATTCATTCCGTGTAATTTGAAAAGAACAAAAATTTTGCGACTAAAAATTGTTCTCGTGTGATTAAGGCCATTCTCTTAACGAATAAACATTTAACGTTTGCTCTGTTTACCAGGTTACCAGGTAAAAGACGACAGCAGCTCATATCACATCTAATTATTTCAGTAAAAAATAAGAAAAAAAAAACTATGAAATAAGAAATCTGTTTTGACGATATTTATTTCATTTTTTTATTCTTTTAAAATCTTTCACAAACATATTTCATTTAAAAATGCCATCAGCATTAATTTTGTGATTTTTCTCTTTTTGCTTTCATGAACATCTGTTTTAAAAATTATTGGTTTTTTATGTCGACGATCGTCATTAATAATGAATGTTTTTCAGTGATTATTCACAATTATTTTTAATAGGTTTTATGGTTATTTCCTTCGGCTTGATATTTATGGTACTGATTGGTAATTATGATTAACAATTGGACAACAAAAAATATGAAATAAATAAATTAATTTCCATAACACTTGGAAATTGCGGTCACTTGAACACTGAAAAGATAAGTAGAAACTCATTTCAGAATAAGATTTATTGTTTTAATTTACAATTGATTATTAAAAGATTATTAACTTCTCAACTTTATAACTGAAATTAAATTTTTGTTTTTCTCCAAAGGAAATTTCATTTCTCAAAAATTACCTCCAGCTTTCATGAATACCTTTTAAATTCTAAGTCAAGCGTTAAAATAATAAAATTGCCATTAGATAACCGATTAGAGTGTGTGTTTGTCTGTTTCAGTGTTTTGTTGGCTGTCACATCATCCTTTGTCACCCTTATTTTAATTGAAAACTCTGGTCAGCTAATTGTGGGCACGTGTGTTTATCCATTAGCCCCTTGTTACGCTTGGTGTAATTTCCTCAATCATGGATGGGTTAAAAACGCTTGAAACTGAAATATCCAATTATAATTCGTGTTTGACCACCACCCCACCAATGTGGTTGTGGGTGGATGGTAATGAAGGAAAACGAAACTTGAGAAAAATCTCCAAAATAAAGAAAATATTTGGGGATAGTACAGGGGATAATATTTTTTAAATTCTCAGAATTTGCCAGTACTTCAGATAAATCTATTGCAGCCTTATAAGGCATTATAATGTTTAAAAAACATTCAATAAATCTGTTGTGCTCAATACCAACACAACACATACACAAAGGGTTACACCAAGGATGTATTAAAAACACACACAAAGTTTGTGTACGTATGTGTGAAATGTTGTATTGAGGTAAATTGGTCTTAAAGCCACCAAATGTTGCAAGTATGCTTATTTTGTGTCTGTTTTAATATGTATGTATGTCTATATACCTATGTATGTATGTGTGCGTAAATGTTTAAAGAAACGCATCAATGATCAACAACTTTAGTAATATATTTTGTATTAACCAACCATTATATAGAAATCCACTAACACACAATTCTCACATACATACACAATAAAACACACGCACACACTTAAAGCAACAATATTTAACAAACATTGTGTGTTTCTCTATGCGAAATGTTTGTTTATGATGCTCATCATCTATGTGAAGCATTTCACATCAAGCAGCTGATGAGAATACTTAAGAACGCAAAGAATATACAAATTAGCTGTAGGTAGGCTACGCTAGGTATACATTTAATGTACAAGGTGGGCTATCTAAAGGTTTAAATTTTAAAAATCGGATATTTCGAATCTGGCAATACTTATCTCATTCTTCTTCCGTCACAAAATTCAGTATTTTATCTCCACTGAACGTAATGAATCGACACTTGAGCAACGTTGGGAATTATTGGAAATTTATTTCCAAAAGCAAATACGGTCGGAAATTGCACGATAATATCATACAAAATTTGATCGCAGAGAAGGACCAACAGTGCCCAGTATATACAAGTTTATCGCCAAATTTCGTGCATCTGGTATCATTGTTGATACGCCAAGAAGTGAGCGTGCTCGTACAGTGCCTACACTCGAAAATATCGAAGATGAAAGTGTGCGTGAAAATCCATCAACATCAACTCGGTACGACGCCTTAAAAATTTCAATTGGTTCAATAGGTGAAGCCGTATGACCATCAGCTTCCTTTTCGCTTCGCTAGATGGACCAACGAGAAACTGCATGATGATGTCAATTTTGCCAAAAAAAAAATCGTCTTTTCGTTTGAAGCTCATTTTCATCTTGGTGGTTACGTTAATAGGCAAAATTTCAGTATTTGGGACACAGAAAACCCACACGTGGTCTTACAGAAGCCAATGCAACCTTTACGAGTGACTGTTTGGAGCGGAGGCATCATTGGCGAATATTTCTTTAAAAATGAAGATGGCGCAACCATTTCTGTAAATGGCAACAGCACAATCGCACCATGATAGCTGATTTTTTTGTACCCGCACTTCATGGTATTGATTGGAAGGACATTTGGTTTCAACAGGATGGTGCAACTTGCCACAAATATCATGACACAATCGATTTATTTCGTCAAACGTTTGATGGCCGTTTAGTTAGACGAAATTGTGATGGCAATTGGCCGCCAAGAAGCTACGCCGTTAAAGTAAAGTATTATGCCGACAAACCAGAGAAAATTGAGCATTTGAAGGCCAACATTTATGATGCCCATACACTTGAAAAAATGCACGAGAATTGGTTCGATCGACGTTGGTCGTTTAATTAGACGAAATTGTGATGTCAATTGGCCGCCAAGAAGCTACGATTGGACTATTTTCTGCATGACAACAAACCAGAAACAATTGAGCATTTGAAAGCTAACATACATGATGCCATTGCCAAGACACGACTCCCCACACTTGAAAAAGTACACGAAAATTGGTTCGATCGAATGAGTTACTGTGACGCCAGCAGCGGCAGCCATTTGAATGAAATAATATTCCATTTCTAACCGGAACAATTGTTCCTCACAACAGCAAAATAAATTTAGGAAAGATTTCAAACCGTTTCTGTTTTATTGCATTTTTAAATTTAAACTTTTAAATGGCCCACCCTTTAGAATGCTTCGTTGAGCCCTATTCCAAGTAGCACAGGCAGATGAGATTTTAAACCTAGAAACCGGACAAAATTTTGCTAAAGTTCTTTTGGTATAATAAATTCAAAACAGGCATCGAGTTTAAACTGAAGGTTCCGCCTCTAATAGAAAAAATTAAGACACAAGGACCTAGCCCCTCACATAACCCCATTTTATTCATGAGTGAAGGAACCTACTGTTTAACGTCGACTCCCAAAGAAAGATTTCAGAAACTTTTCATTACGATTTTATTTTACTCTCAAAGGTTTTGCCAGCAAACTGCTCAGAAGTCAAAGAAAGAAATATTTTTGTTCGAAATGTCTGTGCCAGGATTCAAACCATGGTCTCTCCTCTAATGAGCCAACACACTACCTGCTAAGATGGCTTCTTCATTGAATTGAGGTTCTACTTTTACTTCATTCAGGTTAGGCTTACGTCTTTATCCTAACAACTCGTCAAGCCTTCTCAATCATTCCTAAATTAACAGCCATGAGTAGCTCTGCTAATTTGTTTTATTCCACGTAAGATAACCCACATACTTAAAGCATGTTTGTTTAACCGCTTAAATATATTCCTGTGTGCGTATGTATATGTGTGTTAAAAACATTGAAGCAGTAGTTGTGGTTTCTGTAAAAAGACTATGGAAATGGGAATTTGTCATCGAAAGAAAGAGAGAAAAAAAGAGAGAGAGAGAATGAGAGAGAGCAAGGAAATTGAGGTAAGAGAACTAAAGTGTTGAAAAAGAATTGAAAAACGTTTGAACTAAGCGAGAATAAAAGTGAAAAAAAAGGACCAAAGTAAAGGATTAATATGTCAAAAGCAGTGCTATTGTTAGTTTCAGTCAACATGTGTTGACATGTTGATTTAATCTTTACCTAGAAGAGAGCACAATACATGTTGTATGTTATACTCAAGGCAAAAGAGAAAAAAAAGCAAGTAAAACTTTTTAATACATTTTACACCGGCTAACAAAGAACCCAAAACATACAGACACAAACACAATGTTATATACCGATATTAACCCATGCATGTACACTTAATGTTAGTGTCTGTTTATGGGTTATATTGACATATTGATGACATAAAAAGGGACTGCAGTGGTACATTTTTTTTTTAAACGAAAACAATTTATCGATATTGCTGGTGAACGGAAAAAAAAATAACTAAGTGAACTTAAATGCAAGAAAAATATTGGAAAATCGTAGGGTATGCGTTTAAAATGAAAAGAAAATTTAAAATGGAAACCATTTTGTACAAGAGATTGTATTGGAAGTGTTGCAAAGCAAAACATATACTCACCATTTCCTCCTGAAAACAGTTGGCTTGAAAGCCTTAAAATATTTGTTTCTGTAACACATTTGTATCCAAAGGTATAGGTACTACAACACCTGTTTAAAATCATGTCATTTTTTCACCTGAATTGCTTATCGACATTCTTCTCAAATGCCATATTCAGTACCCTCGCTCTAGCCAGTATTCAATCATATCCAATGCAAATACTTTACAAATCCTGTATTAAAAAACAAATATGTTTCTATTGTTTCTGTTTACTTGTTGTTCTTGTTGCTGTTTACAATAACAATATAAATCAAAAAGTATTATGGTTTAGAGTACAAGATGTCAACACACTCAGACAATGGTTTTGCTCATGATGCCCATACATTCCTGTGCAGGATATGACTGAACATCAGCAACAACTAGGGGAGCAATGTATGGTTACAACAATATCGTTGTTGTAATAAAAATTGTTGGTTGTTTTAGATCTTGTTAACGTTGATTGGACATGTTTTTTGTCATAAATTTACACACATTAAAACCAATCCTTTCTTCCTTTTTTTTTGTTGGGCTTTGTACAAGGATAACCCAGGCAAAAATTGGTTATAATGATGGTAAATCAAACAAATATTTTGGACTTCACTGTAATGATTATGAACAACGATTTTGATTTAGTGTGTAGCCCCTTTAAGGCATCGGAACCTCTTAAGTTTCTGAGTCAATTTGAAAGAAAAGGTCATTGAAAAATACGTTTAACTATTTGGAAGAAAAATTTAAAGCATAGTTGATGCAGCTAAGATTCTATTTGTGTGGGTATAATAACCATACCTATATGTACACGAAAGGATATGTGAGAGATAGTACACCCAAAACCCAGATATAGTGCAGTAAGATGGGTAGCACAGATGAATAGCATAGATGCGTAGCATGGATGAATAGCATAAATGCGTAGCATAGCATAGATGCATAGCATAGATGCGTAGAATGGATGAATAGCATAGATGCGTAGCATGGATGCATATCATAGATGCATAGCATATATGCGTAGCATGGATGCATATCATAGATGCATAGCATAGATGCGTAGCATGGATGCATAGCATAGATGCCTAGCATGGATGCATATTATAGATGCGTAGCATGGATGCATAGCATAGATGCCTAGCATGGATGCATAGCATAGATGCAAAGCATAGACGCAGAGGACTATGTCTTTAACGATGGGAAAGTATTTTTAAATACATTTCCACCTCACTTAATACCTCACATACAGACCTTATTGATGATTACAACCCTTCAGTCAGGTTTACGACCTAGGTTCTCATTCCACTTACGCTGCACATGAGTGGCGGGAGCTACAATTTAATGTCGACTCCGAAGGACAAATTTTTGAGAAACTATTTCATTTACTCTCAGAGTTTTTGCCACAAATCTGTTGAGAGGCAGTTGCCGAAGAAATATTTTTTCGTATTTCCTTTTGTTTGAGATTTCTGGCTTGGGATTTGAACCGTGGCCTCACGTTTAATAAGCAAACACAATACCTACTAGACTACAGCGACTTCAAAATATATTTGCGACATTATTTGTTTAAAGAGAGCTTATTATTTCTGTAAGATCTCAAGAAAACATGGCCCGAGTATGGCATCTAGTTCGCTCATAGCTCAGCGTGTGGATGATGTGTCCAGATTGTTGGCCGTAATGACTCTGACTCCAACCGTTTGGAGAAGATGACCAACTAAGTGGTCGATTATGTGGACGAATAAAATACATCTTTGCTGCTCTCAAGTGCCTAAAAACTACTACCATAGGATCTTTAGCAAGTAGTTAGGTTATGTTAGGTTAGAGGGTGTGTACTTGTCAATTAAGACAACTACAGTACCCGGAGGTCGAATTGACCCATTGTACAACGTCCTAGTTGCTCACACCTCTTATGTTGTGTGTGTTAATTTTATACATGAGTGGTGGGGCCTACAGTTTAAAGTCGACTCCGAACGACAGATTTTGAGAAACTTTTCATGGAAATTTTTATTTACGCTCAGAGTTTTTGCCATAAATCTGCTGAGAGGAAGTCGCCGAAGAAATAATTTTTGTATTTTGTATTGATGTCTAGCCTGGAGCTCGAACCTTGGCTTTGCATCTAATAAGCCAACACACTACCTACTAGACTACGGTAGTATTTACATAGGGCATTTACAGAATATACTAGTAATGTATTGATTCAGAGAAATTCAATAATACCTGGATCTAAGAAAATGGTCTGCTGTTCGATTGATGTGATTCGAGATACCTGAAGCTATCATTGAATACTGGCTGCTATGTAACCCAAACAACTTATTAATGTCCAAGTTAAACTGCAAATCCTGCCAAATTAGCACACTCAACGTATGAGCTTACAGTTAGGAAGATTAATTTGGGTTTAGTTGTCCATAATAATAACGACACATTCGTCAACGGCACAGAACAGTATTAAACGTCTATATTCCTACAATTTAGGGCAGTCTACGAGAGCAGTATACGAAAGATTGGAAAAAAGTCAAATGTATTTATCCCAAGGAGCTTCCTAAACATCCCTCATTCATAATAGATATTAAAACCCAAATTATAGGTCAACTTAATTATAAAACCCAATGATTTTCCAGCATCACAGTAAACACAACAACATGACAGTAAAAAAAATGATTGCATTTCCAAAACAATTTCTTCATTTAATCCCAGTAAACGAACAACAATTCAAATTTTGCTGGAAAAAATTTGCCTTAAGTTCAGTGTGCTAAGGGAACACAATACCAGAAGTAAACAAAAAACTTTTCAAGACATTTTTCCATTTGCCAAGTAGAATTTAAATCATGCTCTCGACCTAATGCATGTTGTAGACTCATTTGATTTGATGTGAATTTCCTTCTCTTCTTCTTCGTTTTTTTTTTTTTTGTTGGTATTGTTGCCAATAACCTTGTCATTGCTTGTTTGCTTGGGTATATTTCAAAATCAGCCTAAATAGACGATGTAATGTTGCTGTTTCTGTTGCTATTACTGTTACTCTGCTCTTAGTGCCTATGTGTCCTTTGCCCTGTGTGTCGTCGTCGTCGTCTGCCTGCCTGTAACATGACTTGCTGCTTGGCATACCGGTGTGCACGTATTTTTTTCTTTCTATTTCTTTTGATATCCAGCCAGACACGTAAATGTCTGTCTATGTGTGTATATGTGCGTAGAGTGAAAATCCTGTGTGACTGCCAAAGCAGGGCATCACATTAGTGAGAGAAAAAAAACAAACAATCTGTCACCCAGAAAATAAAAGAGGAGACGAAAAAAAACTGTTGAGACACTTTTCGAAATAATTATTAAAATATTTGAATTCTATTAATCGACTTTAGTACGTTTGTAATATCATCATAATAACTTTTGATCTTCATTGTACTCATATTAAATTCATATGTTTGTTCTACATGCTCAAATTTTTCTATTTTCTTTTTCTTGGTAATTTTCGGCAAATTCTCTCTCATTTTAAATGTACTAAAAACATAAACCGTAACCCTTTTGAAACATTATACTTTGTTAATAAACTACTTCACTTGTATTCATCAAAGAAGCAACATCAAATCATCTAGCGAGTTTTCTATTGAAGTAGCCAAAGGTTTCATCATTTCTGGCGCCCAACGTGGGGCTACCCTCACATTCGCAATTTCGTGGAATCGACTCGAGCAGGAGTTTCCACACAAAGCTAACGGGGCACATCCCTCACATTCGTAATTTCGTGGAATCTACTCGAGCAAGAGTTTCCACACAAAAGCCGACGTGGCCCACCCTTACGTTCGCAATTTCGTGAAGTTCAACTCGAACAAGAGTTTTCGTCAACTAACATCGATCAACAACGCTGGAATTCGACTCGAGCAAGAGTTTCCAGAATAAGCAAGACTTTTCGTCAATTACTTTTCGTCAATTAATATCGATCAACAGTTAATAGCAGCACTATCGTTTCGACATTTCGGTTACCACTACCCAGTTTCTACGTGGGACAAATCTCAACTCGGACGAGCAAGCCCATAACCCGGTTGGAGTATCAAATAAAACAAATTTCGGATCCATTGTAAGCAGACTTGAAGTGTCACCTGCAAATCAAACATACAGGTATTTCATTTAAATTAAATATTCGGCAGAATCTAGAAAGGAAGAATATTCAATCTATTCATCAAACAAAAATAAAATTCGTTGTTATATTTTTTATAAAAAAAAAACCGTTGTGTCAAGTATAATCGTACATACATACTTCGATATATAAACATACAGATTACATACATACATACATAGGTACACACGGAGTACGTACGAAAAAAACCAGAAATCGTCAACAATTCGTATGTATGTAACAAACTCATAGCAAAAAAAAGAACATTTCTTTAAAGCAAAAAAGAAATCCCGTAAACCATTTCAAACATATATATCTACATTGTACATTGTAAACACATACATATTTAGTACATAATTCTCTTTAGTACATTGTACATCAACAACATATTTATATTAATATTTTATAAGAGAAATATTATAATTTGGATAAGAGATATTAAGTATTGGCTCCCTTAACATACAAAAGTTAAAATGACTGAAGCAGAGACTCTGCAAAGGCAACGCGCAGCTGTTAAAGCAAATGTAACACGAATTAAAAACCTAGTTACAAATACAATGTCGTCTTCTGAACTTGAATGTCGCTTAGGTTTAGTTGAAGCTTATTTCAAGCAATTACTTTCTATACAAAGTGATATAGAAATACATAACCCTAAAGATAATTCACGGGCTGACTTAGAGGAATTGTGCATCTTAACAAAAACGAAAATAATAGATCTTATGGGTGACAATTATAAACGATCAATCGAATCTTCTTTCGCCATTCCAGCAACTGTAAAATCTAAATTGCCCAAGTTACATTTACCCCATTTTGATGGCAAATATGCTGCATATAAAAATTTTATTTCAACGTTCAAACAGCTTGTTGATAACGATTCATCGCTCTCCGAAATTGAGCGTTTCAACCATTTGTTACATTGCCTATCTGGTCAAGCTCTTGATACTATACGTGCATTCGAAATAACAGGCGAAAATTATAGAAAGGCTCTTCAGCGGCTTGACGAACGGTACGATAATAAAACGTTAATATTTCTCGAACATATTTCTAATATATATGAGCTACCATCTGTTAATAAACCTTCTGCTCTGCAACTTCGGGCATTAATTGATAACGCATCAGCCATTTACAGCTCTTTAAGATCATTGGGAAGTGTAGAAGATATTTGTAACGCCATGCTCATTCATTTAATTTTAATAAAAGTTGATTCCGAGTCCAATCTGAAGTGGAAAGAAGCTATGGATTTTAGTTCTTTGCCTTCATGGGAAAACTTTACAAAGATTTTGGAGCGTAGATGTCAGTTTTTAGAGTCGATTGAACCGCAACCAATATCAAACAACAAATCGAACGCAACAGTAATACACGAGAAACAAAATATTTCAAAACGGCGTCAACAAAACCATTCCTTTGTAGCACAAGTGAAAAGAAATTGCATCTTTTGCAAGCGTTTAGACCATTGGAGTAACCATTGCTCGCAATTCAAATCTCTAGACTCCACTAGTAGATTTGATACCGTCAAAAAACTTGGTATTTGTATTAATTGCCTATCGCCTGGCCACAATGTATCTAATTGTACCTCAAAGCATCGCTGTAAAGCATGCAAAAATTCTCACCACACATTATTGCACCGTGAGTCACCATCAACTAGTAGCACTACGTATCAGCCTGTTACTCAAGCAACCGTAAATACTCATTTGAATAATCATTCTAGCAGTGTCATTCTTGCAACTGCAATTATTCTCATTTCGGACAGTACGGGAGAATACAAACTAGCTAGAGCATTATTAGACTCTTGCTCTCAAGTAAATTTAATAACCGGAAAACTTGCTGGCCTTTTAAACTTGCCTCGTAGAAAAACGTTCGTAGAAGTTTCTGGTGTAGGAGAATCTTCATCTAAGATGAAATGCGAAGTTGAGTCCACAATAAGATCTCGATTCAACTCTCATGAATTTTCCGTCGGTTTATTGGTAACAAATCGCATATCAGGTTATCTCCCCTCGACCAACATCGATATTACAAAGTGGCGTATTCCCGAAATCGACATGGCTGATGAATTTTTTTATAAACAGCAATCAATCGACTTGTTGCTTGGAACCGAATACTTTTTCGACATTCTGTTAAGTAAAAAACTTAGTCTCGGACCAAATATGCCAACTTTTCAAGAAACTCAGGCTGGATGGATCGTTACGGGACGATACGTACCAGATAGCAAACATTCAATAACAAAATGCATGGTTACCACTGCAGAATTAAACGATCTTAATAACCAAATGCAATTCTTATGGAAAATGGAAGAAATTCACAACCCAACAACGAAATGGACACCCGAACAGAAATCGTGCGAAACGCATTTTACAGAAAATGTAGCAACAAATTCTTCAGGAAGAATCATCGTCAAATTACCTTTTAAGGAACATTTTTCGACATTAGGTTCGTCATATAACGCAGCATTAAAGAGGTTTCATTCTCTCGAGCGTCGTCTTTCACGCGATAATAATTTAAAGGCGCAGTATTCTGATTTCATGACTGAATATGAGCAATTGGGCCATATGTCACTCATAACAAATGCAGATCTTACAACTGCCCACTATTTCATACCCCATCACTGTGTTCTCCGTCCTAACAGTTCAAGTACAAAACTGCGTGTCGTGTTTGATGCTTCGGCCAAAACGACATCAGAAAAATCGTTAAATGATATACTTCTCGTTGGACCGACTATACAAGACGATTTGTGTTTACAAGTGCTACGTTTTCGAATGTATAGATTTGTACTTACAGGCGACATAGTCAAAATGTATCGAATGTTTTTGATACACGAATCACATAGACCCTTCCAATATATTTTGTGGAGACCAAACGAAAATCAACCAATAAATGTCTATCAACTCAATACTATTACATACGGTATGTCCGCATCACCTTTTCTAGCCATACGCTCATTACAATTTTTAGCGGCTAAATTCGAATTTTCTCATAAAGTTGGCGCTTCCGTTATTCGAAATCATTTTTACGTCGACGATATGCTGACAGGCGCTAGCACAATCGAAGAATTAAATAAAATTAAGGAGGAGGTTTTGTACATTTTATCAAAAGGCGGGTTAGAAATGGCAAAATTTCAATCGAATCATCCAAGTTTTCAATCGGATAACACCTCATTAAAAAACATGAATATGGAAAAATCGCAAGTTACAAGCGCACTCGGAATCAATTGGGATCCGGTAAACGATAACTTTCTCTTCACGTTTAAAGCAGAACCAAGGTTTTCAACTTACACAAAACGAGCAATCTTATCATTAACAGCATCAGTTTTTGATCCGATGGGCCTCATTAGTCCAATTATAATAACTCTAAGAGTCTTGTTGCAAAATCTATGGCTACAAAATTACGATTGGGATACCGAAGTTCCGGTCAACGTTAAAAATGCACTTGTTATGTGCCTAGATGATTTACAAAATTTAAATCAGATTTCTATACCACGATTTGTGTTAACTAAGAATTACATCGACATACAACTTCACGGGTTCAGCGACGCTTCATTACGTGCCTATGGATGTTGTTTTTACGTTACTACACGAGATCAATTTAATCATTTTTCCAGCGTACTATTTGCAGCGCGATGTAGAGTTGCTCCAACGAAAAAGCGAACGATGCCCCAGTTAGAGTTATGCGGAGCTCATCTTTTATCAGTGCTGTATCGAAAAATAGCGCAGCTTTTTAAATCATTCGTACCAAGGGTATACTTTTGGACCGACTCGTCTGTTGTTTTAAGGTGGCTGCAGCTACACTCTTCAACATTAACCACTTTCGTAGGAAATCGTATATCCGAAATCCAGGAAACCACAGCAATAGGTTCTTGGCGACATGTACCTACAGCCTTAAATCCTGCTGACTTAATCTCAAGAGGTTGCTCACTTCAAAGTCTAAAATCATCGTCGTGGTTTGCAGGGCCTGAGTTTTTGAAACATCCTGAACAGCAATGGCCTAACTCACTTGGTGAATGTGATGAAAATGTCGTAAAATCTGCAGTTCGATCGTCACTTTTTAAGTGCGAAATTAATAACAATTCGATTCTGAAGTTATGCGAAAAATCAAGTTCATATTTAAAAACCGTACGCGTTGTAACATTATTATTTCGATTTGTTCGTGACAAAACCGCACTTAATGCTGAGCTACAGCAACACGCGATTTATTGTATAGCCTGGAATTTACAACAATTTCACTTCAGTTCAGAAATTACTTATTTAAACAAGGGTGTAGATATTAAAACATCGTTAAAGTCTCTTGGACTATTTATTGATAAAGGTGTCAATTTTCCACTAGTTCGCGTAGGTGGCCGTCTCGAAAACGCAAATATACCTTATAGCAGAAAACATCCAATTTTGTTACCGAATTGTAATTTCGTTCTAAGCTACATACGTTATCTTCACTTGTCAAATTACCACGCAGGACCCAGAGCTCTCATCGCTTTTTCTCGTCAAACATTCTGGATCATCAACGTTCGCAACATAGCAAGGAAGGTGGTTCGCTCATGCATCAGTTGTATTCGATATCGTCCAAAACTGATGGAACAAATAATGGGAGATCTGCCTCGTGAACGCGTCACACCTGCCAGACCATTCGAACGCTGCGGAGTTGATTTTTTCGGTCCAATAGACACCTACTACAAAATAAGAGGCAAACGACCGACCAAAAGTTATGGCGCTATTTTCATATGCTTTGTAACTAAGGCAGTTCATATTGAACTGGTGTCTAATCTCTCTGCGGAAGCCTTCATTGCAGCTTTAAAACGGTTTATTGGGCGACGCGGTCTACCTTCAGATATTTACAGCGACAATGCTACAAATTTTGTAGGCGCAAATAACAAGCTTATCGAGCTAAAAAACGCGTTTCTAGACAAACAGTTTCAAGATTCATTAAACAGCTTTTGCTCAAATAATTTTATAAATTTTCATTTTATACCCCCAAGGGCACCACATTTCGGCGGTCTATGGGAGGCTGCTGTGAAAAGCGCAAAGGGTCATCTATATCGTACTCTAGCAGGAGCAAAGCTAACTTTCGAAGAACTTTCAACTACATTAATTGAAATTGAGGCTATAATGAATTCACGGCCTATTGCCGCACTGTCTACTGACCCAAACGACATCGAAGCTCTAACGCCTGGACATTTTTTGGTAAATGGTCCCCTAAACTCACTGCCAGAACGTCCCATTCAATGTGATAATATTAGCCTGCTTGAACGATGGCAACGCATTTGTGCAGCAAAGCAGAAGTTTTGGCATTCGTGGTCTTCTGACTATTTACATGAGATTATTCAACGAAAGGCTTGGCAAAAAACGTCACCTGACTTAAAACCAGGAATGCTCGTACTAGTTCACGAAGACAATCTGGCGCCACTTCATTGGCTCAAAGGGCGCATAGTTGCTACTGCACCCGGAAAGGATGGGAAAATCCGAGTAGCTGATGTCAAGACGATTAAAGGCACCATTCGCAGACCAATTACAAAATTAGCAGTTCTTTTAGACTCTTGAAAGTGGGTACTTTCAACCCCGCCGGAATGTTGAGACACTTTTCGAAATAATTATTAAAATATTTGAATTCTATTAATCGACTTTAGTACGTTTGTAATATCATCATAATAACTTTTGATCTTCATTGTACTCATATTAAATTCATATGTTTGTTCTACATGCTCAAATTTTTCTATTTTCTTTTTCTTGGTAATTTTCGGCAAATTCTCTCTCATTTTAAATGTACTAAAAACATAAACCGTAACCCTTTTGAAACATTATACTTTGTTAATAAACTACTTCACTTGTATTCATCAAAGAAGCAACATCAAATCATCTAGCGAGTTTTCTATTGAAGTAGCCAAAGGTTTCATCAAAAACATTTTAAATGTGTGTCATTGTCTTATTGTGTGTTGATTTGATTTTTTCCATTATTTCGTGTTTGTTATTGTTGTTGTTATTGTTATTGCTTTAGTTGTATTCATGTTATATTTGAAACTGTTGTCATTGTTCTAAATATTGCTGTTATTACTGTAGTTGTTGCTGTTGATGAATTTGACAATTTAATACATTTTAGATTGGGTAAAAGCAACAAAACAATCATCAACAGCATCATCCTCATCATCATGATGATCATCATTATGATCGTCATTGTCATCATTCTTCATCATTGTATTGTATTGTCCAGAGAGGCTTCATACCAATAAATAAATGACAACAAATGAAAACAAAAACAAAAACCACATGTTGTTATAAAAAAAACACAAAAAAAATTAAATTGTTTCATTTATTGTCTGTCTTTGCCTGCCTGACCATTGCTATGCAATTGTCCACAAAAATATAGAAATGTATCTGTGGATTCATTGCATACATATGTACGCAATTCTCCACATACATACATACATACTTACATACATACATATATGTATATATGCCATATAATCTATTGTTTCAATAGATCTAGACCTTATGAGTACACTAAAATACAATTGTTTGTAAGTCTGAATGACTGTATGTATATATGTCGTCATTATATATACATGCAGGCATAAGGATATGAAAAATACACAGTATTGGAATGTGTTATCTTTAGTATCCGACAAAAACCAATGTCAGAGCTTTTTACTGGCATGATTAGTGGTTTATTGTGTACACATGGACACAAGCACGCATACGACTATTTACAGTATGTTTTAAAAAATGAGCAGGAAACTGTTTTTTTTCATGTTACTGTTCAAATAAAGTTGTTCGGCTGCCAAAATATTTGACCCCATAGGAGCACATCATGAAGAACTCTTTATACGACTGACAATTCCTTTGAGTCACAATTGAGTCCTGAGGTGTAGGAAAATTTTCTAAACGAAATCGTATTAATAATAATAAAAAAATTTTAATACGAATTCTATACATTCTGTAAATTGAAATGTATTGATCCATATTATCCCAACGGCGATGATAACAGGTTCTAGCATTCTCACTTGTTTCTTAATATGATGCTCGTTTAAACCAAAGTATTGTGTTATTGAATTAATGCCAAATCCAATTTAAACTATCCCAGGAATCATTTGCACATCTTTTGATCGATCGATAAGTTATGGAGTCACAATAGCCTTTCGTAGTTCTAATGAACCAATGTGGTCTGTTAATACCCATAGATGGTAGGTCAGTCTATTCGTTTATAAAGTTTTTTCACAATAATCTCCTCGTCATTTCATGAAAGATCTATTCTCTTCCATTTTGTTGCAGCTGCTGTTAAATTCGTACGTGCTTAGAATGGGATTTAAATTAAATAAGTAGCGTTCTGTGTTGGATAAATCACTTTTTGATTTAACTAGTTAAATGGATCCGTCACTATCTGAGGCTCAAATCTTATAACACCCCTGACACCGGAGTACAGTGAGTTGTTTGTTTTGATGTATCTACGCCCACGAAAATATGTTCAACAGCGGATGTAGCTTCTACAATGCAATGCAACCCTTTAGTCAGGATTACGACTTAGCTTCTCACATCACTCACATTGTTTTTGTTAGTCTTATTCATAAATGGCAGGACCTTAAGTTTAAAATCTACTTCGAACGACAGATTTTTGAGAAATTCTTCGTGGCAATTTAATTTACCCTCAGAGCGTTTGACAGAAAATTGCCGGCTGATAGGAAGTCGCCAAAAGAAATATTATTTTTCCATATTTCCAGCTGTCTGAGCCAGGGATTGAACTACATTTTCTGGTCGAATTAGCCAACTCACTACTTACTAGACTATGACGAATTTACGCCGCTTCACTAATTGTTTTTACATTACTCCACATCTATGTGATGCGGGTAGTTGCGTGTTTGGGGACAAAATTTGTGGTAAACTGTCGCACTATACATCGGATGGTTTCGCCATTCTACACAATTTGGTTGGTGATTCAGTTTGATCCCGTGTGTAGCCCAACTGGAAGTGTATTTTGCAACGAAATTCAAGGTTGACCGGGAATGTTGACCTGTTTTGAAAGCGACCAGTTTGAAACGATAGTCAAGCAGCATTAAAGTCATTTGTCACACACCATATGGCATTTTAACGTGTCAAATCCGGCTAAAAACAGTTGGAAATAGTTATTCAGTTCAATTATTTTGAGTACCGGAAAGCCTCGGTGTATTGGGCAATTAAACCCCAGATTCAGTGACTACGTGAGGATCAGTGACACGCCATTATGTTGCTGAATTGTACTGTCCAGCAACTTTTATTACTTTTTCTTCAATTAATCCTAAAATTATAAAATTGGCAAACGCCAAGGGGGTTTAATTTGCAAGTTAACCAGCAGCGCCTAAAACTTCCAACGGATTTTGTTTCAGTCATTGTGAGTTGGGAGTACTTCCACACTGAACGCGAATGTTTACGGGTTCTGACTGCAGGCTTTAGAGTCAGCAGAACACATAAGAATGAGAAGTTCTTGACAAATTTAGAAGGAAGTGTATGGAACCACAAAGTGTTACAATGATTGAAGTGTTCTGTTGAAGGAAAATTTTTCATTTTCACTAATAGAGCTTTGAAGCATGAGGTCATATCGTAAATTGCGTTCCTCCCCATGAAGTAGCCTATTAGGTAGTGTGTTGGACTATTACACATGAGTCCGAGGTTCAAATCCCCAGGACAAACATCTCCAACGAAACTAAATATGAAATAATTAATTCCTAGGCGACTTCCTCTCAACAGATTTCTGCTGATAACTCTGTGAAGTAAATAAACCCTGAGGCAGAGTAGCCACGAATTGTGGTCAGATAACTTCCTTAAATATTTTCAATTAATAGCCCGCGTAACCTAACTTTTCTTATCTTTTACCCACATTCCATTATTGATCCAGCAAAGGCCATGAATCTATTTTTGTCTTGTGCTATTTATTCAAACTCTTCTACAGCCATCTGTATGAATTTAAGGCCAACAGATGTTTATTCCTCTACTAGTATACTAGTACTATCCCCATATTTAACCCACACCCAGAATACACTGACATTTCGTAAAGTTTTTTAAACACAAATATGAAGTGTGTATTGGATTGCAGAGTACAATTTTGATTAAATGTTATATTGACCATCATACCAATGAGACAGAGAGGGAGGGAGAGGGAAAGAGAGCAATGATGATGACGATGATGAGTATTTTAAGGACAATGACGACAGCTATGATACCCATATTGACGTCGATGATCACTTGTAGTTCTCCATTTGATTTCGAATACATTTTTTTTTTGCAAATTGTGCCTTAAAATTGTTTATTAAATCTGTAGGCATACGTACATAGTGTTGCTGGTTGATTTTAAGACGGCAATTGTTGTCATAATGGTGACATTGTCATCGTTGTCATAGTTGTATTGTTATTGTATTTTATACTTTTAATATTTATTGAAAGTAAACGCAAATATTTTTCTGTTTTTTTTTCTTATTCTTTTTCAATTTAATTTTTTTTGTACAGCCTTGACTAATGATCATTATTGTTATTGTAATTGTAACAAATCTATGTATCATATTGAAATATGATGTACTTTTCATATATGATTTTTGCGACAAAAAAAAATCCTTTGCATTTATAGTCGCATTGACAATGTGTATGAGAGCACTTACACATGTTTATTAATCAAACGTGATTTATTTTGGTTAATCCTATTTTAGAAAGGGATAGAGCGAGAGAGAGATATAACGGCAATCAAATAAATTTCCAATTGAAATCAAAATTTATTTATTTTGTAATATTGCAATGGCATATGCTGGCTGACTGTGCCTTAGTGATTTATATACATACTAATATTGGCAATAAATAGAAATGCTGTTCAAATAAGCATTCAATTTAGAAATGTTGCGAGTTGGTATGTTACATAGAAACGGGGTGAACTATTTATGACACTAGAGAGCATTTACAAAATCATGGAAATCAATCCTCATAGGATAGATACGAGCTCTAATTATGCATGAAATATGAAAAATTATATCTTCGGCGACTCCCATTCAGCAGATTTCTGCTGAAAGTTCAGAGAGTAAAGAAATTTGCCATGAAACGTTTCTCAGAAATATGTTGTTCGGAATCGACTTTAAACTGTAGGTCCCACCACTCATATATAAGATTAACACACACAACATAAGTAGTAGGAGAAGCCAGTTCGTAATCCTAACTTAACCCTTGTAATGACAAATTATGCACGTGCATATGTATGTTATAGGGTAACGGAAATGATTAAAAAAATGTTTATACATATGAAATCATTTTCATTTTAGAAAAAAAATTTGCTTTGATTACACAATTTAAACAAAACAAAAACATCGATAAATATGAAATATGATTTCGATAATTCGATATTTTTTTCAATTTCCATTATTTAGGAAAATCGTTGGTTTAAAATTTTTTCGCTGTTTTCATACCGTGTTGCCAAATTATAAAACAAATCCGTTTGTAGAATGAATGTTTTTAAAATATTTTAGATATCGACTTTCAGACTACTATAGTGCGAGCCCAATAAGTGATAAGTGATGATAAGTGATTCTAGTATTTCTGTATTTTTCTTTCGAATCTCTTTTCGGGATGCAAGGTTCAGTTCTAAATGAGTGCATCTAAAATGAGTGCATCTGCTGTAACTCCCTTGATTGCTGCAGTATTATTTTTATCTCATGTATGTTGCTGATAATAGACACATCCCGGGTCATTGTTTAGCTGTAAACTTGTTAGAGCTCTCTTACTTCCATCAAATAAGTTTACCTCTTACCTTCGTCAGGTTGCCATTAGACAAAGGTATTTATTGGCTTCCAAGAAAGCCTGGGTTGAGGAAGACTATTGTCTTATTGCCACACTCATTTGTTCTACATCAAATAGGATGAGTAAGCCATAAACTCTTTAAATGAGAGTCAAGCGAAGAGACTTCACTTAGATAATAATGACTTCTACAGAAGTTGCACTACTCCTTACATCGTCACACTTTTTCAACACACTTTATGCGATCATATCTCATCAGTCACTAAATTCACTAAACTGTCAAGAAGGTTTTCAGTTTGATTCTAAGGAAGTCACGCTTTAAAGCAAAGCACTGATGCATATCATTGAAGCCGGTTAATCACGACTTGTAAGTATACTGCGCAATATCGCTTTAAGTCATATTACAACTGATCTCAATGTGTACTCAATTGAGCTTTAGTTCCAATAAACCTACCACTCCTTGGTATTCTCATGTAGGGGGTCTTCCAATATGCTTTTCCAAACTTCGAGAGTCGTTAACGCCCTTTGTGTTGAAGCTACATCTGTAAAATTCGTTGTGGCACTTTCAGTTTGTTTAGTCAAATGACCTTAAACGACCCGACCGATAATCTAGAAGCCAACGAATGACGCTTCGTGCCACACAGCTTATATCACATTCGATATCCTACACGAGGTATTTAATGGTATGGCGGTGGTGATGTGAACTATCCACCGAGATTTTGAGATTGGACCCTGTTAGATTTTTTGTGGGAATTTCTTAAGCTGTAGAAGTATGCGAATAAGCCACAGATTATATAAGTCCTCAAAGCGAACATAACCCAAGTCATCGGTCAAATTGATTTTGATTTATGCGCCAGACTCATTGAAAATTTGATATTTCGGATGCGTTCCATATAAAGCTTCGAAGCTATATTCCATATAAAGTGGCATCAGTAAACATTTCGGAAGAACAAAGAATTTCGATGATATTTCACACACTTTGTTTTAAAAAAAATTAAACATACTTACACACTTAATTGGTTATTACAGCACTTCAGTCAGAATAACGCTTTAGTTCCTAACACCATTTCTGTTGTGTGTGTTATTTTCATACATGAGTGACGGGACCTACAGTTTAAAGTCAACTACGAACAACAGATTTTTTTTGAGGAACTTTTTCGTAATAATTTTATTTACTCTCAGCGTTTTTGCCAGAAATCTGCTGAGAGGAAGTCCCCGAAGAATTATTTTTTTGCATTTTGGCCTCACGTCTAATAAGCCAACGCACTACTTGCTAGACTATGGCGACTTTAAGGATAAGTAGCGCTTAATGAAAGTTTCGATGTATATGCTGATCAGTATCTTGATTGCTTTAGGAGAAATAACAAAATAAGTACATACATACGTACATAATTAGCCATTACAACCCTTTAGTCAGGATCACAACCTAGTTTGTCACACCACTTATACATGAGTGGCGGGACCAACAGTTTAAAGTAGACTCCTAACGACAGACTTTTGAGAACTTTTCATGGCAATTTTATTTACTCTCAGAGTTTTTATCAGAGGAAGTCGCCGCAGAAATATTTTCTCATATGGTTGGAGATGCCTGAACCGAGGCGTCACGTGTAATAAACTAACACACTACCTACTAGACCACGGCGACCAAAATAAGTAAGATTGTGAAATAGAAAGTAAACTAGATCCGGGTAAAAACTGCACTCATCTCTCGTTTATTGATTTCAAACAAAATATGAAAGAGTGCAACTTCATTACCACATCTTTAGGAATAATTGCCGTGAATATAATTTCAACACAAGCAGGTTTAATAAGAGATTGCAGTGACAGGATTTCTGAATTTGCTCTTTAGAACATACGAAAATCGGCATCATTTCGAAAGCAACTGTTGAAATTTATTGCAATAATAATGAACAGCGATGTATGAAATCATTTTTATAAGGTTTGTAGCAAAATTTTATTGCTTTAAACCCCTCTACAGAATCTTTTTTTTCGTTTTGGAAACAATTCATTTCCTTAAACTTAGTAATGAAGTACCATTTCCTTCGTAAACTTCTTTTTATTGCCTCTCTTTATTAACTCTTTAAAAAAAAACATAAAACAAACCCACAAAAAGCCCTCATTTGATTTAATTTCATTAGCGTAATAAAAAACAAAAACACATAAACTTGGCACAACAGCAACAAACAACAAAACATTTGAAGTACATACCTTGATTTCTCTCTCTTTAGTCCTTCGCGCTCAAACAAATAAAGGTACAAAAAAAAAAAAGATTTTTTTTTAAATCTGAAACAAAACAATTTATTTTGTTGGGATTTTTTTAATTCTTATTTTGTTTATTAAAAAAAATTACCATGTTGTTGTTGTCGTTGTTGTGTTTGTTGCACTAAAGATTTTTTAATAAGACATAATTTCCACTTGAGTAGCGATTTGTTTTTATTTTTTCTTTGACTTCCTTCATTCATTTTACAGAAATCCCCTGATATTATCGTTAAAGGACTCGTACTGTTTCAAATGTTGCTCTGATTCTCATGCGAACCTCTCAGAATGTTTCTGGTTGCTGGCAGTAAAGAAATATTACGACAAGAAATGCAAAAAAGGAAAATACACTCAATAAGAAAAAAATAGGGGCACCGGAAATTAAGCATCGTAGTCTAGCAGGTAGTGTGTTGGCTTATTAGACATGAGGCCACGATTCAAACCCCAGGTCAGAATATATCTTCTGCAACTTCCTCTCAGCAGATTTATGACAAAAACTCTGAAAGTAAAATAAAATTGCCATGAAGACTTTTCTGAACAGAATTTGTTTTTCGGAGTCGATTAAAAGCTGAAGGTTGCGGCACTCATGTATAAAATTAACACACACAACTGGTGTGAGAAGCTAGATCGTAATCCTAACTAATGGGCATTATAACCCCTCAATTCTGTACGTATGTGAACCTATAATATAAACACTGAGTCTGAGTCTTTAAACAAATGTCCTTCACTGTATATTTAAATGTTGCTTTCTTTTGCTGTTTGTTGCCCATACAGTTTCCTTTAAGATGTTGTTGCCTTTGTCAGCTACTGTTTAAATCTAACGGTTGTTTGTATAGTAGAGTTGTGTTGTTTGTGTTGTTATTGCTCAAGTTTCTGTATTTTTGTTTTCAATTGAAACTCAAGTGGCAATTCATTTGCGCTTAATTTCTGACGTTTTGTTATGCTTTTACAGACGTAAACACACTTGAGATGGAAATGATTTCATTGGATTTTTTCTTTCTTTCTTTATTTCCCTCCTTTCTTTTCATTCTTGTTTGAATTCCATTAAATGTTGTTGTTGTTGTTGCTTTTGGATTTGAAGGACTACTACATGTATAAAACAAACAAGCAAACTTGAAAGAGACTTCCGAAATTTTTATTTCAAATGCGTTTAAAAACAAATTTGTTGTAATTATTCTAATGAATTCCGTAATGGTGGTCAATACTGTCTGGCGTTATAAACATTTTTGGCTTAACAGTTTAGTAAATATAATTGGATGGGTTTTTATTAAATTAAACATTGAATTACAAAAAAAAATCTGTAGGCAGGATATCCAATAAAATAAAGGAATTATTTTTAGGGCGAATATTTTTTGTAATTTATAGTCAGTCGAGTAAAATATTCGGATATAAAACGTCTCTAGATTTGAAGTAAATTTGCATACTTCTACAAACAAAGGTGGCATCATTGGATTACACTTCTTGAAAACTGATGAAAATCGCAACGATGCGATTAATAGAATTAAATACTGTGATGATTATTGCCTTATTTTTGCATAAAATGGAAGAAATAATATATACGGCATACGATACCACGAACCTACTATAAGAAGAGTGTCGTGAGAATTTTATCTCATTATGTGAAGGAGCTCAAGAGTGCAGTCTCGTGTACAGGAACAAGCCAAAAACAATACAAACATATGCCAAAATTAGTCGCTGACATTATAACCCTTTAGTTCGGATCACGAGCTAGCTCCTTATACTGCTGATGTTGTGTGTATTCGTTTTATACATGAACGGCGGGACCTACAGTTTAAAGCCGATTCCGAATGACAAATTTTTGAGAAACTTTTCACGGCAATTTTATTTACTCTTAGAATTTCTGCCAGAAATATGCTGAGAGGAAGTCACTGAAGAAATATTTTGTTCTAATCTGGGCTTTGAACAGTGGCCTCACGTCTCAAAAGCCAACCGACTACCTACTAGACTACGGCGATTAAAATTATATGAAATAATCTCTTTTTTTTTCAAACTTTCAAAACTCCAACGATTAAGAGTTGAGTCTGATGATCAACTGTACCTATAGGACACCACTATCCATACTATCAACTTCCGTGTTGCTAAGAATGAAAACATAGAACGCAATAACAATTTTTTTACTTGAGTAGTCTAATCAGCCTTGGAAACGTATCTGCTGAAGATGTGGATATTCGTATTACTAAGGCTTTTGAGCAGTTAATTTTTATCCTCAGTGGCGATGGTACACATTTTTAAGTCGAACGTGAAGTCTGTTTTACTTTATGGCTGCAAAATCTGTGTCGTAACTTAAGGTTTATAAACATTGCAAAATTTATTAATCTTTGCTGAACACAAATAATGTTAATTGATAGCCAAGAATTGTCTTGTATACAGATATTCTGCCTAAAATTGTTTCGTATACAAACATTCTGCTAAGAATTGTCTCGCAAACAGACCTTCTCCTGCTGGTATGATAAGGAGTTTGTGTGAAGTATCACAAACGGAAGTCGCCGTAGTCTAGTATGTAATGTGTTGGCTTATTAGACGTAAAGCCAGGGTTCGAGCCCCAGGCCAGACATCAAAACAAAATACAAAAAGTATTTTTTCGGCGACTTCCTCTCATCAGAATTCTGGCAAAAACTCTGAGAGTAAATAAAATTGCAATGAAAAATTTCTCAAAAAAATCTATCGTTCGGGGTCGACTTCAAACCGTAGGTCCCTTCACTCATGTATAAAATTAACACACACAACATAAGTTGTGTAGTTTCTCATAAGTTGTGTAGTTTCTCTCATCTTTCGTGATCCTGACTGGAGAGTAGCAATGACCAATTATGTATGTATGTATGTATCACAAACGGAAATGAATCGGTCATAATCTACTGAAAACCAGCAGGCGAACTTATCAAAAAGGCATTGGATTTGGATAACAGAGGGTCACAACAGGGCTTTGAACATTAAATGCGGAAGAAGTATGTGAAGGCCTATTGCTTCCACTAGCATTTACGAATTTCGTGATGTGACGTCGGATATAAAAATAGTTCAATCGTTTTAATGCCTTCTTCATATACCCTGAATTCGCTATTATTTGTGCTCCTCTATGTGTTTCATATGTGCCTGCGCAGTTACGCCTCAAGTAAACACAGGAATTTTCATGCTCAGATCACCACATCTGAATTACCCGAGGGTAAATACAAACCACTCCAGGATCTTAATTTTCTGTAAATAAAACGACTTCGAATTTTCTAACCTCAGCTCTTTAGCTAGGTGGGATGGCTCTTCATTTTCCAGACTAGATACTCCTGTAATGTTAACCAAAACGTAACAAAAAAAATTGTCAATCACTGCCTTACATTTTAAACACAGGCCTTGAATTTGTTACACTGAAGGCTAATGCTTATATTGACGAATTAAATTTATGCTAACCACGCGCACATACTCTCTAATCAGAAGTGGCATGCTTTAAAGACGACGTTATTACTAGGAGAAGCAAAGGCCATCTCCTGTTATGGTTTCGGTAGATTAAAGATGAACAGATTATTGTAGGCAAGTTCTCCAGGGCTGTGGGTATAAACGTACATAATTCGTCATTATAACCCTTCAGTCATGTATACGGACTAGCTGTATATAGTCGACTTATAGTCAACTTTGATTGATAGATTTGTGAGAAACTTCTCATGGCAATTTTACTTTCGCTCAGAGTTTTTGCCAGCAATCTGCTGAAAAGAAGTCGCCGATGAAATATTTTTTTATATTTTGTTCTCCAACTAGGGGGTTGAAACCCTGACCTCACGCTTAATAGGCGAACTACATACTGGACTACGGCGACCTTTAAGTCTAATAATATTGGTTTACACGCTAGTGACACCATCAGTTTTTATTTCTTTCGAAATGCAAAGAAAAAGATGACGTTGTAGTGAAGGGTGACAGGTTCATAGACATGGGGTCTTATTTTGCTCATGATGGTAGTGTTATATTTGTATGTAGTCCTGAGTTGGTTGTAAACAGTAGCATGCAGCAGAGCGGTATAGAGCTCGACATTCGCGGATGCGCTTCTTCACGTACGGCTTCCCACGCATTCGGCATTGAAAGCAGAATACATTTCACAAAATGTGATATAACGAACGTAAAGAAGTTGCTTTAAATGTTTTGTCCAGACGAGATGTGTTTTACTCGGATTCCTTCAGAAGGGGGCTAAGACATCTGAAGTACGATGTGTTCTCTGCTTGTACTATCAATATATGCTGCAGGCATAAGCCATCCGAAAGAAGTCGCCGTAGTCTAGTAGGTAGTGTGTTGGCTTATTACATATAAGGCCACGGTTAAAACCCCAGGTCAGACATCAATTCGAAATATGAAACAAATATTTCTTCGGCGACTTCCTCTCAGCAGATTTCTGGCAAAAACTCTGAGAGTAAATAAACCTGCCCTGAAAAAGTTCCTCAAAAATCTGTCGTCGGGAGTCGACGTTAAACTGTAGGTCCCGCCACTCATGTATAGAATTAACACACACAACATGAGTGGTGTTGAGAAGCTAGACCGTAATCCTGACTGAAGGGTTGTAATGGCCAATTATGTATGTATGTATGTATATATAAGCTATCCGATTTAATTCCTGAAGGATTTACATTTTTCCAAAGAAGGAAATAAAAATTTTGTTGTTGAAATACGTCTTGAGTTGGAGAGTAATACCCTGCATTCTTTTAATTGTAATCAATGAATTAATCATTTCTGCTACTACTGCTGGCTGTTGTTTTAAGATTGTAAATTCAAAAGCCAATATTTTTGCTTATCCCACTGCCCTTATAGTCTTTTATTATTATGGTTTTAAGTAATTATTAACAGATATTTAAATGCTTAACGAACTGTTTTAATTGTTTCCCAATTCACCCTGTAATACAAGCCAATTGTTTTTGTAATTTATGTGCGAAAAAGAAAAGCTACAAATCTTTTAACAAAAACAAAAACAAAAAAAGAGAAAATAATCTTTAATTTATTTATTCTTTCACTTTCATTTAAGTTCGTTTTGTTTCATTTTCTTTTTCAATTTCTTTTCGTTTGTTTTAAACATACAAAAAAAAAAAACGGGATCATGGGGTGTTATTTACGCCTGATTGAATATTAAGGTACGTGAGCCTAAGGCTTAAACTCAATTCAATATTCTTGATATTCTAGTAACAAACTAGCAACCAACTTCCACTTCTCCAACCCATGCCCTGCTTTTAAAAGCTCGTTTACTATGCCATTCATCTGCAAACATTTAAACAAAAGCAAAGGCATGGCAAGGAAATGGAGAAGTTGCTGTTGTAAATTTCAATGTGTATCTTATGGTTGTTTGTTTGTTTGTTTGTGTATGTTCAACAAGATATTTTACTATTCAGTTCGATAAGTATAATGAAAATAATTTTCCAAATTCTTCCTGTGGTTGTTGTTGTTGTTGCAACCATTGGCAAAGGATATGTCGCTTGTAAAGTTCGTAATCATTTTTCAATAAACAAACAAATTCGTATACGTTGTCTTTGGTTTTGTAATTTTAAAGCTCCTCCAAACAGCAACATCAGCAGCAGTAGCAGCAGCAGTAGTAGTAGATTCAACTCGGCTGTTCAAACGAGCCATATCAACCAAGTGTTTGTATTGATTACATTGAAGGTATATACATACATATACAACAGAAAATTTTGTAGCAAAATTTACAAGAGTTTTAAAGTTCTTTAGACAAGAAAACATTTATTTTTCAAATAATATTTAGTCAAGCAGGTATTCATTCATTCCTCCCTGTTAACTTTTTCTTCTCTTCAATTACTTGGCAAAAGTAGTAGAAGAAGAAGTTTGAGAATTTATTACAAGCATGCCATGGGTTTCATATTCGCTTGGCTTTCATCTAATAAATCCTCCGAATTTTGTTTTTGGAGTATTCTCGAATAGCCTGATTTTATTGATAATCTTTTGACTGCCTTTGCCTGCTTTGATTGCTTATTTGCTTGACTAGCCTGTGGGTTTTTTCATTTTGTTGTTCAATCCAATCTTGTGTAATTCTAGACGACTATTCGTGTTTGTTATTAATTTGTTGAGTTTATCTTTTAGAAGCACGGTTTTTTATTACATTTTTTTAACTGTTTGTTGTTGACTGTTTATGTTTAATACTGATATTGTTAGCGATTCGGTTGTATAAATATTTTAAGCCGGCCATAAATCTTATTCACACTTTGCATCAGCAAATTGAATAATACTAGTGGTAAGGAGACCAAGTTTTTAACATTTCAAATGTTAGCATTTAATATACTATGGAAGTCCTTTAGTTTTGAGGATTTATTTTTAAATTTTTGAAATAAAAAATTTTATTATTGCACTGACAGCCATAAAAAGGTCACTAACTACTAATCCAGGCTTAGCACGCCGTAGTCTAGTAGGTAATGTGTTGGCTTCTTAGACCTCAGGCCAGTTACCTCATCCAAAACAAAACAAAATACGAAAATATATTTCTCCGGGAATTCATCTCAACAGATTATTGGCAAAAACTCTGAGAGTAAAATAAATTTGCCATAGACAAATTACTCAAAAAATCTGTCGTTTGGAGTCGACTTTAAAGTGTAGATTTCTTTAAATTGCAGATTTCTGGCAAAAACTCTGAGAGCAAAATAAATTTGCCTTGGAAAAATTTACTCAAAAAATCTATCGTTCGGAGTAGACTTTAAAATGTAGGTTCCGCCACTCATTTATAAAATTAACACACACAACATAAGTCGTGTTCTATACTAACTAGATCGTAATCCTGACTGAAGAATATTTATGAGTATGAAAATTATTCCATTCATATGGCTGTCACTTCTGGTCTCACAGTACCTCATTGGATCGGACCAATTATCCTGTACTTTTAAGGTAAATGGGGTCGTATCACGGCAATGGCATCACGAATGTTTGCCTTCGATTGCTCAATTGTCTCTGGTGTCAAATCGCAGCTTCTTGGCAGTCAACTAACATCACCATTTCGGCTAATTGAATGGCCATCAAACGTTGGACGCAATAAATAGATTGTAGCATGTTGAAGTCGCCGCGGTCTAGTAGGTAGTGTGTTGGCTTATTAGACGAAAAGCCAGGGTTCGAGCCCCAGGCCAGACATCAAAAACAAAATACAAAAACTATTTCTTCGGCGTCTTCCTCTCAGCAGATTTCTGGCAAAAACTCTGAGAGTAAATAATATTGTCATGAAAAGTTTCTCAAAACATCTGTCGTTCGAAGTCGACTTTAAACTGTGGGTCCCGCCACTCATGTATAAAAATTAACACACACAACATAAGTGGTGTGAGAAACTAGGTCGTAATCCTGACTGAAGGGTTGTAATGACCAATTATGTATGTATGAGATGTGTGGCAAGTTGCACCGTCCTGTTGAAACCAAACATCGTTCACACCAATACCATAAAGAGCTAGTAAAAAAAAACCGTTATAATGCTGTGATAGCCGCATCACACACTCATTCGTAGTGAGCACATACGCATCTGTAAGACCACGTGTGGGTTTTTTGAGTCCCAAATACGACTATTTTGCTTATTAACGTACCAACCTAGATGGTAATGAACTTCAAACGAAAACATGATTTTTTTTTTAAATCGACATCATCGTGCAGTTAATCGTTGGCCCAATAAACCCAACGTTGCTCAAGCGTAAATCGCTTCATTACATTCAGTGGAGATAATATGCTTAATTTTGTGACAGAATAAAAGACATAAGTACTGCCAGATTCAAATTTTAAATCGATAGGTGGTCCACCATATATGACTACCAATTGCAATTGTAATCGTATTAATCGCTTGTGAAAATAATTCATTTCATTGATGCTACTTTATACGGCTATTACTGCAGTACTTAATTACAAGACATAACATATTCACTGTTCCTTGCAACACAACACTTTTACTTTTAATTTTTTAAACGTTCAATCTTTTACTTTTCATCTAATATAACGCATTTATCAAATTCTAAGAAATTCTACTTACTTAACTTGAATTCTTTTTAACTTTTATTAGAAATTTTAAAATTAATTTTTATTTACTTTGAGAAATATTTTCTCAGATTTTCTCTTTCACCTTCTTTCATTCTTTTTTCATTTAAACTGCCACTTTTTATAACGAGAGTATTATATTTGTAGGGTAACCAGACATACAAATAAACTTTCGAGAATATTTACTTTTCGTCTTAAGAACTAAATGGAGTCGACTTATAGGCATCGGACGATACTTACTTTAACACTAACAACCCAATTAACGGATTTCGGCCTGTCTACAACAGTTGGTCACACCAATCGATGACAGGGCTTCCTCGATTTGGGCCTTCCAACGAAAACAAGATCGTCCTCTTCGCCGACTTCCGCAGATATCCGAATCAAATACCCGTCTCACCGCAGCATCCTCTTCCATTTGAACGACATGGCCGAGCCAGCGCTGCATAACGTCTATGTCGTTGAGGAGCTCATACAACTCACTGTTGGATCGTATGCGGAAATCAACTCGCACTGAACCGAAGATCTTACGTAGAACTTTCGAATACTCTCAAGGTTGCTGCATATTAGTGGTTCTAGGTCTGAAATCTCAGCGAAGAAATGGAAACTCGCGAATCTTTGCCATCGAAAGATGTGCTAAATTCAACTTGAACAGAAGGTACAAACGACAGGACACAGTACTCCTCTGGGAAAGCTGAATCAGAGAGGTAAAGGAATAAGGTTATCTCTTGCTGGGTCCCAGGTCATATAGTAATTTGCAGGAAGTTGGCTTTAGGAGAAAAAGCGCTACCATATGTTTGGAAAGATATTTTTAGCAGAAGTTAGACAATCTTCGGAAATCATGGGTTTGAGTGAATCTACAATTGTGCTGGTTAGGAATCAGCACAACACTTGTTCATACAGGATTACTACCAAGCTTCTTACAGCAATTATGTTGAGTGCGTTATTTTTGTGTATGAGTGGCGGGACATACAGTTTAAAGTCAACTCCAAACGACAGATTTTTTTGGGAAATTTTTCATGGCAATTTTTTATTTACAGTCAGACTTTTTGCCAGAAATATGCTGAGAGGATGTCACCGAAGTAATATTTTTTTTTATTTCGTTTTGTTTGAAGTGTCAGGGCAGGGATTTGGATCATGGCCTCACCTCGAATAAGCCAACACACTACCTACTAGACTACGGCGACTTCTATGCCTGTGTTTATAATGATAAGAATGCATAATCAAAAAATGTTCGACATTACGGCACCCAAAGAAGTTGTATGTACGAAATTCTTCTTGTTGACATTATAAGGATACTCTATATACATAGATTAAGGTAACGAGTAGTATGGTTACTAGATACGTATTGTTGGCAACCCTGTCATTCTAGAACCTTTTAAAAGAATTGAAAAACCTGTATAGCTGGTTGTTGAATTTGATAACATTTTCTAAAAGAATTCAAAAAGTAAGAAAAATAAATAAGAAAGGCATATGATATATGTTTTGAAAGATACTCTGAAGTCAATAGTGTCGCATTATTGTCTATTGTTTAGGTTATCGAATTTTTTCAGCAGATTTCTGGCAAAAACTCTGAGAGTAAATAAAATTGCCATGAAATACATAGTTTCTCAAAAATCTGTCATTCGGAGTCGACTTTAAACTATATGTCCCACAACTTATGTTTAAAATTAACACACACAACATAAGTGGTGTGAGAAACTAGGACGTTGTACAATGGGTCAATTCGACCTCCGGGTAATGTACTTGTCTTAATTGACAAGTACACGTCCTCTAACCTAACCTAGGTTATTGAATTTCATGGGTGTCTTAGAACTGAGATAGAATTTCAGAGCCTTTTGAGCATTGCATTTAAATTTGGTGAAATGGCTCATGGTACCACATAAATCTTAAATCAAGAAGTCGAAAATTGGCTGTACATTCTTAGATAAGATGAAATGGACGCAGAAGTCATGATTTTTATGATTTTCTGTTGTGTATTATATTAAGAATGGCATAAAAGACAACGTTAAACTGACCAACGTTCCATTATAAATTTCTTTAAAGTCCATATAAATAATTTTGATACTCCGTTGGCAGTACACATAAAATTCTTTATTGCTCTTGTGTATTTTTTTTTCGGTTGCTCTGACTATCAGCTTAAAGCAATTATTTTAAATACGATATGATGTGATGTTGAACTGTTCAACACATCATCACTCTGTCAGCAGCTGCAAACTGGAGGATTTAAATCATTTAATAAAAACAACAGCATTGAAGCAAAGAAAGAAGCACGAGAAGAAGAAAAAGAAGAAGCAAATATAAAAACAAAACTGTTTAAGAAACTGGAAAAGTGCAAGTGCATTTTGTTGTAGAAGACAGTGAGAAAAAAAGTGGAAAAGTGGAAAAAAAAACTGAAGAAAAGAAACTAAAAAGATTTCAAGTTTTTATGATGTTTTCTGTTTAGAATGGAGAAAAGCATTCTAAACAACTTCACAGGTCTTCATTGGGAAATGGCAACAACAGAAACAACAACAAAACAATAGTTTATTTTCTTTAAAAGGATGTTAAGAAAAAACGCATTCATTTTTAAGCATAATTATGATAAAAAGTAATCATAAAATAAGTGAATAGATATGCCAGATAAAAGTAATTTTCTTTGCCTTCTTTAAATAGATTTTTTCCATGATCTTTACTTAAAAAACCTGGAAAATAAATGAAAAAATTATGTAACTAAAGAGAAATATAGGTACTACAACGCCAAAGCTTAAGGATATAATCATAAAGGATTAAAAAAAAAGAAAACAAAAGCGTTGTTTAATTCAAAGAGTCAAAAATACTTCAAGCATGACTGACTGCTTTGGTTTTCATTTCAAATTCATTCGCACGCAATCGTTGGCTTTCATGCAACACACAAATTTCCTTTAACGTTTCTTTTTCTATTCAGTTTTCTGATTTTTTTCCTGGTCTCTATAAACTCGACCTGATGAGATTTCATTCAGTGTATAAAAGTTTTTCAAAAAAACCATCAAAAAGAGTGAAATAAAGAAAAACAGTTTTTGTTGTTATTGTTGGAATTTTGAAACTTAACGGTTGTTTAGCGTTTTATACATTTGCTGTGTGACTTAAAAGCCTGTTACATTTTTTTTGTTATTGCAACACACGCTGCAATAAAAACTTGAAATTAAAAACATTTCAATTCTAATAAAAAAATTTAAGTTTTTGAGAGGAAAAAATTAAAATTTTATACATGAGTGGCGGGACCTACAGTTTAAAGTCGGCTCCGAACGACAGATTTGCCAGAAATCTGGCAAAAACTCTGAGAGCAAATAAAATTGCCATGAAAAGCTTCTCAAAAATCTGTCGCTCGGAGTCGACTTTAAACTGTAGGTCCCTCCACTCATGTATAAACTTAACACAAACAACATATGTGGTTTGAGAAACTAGGTCGTAATCCTGACTTAAGGGTTGTAATGGCCAATTATGTATGTATGTATGTATGTTATAATTTTTTTTTTCTTCAATTAGGATTTCCACAATTGTTCCCCGCGGCTAGGAGCTGCCTGATCCATTTGATCATTCTCATAAATCTGCCTTTATGGCGTCAATGGTGGCTTGAGTAATGTCTTTCAATGCCTCAAGAGCTACCAAAGAGGAGACTAGTGAACAGCACCAATTCTGAAAGAATAACGAATTGTTGGTAAAAATCATTGTATGGCAACCCAATTTTGTTGTGGTTAAGTCAACTGATTTGTGAAAAAAAAGTGATCCAGAGACGTTTTATCGAACGAACGTAGAATTTAGTGAACAGCACCACATCTGAAAGGAAGTTGCAATCAATTGTTGTAAGGCAATAAAATTTTGTTGTTAGATAATTTATGTTTGGAAAAAAGATTTAAAAGATGGTTAGTATGGCTTGATAGCTATCGCCCTTCACTACAACGTTGTATTCTTTCTTTTCATTTTGAAAGAAATAAAAACCGATGGAGTTGCTAGCATGTTAGCCGATCCAAATTATTCGATTTATTCGACATAGATGTGGTTGAAGTAGCCGTAGTCTAAAAGGCAGTGAGTTGACTTATTAAACGTGAGCCCACGCTTCAAGCCCCAGGTCAAATATCTCCTACAAAACAAAAATAGGAAAAAATATATCTTGGCCATTTTCTGGCAAAATACCATAAAAAATTTCTGACGTTCGCAGTCGACTGCAAACTGTAAGTCCTGCCACTCATGTATAAAAATGACACATCATAAGTGGTGTGACAAGCTTGGTCGTAATTCTGACTGAAGAGAAATATTTGATTCGTTTAACATAACTGAAAACGAATAAAATGTTAGAAGGGCTGCGTAAAAGACCTATGTTTCTAACAGCAACCAGCAAGGAATTACAGCAAATAATAATAAAAATAAATGACATTCCAAAAATGTTTCCTTAGAAATCCTGTATCGCTTATATGAGGATAATCTCTAAACCTAAAACCCCATTTGCTGAAGCGGATTTTAGTCAATAAAATTGTTTCGTTGTTGTTTAATAGTTGCAGACAGCAGCTGTTTTCGACGTGTACAAAATTTAAATATTTTTGTTGATTCAAAATTTTTAATATGCGAGGTATGCTTCATAAGTTGTGTTTGAATTTTTTTTCGAAATATTTTTTTTTTCTTTCTGTTCGAAATGTCTGAATGGAAGTTTGAATCACGAGTTCTCCTCTAATACAATAGACTACCTACAGGAATACAGTGATTTCTAATATTTTTCGTTTGTAAATGAAAAAAAAAGTTTTTTTAAATGTGGGAATAAATTTTAATCGCACGGGATTAATTCGGCTTACCACAATGCCACGTCTTCCGTATTGTTCCCCCGAAGAAAAAGTATTTTCTTATTCTCTATACCGAAGATCAGAAATCTTTTGCCCGGAGAATGGAATCTTTCTTTAAAATATGTTCAAGGTAGCGATAGTGTGAAAAATTTTGCTGCTGTAGCTATGGGAATAACTCCTGTTACGGAACTAGTCATTAGAAACTAAATTATAAAGCATCTGCTACAGAATGTTTATTATATTGCAAATTGCCATTTCATAACAGTCAAGAATTTAATTATCTGTATATCCTCTTTTTTAAAAATAGAGCCCATGGGATTAATGAAATTTAGACATTTGCTGATTTTGCGTGCTTTGGCCTGATTTATAAAATGCAACTGCAGGTTACAAACTCTACTTTTACTTGCTAAAATATTGCGAGAACATCGGGTAAAAACTGTGGTATCACAATGGGCCCTGTGTGCGGCCTAAATGTGTCCGTTTATGACTCCATCGAGTGGACAGCCACTTCTACCTACCTACTTACCTAACATCGGGTTAAGCTGCTTTAATTGCATCTTCGTTATTTCGCACCAAATTCAGGGTCATTCAGAATATGTATTGCACCGTTATCATACATACATATATAATTAATCATTACAACATTTTAATCGGGATTGTGATCTAACTCTCACACCACTTATGTTGTGTGTGTTAATTTTATACATGAGCGGTGAAACCTACAGTTTAAAGTCAACTCCGAATGACAGATTGTGGAGAAACACTACAATTTTATTTATTCTCAGAGTTTTTGCTAGAAATCATCGTCATCACCTTTTTTTAATTTATTTTTATTGGAGATGTCTGACCTGGGGTTTGAACCATAGCCTCACGTCTAATATGCCAACAGACGACCTACTAGAGTACCGCGTCTTCGCCGGCATTGCGGCGTTATTAATAGCTTATACACACAGTTACTAAATTATACATACGGTTAAAAAATTTCCGAAATTTTTTAACTAATCCGTTTTCGTTGAAAATCTTTATAGTTTCCTTGATGTTAAGACGGTCTTTTGCATTGGTTAAAAAATTTCTGAAATTGAACTGAATTGTGACCCTGCACAGGCCCACGAAGGTATGCATCCGATTTACAAATTTCACGAATTTCTGAACCAAAGCAAAAGACCGTCTTAAAATCGAAGAAAGATGTCAGACAATTATAAATATTTTAAAAAAATTTTTTTAACCAAGACCGTCTTAAACTCGAGGAAAGTTGTCCGACAATTACAAAGATTTTCAACGAGAACGGATTAGTTAAAAAAATTTCTGAAATTTGTTATCCGTATGTATACTTCTGTGGCTATGTGTAATTTCAGTTTATTGGGACTTGAATTGCTGAATATGTAACACAGGATCATGTTTGAAAAGTAATTAATGTCTACTCCTTAGCAATGCTAGGAGATACTTAAACTAATGTTAGTGATAAGCGTTTTTTATGTCACAGGTAATATTAAGCATAATATTTCTGCACGAAGAGAATAATAGAATGAAATAAACCATCTTCAAGAACCATAATTTTGCTGTTAGTTAAAAACTGTTGCAAAATTTTACGAGTATTTAAAATAACCTTTAGCCTTCTCACACATGCCTCTTACTTCCAAATTGTCTCTATAGAATTAATTTTTTTTTTGTTTTAATTTCACTCAATACAGTGCTCATCCTATATTTCCAAATAAATTTTGTTTGCAAGAATTGCAAAAACAAAACAAAAAACAGAAAAAAGGACACTGTCCATGATTTATTAAATTACATCTGACTGTATTGTGCTTGTGTATGTGTATGAGTGTGTGTATTGTGTATGTGTTGTCGTATAATTGAATTGAATTTATTTTAATTTATTTTTAATTTAATTTATGCCCTTTTTGCATGCGCCTCTATTCCTCTATTGTAGTGTAGAAATCATAATTAGGCATTTTAATATTTAAATAGAAGGGCGTTAACAACAATAATTACATGGAATTTTTTTAGTTTTTGTTTTTTGCCTCGACTTTGTGTACATTTTCAACCTGTCAACTCTATTTTAGGTTTTTGACATTTAAAAAAGCAATTTTTTTGTTTTACATAAAGAAATACGTGTGTGTTGTCAAAACTATAGGGATTTTTCAAAAATTATTTTTAATGCATGAATAAATTATGTATGACGGTCATTTTATTTATGTTTTCTATTTATTTTATTTCGCTTTTTTTGTAATAAAATCGTGTAAAATTTATGATTTTGAAAAAGAAAAAAATGAATGTGCATTTAAGCTGAATATGTATTAACATTTGCGGATTTTTAATGTTTATAAAATTTAATTCGTTGTGGCATTTTTAAGCAGAATTATCGATTGTAATGCAAATTTAATTGCAATTCATGGTACAACCCAGTAAAATTATAAAATCTAAAAAATAAAGTGAGTTCTAATAGTAGTAGACACCGTGATCTAGTAGGTAGTGTGTTGGATTATTCGGCATGATCCCTGGTTTCAAACCCCAACATCTCCAGCAAAACAAAATTTGAAAAAATATTTCTTCAGTGACTTCCGCTCAGCGGATTGCTAGCAAAATCTTGTAAAATTTCTTTCCTATTAAATGCTCACTGGGTTGCAATTCCATCTTAAACACATTGCTTCCTTTCAATTGCTCGTATACCATTAAACAGTAATTGCGTTTTTCTTTTTGATTTTATTGAAAAACTTTTCGTAAACTGGCAAAGACATTGAGATATGGTATGCAAATGCAGAAATTAGAAGAAAAACTAAAGAAATAAGACTTGAATATCTGCACAATTAATGGAAATATTTATGCAATTATACAGCAATTTGCAATTAAGTTTTGTAGAGAATTTAAATTGTTTTTTTGAAAAAAGTATTTTAAAAAAATCATTCAATTGTTTAGAATTGGAAAGTTTTACTTGTGCATACTTGTGCATACAAAAGAAAGTAATTTTTAAATGAAAATTTTTCTCAATTTCTTCAATTGATTTCTTAACAATTTCTTTAAATGTGCCGAATGCACAGTATTTTTATGTATTTTTATTGAAATTTCTTTTGTTGTTTCAATTTCACACGCTTCATCTTTTTCAAAAATTTCTTGACACTTCTACACTGACAATGCGTACAAAGCGTTTAAAACTATTTCGATATTTAGACACACTTGCACCCTCTTTATATATTTTCAAACAATTCGCTTCTGCTACAAAGTTTAAAATGTAGGAAAAATAAAAAAAAAACAAAAAAAAACTCAAGAAAATTAATAAAAATAAGTTGAGATCCTTAGAGGGAAATAAACGAGAATGTATTTGAAAGTGTACATATGTTTCGTGAGAAGGAAAACTCGAAATTTCTGCATCAATTTAAGAAAATAAAGAAAATCGGAAACATACTTCAGGACAACAGACGTTTTCTGTAGTAATGATTGAAATTCATTTATTTTATTATAAGTTAAGGACGCCATTTTGTTTATAAAAGTGTTAGCATTGCTATCCGTGTGCTTTAGTCTGCTCGCAACAAAGTGGTTCAGAAAATATTCCGGAAGGAGCCCTTCGCTATCAAGGAATTTTATTTCTAAGTTACCATCGAGCAATACAGGCCGCAAAAAATTAATCCATCATGACCCAAACATTTTAATTCTGACCAATTCATTCCTGTTCAACGAGGTTCAGTTTCTATATGGGTTTTCGGGAAGTTAGCATGTCAAATTCTTCTGCTGCTGTCTTCAGGGGGTTCCATTCAATTTTCCTTTTTGCTGTACCCGATCCTTATTTCACTTTAAAAGTTTCAACGCGTTAGCTAAGGTTTTCTATATTCGGAACAATAGAGGAGTACGGAGCGCACGTTCGCTGATATAATTTTCTCAAATATTAACACGTCTTGTTATAATCCAAACTCTTTTATACAGCTTGTAAGATACTCACGCTTGACGCCTGCAGGTGATATCACACTGGACCAGTATAGAAGGAAGTAAGAATTTTTAAGCGCTTTAATATTTATTTTGAATTTTAAAGAGTCTAGGACCTAGGCACTTAGCTTTCTCCCTGTTTATGTGTAGGCCCGTTTTGCAAGCAATTTTGTGTACTTTCTGCAGTTTTGCGTTCATATCGATGTTATCTGCATAATCAATGTCTTTGAAGTTACCCTCATGTGGCGCCTCTCCCCGTAATATTTGGCAGAAAGATTATAACGTTGAATTTTGCACAACATAACCTTATTGTACTCTAGAGTTTGTGCTAAAACTCTTTCATCATAAGAGCTCATTTATGACTTCGCATGTCGAATCACGGAATTCTACTGGAACTACTTTATATTAGAATGCTTGGCAAACGGCCAGATGGTGGATGATTTCAAAGGATATCCACGATAATTCGAAGGCTTATAGATTACAATCGTTCAGTCAGGATTACAATCTAGCTTATCACACCACTTATGTTGTGTGTGTTAATTTTATACGTAAGTCAAGTCGACGACAGATTATTGAGAAATTTTTTTATGCAAATTTTTTTTTATTTACTCTCAGAGTTTTTGCCAGAAATCTGCAGAGAGACAGTCGCAAAGGAATAATTTTTTCAAATTTTGTTTTGTTGGAGATGTCTGACCTGGGGTTTGACCCTGTTCGCAAGTCTAATAAGCCAACACTTTCGTTTATTACATGAACCTTTCGTTGTTTACATGAATGAAATCCTTGTAGACTATTCGCGGCACATTTGGGCACTTACAATTTCCACTAAATGTCGGAGTTTCTTTATTCAGGCCATTTTATTACATTCACTTCGATAATCATCTTCACTGATGGCTGTCTGTAATGGTAGGTTATATCATTAAGCATTGCCAGACTTATGTTGTACAGACTTGGGCTTTCCAATAATCAGAGAATATGTAGCTTTAGCGTTATACGATTCGTTAGGACAACTTTTTCTAACATCACTGTTTATAGCGTTATCATCACATTGGCAATGATAATATGTCAACATAGTAGTCGGCCTATACAGCCAAATGTAGGGGTCCTTTAATCGATGCGTTTAAATGCCTCTTACTCTTATGCCTTTAACAAGTTATTTAATTCTCAAAAATAAGTTGTTGTTGACCATTTTTATTCATATTTATTTAAACCTTACCGTAATACTCTCTTTTTAATTATTTAAAAATATTTTTTTGCTTTCTTTATATCCTTTGTCCTTGGCTACCTTTTTTTATTCTGCAAACTATCTCTAACTGTGCGAGTGTCCCAGTAACTTGTATTTAATTTTGTTTGTATTTTAATTTATTTTTTTCTTTGCTCTTTTCTACCTAAATTTCTAAATATTGTGCTCGTAACACTTAATCGCTTTTGTTTCATAAAATGTATGTCATTTTATGTATATCCTGGCCGGAAGGTTTCAAATTTTATTAAGGCTTGTTCCCTAGTTTTCTCTCTTCTTCGCTTTATCATTTTGTAGTTAAAAATAGAAAAAAGAAAGATAAAAATATACGTTTTTTATTGTTAAATTAATTCCAGCTAGTTATTGTATTTACTCTACATACACTCGAGGTAATAAAAAGAGTTAAAATGAAATACATTCATACATACGTACATGATTGGTCATTAAAAGCCTACAGCCAGGACAGCAACCTAGCTTATCACACCACTTATATTGCATGTGTTATTTTTGTACATGAGTGACGGGATCTACAGTTTTTAGTCAACCGATCTTTGTTGGTCAATTTGTTGCCATCAAGAGGCTTCTGTAGACACCCAAGAAAATTATAGTTAATCTGAATTGTAAGATGAACCTAAAACTTGGGTTGTAAGATGAAAGCATAAAAATTTCCCAGCCAAGGGTAATGTCTTTAAATCTCGTGGGGAAACGGACGCGCACTTTCTAAACTAAAAGGTAAGCTCAGCTTCAACTTGGATAATAAGTACAGAAGACAAAACATAATAATTCTGTTTAATATTCAGTTTACCATTCGAGTACTCCGCTATGAGTTCGACTCGAGATTAGTATACGACTGTTTGGATCTGCTGAATCAGCGAGACATGGGAAATAGGGTCATCATCTGTTCAACTTCAGATCGTATTTGAATTCACAGCAGGCAACAGACTATGCCCAAGTAGCTTAAATACAATAACAGGCTTGTAATTGGTCATTTTAGACTCAAAGAACACTTGTTCTGATTAGAAATCGTTTCAACCAATATAATATATAGGTTCTGTGATAAGGAGATCGACAATGCGACATTAAGATATCTCAGAAAGAAATACTTTTTGCCTTATGAAATAGATTCGGAGAGTTATTCTTACTTACACTGAAAAGCATCCTGAAGTTTGCCAAAGCAATGGCACTGAGCGAGACTTTACATGACAGCAGAATATGATCTTTATATAACTAATAGCATATATCGGTTCTACCAACTGGAACTTTCGAAATTCAACAGTTGATAGTGGCCATGCTATTGAAGCTACAACTCTCATCTTAGTTGTCATATAGTATGGTTCGTCTGTTTTGCCAAATTACCATGACCGCGACCACAGGCAATGGCTTGTGTTCGCTGAATGGGCTCTGCAGCAGTTGGGAACTGACCCTAATTTCCATCATTTTCAGCAATGACGCCCATTTCTGGATGAATGTGCAAGTGAACAAATAAAATTGTGAAAATTGAGTCGATACCAATCCACATGAGATCCTAGAGCGACAAAAAGCATCGCTTTAGCATGGATTTTGTGAAGAAGACGTAATCGGCCAATATTTCTCTGTGAACAATGTTGGCCAGGCCATCTCTGTCTTCGGGAAGTACTATAGGCCGATGATAATCAACTTGTTTTTGTCTGAACTGTAAGATCTGGACACCAAAGACATGTGGCTTCAATAGAACGGCGTTACGTGCCATACAGTTCATGCCAAATTTCATATTCTGCACGTGCGATTTGAGAGTATGATCGTCTCACTTGAAGGTGATGTGAACTGACTCTAATTGATTTTATGTTCCTTATACATATAAAGACATCAATACGTCTTTAAAACTAATAAAAAGAAACATGTTGTTACGAAAATGGAAATGTTGTTATTAAAATGATAAACAAAAGCTACAAAAACAAAACAATGGACTTGTTTACATGATCAACGAATAAACAAAAATATAGCAACAACATCAGTATAAAAAAGGGGATAAACAGAGTAAACAAACAGGCAACAACAGCTCTGCTAGGACAAACGTAAACAAAATACATAAACAACAATAACCAAAACAACATGTTTACAGTTATAGAGATTTCGCGAAGTTAAAGTCATTCTCCTTTGAGAGCATTCATCAGACTGTTTACCCAGCGATATAAAAGGCAAGACAAAACAGGCAACGGGCTCAGTAAAAATTCAGTCAGTCTTGTGTGAAGATGAGTTGCATGTAAAGAGAATAATTGTGGTTTGAAGAACTCCGTGCTTAAAGATCTAACGAACAATTATTATTGTGTACGCGGAAGAGTGTAAAGAAGAGTAACAAATAAAGCAAATTGTTTAAATCAAGTTACCAAAGGTGGCACACGGAATTGTGCGAACAATAAAGAATTGATTTAAAACTAAACACAAATTTATTTTTATTTTATTTGCAATCTACGAACTCATATTTTAAAGGTTTTTAAAAGGGTAAAAACGTAACAATAGTGATGATATCTTACACCCACTTTGCTTTAATTAAATGTGAAGCTAAGAAGCATTTAGGAAATAGTCTGTAATCTAGTGTCCTATATTTCCAGAAGTAAATTCGTCATCAGTAGGCCAAGGTAAAGTTTTCTTGAACATTGGTGAGACGAAATAGATAACAATACGTTGAGAAAGATGGAAGCAAACATATGTTCGTATTCGAAAACCGTTGAGTATCGATGTTCTGAACTCAAAGAAATCCAATGCTTACCAGCTTTTCTGCTATAGAAATGTATCCGCATAAATAAATGTAAATAATGCAGCTCTTCTCCTGAGTGTATACCCTTTTACAAGCATGCATATATGCATACATGTGGGTGTATTTCATAGTGTGTGTTACTTTCCATCGTATTGCTGCTATACGTTTATGCTAAATGTTAAATTGTTCATAATAATAACGTAAACAAAATGAAAAGAGAGAGAGAGAGAAACAAGAACAGCAACAAGAACAAGAACACCAAAATACGAGTAAAAATAGCAGAAAAGAAAAACAACAACCTAAATATGCCTTTAGCCAACAATTAGTCAGTTGTTGTTAAATACAGAGCGAGCAACACAACAACAACGAAATAAACGAAAGAAGAAAAAAGAGAGAAAAGAAAACAAACAATAATAAAATGTTGCAGCAACAGTAAGAGCAACACAAAAATATTAGGAGCAACAACAACAACAATAACAACAACCAAAAAGTAAACAAAACAACAAAAAAAGGAATAAAAACAGATACGAGAAGTTAACCTCGTTGTTGATGATGTTGATAACGCAACACAAATTCATATGCACTACGTATGTATAAACAGAGATGGGATTAATTAATTGGTTTAATTATTGGCCTATAAAATGGACACCTATAAGTAGACACCTTTAGTTAGGCTAGAGCTTTACTTATACAAATCGTTTTAAATCATTGTCTGATTCACATCTAGCGCCCATAAACTCTACTGACTTTTTCCAGTATATAGGCGTTTGAAAAGCCGATTGATGCCATTATGTGTAGAATTCAATCACTGCCATGGCTTCTCTTGGTGGAGTCGAATTTTCCCTGATTTTAATGCATAAATCAGTCTGAATTCGGCAGATGGCATGGGTTATGTTGGTTCTGAGGACCACTGTGGTTTGTAGCTTATCGGTATACACCTGCATCTTTAGAAAAATCCACAAGAAAAATTCTACTGCTGCCCAGTTGGCATCATCTCCATGTGAGATAACTATGCCCTTAAATCGTTCGTGCATAATATCCGACGTAGCATAAGCTGTATGGTAAGTAACGCTATCCTATTGAAATCAAATGTCCGATTATTGCCCAGAACATCCAATTGAAGCCAAAAATAATTTGATAATCATCAATCTATAGTTGTTGCCCATGTAGCGAAAACATGTCATTGTATATGGTCCATATCTATCCATCCATGACGATTCGGCAAAACAAACTGAATGAATGACAACTAATTTGACAGATATAGCTTCAACAAGGTGAATGCTATCAACTGCCAAAGTTTGGAAGCCTATGTTGGAAGACCCCATATAAGATGGGCATTCTCAGGTTAAGTATAGGATTACAGGGGATCGTCAAGCCTACAATAACTGATTATTTGAGGTTCACGTTTCGGGGATGGTCGCCAGACATTTATTAGCTAAAGGGTCCGCCAAATAACTTTTTTTTTTAAATGCTTTAAAAAAAAACTACTGAATATTTACTCAAATTTCTTTTTTTATTTGAAAGTACAATCCTTCCGGTTAATAATGGAAAATAATTTCATTCAAATGGCTGGCCATGCAGTAGCCTACACCAGAAGATGCCGATTTTGGCAAAAAAAATCATCTTTTGAGATGAAACTGATTTTGATCTTGGCGGGTATGTAAACAAGCAAAATTGTCGCTTTTGTCGTTACAGGATGAACAGTAGATGTGTTTGGCTGAAAATATTGCCTTTTCGCGCTGCCGTTTTCCATTATCACCAGAATATTGATTACAAGAACATCTGAAGTCGAAGTTCTGCTGGCAATTGACGTTACTCGACCAAATAGATTTTCAGAAACCAAAACTCGTTCTTCGAAATGTCCTCAGAAACTCTCATTATGCCATATATACTGTCATCTCAAGACATTTCCTTAATATTATAAGTGTTGTAAATGAAGTCGTCGTAGTCTAGTAGATAGTGTGTTGGCCTATTAGACATGAGGCTACCTTTCTAAGAAATATGAAAAAATATTTCTGCGGCGACTTCCTCTCAGCAAATTTCTAGCAAAAATTCTGAGGGCCACTTTTACAATTTGTGGTTAACTAAAGGTAGAATTTTAAGGGGCAGATAAATTGTTTTTCATTATAATAAGTGGACGATAAGGTAGAAGTGAGCGTTTAGCTAAAGGGAGGATCATCCTACTGGTAACTTTTAAAGTTAAGTTTATGTCTGAACTTGTCATATTATTGTTATTTTCAATATTGCAACTTCAAATATAAACAAAATGAGTAAATACAATAAAAAAGAAACCCGTTGTTGCCACTGCGTTTAAAAATAGCTAGTTTACTTGAGCAATGTCGATAACATTACTGCCGGCACTGCCATATTTTTGAAAAAGTTAACTTTATTTTATCTGTAGGTTGTAATAACGAAAAGAAGTTAAAGGTGATTTTAAAGTTCACTTTAGCTAAAGTTACCTTCAACTAAACACAACTTTAACGGGAAGTAACTAAAAACCTACTATAAAAAGTTTCTCAAAAAATCTGTCGTTTGAGAGAGGACTTTAAACTATATGTACCTCCACTCATTTGTAAAATGACACAGCATTGTTGGTGTGAGAAGTTTAGTCGTAATCCTGACTGAAGGGCTGTAGGTAATAACCATTTATGTATGTATTTATGTATCCAATAAACCTGTATGTTTTAGATCATCGCATTGAGCTGCTTTGACAGTACAACGTACAAACTTACAAACTTGTATTAACGTAAATTTATTTAATTGGGCTTCATTGCACTTCAATAAGCAGTTGCAATAATACGCTTGGCAAGGATTAAAATTTAATAATCCAAACAGTCTACCGTTCTATCCTGCTAATACAGATCTGTTAGACCAAGCAACCTATACATAATTGGCCATTATAACCCTTCAGTCTGGATAACGGCCTAGTTTCTCACATCACTCATGCTGTGTGTATTAGTTTTATATAAGAGTGGCGGGACCTACAGTTTAAAATCGACTCCGAACGACAGATTTTTTGCGAAACTTTTTCATGGCAGTTTTATTTACTCTTAGAGTATTTGCCAGAAATCTGCTGAGAGGAAGTCGCTAAAGAAATATTTTTTCATTTGATGTCTGACCTGGGGTTTGAACCGTGGCCTTACGTCTAATAAGCCAACACATTACCTACTAGACTACGGCGACTTCCCAAGCAACCTACGGTATACAAAATTAGAAACATAATTTAATGGAGTTTCTAACGAGAACCATCCCTGATATATTGCTGCTGCCACTGCTCAAAACTAACACAATTTACTAAACCTACATAAACATTATTGTATACGATATGCTACTAGTGTTGCATGTTGCACAACCTTTAGTTTAACAAATACTATGTATTGTTTTGTGTTTTAAGGCTAATGTGGAAGAAGACAAGAGTACGAAGTACTTAAGCGAACTTCTGATGCATATTTCGTTTGCATATGAATATTTTGTTCCTCTATTCCATTATTAAGCAATTTTTTTTTCTTTCAAGCATTTTTTTGTAAAAATTTTGTGTTTCTTTTTCAGCTTCAACATACTGTATACTTTCTTTGCCTTTTTTTGTTTTTGTTGTAGTTATAGTTGTAAGCATATGATGGCTTTTACATTATAGTTATACTTGGATAACTGTAAACATTTTTAAGCTCGAAGGTATAAGTTCATTTAAGGTTTTTTTGTTGCCAGGTTTTGCTTTCTCTTCTGCTACTCCCACTACTGATGTCTTCTATATGATGATGTTAAAACTATTGTACCGTTATTGCCATTGTGTTTGTTGTATACGAGATAACTGCTTGAATATATGTAAGTCCAGGTTTGCTTTACCCCCAAAAAAAGTTTCTTTCAAAATCCTATTTAAAGGGGCAACGAATTCTGGAAACCTTACAGAAAAATGGGTTCTTATTGAAGAAATTTTTAAATGCAACGCTTTAAAATAGCATCACAAAACCTTGCTTAAGAAAACATTTAAAAGGAAATTCTTAAGAAGCAAAACAAAAAAATGAAAATCCGTTACAAGCTTCAAGTCATTTGTTCATTGCATATCCTGTCTCCTTAGCAAACACCAGCAGCAGAAAAAAAGGGGAACATTAGCCGTGCAAGAGGTGGAGTAACGGAAAGTGTAAGTGTTTTAATACAGCTTCTAACAAAGCTCAATAAGGATTCCTACATACATACACACACACATACATTGCCATATACATACATACACTTTCATACATTCCTTTAGAGTGAGTGTATGAATATAAAAATGCTAACAACTGCACCCATATTAAAAACTAAAGTAGCACCCGAAGCAGCAACAGCAGCAATAACAGTAGTAAGTGGGTGTAGCTAGTTATAACAACAACAAAAACAATAAAAACAAAAAGAAAAAGAAAAAAATAAATAAGAATAAAAATTGGTAACAGCAAATAGCACTTAGATTAGAAAAATATAAAAAATATTGTGTAGAGAACTTTTGTAAAAAAATACTAAAAGCAAGCAAGCAAGAGTAAGTCAGGGTTGGGTTAAAGCCGACTATGCTTTACCTTTTTATCTTGTGTGGTACAATTGGAAATTCGAAATAATTCATTGAATTCTTTGGCAGATATATTCCAGTTAAATTTGAAGCCCATTTGACAACCGTTACGGTTAATGGCTTATTCGAATACAACTGAGACTTAAGGAAACCCCTAAGGAAAAAATTTATCAGGAGATAATCGCACGATCACTGTGGACAGTTAACATGCATACATACATAATTGGTCATTATGTATGTATTGTATATACGGTCTGGATTAAAACCTTGCATCTCACATCATTTATTTCGAGTGCTTTAATTTCATACATGAGTGACAGATCTTTAAGTTAAAGTCGACTCCGGACAACAGATTTTAGAGAAACTTTTCTTGGCAAATTTATTTACTTGCAGAGTTTTTGCCAAAAATCTGCTGCGAGATGTGTTGGAGATGTTTGAACTTCTGTTTCAAGCGTGGCCTCACATCTAATATTTCGACGCATTACCTATTACACTACAGCGTCTACAGTTAACATCAGTTAACACCGCCTTAAAATCGCTCGTGCAGAATATCAAATGTGACATGAACTGTTGATGTCCAGGATACCCAAAACAGGCCAAAAAAGTGTGTAATCACCTATGGTGCCAGCTGTTGACAGTGATGGAATTTGGCCCAAAGCCAAAATAATCAACAAGTAGTGAATTTTTAAGCACGCATTTGACTCTCTTAAATCTCATGCGGATTGGTAACGCATCAAATTCTTTAATTGTCCCTGTACACATTCATATTCAAATAGTCCTCAACGCTGAAGAAATGTTAATCAATATAACACATGTAGTTTCAACAAAATGGCCCTAATCAAGTGTCAAAGTTTTGAAGACTCTGATAGAAGACGCGATGCATTAGTTCTAAAAAAATTGATTTTGAAGCACGGGTTTTAAATAAAATAAATCTTTTTATTGCCCCCAAATCAAACAGACAAATTTAACTCTTTGCTGGCTCTTCTATGCCATCAAAATCTCAAAATTCATCACATGCCGTGAACAAGTTCTGGTTACTCAAGACGAATATAAACTCAAGTTTGCAAGTGCAGGACAATGGCAGAAAATTTATTATGAAGGTTCCTTTTCTTGCTTGTCATTACCTGCTATAAGGTTTCTAAGAAGATCAGTGTTCAGGATTAATGCAAATTATTTTCTGCGTTGCATATATCAATATCTGGTCAGATCAGTCTGAACTCTCTATTCCATTTTTATGGTGCAAATGAGTGAATGAGTGAATGATAATTTTACGTATGAATTCATTTCAATTTTCAGCTGCGCAAGCAGTAGCCGCCGTTGTTTAGTGAGTATTTCGTGGTCTAGAAGTGAGACCACGGTTCAAATCCCAGATCAGATAATTCCAACAAAAAACGAAATAGGAACAACAACAAATTTCTGGCAAAAACTCTGAGAATTAACAAAAAATCCTGCGAAAAGTTTCTCAAAAAAATTTGTTGTTCGGAGTCGCCATATATAAAATTTACACACACAACATCAGTGATGTCAGAAGCTTGGTAGCAATCCTAACTGGACGATTGTAATAATCAATTATGTATGTATGCCACACATCCATATCGGGTCAGATCAGACTAATCTCCCTACAAGTGGATTCATTCATGGTGCAAATAAGTGAAAATTGTGTATGTCCAGAAAAATTTCAATCTTACGTATGAATTGATTGAAATTTTCTATCGTACCAGACTAATATGACATATTTTTGTTATTCTCAAAGTCCAGAAATCGAAATGACGATAACAGCCGATATCTTCTCCAGAGAGTCTTGATATCTTCTCCAGAGATATCCAGTATTCTTGGACAATCTTTGATGTGGTGTACACACTCTCTAGGGTCTAATGGCTGCTTTATTAAATACCAAATTACTCTGATACCGAATTTTTACAGCGGCAGACTTTATAGCCATTATTTCAGTGTGCATAGTACTACAAATATCGAGTTGTTCATGGCAATATTGAAGATTTAATTGTTACGAAAAGATGTAACATCCGACTTTATCACAAGATCTGCAAGTCGTTATCATAATGAAATCTATTTGGTATTTTCATTACAAAACCAGTAACGAAAATGAATTCCGGTATTTCGAGTCAAAAGGTATGTCAAGATCAAGTATACCAAAGCTTGTTATTGACCATAGCTTCTATACATACATTAATACATAATTGGTTATAAAAAACCTTCAGCTAGGTTTACGACCTAGCTTCTCACACCACTTATGCTGTGTGTGTTAATTTTATACATGAGTGGCGGCAGCTACAGTTTAAAGTCGACTCCGAAAGCCAAATGTTTTAATTAACTTTTCATTGCAAATTTTATTAATTCTCAAAACTTTTGCCAGAAATCTAATGAGAGCCAGTCGATGAAATATTTTTAATATTTCGTTTTGTTGAAGATGTCTACTATGGGGTTTGAACCGTGGCCTCACGTCTAATAAGTCGACACATTGCCTACTTAGATTACGGCCACATCATACCTTCTATACTTTCAAATATGAGCGTAAAATAAAACAAATTATCCCTCCACTTAATGTAGGAATGTAGGGTATAATAACAATACAACAGCAACAACTACAACTACTTTGGCTAAAGGAACAGCAAGTAGACGAACATCAAAGACAACATTCACTGCAATAATGTGAACAATATTGTTTTTATGTCAAATTTTTTATGCAGAAAAAAAGAAAATAAAAGGAAGAAGAAACTTGTGTTGCACAATATAGTAGAAGGCAAAATTTTCTGTAAAATAATATTATTTGCCTGATGATGTTGCACTTTTTGTTTCCCTCACACTTACCGGTTAAATACAACCCCAAGGAAATCATAACATTTGGACTTGTTTCTACCATAATTTTTTTCCTTATATTTTCTTGTGTATATTTCTTTAGTGTTTTTCTATTTTTCCATTACAAACCATAAATTTATATTAGAATTTGAATATCAATTTATTTTTATGACAACAATTATAAAACAATACATCTTTCAATAATAATTTATGACATGATTTCAAGTATTTTTTTCTGTTTCATTTTGTTTAACATCAGATAATATTTTATAATAATTTTTAATTTAATTTATTTTATAATTTCATATGGTATGCCTGGAAAGACTGTAAATTATAAGAGAAAAAAACATTTTTTTTTTAATTTTTCAGAAATAACTTCTAGTAAAAGAAGAGCTAAGTTTTCTTAGTTAAAAAGTTATTTTAATAACACAAAATTTTGTCACCGACATACACATAGCTTAACACTTTGCATTCAAACAATCTAAAACATCCTGTGTTGAAGTTTCGTATTTCACAGAAAATAAAATAAAATTTCCATTAATAATGAATGCCAGGTAATAAGACGACATCATAAAAATTTAAGTCACTTAATGTATTCCTTTCCTTATTCATTTTGTCCTTTCTTTCGTATTTTATTTCAACCATACTTTTATTTTCCTTCTTCGTTTTATTAACTTAAATGAAATAGTCGCACCAAACCAACAGCAACCGGTAGAGGCAGAGCAGATGACGGTAACCAACATCTTCATCTCGAGCAGAGGCTACTTGAATTTCAATTAATTTTCAACCAACCGAAAAATTGTCCTCTTTTGACTGTGTATCATTTATATCTTTATAATATGGCCTAAATTAAATTGAATCTATACCCACACACATATACACTTACATACACACACACACATTTATAAAGATACTCCATTATAAACGGCGTCAAGTCAATTACAGCCGAAAATAGTCTGTTAGTAATTGAACGAGAAAGTAATAATTTGTGTGGCCGCTTGGTAATTATGTCGAGACTTCCAATAGGAACCGAATAGTTTGACAGTCTATAATGGCCATATTGTTGTCATACATCTGTCAAATTAGTTTTTATTTAGTCAGTCTGTTTATTAATTAGGTTCGGGTATCATACCGAGCGAAAAATAATTTTCAGAGATTTCATCAATTTCAATCCACGTGAGACGTAACCATAGTCATAGTCTCATAGTGGCTTATTAGACGTGAGACCCGGTCAGACATTTTTTGACGACCTTCTCTCAGCAGTCTTCTGGGAAAAATTCTGTGATTAAATAAAATTGCCATGAAAAGTTTCTTAAAAATCTGTTGTTCTGGGTCGACCTTAAACTGTTGGTCTGGTGAGAAACTAGGTCGTAATCCTGATGGAAGAGTTTAAATGGGCAAATATATATGTATGTATCCATGTGAGATTCAAGAGAGTAGAATAAATGCCGAAAATATTTCTTCGGCGACTTCCTCTCAGCAGATTTCTGGCAAAAACTCTGAGAGTAAATAAAATTGCCATGAAAATTTTCTCAAAAATCTGTCATTCGGAGTCGACTTTAAACTAAAGGCCGTGCCTCTCATATATAAAATTAACACACACAACATAAGTGATGTGAGAAGCTAGGTTGTAATCCTGACTGAAGTGCTGTAATGACCAGTTATGTATGTATTGGTAGGGCCAATATTTGGTCGTCTGCAGCCAGAATGTGGACATCCATGTAGATGCTTTCAGAAATTGCATTATGGTTGGATAATCGCTGTTATTGTTTTTCGTATTCTAAAAATGAACGTACGTTCCATTATGTTCCGTGGACGTTTGGCTAACTGGGGCTTAAGATGGATTCCGTTTGAGATTAACGCCAAATTTTTTATACATCCATCCATATCGATAGAAAGAGATAGACAGGCAGATCGCATCTCTTGCAATTGTGTGCGACTTCAGAGAAAATCCATTTTCACGTATGGATTTTTGAATTTTCGGTCGCATTAAGATGTCAGCTTTGTTGTTACCTTCAATTTAGCAACCCATATGAGAATAATCGTGGAATATTTCACTGTCTTCTCCAGAGATTACTCGGCATCTTTAGATAATTCTAGATGCCCTCTAGGGTTTACTGTCCGTAGGCATGTGTACCAGAGGTCAGTAATGAGTATTCAAAACGATGAGTAGATTCGAATCATACTTATTATTTCTGATACTTATACGCATTCATACTTATTTTAATGTCATACTCATACTACTCATACTCATACATGTTTGAAATACTTAACAATACGCATGATGTTATTGATATCGACTCTCACGACTCATCGTATACACGAATCACAAAATAAGTATGATTCGCGTACGAACACTACAAAACTCCCAAGAAGGTTGTGTGTTTGCTTTGCTTGCTATCTTTGTCTTTTTCTTTCTTTTTTTTTATAAATGCAACAATAACTAAGACTGTAAATTTTAATGAATGATTCTAATCATTTATGAGTATCTAAGTATTTTTCTAAATTTATGAATCTGAATGAGTAGTATGAGTATGAATCAAACATATTTCGAATGTTAGGAGTTTGATGTCAACGTTGTACTCATACTCATTGGAACTTGTACTTATAAATCATTGTCGTAATGAGTACGAATGAATCAGAGTAGTTGGATTTCAATACTGTTGACTCACTCATATTCAAAATTTTATGAGTACCTAAGAGTAGCGAAAAAGCGATTCATTACTGATCTGTGATGTGTACATCACCATACGCTATACTTTGATACTTTATTCGCACAGTGCCAGTGTTTAGAGCCATTTATTCAACCTGAATAGTACTACAGCTATGGACTAGTGCAAGAGACAATCAGGGATTCAATTGTTCTAGAAATATTTCACATTCTAATTTATAGTGTGATCTGCATACGTCAAAGAGTACTTGGATGATGATCTCAGGAAGTATGAGGTTATAGACCATTATTGTAAAAAAAATATGCCCGGTATTTTCGTTTTAAAATGAGAATCGCAAGGTTTAGGTACTGTTTAGGCATAACCGGATTAATACGGTGTTCAGATATGTATTTTTATTGTTTAAATCGCAATAAACGCCATTATTGAACTCAACATTTCACATAAAGTTGCAATAAATTATTGCGGAATAAATACGCAAATTGTTATAATATTGGGTAAAACATAAAATGCAGCACTGTACAGTGCGCATATTACAATTATTCGAACACTTTTTGTTGATATTTGACAACTCAAATGTCAAAAAAAAAAAAACAAAATTAAATAAAAACAATATTGTTGAAACAACCAGCTTTTTTGCTTACCAGCTGTCAAATGAATATTGAATAAGCAGTTGAATAGCGTATATTATTATGTCTGAACACTTAAAATATTGTACTATGTCTGAACATAGTATAAAAATATCCAAGACTTTCCCATGACTATAAGTTCTATGCTTCCATGCACTTATGTTCCGCAGACTCATTGCTGATTTCGAAGTCATTTATTTGTTTAGACAGCAAATTAGACGATATTACTAGAATGACCCATAGACTGGTAGCGACACATAGGTAGGAGCCGTTTTTTAACACATGAAGAAGAAAGATTTATGTCGCAGGCTACAGCAGCGGAATGTTAAGTGAAGTTGATGGCCCGAAAGAAAGAGAAAACATTTAGAGAGGCCCTAAATTGACTAGTTTTTCTTTGCAAGTGTATGATTGAAATTTAACTCCTTTTTTTAAGGCCTATAAAAAATGCTAATTGATTCGTTTGGTTCTTCGTTTTGTAACTTATTTGAATAGTGTGCGTATGTACGGATGCACGTATATGACTTGAGCAATACTAGTGGCAATGTTAAATAATTTCTTTTTTTTACGTTTTTCTACTAAAGCTGCCGTAGAGAAAAAGTCAAATGGAATACTAAATGAAATATTCAAATTACGTTTAAATATAAAGAACATCATGCCACAACCATTATTTATACTGGAGAAAAAAAAACAGAAGTTAAAAAAATAGGAGGAAAATATTACAGAGTGTAGTTAAATAAGAAGTAAAATTCAAAGAAAAAAAGAAATTAAAACGATATAATGAAAAGCCACAAAAATTTATTTAAGTTTTAAACATACAATTTTATAGGAGTTTTTTCTTTCTATTTTACCTGCAACTTGAGTTTTTTGCCATGTTATTAAGCCGTAGATAGTGGAGCTGGAAATCTTCTATTTGCATTGATGTTAAGGATAGAAAAGAAAGCAAAAAAAAAGAGGAGCCATAGAAGCCTTAATATTAATTAATGTTAACCTAATTTTACATTAATTATTTACTACGTTTTCTTTCATTACGCCTGCTAAGGTAAACTGCTTTAAACATCCGTTTTTAAGACTTCCTATCTGTCCACCATACATCCGTCCGAACGTTGTTCATAGCTTCATAGCTATTTATGCTTGTTTTATCTGAAAAGCCTGTACTTTTAGACAGCTGCTGGCTGGCTGACTGCTTGTCTATTAGCACGGCTCTTAGCCTGGTCCATAAAAAAGCAAATAAAATTGCCCAGCCCGGCGGGAGAGATGTCAGGAAATAAATTAAAAATATGCAAAACGTTTGTACTTCCCTCCCCGAAATCCAACAAAAACAACAACAAAATAAATAAAAACCCGTAATAAATTTGAAGTTTCTTACAAAAACAAACGAAGTAAAAAAATCTAAAAACAAAGTTGCGTACTCCTTGCCCCCCATGGCTAGAATTGTATTTCTTTTTATCTGCTCCGGTCATCTTCAGAGTTTATTGTTTGGCGGTGATAAAGGTAAAGGTATCTTGCTGGTGGCATCTGACAGGTGATATAAATTTGTTTAAATTTTTAGCAAATTAGTTAAAGCGTTATTGATATTTTGATTATATTATGGCATATATACATACATACATACATATCTGTTGTCTATTTGCAATAGAAAAAGAAAAAACGTTAAACAAATTCAATTAAAAATTTTCTTTAATTAAGCTTTTAAAATGCATGTCTATTTGAGTTTCACTAGAAGGACACCTTAACGTTAATTGAATATGTCACTTACGGTTAATGAATGAAAAAAAAGTTTTTTTTCTTTTTTGATGTGGGTTTTTAGAATTGATGATGCGATGATGGATGCGATTATCTATCTTCTATCATTAATTAAATTGGAAATTGAAGTTTGATAACTAATTTGTATACAAAAAAAAGCATTTTTTCTAACGACAACAGTGAATTTTTAAATTTCAAAATAAACGAGGTGTGTTCAAAAGGTTTCACTGCATGACCATGAGTTTACCATGAGACATATAAACAAGTCCTTATCATCCTTTCAGTAAGACCATCATCATTCTGGTTGCTTTCTTTATTCATAAATGCTTTGCTGTAACTCCTATATGGATTACGGGACATAGGGATATGGTCGGAAATTGTTTATGAGCTAGCCAGGACCAGAACGGAGCTGGTAATGTTCGGCATGCTACAGGCTATAGGTGTTCCTATTACATATACATAAATTGGCCATAACAACCCGATTAACGGAATTCGGCCTGCCGCAACACATACTTCCAGGAGCCTCTGCTTCTTACGCGCCTATGCCAGTTGGTCACACCAATCGAAGCAAGGGCTTCCTCGATTTGGTGCTTCCAATGGATACAAGGTCGTCCTCTTCGCCGACTTTCTCAGATTCCCGCATCAAATACCCGTCTCGCCGGAGCATCCTCTTCCATTCAAACGACATAGCCGAGCCAGCGCAGCAGCTGGATGTTAACACGCTGCACAACGTCTATGTCGTTGAGGAGCTCATACAGCTCACTGTTGAATCGGATGCGGAAATCATCTCGTACTGAATCGAAGGCATACATACATAATTGGTAATTACAACTCTTCAGTCAGGATTACGACCTTCTCAAACCACTTATGTTGTGTGTGTTAATTTTATATATAAGTGGCAGGACCTACAGTTTAAAGTCGACTCCGAGCGACTGATTTTTAAGAAACTTTTCATGGCAATTTTATTTACTCTCAGAGTTTTTGCCAGAAGTCTGCTGAGATCTTCTGTTGGGGTTGTCCGACCTGGGGTTTGAATCGTGGCCTCAATAAGCCAAAAAATTATCTACTACACTCGGGCCGAATTTTTATTTATAAGAATTATGGAGCCATGTATCTAACATTCAGTCTAAAGTACAGACATGTAGTTCTGTTGGCATGACAAGTGCGGGTTGAATAACATCACAGGCAGATCTGAATGTTATCCTTACCTTATTTCCGACTGCGGAATACGTAAAGAATGTGGCAACTAGAAGCCGCTTTAGCTAGGTTTAGTGAACTTATATACGGTAGGCCAATCGGAACGTACTAATTTAAAGAAGTAAACTCATTTTTATTGCCCGAAAGGCGAATACATGGCCACAAAAGCTTAATTCTGTGATACAGCGAATGCAATAATGCCTGATAGGAATTGCTGGTCTGGTTCGGATAAAATCTCTGAAAGCTTAGCGTCCTTACATCGAATTAAATTTTGGAACTAACAACAGGAGAAAAGCCGGAGACCCCATTAAATATGCTTCTTCTTATAAAAAAGTTTCGATTCGCCCACTATCTGGAGCACTATCTGGAGATGAAAATGGAACTAAAAGTTCTCAAAAGCCTTATGGCCAAAGCTTAATACCGAACGACACTTATGCAAAATTAATCATAAGCATTAGGAAGAGAATGTTGAACGCAATAAAAGGAGTCTTAATGACAACATGGTTCATTTAGAACCAGATGGAGTAGGGATGTCTCTCACTTGTTGAAGTGTTCAGTGATGTACTCACCGAACAATTTACTTAGTGAAGCATGGTTGAGTGCTAACGGGTTCATTCAAAAATTGTAGGCAGCAGGCAATTCCGTAGGACTAAACTACAACAGCTGCCGTAGTCTAGTAAGTAGTGTGCTACCTTATTAGTCGTAAGGTCATGGTTCAGACATCTCCAACAAAACGAAATATGTAAAAATATTTCTTCGGCGACTACCTCTCAACAGTTTTCTGGCAAAAATTCTGAGAGTAAACAAAATTGCCATGAAAAGTTTCTCAAAAATCTATCGTTCGGAATCGACTTTAAACTGCAGGTCGCGCCACTCATGTATAAAATTAACACACACAACATAAGTGGTGTGAGAAACTAGGTCGCAATCCTGACTAAAGGGTTGTAATGGCCAATTATGTATGGAAAGCTAAGATTATGGTTTTCTAAATTTTATTTCCCTATTCAAATCGTGCGCTTTTATGGAAATTTATAAATCGGTAGGACCCGATTCTCATTTTTAAAATTAACCCGTACAACATAAGTGGTGTGTGAAAATAGGTCGTAATCCAGACTGAAGGGTTGTACATTGTGTATGAATGTAAACTACAAGAGGGGAACCTCAGAAGGCTTCTGGGTAGTGCTGGATTTTTAATGAGTTTTGAGTGCCTACCAATGGCCAGTATTTGTTCCTCATATTAGAAGAAGAAAGAGGAAAGAGGAAGTCGACTATTTTCGGTTTGCTAGATAAGCATGAAATATTACTCTGTGTTGGATAGCCTGGAGGCTATAGTCGCAAGTAGAAGTAAAAGCAGATACTTATCTTTATGCTAAGCAACCAGCTTAGCATCTAATATTTATTGGGTCATGGTATTCTTGAGTTGTTAAAAAGGCTTCTAAAGAACTTAAAAAAAAGTTTGTAAAGTGCTTATAAAAATGATTTTAGAAAAAGAAAAGAAACGTATAAAATTTAATAACCATTAAAGTGTTGCCATTAAAAAGAATATAAAAATAAATGACAGTCCTTTAGTTTAATTTGAAAAGCTTGTAATTGCATGTAATTAGTGACATTTACATAAATTACGTTTTTAACAAAAGCAACAGCAAAACAAAAAAAAAAGACAGACACCAAAACATACAAACACTTCGGTGTACACACACAGCCAATGATTTATTTATTCAATATGTTTTGCTATTCAAAGCATTGTATGGTACACACACACATGTTTGATTTCATTCTTACAACGGAAACAGCTATTTACATATACTCGTATGTATGAATGTATAAACGCATACAACGTTATACTTTTACCTGTACACACACATACAGTATACAGTGGTATGGCATTAAATACATTTTATTTATCGGGTGTTAATGTTCATTTTAATTTCAATTCTTATTGGCTGGCCGTCAAATTGATTGATTATTCACAGGAGTCGAGAGTCACTCATCATCATCATCATCATCAGGCACCATGATTGTATTGTTGGATTGTGATGTATCGTCTTTGGTTGGCATTAATGCTTATTTTATTTGGGGTTTTAATTAAAATACATATCAAATTAGAGAAATTAAATGCACATCAATTTAATCCAAAATATTTTCATTCTTTCTTTTACGTTTTCTATTTTTTTATTAAATTTAAATGATCAATTGAATAATTATAGCCTGGAAATTATCTTTCGTAAATAAATTAATTAATTTCAGGCAAAGAAATATTAAATTCTTGTGTTAATAAAATAATTTCTTTTCTAAGAGCATATTTTTGTGGTTCATTCATTGGAAATATTTCTTTCATTTCATTGAACATTTTGAACAATAAATTCAAATTTTTCCCAATAAAAAAAAGTGTTAAATATTTAAATTTATTGTTATTTATTAATGCAATGAATAGTTATTAAGCATCACACACTTTGTGTTTAATTTTTGAAAGGAAACAAATTAAAACAATTTTTCAAAAATTCTTTGCTTCTTCTTTGACTCTGGAATTCCCAACAAATGATTGAAAATTAATTTTCAATACACCATAATGCATGTGTCAAATATGTAAAAAACAAAGAAAAAATAAATGAAATATTCCAGAATAAAATGTTTCCCACAGTAATTAAGAATTTCTAATTGATACAAAAATTTTGTTTAAATTTTAATGCTAAAATCTGTAAGCCAAATTCACTAACTTTATCTGTATCATCTTTATCTTGCTATACTTTCCACCAGTTTTCTTTCGATATTACCATTCTATATATGTATAGTTCCTCTCGCCATAGTCTAGTAGGTAGTGTGTTGGCTTATTAGACGTAAAGCTCGGGTTCGCATACCAGATTAGACTTTCCACGATTATTATCATATGGGTTGCTAGATTGAAGGTAACAACAAAGCTCACATCTTAATGCGACCGAAAATTCAAAAATCCATGCGTAAAAATGGATTTTCTCTGAAGTCACACACAATTACAAGAGGTTGCGATCTGTCTGTCTATCTCACCAGATAGATGTATAAACAATTTTGCGTTAATCTCAAACGGAATCCATCTTAAGCCCCAGTTAGCCAAACGTACACGGAACATAATGGAACGTACGTTCATTTTTAGAACACGAAAAAACAATAACAGCGATTATCCAACCGTAACGTAATTTCTGAAAGCATTTACCTGGATCTCCACATTCTGGCTGCAGACGACCAAATATTGGCCCTACCAATACATACATAATTGGTCTTAGAACCCTTCAGTCAGGATTACAACCTAGATTCTCACACCAGTTATGTTGTGTGCGTTAATTTTATACATGAGTAGCGGGATCTATAGTTTAAAGTCGACTCCGAACGACAGATTTTTGAGAAACTTTTCATGGCAGTTTTATTTACTCTCAGAGTTTTTGCCAGAAATTTGCTGAGAGGATGTCGCCAATGAAATATTTTTCATATTTTCGTTTTGATGTCTGACCTGGGGTTTGAACTAATAAGCCGACACACTATCTACTAGACTACAGCGACTTCTATATTGGCGGTACCAATATTGTGGAAAAAATAAAATTACTTTTCATTCAAAAGCCTTCTTTTCATCAAAAAATTACGGACCGTCTCCCGTATTTGGAATTATATAACCTATCGTTTCTTTCATTAAACGCTTCTCAACTTTAAATTAAAAAAAGTGTGTGTGAGATACTATAAAATTTTGCTATCGGTGGCATTATGTGTTCATTGTTCAAATGTCCGTCTGGGCTTCTATGGGTTAAGCGCAACAGAAATGTATAAATTTCTGTCCTATAAATCAAGCTCAATGTGACCAACGGCATGAATTATATTGACTTTGAGGACTGCTGCGGTTTGGGGCTTACTCGAATGCTTAAAAAGATTAAATTAATGAACAGTGAAGTCGCCGTAGCCTAGTAGGTAGTATGTTGGCTTATTAGACGTAAAGCTCATAGGAATATAAAGACGGGTTCCCTGATAGTCTAGTGGGTAGTGTGCTAGACTATAAGCGAGAGGGTCATGGGTTCGATTCTCACCAGAGAATCTGGTCTATGACACAACACCGAGCATATGGTCAAAGTTACTCAGCTCGTATATAATTAGAATATAATTTGTAATTGTATTGTAATTAATAAATAAATAAATAAATAAAAACGTTCATAAGCTCTGTTGAAATACGCACTGACATCCCCTTGCACTGGTGCGCTAGCACTCCCAATGGCTTATGATTTCTTTAAGAAAACTTTAAGAAAAATTAATCATGAGTTTTGCATGAAAATAAAAACGAAAATTCTTAAACAAAAAATTTCTTTAAAATCCATTCCATTCATGATTCATGGCATTGTTTTGCTGTTTTTAAATACCATTTAAGCTCTTCTATTATTTTACGAGAATGTGAATGTGAATGTGAAAAGTGTAATGAAATGTTGTTTCCTCATACCAATAAATAACAATAACAACGGTTAACAAAACCAAACCAAATGGAACCAAACCAAACCAAACCAAGCTAAACCAGACTCTTATAAAAATTTTGATTTATGAATTTCACTGACCTAAACATTATTTTATTTTATTTTGTTTTCGTTTTCATTTTCATTTCATACTTTTTTTTTATTCTTTTATTTTCTTTTTATTGCTCTATTACCATGTAAAACATGAGTTTAAATAAATAAACCAAAAAAGGAAGAGAGCGGTAAAGAGGACCGACCATTAGGAAGTGGAAGAAGGAAAAAACGGAAACTTCTTCTTGAACTTCTTGTGTGAAGAAGAAGAAGTAGTGCCATTATGCATTTGTGCATATTTAAATGCATATTCCTATAGTTTTGCAGCATATGCATGGAAATTTGTTAACCCACAGAAAACGGAGAAGAAAGAAAAATTTAAAAAAATGCTACATAACTTTATGCAAACAATTACAATCACACAAAGAAATGCATACAAAAGAGAAAATACATATAAAATATTGCATTCTTTTTTATGCATCAATTGGAGTGTTTGTGTATTTGTGTGTAGAACATAATTTAAGAGAATAAAAGCTTTTGGTAATACACTGAACAAATTCCTTTCAAGTTGTATTAAATACTACAGAAGCAAACTTAGAAGTCAATACAATCTAATTCATTACATACATAATTGGTCATTATGTCAGGATTACGACCTAGTTTTTCGCACCACTTATGTTGTGTGTGTTAATTTTATGCATGAGTGGTGGGACCTACAGTTTAACGTCGACTCCGAATGATAGCTTTTTGAGAAACTTTTCATGGCAATTTTATTTATTCTGAGAGTTTTAGCCAGAAATCTGCTCAGATTAAGTCCCCGAAGAAATATTTTTTGTATTTTGTTTTGATGTCTGGCCTGGGGCTCGAACCCTGGCTTTACGTCTAATAAGCCAACACACTACCTACTAGACTACACCGAATTCATTGGAGCGATCAAAGGCATGTGACGTGTTAGCTTTGAAAACCACTGTGGTTTGTAGCTTATTCGCATATACGTGAAAACTCCACAAGAAATGGTCGAACGGAGTCAAATCGATATCGGCTTCCAATTTATATTACCTACACTTGGTATAACCCGGCCGCCAAATCGCTCATGCACTGTATCCAATGTGCCATGAGCTGTGTAGCAATTGTGTAGTTCTGTCGCAATCACATGTCGTTGCTGTAGAGAACAAGCAATTCAGACCACAAGAATTTGGTAATAATCTACTGTGCACGCACCGCTAACAGTTAAAAGCCTGGTCAATGTCGCCCTCAAAGAAATATGTACCAATTTTGCCACCAGCCCTAAGTCCACACCAAACAGTGACTTCTTTCGGATATATTTGCCGATCGTGTATCTCATACGGATAGGAATCGTTACAATTTTGTTTTGTTTTTTGCAGGAATAGAAACAAATGATAAACTGAAGGTACATGAACCGGTATATAAAGTTGATGTATTAAAGCTACCCACAGCTCGGCCAGATCGACAAAGATGTGTACGGTGTGGCGTTTAATTACTTCTGTTCAACAATTCGGGTAATTTTAAAAAAATTGTTTTTTTTTCAAACTAAAAATTAAGGACAATCGTTTGATCAGCATGATAGAAGCTTTCAATTCTTCTCAGAACTTGTTCTAATTGGTTATTACAAACCTTCAGTGGTGGTTAGATATGCATCTTTATTGCGTAAATCTCAATAAACGCCATTATTGAGCTCAATATTTCATATAACATTCCAATTAATTATTCGCAATAAATACGCAAATTGTTATAATATTGAGTAAAACTTAAAATGCAGCTCTGTTAAAAGTATCTTAAAATATTGTACTCAATAAACCGAATATTGCCTTGATAAAAGTGCATATCTGAACATAGTATTACGCTTCTCACAGCAATTACATTGAATATTTTAGTTTTATACATGAGTGGCGGGACATACAGTTTAAAGTAGACTCTGAATGACAGATTTTTGAGAGAAACTTTGTGTGGCAGTAATATTTTACTCTTAAGGGTTCAGCCAGAAATCTGCTGAGAGGAAGTCTTAGCACAAATATTTTTTTCATATTTCCTTATTTGAATTGTAACCTTATGTGTAATAAGCTAACACCCTACCTACTAAAGCAAAATATGACGGTACTGTGTTGGGTGCCCTGGTTGTCTAGTTGGTAGTGTACTAGACTATTAGCGTGAGGGTCGTGGGTTCGATTCCCACCAGAGACTCTGGTCTGTGACACTAAACCGAGCATTTGGTCAAAGTTACTCAGCTCGTATATAATTTAATATAATTCGTAATGGTATTGTAGTTAATAAATAAATAAGTGACGGTACTGTCGTAAAATTTCGTTAATTTTTTAACGCAGATAACTTTTCATAATATGATGATACTTTAATAACATCTTAGATCAAATTCCAGGTTAAAACCTTATCATTTAAACAGCCTGCTACGTTATCTTATGCAATTAAAATGACCATATTTGTAGAGCCCATCTGCCGGCAATTTGTATCCGAATTTTCTCTACAATAATATATAAAATGTTTGTCAGTGTATTTGTTTTTAATTCTAATATTGTCCTAAGACACACACACATATGCATATACATACTTACTCATGAACAATTATAGAAATTTTCATCGAAAAGATGCATTTAAAGGAAAATGTTTGTAAAAATATTTCACATCATAAATAATGCAAAAATATTTCGAAAAAAAACCCAAAAAACTGAAACATGGAAAATATTTTCTGTCTTGAACAAGAAGAAGAAGAAGAAAACAATTCTATTTGTTATAAAAATAAATGTTATTGTTGTTATATTGAAAGCATATTTCTTCAATAAAAAAAAATTCATTTTATTAATTTTAAAAACTTCTCCTATAAAAGACAACAATACATACATATTCCTTTAGTTGTTGTCGTTCTTTCCTTTTTTATTTTTCTATTTCTGTAATAAAAATAAATAGAATTTATTTATTAACTTTATAGCATATGCCACATAAATACTACAACTCGTGCACACACTCTCTTATTGCAACACTTTAATACATGAGAGTGTAAGAGTATTTGTATAAGACTAATAAAATTCAGATTGTTTTCTTGTATACCATATATGTATGTGTGTGTATATATGTGTGATTGTCTACATATGTTCTAAATTCCACTTCTGACAATTAATTGAAAAGTAATTCGTATGCAAGTAGAACCGAACGACTTTAGAGATTTGAAATTACTTTTTAAGTGTTCTTTGGTAAACTTAAGTTTTCTTAAATATTGTATTTCAATTACTCGGTTGTGCAAAAATTGTTTTTCTTTCTTTCTTTTTTTTTCTTCATTTGAAACAATGGAATTATTACGCTTGGGAGAAACAAAAAAAAATCAAATAAAAACAATATTGTTTAATTGGTTGAGGGCAAAAGTAATTGCGTAACTATTGCCCTGCATGGGGAACAAATCACATACACCAATATGATCTGGTTAGGTCAGAGTGGTAGCTTAGATACCAAATGCTCACTTGAGCACGCATAGCGACCCTTTGTGATGCCACGGGTGAACGCAGTCCCTGTACTGAAAAAGTTCCTCTAAACCAGGGAAAAAGAAGTTGGTCAGCGCAAAGGCTGCACATATAAAGCATCCTACGCTGGAAAACCAGCTTGAAAGCTTGATAAACGAAGCTATATCCTTGATATCAATGGACGATAGCTCTATCAAGCTGACAAGGATTGGAGAGCCAAATAACCTATATCTGCACCTCGCAAGATAAGGGCATTGACAAAGAAAGTGGATAACGGTCTCTTCTTCCTCAGCGAATCTGCACTCCCGGCAGAAATCATTAAATGGGAGCTGCATTCTGTCTTCCTATCACACAGTGACCTGTAAGCATGGCCACTGTGATCGATATGATGTTACGACCATGTCCAGGTAACTGGTTGGTGCACCTTCTATTCATTAGAAGGTGGAGCACGACTCCTCATTGACCCAGGATAGGTTGGCGTTCCGAAAGAATTTCCGAGCGATGGCCAGCTTGAAAGAGGCAAGTGACATTCCCAAATCGACTGAATAGGATTCCGGAAATAGTGCACCAGCCCTGTACTGGTGATTTGTACTAAAGATAGATGTGTGACACAGACATACAGTGTAACGTATAGGTATGGTGGAGGGCGACAGAAAGGACAATGAAAACATGTGCCTCTTTAGTTATATCTTCTCAAACCTCGCTGGTTATGATTTTAGGTCTTAGAGGTTGCGATAAAGGGATAGATAGCAATAAAATTTTTGAAGTTATTTGAAGAAGGTCTTGCTGATGAAATAAGAATGTTAAATATAAAGCAGGAGAAAGCAATGCGCATCCATCAGCATCAGATTAAACCCAAACATCAGAAGAGCTTCAACCCCCTCATTACTAGAATCTAGTTGGTCATCGAATATAGTTGGCGAAGTGTGGGTAGGTATTGTGCTGCCTTATTAGACGTGACGCTTCGATTCAGAAACCAGGTCAGACATCAAAATGAAAATATAAAAAAAATATTTCTTCGGCAACTTCCTCTCACCAGATTTCTGGTGAAAACTCAGATAGTAAATAAAATTGCCATGAAAAGTTTCTTAAAAAAAATCTGTCTTTCGGAATAGATGTTAAACTATAGGTCCCCCCATTCATGTATAAAATTAACACGCACACATGATTGATCATTACAACCCTTCAGTCAGGATTACAACCTAGTTTCAAAACATCAGTGGTGTGAGAATGTATGTATGTATGTATCGGAATCTAGTCTTCTTTATGAAGTTGTTTTTAAGGGAACTGCTGGAAATAAAAATGCCAACTAAATCTTCATGAGATCTGTGAGAGATTTGTTGCCATTCATATAAAACCTGTGTTTCTCAATAAGCCTTTACTTACGTATATACATACATAACTGTTCAATACAACCCTGCAGTAAGGATTATGGACCTTTTTTTTTCATAAGTCGCGGGGTCTACCTTCGATTTTGGACGACAGATTTCTGAGAAAATTTTCATTGCAATTTTATTTAGTCTTGAAGAAGAAATCGCCGAAAGAAAAATTTTTTTAAATTTCGTTTTGTTGGAAATGTCTGACTAGGGAGTTGAACCATGGCCTCACGTCTAATAAGCCAACACCCTACCTACTAGACTATTACTACTTCATCACATAGTCTACTATTTGGGCTAGATCGCTTTTTTAAAATGTTATTAAAATTTATGCCTTATTTCCCATTTATTTCCAGCGTACAGCTTATGTTGATGAGAGACTTTTCTTTTAATTTTATAAATTTAATTATCCTTCTGCACAAACTAATTGTATTTAATGTTTATTTATTTATGTATATATGTACATATGTCACAGAGCAATTGATTTTCATTTAACAAAAATCTGTGCATAATGATACGAAATATTCAATTTAAATATTTTAAAATTCAGTTTTAAAATTTTACGAGATAACAGCTGCTGATTTAAAAGTCTCTTGGAATTCTCTTGGACTTTTTTTGTTATTATTTGAGGTTATAAAATCTAAGAATATATTCTGGTAGTCACAATTCCAGAATTATAGGCTTAGTTAACATATTAAATAAATAAAAAAAATACATTTTCTTTGTTGCTACTAAAAATTTTAATCTTTTTACCATTACGAATTTCACTCATCGAAATTGTAGCTTACTTTGATAATATTTTAAATTTATTTAAATGTCATCTAAAATGTCATCCCCAAGCTTGTTCATTTATTTGGTTTTAAATTTCTATTTTGAATATTGCATTTGAGTAGTGAAAAACCAAAAAAGCACATAAATTGTTGTATAATTAACGCTTTGCAACCAAACCTTTTCGTTTCTAATCCACATGTGCCATAATGTTTTACAATGTTTTTATGTTTTCCACTCTAAACCTATAGAGTAAGGCATAGACCAACGACTTTGGTTGTACACTACATTTCTCACTTTGTAGGCAATTTTAAAACGAATTCAATATGTAGACATTTTTTTTGAAAAAATATGTACGAATTTCTATGCACCTGTTCAATACAAGTGCTTATCTTGTCTAAGCATTCAAAGCATATGAATGGTATTGATCAGACTCCTTCTGAACTTATTTTTAAAAAGGTTTTCGCATTACATTTCCAAGCTGGAAAACTGATCTTCTGATGTGGTCAACTCCGGAGTTTTCTATGCACATGGTCAATACAAATGCTTACTTAGGGATTGTAGGAAGACTTATGATAAATATCAGCAAACTGTATTTAAGGCCCTTTACAAAGGTGTACTGAAGTTGTCTAACTCATCAGAAATTTTATGCTTCAATATACCAAAATGAAACTGTCAACTGATCTAGGTTCACAGCCAAAAAACAAAAACAAAAATTCAAGACAATAAATTGTATACATTTTACGAACCAGACTCGTGTCAGAAGCAGACGTTGCGTAAAGATAATGCTCTGCATAAGCTGGGCCAGACTATCACAGCAGACCTGCACAAGCAAAAGTTAATTCATTTGAAGCAAGCATTAATCGAAAAACGCCCTGAATATGCCACCAGGCATTAAGACCTAATTTTCTAACATGAAAACTGTGGGTCACATTTTCCGGTGCCTGCCAAAAACTATTTTGTAAACAGAAGATGGGAAATTTTTTACCACACTCGCTGTGTACACCAGACCCAGCTCCAGCGGGCTGCTGTTTCGATCTGCAGAACCCTCTTACTGGTTTTGCCAGAATTTTGCTGAGAGGAATTCGCCGAAGTAATATTTTATTATATTTCGTTTTGGGTGCCCTGGTAGTCTAGTGGGTAGTGTGCTAGACTATTAGCGAGAAGTTCGATTCCCACCAGATACTCTGGTCTGTGATACTACACCGAGCATATGATCAAGTTACTCCGCTAGTATATAATTAGAATTTAATTTGTAATTGTCAATACTCTACCTATTAGACTACATACTTCTATAGAAACCAGGTAAATCGGTCCAAGGGTTTATATATGCAGCACACGATATTGTATGTAAACCTAAAATGGACTCCAGTTTTAGCCAGGCCAGTTTTAACAGGCCTGTTGCTCCTGCGTAAACAGAAGCTGTAATGATGATAAACAAGAGCAGGCCACAGGATATATTCTCTGTAATCGTTGACACTCCGGAATACATTCGAAGGATTTATTGATTGAACATATTTAGTTAATACCAAGCCTAACGAGGAGAAGATAATTTCTGCTTAGGTACTATTGTTATAACAACGGAACTTTATAGAACAAAAGCTTTGCTCTTTTTCAAGGGTCTGCTTTGCTGTTTTTTAAGCTAACCTAACCTATGCCAAGAGATCTAAACCACGTCGACCAATGCCTACACCTCCGTACAATACGCCAATCAGTGTTGTATTGTTGTAGTCCATAAAAACAACACGTTTAATTACCATTTTCTGTTCATTTGGATTTTTGTTTAATTTTCAAATTATTTTCGCTCTCTCTCTCTCTCGTTCTGAATTTGGTCGATTTCAGTTTACATTGGCATTTGAAAACGTTAAGTAAAGAATAATCAAAATAAATTGTAAAACCCAGGAGTTTTTTTTGTTGTTTTTCCACTAAATCTGTTGCAATTTTCCATGTAACACATGTAACATGTGGTGGCATGCAACATAATATTAAAACATCTAATGCATTTAGTTAAACACATATACATACATATGTATGTATAGGTAAGGATGTACGTTTGTGTAATGGCATGTGCAATCAATGAATGCAATTGTAGGCTACTACTACTAGTGCCCTGACCAATATCAATTTCACACATCTGATCAAAATTTATATTTACTTCATAATTTACACATAATGATGGTTATTGGTATTGGTGATGGTGCTGGTGTTGGTGTGTAGCAATGGTTGCATCTGGTTAGCCAGACTTACCAACCATTAGGTGATTACTAATCATAAAACCAAAGCGCATACAATTAGATTCGCTTCTTTTCAATCTATTTTTCCCCCTCTTTTTTTGCTCTTTTTTTGTTTGTAAATATTTTCTATTTTTATTGCCTTAAATTGAAATAAAAGATGAAATACAATTACTCTGATATTTAATCTAAGTGAACATAAGCAAATGGTACGAATAATATTCCTGGAATAAGTTTAGATTGAACGATTCTATTTGGATTTTTTCCAGTGAAAATAAAACAACAAAATGAACAGCAAATTGTGTAGATTAATGGGTTGAAAATCGTTTGAACATAATTCATCGTCAATTAGCAGTAAAAGTGGTAGAAGAGGCTAAAGTTCTCGGATTTCATATGGCCCACTATATCGGCTACAGTTTTAAATACCACTTGACTAGACATATTTGGCCTTACAGTACTTCAGTCAGGATTACAGCCTAGCTACTCACATCACTTATGTTATGTTAATTTTTATACATGACGATAAAGGTTAGAGTTTTTGCCAGAAATCTTCTCAGAAGATAAAGCCGGAGAAATTTTTTCATATTTCGTTTCATTCAAGATGTCTGAACTGAGGTTAGAACCGTGGTCCCACGTCTAATAAGTTAACACACTACCTACTTGACTACGGCGGCTCCTACGAGAAGCACACTCTATCAAAAGTACAGTGTACCGATCACTACACGTTTTTAAGGATTGAACATTTCACTTTCTAATTTACGTCGAGTTTTGTGAAAAGATCTTGGTATGACGCCATACAAACTTCAATCCATCCATCCATTCAGATGAGCCAACGAGTTACTGTTCATAATTTCGACTGAAACTCATTTTCATCTTGGTGGGCATTTTAATAAGCAAAATTGCCGTATTTGGGGCTCAAAAAACCCACGAGAGGTCTTATGGAAGCCAATGCACCTGTTACGAGTGACTGTTTGGTGCGACTTATGGGGCAGAGGCTTCATTGGCTCATATTCGTTTGAAAATGAGTACGGCGCAACCATTACGTTCAATGAAGACACCTATCGCACCATGATAACCGATTTTTTGTACTTGCTCTTCACGTTATTGATGTGAACGCTGTTATGTTCAACAGGATGATGCAACTTGCCACACATCTCATGTCACAATCGATTTATAGCGTCAAACGTTTGATGGCCGCTTAATTAGCCGAAACGGTGATGGCAATTGGCTTCCGTCAGACTATTTTTGTGAGTCGCCTTTAAAGAGAAACTGTTATGTCGGCAATCCAGATACGACCGTCGTCATTTGCCGAGATACGATCCCATACACTAGAAAAAGTGCACGAAAATTGGTCCTTTGGTCCTTTGGTCCTTTGGTCCTTTGTACTGTGTATTGATGTGAACGATGTTTGAATTCAACAGGATCACACAAGTGAAGAGTTATGCCGACAAACCAGAGAAAATTTGAGCATTTGAAGGCCAACATTCTTGATGGCATTGCCGAGATACGAGCCCATACAGTCAAAAAAGTGCACGTAAATTGGTCTGATCGAATGAGGTCCGGTGTGGCCAGCCGCGGCAGCTATATGAATGAAATAATATTCCATTTCTAAACGGAACAATTGTAAAATAAATTTTTCAAAATTTCAAACCCTTTTTGGTTTATTATATTTTTGGATTTAAACTTTTAAATGGCCCACCCTTTAGTTCCATATCCTAATGGTGCCACCTATTTTATTATACTATCAGGAAAAATCAGAGCCAATTTCATTGACTCCATTAACTATGATAATACGAACAATTTCATGCGATCACTTTGTTTAGCCATCTTTAAAAATACTTTACTCCTGGATATTAGCTTAGGTTAGGTTAGGTTAGAGGACGTGTACTTGTCAATTAAGACAAGTACAGTACCCGGAGGTCGAATTGACCCATTGTACAACGTCTTAGTTTCTCACACCACTTATGTTGTGTGTGTTAATTTAATACATGAGTGGTGGGACCTACAGTTTAAAGTCGACTCCGAACGACAGATTTTTGAGAAACTTTTTCATGGCAATTCTATTTACTCTCAGAGTTTTTGCCAGAAATCTGCTGAGAGGAAGTCGTCGAGGAAATACCTTTTGTTTTTTTTCTTGATGTTTGGCCTGGGGCTCGAACAGTGGCTTTACGTCTAATCAGTCACACACTACCTACTAGACTACGGCGACTTCTCCTGGATATTGATTTTATTTTCTTTTCTTTTGGCCGATTAAAATGTTCAATAAATTATTTTTATATAGCCTTCGTCGTATTATTTATTTCATAAATAAATATGTATGTACTGTTAAAAACAAATGTATCACAAGTTTTAACAGTTTTAACTGTATTATCATTATGATCTTTTGTTTTCTCCGCTTACAATATCAAATTATAAATTGTATCCTCATAGTAGTACGTTAACGCTGCCATAGCCACATACAATATGTACATACAATACAAGAAGTTCTATAGAAAACACAATCACTGGAGGTCTTTCCTTGATATTATAGTAGCTAGCAGAGGAAATACACATTAAAATTAACTTTTAATTACAAATATCCCCGATTGACTCTCTGTTCGTTTATTTTGCTCTCTTCGCTGGCTGGTAGAAGTAAAACAATTAAATTCACAGAAAAATTTATTTATCCTGTATCACTGCAAACCATAAACATTGTTTTTTTTCATTTTTTTTTTTCTTTTCGATCTTTTGTTTTAATGTGTTCCAGTAACATTAACATATTTTTTGAATACAATTTATATGTCGTAAGTATATATGTATGTGTTTATGTATATGTACATACATATATGTATATATACATACATATGTGCATAAATATGCGTATGTATATGTATGAATGTATATACATATTTTATACATTATATTCGTTTGTGTGTTTGTATAGCAAAAAACCTGGAAAATGTATGTAAATTTATATTTTTACAATAATTATTGCGTGTCGACATGACATCCGGTTCGAAATATTCTTTTTTGCCTTCGATTTATACATTTCCATAGAAGCGTAGGGTTTGAATAGGGAAATAAAATTTAGAAAACCATAATCTTAGCTTTACATACATAATTGGTCATTACAACCCTTTAGTCAGCATAGTTTCCCACACCACTCATGTTGTGTGCGTTAATTTTTATACATGAGTGGCGTTACCTACAGTTTAAAGTCGATTCGGAACGACAGATTTTTGAGAAAGTTTTCAAGGCAGTTTTATTTTCTCTCAGAATTTTTGCCAGAAATCTGCTGAGAGGAAGTCGCCGAAGAAATATTTTTTTTCATATTTCGTTTTGATGTCGGACATGGGATTTGAACCTTGGCTTCACGTCTAATAAGCCACCACACTGCCTACTAGACGACGGTGAGTTCAGCTTTACATAGAGAGTTATTCTTATATCCATTCAATGATACGGTCTCGTTGTCTTCTTAAAGACTTCCAGTACCTCAATGCAAGCTCAAGAAACCTGTGATATACAGCAATTTTATTGAAAAATAGTCTACACAAAGCTGATCCACTTTACGTTATTCTACTCCTTTGTAGTCCACACTACTCCACTTGTCTCTAATTTACTATGTTTATAAAATTAAATGTAAAAATCAAAAACGGTTTGAAATTCCAAATCTCTTTTTTTTATTTCATTAAGTATAATTATCTTGGTTAGAAATGGAATTTTCGCTTATAAGGCTCTCGCGGCTGGCCTCATAGTACCTTATTCGATCGGAACAATTTCGTGCACTTTTTCTCGGCAATGGTATCACAAATGTTGGCCTTCAAATGCTCAATTGTCTTGGTTAGAAATGGAATTTTCGGTCATATGGCTGCCATGGTTGGCCTCACAGTACCTCTTTTGACAGGACCGATTTCGTGCAGTTTTTCTCGGCAATGGCATCACGAATGCTGGCCTTTAAGTGCTCAATTGTCTCCGGTTTGTCGGCATAACACTTATCTTTAAAGGCGCCCCACAGAACGGTCTAACGGTGTCGAATCGCAGCATCTTGGCGGCCTATTGACATCACCATTTCGACTAAATAAACGGCCATTAAACGTTTGACGCAATAAATCGACGGAGGCATGAGATATGTGGCAAGTTGCATCATCCTGTTGAAACCAAACATCGTTCACACCCCTTCCAAGAAGAGCGGGTACAAAAAATCGGTTATCATGATTCGCGACAAGTGTCTCCATTGACCGTAATGGTTGCACTGTTTTCATTTTCAGAGAAATATGAATAATAATGCCTCCACTCTACAAGAGCACATCAGAGTTGACAGTACTTCCACATGACATCATCAAAGCGCTCGTTCAGAATATATAGAGTGATATGAGCTGTGTGGCACGTAGCCCCCTACTGTTAAAACCACATATCGTTTAGGCTAAAATAAATTGGTAATCATCGACCTATAGTGCTATGTTAACAGTGATCAATCTCGTTCTCAAAGAAATATGGAAATTTGTGAAATATAATTGCGGCATAGAAAATCCATAGCAAACTTTTTTTTGGAATGTATTGAACTCTTCTGGATCTCATGTAGATTAGTGTTATTCCACTGTACTGAGTGAGCCTCGTTTCTGGAGATGACTTTTCGCGGTAATTTGATGAAAAGAAATTTATTATTTGCACATATTGTGGAATGCTATATCCGTCCATGATGCCGTGGTAAAACAGACTAAATAAATGACAACTTATTTGACAGATGTATGCAGCTTTAACAAGATGGCCGTTATTAACTGTAAAAATCGAAAGTCTCTGTTGGTATACAGTTGAATGTTTCTTTTGTGCACAGTGGGATCATATTAAGTTGTTGTATCTTTAACGAATGCATCAGATTTACTAATTCCATTAACTACTCTTTTTTAATAGGAACGTATAGAGCATACCCGTGCTTCTTTATGGCTTAGAGACATACATAATTGGCCATTAGCACCCTTCAGTCAGGATTACGGCCTAGCTTCTCACATCACTTATGTTGTGTGCGATAATTTTATACCTGAGTGGCGATACCTACAGTTTAAAGTCGATTTCGAACAGACAGAGCTTTTGCCAGAAATCTGCTGAGAGGAAGTCGCCGAAGAAATACTTTTTGTATTCTTGTTTTGATGTCTGGCCTGGGGCTTGAACCCTGGCATTACGTCTAATAAGCCAACACACTACCTACTAGACTACGGCGACTTCTATGGCTTAGAGACATTGACCCTATTAAGCACTGATGCAGCAGCCTTGAAAGTGTTCAAGAGAAAAGTCTTACGTAAGATCTTCGGTCCAGTGCGAGTTGGCGATGATTTCCGTATCCGATCCAACCGTGAGCTGTATGAGCTCCTCAACCACATAGATGTTGTGCAGCGTTTTAACATCCAGCGGCTGCGTTGGCCCGACCATGTCGTTCGAATGGAGGAGGATGCTCCGGAGAGACAGGTATTTGATGCGGGGATCTGCGGAAGGCGGCGAAGAAGATAACATTGTATCCGTTGGAAGGACAATATCGAGGAATCCCTGTCATCGATTGGTGTGACCAACTGGCGTAGGCGCGCAAGAAGCAGAGGCGCCTGGAAGGATGTGTTGCTGCAGGCCGAAATCTGTTAAACGGGTTGTTACGGCCAATTAGGGAAGGTATAGAGCATAAGGAGAGCCCATAATGCAATATTGTATTTAGTATTGTTAGTTGAAATCGTTGCTCTATTCGAAATACGTTGTGCATTGAATATAATGCATAACTTTAATTTATTCGTTTCCTTGTTGTTGTTTTTTCTTTAATAATTTGTTGTTATTGTTTTTGTAATATATTTTTTTATTTTATTTTCACTGCTTTTGTTGTGATTGTACTCTTACTGCAATTGTAAAAACATATAAAAATTGTTTTTCGATAATATTTAACGCCTGCCTTAGCATGCTGTTTTGCAGCGTAGTTTTTTTTTTGTTTTTTGTTTTTTGTTTCATTTAACAATCGATTGTTTTTTCCACTTTTGCGGAAGGAAATATTTACGATTATTGATAATGGACAAACATTTCATAATTTAATGCAACATGCGGTAAGAGGTGAATAAAAATTTGTGTTTTTTTTTTGCTTCCTCTAAAAAAAAAAAAAAATTTGCATCGGCACTAGTACCTTTGAAAGCCCTATTTAATAGGCAAATATTCCGAGAAATATTTTAAAAATTTATTTCAGATCACAACGTGAAACGTTTTAGCTGAAATGGCTGTAATGTAAAGGCTGAAGTCAATAAAAAAATAAAATATTCCTTGGAATGCTATTTACTGGCCTACCTTATGCCTTCAAATTTATTTCGCTTAAATACTGTGCAGCAGTATGCGATGAGAAGTAAAAAACTATGAAAAAAAATTAAACAAATAAATAAATATTTATTCATTTGTTTAATCAACAGCTTGTTAACAATTTAAGAGAAAAAAAAAATTAAATGCAAAACCATAATTGATAAGAAATATTCAAATTAAATAATATTTCGTTTGAACTTTTTCAATTTACAATCTGAATACAACTGGCGTATATTAATAAAACTTAATGAACTATTTACCACCATTTCAAATGCAGTTAAAATAATATGTATGCCTCTGTTTATTATTAAATTTAAAACAAATAAACGTTGATATTTTAAATCGGCAAATAAAATGTAATTCGCCGTAGCTTATTAGGTAGTGTATTGGCATATTAGATGTGAGGCCATGGCTCAAACTCCGGTTCAGAAATCGCGAACAAAATGAAACGTGGTAAAAAATATTGTATTGGGAGACCTCCTCTCAGCGGTCTGTTGGCAAAAAACCTGATATGTAAATAAAATTGCAATGAAATGAAAAGTTTCTCAGAAAACTGTCACTCGTAGTCGACTATAAACTGTAGTCTCCCGCTTCTCGTGTATAAAATTAATACTTATAAGATTAGTGGTGTGTGAAGCTTGGCTGTCATCATACCTAAAGGCTTGCAATAATTGATTAAGTAATTAAATATCAAATCAAGAATATTTGTTCGAGTTCCCCTCTTAGGAGCGCATGGCTTTCAGAAAGCACTTCTGGCTTTTTTCCGTCTCTTTCATTTCATTTTTTCCAGCTAAGCAAGTGATTGGTCTACCGTAGCAAGTCCTAGAATAATAGGGCTGCCAGCTATTGGCGCTTTTGTATACATAAATACATAATTGGTCATTACAACCCTTTAGTCAGGATTACGACCTAGCTTCTCACACTACTGATGTTTTATGTGTTAATTTTATACATGAGTGGCGGGACCTACAGTTTAAAGACGACTGCGAACGACGGATTTTTGAGAAACTTTTCATTACAATTGTATTTACTCTCAGAGTTTTTGCCAGAAATCTGCTTAGAGGAAGTCGCCTAAGAAATATTTATTCATATTTCCATTTTGATATCTGACCTGGGATTTGAACCGAGGGCTCACGTCTAATAAGCCAACGCACTACCTACTAGGCTACGGAGACTTCTTGATTAAGTAAGTAAGACTCAATTCAAGATTTTTTTTCCAGTACCCCTCTTGGGAGTATATGGTTTTCACAAAGCACTTCTGCCCGATTTCTATTTCTTTAATTTATTTTGTTCCAGCTAAGCAGGTGATTGATCTGCTGTAGCAAGTCCTAGGATAATAGGGCTGCCATCTATCGGTGATTAGAAACGCTCTCCCTGTATTTTGTATAGTGGTGGGGAATCTTATTGATTGTTGACCTCTTTTTCTATTGGGTGGCGATACTGACTGGTGAGGGAATAGAATAGAAGATTATTTCACGAAAATATTGCCCGCAGCTGTTGGAATTTAGATAGATTTGTTAATTTTCACTCAAAAAAGTCGTGTACTAATAAACATTAGATTGATGGCATACAAAATTCGCTACTCAATTATGATTTCTTATGGTATCTTGAATTTCGTTCACATTTATCTAGAAATAGGCTTCATCGCTGTGGCGGATTATTAGTGTAGATTAGGACCAGAAGAAACTTCAAAGCCCATTAAACTTACACGCGTTGTTGTCTAGGGTTGTTTACCTTCAGTTATTGGCTCAGTTGAATTTTGTGCGTGTGGAGCCCCTAGCCTCTATGTAAAATTCGCCAAGATATGTCATACGAATGGTCGAGTTCTTATGAGCAACGTTCAACCTACTGCCTTCGATTCTCTTCCATATTCTCATGTTTTTGTCAGATTTTGATGTTATTGACATACGATCGTTTACTGAAACAGTGGCGAAGATTTTATCCAACACATCCTCTTGATAGGACGCTTATGGCGATCGTGGGTTGTGTGTACAAGACACGCAAATTTATTTGCTACCGCAGCGTAGTAGGTAGTGTGTTGCATTATTAAACGTCAGGCCACGGTTCAAGACGCAAATTAGACATATCCAACAAAACTAAATATGAAAAAAAATTTCTTCTTCAACGGCCTCTCAACAGATTTCTTGTAAAAACTCTGAGGGTAAATAAAAAATGGGCATGAAAGTTTCTCACAAAATCTATTGTTCGACTTTAAAAGCGTAGGACCTGCCACTTATGTATATACTCAGATATCAAATTAACTCAGACATAATGTATGAGAAGCTAGGTTGTAATCTTGACTAGTGGATTGTAATAACCGATTATACATGTATGTATGTATGTATGTATGTTTTTTTTTTTTTTTTTTTTTGTTTTGAGCCGGAGGTGGGAATCTTCGAAGACACTTTTGTTCCAGAGTGCACGATTCACCATCGCTGGTGCCTACGTGCTAAACCCACCCCCTACACACTTCAACCCCGCGGACTGCCGTAAGGTATTACTTCGCGGAGGGCTGGTTAGATTGAAAGCTTTATCACGTTAATTCAAATTTCGCCACCATTCCTCCAGTCTTCGGAGTACTATCAAAACTTCAGCCATTCTCTGGCTATATTGACTCCATAGAATCCTACAGTTCAACAGCTCTTCTATTAGCCGGTTTGGTTCCAAATTCGTTTCTCCCGGCCATCTAAATCTGGGACAGCATGTTATAATATGCTCCGCATCTTCCTCCTCATCTACACAGTTTGGGCATATAGGAGAAGTGTCATGACCAAATCTGTGCAGGTACTTCCTGAAGCACCCATGACCAGTTAGGAACTGGGTCACGTAGTAGTTCAACTCGCAATGTTCGTTCTTCATCCAAGGGGTTACATCAGGGACAAGACGAAATGTCCATCTTCCCTTTAGACTGCTTTGCCATCGTGACTGCCATTTGTGCATGGAAGTCCTTCCTTCTTCCGCTTTTATAGCCGCTATTTGTCCCGGGTACTCGAGACGGCGAAGGTATATCCTTCTCATCTCATCCGCCAGTATATCTATCGGTATTGTCTTTGCCAATACCAAAACTGCTTCATCAGACACTGTCCTGAAGCCACTTATCCGTCTAATCGCGCTTAGACGATATGTATGTATGTATGTATGTGTGTATGTATGTATGTTTGTATGTATGTATATATGTATGTATGTATATGTATTGCTATTTCTAGTCCTTTGTTCGTCTTTCAATAATGTAGACTTCCGCCTGTGATACTTGGGTTTCATATAATTTACTGGGCCCTGTTCCACTATCTGGCCATAAGCAGGCCTTGAACATCAGTATTAAAGGAGTATGTAGTCTCCAAATTGTTACATTTACTCTTATCACTCAGATTTATTGCAAAGAGTAATAGACATGTCTGCTTATCTTCTCTTTTTTTGCTTATTAAGCACTGTTTCGCATTTATATTTAAGCCATTTACTATCTTTTTGTTTCCATTTAATATCCGGTTTATGATTTTTGAAATTTTGAATTTTTAATCCTTTTAGTCGTTTTAGGTTTTTTGGGTGCATTTTTCTTTTATAAAACATATGCTATCAGTGCTCTAACAGGTTGTAATTAAAACATAAGCATTTTAATCATTTAAACCGCATTAGAAGGCATTAATTTGTTTTGTACACACACACACAAAACACAATTTAACCATAAACTGGCAAAAAGATTTCAATACAAAACTAAACAAGCGGAAAAATTTATTAATTTTATCGATAACTACTTACCCATGTATGAATGTATGTGGCAAGCAGATAGATTTTGCCAGAGACTCGTACCCAAATCCACATGGCAATGCAATTTAAAATTGTGTGTGTGGGTGAAATAGTTTTTTGTATGTATTTTCAAATCATTTTTACGCTTCAACTAGAAAATTAGTTACGCTTGCAATACTCTGATAAATAATTATTGACAGCAAATAAAAACCAACAAAAAAACATACGATTGTATTGCAACATATTGAAATAAAATTTTAATTTATTCATCATGTTACAGTAAAAGAATCCTTTCCTAATCATTCTTTAAATTTTAATATCTGGACTTTGAAATGGCCCACACCCTTTACAATATTTTATTATTATTTGTATTGTATTCTTATATCCGGTTATACATTGACATGTTCCCATTATAATTGTTGTAATTGTTGTTGACTTCCTGTCTGTCCTGTTGCAACAAATCAATGAAATCTTTAAGCCTTAAAGCCTTTATTTTTTTTATATACAGTGGACAGCAAAAGTCTTAGTACGGCAATATATTTTGACAAAAAAAATCCCCACAGGCATGATATGACTTCAAGAGAGTATTTAGGAGATCATTTGAAAGAACGTTTACGTAATCGCTAAATCTCAAACAAAAGTCAACTGAAAAACTTGCTCATGGTGCCACTAGAAAACATTATACAAAACTTGTACATTCAATTCCAAATGGGTTAAATGGAGTGATTGAACTTAAGGTATATTCTACTAAATACAAGGAATAACATTTTCATATATTAGGCCATTGAATTTTAAATTTACTCAGGGTTCTCTTTGAGGTACCTATGGAGTCATCTGACTCAACTTTTCCTTATTTTTCTCTTGTTTTATGAAAAACATTAAAAAATTCTTTGTTTTATAATAAAACAGAAATAAATTAATAAAATAAGTATAAAAACTATAAATTTTTATACAAACTTTTGGCTAAAATTCATTAAATTGCTAAAATATATTGCCATACTAAGACTTTTGCTATCCACTGTATATATTTTTAATTCGTTTTTTGTCATTTTGATAAATACCTGTGAACATTTCCTTTTCTTTTATATTTCAACAACATAAAAAACAATAACTTAACGGGCATGTGTATGTGCATGTATGTAAGAATATCATCATGTTTAAAACATAAGACTTTTAAAGGATTTCCGGCCTGACATATTTTAAAGAGAACGAACGAACGAAAAAAAACACAATGAAAAAGCCAATAAAAGCATACATAAGTAAAGGAAACAATTGATTGAAATTAAGGAAATATATTATGGGGTCATGAAACGCTACATTGTGTAAAATCAACAGCCAAGAACTTTAACTTGTGCACCAACAGTAGATGACAGCGAGTGCTAAACATCATTTGGAGACCCTATATAAACTAATGGAAGTCAGTGGTTATATAAACGGTGTTACACATCCATCAGTGGTGTCCTGCGCACTGCTCCTGCGATCGCTCTGGAGATAATCGTATACCTCCTGCCGCTTGACCTCTACTGCAGGAGCGTGGCGGCAAAGGTTAGCAGGCGTTTCTGGGCTACTGGACAATGGCATGCATCGGGCATTGGCCATACAAAGATACTGGCAGAAATTGATATTGTCGGAGGCAATGATTACATGACGCGATATGACTTCTCAATGAACTATGGGACATCCATTCCGGAAAGGGAGTACTGGAGGAGTGGTTCAGTGAACCTCCGCACAAATTTACACCGATGGTTCCGAACTGGAAGGAGCCGTTGGAATTGGTATCTATTCGGAATCAGTCGGAATATCCAAGTCTATAAGACTACCAGATCATTGCAGCGTCTTTCAGTCGGAGGTGTCAGCAATTCAGGCAGCGGTGAAAATTATTGTGGACAAAAATGTTCACGGAAAATTATCATACTTTCCGATAGCCAAGCGGCTATCAAGGCATTGGATTCCACTGTAATAAACTCCAAGACGGTGTACAACTGTCGCAGATATCTCAATGAGGTGGCGAACCGATATTATGTTTGTATCACATGGGTACCGGGACATAATGATATTCCTGGCAACTGCAGAGCGGATGAACTGGCCAGAAGGCACACGACCATCGAACTCTCTGATGAATTCTCTACGTTGGTGATCCCTTTAAGGTCCTGCAAACTTATAATTGATAATGCAACCGTAGATCTCGTCAACAAAATGTGGGCAACTTCGGATAAGGGCAGAGCGGCGCAAGATCTGGCCGAGACTGGATAGGAGGCGCACGGCGACTCTGCTTAAGCTCCAAAGAAGTAGGCTCAGCACTGTTATTGGGGTTATTACGGGGCATTGAATTATAGGAACGCATGCGAGGCGTATTGGTCTTGGACACCTTGCAAATGATTTCTGCAGAAGCTGTGGAAATGAAGAGAAAGATGAGACTATTCTTCGCCTATTCTGCACATGTCCGGCACTTAGTCGGAGGAGAAAGAGATACCTGGGTGCCTACTACATGGAGGATATGGATGAACTGTCATGTATAGATATTGGCAGCCTGAGTAGTTTCATCCGAAACTCCGAATGGTTCCTGGAATGGGGGAGGATGTGAAACTGTGGTATCACAATGGGCCCTGTGTGCGGCCTAAGTGTATCCGCTCATGACTCCATCGAGGGGACAGCCACTTTTACCTACCTACCTAACTACACATCCAATCTTTTATCAGACTACATTGCTTGAGAAGAGGAATGTATAGAAGATTCAGCTTTGAAACCTAATCTTCAATTGGTATTTCCTTCTCTCTTTTAATTTTTGCTGACCAAGTTTTTTCAGCTTAGCAAATGAAATAAAATGAAATAAAACTGGGTATCCTGTACAGACTACCCACGGCATGCTTTGAGATTGTCACAAGCGTCCTAACAAGTGATGGATAAGCTCTACGCTACTGGTTCAGTAAACCATCGTTCGATAAAATGAAAAATCTGCCAAAGTCTAAAGAATGTGTAATGAGAATCCGATGCAGTTGATTGTGTGTTGCTCATAAGAACTCGACCTTTCGCATACCATACATACACAATTGCCCATTACAATCCTTCAGTCGGGATTATTACCTAGCTTCTCACATCACTTATTTGTTAATGTTGTTGTTGTTAATTTTATATGCGAGTGGCGCAACCTACCGTTTAAAGTCGATTCCGAAGCACAGTTTTTGGAGACACTTTTCATGAGAATTCTGTTTACTCTCAGGGTTTTTGCCAGAAATCTACTGAAAGGGTGTTGCTGAAGTAATATTCCGTTTTTTGATGTCTGGCCTGGGGCTCGAAGCCTGGCTTTACGTCTAATAAGCCAACACACTACCTACTATACTACGGCGACACGATAGTCGGTTAAAACATTGGGAGAAATATTCCTCTTTCTTTCATCTCAAATTTATTAATTAGCTTCCACACAATACACTACAGGAACGGGGGTAATTAATTAGATGTTGATCGTATTGGTAGTACAATTTAAAAACCGGAGGCCGAGATAGGCCAAAAGGTTTGAGGACCATAGAATAGAAACAATACTCGATCAAGATTCGTGTCTACTGCAAAAAGTGCTTGCACAATCAATAGCCGGGATACAAGTAGCAATTGCAAAGCATTTAAAATCAGCAGAATTTATTCAAAAGCAAGGAAATTAGATGTCACTTGAACTAAAGCCGAGACAGGTTAGAAGACGGTTTTGCATGTCTGACTTACTGTTCGATTGTTTTAAAATGAAATTATTTTTGTTTCGAATTATCACTGGCCACGAAAAATAATCCCTAAGGATAAGAAATCATTTGTTAGGTACGAGCGACGAATGAAATCTGCAGTCAAGGTTTGTTGTGATGTGTGCTTGATGGGATTAGAGGATCAAGATCCATTATGCTAAAGCATGTCACGAGAGACCTGTACAGGTAGAAATTAATTCGTTTGAAGCAAACACTGGCCGAGTAAAATACCATTTTAATCGAATATGAAAGTCCCTTTTTAACGTGTGAATATTTTTGGTTCCCCTCTTAGCTTAATTTGATTTTCAAGACTTGATTTTATAATCGTGTAGCATAACAATCCATCAGTCTTTTTAGAATTGTTATAGAATGAATCAATAATATTTGACTGACTTCTTTTGATACAATTTTCTGGTTCTAATGGCCATGTCCCATAAGTAAATTCCAAAATAAAAAATAAATTGTGTAGTGAAAGCCAATCCACATGTCGAAGCCATACATAACTTCTCTAAATATTTGCATTTCAATCAACCTCCATCACTTATTTCATGTATTCATCAGTAGTTATTCATAACCGAATTTATTTCGGACACTTTTGGATAAAGCATGTTGATCTGTAGAGCTAACATCTTCCGCTAATACATTACAAGAAACCGAGGCATAAATTTAATTTAATTTTTTGTATTTCTTTGACCAAAAATTAAATTCGAAAATAAAAATACGTTTCCACATATAATTGTTATCATTTCCTATATAAAAAAGCAGCAACAACAACAACAATTTAATTCAATGCTAAGCAAAAATTTATTATATTGTTTTGCCATAGAACAACAAAAACCGCTTTTTTCCGCTGTAGTCGTATTTCCTCAAAAGGTTTTCCTTTTTTTCAATTTACAAAAACCCACTTTAATCAGGACATAAAATCGCGTTCTGCAATCAAAAAAAAAAAAAAAAAAGACAGCCATACTCCCGTACACCAATGCCTACACATACTCACATAAAATGGCTCTCGCACTGCAGTATTCGTATTCGATACAAAAAAAAGAGAAAAAAAGAGAAATAATTTTCAAATATCTAAAATGCTGACAGTGCAGAAATGAGCAGAGCTGAGCTGAACTGAACTGAACCGTACCCATAACTGACGGCACAGTGTTGCGTAGAGTAGAGTAGAGTGGCGGTGTAGAGTGTGTGTGTTGTTTTGAAATTTCGCTGGCTGTGTGGTAAAAGTTAATTGCACAATCTGCTTTTAATTGTTATTTTGCGAAAAACTCTAAAGATTTAAATGTTAATTAGGGGCGAAGGGGCGTAGCACCGGGAATCAATGCCATAAAATGCTTTAAATCTACAAAACAATACCCGGCACACTTGTATTCGCACGTATATTGAAAAATTTTAAACAAAAGATTTTTCCGCTATGAATTTATACAAAATGGGTGCTCGTTGGAGAGTGTGTGCAAGTGTTCGTTATTAAAATAGGAATATTTTCTAAAATTTAATTCATCAGGATGGTAGCAGGAGGGCAGGCAGGCAGGCAGGCAGGCAGGCAGTCAGTCACTTATTCGGGAAAACACATTAAAACAACATGCGAACAGCGAGTGAGTGCGTGAAATAAAAATTGTCCACAAATTGAAAAATGTGGTCACGTAATAAATGTTTCGACAATGGGATTCGTTTCTGGATACACATGTGTATTGAAATGGCCTGTTTTTGTGTACGCATACGAGGGTTGTGTAATAGGATTTCGGAGACATTTTGTGTCAAATAATTTTGACTGCAAATTACTACACTTTCTATTCAAATGCTAACGAAATAATGTTCAGAGTTCTCTGTTTTCCAAATATTGCGGTGCGCTAGTATGTGGTTGAGCCTTGTTGTGATGGAAAACTACGTCTTCGTGTCTAATTGCATATTCAAAGCGTTTTTTGGCCAAGATTTACTTCAAAGGTTTGCTTAATTGCTGTCTATACAGGTCTGTCGTGACGTGCTTGACACAGTTAAAGCAACTCATAATGGATTACGGTCCTCTGATCCCTTCAAATATACAGCATTACCTTGGCGCAATGGATAGTCTGCTTGACAGCAGATTTTATGCGTAGCCTGCTCTACACATATAATTTCTTTCTCAGATTTTCTCATTCTCAGCGTCGAATTTGCAAAAACGGCTTTCATGTGCAAGCATGGTAGGCTTCGCTATGTCGCATCGTGGCATGATTGATGGGGTTTACAGATTCGTTAAGAGCAAGACAGGTTAGACTTTGCATTTTGCTTAGAATGGTGACAAGAGCGATGTGAATAAAGAGTAAAGTTTGAGGCACCGCCTTACCGAAACGAATAATGGGTTTTGGAGTTAATTTGTATTGATAGTCGGTATTCCCAGCCGATTGATTGTGTTTGGTGTTGCTATTGGTGATGTCGTAATGAATCTATTTTTTATAGCCAATGATAATTCGATGCAAAAATAATTTCCCTTTAAAGCGATCAAACAGTATGTCGGACATGCAAAATCGTCCTTCAACACCTCTCGTCAGCAGTAATTGGCACCCAATTTCCTTGATCGCTTATAAACATTTTTGTAATCGCCTCTTAATTATACATGCTCTTCTTGCATCTGACACGAATCTTGATCGAATAATCTTCGCAATTTATGATCTTCAAACTGTTTTGGCTACCTCGCAGTCACCGGTTTTTAAATTGCACTAGTCATACCATCAACACTTAGATTATTAATTCTGTTCTTGTAGAATAGTGTTTGGAAACCAAGACATAAGAGGGAGGAGAGTAGTTGTACTATTTAAGAAAGTACAGCTTAAAAACGCTTTCCTTCTGTAATACATTGTGCAATTCACTGTCAAACCGGGTACGAATGCATATGATCTACAAGACTGTTTACTACGGTGGTCTTATGAAGCAATAAAGTTATACGCCATTAGTCAATAATAACCACTTTTATCCTCTACTGTACATAATCGAAATAGATTTCGGGAATCAGCCCGCATTAGAGAGTTGTAATCCATTAATGGTCGGCTACAAGCAAATAAAATAGGCTGAAGTACTTCATCCATGATCTTGAGAACCCGTGGCACTGGAACACTTCTTTCTACACTTTAAAAATCTTCTCATTTTAGCGATAATCATATTAAAACTTCATGTTCAATCCTCAACAAAAGCTTCCAAGTTCCAAATATTAATAATATTTAGTATTGTTGTGTTTGTAATAAAAAACATCCTTTGTGAACAACCTTCGTATGTTAATCAAAACACGTAAAAAGCAAAATAGATGATGAATATTATTTCAGATTTCTTAAAATTAATTTTAAAAATAAAAAAAAGAATTGTATGACGGACTGTTTGAAAACTTAAGTGGTATTAAGAATAAATTATGAGATTTTAAGGAATTACAATACGTTAGCGCCCAGTTTACAGGAACATGTAGCCAACAAATTGAGAATGAGTTGAGGGTGTATAGAATGTATTGAAGTGATGTGAAATGGACTTTAACCAATAAGTCTAAATATTGACAAAGGAACTAAGCTGATATAACGGCAACATAGAAATTTGGCAGCTTTTACGTATTTTTCTTACGATTACATATTAAAAATGGTGTGCTTTACGAAGGAATAACGTCTTGTAATTAATAAGAATACTTATTATAAAATCTGTCAAACATTCGAAGATAAGAAACTGCATCAAATGTAAAACAAAACAATGTCCGGTCTCTTGTCGACATTGCTGCTACTCGTATAAACGAGAGTGTCGAGAACACCTGGCAATTCATTTGTTGGCTAACGAAGCTCTTCAAATCCTCATCCAATCTATGGAAAACAAATGCATTCACAACAAGCAACTGTCTAGTGTTGATTTTTGTTAGGGCTTACTTTATTGAAGATAAGGGCAAAATTGCACTGACCGAGAACAGCATTAAAGTCGCCGTAATCGTAGGTAGGTAGTGTGTTAGCTTGTTAGACTAGAGTCCTTAGTTCAAGGCCCAGCTCAAAGGAATCAAACAAAACGAAAATAAAAAAATAATTGCATCGGCGGCTTCCTCCCAGCTGTCTTAAGGAAAAGCTCGAAGAGTAAATAAAATTGCGATGAAATTTTTAAATCTGTTGCAGATGGTAAACTGTTGGCATAATTAACACACACAACTTAGATGCCATGAAAAGTTTCCCAAAAATTTGTTGTTCGGAATCGACAATAAACTGTAGGTCCCGCTACCTATGGATAGGTGAAAAGTTTCTCAAAAATCTGTAGTTCGTAGTCGACTTTAAACTGTAGGTCCCGCAACTTATGTATAAGATTACCACACACAACATAAGTGGTGTGAGGAGCTAGGTTGTATTCTTGACCAGAGATCAGCAATGATTCGCTTTTTCGCTACTCATAAGTACTCATGAAATTTTGAGTATGAGTGAGACAACAGCATTGAAATCCAACTGCTCTTATTCATTCGTACTCATTACAACTTATAAGACTCATAAATGATTCGAGTGATTCGAATCATTCATCAAAATTTACAGTCTTAGTTGTCGTTGCATTTACAAAGAAAGAAGAAAGAAAGAGACAAAGACAGCAAGCACAGCAAAACACACAACCTTCAAGGGAGTATTGTAGTGTTCGTACGCGAATCGTACTTGTTTTGTGGTTCCTGTAAATGAGTATTTGAAACGATGTACGATGAGTATTTGAAACTTTGTATATGAGTAGTATGAGTATAACATTAAAATAAGTATGAATGCGTATAAGTATCAGAAATTATAAGTATGATTCAAATCTACTCATCGTTTTGAATACTCATTGCTGACCACTGATCCTGATTGAAGAGTTGTATTGACCCATTACATATGTATGTGTGTATGTGACGCGCAACTTTGAGCAAATAATGGCTTGCTGATGACTATTTGCGAGATTTAAAGATAATGGAGTACGAATTATCTCGAAATTATAACTTAACAGGAGTCCATCGTAAGATCCAATGCCCAGGCGTAGGCACAATACAAAACTACTCTACATTCCTGTAAACTGTGTCCTTAAATTATAATTCAATTCATATTTGATTGAAATTAGAAATCATTTACGTATTCAAATACCCATACAATCATTTATAAAGGTTGTCTTCCATGCATAATGAATTTCCAGTAATATTTACTTAACCATTAACGTTAATGTTAAACTCTCGTAAACTTCAGCCGAAATTCTACGGAAATCAATTTATCTTCTGCATAAAAGGCAATCAGAACTTATTTGATATACGAAATGATTTTCATAAATTTGCCATTTGTATTCCAAGAAAAAAATGAAAATATTACACAAAAATAAAGTCATGCTACGAAAATATTTTATTGAAAATGAAAAACGACTAAAAATTAAAATTCACAATTTTCTTAAATTATTTAATAATTTCCTTTTAACAAATTTTCTTCTGCAAAACAAAAAAATTAAAATAAAAAACCTGTCAAATGCTGTCATTTTCATTTCATATCTCTTCTGTTTTCTTTTTTTTTCTGTGAGTTTTTCTTTTCCATTTTTTGCAGCATGTAATGCATGTAATTCTTAAATGTAAGAAACTTGTACTTTTTGATTTAAAAATGTCAATAGTAAAGCCTTCCTTCGGAAATGGGAACTGTGTGAGTGTGTGTGTGTATTTGATGTGTAAATGTATCTGAGAGATTGTGTTAAAAGCAAGATATTGTATTTGTATTTGTAAAGATTTCCACATTTTTTTTTATGCAAAAATTATAGTTTAAAAGATTTGACATCACACTTTAGGGAGAAATATTATTTTGTAAAAAGATTAAATGGAAACAAAGACATGTGCACAGTCCTTGGCATAAAGAGAGATACGAAAAGAAAGAAGAAATTCAAATACTGGCTTTAAAGGAACTAAATATGCTCTATTATAGCTTAACTTAATAGGAAAGGATACATCGGTTGATCAGGACTCCTTAAAGTAGTTTTACAAAAATGCTAATTTCAAAGCAATTCAACATTTCTCAAGCTCATTATAATATTCTGAAACATACATACATAATTGGTTACATTACAACCCTTTAAGCAGGATTACGTTCTAGCTTCTCACACCACTTATGCTGTATGCGTTACTTTACCTACAGCTAAAGTCTACTCCGAATGAAAGATTTTTGAGAAACTTTTCTGGCAGCTTTATATACCCTCAGAATTTGTAGTAGAAATCTGCTGAGATAATATCGCCGGAGAAATATTCTTTCTATTTTGTTTTGTTGGAACTGCGTGACCTGTGGTTTGAACCGTCGCCTCATGTCTAATTAGCCCATACACCATAACGAATGTAGCATTCAACAACATGTGCAAATAATAAAATTGTTTTATCAAATTGAGTTTTTGATTTGGACAATCGAACTGTAAACACAACATGATGAGAGAGAGAAAGTGTTTCCTATTATACTATCTAGCCAAATATCAAAAATGTGTGATGTTCATCAGATAAGGTTTGCAAACTCAAATTTAACTCTATTACACGAGATAGTAGGTTTGTCATCAGGTCTTGTTTACAGGCGAAGTTCGCCAGTATATTAAGCGTTTCTATCCACAATGTAGTGGATAAATTCGAGTTCATTGGTTTAGTAAACGAAAACCTTCGGAAATTGCAGAAATACGTCGCTGGTGTCCATAAGAGCCTGCAAGAAAATCTTAGGCAGCCTTCGCCTTTCGCAGTCGACTTTAAATTGTAGGTCCCGCCAATCGTGTATAAAATTAACAGATAAGTGGTTTGAAAAGTTAGGTTGTAACCCTCATGAATGGCATTACGTATGAAACATAACATCGTTCAAATGTAAGCCGTGTCGTCTCCGGGTGGATCACATCCGACTTGTCCAATGACTCTGGCTTATAAGTCAAACTGCATTTGAACCGCTACATACATACATAATTAGTCATTACAACCCTTCAGTCAGGATTACGACCTAGTTTCACAATCTCCGTTGTGAGATTTTATTAAGAAAACCCAACAAGAAAAAGTCTAAGCTGGTCAAATCGCCTTATCTCGTTGACTAATTCATAACACCTCCAGGGAGATAACAATGACTAACAACAATAACTTGATTATTATTAGCTGTGAATTAGAGGAGCAATATATGGGACATGGATCCATCATTTTCATTTCACTCATCCACTTTATTACAGAATTTTCTATTTTAGCCCATGAAGTTTTTTCTTCTAATATTACACAAAACATGAGAATACAAACAAGACTTATGGAAGTGTTAGATTTCAGAAATACTAGCCTCTAGTCTGTTCTAAAAAAGTCGCCATAGTCTAAAAAGTAGTGTGTTGGCTGAATAGACGCTAGCTCGTCAATCAAACCTCAGCTCATACATGTCGAACAAAACTAAAAATGGAAAAAATATTTCTTGCGGCAACTTCTTATCAGCAGTCTTCATGCTAAACTTGTGAAAGTAAACAAAATATGCCATGAAAAGTTTCTTAAATATCTGTCATCCAGAGTAGACTTTAAACTGTAGGCCCTCAGCAGTATTATTGGAAATATCTGAAAAGTTTTTGCAAAATATGTCATACGGACTAGGCTTTAAACTGTAGGTCCCAGCACTCATGGATAAAATTAACACACATTACATGGATGCATAAGTATTACGGGTTGCAGTTTGTGACTAAAAATTGATTGAATTTATTAACAAAAGAAAATTTAACAAAGGCATAATCAAATTCTGTCAAAATGAAAGGCAATAAATTTTAATATGCCTTTAAATTAAAATCATTTAATACAAGACTATTTCTGTAAAAAAAATATTTTTCAATTTTATAAAACCAAAGAAGTATCATAAAAGTCTGTTCATATTCTAAATATTTCAATGCACTCTCTCTCTCTCTCTCGCACTCTCTCTATCTCTCCTAATAGATACTTATTGATAAAATGTGCAAGGACCTCTCTTATATTCCTTGCAACAGACATCAGTTATTATAGTATCAATATGTATCTGTTCAATTTATAGGAAAAAACATAAGAAAATAAGAAAATAAAATAAAAATTTGACAGTAAAACTTTTAAGCAGCTTTATAAAGTCATCATCATTATGATCATTGATGTCTGCTTGCATAATATACGGAAAGATTAGAGTATTTCTTGCCATTTAATCGTCTTAAAACGTTCATTACATTAACGGATTATTAATAAAACTGTTATTGAATTTGCTGTTGGCATTTTTGTTGCCAAAACATTATTGTGTTTGTGTTCATGTTTGAACAATTTAATCAATATTTGAGAGGATAATTGAAAAATCCTTAACAGGTGTGATTATAAAATTGATTGAAAATTATTGATTCGATTGTGAATGTATAATTGAAATACATACCTACATACATAATTTCAGAAAAATTATTCAAATTATACAAATTATGATGGGACGGACATACAAGGATAATAACTTTTGTTTAACGATGAGTAAAAATAAATTTTCACAGGTTCGTTTCATTAATATGTATAATGGACATGAAGCCGCCGTGGTTTAGTAGGTAGTGTTTTGGCTTATTAGACGTAAGGCCACGATTCAGACCCCAGGTCAGATATCAAAACAAAATATGAGAATTATTTCTGCGGCGACTTCCTCTCTGCAGATTTCTGGCAAAAACTCTGAGTATAACTAGAATTGTCATGAAAAATTTCCAAAAAATCTGTCGCCCAGCGTCGACTTTATACTGTAGGTCCCACTACTCATGTATAAAAAATTAACGCACACAACATATGTGGTGTGAGAAACTAGGTCCTAATCCTGATTAAAGGGCTATAATAAACAATTATGTATTTAAAATATATTTGCTAAGGGCTTTATAATGCTTTTTAGAGTCCAGGCGGCCGTCGGAAAACGTATTGCACACTAAGACGGTTTATGGCTTTGTCGAGTCTCTGATCGAGTAAGTGAAGCGGTACGATAATCTCACCATATGGTTACCGGAACACTGTGGTGTTCTACGTAATGGCAGAGCAGATTTACTGGCTAGGAGTGGCACAACCATTGATTTCTCTATATTGAAGACCTGCAAGCTTATAAATAACAATTTAGTAATAAATTCTGTCATCGTCATGTAGGCAGCTTCAGATACATGGCAAAATAGGGGCAACAAACGCCATTACATAAGGTAGAATAATTGTATTGTATTCGTCATTGAGTCCTCTCTTTCATCATAAAAATTACTGACAATAATTTAATCTCTACTGTAATGAATGTTTTTCTGTTTAAATTAATCGATTGGAGTGAAGTGGCGTACGCCATCATTTGATTACTGCTGCAAATTGTTTAATAAATTTCTATTAAATTTCAATTTTATTTAATTTTCAACAGATGTGTATTTGCGTTTGGGTGAATGTCTGTCTGTACAGTTGAGCATTATTAATTGTATATATTTTTAATGAAGTATTTAAAGTATGTTTTTCACAAGTCAATGGGATGCAACAACAGAAACTAGTGTTAATTAATATTTTATTTATATATTGTATACGTATTGTATTATAATGTTTAAATATTGTAAAATTAATGCATTAAAATGTCTTTAACACAACTGTAAATTTAATAAATTAGTTACAATAACCCAATTCATTAAACTTTATATGAATATGACAGGCTGCAACGAATTTCTTAAATGCTACACATTGAACATTATTATACATTATACATTATTTCTTTCTAAATGGTAATAATTTGACGTCTAGCACCCTGCTTTGTGGCGATTTATAAGTTTCCAATTGCTTAAATAGGACAGCTTATCGTCACTCGCATCAGTAACACTCTCAGTTGAGGTCTGGCTGAAACCTGATGGTCCAAACCATTCTTGTGATTCGTTAGAAATATTTGTTGTCAACGTCATGTGAGGTGAAACAGTTTCCTGGTGCAATAGAACATCGATTTAACAATAACAATAACAATTTTCTCTCTTTGATTCCTCTCTGGTCTCCCGGATACGGGTTTCCCCAAATACTGCTGTAAGTAGTTGCTACGCACGTAGCATGTACTTGAATCTAAATTCTGTTGCTAAACAACTTTAATTGGAGATGAAAATATGACAAAAAGGAACATAAAAACATAAGCATCATTATTTAAATATATTTCTTAAGTTTTCTTACCTTTTAGGCGAACAAAAAATAAAATTTTTTAAAAATCTTAAAAATCTTAAAAAAGGATATATGGGCTGCTCTGAAAGTATGATAGCTAATCACAAACTATTTATACAGTATTATTTCTTACACAAAACTACAAGTTGTGTGATAAAAGTTTTATGAAAATGGTTAAAATTTTCTAACAAAAATTAAGATAAATATATTTTTTTTTAGAAAAAAAAACGTTTTCATTCGAATTTCAAAAAAAGGCTTTAAGCATGACTATTATAGGCTGCAAGACTTTCAGCTCATTTTTTGAAAAAGCTTAATAGGTGTAAATATATCATTATCAAAGCGAATGATTCTGTTATCTCATATGTGCGAAGTGGACCGAAATATTATCATCTGCAATAAAACATGAGACGAAACACATTTTTCCAATGTTTGTCTGTCACGTGAGATAAATATGAGAAGAGTAGTAAGAAACTACTAGATTTTTTCTTCCCAAACTACTAAAGGCAGTTTGTTCTGTTCCAAGTAGTACCATCTTTGGCGATAAACATCCTGTTGTCATGTTTGTTGCTGCCAATACTTTCTCCAGTTCATAAGACGAGCTACTATTTTCTTCTTCTTCAAAGTCTTTAGCAGCAGGAATATTACATATATAATTAATATATAATCGGTCACTACAACCTTTCGTTATAAATTGGAAATGTCTGACTTGAGGTTTGAACCTTTCAAGAACATATCAAGAATAGAAAATTCAATCTCTTCACTTTCGTCCCACCCTTACATAGCTTTCAATTCCTTCTGAAATACCATAAATATTGTATTATTTAAGATAAAACATCACAAAATTTTTGAAATCTTAAAAAATTTTATACACGACACCAAAAAATCTCTAAGAAAGTCGTATGTATCAAAAATGATACATAAGCCAGAATTATGAAGTTTTTGAATTTTAAAACCCCTGTTTAAAATTGCATGTTCTTATTTGGTTTAAAATAATGACAATAACAATACTAATTAATTATAAAAATATCAGGCATCTAACTTTTTCTGAATTAAAGTTACATGGTCTCAAAAATTGAAATGTATCATTTTTGATACAAAGCTCGATCTACGGTTAAATCACAAATTTTAAATTTTTAATGTATCGATTGCTATTGTTATCGACTACCGATTGCAGGGTATCCGAAAGCCTTGTCTACTTATTTATTCTCTTTACATGCTCAATAACATTTGTCTTGCTAGCAGATGGTCTATTACTTTCATTACTCCAAACAAAATAATTTGAAAAATTCTTGAGGCTGCAACTCTATGCCGATGTTAAAATGTTTGACATGAATTTTCAAATTATTTGGCCCAAATGCTCTTTTGTGCATATCATACATATACTCGTGTATCAAGTCTTACAAGTAGTAACAACTATTTTAAGGAGAATCCATTACAATATTCTCCCAAGGATAACACAACAAATATTTAAATATTCAATAGTTTTTCCATGCCATGTGCATAGAAGCAAACATACATGCAAACAAACAATTGTTTGCAGAATTATTGAAAATATTTTTCAATTTCAGAAAAGAAAAGAACAGAAAAAAACAACAACAACAACTTCAAAACGAAATAGAACATGTTGATTTAACAATGGATTGGTTTTTAGTAAATAACTTTACATGGGCTTTTAATGTAAAATGTCCAGAATTTGTTTGAAATGGCAAAAAAAAAAAACAAACAAAAATTATAAATTTAAATTTTATTGGTCAAAATATCGAAAACATATATAAGTAATCGATTTCTCTTTTCTATCATCATTTTTGTTTTTGTCTATATTTACATGACTATGGGTAAATAAATTGAATATGCAATGGAAAAAATGGTTATAATTTCTAAAACATTCACACACACACACACACACACGGACCCGACACAACATTAGACAACATTAGAGTTTTGTGTCATTTTGAAAATAGCCAGGGAGAGGTAAGTAGTAATTTTTTTTATGTTAAACTATTGTATAAAAAAAAAAAATTCTGCATTCCACAATTTATATGAGGTTTTTCAAAAAGGACTTCCAAACTTTGTCCTTTGATAACAGCTATGTATCTTTTTGAAGCTACATCTGCCAAATTACATACATATATATGTACATAATTGGCCATTACAACCCTTCAGTCAAGATTACGGCCTAGCCTTGTCACACCACTCGAACTGTGTGTGTTAATTTTTTACAAGAGTGGCGGGACCTACAGTTTAAAGTCGACTCCGAACGACAGATTTTTTTGAGAAACCTTTCATGGCAATTGTATCCACTTTCAGAGTTTTTGCCAGAAATCTGCTGAGAGGAAGTTGCCGAAGAAATATTTTTTTTATGTCTGACCGGTTATTTGAACCGTGGCCTTACGTCTAATAAGCCAACATACTACCTACTAGACTACGGCGTCTTCACATTTGCCAAATTAGTGTTCACTTATTCAGTCTGTTTGGACGGATATTGCATTTAACAATAAAATGTCTGTTCTGCATGGGCAAAATAACACGTGCTTTTCAGCGCTAAATCATTACAGCAATGAGTCTCATTTCTGAGTGAATGTGTATGTGCAAGTTATATAAATTTGGTACGCAATCTATGCATATGAGATCCAAGGGCGTCCACTGCATTTTAAAACGTTCACTGTTTGATGTAGATTTTGAACCATATTCACATCTTCAATGTATTTGATGATCTGGATATCAGCGACTTATGGTTTCAAGGGGACATTGGCTATTCTGCAGCCACATTGGCTGTTCTGCACCTGCGATTTGAGAGCATAGTCATCTTACTTGGAAGTGGTGTAAACGGCACAGAAGTCGTGCTATTTAAGCCCGCTAGACTTTCTCTTGTAGTGTTTTCATAAGTCACAAATGTAGGCAAATAAGCCACAGCATTTCGCAAAGAAAACACAACATACATACATACATACATAATTGGTCATTACAAGCCTTCAGTCAGGATTACGACCTAGTTTCTCACACCACTTATGTTGTGTGAGTTAATTTTACACATAAGTGGTGGAACCTGCAGTTTAAAGTCGACTCCGAACGACAGATTTTTGAGAAATTTTCCATGGCAATTTTATTTACTCTCAGAGTTTTTGCCAGAAATATGCTTAGAGGCAGTCACCGAAGAAATATTTTTTATTTTCAATTTGATGTCTGACCTAATGTTTGAACCCTGGCTTCACGTCTAATAAGCCAACACACTACCTACTAGACTACGGCGACAAAATACAAGCAATCTGTTAATTTCAGCCTGATTTATGTATCAGGGTCATGACAAAGTCGACATTCAGATTATCTCTCAAAATATGCCATGGCGAACAATTGAACGATGTTATATTCCACTGATAGGTCTTTCAAACGAATAAAAAATTCGAATGACAAGAGTAACCATTTACATATTTATTGCCACTTTTTTCGGTACCAGAGGTAACGTGGCTATCCTTCCGCCAGTTACTTTGGACATTCTAGTCAATAACAGTGATGTTGTAGGACTGAAGACTGCACACAACATATACCAACATCTTTACTATTGTGTTCGAATTGCGATTATCAATTGGGGTCTGCGAAATTTGTGCCTAAAAAATCTTCTGAATTTGTCTCGGGCATCAGTTGAAAAGAACAGCGTTCCATAATATAAAGAATTGAAACAATGAAATGTATTGGGAATCACACACCATGTGTAGTTGAACGTGAGGTTGTCGTGCCCTATCAATAGGATTTTCAAACACCTCTCTATAGCCACCATCCAATGTAATAATGCTCTTCAGGTAGCAAGATGATAAAATAAATAAACAAATAATCTTATGGCGTTGACTTTAAGTACATATATTTATTTTCAGATTATTTAGTGAAGCTTCAATTTTCAATTGACTTATTTTCAACTTGACGTCGTTGAAGACGTGCAGCCGTCAGCATAATCTGTATACTCAAGTATTACTATTTACACCCTTTGCTCTTGTAGTAATTTTCGTCATAATGCCGTTAGTAAACGCGTTAAAGAGCAGTGGAGATAATGTACATGATTATGGGATTGCTTATCACTGTGCACGTTGCTATACAGGGATACAATAAGAGATTAGAGAATTACAAGTCAACGAATATTTGGTGTAATGAAGTACGCCAACCCAACATTTGTTCCGTAACAATGCATAGACTTTGACTTGACCAATGCGAGACTAACCAGGATTCAATTTAGCCTCCAGTTGCTGGATTGATTACAGTCTCTTTCCTTTGAAATCTTTATTACTGACCTGTCTTTCAATTCGTCAGTAGGAATTAAGGTGAGGACGGTTTACATTATAGATTCCAGATACTTTGTTGTCATTTATATTTTTAATATCATTTTTAATTTCAAAAAGAGTGAGATATTGTTGACTATGCATGTTAGTAGCGCTTTGCGTTGAAATACGTTGATATAACATTTGCGTATACTGCTCTATCCATACATCTTATTAAACTTGTGGTTAATTGTTCTATGGCTACTATAACTGATTTTGCTGAAGCGAAATAAGTTTACTTGATTCCAAGCATTATGTATTAATACGTAAGACTCGTCTTCCAGTCAAAAACTTTCGTTTGTGCACATTGCATTACATACGAAATTCATACTTTCGCCGTGCTGTTCCTTCCTCTCAGTTATTATATAAAGAGATTCAAATCAGATATCAGCAATGAGTATTAAAAAAGATGATTGGAATCGAATCATACTCATAAAATCTGATATTTATATGCATTCATACTTATTTTAATATTATACTCTTACTACTAATATTCATAGTTTGAAATAATCATCATATACATATTTAACAATACGCATGATGTTGATTTCTACTCTCAATTGCAAAATAAGTATGATTTGCATATTAACACTACAATACTCACTAGAAGGTTGTGTGTTTGATTTGCTTTTTGTCTTTGTCTTTTTCTTTTTCTTTTCTTGTAAATGCAACAACAACTAAGACTGTAAATTTTGATGAATGATTCGAATCACTCGAATCATTTATGATTATTATAAGTATTTTTCTAAATTTATGAATCTGGATGAGTATGCGTATGTACCAAACATATTTCGAATGTTATGAATTTGACGTCAACGTTGTACTCATACTCATTGGAACCTGTACTTATAAATCAATGTTGTAATGAGTACGAATGAATCAGAGCAGCTGAATTTCAATACTGTTGACTTACTCTTACTCGAAATTTCATGAGTACTTATGAGTAGCGAAAAAACGATTCTAATGCTGAACTCTGATTCAAATCTAATATCCACAAATACTACTTCTACTTTTCTTCTTCCCATAACATAAGAGTAGCGGCCATCCCCTGAGAGTCGTTTATACAAAAAAAATCTTTTTGTTGTTGTTTAAAAGCTTGTCTAATCGCAACTTCTATGTGATTCTGTTGCTTCTTCTATTAGCCTTACGGCGTATGAATTCCTGGCCCCGATTTTTCTCCATTTCATGTGTCTACTGATATACATATCTTATCATCTGATCATCTTTAGCCATACATTGCATTACAGTAAAATTTCCTGTGATCAGATTCTCTGTGCTGCGTATGTCCTTTGCAAGTGTATGTAGAATGTGCTCATAAAAATAAATTTTTCAAAAAATCACGACTGTTCTGTATTTTGTGCGGAGTTGAGAGATTAAAAGAAACTTGGGATATCAGTAGTTCAAGTCTCAAAACAAAATTCAATATTTTACAATCAAATCTCTTTCTCTTAAATTTAAATTGGAATGGTAAAATCGAAACTATATTGTATTTTTATTCACCTTTTGCTCTTTTCCGTTATACAGAAGAGGGCATAATATGTATATCATTTAAATTTTTGTGTTAATTGTGTATTATTTTATAACATTTTGTTTTCTCTGTTATTAATTTTGAAAATTGGTTTTTACTATCAAATACAAAATTTATCATAAATAAATATTTATCATGACAATTAACATTTTCAATTAAAAATATTTGACATTTTCTCTCCCAACAAAAACAACAACAAAAAATAGGAAAACTAGAAAACTTGCCAAAATCTAATAAAATTTTATCAAATAAAATAAGTACGTATATGAGTAGAAGAGTATGTTAATATTGGATGTCTATATTAATATTTGTAAACAAGTTGAATAAATATTTATTTCACATACTAAATATGCAAACGGCAGGACATGAGAGAGGAAATTTGAAATCTTAATTGATATTCATTTGGATACATGCTGTCAAATGTATTTAAAGTCATAGGCAAGAAAATGAATGATAGAACTGAAAGAAAAAAAATGTATAGAGAGGACATAATCTTAAGCCAATAGCCTTGTTCTTTTGGTAATGATTTATGATGATTGCATGAATTGATTAAGTAGTTGCCATAGTCTAGTAGGTATTGTGTTGGCTTATTAGACAAGAGGCCACGGTTCAAATATCAGATCAGACATATGCAGCAAAACGAAAAATGAATGAAATATTTCTCCGGCGACTTATTCTCAGCAGATTTCTTTTAAAAACTTTTGAGAGCACATAAAAATTGCCATGAAAAGTTTCTGTCATTCGAAGTCGACCTTAAACTGTAGGTCCTGCCGCTCATGTATAAAATTAACACACACAACATAAGTGGTATGAGAAACGGGGTCGTCTGTATGTATGTATATATGTATGTATGCATGTATGTATGTATGTATGTATGTATGTATAGTATGTATGCATGTATGTATCTTAAAATCATTAACATTTTCAATATCTTAAAACCAATACCGAGACACTTCCAATATCGTGTACTTTGTATCACCTTAAAGTAAAATGATCTTTCAAAAGAATCTTAAACTGCTTACCCTTTACCCTGTTTTTCTTTTTATTTTCTGAATCATTAATGCACTTGGTTTACACATACCACTTTCATCATGAACCCATAAGAAAGTACTCCTTTACTACTCATCTATTGAATAGCATTCGAAGAGCGATTTTTTATGTTTTTTAACAAAATCCGTTGACATGTTTTTTTTTCTTGTGACAATAGCAACTTCACATTCACATTTGCCATCTGTTTTTATTCTTTCTTGGCTATTTCCATTATTTCAGAGCTTTTTTTCAATTTTATAATGCGAATAATAATGCGTTTGCAATGCATTTGAAACTTCAGTCAACACAAACACGTACTTTAATACAGGGAATGTGTTGTTAATCCTGTTGCTGCTTGCAGGATATTGTACGATTTTAATGTCGCGTGTGTTTGCAAAAAGATTGTAGAAAGGTATACGACGATATAAAAAGAACTGTACTTAAAAATATTTGTAGTATGCAAAAAGAAAAAAGAAAACAATTCAAAAAAAGTGCCAGCAAAAGTGAAAGTATTTTTATTTCAATTCGTTAGAATATTAGTAAGAATATAGAAAAGCAATAATAATTGCAACACTGGGACCTAATTGTTTTAAAACACTTACAGTAGGAGTAATAATAATTCGTACACTAATTTGCTCCTCCAGGGTGTTGTAAACAGCACTCTTCAACATTTTTAAGCAAAATTAAATTGGCCAGTAAAAGAATTAAAATATGCTTCTCAGAAAGCGTTCTGAAAAATCTCTTAAATAATTGCACTGAAGTAGCCTATTTTTGAGTCTCAGCAACAATTCTGTTCCCTATATTACGTCCATGATCGAAATAATCGTCAGACTTGAATATATATACAGGGTATTTTCAAGCGATGAGTTATCCTCAAGAACATTATGTGTCAATATACGTACATAGACAATTGGCCAACAACAACCCATTCAGTCAGGATTACTACCTAGCTTCTCACATTACTTATATTGTGTGTGTTAATTTTATATATGAGTGCCAGTACGATAGATGTTAGAGAAACTTTTCAGGCTAATTTTCCATTTTGCTCTCAGAGCTTTTGCCAGAAACGTGCTGAGAGAAAGTCGCTGAAGATAAATTTTTTTGTGCGAGATGTCTAACATGGGGTTTGAACCGTGGCCTCATGTCTTATAAGCCAACGCTCAATATAACAATTTAACATCGTGTAAATATACGCCACAGTTCCTCTAAGTGGAGTGCATCCGAAACGCCAAATTCGCTATAGCTAGGGTGTATAAATATGTATAATGCTGTATAAAAATGTATAATTTAAATTTGATTATGTTAGCTTTGAGGACCACTGTGGTTTGTACATTATTCATATACACCTACATTTTCAGGAAATTCCATAAAATAAAATCTAACGTGAAATAATCATCCGCTATAGCAGAGTATCCAATGTGATATGAGATATATATGCTGTTGAAACCACAGGTCATAGATCATCTAATTTAGGCCAAAAAAGGTGATTCTCATTGACCTATGGTGCCGATGATCCATACCAAACTGTAACTTTTTTGTGATGCAATGAACACTCCTTGATCTCATGTCTCATTTTGTGTTTAACCTCTGTGCTGCAATGGCGGCGTGGGACCTACCCTAGTGATATCGAGCGAGCCGATAACGCCCTTACAGTGCCGTAAGAGGTCACATCCAAAATTCGACAATTTTGTTTGTTCATTTTCCCCATGGGCCTTATCAATGACTATGATTTAACTATGAAAATTAGGGTCAATTGCTAACTGTATCAGAGCCAGTTAAGCAAAACTTAGGTAGCTAAAGTCGTGGATATTGGGTAAAACAAAAATTATAATTGAGAACCAATTTTTCAGATGTAGTACATAAGTAAAGTGATAAGTAAAGATGTCGCTGTAGTCTAGCAGGTAGCGTGTTGGCTTATTAGACGAAAGGCCACTGTTCAAACCCCATGTCAGACATCTTCAACAAAATGAAGTATGAAAAATATTTCATCGCCAACTTCCTCTCAGCAGATTTCCGACAAAAACTCTGAGAGTAAATAAAGTTGCAATGAAAGATTTCTCAAAAATCTATCGTTCGAAATCGACTTTAAACTGCAGCCCCGCAACTTGGGGATAAAATTAACACATACGCCATATGTCGTATGAGAAACTAGCTCTTAATCCTGACTGTAGGATTGTAAGGACCAAATAGGGCTGTTTAATAGAAAAGAAATTTATTTTTGTTTTGGCACATAGAGTTGCGTTGCCTATAGAGTTTGTAAATCAGCTGCTGTACGGTGTAGTTTATCAGCCTTACATCTCCATCTCATTCCTGAATTTGCCTTTCTATTCTACTTTAACTATTTTGCCTAAAAAATTGGAAGTTAAGGCTAAAAATATACCGCGGCTAGGTTTGTTAGCCCTTATGTCGCTTCAAACATTCTTAGGTAAACTTTAAAAAAATATTGTGAGTAACTATCCATCTACGAGGAAGAGTACAATACAAAACTTTGGTTTGTATTCAATAACTCCTACATCAATTCAATAATATAATCCTTCCCTTATGATGTGAAGTATAACCAACTGTACGAATTTCTCACGCCCTGACTGTATATAAAACACTTGAAAGAAGTCGAGTATAAAAGGAAAAAGAATTCAAAAATGCATTTCTCTTCTTAATAAAACAACAACACCCCCCACCACTTTGGGGTCACAATAGGAAAAATTATAACTTAAATTGTTTTTGTAGCGTGCACTAGTTTCGATAAAAAGAAACAACAAAAAACAAAGACTGAAAGGGAGAGTGTATTCAAGTTTTCTATCGATTTGAGAATGTGTGTGTGTGTCTGTATATTTTATTGTTATTGTTGTTACTTTGTTCTCGGTATTATTATACAAGAGAAAAATTTTAACCTATTTTGTTGGATAAACAATACCGGAGAAGAAAAAAAGAGAAAAACAAGGTATTGAGAGAGAAAAGAAAAAGGAAAAACAGGGAAAAATAAGTGGGGGAAGAAATAAATGTTGTCAGGAAATACTAAACAAACACTTTGTACCCTGTATTGTATGTATAATATGTATGTATTATATGTGTGTGTATTTATCCTGGTTTAGTAAATACAGTTGTATATTCTCTTTGTGTGTGTGCGTATGTGTGATTGTGTAAAGAGAGTGTTTTCACATGTGTTTAAGTATTAGTGAATGTATTGATTGCAGGCATTGGGGTGTTTAAGTAGATCAATAGGAATTTCTACATTGTTGTTTGCATTGTAGTCGTTGGAATTGTTGTTGTTGTTGTTGTTGTTGTTATTGTTCTTAAACAATTTCTTTGCTTGTGATATAAAAAAAATATAAAAAAAATAACATACACACTTACGCATTAAATACTTATGGCATACAGGTACTCGGTTAAATGCTTAAAGACTGTTCGGTTGATTGTTTTTCTTTTGCGTTTTATTTTCAAAGACATTAAATCCTGGTGAAACTTTAATGGTAATAATGTGTGAGAGAATGTTGAAAACAGATTTAAAAATTTTTAAATTTTTCGAAAGCAACGTGTATTTTAAGGAAAATATTTTAAAGTTTGAGAAAATGTATGACAGAAAAACTAAAAGTGGAAAAGAATTCTAATGCAACCAAAAGCTAATGTGGTGGAGAGGACTAGCAGCGTGTTGTACAAGACAAGAAAATGGATGCATTTTTTTTTTTAAGTTAGAGAGTGTATTTAATTTCTTAATTTTTCAATACAAGCATGTATGTGTGTATTTGTGTCTACTGATTACGCTTCCTTTCTAAAAGCAAAACTTATTGCTTTGAAAAGTATTTGTTTTTTTCTTGTTTGCTGGCTCACAAACATTCAAACTTTGACACATAAGGTCAATCTAACTGCCATTCGGAAATAAATATGAAACCTTAACTTATTTTGCTACTAACAACACTTCCACACATCCTTGCATACATATATTGTGCAAATGCATACAAGTGGTAGTTGCATTATGATCATAATGACAATACATTACACACAATAACGCTTTGAATTGAAAAATAAAAAAAAAAGTTTCACAGTTTATGGTGTTTGTTTGTTAGGCCACATAAAACTTTGAAAATATAATTTATACGGCTATAGTGTTCGCCACTCGGTGTTGGTTTTATTTTCGACAGTCAAACAAATTATTTGCAAAGCCGACAGCAACAAGTTTCTTTTTGTAAAATGGAAATGAAAAGTTTTCTTTTTTTCATTGGTCATAGGAAAAGGGAAAGAAAATATGGTGAATTGCCAAGAATTTAGCAAAATTTTATACAAGTTTTGAAAGAATTTATTCTGCTTCTTTTCTCTTTTTCTATTGAATGGTTTTTTAGGAAATATTAAATAATTTCATGTTGATAATTTGATGTTTAAATTGTGTGTGCGTTTTGTTGTTGTTGTTGTGAATCGTTTATAAATATTATTGCTTCGTAATTACGTACATTCGATAAAAGTTTTGTTGAGTTTGCAGATTTGTTATTTTAATTTCCTTTTATAAAGAAAATTTGAGCAAAGAGACAAAGTGTGAAATGAGAAAACCGGAAAAAGACTCATAAAAAAATATCGGTTTATCCGTTTAGTGGTTTCAAACATGAGAGCTGTGTCTATTTAGTGAAACTACTAATACTACTATTACTACTGCAACTACTACTGCTATTACTACAACTCCTAGTACAACTACTGCTACTACTATTACTACTACAATTACTGCTGCTACAACTACTAATATTACTACTGACACTACTATTACTAATACAACTACTACTGCTACTATTACTACTACAATTGCTACTACTACTATTGCTAAAACTGATACTATTACTACTTCTACTTATTGCTTCTATTACTATTACTACTACTGCTATTACTACAACTACAAATACTACTACTACTACTGCTGCAGCTATTACTACTACTATATTACTACCACTATTACTACTCCTGCTACAAATATTACCACTACTACTGCTGCTGCTATTACTACTACTATACTACTACCACTATTACTACTACTACTGTTACTACTACTATTACTACTACTATTACTACCACTATTACTGCTACTGCTATTACTACAACTACAAATATTACTACTACTACTGCTACTACTACTACTACTACTACTACTACTACTATACTACTATCACTATTACTACTACTATTATTAAAGGGTGGTACAAACAGACAGTTTGAAATTTCGCCAAATAAATTTTTTGTTGTAAAGTACAATTGTTCAGGTTAGAAATGAAATTTTTTTAATTCATATTGCTGATTGCTTAATATTGCCACACACCACAATTTGTATGCACAATTATTAGAAATGTTTATAGACATGTTTGCACTTGGTTTCGAGTTCTATAATTTCATTTTTCGTCTTCTTATTCTTGTAGCTCTATCAACTGAATGATGTTACAAACATTAACAAACCATTTTAGTAAAATGAGCAACAAAAATGCACAAAAATAAAACAGCGTCGGGAAAAGAAAATATTTTTGTTTGCAACAAACAGCTGCAAAATAGTGAGTGTGTGTATACAATGCATTTACATTTTCGCATCATAATGTTAAAAAAAAGAGAAAGAGAACGAAAAAAAAAGAAAATCAGACTTAATAATACGAAATTAAAACAAATGTGCCTTTTTAACAAAATGAGCAACAATATTTGAAAATAAATATTCAGAAATTTCAGCCCCATTCAAGAAGATAATGTGTTCAGGGGAATTTTTCAATGGTAAGTATATTTTAGCGACATCCTTTGCAACCCTTTAAGTATCAGAAACGTAATGACTCTTCAGTCAGGATTACAACCTCGGTTCTCATACACTTTATTACTATCGTTACCTATTTTCTCACACCATTTATGTTGTGTGTATTAATATTTATACATGAGTGGTGGGACCTACAGTTTTAAGTCGATTCCGAAAGACAGATTTTTGGAGAAACTTTTTCATGGCAATTTTATTTAGTCTCAGAGTTTTTGCCAGAAATCTGCTGAGAGGAAGTCGCCGAAGAAATACTTTGTCATATTTCGTTTAGTTGGAGATGCCTGCGCTGGGGTTTGAACCGAGGCCTCACGTCTAATAAGCCAACACACTACCTACTAGACCACGGCGACTTTAAAAAAGATTTCACATCTATGTTCACTGTATCTTTATTATAGGACCCCAACATCGAATAGTAGTTAGCATCTCTCGGACTCTGGAATGGATTGAAAATTGGTTACTCGAGAATCCAGCTGAAATCGGGAACTTTCAGGAAGATTGACTACATGACCGACTACTAACTTTGATATTGTACAGTAGAAAACAATAATTTTAAAGATTTTTGATTTCCCAAGATCTTCTCTTTTATTTCCACCACAAAGTCCCCTTTTAATGCATGTATCCTATGCTTCATTAAACAACAATCTGTCCTAAAGCACCAAGATTACCTTAATAAATTAAATAACATCAACATAATTTATTTTTCCGTTTATAGAATAGGGCAGCTTGTAGACTATAACAATATAGCGAAGTGCACTGTGGTATAATTTTTTCATTGTTTGAAAATTTTTCTGTTGTTTTGTGCATAAAAAATTGTTTATTTTTTAACAAAAACAAAAAAAGCAATAACAATGTATGTTTTAAATAAAAGGCTTTAAAACAAAAACTAAAAATAAAAGAATAATAAAAATAAATAAACAAAAAAGGAAAATAAAAGAAAATGTGAAAATATTTATTAGGTTTTTACGAGTCAAATAGTTGTTGCATTTATATAATAGTTATTATTGTTGTTGTTGCATACATTTTTTACAAACCATATATCATGGACAATTGAAATATTTTTACAAAAAATAATTGCATACGTACCTCTACAGTGTTGGAAAAAATAATAGGTGCACATAAAACTGCATAGAAGATGAAATTCTCTATAAGAAGAAATAAAATCCTTAAAAATAATACCAGGAAGATATAAATGCGAATAGGTTAGATTAGTTAGCTTGTCAAGCGAAATCATGGTTAGGCATGCAGTGATGCTTCATGCAATAGAATTAATCAATCAAAGGAAGAAGGATTACATTCACCTTGAGGATCATGAGAATCACAACCTACCCATGTTCAAATAGTTTTATAAAGGCAAAATGGCTTCCAGACCTGATTATTTACAGATAAACTAAGTGATTGCCTCAGAAGTATTCCTGCAGCCTCTTTACTGAATATTAAAGGTTGAACTTATTTTATTCGCGTGCGTATCTTTTATTCAATAACCTGTGTACTATGAATTACGAAAAAAGAAAGTGGTGGGATATCTTCAGAAGTTATAGGGTCTAAGCTCTGTCGTCCACACAGCCAAAGGACCATTAACATTGCATAGAAAACTTCACATATTCTGTTCACAAGTGTTCTGTTCGTTACGTACAATGGGTCAATTCGACCTCCGGGTACTGTACTTGTCTCACATGACAAGTATATGACCTCTAACCTACTCTCTTAATGACAGTCATAGGAGTCCTACTAGCATCCCGAGGAGCATTGTTTTCTTCTTATACGGCAAACAAAGGCTTCCAATAGCATGAGAAATCCATAAGAAATCATAATTCTAACAGTAGAACCCCAATGCCTCAACGCTTTACATGCCTGCAAATTCGCAAAAACTTTCGATTGTAAACTGCTACACACACACATATATAACATACATAACTGGTCATTACAACCCTAGGATTACGACCTAGTTTCTCATACCACTTATGTTGTGGGCGTTAATTTTTATACATGAGTGGCGGGACCTACAGTTTAAAGTCGGCTCCAAACGACAGATTTTTGAGAAACTCCCAGAGTTTTTGCCAAAAATCTGCTGAGAGGAAGTCGCCTTAGAAATATTTTTTTATATTTCCTTCAGTTGGAGATGCCTGACCTGGGGTTTGAAACGAGGCCTCACGTCTAATAAGCCAACACACCACTTGCTACCGTGATCTAGTGGTCAAATGATCTATTTATTGGTGCAATATTAGTTCTTACATTGGATTCGTCTCTAAATAAATGTCACACTAAAAGCCCTAGAAATGTTACCTCCCTGTTTCTTCCCTGCCCGATCAGATGACTTAGAAGAACTCACCCTCATCCGGTTTCTGGTTTTCTAAATCTATGCCTAATGTTACCAACGACTTAGTAGGATACCTTAAATGCTGGCATGAGCGCTAAGAGGTTGCATTTAATGTTCCTCGTCTCTCAGTCTGATTGTGCTCTTAGTCGAAAGCGAAACAATTTGGTGATTAAGGAGTAGTAAGTTCAGGCTGATCTTAAGATCAAATCTGAAGCAAGGCTCGCAAGAGACTGTGATAATCAAAAAAAATCATGTTTTGGAGTTACCCTGATATATAGAATTAGTTCATCGAACGATGTCATAAGAATAGACCTGCATATTCCTTTGATTGTAGACCAGATCCTTTAAAGATTAAGGTGCTTAAACTGACATATTTCTCGAGTTACGTAAGTAGCATTCAAAAGGTGTAATGAATAGTAGGTACTTCCAAGTCGATTTGAAAGGCTTTCGACTGTGACAAAATGAACGAAGTACAGTATCAATTATATTCACTTGAACACCTTGATTGATTTGAGGACAGTCGGAATGTAGTTTGTGTTCCACTATACGACGGCTACTACAATGACGTACATTGCTCTGTAGAAAAGTTCTACAACGATTTCCATTAATGAATGTTGCCGTAGACTAGTATGTAGTGTGGTGGCCTATTAGACATGAGGCCACGGTTCAAACCTTAAAAGAAATATGAAAAAACTCCTGCAGCGACTTCCTCTCAGCAGATTTCTGTCAAAAACTCTGAGAGAAAATAAAATTTTCGTGAAAAGCTTCTCAAAAACCTGTCGTTCGGAGTCGGCTATAAACTGTAGGTCCCACCACTCATGTATAAAAATTAACGTACACAACATAAGTGGTGTAAGAAGCTAGGTCGCCATCATAACTGAAGGATTGTAAGGACAAATTAGATATATAAGTATGTGTTTATTTACATGTTATTTTTTGGAAAAAAGTAGTCCTTATTATTTCTTCCAAGACTACATACATATGTATTTCTATACATTTATATGCATATGTACATATATTCAAAATGCATACACATAAATTTATTTCACTATATATACATACATATGTATAGTATATACAATAGTATATAAGCCGATATAAATATTTCTGTCTGTAAAAAATTATTTGCAAAAAATCTGAACCAGATTTGTTTTGTTTTGGATTTTTATGAAGTCATAAAAATATTTTATTTTTTTAAATGAAAACAAAAAGGATTTTTTATTTTATTTTATTTTGATTTTATTGTTGTTTTTATTTTTGTTTTATTTGGTATCAAGTTGTCAGGATTCAATTAATTTCTGTTATTGTTGTTTTCATTCGTTTTTTGTTTTGTTTTGTGTATTTGTTTGACTAGATTTAAATTGATTTCATTTTAATGCCCATATACCCTTTGGAAAACAATACAAGAACAACAACAACAACAAAAAGTAAGAGTAAAAATTGCAGACAATGATTTTTACTGGGATTTTAAGTTTCATTTTTATGATGCGGGCTAAAAGTAATTCAATATCTAGGGAATGGAAAGTATTCACAAGGGGAAGAGGGGTTAGATATTTAAATTTACTTTTAAATTTTAATCATAGTGGGGCATGCCACGTAGGTGGTATTGTTTAGGTATTCTAAGAAAACCACAAGGGAATATACTTGTAGTATTGAACTGACCATCTGAGGCGCAGTTTCTGATCAAGAAACGAATCAAGAAATGATCAATGACTATCCTGTCTCTGTCATTCAATCTCTCACAGTGAATAACATTTTATTCTCTTAATGCCGAAATGAAAAGGACGATAGGGTGATGCTTACAATGTGAGCAGTGCTCAACACTAATTACAAGGACCCTTAATAGCTTAAAGTCGTCAATGGCATCATGTAGGCTTAAACTCTGACGGATCAGGCAAAAAGTTTTTGAAGGAGTAAGTTGCTATCTATACGAGTAAGGAATCTTAAAGGGCAGAACTGCTACTGCGAACGCACTTCTCATTGAAGTCAACCAGATAGTAGGTCAGAGTGTGGGATTAGTATTTATATGCATCCTACCTTATACAAACTACTGCGATACAAAAACCATATTACGTACTAATAGGCTAGAGAAGTTTTTTTTAGTCAAATTAGTCTCTCATCAATTATGTATCGAACACTTTAGAGGGCCATGTTTAATTGTATTCAGGGTATAGAAACTAGTGTCAACTCATTCTTTGAAAACTTACGTACGGGGCTTACAAATCTATGTAGACCGCATTAGAAGATAGCTCCTTACAAGGTCACAGATAGGACACCAACTAGAAGAAGTAAATACCCAATGTAATTAGGGCAGATGACAGAGATTTTATACTCACTCGCCTATATTAACACTCCTTATGAGGTCACATAGAAGGCAAAAACTAAGAGCGGAGCAGATGACAGAGATGTAGAGATAAAGGAGTAGGAGACAATAAAATGTCTCGGCACAACCAGAGATCTGCCATAAAAGGAGATTCTTTCGCAATAAATAGTGAGACTGGCTATGGACAAAGTCCTAATAACATTTTTGGAGGAATAATTCTGAATAACACCCAAATTGAAACCGTCAATCAGACCGAAAGCACTTAATAGAAGAGATATATACCCAGGGAGATGACAGGTTTAGACGACAAATATTTTATACACATGAGTTTAAAATTCAAAAGAGGAGGACATAATAATATGTTTTGGCACAACCACAGAATACCGACAAACGGAGATTCTTTTTCATTTAATAGGAAAACTGGCTGTGGACTAACTCGAAGACCTTAGGCAACATAGTTCTTACAGCACATGGTTTTTACAGCAATGGAATGAGAATATCAGTCAGTAGAGCATTTTAACAGACTTGAGAATAAAACCGCATAAAACTACAGTAAAACTATTTGCGAACATAAGGAAAATTCCTAAATGCAAGAGTAAACTATTCGAAAATGAAGACAAAATATATACACAGCGTACTGGTTATTGAAATGAATTGACAGGCTTTTATAGACGATCTTGCAAGGAAGGCCAAGCAAGTAAATATGATGGGTTGCAGGAAAATCTTGGGATAAATGGTTCTACGTTCCTTATAGAAATTTTAGAAATGAATGCCACCTTTGAATCCCCAGAAAGGGTTCATTGCGTTTGATCTGTAACGAAATACAATGAAAAATTGTTGCATATTTTATACATTGATCAAGCTAACTACGTGGTCCACAGGTTAGGTTAGAGGACGTGTACTTGTCAATTAAGATAAGTACTTTACCCGTAGTCGAATTGACCCATTGTACAACGTCATAGTTTCTCACACCATTAATGTTGTGTCTGTTAATTTTATACATGAGTGGTGGGACCTACAGTTTAAAGTCGACTCCGAGCGACAGATTTTTTGACAAACTTTTTCATGGCAATTTTATTTACTCTCAGAGTTTTTGCCAGAAATCCGCTGAGAGGAAGTCGCCGAAGAAATACTTTTAGTATTTTGTCTTGGTGTCTGGCCTGGGGCTCGAACCCTGGCTTTACGTCTAATAATCCAACACACTAACTACTAGATTAAGGCGACTTCTATGTGGCCCATAAATAGAAAACTTTTGATGTCTCTTCTATAGACAGTATATCTCAAAACCCGAGTGCAAGCAGTTGTAGTTGTTATAAAAAAAAACGTATTCTATTAAATTTTAAATTTTATTTGAAAATTGATGATTTTACACATATTTTTTTAAATTTTTGCTATCATGTAATAGCATATTTAATATTAAAGCTCCTGTATAATAAACGAACAAAAAAATAAAAACCAACAAAAACTATGCATGAACTTGCCCGCCAGCCATAATATGCCTAAAATATGTGTTTACATGTGGCATATTCGTGTAAAAACAATTGCTTTGAAATATTTGTCACATAAATTTTTTAGGTGATAAAAATGGTGTTAATTGTTGACGAATTTAAACATGCAACAAAACAACAATCAAAAATAGATGGTAAAATTAAAGTCGGTATGAACCGACTGCTGAGATTGCTACACACTACGGCTGCCATCCAAAATGCTAGTTGCTTTGTGTTTGAACAAAGTATCGTGTTTCATAATGCCGCTGTACAAAATATATACAATGTATTCTATTTTAAAACGTCGTCAATGTGTATTTTTAACGCAGTCAAAATGCAATCAGGCATCGGATTTATAGTTGATGCATTGTTTGGTTACTTTGCATATCTACATACATCGTTTATATACAGTAGTAGAACTGCATACAAACTTTGTGTTGATACATTTTGGAAGGCAGCCTACCCTCTTATACTATTATTCAATCTGACACTTTTGTGCCAAGCCAGAGATGGACACTGGCATATGAATTAGAAACGTCAGCAACCTCGTGGATCTCTGCTCCCAAAGTAGAGTTTAAATAGTTTTTAGTATGCTTTTGATTTAATTTAGACCAAGTGAGTCTGGTAATGAATAATAATTCTTTCTCAGTCTAGATTAGCAGTCAATAAACACCATTGCTTAGTACACAACCTAACAGACATACATATATAGTAGTACAGTGCCTGCTCTAATAAGGTTATTGGCTACACATTACTTAAACGGCCATCACAACCCTTCGTTTCTCACAGTAGTCCTTCCTACTTCTTGAATACTGTAGTCTGGTAGGTGAAAATATATCGTAATATCAAGCCCTTCCATAGTCTTTCTTAGTCAAGCTTAGAAACATCTAAATAATATACATTCACTACAATCCTTCAGTCAGGACTGCCACCTAGTTTCATACACCTCTTATGTTGTGTGTGTTAATCTTATACATGAGTGGCTGGGCCTATAGTTTAAAGTCGAATCCGATCGACAGATTTTCGAGAAATTTTTCATGATAATTTTATTTACTCTTTGAGTTTTTGCCAGAAATCTACTGAGAGAAGGTGGCGTAGAAATATTTTTTCATATTTTGTAATGTTGGGAATGTCTGTGCCACGGGCTCTCAGCCAACACTATCTACTAGACTACGGCAATTATTCTGTCTTATTACGATTAGCTTCAGACGAGGAATGTATAGTTAACTGCTCTCATAGTTTGGCTATCCTCGGATTATGTTAATCTTTTCAAACTAAAAAAGCTTCAACTCAAGCATTAATACTAGTAATATCTGTGCAACATCAATCTTATAGGCGTACTCCAGATTATCTTGATGTTAATTGCGTTCAAAACTAATACCTTCATTTGCTGTAGGATGGTTATGCACGACGGTGTCAATTACAATGTTAGAGGTTTCTATGATGTTCTTGGTTTATTGTGTTCTCTCGATGAAATGAGGGAGGGGGCTTCTTAAATGGATTAATTGGCAAGGACTGAAGCGTCTTAGTTTTATGTTTTTGTCCACCCTCCATAAGATTTGCAACAGGATTATATGCGTTTGTAGTTGAGCTCTCCCTTAAAGCCAAGTGAATTTCGTATAGCATGGTGATAGAGTCCGTAAATACCATATTGGAAGAAGTTCTCCTCCTGCTTACCGCGCAATTTGTATACCCGAATTGGAACTATGAGTTGTATGGGCCGTTAGGTTTCGACCTAAGACTGAATACAATCCGTAATACTCTTGCTTTCTTGTGATCAAATAACTCCCTATTGCCATCAAGTGTTGTAATATTCACTCTTTCTTAGGCTATTGACAATAATTCTTTTCCTCAGATGTGCATGAAGTTCACTAGAATTATAGAAGTTTACTATGTGGCGTATCAGCAATTGCAGTGTTGTTTGGGTATCAGCTTTAAGGATCTCTGAACATTCTATAGAGATGTCTTGAAACACTCGGGAAATGGATTATCTTGGCGCACAAGATGGTGAACATCAGTAGCCATAATAAAATGAATTTCGTTTGCTACCCCCTTATATATTCTGAATATAAACTCTAGCCAAACATATGACTTGCAATTCAAAAACCTTTTCAAATTGTTTACATTGTATACGTTAACGTCAAACTACTTGCTGTGGTGTAGAGTTTAAATGTCAATTCTTTATTTATTTATTTATGACGTTTAACAACAATAAATAAAAAACACAGTCGTTGTTGTTATTGCTGTTGTTAATATTTTTATGAATGCAAAAGCAGTTTAAACTACATGGGCATTAAAATAGTGTTAAAGTTTACCCATTTTGGGTCATAAATTAAATATGAACCAGCAATCAACATATACGCAATGTAAAATACATGAGGAAGTGTTTTTTGTTTTTGTGATTTTGTGATTTTTAATAAAACATTTACAAAATGTATAATGCTAGCAGATCTAGGTATGTAATATACTATTTGAAATACCGCCTGCAACACTTTCCTTTCTAGGAATCATGTGACATAAATTGTTAACAACGTTTTTGATTTCTTCATGCCATGCCATGCCATACCATAATTGTCATTGTCCTGTCAAATTGAATGGTTTGTTGTAAATTTCTTTGGGTTGTAAAGCAAATGAGCCTGTACCAATGAAAATATTGTTGCAACAGCAAGAACCCACAATTGATTGTTTGCAGGTTAGGGAAATTATAAGAAAGTGTGTGTGTGCGTCTTTGTTCCCATTATGACAGATGTCACAGCATTTATGAAAATAGAAACAGGCCTCCAATATAGTTTTGTTATTACAAAAGGCTGTATGGCTGCATGTTATACCTATGCACGTGTGCATGTCTCATGGAAAATGCAAAATTTCGCCAATAGCCCTTAAACAACATGATATTAATGAGTGGTTGACATTTAAACATTATTTTTCGTAACATACCTATACACACACCCATACACACAATTGCTATTGTGAACACACCCGGCTAGCATGGCAATGTTTGTTTTCATTTGGAAAATTGATGAAATTCGAGAAAACACTGGCCACTCGAACAGAAACTTAAACTCAAATACTACGTACACATTAAATGTAAACACCGTAGGCCAAGGAGCAATCATCAAGGCAGCTAAATTAATGCCAAGCATTGTTAGAGAATTTCCAATAATTAATGAAGAAAACTTGATGGGTGCTGTAATTCGTTTTGAGTTTTCAAGTTGTTTTAAGGCTTATTGGAAACCAAATGGTTTCCTATGATTTTGTAGGATAGTTTAGGTATGTTATCATAATCTCTAATTTAAGATGAGCCAAGTGGAGTCACTTTCTAAACCCTCTTTTTTAATTTAAAGAAACAAAGCTTTCGTAAAGCGCTTGTCATCCTTAAATTTAAATAAAAGGAAATGTGTGTGGCAAAAACATCGACATTTTCTATTCACCTGAAAGTCCTGTTGCCGCCTCTATGTGTGGAAACTAACGTCGTTTAAATATCTACAACAGCTTCACTGGATAGAGCGCATTTGAAATGTTTAATTTTCCATGACTCTGGCGTACAAATTAGGCTGAATTTGATCGATAGCAAGGGTTTTGATGGCCTAGACAACTACTGTGGTTTGGGTCTACAATATAAGAAAATCCCACAAAAAGCCTAATGGGCTTAAATTGTAAGAACACATTGACCACAAGTTGGCCGAGCAAAATATCCAATATTGCATGAGTGGTAGGCAAGTAGTTCCGTCTTGTAAAAACCATGCGTAAAGTTGACTCCAAACGACTGATTTTTGTGAAATTTTTCATGGCAATTTTATTCACTGTAAGAGTTTTGCTAGAAAAAATATTTTTGTTTCACATTTCATTTTGTTCGAGATGTTTGACATGAGATTTGAGCCATGGGCTTACCTCCAACAAGCCAACGCACTAATTACTAGACCACGGGGACTCCAAAAGGGAAACCATTTTTTAAGATAAATTAACGCTCAGTAATATAAATTCGTTACGCAATATTTTTTCCAGTAAACCAGAGATGGGAACACTATGGCTGACTTTCGAAATGTATCAATACAAAGTTTGTATACAGTTCTACTACCGTATATAAATTATGTAGATATGCAAAATTACCAAACAATGCATCAACTATAAGCCCGATGCCTGATTGTTATTGTCTGCGCTAAAAATACACATTGACGGCGTTTTGAAATAGTATACATTGTAAATATTTTGTATATCGGCTTTATGAAACACTAACTTTGTTCAAACACAAAGCAACTAACATTTTGGAAGTCAGCCTACATTCGCTACAGTAGAGCTGTTTGGCCGAAAAAGACTTGATAAAGGAACTGAAACAAAACAATGAAATAATATGAAGATTAAGGAAAGGCTTTGTGATAGCATTGATATTTATTTAGAAGCAAAAATGTACGGCAACCGTATTATCGTAGGACTTGACAAAGTAGAATCTTCATCTTCTTAATTGGAGAAGTTTGATTAATGAAACTGAAACAAAGAAAAGAAATAATAAAAGAATGAGGAAAATACTTCGTAATACCCGTAAGTTTCTAGTTAGATAGACAGGTATATGTGGCCATCCTCCCAAATAAATTGGATGGACGCACTTAGGCTCAAGGGGACCCATTGTGATACCATAGTTCTCCTTAACTATCCTCTAGTCCTGGAACCACTTAGAGCTTACAATGACGCGACTCAAATTCCCGACGTTAATACGAGACAAATCACTCTCTTCACATCACACTCTCTTTCTCCTTTGACACAGCGCCAGGCATGTTAGCAGTAGATGAAGAACCGTCTCCTCCTCCTTCTCGTCCCTGCAGCTTGTACAGAAATCGTTCTCCAGGTGTCCCAGACCAATGCGCCTCGCGTGGACACCCATAATCCAATGAAACGTCACCCATTTCTAAAGCAAACAGAAAATAAAATAAACAAAGAACAACACTAGTCAAGAAATTGTCTTAAAATCGAATGCAAGCAAGGATGTCTTTTTACTACACTATGAAGCAGTTGCTGTTGTCTAGTAGGTAGTGAGTTAATTTATTAGACGTGAGGCCACGGTTCGAACTCCAGGTCAGGCATCTCCAACTAAACCAATTATGAAAAAATATTTCTTCGGCGACTTCCTCTCAGCAGATTTCTGCCGAAGACTGTGAGAAGCAAATAAAATTGCCATGAAAAGTTTCTCAAAAATCTGTCGTTCGGAGGTCACACCATTCATGCACAATAATTAGCATATACAACGTAAGTAGTGTGATAAGCTAAATAGTAATTCTGACTGAAGGCTTGTAAGGACCAATTAAGTAAGTCATAATTAAAATTAGGAATTAGTGCATCTCAGTTTTTCAAAAGTTTTTAAACGTTATGTCCTTAAATCAACCATCCAGTATTTAGTTAATGAAACTGAAAAAAATTGATAACATTTTCAAATGCTTTATGAAGCATAAATAAACTTAATTTGATATTTTAGGCAACACTTAAGTATATTTTTTTCATTTTGAGAAATAAAATATTTTCTAAAAACCTCTTAAGTCTTGATTCAAGATTTTCATTCATAGAAAACCTGTGTGTAAATTAAAAAATATCTTTGAATAAATATTTCTTTGAATATTTAAACCAGTGTATATAAAGGGTTATCCAATTCGTGGTTTCAAATGTATGGAACTGGAATTCGACGTCTGTCAGACTAAGTTGTGAAACCAATTTTTTTCTTTTCAGTTGAAAGTCTGACTTTGACGAAAATGGATCGCTTAACTATCACACAACGCATAAAAATTATCAAAACCTACTACAAAAATGGTGATTCTGCCACAGCCACATATCGAACAAAATTTTCTTCACACTCGGTGGGTATGTTAATAAACAAAATTGTCGTATGGGGGTTCTGAGAATCCTCAAGTAATTGAAGAGAGGCCATTACATCCAGAAAAAGTCACTGTTTGGTGCGCTCTTTGGTCCGAAGGTGTTATTGGACCTTACTTCTTCGAAAACGACGATGGAACGACTGTCACCGTCAATTCGGACCGTTATGGTCATATGATAACCGACTTTTTTTTGCCTGCTATTGAAGAATACGACTTGGAGAATATGTGGTTTCAACAAGACGGTGCCACATGCCACACAACTCGAGCGAATATGGCTTTTTTGCAAGAGACATTTCCTGGCCGCGTAATTTCTCGCCGTGGCGATATCAACTGGCCACCAAGATAATGCGATTTGACACCAATAGACTCTTTTTGTGGGGCTACGCGAAAGACCGTGTTTATACAGATAAACCTTCAACTCTTGAGCACTTAAAAACCAACATTCGTCAAGTTATGGCTGAGATACCGCCCAATATGTGTCAAAAAGTGGTCGAAATTTACTTGAAAAGAATTAATGCTTGCAACACTTCGCGTGACGGTCATTTAAATGATGTAGTGTTTCACACATAATGTCAACGTTCAAACTTTACAATAAAAAAGAAATATCATAAAAAAAAATATTTTATATGTGTTTTATTTACGTTTACTTTTGAAACCACGAAATGGATAACCCTATACATATGTATTGTGAGAAAAGGAACGAAAGATATGTATGTGTATGAAAATAAAAATAAATTATTGATACAAAGTGATTCTAAAATATTATTATTTTTATTATTATTCTTGTTACTGTTGTTATGATGGCATACAATATATTTTCATTCATATTCAAACATTGAATGCCATTCATTCATCGATCTTCATAATAAAAACCCCATTTAAAATTCGTACATAGAAAAGAAGAAAAAAAAATAGAATTTAAGAATTAGAAGGAACAGTTCCATTTTATTCTTTTTCTTATTCTTTTTATTTGCTGAAAATGGAAAAAAATTTTGAAAGAAAAAAAATTCTTTTTCTCTGTAAGCAAATAATGAAATTTTATGTTGAAGCATAAACTGTTGTCAAATAGTAGAGGCAATTTCATACAATCTCTACTAAACCACATAGTCTCTACTCTCTTCATAGCATGCTACTAAGGTTATTGGGGGTGTCCCTTTTTATTCAACGACTGTATTTGAGGATTTTTTATTTTTTTACAATAGAAGAGTACACTTGTAGGCCAGAAAAAGGTTGTTATGGTTATGAACCAATTTTCACTTAAATGTGTAACAAAAATTATTTGTGATCCTAATGCATAATAAAGCCTGTTATTTGAGTCTTTACAGCTTTTCAGGCGTTTCTTTTCATTCTCAAAAAAGAAAAAAAATTTTCTCATTCAACTAATTTTCATTATAAAATTTCATTTGAAGGGGATTTTTTTTCCACAAGGGGAGAAAGTATGAAAGGTACTAACAGTTCATAGAAAATTCTATCTTATTTGTATGTGTTGAGTAAAGTAAATAATGAAAATGGTTTTCTCTTTAAACCATTTGTTGTTAAGAATTTTTGGGGACAATGATTGGTTTGGTCTTTCACGGGTTTGCTAGCCTGTACTCAAGCCATTGTTCATTAATGCATTGTCAGGTTACGTGCTGTCATTTGCAATCATAAAATTATTTTCGTTTATATTATTTTGTTTTGTACTGGTCTATATTTTTTAATTTACCTCAACAAGGTATAACGCTGGTTAGTTATTAATTCAGGAAAATTTTCATAACTTAATTGGCTAAAGGACGAATATTGGTAATCTGAAGACGAAAATAAGAGGAAAATTTTTTAAAAGCTTTCTAACAATATGAATAGCAGAATATGAATTTTTTTGTGTATGTGTATGAGTACTTTTTTATTTAATTACTTAATACAGTTACAATAATACCAGTTTTAATTCAATTTATTTTCAGAAAAGAAAAAAAATTATTCGCGGGAAACAAAAAATTATTTTGAGAACCTTTTCATGATACTTTTAGAAAGAAATATTTTTTTTCTTATTTAATTGTGAACGAGATAACTGAGCTCGGTTTTAAATCACAGGCTCACGTCCAAAAAACCAACACACTACCTGGCAACTAAAAAAATGTAAATCAGCTTAACCAAATTTAAATATCTGCCACAGCTTCGCTGGATAGACAGCAGTTGAAATGTTCAATTTTCCAAGACTCTGGGGGACAAATCAGTCTGAATTTAATCCATTGCATGGGTTTTGATGGCTATGAGAACTACTGTGGTTTGTAGTCTACAACTTAAGAAAATCCCACAAAAAGCCTAATGGGTTCAAATTGTAAGAATACCCACTTCATATTATCTCTACATGGAATGGCATGGTCAAATCACCCGAACAAAATATTCAATACGGCATGATCAGCAGGCAAGTAGTGCCGTCTTGTAAAAACCACGCCTAAAGTCAACTCCGAGCAACTAATTTTTGTGAAATTTTTCATGGCAATTTTATTCACAGAAGAAATATTTTTGTTTCATATTTTTTTTTATTATTTCATTGCGAAGGAGATAACTGAGCTGGGGTTTAAGTCATAGGCTCACGTCCGAAAAGGCAACTACCTGGCAACTAAAAAATTTAAATCAGCTTCACAAAATTTATCCTACGACTACGCCATCTTCTTAAGGGGTAATCATTAATTTCTAGATCTCTAGTATCGGTGCCGAAGTCGAAGTAGAGTATGTAGTGTTTTGGCTTATTAGATATGGGGCCAGAGTTTAACCACTGGTCAAATATCTCGAACAAAATGAAATATGAAAAAAAAGATATTTCTTCGGCGACTGAATTTCAGACAGAAATCTGCTGAGAAAACTCTGAGAGTTAATAAAATTGCTATGTAGAGAAATCTATCGTTCGGAGCCGACTTCAAACTGTCAGTCCTGCCACTTATACATAAAATTAACACACACAACATAAGTGGTGTGAAAAGCTAGTTCGTAATCCTGAATAAAGGGTTATACTGTGGTCATTACATTACATTGTGTATGTATGTATATACAATGTATTTGTGTTTCTTCGACCATACTTACCTCCATAATAAGTAATATTATGGTAATATTATGGTAATACACTAGGCTTTGGGGCTCTGGTATAAAGACTAATTCATAAGAGTGACAATAGTATAATAGTCTCTGAAAATATAATATAGTGTGTGCTTGAAAGTGTAATGCAATGTTTTCTGGAATGAAAAACTTGCCTTTGTTGCTTAATACTGACCTAGTGATATTTGCATCTATTTATATCACCTGCTTCCGACAGAGCGATAATGTCGTGTACTGATCCTAATCTCGATTAAAGTTCAGCTAAACTGTCAAGCAATCAAACAACGAATTCATGACATTTTTTAATGGTTTGTGAATGATGGTTTTAAGCCCTATGAATCCAAGGCCATGCAGCACTCCAGGATATCACGCTATCTTCTGTACAGATACCCAGCACTTTTAGCATGATCTCGCTTAACGCTGGACGTTTACTCTTCATATTTGTACATTAAGTTTACTCTTCGTAGAATCGACGAACACCTTAACCCTAATTGGTTACTGTTCGTCGAACCGACGAAGCTCATTTACTCTTTATCATATAATTCTTTTATGTTTCACCAAATTTCGCTATTTTCATCAACAATGTTGGTTGATAACGAAAGCTTGTAATGAGTAAACGTATCCTGGTCACCCCTTTTTCTGCATGATCATTTTTGTACAGTAAGGTTACTCTTCCTTGAAGCGATGAACACAAAAATTTTTTTCGTCTACTGACTGCAAGCTTTCATTATCAACTAACGTTGTTGAAAAAAGAGCGATATTTGGTCAAACATAAAAGAGTTATAGGATAAAGAGTAAATGAGCTTCGTCGATGCGACGAGCAGTAACCATCCAGGGTTAATCAATGGATGGAATAGATGCCATACACTGAGTACTAGCCATAAACAAAAAAGTGTTTCTTTGCAGAAATAAAGAAAAAAATATTAACCTGGTATTGCAACCTCAAACTAACCCAATGGAATCGCTAGCCAAAGAAAAATATTGTGGAGTGCTACAAATTTATCTTCATTTATTACTTCAACACTTTTTTGTGTCACATTGAAATGTACTTGTGTCTTGTATTTGTTGTTGTTGTTGTATTTGTTGTTTAACAAAATTTCCATTTCATTTAATTTGATTTTCAACAGCATTTCCTAACGGATGTAACAGATTTTAATGTTGTTGTCTAAAAGTGAATAAAATTGAAAAAAACACAAAAAACAGAAAAACGAAAACGAAAACACAATAAACAATTGAATGTTAAATTTTATATAAAAATTAAACAAAAACATAAACACAATATCAAAATGAAAATATAAATAAAATAAAAAAATAAAACATCTGTTGACAACATTATAATCACACCAGCCAGAATCATAAACACTGACAGTGTAAATAACATTTTACTTGATTTTTGAATTCTCATTTTGGCACAACCATTCATTTGCGTATTTTAAAGGTTTAAGTATATTGGGAATAAATAATACAGTTATGCTTATTTAGATAGCATAGTTTAAAGTGTTTATTTTAAATACAAATGATTCTTAAATTTCTGGCATCCCTTTAAAGCATTGAACACCTGAATTGGTCAAATAAAAGGGGTCCTCTAATAAGCCAACACAGTACTTACTAGACTACGTCGACTATTATACTCGTTTGTACTTATTGAGGAACTTACTAACGCGAACAGGATCGATTGAGGATATACCATCTAATCCAACGCAACCACTAGTTATCTGCTCATTCTAGACCAGCAACGATTTTAACATGCTGTTGAAATGAAGTGTAATTCGTGAGCCATCTAGCTCCAACAAATTCCTTTTTTAAAAAATTCAGTTTAATAACTCCAACCGTACCTTCTGTTAGCTAACTAAGCGTTCTCATAGTTTTAAACTTTACTTTAAAAAATATTTTTTCCCGGTCCAACAAATCGATTTGACAGACGTGGCTGAAAAAATTATGGTCGAGTAGACAATACTCTAGATTCTTGCACCTAACCGATGCCAGTATGGTGTTGAATAACTGTTGCATTCCAGTGTTTACTCCAATTTAAGCGCTCAACAAGCTTTCATGCTAGGTTTGTTGCATGTTGATACGATGACATGTTTGATGAAGAAGATGTTTAAGAAGAGGCAGACTGTTTCCGTTATGCCTGTAGGCTAAAACCGATTTTTCATATCAAAAATAACTACGAGTTAATACACGTGACTGACATCTTATTAATCACAGCCGCCAGTGCTGCATCATCTATTTCAGAATTCAAGAATTATGTGTTGTGTCCACAAGGGTCTGCTTCCGATCACCGAGTGGTGGCCTGACTTCCTCATCTTCTTGGTTAGTGGGAATTTGAAGTGTCTCATTAGGGAATATATCATCCATTTCGGATTTGCTTAATAGGTTTTATAAACAGTTATCCATTTCTAGGTCTCAACAATAAAGTTAAATAAAATGTTTCTTTATTTCTAACGCTTGGACTTCGTACGAAATGCAAACTCACCTGAAGTCAGCCTCTTGATTGTTGTAGCACTTAATCCATGTAGTTTTCAAACACTTTTCGTATATTTCGACCGGTATTTTGGGATGACAAATGTTAGTTTTTATATGCTGCTACGTTAACGAATTGTAATCATTGAAATCATTATGTTAATTTCATACATGAGTGGCAGGACCTGCAGTTTTAAGTCGATTCCGAATGACAGATTTTTGGAGAAACTTTTCATGGCAATTTTTTTCATCTTTGGCAGAAATCTGCTGAGAGGAAGTCAACTAAGAAATATTACGATTCGTTGAGATGTCTGGACCGATGCTTAACGTCTAATAAGGCAACACACTACCTACTAGGCTAAGGCGTTGTTGGCGTAATGTTGTCCCAGTTGCTGATAATAACGTGGAATCGATTGTTTTGCATTTTATCCATCGTACTTTCTATAGCAGAAGTGATATTCATGACAGTGCGCAGATGACCTTGATACAAATGGCTGACAACATCTGTATCACTTTCGAATATTTCTTTGGCGACTTTCTCTTCTGCCTGCTCTGAAGTAAATAGAATTGCCTTGAAAAGTTATTCAAATATCTGACGTTCGGAATCGACTATAAACTGTAGGTAACGCCACTTGTGTATAAAATAAACACACACAACGTAAGTGGTGTGAGAAGTTAGGTTGTAATTCTGACTACAGGGTTGTAATGATCAATTATGTATGTATGTAGGAATGATATTTACAGCAGTGAACACGTTGCGTTGTTGCAAATGTCTGACAACATCTATAACACTTCCAGTCTCTAGAAATTTTTTTTATAATTTTGCTAACTTTTTCTATGACGAAAGGTCGCCATATTTGAAAGCCATATTTGGTAGACATATTCTCAAGAGGTAGCCATATTTCAATAACTACTGTTAGGGTAAATTTTAACTGTTCTTAACCGATTTTCAGTTGTTAAACGATTCATATTCCTAAATGCTACATCTTTAAATAAAATGGCCAGCTGACAGCCTTGCCAAATTCAAAATATTGAAACCACTAAATGGATAATATTCGACAATAATAATGCTATTCTCTTGCCCACTAGTGTTTCTCATCAAACAACTGTTGCAACTGTTTAAAACACAAAACAATTGAAAAAAGAGAACAAAATTTCAAAAACATATTTCCGGCAGTAACAGTTAATAATACAGACTTTATCACAGTTACAAAAAAGCAACAACAAGAACTAAATAAATACTTGAAAGAAATTATGCTAACAACAACTAAAATTTTATGAAGTGTCTGTTACGAGTACTGCTCTTCTGTTCAAGAGAATCTCTCTGACGATAAGCATTTGCCAGATTTATGTGAACAATTTACAGACTAAAATATGTATATGAAAATGTACTTGTGATAGAGATAATAAGCATAATATGACAATCAATTTGTATTTTTATATTTATTTTTATTATTATTTTATTAGGTTTTATTTTATTTCAATGCAATACGTAGTATAGTATAGAAAGTAAATGATTCCATGTATCTTTCAATAAAACGTTATTTGGTTATAAAATAATTTTGTCATGTTGCCAGTTACAACGATGTATGGAGACGCAAAAATATGGAAAAATATTTCAATAAATGAGACAAACATCTGTCGTTTAAATATATGCCAGTGATACAGTCTAGCCGTATGTGTGACAGTTAGTCAAACGGTCTATTATGACTGTCACTGGATGCTTATTTGTGTGGCTTGATATCAGAAATATTAAAAATAAGAAGTACTTCAGAGTCTATCTAGCATACATACAGTGAGCATTAAAAGAACCTGTACATTATAAAAATATACTGTTAAGTTTTTACCTTTTAAAAACGTTTAAAACATGACATCGTAGATTGCAAATAAAATAAAAATAAATTTGTTTTTAATTTTAATTAAAATTCTTTATTGTTCGCACAATTCTGTGTGCCACTGTTCACAACTTGATGTAAACAACAACAATTGCTTCGTTTTTTATTCTTCTTTACACTATCTTGCGTAATCAATAACAATTGATCGACAGATCATTAAAACGGACATTTTCAAACCACGATTATTCTCTTTAAACACCGCGTGTCTTCACACAAGACTGACTGAATTTTTAATGACCTCGTAGCCTCCTTTGCCTTGCCTTTTATATGGCAACGTAAACAGTCTGATGAATTAAGGCGAATGTTCGTCGCTTCGCCTTCTCGAGATCTTTTTAAATATAAACATCGTTGTTTCATTATTGTTGTTTGTGTATTTTTATTTACATTTATTCTTACAGTGTTTGTTGTTGCATTTTTGTTTACTTGTTTATCCCTTTTTTATACAGGTTTTTTGTTGGTATATTTTTGTTTCATTGCTTATCATGAAACAAATTCATTGTTTTCGTTTTTGTAGCTTTTGTTTTGCTAAACAAACAACAATAAAATCGTAACAATACGTTAAAAAATTACCGTTATTTTTATTTTAAAATTGTTTCATTGCCATTGGTTTAAAAATTGAAACAAAAAAAATGTCTAAAGATTGTCAAATTTTTTCGGGCACTCTCCTTAAGTGGTAAAAGTTGAGTTTGCTGATTGTTAGATTTTTGACGCTCACTGTATATGTATATGAATGCATGTACGTATGTCAAATATTTGGCTTTGGTTTCGGTTTTTCTTCGTTTTTGTTTCTCAAATATTTTCCTTCTTTTTTCCATTTCCCATTTCAGTGTGACAGCTCATATGCTTGCATATGAAAAATCTTTTTCATTGAAGTGATTATTTTGTATTTCCCATTTTAATATACGACTTTTTCTTCAGAATTCATATGCTTTTTTTAGTGTTTGTTCCTCTGTTTTCCTAAAATTAAACCAGAGACAGAGAAATTATTTATTTAGAATCAGTTTGTTTATGTTTTTTTTATTAAGAAGTGTTTTTGTTTTTGTTTATTTTTATTATAAAAAATATTTTTTGTTTTTCAAAATGAATGAAGTGTTTCATTCAAAAATAATACTCACTCAAGTGTTTGCTAAGCATCATCATCAGCATCATCATCATTAGAGTATAATCTTATGAAGTGGTTTTCATTGTTATTTTCGTAGCTAAAGTTGTTAATAAATGGTAATTTATTAGAAGTGTTTTAAATTGTTGTTTGTTTGCTTTCAGGCATCCAACTACTGATTTCTACAGATTTATAGTTCCATCAAATGAAATGTTTTATAATAATTATGTGCATAATTATGCTTCAAAAAAAAAAGTTAATAAAGTTGGCAGAACTGCTTAAAATAAAAATAAAACATTTTTATAGTAAAAAGTTAATAAGTATAGCGAACAATAAAAAAGCATTCAGAAGTTTTTTTTTAGCTTATAATGTAATGAATGGTTTAAAAAAGCAGAAAATATGCATTTAAAGTTTTTTTTGGTATTTGTTTCATAATTTGCAATCAGTTATTCTAGGCCATAGTCTGCAATGGCAAACTACATCATAGTAAATCTCATTACCATTATAGAAGTCATTTTCATTTTGGTGATTTGCAGGGCAACTACACAGACACATACATACATAATTGGTCATTACAACCCTTCAGTCAGGATTACGACCTAGTTTCTCACACCACTTATGTTGTGTGTGTTAATTTTATACATGAGCGGTGAGACCTACAGTTTAAAGTCGACTCCGAACGACAGATTTTTGAGAAACTTTTCATGGCAATTTTATTTACTTTCAGAGGTTTTGAAAGAAATCTGCTGAGATGAAGTCGCCGCAGAAAATCCTTTTTGTATTTTCTTTTGATGTCTGGCCTGGGGCTCGAACCCTGGCTTTTACGTCTAATAAGCCAACGCACTACCTACTAGGCTACGGCGACTTCACTACTATACAGATACGTGAGGTAAACATATTCTGCTCCTCCTCACACCTTCGCAACTCGTACAGAATTCATTTGAGTGAATATCAAGTCTATCGGCAAGACTTCCAATAGGAGAGTGGGAATTCCATGGGATACCAGGAAAGTAGACAATCATCTCTCCCTATTCATAATAATCCAATGGACTTTGCACTTCAAAATTGCCAGAAAAATATCCAGTTTAACTCAGGAATTTGGAATACTTATGACCCGTAACATATCGTGCATTGTAAACTGTATTCCACCACTGACTCGCTCATTAGCAATGAAAATTTATGAGGATAACGCAATGTTAGTCACTTAAAATATAAGAGTCATGTTTGTAGGGCACAAAACTTCCTTGAGAAATTAGCAGATTTTTAGAAAAAATCCTTCTATTCAATAAGAACTACGCCGCTTTCTATATGACTATAAATACAATAAAGACGGCAGCAGCACTATCTGAAAATCAAAAGCCGTAACGTAACAACGTAAGTCCAGCATATCACTCGGTTGTCCCCTCTGAGGGGGAGAAGATAGTTTGTTAGCGATTACGGACAATGAAATTATTCCACCGAAATTTTTTAAGAAACACGTGTTCTCCTGTAGTTTTCTGTTAAAATGGCACAAAAAAATTCATCGAACTATGATAGAATTAACAAGATGCATGATAAATAAATCGTTCGTTCTACACGTCGAAAAGGAACGTGCAAAGTGCGTTCACGACGGACTGTACACTTCTCTGATCCGTTGAGAAAATTGTAGATATAGTGGATTAGGTGTCCAAAAGTACAAGGGTGTGCCTCAATGAAGTGGGGAACTTGATACGATAATAAAGAAATCCGATAACCGAGAGAAGAAATATACAAGATCTCAATTCGTACTGAAGCGTCGAATACAAAAAATTTTTTATATTTTTTTGTAAATATGTGTCCTTCAATGTCCACAAATTCATATAAAACAAATTGCATTACAATTCCTTACTTGGATAATATCACGTTTCAAGGATGTACGTTTTCGTTAGAAAGTGGCATCGAGTTGCTGGTAGGTAAAGCCCGAAACGGTGCCGAGTGCAAAGGGTTAATTTATACCCAAGCATTTTCTGTTAATGACTTAGGGTATATGCCTCAATTCCATTGTCGAGAACATCCGAAATCTCAAGTTAAAATCTTAAATTAAAATCTACTATCGAGGATATTATAAGGAACTTTTAAGTTGTCTCAAAAATATTTATGGTTTCCCACTATTATAGCATTTCTATAGTCTTGGTTGGACCAGAAGTTAATTCCATTGATACTTACTGTCGCCAACTCAAATAATACTGCTTTGGTGTAACAAATAATACTTCAGTTGGACAACTGATTGCAGCCTAGTCTACAATAACATGAAAGGTTGGTTGGTCCAATTCCTTAAATCTTCGTTTAGAGGTTTACAGCGCTAAGGTAGCCTTTTTATCTGTTCTATTATATTACTCTTGGTTTTAAAACAATCCCCAATATACCTTACAAGTTCAACTAACTAAAAAGAAAATTTAATTCAAATATTTTGAAAGGACGAGTTTGGAGATTAAATCTACGCTCCAATAATAAAATTCAATCACCAAGTCATGATGCTTCCGGTTTGATATAATATCTCAGTCGAGCGTTGTATTTCTTTGTTACATTTATGATTTCGTTCATCATCTGTTTCATATTTAAGCCTCTAAGATGATCTAAGGATCTTATGTACCAGGGCTCTTTTGCAACGCTCCAATATCTCGACTTGGTGGCTGGCAGAACTCATAAGTGGTGCACCGTATGTCAACATTAATTTTGTTATGCATGATTGTTGTCATGTTCATACACACCTACATAATTGGTTTATTACCACCCTTCAGTCAGGATTACGACCTAGTTTCTCAAACCACTTATCTGTGTTAATTTAATACGTATGTGGCGGAACCTACAGACTCAGAACGAGTTTTTTTTTTTTTTTTTTTTTTTTTTTTTTTTTTTTGAGAATCTTTTCATGGCGTTTTTTTAACTCTCAGAGTTTTTCCCGGAAATATGTTGAGCGGAAGTCGCCGAAGAAATATTTTTTCATATTATTTATTCGTTTGAAAGACCTGTTGATGCCATTATATACCTGCTACAGATTATCTGGGTGGAACGTATCCATTATGACGGCTTTGAGGATCGTTGTGATTCTTCACAAACGTCTATCGGGCTCAAATCGTACGATATCGGTGGCCAGTTCACATCACCTCCATGCGAAATAACCATACCTTCAGTTGGGTCATCCAGAATACCCAATGACACATGAGCTTTGCATTTGAGATCGTTCAAATGCCCACTACAGATTATCTGGATGGAACACATCCATTAAGCTGTCTTTGATGATCGTTGTGATTATTCGCACAATTATTCCCACGAGTCTAGCGGGGTCAAATCGTACGATATCGATGGCTATGTGGGACGTAGCCAATTCAGGCTAAAAGTAGACGTTAGAAATAAATCTATCTTACAGTGACTAGACATCACTTGGTCTGGGAAATATATTTTGAATAGACCAGTGGACTCCATACATTTTATTAACCAGCCCCAATCGGTATAAAATTAATGCGTTTTATTAAAAAATATTATTCATTTCCATTGAATTTGTGTCCCTCAAAAACCCATGAAAAATATCTCTGCCAAAACAAATTTACACATTAAAAGATTTTTCATTTTGTCACATCGTAAGAGCCTATTAATATTGTTTAGCGAGTGTTAAAGATTTTTAAAAACTTAATTTTCAACTTTCTTAAGTAAATATATCATTTGGGAACGTTTTTTTTTTGCTTCTTTTACGTCTTTTTCTAGGAACAACAAGAAAATCTTTTAGACAAAAGATTTGCGAGAATTTTCGTTGTCTAATGCCAGCACCCAAAAGCATTCACAGCCACCATACGAGTATATCTTGATGCATACTAGAAATGAAATTTGTTTGTGTAAACGATGATGATGGCGCCGCCGCCGCCAATCATTCAGCCACATAATCTCTTACAGCGACACACTTCCTTGCTCTACTTATCCTGCGTGTCTTTACCATTCTCACTCTCTCCCTCTGTTGACTACTTGCAGCAGGCGTCTTAAATGAGAGTGTTAAGGAAAAGCAATTACTTTTAACAACTTGTGGTAATGGTTAGAAAATTTTCATTCATTTAAACATTTATACAGTCATGTCAACGTACCAACAGATTTCCCTTAAACCGGCAAAATGTCAGAAGAACAGTTTCAAGGAGTCTGGATGAAATTTCGTAGTATATGTATGTGTGTGTGAAGGAGGGGAATGGTTAACACAGGTGTACTTAAACGTATAAGTTGACATAATTTGCTGCGTATATTAAATCTAATGTTGACAAATAAATTTTCATATTAAATCTTTAAATCATGCCTATATATCCTAATAATATAAATGTATGCGTGTGTGTGCGTGCCTGTAAATATGCTACAAATAAGTACATGTAAGTCGTCTTTTGTTTGCAAGTGTACATGTGTAAAAGCCTACTTAGCAAAATAGAAATAATAGCAACACACAACAGCAACAAAAACAGTTTATTTTAGAAAAACAAATAATAAACACGATAAAATTAATTCGGCTAAGAAGTAAGAAGGAGGAGGGAGGGGGCGATATTGATTAGAATTTGTTTTTCTGGTTTTCGTAAAGTAAATACAAACGATTTTTCTTTTTTGCTCATTTTGTGGCTTCTTTCTTTGCAGCATTTCTTTACTTTCACAATAAATCTGATGAGTTTGGCAATCTATTGCGGTTTTAATAGGGATTTTCACAGAAAATAATTTGAAATTGAAATAAATTTCTTACACTTTTTTCTTTCAACGATTTATTTACGCAAAAAAAACTGATTAAAGAAACACACAATATTTGTTTGTTTACTTTAAAACTTTAATAAGGTAAACAATGTAAACAATGTATACATATTTTACATTGGCTTTTAAATACATACTGCAACGCAATGGTGCGGGAATATTTATACAACGACAGCAAAAAAAACAAAAAATTAAAACAAAAGAAAATCAGCACCAAAGTATAACATACAACAACAACAAGAGCAGTTAAAAGAACAACAACTTTAACCCACTTAACCCACTTTTTTATTTACACAAATGTACAATACCCCACATACATATGTATGGTATGGTACAGGTATTTACATTGTATCGTATGTAAATGGCTGTCATTGCTACAAAACCACTATGAACGGAAATGTGCTTTCACTCACCCCATGATAATGCGGGTATTACTCGGTTATTTCCATCGTATTTTTAACATTCAATAAAGAAGTTAAAGTCCAAACAAGCAACAATGACCACCAAAATACAAATACAGGGTATATCAAAAGAATTTTTATGTAAAAAGTTTCTTTTCGTACAAATGCAAAACCCTTGCGATGGATGCAAACACTTAATCGAATAGCAATGGTGTTGGATAGTCTAAGATAATGGGATCATATCTCCGAGAAAGAGAAAGTCATAATATATGCCACCAGCCATCGCACGAAACGTATACAGGTCACATACGCTATGATGGTAATAGTTTTTCTAGTCGATTATGCAAACAACACTGCAGTTGTAAGGCCTGGTAATTGCCAGGACTATAGTATATTTACAACGTAGACTGAACCAAGTTTCAATTCCCACAAAGATGTAAATGCAGTTGCACGATCTAGAACGTACAGGGCGTCTTATTCCTACGGAGACTAATGGTGATGTTATAATGCCAATAAAGAATTCGATTAAACCTTGCGATGGCTTCACCCACAGACGTATACTACTATCTGTATACAGAATCTATCAGCCAGGATCTCAACACAAATAGTTGAAATGCTAGTGGAGAGGATGATAGGTAAAGAAGAGAATTTAAAATGTGTGACAAATTTTTTTTGAAAATATACGGAGAATGTAAATGGAAAACTGGTACATACATACCTAATTGGACATTACAGCTCTTCAGTCAGGATCACGACCTAGCTTCACACATCACTTATGTTGTGTGTGTTAATTTTTATACACGTGTGGTGGGACTTAAAGTCGTTTCCGAACGACAGATTTTTGGGAAACTTTTCATGGCAATTTTATTCACTCTCAGAGTGAAATGCCAAAAATCTGCTGAGAGGAAGTCGCCGAAGAAATATTTTTTCGTATTTTGTTTAGCAAGAATTGTCTGACCTGGGGTTTGAACCACGGCCTTACGTCTAATAACCCAACACACTACCGACTAGACTATGGCGTTTTTATGTATGTAGCCCAAATCTCTCTTTCATAGTTTCTTAGCAAAGCAAAAATGTAAATGTTTTCGTCATTACATTGAAGCTTTCATATGAAATTTGCAAGCGAACGTGGGTGGTGTCTGTCTTGCTCACAGCTTTCTGATTTCCTAGTGGGTAGTGTGTTGTTTTGACCTGACAGCTCTGAATTCAAAATTTCAACTTTTATATCTCGAAGAACAGTGCTACAAAAAAGTAAGTCTTTCAACAATCTTCTTTTAGGCAGTTTTCTGCCAAAAGCTTTGGAAATAAAATTCATCAAAAATGTAATGTATGTAATAATAAATGCAATGTATGATGAAAGTGAAAGTGTTAGAAAAATTAGAACAAATTTAATTTATCGCACCATCTCTAGTAGTATAGGGCATTTAAAGTTCGTGGATTAAATGTTTAATTATTTTTTTTTTGCAGTTGAGTACAAATCAACAGCTTAAATGTGCATGTAAAACTATTCAACCATTACGCTGCTACAAGAGTTGCTGTTGTTACTTCCTGTTGAAGTTGATTGCAAACGTGTTTTAAATTTGTAATCAAAAATTTACAGCAATATTCAAAGTTTATATAGAGAATATACTTAAATATATTTATATACAGTGGACAGCAAAAGTCTTAGTACGGCAATATATTTTGAAAATTTCATGAATATTAGCCAAAAGTGTGTATAAAAATTTATAGTTTATATATTTATTTTATTAATTTCTTTCTGTTTTATTAAAAAAAACAAACAATTTTTTAATGTTTTTCATAAAACAAGAGAAAAATAAGGAAAAGTTTCAGATGCCGCCATAGGTACCCCAAGGAGAACCCTGAGTAAATTTAAAATTCAAAGGCCTAAGTATATGAAAATGTTATCCCCTGTATTTAATAGAATATCCCTTAAGGTCAAGCACTACATTTAATCCATTTGGAATTGAATGTACAAGTTTTGTTTAGTGTTATCTGGTGGCACCATGAGCAAGTTTTTCTGTTGACTTTTGTTTGAGGTTTAGCGATTACGTAACCGTTCTTTCAAATGATCCCCTAAATACTCTCTTTTAAAGTCATATCCGGACTTTGTGCAAGAGTATTAAGCCTGTGGGGACTTTTTTGTCAAAATATATTGCCGTACTAAGACTTTTGCTGTCCACTGTACGTATATACATATGTGTTGTATTATAAATAAGAATATTTTTATAAGATTTCTTTATTTGATTGTATAATTGAGCATATGAATTTAATACAGAATTTATCTCTCTCTGTAAATATATAACATTATATTGTACATATTAAATATATTTACATATTGTATCGTATATGTGTACATATGCACAACACATGGTAACGTGTTTTATCTGACGTTGGTAGAGAAAAACATTAAAAACCATATATTAATACAATTGCTTAAGTATTTTCACTTTTCTTGTATTTTAAAATGAGTGGAGATTTATTTTAAAAGAAAAAGTTTTCTTCACTTATGCTTACTGTCGTCACATGCCGGCATTCGATACAAGAAAACATTCTTATATAGGATATCCCAATGTTCAGCAATTCACCTTGAGAATACTATCTTTGATGCACCAACGAATATATCGTGTCTCATAGCAGGGACAATCGAAAATTGACTGTTGCTAACGGCCATCCTGTTGGAGCTACATATGTCAAACTAGTTGCCATTTATTAAGTTTGTTTTGCCCAATTACCGTGGATTGGTATAGACGTAGTCGAGTACATAATGAGTTGACGTGAAACCACTGTCCAAATCCCTGGTCAGATATTTCTGGAAAAGTTTCTCAAAAATCTGTCGTTTGGAGTCGTCTTTAAACAGAAGGTCCCGGCATTCATGTATAAAATTAACACTCACAATATGGGCCGCGCAAGAAACTAGGCTGTTATCCTGCCTAACCATACCTGACCAGTTATGTAGGTATGTATGTATGAATACTGCATTTAACAACACGTGCAAATACTAAAAATATTTTATCAGAGTGAGTGTTCTGTTCTGGCAACGTACCCCGTGCAAGGTTTATTTAACAATCGCTGTAATCATTTTAACGAGAAGACTATTCGAAATATGGTGGGTAGATTTCAGTCCACTGACTCAGTAAACGATGTTGTACATCGGCGAAAAGTAAGATTTTCTTTAAACATTGCTGCTGTTCGTTAAAGTTTTTATTAGAATCCTATACAGTCGATGTCGCTTACTTACAAGAACTCGGCCTTTTTGCAGACTTCAATTTGGCGAATTTTGCGTTGTAAGTTGGCAATGTAAGCTGAAAGCTCTAGAAACGGTAGATAAGCGATCATAGTCAACGACGTGTTTTGCTGAATAAGCTCTGAAGCAGTTGACAACTGAACCTAATTTTCATTGAAAAATCGTACCCAGCGATGAACTCTATGTCCGGGTGAACGGATACGATAATGAACAAAATTCTACCAATTGTCGACATGAGAACTAAAAGGGGGCATATGGGCCGAGTGTGTTTTTAGATTTGAAGTGTATTTGAAGCCAGTGTTGCCATCGGACCATATTTTATTGAGAACAATTTCGGCCAGGCCATTTCTGTTAGCGATAAGAATGGAGAACAGTTCATTTAGCCTGTATTTCGTGATTCAAACACCAATTGCATGTGATTTTAGTAGGATGTCGCTACGTGCCCTCCAGCTCTTGTGACATTGGATATTCTGCAAGACTAATTTGAGAATGTGGTCACTGCACGTGGAGGACATATGTATCGTTCGTTTAGACTTTGTTAGACCTCTTCTTGTGGAGATTTCTTAAGTTGTAAATGTATGTAAATAAGCTATAAACTACAGCGGTTCTCAAAAAATACTCTCACCCATGTCATCAGTAAAATTCATTCTGATCTATGCACTAGGAACATGGAAAAATGGACGTTCCGGAATCACTACACCCAGAGAAGTCTGGGCGGACATGGGAACGATGTTATATTCCATATATAATGGCATCAATAAGACTTTCAAACTAATAAAAAAATTCAAAGATATTTTACAGACACTTTGTTTTATTGCAACTCAAAGATGGAAAGTGATAATATGCCATAATTCGAATAATTCGAATATAGTCAAGGAATTTATTTATCTTGGTTCCGCTGTTACAACCAAAAATGATGTCTGAAGTCTGGAGACCAAGCGCAGTATCGCTCTTGCCGGCAGGTGCTAATTTTGCCTCAATAGGCAATTGAGTAGCAGTGATCTCTCTCGTACAACAAAATTGATACTCTACAAGGCGCTTATCCTTCCCGTGCTTCTTTATGGCGCAGAGGTATTAAGCACTGATGCAGCAGCCTTGAGAGTATTCGAGAGAAAAACACTACGTAACATCTTCAGTCCGGTGCGAGTTGGCGATGATTTCCGCATCCGATCCAATAGTGAGCTGTATGAGCTCCTCAACGACATAGCCGTTGTGCAGCGTATTAATATTCAGCGGCTGCGCTGGCTCGGCCATGTCGTTCGAACGGATGAGGATGCTCAGGCGAGAGGGGTATTTGATGCGCTGATCTGCTGTCGGCGAAGAGGACGACCTTGTTTGCTTTGGAAGGACAAAATCGAGGAAGCCCTGTCATCGATTGATGTGACCAGCTGGCGTAGGCGCGCAAGAAGATGCCCCTGGAGGTATGTGTTACGGCAGGCCGAAATCCATTAATTGGGTTGTTATGGTCCATTAAGTAAGTAAGGATATAATTCGAATGGACAATAATTTACAGATTGATTATCTAATTCAGCCGATATATGCGTCCTTCTCAGATAGCATCAGATGGTCTATTGTATCCCATTAATAACAAATCCTACGTATCATATCTATTTATGCTAATATGTACAGTGATGAACATAATTTATTTTTAATTAAATTTACTATTTCATTTTATTATGTATGCATTGGATTATGTGCACATATCACTTAAACTTTGTGTACTGGACGTATACTGAATTTCTTGTTTGTTTGCAACACAATAACCAACAATCATACGCCTGAGTGGCTATTGTTTTTATAGGTTTTCATAACCTTAATTGTTAAATGGATATCCATTTCAATATTTTTAGAACTTCGTCTTCTTCTTCTGCATTTTAATTTAACTAATTAATGCAACCATGATGATAAACTCTCACAGATGAAAATAAATTTTATTTACCATATTATGATAAGAAATAATAAAATTCATCAACTCTATCCACACATACATATGTATGTATCTACTGTAGCATATGTGTGTAGTGAAAGTTATAATTTTCATAAACAAACTTTAAGTATTTTAATCATATTGTTGTTGTTGTTCTTCTTCTTCATTTTTGTTAATGAATTTTCTTTCTCTTTTATTAACTTAAATGGTTTCTCTGTCTTAGCCAAGTATGGTTATGTTTTGGAAGTTTCCTGTTTTGAATTTTATTATGATGTGCAGCATATTTTAAACATCGATTGTATGTTTATGGTTTTCTATATGAAATGTTCAAATTATTGAATTTTAAATGATTTGTTTTAATTTATGTTTATCAAAAATATTCGTACATAAAATATTAATTATGCTAGACGAGCCTTAAATAGACAACAGACCAGTCAGACAGAAAGATATGCATCTTAACCCATGTACCTACATATAGTAGTACAGTTGAAAGATTACTTAATTCGAAAATGATTTCAAATTTTGTAGTTGAACTTAATAGCTCTTTTAGGTCTTCGAATAATATATGTGATCGTTTATAAGTTTGAATACCTCAGTAATGAATTTTTTGATTATAAACGAGGTTTATCCTGTAAAGTAAAGCAGCCGTACTCTAGTTGGTTAAAATCGAAATATGAAAATATTTCTTCGTAGACTTCCTCTCAGCAGATTTCTGGTAAAAACTCTGAGAACAAATAAAATTGTCATGAAAAGTTTCTCAAAAATCTGTCGTTCGGAGTCGACTTTAAACTGTAGGTCCTGCCACTCATGTATAAAATTAACGCACACAACATATGTGGTTTGAGAAGCTAAGTCGTAATCCTGACTGAAGGGTTATAATGACCAATTATGTCAAACCCATGACTTCATTAAAATGCCTGCAAAATTGCCATGGTAGACGAAATAATGTGTCATTTAAATGACATCCTCTAGCAGGATTTAATCTTTTTGAGGTAGCGATCAATCATATTCTCGCACATTTCGAACAGTTTCTATGGAATAACTTGGCGAACATTGAAACAAGATAACATCAGGTTGATAGACTGCAAATGCAGGACAAAAGAGTCAGTTATTGTATCGCAGTCCTTAATTGCTGAATAAGTTGGACTTGATATGGATGAGAAATTCAAAAATTCAAAAATAATAAGCGAAATAAACAGTAAAGTCGCCGTAGGTAATGTGTTGGCTTATTAGACGTGAGGCCACGGTTCAAACCGCTGGTCAAACATCTCGAACAAAAAGAAATCTGAAAAAAATATTTCTTCGGTGGCTTCCTTTCAACAGATATGTGGCAAAAACTCTGAGAGTAAATAAAATTGCCATGAAAAAGTTTTGAAAAAAACAATCGACTTTAAATTTTATAAAATTAACAGACACAACATTAGTGGTGTGAGAAGCTAGTTCGTAATCCTTATTGAAGGATTGTAAAGACCAATTATGTATGTATTCTACACTTTCCATAATAGACGTGATTTTTCATCAGCTTCATCAATGTATGTACATTGCGATGATGACCACATCTATAAAACCTCCAGTGTCTTCGAATTTCTTTATCATCTTGACAATGCTTGGAAAGTGGTCTTGTTTGAATCACCACTATTTTCCGTGTTGTTCTTGATAAATTTACAAATTCGCTGAGGTCCTGAGCTTTGTAATTTATGCTGTGTTGTCGACATCCTTGAAGATTCAAATAACATCACAGAGAAACAAATATTCGGGAACGGCTACCAACTACCAGTAGATGCGACATGAACAACTGCAGCCAAATTAATGAAATAAGTGCCCATCGTTGTGAAAGCCAATGCTTTGGGTTGTATACAAGCCTAAAATGAGCTTCAGAGCTGGACATAATTACCTTACAAAATGGACAGAACCAGTCGACTCTTTGATTGGCATGAGTGAAGCAATCCAGTGAACACTAAACCTCTGAAGAGAGAGGGAAATATAAATCATTCTGTGTTACATAGATGGGATGAGATATTGAAAGAGGAGCGTCGTTGTTAAGTCCCAAAGTGGAATATTCAGAATCCATAGGCAAAATCGCAAGTGTTTTCCAAGCGTTAGTTAAAACCGTTGGAAAGTGTGTTCAATTAACAAGTCAAGCCGCCTTTCGCCACTTGGCTGATATATGTATGTACCTTATATACTTGAAAAATACTATGGGACTATTTGGGAATGTTGAATTAGCTAGACAGGGGAAATAAGATCACTCTTTGATCATCGCATACATACATATTTTGTCATTACAACCCTTTAGTGAGGATTACAACCTATCTTCGCCCACCACGTATATTGTGGGTGCTAATTTTATACATGAGTGGCGGAACCTACAGTTTAAAGTCGATCGACAGATTCTGTTTGAGAAACTTTTCCTGGCAATTTTATTTATTTTCAGAGTTTTTGCAAGAAATCTGTTGAAAGAACGTCGCTAAAGCAATATTTTTCCATATTTCGTTGGAGATGTCTGACCTGTGGCTTGAAACGTGAATTAGCCAGCACGCCACGTAGTAAATAACGGCGACTTTGATGATCATAGTGAAGTAACTCGTAATGAGCGGGCTGATAAGTTTGCGAGTAGGACCAGGACGGCCTGTGTAGTGGGAAAAACATTCTGAAAGTGTATGTCAGAGAACGGATTTGAGGCAATCTAAACGTTTGCTGGATAATCAAAATAGAAGATGTATTCGCGTAATGCAAAAGATATTCTATGACAACCTAAGAATAGATAGGTGACCTTATGACCATGCAGTGAAGATATAAAAAGAGTACTTTTTCAGAATGGGAATTACCTTGAGGCGGATATGAAGACTTTGTGATGAGTAGAATGTACTACTACAACTGCAACCAATTGCAACATGTTCTGCGTTAATGTATTTCAGAAGGAAACACGTGGATGCAGAACAGAATCTGAGCAGGAACTTGTCCTGGCTGACATCGAGCAGCATTGTGAAGTTTGGCAGGATAATAAATTTGAAGCTCTATACGGCAATGATAACAATGAACTGCAGATAAGGCAGTGTAGCGTATAATGCACTTATTTTATTAACAATATGTTTTTAAGACTCTTCATCCTGGTTGACATGACCCATATGTTTGCATATGCAATTATGAACTGATAACAATATTTGAAGTATTTTATATGCTTTTATAAGCATACATATAATTTATACTCTATTTTCACTGATGCATACATATGTGTATGAGTAGATATTAACCAATCAACACAAATACATTTACTGTATTAAACCTGTCATGTATGTAAATATAGTTGTATACACATATGGTATGTATATGTATTACACATACACATGGATTGTTAATTTGGAATACCGTAAATCCATAATAATTTTATGCCTTACAACAACTGCAATGCAAAACTGCTGCTGTTGCTACTGCTAATTTCAGTTTTTATAAGAAATTATTCATAAACGAAGTCATCGACATCGACAAGAATTTGAAAGCCAATAAAGCCAATAGCAGTGATAGACTTAGCCTATCAAACATGACTGTAAAATACCCTGCAACTTAATATAATTTTACTTATAATTGTACAGACATTGGACTGAATAAATGTAAAGCAATTAGGTTTAGGCAAAACATTTCCAAGAACTCCATTTGATGCAACAGAGCAAGGCTTTTGCCTGTAGTTTCTTTACCGCATAAGTCATTGTAGGGTATTACAATTGCATGTACAAGCAAAGCAGGTGAAGATCAGAAACAATTGAATAATAAAACAAAAGTTAATAGAGAGAATTCAAGTATTTATTGGACTTCTACTTCTTCTTCTTTGTTGTCGTAGTCTTGTTCATGAAAAAGTTTATCATCAGCATTCATCGTTGTGCATTCATTACCTGTAAGATTACTGGTTCCTATTCACATCGCTTTCCATGCATACATAATCTCTCTCTCTCGAGAGAGAGAGAGAAACCACATTTTCAAATAATTATTTTATGACATTTTGCCAGTTTTGTTAAAAGTTTAAATGTAATTAATTATCATTCGTTGGTATAAAGAGTACCATACAATGGCAAGATTATATCGTAAGTATGTCACATTCATAAGGTTGCAATGTCTTTTTTGGGGGGGAATTTAATTCTGTTAACTTACCCAACTACAATTAATTTGTGTCATAAAGTTCAAGAGTATATTTATTTAAAATTTCTTAGAATTTTAACAAAAAAGCTTGCCAGTAAAGTTTATAAGACCTGAAGCAAATTGTGGCAAGAAATGCTAAGACAATAAATTTGATTTAAATTTACTGAATTAAAGAATTTATTCTTTTGGAAAATAAAAAAAATATTTTAATAAATAAATTAAATATTGACTGTTGCCACAGTCTAGTGAGTGGTGTATTGGCTTACTAGACTAGAACTCGAGAGTTTAAACATCACATAAATTTGCCAACCAATCACACGGCTGGCATACCTCATTTACAGTGGACGCGCAAAAGTCTTAGTACTCCAATATATTTTGACAAAAAAAAGTTCCCACAGACTTAATACTCTTACACAAAATCCCGATATAACTTCAAGAGAGCATTTAGGAGATCATTTGAAAGAACGGTTACGTAATCGCTAAACCTCAAACAAAAGTCTACCGAAAAACTTGCTCATGGTGCCATCAGAAAACACTAAACAAAACCTGTACATTCAATTCCAAATGGAATAAATGGAGTGCTTGGTACTTAAGGTATATTCTACTAAATACAAGGAATAACATTTTCATATATTACTTCTTTGAATTTTAAATTTACTCAGGGTTCTCCTTGGGGGCACCTATGAAGTCATCTGAAACTTTTCCTTTATTTTTCTCTTGTTTTATGAAAAACCTTAAAAAATTTTTTGTTTTATAATAAAACAGAAATAAATTAATTAAATAAATATTAAGACTATAAATTTTTATACAAACTTTTGGCAAAAATTCATGAAATTGCTAAAATATATTGCCGAACTAAAACTTTTGTTGTCCACTGTATGTACATCAAATTAGTATAGGATTGTTGTGGAAAGTTAAAACAGCTAAAAATTAAAGAAAATTAGCCGACAGAGGAACTTTTAAAATGGAGTTGGAATAAAAGCGAACAGCTTTGAGGCAATCTACACATTTGCTGTGTAATTAGAATTGGTGGGGTATTTAGTAGTTGGCTGGCTTTTTAGACATGCGGCCACAGTTCAAACTCCAGGGATGACATTTCGGCAACTGCCTCTCAGCAGATTTCTGGCAAAAAAAAAAAAAGACTGTGAGAATAAATAAACATTGCCGTGAAAAGTTTCTTAAAAAATTGTCGTTTGGAGTCGACTTTAAACTATTGGTCGCGCCACTCATTTATAAAATTACTACACGCATAAATGGTGTGTGAAGCTAGGTCCTAATCCTGGCTGATGGGTTGTAATGACCAGTAATGTAATAGATATTTGGGAGCAACCTACGGTAAGTAACCGACCTATCAACCAGCAGCCTTTGTAAATTCAAAGAGCACTACTTCACAATGGTCATTGCCTTGAATGCAATATAAAGAGTTTGTGATGGGGAGAACGTAGAAAAATTTTCCCACGGACTTCCTTTCATCAATTTCCTGGTAAAAGGTCTGAGGCTATGAAACAGCTTCTCAAATCTGTTGTTCTAATACAGACCCACAGCTCATGAATAATATTAATGCACGCAACATGGGTGGTAGAGATCAAAGCCTAAACCTGACTAAAGGACTAACAAGTGAAAGGTAATGTCACCCGAACTTACTGCAAAGTTTGATGTTTCTGTTAAAAGTGTCGTGTAATAAAATTGGCAGCGTGGTATTATTAATATTAAAGTACGTCGTTTAATTCAAAAATAATATTATTAACGGCTTGAATATTATCTTCGATTTCAAAACAGACGTTTTACTTATTGACGTAACGATATAATCAGATATGAACATCATAACTAAAAATCTGCTGCTAGTTTCGAAGCAATTAGTTAAAATACGAAAAGAATGATGGCTGATGGTGTAGTTTGTAGGCATAAATACCAAGGATTTCTTGGAGAAATTTGGGATCATAGAAATGTAAAACTTATATGGTTCCGGGACACAGGGATATTGTTGGAAATTGCATTATTGATGAGCTGGCCAGGGCCAGTACGGTGCTACCTGTTTCTGACATATTCCAGGGCATAGGTATTCCATTGTTTCGATGAATTTGGATATCGTTTATTCAGGCAGGCTCAATCTGGCAGCAAGGTACGTGCAGTATTATCAGACTCTGCTTGACATGTATGGACAAGAGGAAGGCTGTCACACTAAATAGCGATTCTTATGGGGTCATTATCCTGTTAGTTAGCAAATGGAATGACTGGCATTCCAAGTAATACCTTTCGCAGAAGTTGTGCCTCTTTCACCTCATGAGACAGTACCCTGATCCCTTGTTAGGAAGAGGCGGAGGTTTCTGACCTCTGATTTTTTAACATCGTTGACCGAGCACTTTAGTATAAAGATTCCTGCAATTGCAAGTTGTATTTTGAATTCGGAATAGTTTTCTTTGGGAAATGAATGACTGCCAGATAGAATTAATTGTGGTATCATAATGGGCCTAGAGACTGGCCTAAAAGTGACCTCTTTCATTGAGGGGATTCCGCCAGCGAACCTAATCTATCATAAGCCAAAATCTTTATGAAAATTTTTCTATGTAGTCGCAGGATTAAAGCCAACAAGATGATAACGCCAACGATATTTTATCATCTTCTTTGAGACTTTGCGCTAAAGATGCAATTTTCGGTCCGGAATGTACATTTCTCTGTCATATTGATGGCTTTGAAAAGATCAATAACTGTACGAGCAAAATGCAATGTACAGTTTGGCATCGTCTGCTTTCAAATTATAGTTTTCATGCAGCTAAAAAAAAAGTATGGAACGTACAAAAACGTACAGAGAAAAGTTAACCAAATTGCAGATCTTAAATTTGCTGAAGGTACATACATACATACATATATACAATCATTACAACCCTTTAGTCAGGATTACGGCCTAGCTTTTCACATCACCTATGTTGGGTGTGTTAATTTTATACATAAGTGGCGGGACCTGCAACTTAAAGTCAATTCTGAATGACAGATATTTGAAAAACTTTTCATGGAAATTTTATGGGACTCTCAGAGTTATTGTCAGCAATCTGCCAAGGAAATATTTGCTCATATTTCGTTTTGTAACACACTGCCTACTATACTACGACGACTTCGAAGATATTTCGAAGATTACTTAGCGTTAATATTACTTTTTCTTTAACAGTGTAAAATTTCTAATAAATTTATCTTGGAAAACTTTTCCATTCGCTGGTTAAGTTAAGTCTTCGTTCATAACAAATCATACTAAAATTTCTTCTCTCTTATGAAATGTTTATTTTTTCTATTAAAAAATTAATTATACTTCTTCACTACTTTACTACTACATTTAATGTTTTATTTATTTATTTAACAACAACAACAACAACATCAAAACTATACAAAATTAAATTAAGCTTAAAAGCATAAAAGTTTCATTTAAAAAGTTTACGTTACGTTTTTGGTTTTGCATTTTCTCAGCAAAATTTTAATTAATGGAAATGCATTTTCTAAGATTTTTCACCTTTTTCTTCTCTCTATTTTTTTTCTTTCTTTTCAGCTTGAAACTTAAGAAACAATTTCTTCTAATATTTCGCCGTAATTCATTACAGTTTAGATTTTCGGTTTTTATAAGTTTCTTGTACATTTCGTTGCGTTGATTTCAGCTAATGGGGTTGAAGCCATTTTCTCCCCTGGTTTTAATATTTTTTCTACATTTACCGTTAACGTTACCTTTACCTTTAAATTAATGAAATTTAAATGCAAGTTTTATGTTGGCTGCCAACAATTTATCCTGATGGTTTTATATGCGCATTCAGTTGTGTAGTTCAAGGTTGTAAGCTTCACTTAAATTTCTGCTACAATTTCAACTGCAACAGCTTCAGTTTCTTATTTTCCTTGTGCTTTTTTTTTTTTTTTGTTATGAAAGCACTTAAAAAATGTGGTTTCCAATGCTATGTAGTGCGTTGGAAAAAATACAGTCATTTGACGCTCTTGAATTGTATGCATTTACTGTTGTTGTTGTTATTGTATACATACATACATATATACAATTATAATTATATGCATGTAAGTGAGCGAGTACATGAATGTGTGATTATTGAAATGTAACCTTGTTTGTGTGCATACATATGTGAAAAGGACATACAGATAGAACACAAACAACAGTGAAGAGCTAAACATACATGTGTTTAGATAAACGCAACAAAAAGCATTATTTATGGTCACAAAACAATTTCAAACTCCAAGCACTGCGCTTTGTGCACACCTACATAGTCTGTGTGTGTGGACAATGCTTTAATATGCTGCTGCCTACAATGTATTGTTGGCGTAACTTGTCTTAAACCACCACTACCACTAACTGACATCTGGCTACCAACCGGGAAACACTAACAATTGTTCCACACATGCACAATGCAAAGACCCAACAAAACGAAACAACACAACTGATAGGAAAAAAATTCAATAAAATGTATAACCGTTGTACGGACATACATATAATACAGGAGTTTAACATAAATGAGGAGAGCAACTGATGGCCCCAGAGTATTAGAATTGCATCAACCAAGTCTAATGTGCTAATGAAACACATTCTCGACGTAGTCATGAACTTTGTATCCTACAAACTACTGATGCTGCTTACTAAGACATAAAGCTGCATGATCCTCATTTCATTCTAGATATTCTATTGATGGGTAAAAGGCAGAAAATTTGCGTGGCATGATTCCCTACATACACTTATAGTGGTCCGAGCACTCAATTCCTTTGAAGTTGACTTGAGATTAGAGTGGAACGCTGTATCAGTTAGACAGGACTGGATTCCATGTCATGTGGAAAATTGATAGATTCCATGCCGTTAACGAGACCGGAACCGTTCTGCAAGAGAGTTTTGAGTAATAAGGAAAATAAGAAAGGAAGTCGCCGTAGTCTAGTAGGTAGGGTGTTGGCTTATTAGACGTCAAGCCAGAGTTCGAGCCCCAGGCTAGACATCAAAATAGAATACAAAAAGTATTTCTTCGGCGACTTCCTCTCCGCAGATTTCTGACAAAAACTCTGAAAATAAATAAAAAAATTGCCATGAAAAGTTTCCCAAAAATCTGTCGTTCGGAGTCGACTTTTTAAACTGTAGGTCCCACCACTCATGTATAAAATTAACACACACAACATAATTGGTGTGAGAAACTAGGTCGTAATCCTGACTGAAGGGTTGTAATGACCAATTATTTATGTATGTAAAGAAAGTAGAATAGAATCCGGATTGCAAGGAGAATAGAATTCGTGCCGCTAATGCAGCCAGAACCTTTCTTAGGAGTAGGAGCAGGGGTTCGGTGAAGGGAATTTGAATTTGAAAGAAAGAGCTCAAGTAGAGTTGAATAAGTTACAAAGTGTTGAGTTTGTATAACACTGGCAATGACAACCGGTCCTTCAACGCCAATACGGGATTTAAGCACCAAAGCCATGAACACTGTGGTTAGGTTAGTGAAAGACAAATCTAACAAGATATTCATCACTGGGTTCGTGACTTATAAATCTCCAGACAAAACCAGTAAATTCTACGAAATTCTCAAAATGCCTCGCAATGAATTTAAGTAATACGGGTAAAAGTAATAATTTAGTTGCTGCATATTCTTCTAAGAAAACAACTTTCTATGGTATGCATATGGGTCAAGGATATTGGATAATGGCATAGTAGCAGGGATGCTCTAACCCAGAGTGAAATATTCAGAGACCATGGAGAATTTTTCTTCCAAAGAAAAGTTAACGAATTCGCAAGATGTGCCCAATTCAGCTTGAACAGGAATACTATCTGGCAGTAACACATTCCGGCGCCCAGGCCGCTGTCCACGCACTCAGTGCCTTTGAAGTTGACTCGAGATTAGATTGGAGAACGGTATCAGTTAGAAAGGACTGTATTCTAGGTCATAGGGAAAATTGAGGCAATCAGCTTAAGTATCAGCTTGCAAGGAGAATAGATTTCACGCCTTTGATAAGGCCAGAACCGTCCTATTAAATATGAAAAGAGGTTTGGGAGAGTACACACAGTGAAAGGGAAGGTAAAGAAGACGGACACTCTTCTCAAGCGAGTTTGATACAATCTAAACATTTGTTTTGAAACTCCTATAAAAATTGATTTGTGTTCAGTCTCTTGAGCAGCAGTCTGAACGCAGTAATCAGATTTTTCCAAATCCTTGAGAGAGCTAAGATATAACCCAGAAATCAAACAACAGTGAAAATAATGTATGCCTTTGTGAGGCTTTGATGGATAAGAAAATCTATAATCTTCGGCACTTGATGCTTACATAAAAGGCTCGAGAAGGACAGATAAAGGTTTGCAAAGGACTGAAGATCAAGTATTTGAAACTGAAGTACAGTACAATGAATGGAGAATGTACAAACTGATCAGATATGAATATGCAAAGCATTTGGGCATCACAATGGACCGCCGTAGTCTAGTAGCTAGTGTGTTGGCTTGTTAGACGTGAGGGCACGGTTCAAACAGCAGGTCAGACATCAAAACGAAAATTTGAAAATAATTCTTCGGCTGCTTCCTCTCAGCAGATTTCTGGCAAAAACTCTGAGAGTAAATAAAATTGCCATTTCTCAAAAATATCTCGTTCGGAATCGACTTTAAACTGTAGGTCCCGCCACTCATGTATAAAATTAACGCACACAACATAAGTTGTGTGAGAAGCTAGGTCGTAATCCTGACTGAAGGGTTCTAATAACCAATTATGTATGTATGTAATGGACCTGGGAATGTAAATGTATCGTATTGGTACGGCTGCTACTCTTATCTAAACTAAACTAGCTGACGTTTAATGTTCACAAATTTGTGAAGAAGACTTCAATTCTTCTCCAATGGTTTAAAAAAAAGCTTTTGGTTACCTAAGTAACTAGAGAGGACAAAGAGTACTAGGGGTTACTTCGTAAGAAAGAACAAAACTTTTCTCCATGTTAGGTAATACAAGAACCAAATTTCCTAAGATAACATTTCTTCTAGGCAACGACAAGTGATGCTGTGGCAGTAAACCAACTGCTTAGCCGGAGAAACTTAAGCACCACTAGGAATTGTTCATAAGAACAGGGTAAATGAATGTGAGCAAATTTTTACAGTTTTTTGTTTCGGTCCGAATACTCTCTGGTCTGAAATTCTAATTCTAAGTCCTGTAGAATGTTACTTATATTCTCGGCGTCTATGTACTGAATTCGAGACACAAACCACAAACAAAAATTTCAAAGTAGGCTTTAAAAAAATGTTAGTTTAGCTTAGATTCTAACCAAGAAGAAGAAGATGTGAAATTCAAAGCTAATACTATTTCATAAATCCGATATTATTTTGATTCTAATTATATTACAAAACAATCAAATATGTATACATCTATCTGTACTATACCATATCAATTTAGATTTGAAAATTCAATTGTGAAATCAACACCCGTTTCGGTACTTACATTTAAATTAATGGTGGTGTCCTGCGTTTATCTTCATACCTATTCTGTGAACTCAAGCTATTCATAGTTGTAACTATACACCTACAATAGGGACAAATCACGTGCGTGCCTTACATTATTCTCCACAAAGTGGTCAGACGGTTGTATGCCTTTGTTTGAGTCTACACTTACATTTACTCTCTGGCATTGTGCAGGCGTAAGTGTTTCTATGTGAGTGTCTATAATGATCTCTTTCATGGCCTGTTTGCATATTTGTGCAGGTTTGTGTACAAAAAAAAAAGTCACACAACTACATTTGCAATTGCATAACTAGGCAGGCAGTCGTCTCTCGCAAACACAAACAAGATCTCTGAGTGAGGACAAAATAGACTCCTAGAGACACAAATACATGCACATAAAGCCGGTTGTTTGTTTACCTTGTAACGCTTTTAAGAATTGAAATTGAATTTTAAGTATTTATGACCACAAAAATACAGCCAGCAATGGAACCAAAAAAAAGAGAGAAAAGACAGTGAAAAAGGTTAAAACACAGAGAATTGACTATGGTTGGGAATTTACTACAACAAATAATATACATACATGCACGTGTTTAAACAAATGAACAACAATGTTTTTTTAAAGGGTATTTAAAAAAGTATTTAAAATCTTATTTTTTCTCCTTATTAAGAGGATTTTCTATGACTGCTAGGCTAGGAGTCGCCGTAGTCTAGTAGGTAGTGTGTTGGTTTATTAGACGTAAAGCCGGGGTCGAGCCCCAGGCCCGACATCAAAACAAAATACTAAAAGTATTTCTTCAGCGACTTCCTTTCAGCAGATTTCTGGCAAAAATTCTGAGAGTAAATAAAAATTGCCATGAAAAAGTTTTTCAAAAATCTGTCGTTCGGAGTCGACTTTAAACTGTAGGTCCCGCCACTCATTTATAATATTAACACATACAACATAAGTGGTGTGAGAAACTATGTCGTAATCCTGCCTGAAGAGTTGTAATGACCAATTATGTTGGCATGTATGTATGTATGCTACGCTAGCTCTTACTCCGTTCATAGTGTGAATCATTGATTATAGAAAAAAGAGAATCTAAATACAATAACGATAATAATAGGTTTGTAACCAAGATATTTAACCAGGTTACACACCACTTATTATTATTATTGTCGTTAATAGTTGGTTTAGTCCTCTTAGCTTAGTACTCTCCTCAAACTTTATAAATATAATATCTCCTCCAAGCCTATTGCTCTGACAATATTCAGGTTCCAGCTCGATGTTACTTACTGACTTACTTAGTTGGCCATTAACAACCCGATTAAGGGATTTCGGCCCGCTTTAACACATCCTCCACTGCTTCTTACCCGCCTTCGGCAGTGGGTCACACCAATCGATAACAGGGCTCCCTCGATTTGGTCCTTCATACGCTGACAAAGTCGTCGTCTTCGGCGACTTCCGCAAATCCCCGCATCAAATACCCGTTTCGCCTAAGCATTCTCCTCCATTCGAACGACAAGGCCGAGCCAGCGCAGTCGCTGTATGTTAATACCCTGCACAAGGTCTATGTCGTTGAGGAGTTCATACAGCTCATTGTTGGATCCGACAATGGCAACTCCCTGTCTAGCATTAATGCATTAATGCCCCATAAGTCCCAATGATAAGTTTCGATTATTCATTCTCCTCGCAAAAAAAATAAAAAATTTGGGCTATAAGCAATTAGCATTCTGAATAATTGTATTCTGAGTGTACAGTGCTATGACAAAAGACCGGTTACAAATCACAGGCTATTGCTGGATAGTCTGATGCATGACTGAGATCTCCTCTTATTGTAGTTTCTTAATTAAAGTTATGATTGCCTCAAACCCACTTAATTTGAGAAGACTCTTTACCCCCTTTAAAATATTCCTTTAGTTGAGCACACCTTTCTATATGTTCCACTTCACAGAAGGGTTCTGTTTCCAACAGAGACATGGAAGCTTCTCTCCTCATAAGCTAGACTGCTAACTCATTGCCAAAAAAATTACAATGTGACTTGTGGGACTTTATTTCTCTCCAAGCTGATTAAAATTCTTCAGGTGGTCCCATAATATCTTCGGTTTAACCTCATGAGAGCCTAATGTTCAAATATTATCGCTTGTCTTCTGTACTTCTGACTACAAACCTAACAAACCTATTACGAATGCGGTAGATCATGCAAATAATTTTATCAAAAAAAAATTTCAAAAAACAATAGGCTTTAACGTCTGGAATACGTCAGTCGCCGTAGACTAAAAAAAAACGTGACATGCAGTGGCAGCAGTCTAGTAGGTGGTGTGTTAGCTGGATAGACGTGAGGCCACGATTCAAACCTTCTTCAGTGACAGCCTCTCAGCAGATTTCAGGCAAAATTTCCTAGAGTCCAATAAAATTGTCATGAAAAAGTTTCTCAAAAATCTGTCATTCTGAATCGAATTAATTTAAACTGTTGGTCCGGCACTTTTGTATAAAATTAAGGCACACAACATAACTGGTGTGAGAGTCTAGAACGTAATCCTGACTGAAGGGTTGTAATGACCAATTATGTATGTATGATAGGCTTAACACCGCTCCGTATAAGCTGTCCAGGAAGACGCCTGACGTCTGGTCCACCACAAAAGAGAAAATACAAACAAAACTTACAAGCAAACTCAAATAGCTACAGCTATCCCAATGCAATTTTGTTTTCAGAACAAAATTATTTTCCTTGCTTTACCAGCTTTTAATTCAAATAACAGTTGGATTCAAATTCGTAGAGAAACACAACTTATTTGTGCACCCTTTCCAACAGAAAGTAGCACTTTTAATAGAGACATATGGAAACAGCAAATTGCATCTGGTTAAGGTGCACATGTTACCAGAGTACATGTATGGATGTTTGTATATACCATATACGCTCTTACAACAGATAGAAACAGAATAAATTATTTTTGCATGAAATAAAAATGGAAGTTTTACAAAAAAGAAAAGCTAAAATCATACAAAAAACATTAGCGGTTATGCCTTTTGCTTTAACCATGCAGGCGCTTTGTGCATGTGGTGGAAGAAAAAATATAAAAAAAGTTGCTCAATATGGAAGAAATTGCTACCAACATCATGCGACTTTTGACTGACCTTTAACGATTAAATATTCTAATGGAATTAAGAATTTAAATCCGTAAAATTCTTTTACATTTTGCCTAAAATCCAATAACCAATCCAGCATTTCATATTTAACTGTTCCTCCATTTTTTTTTTTTGCTTTTGGCTTCCATTTTTCTTTATACCGTTCTGTTCTGTTGACTGTAAATTAATGGCAGGAGAATTGGTGTAAATTAATTTCAACATATGCTTGTATGTTTTATATCCTTTCCTGTTGCCAACTACCTCAATTCCTCAACGTCTTCCTCAGCCTCTCTTTCTCTCTCGCTCTCTCCCTTTCTCTCAAAATTTTCGTTAATCTCTGTGCTTGTGATGATTTACATGTGACATCAATTACATGAACATTTATGATTTAAAGTTGTAGTTTTATTGTAGTTGTTGTTCTTGTTGTTGTTGTTACTGTTATTATATTATAGTTACAACATTGTAACTCATTTATCACTGTCATAAGATGTTACAAATTACTCACACTTACATATACAAACACTTTCATATGTGGGGTCCTCCAACAGGGACTGGCGGAATTTGGCCGCAGATAATGGCCATCTTTGTTAAAGCAGCATCTGCCAAATTAGTTGTCAGTTATTTAGTGTGTTTGGCCAAATCACCGTGAACTGACATTCAACAAAACGTGCAAATAAAAAAATGTTCTGTTTGGGCAACGCCTGCTATAGCGCCTTGACGATCGCCATAATCATCCAACCAATTCCGAACCGTTCTCAATGTGGAGTATAAATTCGTATCCAATAGTTCAGTAAACGATCGGCCAAAAATCGTATGTCGACGAAATGTAGGATCTGCTGAAAACATCAGCGATGACAGTGTGCAGGCGAGAGAATCCGTTTTCGTTCACGAATCGCTCATAAGAAATCGTGTCCAATTTTGCATTTCGATTTGAGTCTGCGGTCGTACTACTACCATTGACCTGATCTAGAAACTGAAGGTAAATGACGCTACTCAACCCCGTGTGTTCGCTGAATGGGGTATGGGCCAGATGCCAACAGACCCTAATTATCGTCGACCAATCATCTCCAAGGATGAAACATATTTCTGGATGAATGGGTATATGTACCAACAAAATTGTCTAATTTGGGACACTAGCAATTCACATGCGATCCAAGAGCATCCAAGGCATCACGAAAAAGTCGCTTTTTGGAATAATTTTGGACTGGCGATGAGAGATCCAAGATCGAGGCTGAAAAAGTCACAGTTTGGTGTGGAATTTGGGCTGGCGGAGTTATCGGTCACTATATCTCAGAGATCGTTGATGATTACTTGATGATTGGCCCAAATTGAATGATCTGGACACCAAAAATATGTGGTTTCAATAGCACGGCTCTGCTTGCCATACAGCTCATGCCACATTGGAAATTCTGCGCAAGTGATTTGAAGGCCTGGTCATCTCACGTGAGTTAATGTGAATTAGCCACCGAAATCCTATGATTTGACTCCGTTTGGATTTTTCTTCTGAAGTTTTCACACATGTATGCGAATAAGTCACTAATCAAAGAGGTCTACACAACAGAGTCACGGAAAATTAAACATGTCGTATACGCTCCACCTAGAAAGCGGTGACTGACATTTGTGCGATGTTATATGACGTACATAATGCTTTCTATAGGCCTTTAAAACAAATAAAACATAATATCTGACATACATTTTGCTTTCTTTAAATTTAAAAAGCGAAAGCGTTTAATGAAAGACCCGTTTCATATAGGTCTGTCTACATATTCATGCATGACCCAACTTTACTACCAACCAGCAAATGTAAAACAGATGATGAAGATGATGATTCTGTTGATGAGGATGCTGATGACAAAAAAAACCAAAAACAAAGTGTAGCCCTGCAACATATTTTTGCATAATAAACACACAAAAAACAACAACAAAAAATGAATCCTACGTAAAAGAGAATATTTTTTTTTGTATTATTTTTTAACATCTGATTTCCAACAAGGACATTCCCCAAAATGTGTATGAAAAAACCAAAACGAGCAGAGACTACTTTACGGCTGAATAGCCACAACAGCCAGAAAAAAACAGGCATACACCAGTAGCAACAGCTAAAAAAATGTCAAAGGAACAGACTAAATTAAGGCTTTCAAAAGAATTGAAGAAATGTCTTTAATGATGAGAGGCATTTTTAAAGAACTCCGTCTTAATTTAAAAAAGGAAGAAAATTATGTTAACAAAAAGATAAGGATAACAAAAGGGAATACATAAGTTAGGGGTTTCGATGATAAAAAAAATTTATTCGGCTATAAACTCCCAAGAAAGTGGAATGAAAGTAAATTTTCTCATAACCCAGTGTGTACTTTAAAGGTGTGGACTCCTTTAATAATTAAATTATTTATCTGGCTTTTTATTGTGGTGGAAACCCTCTTGATCTTGACGAGTAAAGGCACATCCATCGGAAGGCAGTTCATGGTTTGCTATGATCTTGACTGATTCCCATTAGCGATCTTTTCTAACATGGGATTTTTTGCCATCATGATGTCTGATGAAATTCTTTATTTCATGCTAGTTCTTCTTAATTAGCAGGATTATCTCCTCCATCTCCATTCGATGTTCTACAAATTTTGCTCGTCGTGCCTGTCACGATATCTGTAGCCACACTATCTTGTCGGAAACAGGGTTTTACGACAGTTGGTGATTCCCTAACTTTTATTTATGCATTCTTTAATATCTGGAATCGGTTTGTAGGTCCTTCTCCTTAGCATTTTTGGGTTTTTCTTCATCAGATGACATAACATGATAACCAAATATCTTCATACTCGTATGTATTAGAGTAGCGATAATGAATTACCACGCTTACTTCCTGAATTCCTGTATTTTTGGGAATTCCTCTCTGTAGTAGGGTATCATATGGTAAAACTGTGGTAACTGTGCTCAATAATAATAATCTTTTACTTCGTTTATGTTCTCCTACATTTGGCATCATAGAAAACTAAGTCTTTAAACATTTAATTTTATTCCTGTATACATTATGCTTTTGACTATTGCGGATAGATATTGACAAGCAGTCCGAAAAGTTTATGGCACTACCAACTCAATGGGTTGATAGGGAAATCTGTAATATAGAGATCGTGTACAGAATAGTATCAATAAGAGGTACAGAAGGATGTGTAGTAGAAATTTCTAAACAATATTTGCTAGACGAAATGTTAGCCCGTATATTCGATCCTTTCAAATCCAGTGAGCACTTTAGCTATGATATATTCCTATATTTCAACTTTGCTGGCACCATGCTTTCTCATTTCATACCAAAATAACTGCTCCACAAAATATACTTTCAAAATATTTTATACATATGTTTGAATTACCGAATCCGTACTTCTTTTTGATTTGAATTCGAACATTATGGATGTACCTGAGCTTTCAGTCTCTCTCAAATTGCACAATAACTGTGCTGTATCTCAATGACAGCGTAGACGTAATATATTCGAGAACTAAATTTTCATACGTCTGTTATCGAAATCTACAACTGAGCTGCATTCGCTTACTAGTCTAGCTGGTGTGGCATCATATTGAAGTGATCTTGGCCCTATTTCGTTCGAGCATATTATTAATGAGTGCACCGCTGAGGGTTTATATCTTGAAGTAGTGCTTATGCACGGTAATAAATGAATTTTCGTTGAGGAATATTAACAAAAACCCAAAATTTTGTGGCATTCTTTTTTATTAATTGAAAGGACCAAGATCCTCTTAACCATTGAAAAAAAAATCAATTGAACTTTTAATCGGAATACAACTAGGAACATCTTTATTCTGGCCATTGTTGAAGTTTTTAAAATGAGGAAGAAGCGAAGTCGGTGGAATAACCTTCTGTGTACCTGCTCTTCTCAATGAAAGCTTAGACTTAAACAGTTTAATGTTTATCTGTAGAATCAAAACCTCTACTCTTCTACGTGAGTTACACATTCCTCCTTAGAAAAGGCTTTTTTAGAAAATTTCAGGATGATCATGGTGTTATTATTCAATAGACAATACAATGAGCTTTCATGCCGTCAAGTGTGTTGTCTAACCATGAGCACAGTCATACTTACCTAACCTTAAGACCAAAAACGAAGCAAGCCAGTTCTGTATATCTTTTGCAGAAGAGATGCGAACTTCATGCAGGATATCTGTATCAATAGAAGCACATTTAATAGGGACAAAAGTTTTCAAACGCTATTTTCTAAATAGCTTTCAAATTGTGACGGAGCGTTATCATAATGGAATATTACTTGTGGACATGCGGGTTCCACATTCCAATCGGTTTTTGGGCCTCTAAGGAATTATTTGGTTTATTATAAACATATATATTCATACCGCCTGATAATATATGCTGTACGACCGTTTTATTCCCATCACATTCTGATAATTATGTCTGCATGGCTATTAGATTTGGTAGCCAAGGTTTAATTTTTCATGTTGTAATAATGTTGCATGCATGCTAAGCTGACTTATTTTTATGGCTGGATTTTGGATCAGCAAATTCTTCTCCCAACATCTCTCGGTATGGATCAAACCGGTATGGATCCAATATATGTAAATGTAATTGCAAATTATGGTGCATGCAATGGATATTGACTGAGTGCCAATGAAGTTACAAAGTAATGACTTCATCATCTCAGAATTTTTTCCCAAATTAAGTGGTGTTTGTAAGTCGCCGTAGTCTTGTAGGTAGTGTGTTGACTAATTAGATCTGAGGCCACGACTCAATCCCCAGGTCAGACTTCTCCAACAAAACGAAATATGAAAAAGAAATATATCTTTGGCAACTATCTCTCAGCAGACTTCTGGCAAGAAAATCTGAGAGAAAACAAAATTGCCATGCAAAGTTTCCTAACAAATCTGTCGTTCGGAGGCGACTTTAAATTGTTGGTCCAACAACTGATGTAGAAAAATTAACACGCGCAACATAAGTGGTGTGAGAAACTAGGTCATAATCCTGATACAAAGGTTTTAATGATCAATTATGTATGTATGAATGTTTTCGTTATTTTTGGACAGTCACAGTGTGGTATCATGTAGTCAATACTCTTGTTAGTTGCAAATTTTCTTAGGAGCCTCGAGTGACTAATATTTCATTTTGCCATTGACTCAGAGGAGCTGATTAGTTTCAACTGATAAATCTTTACAATAAATAATCAAGCGGCAAATGATCTCCAGCGTTGACGTAGCTATAGTGGGCACCATTAATGATGCAGGTACATCCCGCCATTCATATATAAAAATTTACACATACAATATTTGCCCAGTTACTCAGACCTGCTAGCCACTGTGGCCGTGCTTATAGGTCATTGTGTTATGGGAAGATACGGGGAGATAATGCAGCTCCTATCTGACGACTTCTGCCGCGGTTGCAGATCCGCTGATGAAGAGGAGACTGTTATCCACTTTCTTTGTCAATGCCCATCTCTTGCAAGGTACAGATATAGGTTATTTGGCTCTCCAATCCTGATTGATGTCAAGGATATATGTAGCTTCGTTTATCAAACCTTCGGGCTGGTTTTCCAGCGTGGCGTAGTCGTGCTTTAAAGGTTCAGCCCTTGCGCTGACCAATTTCTTCGTCTCTGATTTGGAGGAACTTGGTCAGTACACTGCGTTCAACTGGAGCGTCACAACAAACTGCCCTGCATGTTCAAGTGAGCTTTTGGCATCAAGGCCACCACTCCAAACCTAACCTAACATACACTCAGCCACAAAAGTATACATACGGTTAACAAATTTCAGAAATTTTTTAATTAATCCCTTTTCGTTGAAAATCTTTATAATTGTCTGACATCTTTCTTCGATTTTAAAACGGTCTCTTGCATTGGTTCAGAAATTTGTGAAATTTGTTAATCGGATATATAATTTGTGGGCCTGTGCAGGGCCACAATTCAGTTCAATTTCAATAATTTTTTAACCAATGCAAAAGACCGTCTTCAAATTGAGGAAACTATAAAGACTTTCAACAAAAAAGGATTGGTTAAAAAATTTCTGAAATTTGTTAACCGTGTGTATACTTTAGTAACTGTGTGTAAGTGGCGCGAGAAGCTAGATTATAATCCTGACTGAAGGGTTGTAATGTCCAATCATGTATGTACGTAAGTGGCGTTTGTTTTCCACGTCTTTTAGATACTATTTTATGATGTACTTTAGCTGGATTTAGCTACATTCACTGACTAAGTTGAGACTTTAAAAAAGTTTTCTTAAAATGTTCACCACCAATACAAGTGAGTGATTCCATGCTAATGAGGTATCAATTTGCATAATCATTCATAATTTTAAAATTATTTTATTAATGGCAAATTCAGTTGTTCATTCATTTTTTTTTTTTTTTTGATGCTCCTCACAAAATGAGGCAAATTTTAGTAAATTTAAATGCCACCCCTTTTGTATAATTTCTGTCTCCTGTTTGAGAGTTTAAAAACTTTCATTTTGTTAAACATTTAATAAATGATTTTGTAAAACACAATTTTATGGGTAAAAACTATTATAATTTCAATTAAACATTTTGAATTTTTTTCAAACATACAAACTTTATTAAACCCACTTAAAATGTAATTGTGTTGCTGTGTGTATTAAAATTAGGATTGTTTTTGTGACAAATTGCTTTCCTACACATACAAATTTCTAAATTCACTCACACATTTGAATCATTTTGTTTTTTTCTTGTTCTATTCACTCATGTTCATTCAACTTTCTACGCCAAAGTAAATTATGAAGCAAAATCCCAAAAAAAGAAGAAAAAATATTACGAAAATAAAGTTTCAATGTTGATTAACATGTTCATTAGGAAAATTTACATTAAAAAGTTTCAGTTTTTACACATATACACACACACACACATACAGTTTTACATACGGAGAGAGAGAAAAAAATAATATTTTTATAAGGCTCCACTAGCTCTCTTGCCTGATGCCTTTTTCAGAAGGATTCAAATAGATTCCTCATTTGTTGCCAAATCTAAAGGTGTTGGTGATGAATAAATAATAAATTTTTGCCAGGTGGCAACAAAAAGAGTAAAAAAACTAGAAAAAGTAGCTGAGTTTATTAGTTTCTATTTTTGTTACCCCTTTTTTTTTGTTTTGACACCATTTGTTACCAAAAACGAGTAATTTATCATAAAAAAAAATAAAAAATGAAACAAAAATTCAGCAAAAAAAAATTGTTGGATTATGAATATGAAACTTTGACTGTTATTAAGTTCGCTCATCATCATCAGTATCTCAAAATCATAATTTATGTGCGTACATTTGATGGATTGTATGAAAGGTAAAGGGTTTCTGGGACCCTAAAGCAAATTAGGTAACAGAAATAGGTTCTGCATAGAAATTGACATTTTAATAGAATTACTAGGCAAAAGAAATGAATTTGGTTGGAAGTTTTGTAACGTATTTACGGTTGAAAACATAAGAATAATTTTTAGTTAATTCCATAGAGATAGTAAATTGTCCAAAAGAAATAATCAACGGCGAATTCCCAATGGTTCGTATATGTTTTACACATACTTTTTGCCCTCAGTAACCAATTTGCCATTTAGAGGCTAAACATCCATCATTTATTCTGTTTTTGCCATTGAATAAGAAGTTTGCTTGAAGTTTATGTTTGTTTCCACATACGAGTACATACATAATTGGTCACTACAACCCTACAGTCAGGAATACGACCTAGCTTCTCTCGCCACTTATGTTGCGTATGTTAATTTTTATATGTGAATGGCGGGATCTATCTGCATCATTAATGGTGCCTAATATAGCTACGTCAACGCTAGAGATCATTATCAGCTTGGCATTTATTGTAAGGATTTAGCAGTTGAAACTAATCAGCTTCTCTGAGTCAATGGCACACTATAAATCTTAGTTACTTGAGACTCCTAAGAAAAATCCTCACCAAACAGTGACTCGTTTTGGGTGCGTCGGCTTTTTAATGTATGCGTGCGGGTTTTCTGTGCCCCAAATGGGACAATTTTTCTCGTTTACATACCCGCCAAGATCAAAATGAGCTTCATCTGAAAAGATGATTTTCTTTGCCAAAATCGGCATCTTCTGGTGTAGGCTACTGCATGGCCAGCCGAGGCAGCCATTTGAATGAAATTATTTTCCATTATTAACCGGAAGGATTGTACTTTCAAATAAGAAAAGAAATTTGAGAAAATATTCAGTAGTTTTTTTTAAAGCATTTTCAAGAAAAAGTTATTTGGCGGACCATTTATTAGAAGGAGACAATAGAGGAGGGTACGGGAATGGTTTTCCAGATTGGAAAAAGCAGCATGGATTTCAATATGAATTTCAATCCTATTGTAATCAGCAGTATTCTGCGGTAGAACCAGGGTACGACTTAAGTTCGACCAGACAACGGTTCGCATTCGAACAGGAATTCTAACGGGACACTGCGCTATTGCTGACAGTCTCGATCTATCCCACCAGGATTACTGCAGAAGCTGCCATGTTATAAGAAAATGCAATCGGTACAACACCTTTTATGCGAATGCTCTGAGCTTCAGAACGGACGTCTTCGCTTTTCAATGTATGCGTGCGGGTTTTCTGTGCCCCAAATGGGACAATTTTTCTCGTTTACATACCCGCCAAGATCAAAATGAGCTTCATCTGAAAAGATGATTTTCTTTGCCAAAATCGGCATCTTCTGTAAGTCGATCGCAGGCCCACTTAGCGAAGCGAAAACGCATTGGATGGTCAATTATCTTCAACTCCTGAACCAATTGGACTTTGTATGGCGTCATACCAAAGTCTTTATGCAAAATTCGCCTCAATGATGTCTCCGTTGTTGAGAACGACGGTGAATTGATGTTGATGGCGCTTAACGCACACTTTCTGCCACAGCTGCAATATTCTCGGGTGTACGCACTGTTTTTGGCTTTTCACGCTTTGGTTTATCGATGAAGATGCCAGTTTCTTTCACTTTTTTCACAAGATAACAAACTTAAGGAGCTGATGGTGCTTCTCTTCTTCCAAAATCCGTACGCAATTTTCGCACACATTCTGCAACATTACCATGATTTTCAAAGTAATGTCGGAATATTTCTCAGCGTTGTTCAAGCGTATACACAACCATATTCGAAACCGGTTTAGTGAAAACATAATCAAATTTAGGCGATTTATTATTTTTTAACTAAAACACTTTGTGTTCCTGAAGTTAAAAATAAATTCGCATACTTCTACTCTATAAAGCATTGTCAGATGTTTACAAGGAATTGTAATTCTTTTAACTTAGAATTAAAAAATTATTTGCTCTTTTACCTAACAAATCCTATTTGAATTATGGCCAATAACTTGCTTTAAAGACATTAAACATTTGCAATAAATTTCAACAGAATTTTTTTTATTTACATTTACGAAATAGTGTCACTTCGCATTTGCACAACAAAGATGTATAAATGCTTTCAACTCTTGACATTGACCTCATTTCTTATTTTCACGTTCTTTTTTTCGTTTTCTATTTTACTGGAACACCCCTTTTAGGAACACTCAATCACATGTAAAAATTGCCTCAAGTTGTTTAAAAGCAGCACAAGCACAAGCACAAGCAAACACAACGAATCTGTTTTACTTCATCATTGAAGATTTTTTCCAATTTATTGTTACAAACAATTGTTCGCATTCTCCTCAAATTGCATTTTCCACTTGTGAATGTTAAAGAAAAAAATAAAAAAAAACGAATCCCAAAGAAAGGAAATGTATTTCTTAGCCATTACATTTAAATGAACTCACTCGCTAGCTCACTCGCTACTTCTTTCTCTCTCTCGCTATGTATTTTGCTTAGAGAGTCTGTACGTGTAGTAAATTTTTTATCTGTTTTATAGCAATTTTTTCTATTTCATGGACATTTTTTCTTTCTTTTCTTTTCTTTTCATTTTTGGAAATATTATCTCAACTTGAAATGTAAAGAAAAAAAAGATCACTCGCATAGAAGGCAAATTTCAAAGTTTAGTATCCAACACACATTTACTTACAACAACGAATAGTTCATGCTAAAGCAAGTTGGATTTTAAATGATGCCAATTTTATATTTAATTCAACAGAAGGCAAGTATAAGGAGGGCCATATAGAAATTTGAATAAAAAATATCGTAGAATTTTTCATTGTAACCCGCCATGTAGTATAAGTTTTAGTTTCAATAGTCTGTTGCCACTGCTGGGTCTACAGCTAATGCTGTTGCTGCTGCTACTGCCGTTGATGGGATGCCACAAGTCTTATCTGACAGACAAAAGTAATGAAGTGTACGAAAACGATGAATTTACCGCGGAAATGCTTTACTCCAATAGTTTGTTAAAGTTTCCTTTAGTGTTTTTTCCTTCTTTTCTTCTGTTTCTGCTTTTGTAGCTGGTATAAAATATAATTTTTACTATACTCCAGCTATTTGTAAAATACATTCAAACTCGCTGAGAAATAAAATGTAAAACAGAAACACACACACACACACACCCAAAAAAGGGACGAAAGAAAAAAAATTTATTGAATTTTTTTTGGGGAAAGAACATGTTTTACGAATAGAAATTCAAACATTTAAAATAACGATTTCTCTGCTTGATTTTCAAATGTCTTTTGATAACAGAGAAAAGTAAGACAATAAATGCTGTATTAAATTATCTTCAAGGATTTCCATATAAAATACATTCTCATCTTAAATGGCAACTTTTATTGTGCTTTCCTACGGTGATAAGGTTAAGGTTAGTCTCTGGCAGGTGTGCAGAGTATGAAATTAAAGTGTGTTTTGATGTGCTTTTTATTCCATTTCGTATGTGACTTGATGGTATTGAAGCACATTACTTTCTTGCAAATGATATGGAGAGCTAAAAAGGCAATTGCAAAAAGGTAAATGTAAACTTTGTAGTTTTACAAAGTTTCTAAATGACAAAACAATAAAATCTCGAAATTAAAAGAAAGAAAATCCAGGGGACATTATTTTTACCTAGGGATGCCCAAGTAGTCTAGCTTTTTTAGTAACTTTACATACATAATTAACCACTACAACTCTTCAGTCCGGCTTACGAACTAGCTTCTGACACCATTTATGGTGTGTTAATTTTCTATTTTTCTAATTTTTCTACAGAAGTCGCCGTAGTCTAGTAGGTAGTGTGTTGGCTTATTAAACGTAAAGCCAGGGTTCGAGCCACAGGCCAGACATCAAAACAAAATACAAAAAGTATTTCTTCGGCGACTTTCTCTCAGCAGATGTCCGGCAAAACCTCTGAGAGTAAAAAAAATTGCCATGAAAAGTTTCTCAAAATTTGTCTTCGGGGTCGACTTTAAACTGTAGGTCCCGCCACTCATGAAAGCTAACACGTACAACATAGTAAGTGATGTGAGAAACTAGGTCGTAATCCTGACTGAAGGGTTGTAATGACCAATTATGTATGTATGTGTAATTTCCTACATAAGTTGCGGGAACTACAGTTTAAAGTCGGCTCCGAAGTACAGATTTTTGAGAAACTTTTATTTACTCTCAGAATTTTTGCCTGAAATCTTCTGAGAGGCAATAGGTGAAGAAATACTTTTTTTTTCTTTTTTGTTGGAGGAGTTTGACCTGGGGTTTGAACCGTAAGAGTGAATTGTGTGAGACAATAATGTTTCCCAGAAGTAAATTCCTTCATGACATGTAATTTTAATCTCACGTAGTTTGGCCTTACGTCTAATAAGGCAACACACTACCTACTAACCTACAGCGGCTCAAATATATTTGCCGAAAATATATTTGCCTTTGGGTCCCTGATAGTCTAGTGGGTAGGTGTATTAGACTATTAGCGTGAGGGTCTCGTGAGTTCGACTCCCAACAGAGACTCTGATCTGTAACACTACACCGAGCATATGGTGAAGTTACTCCGCTTGAATATAATTAAGATATAATTTGTAATTGTATTGTAATTAATAAATAAATAAATAAATAAATATTTGCCTTACAAAAATAAACGATTTGTCGCGGTACATATAAAATTTGTTTGTAAGGTGGTGTCTAAAATCTCTTCCGATTTGGCAACAAATAATAAAGCATTCACTGCTAAAAACGAACAATAGGGCGAATGAGAGAACAATTACCAGTTATACGTGATAGTCTGCTACTTAAATAACGTGTATATATGAATTTTTAACAGGTTTTCATGGAGAGATTCCTGTCACCAGGGACACTGTTGCCCTTGCAGTGAAGACACATTAAATTCAATAACTTTTGATCGTATTAGCTCGCCCCCTTGGTATTTTGGACTTATTAAAACAGAAGTCTTAAAAAGGCTAACTAAGGGGCACTAAAGAGAATCAAGCAACAATGTGCCGCACACGTTAGTTTTTAATTCCCACACATAGCACTGCGTCAAAGGAAGCCATCACTTAAAGCAAATTAAAGCAAAACATTGAATGGTGAGCGAATTTCTCTTCTGTGGGTATTGTTCATGTCGAATTCATTTGTCGAGTCAGTACTCTTTGAAAACTGCAGACTGTACATGGTAAAGAATATTAATTCTCCTATTGCTGAAAGTATTATGTACTCCACAATAATGAACCTATTGGCTGATATGATTGACCATTTGATCCATAATCTGACATACATAACATAATTGGCCATTACAACCCTTCAGGCAGGATTACGGTCTAGCTTCTTACACCACTCATGGTGTGTGTGTTAATTTTATACTTGTGTTGCGGGACCTACAGTTAAAATTCAACTCCGAACGACAGATTTTTGAAAAACGTTTCATGGCAATTTTATTTAAAATTAAATTTATTTCGTTTTGATGTCTGCCTTGAGGTTTGAACCCTGGCCTCACGTCTAATAAGTCAACAGACTACCTACTAGACTACGGCGACTTCATCTGACTAATGACTAATTTTCCTCTCCATTTAACATCGGTAACTTCTGTATTTACCACTTTTAATAGTAAATATTTTTACTTCATTATTTATTTTAATTTAACGTGTCACAGTCTTACTTTCGCAGATGCCATAGTTTGTTTAGTTCTATTACCTTTGTAACTATCTACCTATCTGTGGGAATAATTCCGAACTAATATTGCAGTCTCTATCGAAGATATTGTTTAATATCGGCTAAATTACATCGTTAAGCTTATTCTGAATACGCATAACATTTTTCTTCCAATATTAGTAAAACAATTCAGTAAAACTGAGTTAGTAATCCATAAAATTTATAGTCCACTAGTTCGCTTAGGTCCTTCACATTTAGACAATACTTTCTAAACTTCACTATTCACAGGCATACAGGCTTTTAACATTGAATTTTCGAACATAATTTTTCGCAGCGTTTAATCACTTGTGGGTTACGTCAATAATAAAAATGGATGCCTTCTAAAATGTCAGTTGCTTTGTGTTTGCACAAAGTATCGTGTTTCATAATGCCGCTGTACAAAATATTTGCATTGTATTCTATTTCAAAACGTCGTCAATGTGTATTTTTAACGCAGTCAAAAAGCAATCAGACATCGGGTTTATAGTTGATGCATTGTTTGGTTACTTTGCATATCTACATAGTTTATACACAGTAGTAGAATTGCATACAAACTTTGTATTGATACATTTTGGAAGTCAGCCAATATGTTTGCATATGTTGATGGGGGAGCCCGGAAGAGATTGCAGAAAGGCCATTGACTGTTTGAAAAACTGACTGTTTGATGCGCCCCATAGTCTAAAAGTGTCAATGGCCCTTCAATCTTCGAAAATTATTCTGGAACAACTATTACCACCTCTTCAGAGTGCCTGACCTACGTCTGATATTACGTTAAAGAGATCTATGCTATCCTCATCTATTTGGACCTGTCTTCTTTGTACTCGTAGCTGTATATTTTCTGAGCATGGAGCTCTCAGGAGTTTTTATTAATTTTTTGTTATTTTTTCGCATTTCATCATTGTCGTATATATGGTGCTAAATAATCTAAGGACTTGAAATCATAATAATGGTAGACAATTGGTTTTGAAGGCCGTCATTTGGTTTGTTCTAACTCAATGTCGTTAACGTTTAATAGATTAATTCAACTAGTGTGGTTCATTAGATCTCGGCACTCACCACAATGGCAACTTACTACTTATTTCGAAAAAAGTAATATTATTTAATATCATTAGCTTTTAAGAATTCAAAATAAAACATACATACACAATTCGTCATTAGAACCCTTCCGTCAGAATTACGACCTAGTTTCTCACACCACTGGTATTGTGTACGTTAATTTTATTCACGAGTGGCGGGACCTACGGCTTAAAGTCGACTCCGAACGACAGTATTTTGAGGAACTTTTCATTGCAATTTTATTCGCTTTCAGCATTTTTGCCAGAAATCTGCTGAGAGGAATTCGCCGAAGAAATATTTTTTTTCCTTATTTTCGATTTGATGTCTGACCTGGGGTGTGAACCGTGGCCTTACGTCTAATAAGCCAACACACTACCTACTAGACTGCGACCACTTGAATTCTTAAACGTTAGTTTTATTATTTCTTTCGAAATGAGTAGTAAACCTGCCATGAGAAAGTTTCTCAAAAATCTGTCGTTCGGAGTCGACATTAAACTGTAGGTCCCGCCACTCATGTATAAAATTAACACATACACCATGAGTGGTGTGAGAAGCCGTAATCCTGACTGAAGGGTTGTAATGGCCAACTATGTTATGTATGTTAAGCATTCAAAATAAGACAGTTGTGCCTTTTAGCTCGAAATGATGTGAAAACGCTCAACAACTGCTCAAATTACTTGCTCACAAAGCCGATTGTATTGATTATAAAATGCACAGATATCTTAAGAATTTCGCAAACAGACTCATGTTTGTTTTTGTATTAAACTATCCATGATGTCTTGCTAGCTTTACTTAACAGAAATGTAAAAACGCATTTAATACACTCTACCGTCAAACTGTAGTTAACGATATTTACGGTCCATAGAAATAAGAAATTAATTGAAATAAAACAAAAATTTCTTCCCAAAAATAAGTCCTCTTGACTAAAAAAAACATTTCATAATTTCATAAAATTATTCTAAAAATGTTTTCTGCACTGTGGGTGCGTTTTATTTAAAAGTGTTGCTAGGATTGTATGGCAAACATCACCACACAGAATTATTCTATCCCCAATGCCATCTAATTCAACGTAGATTGTAATAATTCCATAAGCGTGTATGTGTCTTTTTTCCGTAATGGTTTTTATGTTTTTCTCTCTCTTTTTTCCCCTCTCTCCCTCTCTCGGATTCCCTTTGTTTTTTATGGCATTTACGTGCATACATTATGTTAATTACTGTCGATTTTTTTTGTTCTCTGCCTCGTTATTCGTTGTTGTTGTTGTACATACTTTGAATTATTATTTTATCTGCATTAATTTTTGCATATTAAATGTTTCCAACAACAATAACAGCCAGTCAGGACTTTTAAAGCTCCACCAACACATACACATAAACGAGAGCAAATATTATTTCTATGTTTGTATGCGTAAATGTAAAAGAATAGCATACTTTAGCATTTAAAAACAAAAAAACGACCAAAAAGAGAGAGAGAGAGAGAGAGAGAGAGAAATAACAGTGTAATAAATTATATTGGTTAAGGCCAGAAGTACGTTTCAAGGTACTTTGTTTTCTTAAAGTACTTCACCCTTTAGCTTTGAAAAAAGGAACAAGAAGGAGAAAAATAGATTTTTTTTATGTAACATTTCAATTGAATTATGAAACGAGTATAATTTTGAAGGTCAAAAAGTGTTACGAAAACAAAATGAAGTCGTTTAAGAGAAATTAAATTTCCATTGCAATTTAAATACAAGGAAATATAACAGACTAGCTGGACTTTCATAAAATCTATGGAAAGCGTTAAACGTACTAAATTACAGTGAAAACAAGCAAACTTATAAAACATTAAGTGAGGAGTAGAAGTGAGTATATTCCGATATACAGCTTACATTAATTGACATAGAAATCTCAATATTACATATTACATACATACATACATTGGTCACTGCAAACCTTTACATCATACGAGTGTATGAGGTCGTATCTCGCCAATGGCATCACGAATGTCGGACTTCAAATGCCCAATTGTCTCTGGTTAGTCGGCATAACACTTTATTTTAACCGCGCCGCATAGAACATAGTCCAACAGTGACAAATCAATGCTTCCTGGCAGCTAATTGATATCACCATTTCGATTAATTAAACGACCGTCAAACGTTTGGTGCAATAAATCAATTGTGACTTGAGTTGCACCATCCTGTTGAAACCACACATCATTCACATCAATACCATGAAGAGGGGGTACAAAAAAATCGGTTATCAAGGTGCGATGGGAGTCTCCATTAACCGTAATGGTTGCACTGTGCTCATTTTTAAAGAAATATCGGCCAATAATGCCTCCGCTCTGCAACCAGCACCAAACAGTCTCTTGTAATGGATGCACTGGCTTCTGTAACACCACGTCTGGATTTTCTAAGCCGCAAATACGGCAATTTTGCTTATTAACGTAACCACCAAGATGGAAATGATCTCCATCCGAAAAGATAAATCTAGTGAAGCGAAAACAAAATGGATGGTCATGCAGCTTCAACTCTTAAACCAATTGAACTTTGTATAGTTCTCATTATACGGAGATCTTTTCACAAAATTCGACGTAAATTGGTGCGTGAAATGTTAAATTCTTAAGAACGATGACAATATGCAGTTGCACTGTCAGCCACAGCTTCAACATTTTCGAGTGTACGCACTGTGCATCAACATTGAAACCAGTTTCAAGAACTTTCGCAATGAACTTGCATATGCCGGGCACTGTTTATTCTTTTTCTATGACTAAATTTTGTACGACATTTTCGTGCAATTTCCTATCGATTGTCTTTATTTAGGAAAAAATTTCCAATAAATCACAACGTTGCTTAAGTCTAAATCGATTCATTACCTTCAGTGGAGGTAACCTGATACATGAATGGCGGGACATGCAGTTTAAAGTCGATTCCGAAGGACTCATTTTTTTTTTTTGAGAAACTTTTCATTGTAATTTTTATTTACTCTCAGAGTTTTTGCCAAAAATCTGCTGAAAGTAAGTTGTATGTAACTGGTCATTACAATCCTTTAGTCAGGATTATGGACCTATTTTCTCACACCACTTATGTTGTGTGCGTTAATTTTTATACATGAGTGGTGGGACCTACAGTTTAAAGTCGACTCCGAACGACAGCTTTTTTGAGAAACTTTTCATGGCAGTTTTATTTGCTCACAGAGTTTTTGTCAGAAATCTGCTGAGAGCAAGTCACCGAAGAAATATTTATTAAAATTTCGTTTAGTTGGAGATACTTAACCTGGGAAAAAAAACAAAACAAAGGAAGCAAATGAATATGAATATGAATGTTAAAATATGCAAAAAATGTATTCCTTAGGTTTTTAGCTTGAAAAAAAAATATTTTGTCTACATACCCAGCCATAAAAACATTTATAAATGCATCATATAAATGCCAAAGAAATATTAAATTTTTTATTAAAATTATACTTTTAACGAAAATACAAAATAAAAATAAATTTAAACATCTACTCGATCCATAGTCTATATAGACACACGCCACAACTTAAAAAAAGTTTTAAAATTTTAAATTCAAGGTAATGTTATGCCATATCACCATGAGTAGTTTTGCATTTCAGCCGAAATAAAATTCTTTATTGAAACAGAAAAAACTTTCATACTTAACCACACATACTCCTATATTTAAGAAGAGCACAGTCGGCAGCACTGGCAGACATTATCCTTTTAGAAAACAAAAGCTTATTTTGATTCAACTTACTATACTGGCATCTACAGATAACCATAATTTTTTCTATATTTTTTCGGAGAGAAAAAAACCGAAATAAAAACAAAAACGCTTCACAAATAAACCATGAATTTTAAAATATGTTTTCTTGTATCAAATATTTTTTTTTGTTTTTTTTTTTTTTCTTTTTTTTTTTTGATAAATTTAACAGATTCCATTTATTATTATTTTTGAACTGAACTATGAATTTTTGTGGTATTTGATAATCAGAAAAGAGAAGCAGCAGCAGAAGAAATAGAGAAAAGAAATTTAATATTCTCTCTGTATCATATAATAAAGAATAAAAGTTTTATAATAGTTTACCATACCATAAAAACAAAACAAAAAAATAAAATTGCAAAAAAGAAATGTTTTTTTTAAATTATACTTTAAATTATTTGAGTAGAGAGGAGCTTATTGATGCATTTTTAAAACAAGCATATGCATGTTATACACAATACGTGGTACTAAAAATACGAGGAAAGAATCGAAATGAAAATTTATTTTTAATAGAATTTCTACAGAAGAATTTTTGGAAGCAAAAGCTAAAGAAGTGGGAAAAAAGAAAGCAGATAGGTAATGTAATAAAATTTGGAACTAAAAACTAAAGAGTAGGAAACAACAAGCACGAACGGCAAATCAAGTAGATCTATCATAAGAAAAGACAGAAAACTCAATAACCAAAGGCCGTTATGGCTTGTTTTATTTGACCAAAGCGGTATTCTTGATCTTTTCATATAAAATTATTGATTACTCTAGTATTCCTTATAAAATATATATATATATATATAAAATTATTGATTACTCTAGTATTCCTTAACATATTATCAAAATCCAAAGTTTTTTGAAAACGGGATGAACCTTTAAAATGGTATATATAAACATATGGTTCAAACTTACATGTTATGAGTTTTGATCGGGTAAATTTGAAAAAAAAATGATTTTTTCTAATTTTTAGCTATTCCTAATTGCAAAATTTAATTAAAAACTATAAAATATGTGATGACATTCTGAAAGTGCAGTATCTTGTGAAGAGATTGACACTTCGCTTGATCCTGATTGTACCCTGCGCGTGTTGCTGCACCACCAACTAAAATAAATTTGAATGAAAGTTATTACACAAATGTCCAATTAATTTTGAATCATTTTATTGCTTTTGTTTCCCGTTGTCCTGATGATTCAGATGAACGGGACTGAGTAGTACGCATTCGATCAGTTTCTAATCTCACTAATCGTTGTTCAATTGGTTCAAGCGAACGGGTCTCAGCGACATATACTCGAAGATTTTCTAGTCTCAATGCTCGTCTGATTCTGAGGCTCGTAATGATCTTTCTTCCGTGCCAATTGCTTGTCATTCATTGCTTGTCATTCATTTTGAATAATTTTCAGTGATCTATTGGAAATTAATTGCACCAACCTCCGTCGACTCATACGCAACAACTTTGTTAAAGAATTCACAGTTTACGATTTAATTCATTTTGAGTAATTTTCAGTGGCACCACCTGTCGGAAATTGGTCATACCAACTTAGAAACCTTCGTCGGCCCATGCGAAACAAGTTTGCTAAAGATCATAACATGATCAAATGCATAGTTTACGATTCTATAAGGTACGTACAAACAAACATTCTTTTTTATATGGATATGTGGGCGTGGCACTTCGCCTACTTGCAATTTAAAATAAAAAGTAGCCTATAATTCCTTCCAGACATACAGGATGGTACTGTTAAAATTTCAAGAACATCGGTCCAGCCGTTTAGCGGTTTATAGACTTCAAACAAACAATCAAACCCACAAACAAATAAACACACATTCATTTTTATATATAAAATGTATGTCGTCTTATCAAATGAGCTTTCAGTTAAAAAATGTTCAAAAGTTTTGACGCATCTTGATTGTTTATCGCAAAATGTGTCAATTTCACGTTTGCACGACCAAAATATTTAAAAACGCGGGTTAATAAATTCACTGCTTACTAGCCTATTTGGCCTATTTGGCCCGACTAATATAACCTGGGATTTTGAGGCACAAAGCAGAATTGAGTGTGTCACCAGTCATTGTAGCCTGGCTTACTAGGGGAACAAAATTAGATTATCTGCGACCACAGTGTGTTGAATTTATGAAATTGAGGCAGAGCACATTAAAGCACATTCTTTGTGGTTGTTTTTCACAGTTGTGATGATATTTTGGTTCCCATAGAGAACCTCGCATAGTGATTGAATTTCTTAAAAGCATTAGATTAGCAGTTTAATACAAAAATATTTTAAAAAAATATTTCTCCGGCAACTTCTGCTCAGCAGATTTCTGGCAAAAACTCTGAAAGTAAATAAAAATTGCCATGAAAAGTTTCTCATGTACATTAGCACACACAACATAAATATGTGAGAAGCTAGGTCGTAACTCTGACTGAAGGATTGTAGTGACCAGTTAAGTTAAGTAATACGGGAGTAATTACATACAAAATTGGTCAATTACAACCCTTCATGATTATGAAAGGGATTATGGACCTAGTTTGTCACACCACTTATGTTGTGTGTGTTAATTTTATACATGACTGGCGGGACCTACAGTTTAAAGTCGACTCCGAACGACATACGTTTTGATAAACTTTTCATGGCACTTTTATTTATTTTCAGAGTTTTTGCCAGAAATCTGCTGAGAGGAAGTCACCGAAGAAATATTTTTCAAATTTCATTTTGGTGGCTGATCTGGGGTTGGAATCGCGGCCTTACGTCTAACAATCCAACACACTACCTACTAGACTACGGTGACTTCAATACGGGCGTACAAGAAATAGAGGTTCTTCAGTTTTTTGGATTTGTTTTGAAAGTTTCATCGAATTTGCTGATGAAGAAAGTTTCCTTAAATTCTGGATCTCATATGTTAATTCCACAAAGTAAGGTATTAAGGCCTTTGCTACTGTATAAATAAATTCCTATCCACAATTGAATTTTTTAAGCGAATCACATACAACATTTCCTATTTAAATAATGGCGAGTATATCAACATATATTTTTATATTTATGGGTACATCAAGATCATGCAGTCATATGCTCTTTTTGCATTTTCATTTTTATCATGTCTCTTAAAGCCGTACTATTGTTGGTTTAGTAGTGTGCATGCATATATGTATGTATGTATGTATGTATGTACGTATGTACATTTTGTACGCACATTTGGGTAGATGCGTTTAAATGCAATTTTTATATTTCTTATCCAAAATACACAATAAAATTTGCATAAAAATCTGTATATCGTACCGTATAGTCTCCCTTTATAAACCCATAGCCTAGACTACGGAGTTTATTGTCTTTATTTGTATCTGGGCTTGTTGTATTGAGTTATAAAATGTGACAGTTTTATTTGTCAACATTCAAATATTGTATTTGAATAATATGTAACAACAGAAAGTTAAAGGGGAAAGGAGGGCGAGAGAGAGAGAGATAAAAAAGAGACATTATCTGAAAAGAAAGAATGAATGAATGAATGATAATCAAATTATGGAAAACAGATGTTTTGTCATCCTTCTACATATCATACATACATCAGCTCCTTTTATTCTTTAGTTTTGACTTTTAAGGAACATACATCACACGAACACATACACACAATCATACCAGATTATACAGTTGGATGTCATCTGAAGCTAAATAAAACGAGAAAGAGAGAGAGATATTTTAAAATGAAAGAACATCTCTTTTTTTATGGCATACATAGGTCTTAAGTATTGAAGTATAAAAAAAGAAAGAAGAGAGAAACTAAAAGCAAAAGAGTGTTGGTATGTATGACAAATGACTTGTGACACATTTTACTAAAAAGATTTTGACATGAGTCTATAGAGAATATCTGTTGCTTTGTTTTGTTGCGTGTTGCATGTCAGAGAGATAGAGACAGAGAGCATAAGGAAGAGTGAGTTCACAATGGAAGATTAAAAGCTGAGATATAAAGATTCAAATTGATGAAGATATTCTGTTTTTGGATTTATAAAACATGTTAAATGATTAAACTTTGTATTTGCTTGTCATATATTTTATGACTAAAAGTGAAGAAAAACATATTTTTTAAACAATTTATTCTTCTAATCATTTTTTAAAATATGTTCTAAAAGCACTTATACAGGGTGTATGAAAAAAAAATACTTGCTCTTAAGTTTAATACATAAATTTGAAATTTATTTATCAAAACCTTTATGGACGTCAGGAGAGTCTAATGACTACATTTCCGATTTGTCATAGTCTAGACGCTATTGTTCTAGTTATTAGACGAGAGGCCACGGTTCATATTCCAGTATAGACATCTCCAACAAAACGAAATATGAAAAAAATTATTCTTAGGCGTCCTTCTCTCAGCAGTCTTTTGGAAAAAAAACTGAGAGTAAAATAAAATTACCATGAAAAGTTTCTTAAAAATCTATCGTTCGGAGTCGACTTTAAACTGTGGGTCCCTCCACTCATGAATAAAATTAACACAAATAACAAAAGTGGTGTGAGAACTAGGTCTTGATCCTGACTAAAGCGTTGTAATGACCTATTATGTATAATGGTACCATCTCCTTGAAACAACCACACATCACAAATTGCAATACATATCAACAAAAGTTGGTTACTATACCGCTCTAAACAGTCGGTGCCAACACTTTTGCAGAAGAAGAAAAAAATTGTTTTTTTTTTTTGAAAATTCCGTTTTGGAACCAATCACGTCATCGTGAATAGCCAGAAGGTCTTAAATTATACTTAAATTGAATTTTATATGTATGAAGGTGAAGTCTAGTAGGTAGTGTGTTGGCTTATTAGACGTGAGACCATACCCCAGGTCAAACATCTCCAACAAAACGAAATAAAAAAGAGTATTTCTTCGGCGACATCTCTTCAGATTTCTGGCAAAAACTCTGAGTGTAAAATAAAATTACCATGAAATGTTTATCAAAAATATGTTGTTCAGACTCACAGTGTTCTTAAAGCAGTTTCCCTATATAAAAAGGTGATTGGTCAACTGCACTAGAGTTTAAGTTTACGCAGTGGTGTCATCCTCTGTGGACAAGTATTGGATGTTGTAGTCAAAATATTGAAATCGGTCTAATGACTCTTCGTTTGAACTTGAATATTCTTAACGTTTCATATATAAGAAGTCGCCGTAGTCTTGTGGGTAGTATTTTGGCTTGTCAGGCATGAGGCCTCGTTTCAAACCCCAGGTCACCCATCTCCAACAGAAACGAAATAAAGAAAATATATCTTTGACGACTTCCTCTCAACAGATTTCTTGAAAAAACGATGAAAGTAAATAAAAAATTGTCATGAAAAAGTGTCCCGAAAATTTATAGTTCAGAAGACGACACAACGTAATTGGTGTGAGAAGCTAGGTTGTAATATCGACTGAACGTTGTAATGTATGTATGTACGTTATGCATTTAGGTGAAAATCTAATTGCAAAATATAACGCAATGGCATCGACCCATTTTCTAAGCTCACCATTGAATAAACGAATTCGTACTATCAGGCACCCTTTTTTCTAAAAAGAGCGGTATCTTCAGCAGTGCGTAGATTACTATGCTGCTTAGCCCCGTACCCGTAGACCGAAAACTAGTCAGATTCAGGTCATCACTTTTGTAGTAGATTTCTGGCATTTTTGGGTTGTTTAAACGATTGACATTTCTGAATAACATGTGAGATGATATGTTAATGAAGTTAACATAGTTTTTTAGAATATGGCTTAAGTGCTTTCACTATGGTTTGCATTTATAAGCTTGAATGCTTTAGATTTGTATCTTCAAATAGAGAAATGCATATCTATTTCGTTTATTCGTTTTGGACGTCGACCGATATGAATTATTTATCTGCAGTGTTTATAAACAATTGTTGACTTCCTTAAACCGACTTCACACTATCACTCTGTAATGTAACAGCATAGTTTACAAGGGCGTCGATCTGACAGGCTTTATTTATGTCAACAGTGGCTACTGAAAGAGCATATAAACATACTGTTACGTTTTTACCTCTTAAAAACGTTTAAAATATGAGCTCTTAGATTGCAAACAAAATAAAAAATAATTTGCGTTTAGTTTTAATTAAAATTCTTTATTATTCGCACAATTCAGTGTGACACTATTCACAACTTAATTTAAACAACAACAATTGCTTTGTTTGTTATTGCTCCTTTGCATAAACAATAACAATTACTAGACAATCATTCGACAGATCTTTGTAACGGAGATCTTCAAACCAGGATTATACTCTTCAAACTTACCGCGTCCTCACACAAGACTAAATGAACTTCACTAACTCAATCGTCTGCTTTGCCTTGCCTTTTATATGGCGGGCTAAACAGTCTGATGAATGTTCTTGGATGTTCATGACTTCGCCTTCTCGAAATCCCTATAAATGTAAACATCGTTGTAGAGTTTATTGTTGTATTTTTGTTTACTTGTTTACCATTTTTTATGCTGGTGTTTGTTGTTATATTAAGCAGCACGATAATTTGTAAACAGGCTTGTTTACTGCATTGCTTTGTTTTTGTAGCTTTTGTTTATATATAAGTAATTACACTCTTAATACTTTCGAATTGTTTTCCATTAAACCCAGTTAAACTATTGGTAATCACTTTAAATGCCATTTAAACAAAATCGCTTTTTTATCACCATTTGCTGTTAAACGATCATTTAAACATAAATTAACTTTAAATCATGCCGTAATCAGGCAACCACAACAAATTTGTGTCATTAATTTTCATGTTTTTCTTTCATTCTTTTTTTCAAAATCATTTCAACAAATTGTTGCCCTTTTAATATCAACAGGCTGTACGAAGTGAGGCATAAAATGAATTGGAAATTTTTCAATTTTATTTCGAACACCCACACGAGCGCCATACGATAATTAATGTGAAGAGAGGGGGAGAAAAGGTGTTTATAGTAGCACTAAATCGGCATTTAATTTCTAGGAAAATCTATGAAAAATGTATTTTCTTTCTGGTTGCATAGTGTATCTCTTAGTCACTATTTCGTTTCCGTAACTTGTCTTTGTGATATTTTGTTTTACGATAGATTTTCTATATTGCCTGGGCGTCTACCAGGCCTGCTATATTTTCTCTTCATATTCATCAAAAGGGGTGTTCAAAAGTGATATTTTATTTCAGTGCATTTGTCGTTTGGTTTTATTTAATTTTACTCTTTTTGATTTCTATTTAAAAAATATGCTTATTTTTGCCTTGTGGGCCATCATTTTGAAAAATTGTACAGATAAGTGGTTTTTAATTTGTCGTAACCCCAATGAATATGAACAGATGATTCAATTAATTTTCCAATAAATTTCAAAAGTCATTTGTATTCTCCCATTATGAAAATTAATTAATATTTCAAGAGAACTGCTTACCTTGAGCTTAATAACTAACCCAATTAAAATGAATTAGAACACCAGGGAAGCCTGTTGAGATATAAACGCATGCAGCTATAATCTTTTATATTCGAATTCCTGTTCCTGTTCAAGCTGCTCATTTCACCCATTGCGTTATCTATGGTTGCGTTCTGTAATCCCCTAGTTTTTCCCCAATATTATTCGCTTCCTCATTTCCGATCACTCCTTGATAAGAAGATAGCAATACAAAGCACTCGGAGCCATGTTTGGAGTGACTATAATCGACGTCTTATGTTCCAGGAAAACCCAAACTCTGCATTCTAGATAGTTAAATCCCTACTTGTAGAGTTTCTCAAATTATCACTGACCCAGACAATGTGAAATCCTTCCAAAGCCTTCAATTAGGTATTCCAGTCATCCAGCTGTATAGACCACAATCGTCGTACCATCGGGAAGAGTAGGTCTTAAAAGCCATCGTAGATCGCATTCTACGGTAGTTGTCCACAGTTCTGAGAACTGTGGGACGCTGCCTGTTACTTTGTAACGCTAACGTTTCATAGCGTAGTAATTGATGACTGAAATGACTACTTAATATTCGTAGTAAGTCCTTAGCTACGGCGTAACCTTCCAACATCGAAGAACCTTATTCCAGTTCACCAAATTGAAATCATTGATGTTCGCGTGACCGCTTCTTCACGTTTTCGGCACTATTGTTGTCATCATTTTGTTGGTATGAACGGTAGATCTGGCTATTCAGAACCCAAATTATTTTAAGTAAGAGTATTCGAGACGCTGTGGTCTTGTAGGTAGTATGTTGGATTATGAGACGTGAGGCCTCGGTTTCACCCCAGGTCAAGCATCTGCAACTAAACGAAATATGAAAAAACATTTCTTCGTCGACTACCTCTCAGCAGATTTCTGGCAAAAACTCTGAGCGTATATAAAATTGTCATGAGAAGTTTCTCAAAAATCGGTCATTCAAAGTCGGCTTTAATCTGCCACTCATGTATAAAAATTAACGCACACAACGTAAGTGGTGTGAGAAACTAGGTCACAATCCTGACTAAAGGATTGTAATGACCCATTATGTTATGTTATGTATTCGAGCCTTTGAGGTATAATTGGACTTTACATATTATCCGCTCAAACCCTATACCTATGAATGTGTCATGGATACACAAATTTATGATGAGGGTTGGTCTGACTGAATAACAGCCTTACGAAGTAGTACTAAGTGCTGCAGTTTCCTTTTCTTTGAAACAATTTCTTCTATCGTGCAACTATTGAACATTCTGGCGAACATATGATTCTTTACCCGCAAATCGGCTTTAAAAGTGATATTCGGTCAGGCCAGGGGCCCTTCTCTTCAGTCACCTCGGATACATTGAACACACTTCTCGCTTGTAATTTTTTATTTCCTCCTGAGATAGAAAGAGCGACGAAACAGTCTACTCCAATATCAATGGGCCGGTTTGTTGGGGAGATCACGGGCCCCTTACTCTTTGCATGAGTCATTCCTCTGGGATCCATATTGGATAACTTCCTTGAGTTTTACTTACCGCGAGCGCTACTCTGCAATAAGCTTCTTGAAGTTAGGGTATTACTCGCCGGTAATCTAGTAGGTAATGTTTTGGCTTATTAGACGTGGGGCCACAGTTTAAACCCCAGGTCAGACGCCTGCAACAAAACGAAATATAAAAAAAAATATTTTTTCAGCGACTTCCACTCAGCAGATTTCTACCAAAAACTCTGAGAGAAAACAAAATAATGCCATGAGAAGTTTCTCAAAAATCTGTAATTTTTTTTGTTTTACACTCATGTGTATAATAAACACACACAACATAAATGGTGTGGGAAGCTAGGTTGTAATCCTTATTGAAGGGTTGTAATGAACAATTATGTATGTTCTGTATGTACCAGAGATTAGCAATGAATCGTTTTTTGCTACTCATAAGTACTCATTAAATTTTGAGTATGAGTGAGTCAACAGTATTAAAATTCAACTAATCTGATTCATTCGTACTCACTACAATATTGATTTATAAGTACAAGTTGCAATGAGTATGAGTACAACGTTGACATCAAACTCATAACTTTCGAAATATGTTTGATTCGTACTCATACTAATCATTCAGATTCATAAATTTGGAAAAATACTTATAATACCCATAAATGATTCGAATAATACTCATAAATGAGTCTTAGTTGTTGTTGCATTTAAAAAAAAAGAAGAAAAAGAGACAAAGACAACAAGCAAAGCAAACACACAACCTTATAGTGAGTCATATGCGAATCATACTTGTTTTGTGATTCTCGTAAATGTTGAGTAAAGGAGAGTCGTAGTCAAAAACATCATACGTATTGTTAAGTATGAATACCATAACTACTTCAAACTTTGAATATGAGTAGTATGAGTATGATATTAAAATAAGTGTGAATGCGTCTAAGTATGAGAAATTATGAGTATGATCGAATCTACTCATCTTTTTGAATACTCATTGCTGAGCTCTGGTATGTACCTATTGAACATTCGAACATATCATTCTTTACCCATACCTCGGCTTAAAAAGCGATATTAAGTAATGCACCGGGCCTCTTCTTCAGTTATTTCCGGCATATTCACTAAATCCCTACGCATGAAAATTATTATTTCCTCTTGAGGTGGAAATAGCGACCCAACAATATATATACATACATATATACATCCAATAACTTAGAGCTGTTCAGTTGGTTTTCTTCATTAATGTTTTTCATATATTAACGATATTGTGGACTGGAAGAATCTAAGGAAGTTCACACAATATACAGACATCGTACAGGAAAAATTGTAGGTACTCCATACTGGTGAGCGTACAACAATGCTTATGGTTGGTCTACTCCCATTTTCATTATAAAAAAAACTTTTGCGAAATTTTTAGAAAATTCAACTAGCCTTGGTAAGAAGTTAAGTTAAATCAGTCAGTCAGTACTTTTTCCTACTTTTTTAATATTTTCTGTTTTTTAACAAATCTCTCCTTCTTTCGTAATAATTATTTGCCAATTTGTATGTTTAATTTGGGTTTTAGGTAAGGTTTTCCAAATCCTTAAAGATTTAATTCAACATAACGACCTTAAATTGCCTTTGCAATAGTACGATGTAGTTAATGTGAAATACGAAATTAAATCTTTTTATGCAAATGAACACAGTTAAGCTTTAAATAATTTCGATTCGAAGAATATGTATTAATTTAGACACCTGTGTGTCACAGTAAATTTAAAGCCAAATAGTGAAACGACAAAATAATGGATTTTCCCCATTCACAAAACTTGTTAATAAAAATCTCTTTCAAACCTTTTCATTCAAATTTGATATTTTTTTTAAGTTTTTAGTGAAGCTTATCAAAATGGAAATTATAATAGATTTTCTGCCCATAGTAACTCGTGATAAATCGTGTATTTTATTTAAAAACTAAAAAATCTTTTATGCTGTCAAATCTATTTTATATGCAGTTCCAGTAAATTCAACAGAAATTTTTTAAATAAAAATTTTCCGATATTTTTTGTTTTCGTTCACAAAATAATCCAAAAAAGGTATTTTTCCATACAAGGCAAAAAATATTTAAAAAACAGTCAAACTCACCATCAAAAGTAAACAAATGAATTTGAAGGTTGTTGTACATCAGCTGGATAACAAAAGCAAGCTTCGTGGTTACTTAAAATGAAAAACAAAAAAAAAATCTTTAAAAAGCAAGTTTTAATAGCAATTCAGAGTTGTATTAAAGAAATGTGTTCGTAAAAAATATTTTCATTAAAACCTGTTAGTATCAATCGCCTAGAACGTATTTCTTTGTGACCCAGTGTAGTGCTTTTTTATTATTTTTAAAAATATCCGAAAACGAAATATAAACATTTTACATGGAAAATTCCTATTTTACTTCAAAGCAAAAAGTGAAAACAATCACTAACAAGCGAAATATTGTAAAAGTGGGAGAAAATCTGTGCCAAAATCATATTACAGTGAGGAATAAAAATATTCTGCCACGTATTTTTGTCTTGTATTTTTGCTAAGTGAAAAGAAACCTGTGTATTTATTACAGAATAAAAAGCAAAAAAAAAATTACAATAACAAAACAATAAGGAAGGATTCTCGAAGTTACCAAACCGAAAGTAAAAATAAACCAAAAATCAAAATTATCTTTGACTTGTAGTCAAAACATCAACGACTGACATACACACATATATAATTGATCATGACAACCCTTCAATCCGGATTACGATCTAGCTTTTCACACCACTTATGTTGTGTTTGTTAATTTTTATACATGAATGGCAGGACCTACATTTTAAAGTCGTCTCCGAACGTCAGATTTGTTGAGAAACTTTTCATGGCAATTTTATTTACTCTCAGAGTTTTTGCCAGAAATCTACTGACAGTCGCCGAAGTAATAATTTCTTCATATTTAGTTTTGTTGGAGATGTCTGACATAAAACTGATCATAATTTGTATCTTAAAATCATCCTCAAGATCGACATCACTTTTACTGGCGGATACTGTAGATCGATGATTATCAACTGCTTTTGACCTGAATTGGATGATCAAGACACCAGCAACTTGTGGTTTTAAAAGAACAGAGCGCCGTATTACACGGCGATTTGAGAGAATAGATATTTCACGTGGCGATGATGTGAATTGGACACCGAGATTGTGCAATTTGACATCGTTAGACATTTTCTTGCAAGGTTATCTTCAGCCAAAGGTGTATGCGAATAAGTTGCAAGCCATAGCGGTCCTCAAAGTCATCATAATGTGGGTTAACGTTCAAATTCAGACTGATGGAAACCATAGAAACCGTGGTGGACTTTGAATGATGGCCACAGATAGATCACACATCAATAGACCTTTCAAGCAAATAAAACATTGCAATGGTATGTCATACACAATTTTCTTTTTTAAATTGGAAGATAGGAAACGGTTAATGATAGGCCCTGTATTTTACATAATTATTAAATTTTAAAATCTTCCACTTTATCCAATCATAAAGTCCTGTCGCGTAGAGAGGCTAATATAAATAACAAACACTACGAAAGTCAAGTCAACACCTCATCTTGAGAAATAGTAGGACCCTACTAACAAAAGTCCCTCACCATTACACCCGACACATGAACACTGGCGGCATTGTATTTACATAAGAGCAGGCAGACGGACCTCTTTCTGTTTACTTTCTGTTCCCTGCTTCGCTAAAAAACATGGTGAATGGAAACGAAGGAATAAAATAAGGTAACGACTAGTCCAAATAGTTTTCCAAACATTCGCAAAAAATCCAAATAGTCATTTAAAATATTTCAATTTCACTGCACGGTCTCATCATTAACTTTTCTCACACACTGTAAATTTTTATTGACATTTACATGCAAAACATTCTAAAAAAATAAAAAAAATTCAAATGAATTCGCCCTAATACAAGTGAACAGGACATGGACTATAAAAATCAAAAAATCAAAAAAGAGCAACAAATACTCATAAATGTTGTTACTAGCGCTGTATTAGTGTATGCGCATACATATGTATGTGTGCATGTGTCTGAAAAGATATAAATTTTGTTGATGTTTAAATTGATGTTGCTGGCGTTGTCATTGTCGTTGTCAATGTCATTGTTGCTGTTGTTATTGCATCCTTTTTTATTAAATGTAAATCCCGTTAAAATAATATCATAAAATCATAAAACAATAACAATAACAATAAAAACAACAACAACAATTTAAACAATATGAAATTATGCAATGGTAGGCAATTTTCAATAAAATTGTTTAGAAATACTCGACTCTATTCGAAATGACTTTTTTTGGTTGTTGTTGATGTTGTTGTTCATAGAGTAAATAAATTTTTAAATTTATAAACATCATCAGCGTATATACATATGTATGTATGTATACACGCTATGCCATCCATAATCACTGCACTTCTTTAGCCTGAATGCTCTTTGTACAGCAACAAATACCATAAAACTCCACCGTTAAGTTTAGAAAATATTTGTTTGTATTTATTTTATTAGTGAAATATTTAGAAAAAACACATACACATATACACAAACACATAGACTAGCAAATAAGTATTCTAATTTGTTAATATTGGGTCGTGGAAGAAGTGTGTGGTTAGGATGTTCAACGGCTTTAGAAATTTTGTTTCCCTTTTTTTCAGCAAATCGGGTATCCTTTGCTCACAGTTTGCATCTTTAACAGGACACATCCATTAATTCAATGTAAGAAGGAATGGTTTATAAGGAATAAATAACAAAGTTCAAAACGTGGACCAAAGAAAGTTCAAAGATGCTGAGCTGAAGCATTACCTTTTAAGTACTGTTTTCAGGATACATTTGATGTAACAAATATCAAACATTCCCAAGCACTCATTCAAAGAAAATTGAATACAGTCTACTATGACACAATATCTCCCACAAGCAAGCAAAATTGGAAGACTTGGATAGTTTAGCGCACCATGTATTAATATTGTTAACACGGATAACGTCATGCTAAAAGAAAAATCTATCAAAAACGTGTATACATTCTGATATCTAAGCAGCACAGTGACAATGAATGGTGGCTCCCATAAGACAAGAATATAATTCAGACTTCTACAGTCAGTATGAAGAGACTCACAAATACTCAGACGATCTAAGATTTAAGTGAAGTCAACTCTATTTTGCGGAAGTAATCCCGGTTCGTCAAGTCGCCGTAGTCTAGTAAAGGCCATGCTTTTCTTATGCAACTATTTTGACACGGCATCCATATATGAAGTCGCCGAAGTCAAGTGGGTAGTGTGTTGGCTTATTACACGTGAGGTTTTAAACTCCAGATCATACATCTCCAACAAAACAAAATATAAGAAAAAATATTTCTTCGGCGACTGCCTCTCAGCAGATTTCTGGCAAAAACCCTGAGAGTCCAATAAAATTGCCATGAAAAAGTTTCTCAAAAATCTGTCATTCTGAGTCGACTTTAAACTATAGGTTCCGCCACTCATGTATTAGATTAGCTTGCACAACATAAGTGATGGAAAAAACAAAGTCGTAATCCCTGACTGATGACCATATATGGACAGCAATATCAGAAGGTATCACAGCTAACCATAACCAGTACTTTTAATAAATGTTGCAGAAAACTTTCAACATTTGCCAAAAATAATGCAACTTTAAGTTCTGCAATAAGGCAGTAGAAGAAGAGGGAATAACAGTAAAAAATTCTACTGATAGACATCGAAATAGCAATTAGACTTCAGCGACTCCACATCATATAAGCTTAAGAGGCAACAAGACTACCACCAACTTGGTAATATTGCATCAATGTTACATACATAATTGGCCATTACCCTCACCCTTCAGTCAGTATAACGGCCTAGCTTCTCACATCACTCCTGTTGTGTCTGTTAATTTTATTTATACATGAGTGGCGGGACCTACAGTTTAACACCGACTACGAACGACAGATTTTTGAGAAACTTTTCATGGCAATTTAATTTTACGCTCAGAGTTTTTGCCAGAAATCTGCTGAGAGGAAGTCGCTGAAGAAATATTTTTTTTTTTTCATATTTCCCGGTGTTTGAACCGTAGCCTTACGTCTACTAAGCCAGCACACTACCTACTAGACTACGACGACTTCTCCATCAATGTTAAGTTACTGATTATTGGTGATTGCAGAAAAATTATTTTGCTCAGCAAGGGGTCAAATTAGCTACATAGATCAGGACAGCATTCTAGGCATTACATTACATTGCTTGATTGAGTTCATTTCAAAAGTTAGGAAGACAATGATGCATATTGTTCTAATCGGTCGATCACTAGAAAGTTGAATTTTGCAATTGCTGGAGGAAGTTAGGCTCGTAAGGATAAGGACAAAAGTGCGGCACTATGTATCAACCAGTGATATCAACGTGTTAGAAATCAATCCCACTTCAAATAATTATTTTCAAAAGCCTGGTTTGGGAACTCCCAAAGGATAGCATCAACTCCCAAAGGATAGCATCAACAGCGAACATTAAAGGAACGACAGAGTAAGACTTAATGATCGGCGAATATTCCAAAGATTGTTTTTTTTTTTGTGCAACAACAAATGGCAACCATATTAATCTACATCCTTCCACTACTTACCAATTGCTCTGCTAAAAAAAATGACTAGATTAAGAAAACTGAAACAAAGAAAGGAATTAATATTGTAAGAAGGTGGCAAACGTACATGCTTGGTGACAGCTTTAAAACAGTCTGGCTACTCAAAGCTGGTAAATTTTTAATGCCACAAGACTTATGGTACTGAACTCTTTTAAAACTCAATGTAATCGAACCATTTTTAAAGTTAAGCTAACAATTACAGGCGATAACATAACAAATCAAGAACTTGAAGCAAAAAAGACGATAATTAAACATCGGATTAGCGGCGAACAATGGTCTTGGGACTGGGAGGAAACTAGTCAATATGAGCAGCTATAACATGGTATAACAGTTAAATTTGATGTCTAGCGATCACGACCTTTTGATCCAAGCAAACAAGCAATACTAATCGTTGTTGATCAATGGAAACTGTGTTCTTTTCCATATGACCATACCATGATTGATAACTTTGATTTGGAAAGTTATTCTTGTGTTGCCTATTAAATCGTTATCGTCCCTGTGAGTTTTTCTCTAATAAATCACAGAAATAATTAATAATAATATTTCTTGCGTATACTTTTTCTACCACCTAATAAGTGTGCATGTATATGTGTGGTTTTTATTTCATTTCATTTAATATTTATTTAATAAAATTGTGTGTGTTGAAGTCATTCACATGTAAATACTCTATAATTTATAGATGAATAAAAACCGCATTCATCACACACACACCCAGACATGTGTAAACACTAAACATACAGACACACAAACACATGTACGATTATATGTATGTGCGATAAATATGAATTTTTGTTTAGGAAAACTTTTAGTTATTTTTGATAATTTTTTTTCATCGCTTTTTATGTTTTTGCAAAACCTGATGATTTTTTGAGTATTAAAGTGAATGGAAAATAAAAATTAAAAATTTATTTAAACGGATGTGAATGTGTGTGTAATATGATAATAAATTTACCTTTTATATACACACAACTAAATTTATTATATTCTCTTTAGTTTTATTGATTTATGTTTATAACAATGGATAATAGAATGCTAGAGACAGAGGGTGGGAGTGTTCATAGAAATGTTATTAAAAATTGTCGCTGTTGTAAATCAATTTTTATTAATTTTTACAGGAGCTAGAAACTAATGAAAATTATTATAAAATATTAGAATTTATTGAATATTGTCGTTTATTTATACGTACATGCAATACATATATTACATTAGCGCCATTACTATACTGTTACTGTTACCTTTTAAAAACGTTTGAAATGTGATTGCAAATAAAATAAAAATAAATTTGTGTTTAGTTTTAATTAAAATTCTTTATTGTTCGCACAATTCTGTGCGCCACTGTACACAACTTGACGTAAACAACAACAATTACTTTGTTTGTTATTCCTCTTTACACTTTTTTGAGTAAACAATCACAATTGTTCGACAGATCTTTGTAACGGAGATCTTCAAACCACGATTATTCTCTTCAAACACACCGCGTCTTCACACAAAACTGACTGAATTTTTACTGACGCGTTGTCTGATTTGCTTTGCCTTTTACATGGCAACATAAACAGTCTGATGAATGTTCTTGGAGGCTAATGTTCGTGGCTTCGCCTTTTCGAGATCGCTATAAACGTAAACATCATTATTTCATTATTGTTGTCTCTGTATTTCGTTTACGTTTATTCTTGTAGTGTTTGTTGTTGTATTTTGGTTTACTTATTATCATTTTTTTGTTGCCGGTGTTTTGTTGGTATATTTATGCTTACTTGTTTATCATGTAAACAAGGTCATTAATTTCAATATTAAACCATGTAAAAGCAAAGCACCAGTATCTAGATTTTTTCGTTTTCGTAACAAAACCTTAATCATGATTACGGCCACGCACATTTAACCTAAATGTGATGGTAATGTTAGCATTTCAATAAAAAGATTAGATAAGGATATCAAACACGCTGAACATATCTAATTAAGTAACAGAAACTAAATATCCAGGCTCCATTATTTCCTTTTCTTCGATTCAGTGTTCTTAAAGCAGTTTCCCTCTATAAAAAGTGAGTGGTCAACTGCGTCATCCTCTGTGGACAAGTATTGGATGCTGTAGTCAAATTATTGCAATCGGTCTAATGACCCTTCGTTTGAACTTGAATATTCTTAACGGATCGTATCTAAGAAGATGCCGCAGTCTCGTAGGAAGTGTTTTGGCCTGCTAGACATGAGGCCTCGGTTCAAACCTCAGGTCACCCATTGCGAACAGAAATGAAATATGAAAAAATATTTCTTTGACGAAAAAAATTGTCATGAAAAAGTGTCTCAAAAATGTACAGTTCAGGGGACGAAACAACATAAGTGATGTGAGAAACTAGGACGTAATCCTGACTGAGGGTTGTAATGTACAATTATTCTCTCTATGGACAAGCATTGGATGTTGTAGTCAAAGTAATGTAATCGGTCTTATAACTCCTAATTTGAACAGGAATATTCTAGACGCACCGTAAGTAAAATCAACCAATATGTGTCGTAGGTAGGCAGTACGGTTTTTACAGAATTTCCTTGTTGCATCACGTAAGAGCTTATTAAAAACGTCAGGTTATGTAGAGAGACACAATTTTGATAAATGAGACGCCATGTCAATTCTTATGAGAAACTCTTAACGATCAATGCCTGATATACGTGTGATGTTCTGTTTAAGAAGACCTTGATAACCACACAATGTGTGCTCAACTGTCTGCAACTTTTTTGCATCACCATAACTACGACAATAATTTTTAAGATGTATTCTCATCCATCAGATATGGCCAGTAAATAACCACTGATCTGGATACGTCTCTCTTAATCTAGATTATGAGTGTCCTGGGTCATCAGTCATCACATTACGACTATGCCTCCTATGAGGTCCTACAGTAGTAGATTTTTCTACAACGACCCCTATTAGTTTCATCCGAGGTAGACAATTTTCGAGGAAATTTCTCCACCCATTGGCTCTAATAGATCTATTGACCTACATAAGGGACATAAAGTGTTCAATATATTGATGTACATCTTCGATAGTTAAAAAGTAATGTGTGTTATCTTAACTGTCCAAGAGAATACCCAGTTAGCCAAGTAGCTTTAACATTAGCATAGATTTTCAAATTTACGATACCAGGGAGAAATCTCCATCAAAACGAAATACAGAAAATATTTTTTCAACGACTTCCTCTCAGCAGATTTCAGCCAAAAACTCAGACAGAAAAAAAATTGCCATGAAAAAGTTTCTCAAAAATCTGTCGTTCGGAATCGACTTTAAACTGTAGATCTCAACACTCATGTATAAAAGTAACACACACAATATGGGTGGTGTATTGTATTGACCAATGTATGTACCAGGGAGAAGAACGTACTGATGGCTTAAATTACTCTCAACAGAGAAAATCTTAATTCCAACACCAAACGCCATAACTCTCTCACAATTTAAATTAATTTGTCATCAATGTGATCAAAATTATCAGTCTACGAATGTGGCTTTGTATAAGGGACTTTACGTTATTCGATTGATAAGGACTGCGTCACATCAAAGTGCTTCAAGGCAACACTAAAAATTGCTTATCAACACCATCAAATAACATTTAATCTTAAGCAGAACATTATCGCCCAATCGATTTACTATTTAACAAACGTTTTCAAAAACTTCTTCCCAAACCGTGATAAAAAGCGTGTCTAATGACAATGCTAATGATGGCAACAATCACTATTATGGTGACGGATTTCTATCTTATCGATTCACTTAACCACACACACACAAATTTCAAAGACTCACCTGTCATTTATACGAGTATATCGAACACCTCATTGCACTAACATTATGTTGTTGTTGCTGTTACGTTTAAGTCTCTTCCCGTTTTTTCGCTAACTTGCCTGTGTTCGTTTGTGGCACTAAAGCGTTTGTTTACAACATTAATGCAAACGCGTTGCATGGCAGCATAGTTTTGGGGTTAAAATTCACTTCATATACTATACGTTGCTAACGGTTAAAGATGTTATCTGTATACACGTATGTGTATGTGTATGTGACAGTGCCTTTGTATTTATAGAGTGTGGCTAAAGCATTCGCGTGTATTTGTATGCGAGCGTGCATATTATGGCTGCTGCTGGAAAAAAATTGCCAAAAGCCACACTTTAATTGCTTCGCTTGAACTTTCATCGCGTCACAACGTAATGCATCGATACAATAAAACTAAACGATGCTGCAGGCCTTCGGGGAAATGATAATTTTGTCATCGAATTTGAGGTGAACAGATTTTAAGATTTTAAGTAAATTTCCAAAGGACATCCATAGACCCCCGTGCACACATAACACACACTTATACTTGTAATGCTAAGGTTCTTATTACTTTTGGTGAATGCCGTGCCAATTGAAATCACGTTATGAGCTGGTAATAACCACAAAATATTAGTGGCTTACATTCTTTGGCATCACTTTTCAAAGCATTTAAGAAAGTAAATGGTTTACTTAGACATTTAGTCGTGATAGCATGGCAAGATACTGTACGTGTGGCAGTGGTCGCTAGAGAGGAATGAAACTGTAGTTTTCACAAACACCTATAGAAGGATGTTTTAATAGCTAAAATTATACATTGAAATTAATTTTGAATTTACATTAACAATCGAAGAATTTTGGAGAAAGTCGTCTACCGTTTTCATTGTCAGAATGCGTTGAACAGCTCTCGAAAAGCTTTCCTGGTAATTTTAATCTGCATAGCCATTAACCTTGTGTCTGGAATGTAGCCCAATAGAAAATCCTTCAGTCAGGATTACGGCCTAGCTTCCCACACCATTAATGTTGTGTGTGTTCATTTTGTACATTAGTGGCGGGACCTACAGTTTAAAGTCGACTCCGAACGACAGATTTTTGAGAAACTTTCCATGGCACTTTTTATTTACTCTCAGAGTTTTGGCCAGAAATCTGCTGAGAGGAAGTCGCCGAAGAAATAATTCTTGTATTTTATTTTGATGCCTCGAACCCTGGCTTTTCGTCTAACAAGCCAACACACCACGGCGATATATATAATATATGCAATACTACACATCTCCGCTCTGGCCTATAACATAAAGGGTCTGCTAAATAACTTTTTTTTTGAAAATGCTTTAGAAAAAACTACTGAATATTTTCTCAAATTTCTTTTTTTATTTGAAAGTACCATCCTTCCGGTTAATAATGGAAAATAATTTCATTCAAATTGCTGCCTCGGCTGGCCATGCAGTAGCCTAAACCAGAAGATGCCGATTTTGGCAAAAAAAAATCATCTTTTCAGATGAAGCTCATTTTGATCTTGGCGGGTATGTAAACAAGCAAAATTGTCGGATTTGGGGCACAGAAAACCCGCACGCTGATGTCGTTTGGTCAACTCGGTGGCCTATTCAGTAGTTTTTTTTAAAGCATTTTGTTATTTGCCGGACCCTTTACATATATTTCGTTTTGTTCTCATTTACCGCCAAGCCCTTCTCGACAGATTTCCATTTTATAAACTAAGGATAATCGTAGCATATCTCTTGGTACGCCTAATGATATCGATTTCATGGGCAACTAGACACTTTTCTAGATAATAGAGGCAGTGCGATGAACTCCCGAATGGGATAGATTATATGGGAACAAGATAAAATGTCTGATTGTGGCCAGCACAACGACCGCCAGAACGGCCCTTGTATTCTAAATTGAAAGAATCGCTCTTTGATGGCGGACTAGCTCTTGTTAGACAATTTCTCCCACAATAAAATACTAAAAAATCCTTCAAAGCAGATTCTGAGTACAGTAAACAGTTTTTCGCATTTCATATTAAATTTGGCCACCCCTATTCATAATTTTCTATGAGATGGCCAATAACAATAGAATTTCAAACTAATGTTCACACACTATACGCGAGATAATAGAGATTGAGACTAGATTTCCTCCACTGCTTTTATTTTATTTTTTTTTTAATCAAAATTGCATCACCAACTGGCAGCCAAAACCAAACCAAAAAATAAAAAAAATTTGTTTTATTTTGTTGTACGAGTTCAATGTCATTTGCCCCCTGAATACTTTGGCAATAGTAGAGTAGATTTTAAAATTTAATTACCATACACAACGTAGAACGAAATTTAGAAAATGGCAGCTAAAACAAAAAGTTCCATTTAAATACAAATTTGCCAAATAAATGTAGGTGACTTTAACAAAAATAGCTTGAAGCAAACGGAATAGAAATGCAGACGAGTAAACTATAAAATAAAGTCCATTTTACCACGGAAAACTCAGAAATTTACCAAAAATAGTCGTGTATTGAAAACAACATTAAATAGTTGTCATGGAAAATTTAAAATGTTGTAGAAAAACATAAGAGGATGTTAAACATAAAAGCTAACAATTTAAGGAATATATTTTCGATAAAAGAGCTGCGTAAACTTTTTTTCATTTTCTACCACTGTGAGTTGCCTTGAGCCAAGTATCATTGCAATGAAGACGTTGAAAGCTGAATAAAACGGTTAAAAGGCCTGAGTTAGATTAAAAATTACTCTAAAACCTATCATACTCATCCGATTTCATTAAATTTAACTTCCAGCTTCCGCAGTATACTCTCCATAGCGAAATTGAAACTGGCGCTTGAAAAGATGTCCTGTCTGAAACCGCGAACGATATCAGAAAGTTAGGAGATGTTGCTCTGCTTCATACTTATCAGTCTTAGCTGGAGCACGAGCTCAAAAATTTAGCAAAAGATGTGACCTCATGTCGAGGCATTGACTTAATTAATCATTAAAATCCTTTAGCCAGGATTATGACCAAGCTTCTCCTACCACCCATATTGCGCGTGTCAATTTTTTACACGAGTGGAGGAAAAATCTGTCGTTCGGAGTTGACTTTAAACTGTAGGTTTCGCCACCCATATATAAAATTAACACACACAACGTAAGTAGTGTGAGAAGCTGAGTCATGATCTTGACTTAAGGGTTGTAATGGACCAATTATGTATGTATGTAGAGTCAGCACCTCAATTTTAAAGTCGACTTCGAATGACAACTCTTTGAGAAACATTTCTTTGAAATTTTATTTACTCTCACGTTTTTTGCCAAAAAGAATGCAGAGAGGAAGTCGGCGAAGAAATATTTGTTCACATTTCGTTTTGCTCTGAATCTGAGTCTGAACTAGGGTTTGAACCATGGGTCGCTTTTGAAAAGTCAACACTGTACTTACTAGTATACAGCGAATGCTGGCTTTTAGTCGACAACGAAATAATGTGTGTCAATTTGGTTTTCATACGTTTGTTCCCAGATCAGGGGTAGCAGTTTTCAAAGCACAATAATAGGTGTGGCTTCATACTTTCACTCATTTCCCTCCATTAACAATTCAAAATAAATCCTACATCAAAAGAGGATAGGATCAACTATAAAGACCGTAGCAAGATCAGGGAGACACTACCTATTGTTAAATATTTCTGGTCATTGAGCCCAGTTTCCTTCTAATCCAAAACCTATGCAACGATATACTCGTATGTGGTAACCTAGTCATCTTAATCCGTGCTGCACTAGACTAATCAGCTTTAAAACATTTGATCATGATTTGATTGTCGTGAGCAAGTGCCGAAATAATTGCTTTGCTACAGCTGTATGTCCCTTAACTGAACAAGAGGGATATTATACATACTACAGGGTCTTTTATAAAGCGCTTTATACATTTAAATTTAAATAAAACAAAGTGTGTGTCAGAGGATAACAGAGTTATTATCTGTGGTTGCCTGAGGACTGAGACTTCTGTGAAAATATTCGTTTAAGGTATTGGATGTATCCAAAAACATCGTTTACTGAGCCGTTATTTATCTCGGTAGATGGCGCTGCCTGACCTTGCTTGTTTGTTGATGTTATCGTGCTTGAGACAGTTAAAGGTTAAGAGGTTTTCTGTATAAATTTTTTTTGAATTGCAGTGTATGTCTCATGGCTCTCATGAGTCGCCATAGTCTAGTAGGTAGTGTGTTGGATTATTAGAAGTGAGGCATCGGTTCAAACCCCAGGTCAGACATCAAAACGAATTTATATGAGAAAATATTTTATCGGCGACTTCCTTTCAGCACATTTCTGCCAAAAAATCTGAGAATAATTAAAATTGCCATGTAAAGTTTCCGTCCGGAATCGACTTTAAACTGTAGGTCCCACCGCTCATGTATAAGATTATCACACACAACATGAGCGGTGTGAGAAGCTAGGTCGTAATCCTGGCTAAAGGGTTGTAATGAATAATGATGTTATGTAGGTCTTATGGCTGCTTATGTCTCATGACACTTGCCTGTGTCTCTTAATACTTGACTCTCGCAGAGACGATATAATCCACGATATATAGCTGTTTCGCATTCCCTATTAGAGTTTAGCTTTCTGCTACTACTCCATACCACTTTACACCTATTGACTCGGAAAATTCAATTGCCGAGCATTTACAAACTATATCCTGACATCTTTTCATAGTATTTTCTCTTGTAAAGTAATTTTCCAGTTGTCGGTTTACATTTCTTTCAATATTCTCTTCATTGCACTGTTAAAGTGGCCTTTAAAAGCAAAAGCCACAAAACAGAAACCTTTGAGCCATTAATTCTGGTGTTTCATTCACTTAATTTACTAGGTTTTCAATTGTATGATAATATTGTTGTAATTCACTACATGCTACTCTATTATAAAGTGACAGCTTCTAAGCCTTTGAGACCTTTTTATTATTTGTGTATCTCTCTTAAATAACTCGCAGACCAGAAAGTTTTCTAAAGCGATAGCTTTGCTATGGCAAATGAATATTCAACTTCAGTACGAATGCCAACAATGAAGTGAAAAAGTGCCTGCCTAACTGCCATTAACTGGTGAGAATTAATTACGACTATCAAAAGTTATTAGAGAGACAATTATGCTTGTTTAGTCTAGTGTATGAATGACGATGACGATGACGATGATGACGACAAACTAAATGACAAACAGACTCTTGGTATTATATTGTAAAAGAATATGAGAATGTGAAAAAGGGCAAACAAAGTAAACCAGACATAAAATAATGCCAACAGCAGCAGCAGCAGCAGTAGTAATAGTAGAGCAGCCCACGCAACTGGTGGAATGCACGATGAGTCACATTACTAATCCATACCAAAACCTTCAATTATAAAAGTCACAGAGGCCCAGACTCAAACAAACATAAACAAAAAAACTGTATTGCTTTAGAATTGAAAGGAAAGTCTAAATATAACCGACCAACCAACAATCCTTTGGTGTCTTTGGCTCTGGTACTTCCTGTTTGCATGGCAAACTGTAGCTCTGTGTGTATTGGTTGGATTTCAAAAAAATAATAGAATTTAATTTGTTGTGGGAATTAAATTAATGAGAAATAAATTCATGTTTTTCTGTTTTATTTAATTTTCATTTCATTTTTAGATTTGTTTGAGGCCTTTTGTATTATTATTATGACCAAGTGTGGCAATTAAATGTGGCAATACAAACAGCAGCAGCAGCAACACAATAATTTATTTTTTATCAAATTAAAGTTGTCACATGCAAAATGAGAGACAAACTAGAGAAAAATGTTTTTCAAAATGGTTTTGTATGGAAACATTGCAGCGAGGACTTAAAGTATTAAAGTTTCATTATTAATAAGTCATTGATCATTTTTATACGCTAAGCATTGTAGTTATTTTGGCACCACAACTTAAAAATTGATCATTTCGGTGGAAAATCTTTCAAACTACCAAACAAAAAAGGAAGTTAAGCACGCTCTATCAAAAACAAAGAGTATCGAAGGGTTTCCGCATTTCAAAAATTATGAATTTGACATAGCATCCTGAAAACGTTTGAAGACTGCATTTGCATTGGCGGTCCAGATTCATTTCAAACGCACGAAGAGCCTGCATGATAATTATCAGAGCATTTAAGAATAGCCCCAGTCTAGTAAGAAGTATGATGGCTTATTAGATGAGAGGCCGTGGTTTAAACCAGGCCAGACATCTCCAACAAAACGAAGTATATATGAAATATTTCTACGTCGTCTCCCTCTCAGCAACTTTGTGGCAAAAGCTCTGGGAGTTGATAAAATTGTTATGGAAATTTTATCAAAAATCTGTCTTTCGTTGTCGAGCTAAACTGACCGATAATAAGTCATAGTCGTGGCCAAAATTCTCCTTAAAATTTTCGAAGAATGTTTTTATGACTAGGAATAGCATTTACCATAAACGACCTCAAGCTTCGCCAAGGAAGTTGCCTACTAGTCTAGTATGTTTGTTTATCCGACTTTTCGAGCAAAACCGAAATATTAAAAATATTTCTTTGGCGACTGCCTATCAGTAGATTTTTGGCAAAAACTATAAGAGTGGAATAAATTGCCATGAAAAGTTTCTCCAAAAAAATCTGTCTTTCGGAATTGGCTTTAAACTGTACGTCCCGCCCCTTATGTACAAAATTAACACACACAACATAAGTGGTGTGAGAAACCAGGTCGTAATCCTGACTGAAGAGTTCTAATGATCTATTACGTATGTATGTACGTCAAAACCAGATAAATTGGCCCTTACATGAACTGAAACCGAGAGACATTGAAAAATGATTTAACACGTCTAAACTGATGTTGGATCACCTGGAAAAAAACATTTTTGCATTGAATTATCACTGGCGGCGTAAAATATTTGTATTTATTACGACAACCTCAAAATCCATGAACTCATATATAAAGCGCGGGTTACGAGCAAACTCTATGGCCTAGAATATAATCCATCGTGTCAAGGAAATGCTCCGTATTTTTTGGGATTTGAATGCTGTGATCCACTATGATCTACTAAAACCGTGCCAGATTATCACAGGAGACCTATACATGAATTAGTTTGAAGAGAGATTTGGCTGAAAAACGCCTTGTATATCCGACTAGACACAAGAGTGAACGAAATTTTCTATCATAACAACGCTCGGCAGTATGTTGCGGCTCCGATTAAAATCCATTTCTGAAAATATTGGTTGAGGTTGTTTTACCTCACCACCATATAGTTCAGACGTTGCTTGTTCTGACTATTACTCGTTTCAATCGATGCAGAGGGCTTTCACACGAATACGTTTCACTTGAGAGCAGATTTAATTTGTTCTTCGACCGTATCATTTTGTATTCAAAATATTCGAAGGGATTTGTACATCAGTCAACAAGAAAAACTAACATAGGTTATGTCAGATTGCTAATCCGCTACATTCACTAACAAGTCATAAGACCAGTTACTTAAGCAGTATCTACAGTGCTAAATGGTTTCTGTATTTCTGGAAGAAATGGCGAATATATCTAATCCACATCTGATCCCATTTCTATGGAAATTACTTACTTAATTGGTCATTACAACACTTTAGTCTGGACTACTGCCCAGTTTCTCAAACCACCTACGTTGTATGTTAATTTTATTCATGAATAATGGAACCTACAGTTTAAAATCGACTTCGAGCGAGAAATTTTTTGAAAAACATTTGTGGGAATTTTTATTTACTCTCAGAGGTCTCAGAAGTCGCCGAAGAAATATTTTTTCATACTTCGTTTTGCTCGAGATGTTTGTTATAGGGCATTTCGAGTTCAATAGGCCAACATGCTACCTTGGCGACTTGTTCCGATTACTTTTAAAAAAATATGTCATAGAAGTTATGCTCAATTTTGCAAAAATTAATAGGAAATGAACCTCCAAAAATGGTAAATAATTGGTAGCCTTGTCACCGTCTTGTAGTTATTTATTTACCAACTTAAATTTAAAATTTAAACGTCTACATTTTTATTTTTGCTAAAACCACTGAATAAATTTCTCATGTGAAAATAACTTTTCAAAATTACGTCCCGCTTTAATATTTCAAACACTTTTTTCCATTGAATTTCAAGTTATATCTTTACGTGGGTCAATTGATCATTTAGTTAGGCATAAAAAAAGAATATTTTTTTCGGGCAGATAGAATTATTTTCGGGCCAATTTTTACCAAAGTATTAAAAGCGATTAAGTGTTCGTCAAACTGTTATGAATAAGTCCGTAAAAGTGCAGCCCTTGCGCTGACCAACTTCCTTCTCTTCCCTGATTTTGGTGGAACTTGGTCATTACAGAGACTGTTTTCACTCGTGGCATCACAACGGGCTGCAATGCGTGCTCAAGTAAGCTCTTCGATATCAGAGCTACCACTTCGACCTAACCTAAGTCCGTAAAAAGTCTGAGTGTTCAAGAATTCTACGCCTAAGGTTCCCAAGCGAGGGGCAATGACAGAGACGATGTTCTGTGGTCTTCTTGTCCTGTTCGACTTTCGAGCTTCTGTAGAAGGCGTTATGAGGTATATGTACCCTGTCAACTGGCGTGTACTCCTAGAAGCTAGTGCACCGTTGTCAATACTATGAGATTCCTTAAATGTATTCTTGATAAATTTAATGCAAGTTCCCTTCTGCATATATTCATGTCGGAGTCAAATCTGTCTGGTGTCTCTGCAAGTAGGTTTATTATCCTATCTTACCTTTTGTCGAAAGAAATGGTAGTCAGACATCGTAGAGCACAGCTATACATCCAATGATTTAAGATCTGACAGTTGAGTGTACCCAGTTTCGGGCGGAATATAAAATATGTGTGGTCTGGAATTGACAGGAAGAAACGCAGCAACTTTTCGGTTGATCAAGTCGGAATGATTCTGTTACTCCGACGTGCTGTAATCAGTGCGGATTATAAACCTCGCAATAATTCCCCTTTAAATTCCATCGAATACTTTACATGGCTTTCTATGACACCAGGCTTTGAACATCATTTTTAATCTCAATTCAGGCCAAAAGAAGTGGGTAATTATCTACCTATATTGCTCAACATTGACAGTGATGACCTACATAATTTGATTCTTAAGATATATGGACCGATGATGCTACATACAAAACATAATTATACACTACAACCCTCCAGTTATGAATATGACGTAGCTTCTCACATCACTTATGTTGTCTGTGTTAATTTTATAAATGAGTGGCGGTACCTACCAGATTTGTTAAAAACTTGCTGAGAGGAAGTTGCCGAAGAATTATTTTCTTCTTACTTTTTGTATTTTATTTTGTTGTCTGGTCTGGGGCTCGAACCCTGGCTTTACGTCTAATAAGCCGACACACTACCTACTAGACTATGGCGACTTCATGTTATAGTCCCCTTACATACAGAAATGGGCCTCATCTCTAAAAGTGATTTTTCAATGAAAACCGAAATCATTTGCCAACTGCTTCAAACGACACGTCGTTATGTATGGTCGTCTATAGTGATTTGACTAAATAAATAGCAACCAATTTGACGGACGTAGCTTCAACAAGATGGCTAATTACGAAATGCTCTGTTGAAAGACCTGTTATATGACTGGTCCTGATGGCTTCTAGTTAAGTTCGTTTAAGCGAGTTCAAAAATTTTTATGCACAATTCCGCACAATTCTAGTTAGTCAGACAAATAAAGTTTTCGTATACAGATCCACATATATTTAGAACAACCTTGGAAATATCGTCTTAAAAAATATGAAAAAATAACACTTTTTTCAGTTATTTTCTTTTGTTTCAAATTTCATATTTCTGATGCCTTATCAATTGTTTAACATTCGCGCCTTATTGCCTTGGGTTCTTTTCTATGATTATAGTTTCTATTTTAGTATGTCATGTGTGTGTCCTTAAATTTGTCGGGAGTCTTTAAAATGTCCTTCTATTCTTCTGTTTTTTTTTACTGGTTTTTTTCGTTCAGTTCATGCCATTCATGCTGCCGTTGTCATGTTGAGCATTTCGTGCCGCACATCTTGTTATTATTTGCCTGCTTGGCTGCTGTTTGCTGATGAAAAACGTTGCCACAGTTATTTTATTTTACAATTCGTGATACATTTTGTTGCATGGCCAAGTATAGCTTACACGAGTACTAAAATAAAAACCCCCAACTAAATTGGAGATATGTATACTCACTTGCAAGCTGTATACTTCGTATTAAATATTCCTTTTATTTATAAAGCTACGCTCTCTCCCTTCCTCCCTTGCTCTCTCCCTCATGCAGGCACATGAAGATGATAATGATGATGATGACGATGAGATGTGATACTTTATGCATAAAATTTTGTTACTTGTGTGGCATGGCATGAGAGCAAGTGAACGAACAAGCGAACGAGTGAGTGAGTGTTTAAAGTATGTTGATGTGGTCTCTTCTTTTTTATTGTTTTTTTCCATTTTTTTTCTGCTCACTGACGTTTCACTTGTCACTTAAGGTAGTTGTTGTTATTGGTGTTGTTGTTACAGTTGCCTTTCATTACATATTACAAGACAGAGTCATTCATACACGAATACCCAGTACATTGCATACGGATATAAAATTCTTACAATTTTCATAAACAAACATGTGGATACTACGAGTATGAGTATGAGTACAAGTATGAGTACGACTGTGTGTATGTTGTTTGTTGCAAGTGGTAGTTGTTGTTGCTGTTCTTGTTCTAGTGATAGTGACTGCATGAGAATATCATCAACAAGAATGTGTTACACTGCATTAAATTTCATTCATTTCGTATTACAATTTCATCATGACTGGTTATTTTCATGCAATTTCTTCTTCTATGCTCCATACAACTCGCATGTTTGCATGTGCATATGCATCTGCATCTGTAAGTGGCACAACACAAGCTGTATAGTTTACGTATTCGAATATGGTTGTGAATTTAAGTGAATCCATTCAATACTCATAGTCACTGTGTGTGTAACTGTATCGTTGCATATTCACATTTATTGATTGGCGCAATATTTGTGAAATTTTGTAATTGTTGCACGTTATTTAATCCGATATTTTCCTTTCCCCTTGGTTTTCTTTTTGTCGAAATTTATCAGGCGTATTGCTTGTTGCTCTGAGAAATCCGCAAACATTTATTGCTTGTCTTAATTGTATATGTTTGGCTGCATCAAAAGCGAAAATATTTTCAAAAGCTTTGTGTACCGGAAAAAGGAGGCCACCACACAACACTAAATTGGTTATTAAGTTGACTTTTAAAGTCTCTTACAATAAAAAAAAAGAAGGGAATGTAGTAAACGCCAGAGACGTAAATTAGTTTTTATGGATTGGTTGCATTGACTGCAAAAGATGAAAATTAGTTGGGTTTGACTTCCGTCTGAGATTTATGAAAAATTATTCCAATTGCTGGGCGAAATAAAATGTGGTCTGCAGCAAGAGGTCCGTTACAAGAGTTTCCTATCTTTAAATTTAAATAAAACAAAGTTCGTATGAGAGATCATCTACCTAGTGATATACCAAGTTAAAGTTTACGAATGATGTGTATAACATCGTGCAAATGACCGCTACTACTTCTCTAGATGGAACGCAATGTTTAATTTTCCATGATCGTATAAATTATTTTTGTTCTAGGAAATGCTGTAGTTTGTATTTAATTCGTATACACCTACCTGATGAGATCAAATTGCAGTGGTGTTGTCTGCTTAGATACCATCTATAACGCATCTCCACAAGAAAGTCTAAAACCATTAATCGTACAATTTTGGTGGCCAATCAAAACATGGTATTATTCCTTTTAGTAGCTTCTAGAACCACCTTGTTGAAATCACACGCCTTCTATTTCATAATCTTCAATCGCATACGGCCATAGTGTTCTGGCACACCACTTCCAGATTTATTTTCCATAAAATACTGTCAAAGGACACTTCTGGATCACCGGGTGAGTCAAGAGCAGCATCAATGAAGAAAATTTTCATTGAACAATCAGCACTGAAAGCAGGTTGTTCCAGCACCCAATCAGTGTATATATGGCATTCTGTAAGGCCTGCCGCAGCTTTAATCGTTAAGTGAGTTGGATTTTATATGAATCGAGGTGCATATACAAAAGAAAAATACGTCGTAATAGGGTAGGTGGTACATTAACATACATACATACATAACTGGTCATTACAACCTTTCAGTCAGGATTACGGCCTAGTTTCTCACACCACTTATGTTGTGTGTGTTAATTTCATACATGGGTGGCGGAAGCTATAATTTATAGTTTACGCCGAACGACATCTTTTTTGAGAAACTTTTCATGGCAATTTTATTTACTCTCAGAGTTTTTGCCAGAAATCTACTGAGAGGAAGTCGCCGAAGAAATATTTTTTGTATTTTGTCTTGATGACTGGCCTGGGGCTAGAACCCTGGCTTTACGCCTAATAAACCAACACACTACCTAATAGACTACGGCGACAATTTACATCATCTTCATGTTTTTGCATCATACCCATGTTTTCAAGTTACCCGTGCAATAACCCAATACAAGCCAATAGGAGTGAATATATAATGCATACCGTTGACAGTAATATTCTAGTGGCCAACATCGTTGTAAGTGAATTATGTACCAATGATGCCTCCAGCCCAAAATCCGCAACAAACAGTGACTTTTTCAGAATGTCCTGGATGTTCTTGGATTTCTTGGATTCATAAGACATGAGGTGAGGCTGAAAATGATTATTCGTTGAAAATGAGGGGTAGTTGTGAATTTCCCCAAGGCCTATTAAGCGAGCATATGTTTGGTTAGGTCGTAGTGGTAGCTCTGATATCACAAAGCTCACTTGAGCACGCATAGCGGCCCGTTGTGATGCCACGGGTGAACGCAGTCTCTGTACTGGCCAAGTTCCACCAAAATCAGGGAAAAGGAAGAAGTTGGACAGCGCAAGGGCTGCACTATTCAGCGAGCATCTGTGGATTTAATTTTTCACAACAGTCTGGATAATTGAGAACTAATTTGTACGATGTGGCTGCAACAAAATGGTCGTTATTAACTGTACAAATTCGAATATCGTATGCATAACATTATTGATCATAATAATCCTTCAGTCAGGATTACGATCTAGCTTCTCACACCAGTTATGTTTTGTGTGTTTATTTCATACATGAGTGGTGGAACCTACACTGAAGGACATATTTTTTGAGAAACATTTACATGGCAATTGTATTTTCTTCCAGAATTTTTGCCCGAAAACTTCTGAGAGGAAGTCGTCGTTTCTCATTTTGTTGTATATGTCTGATCTGATCACACTATATACTAGACTAAGGCGACAAAAGTCATATGACATTCATAATTCTCTCTAAGCTTGCATTGTTGGGCATAGGTTAGGTTAGGTTAGAGGACGTGTGCTTGTGCAGTACCCGGAGGTCGAATTGTCCCATTGTACAACGTCCTAGTTTTTCACACCACTTATGTTGTGTGTATTAATTTCATACATGAGTGGTGGAACCTACACTGGAGGACATATTTTTTGAGAAACTTTTCCATTTCTGGAAGGAAGCCGCCGTTTTTCATTTTGTTTTATATATCTGACCTGGGGTTTGAACCGTGGCCTCACGTCTAATAAGCCAATACACTACCTACTAGACTACAGCGACGAAAGTCATATGATACTCATAATTCTCTTTAATCTTGTATTGATGGGCATAACTTCAGCATCCTCCTGTACTCTTATTTATTACTCTATATTGTATTTTTTAAAAATAATTTTTGAGGCCGACATTACTGGCTCTGGTTGGCTTTCTGATTTTCTTGCGATAAGGAAAGTGTGGCCTCTGAATATTGTTTATTAACCTTTGCCTGACTAAAAAGTTTCGAAATGTGGAGGTTTATGTAATAACTCAACTCAGAATCTAAGTCTTTATGAACATATTTTGTTAGATTCAATAAGTTTTAAAAGCATACCATGCAATTGTTAATCAAACTATAGTATGTGACATGGGCAATACTTTGTCCCAAGCATTTGTTATTACAAAAATTTTTCTGGAATTTTTTCTTAAACCTGAGCGTTTCAAATAGTGCCCTATTGTACCAATGCAATAGATATTTGGGACCAGTTTGTCCCAATTTCATTACAATTTCAAGCATTTTTTTGCTATCGTGAAAAAAAAAACGAAAGTACTTATTACCTTGACGCCAGAGCCATTACATAGATAATATCTATTTAACATACATATTTATATAACAGGTACATTAACACAAACACACACACACTCACAAGGCATAAATATTTCATACAAAAGCCTCAATTACCACATTATTACCTTGGTTCGGTCGATGTTGCACGACTGTATTTATGGGCAACAGGACACCAGGTAAAATGTATTAAATTTATACTCTCATATTTTAATGGTTCAACAAAACGACACCGAACAGAAAAAAATACATTTTAAATACACACACATACACAGTAAAAAAGGACCTGCTATGAAAAGTATTAAAATACATGCCTTTTAACACATTCTTACACAGTTGTACACTTGTACTCCGCTTACGGTTATAAAATATTTACAAAAAAAAATAATAATTTCAACCAATACACTAACAACACACGAACATAACACGCATTACATTACCGTGAGAGCACACTCTGTTATTGAGAGTGTATGAATAAAAGTACAACAACTGGGTAAGTGTTTGAGCGTACCGTGTACCAACCAGCAAAATTCTCTAAATTTTATAATGGCCCGCAGAGCACATAACCCGAGAACAACTAAAATATACTCTACACCAGTGGAAAATTAAAAAAAAGGAAAATCAGTAAAATTACCCGCAAAAAAGGCTGTCGTCGTTGTTGATGACTCCATCTACCACCATACTCGACTACATACACAGTTTTAATCTCTACTCGATAGGAAAGTATGCGGCTATTGTTACAGTGTCATGAGTATTTGTTTAACGCATAAGTGATCATGTTCTCTTCGAAAACAATAAATAGTGAAGAGTTGCTAAAAATTTCTATTTTAAACAGGACATTGAAATTTATATTTAGTATGACATGTGAAATGGAGATAACAGTCATGATGCAATCGTCCTTTTTTTGGTATGTTTCATGTAGTGGCAGGACCATACTCTCCGCTTTTAAACTATATTACGATTTAAATTTGTGAGACAATAGCAGTTTTGAATACAAAAATATTTTCTTTTCCAGCATAGTCTCCTTTGAGATCTATAGACGTTGTGTGTAATCTTTCTAATTCTTTTTCCTTCCAGAAAAAACCAATTTCTTCAAGGAATTATGAAATACCTCATTGAGCCAAATCTACAAAATCATTCCAATGAGGAAGCGAAGGTGCCTCTCTATATTGCCCTGATGCAAACTAGTCTTTTTTTAATATTTTCGGCTGAATGTTCTTCCCTATCGACCTTAGCCAATGTATATTATATAACTCTCTCCTGACGCTTATTCACTTTGACAATATCACTGTTTTTGTTGGTGTTTGGTTGCTGCTGTATACTGGTAGATTCCTATGTCTTTCTGTGATAGCACGTCACAACAATTATTCGGTTTCTTAACAATTGCGGCAACCAAGTTCCCGTTGTCTAGTAGGTAGTGTGTTGGCTTATTAGACGTAAAGCCAGGGTTGGAGCCCCATACCAGACATCAAAACAAAATACAATAAATATTTCTTCGATTATGGTCTCAATAGGCAATTGAGTAGCAGAGACCTCTCTCGTACGACAAAACTAACATTCTACAAGACACTCATCCTACCCGTGCTTCTGTATGGCGCAGAGGCATGGACCCTATTAAGAACTGATGCAGCGGCCTTGAGAGTGTTCGAGAGAAAAATCCTGCGTAGGATCTTCGGTCCAGTGCGAGTTGGCGATGATTTCCGTATCCGATCCAACAGCGAGCTGTGAGCGTATTAATATCCAGCGGCTGCGCTGGCTCGGCCATGTCGTTCGAATGGAGGAGGATGGTCCGGCGAGACGGGTATTTGATGCGGGAATCTGCGGAAGTTGGCGAAAAGGACGACCTTGCATCCGTTGGAAGGACCAAATTGAGGAAGCCCTGTCATCGATTGGTGTGACCAACTGGCGTAGGCGTGCAAGGAGCAGAGGCGCCTGGAAGGATGTGTTGCGGCAGGCCGAAATCCGTTAAACGGGTTGTTATAGCCAATTAAGTAAGTAAGTATGTAACTATTTCTTCGGCGACTAGCAAAAACTCTGAGAGTAAATAAAAATTGACATGAAAAAGTTTCTCAAAAATCTGTCGTTCGGAATCGACTTTAAACTGTAGCTCCCGCCACTCATCTATAAAAATTATCGCACACATCATAAGTGGTGTAAGAAACTAGGTCGTAATCCTGACCTAAAGGGTTGTAATGACCAATTATGTATGTATGCTTCGATCTTATTGATTCACCCACATATATGGTACATATTTTTTCAATAATAGAATTTTATTTCCTAATTTTCATTCCAAATGTGGAATATATTATGGTTTAAGTATGTGTAACGCAAATCATGAACCACAGTAATAAACAAAAGAAAAAAAATACACTACATTAGTGGTAACAGTTGAATTGGTAACAAAAATTACAAAAATAACTACAATAATAACAACAACAAGAAGCAGCTCTCTTTGTTGCGGTATAAAAGGCTCTGGACTAGCATAAGGAGAGTAGGTCGTCTTTTACACTTTCATGAGTTCATAAGTTCAGTTTTACAATTCTTCTGTATTTGTCATGTGAATACACTACAATTAAACAAAAATATCTTTCACAACCAACCACATTAAATGTATTCCCTGTAATCCTTTAATAGTTTACAACAAATTTTTAAAACCACCCACGCATCTGGTTGTAGTTTATGATAATTTTGTTTAAGTATGTCCGGTTGGGAGCATGAGTAACCTGGTATTATAACCACAAAATGAGATGTAAAAATTTGTTCAGTTCCCCCTCTCTCGCTTTCATACTTTTTCCACACTTCAACAGCAACAATTGCAACAACAGCAATAAAAAATTACAAAACCGACAGGTACTACAATGACTATAAAAAAACAACAACAAAACAATATTATGTTTTTATGTTTTGATATACTTGTTTAGTATGTCCTTATGTATGTACGTATGTATGTATATGTGAACATTACAATAACAATGACAAGCCAACAACAATAGCAACAACTAAAAAATAATTCTATGTATTGTAGTAAAATGAAGTAGAACACACACACACACTCAACCATAATCACACAGAGTTGGTTGTTGTTCAAATTGGTTTGCAACTTTGGAAACTTCATGTGGTTGTGCAAAAAGGTATGCATGAGTACAAAGGCATTTACACCAGGCAATTTTTTAAGCAAGTTCTTATTGAATTATATATTTTATACTACTTCATTGAGATGCATTTGTATAAATATTTTATCACAGGTTTTTGTAAAGTTGCTACAGAAATTGCTTGTAAAATTTCATTATGTAAACTTGATATATATGTGTGTATATGTTGTTAACGTGTATGTGTGTAGGTAAATTGCAAATTACTCAATGGTCGAGTTTTTACACCTTTTTGTGTTGTGTTGTTAATTCAGCAAAATAAAAATAAACTCTCACTCACACATCCACTCCACTTACATGCATACATGTACCTGTACAAGCATTTACTCTCATATAATCAAGCACATAAATGTGTGTGTAAAATTTACTTTTACAAGAATTTTAAAGGAGTAAATTCCTTAAAAAAAATTATGTCTTGAGTATAAACAAAAAATATTTTGAATGCAATCTGGTCTGTCAATAGCTATCGATATCGATAACTACAGTTTGACTGCTAAGAAATTACACGGTGTTGGCAATTCTGTTCAGCAAGATCTGCCTAATCATTATGAATCGTTTAAGACGGATAGAATGCAATGAAATGGGAAATGGGTATCATTGCTGAAGTTTATCACATGCATACATACATACATAATTGGTCATTATAAGCCTCTAGTCAGGATTACAACCTAGTTTCTTACGCAACTTGTGTATTTGTGGGTTAATTTTATTCATAAGTGGCGGTTCCAACAGTTTAAAGTCGAGTCTGAAAGACAGACTGATTTTTGAGAAACTTTTTCATGGCAAAAGGACTGCTGAGAGAAACTCGCTGAAGTAATATTTTTCATACTACGATTTGATCGCAATGTCTGGCCTGGGGTTTGAACCGTGACTTCACGTCTAATCAGCCACCACAATACCTCCTAGACTTTAGCAACTTCAGAAGATGATCTTTCGATGAAAATTAAGTTCAGTAGCCAACTGCTCACAGCCCATTCTGCAAACGTCCATGTCTATCCGTTCTTGGTGATTTGGCAAAACAGACTAAATAAATGGCAACTAATTTGGCGGACATTGTTGAAACAAGACGGCCGTTATGAACTGTCAAATATGCAAAGTCTCTGCATAATATTGCCTTTAAACTATATGGAGTATCCCTATTACATTTACTCCAATTCTATTGAGCTAAAAAAAACTTCATGATGCTGCTGGGACTGTTTGCTACCTTGGACCTGGTATATATACAAGTGTTTTCTCTTGTTCTAATGATTCACACTCAATATCCCAGAGTCTCCATATTATGTTCAAGATTATCCTCGTTCTGAACAAGTGTTCCTTTGACAGTGCTCTGTCAACGAAGCCAGTAACTAAACTCCGGTTACTTCTGCATACTCTTATGCGTAACTAAAATCCTCTTTTATTGAAATTATCGAACGAAAGTTTTCATTGACTCCCTATCATTTTTTCTCAAGGAAAAACGATCAAAAATAATTTTCGTTCTTTCAATTCTGTAAACATTTCATTACTTCCAATGCATGTCCCTATTTTGGTTTGCCTGCATTCAACACCATAACAAATAAAAGAAAAAAAGGAGTAAAAATCCTGTTCCCATTGTCATTTAAAGAAAAACTAGATTATTGGGTTGTGCTTTTTCCCTTCTCTCTTGACTATTTTATAGTTTTTCTGTTAAGGGTGTGTAAACTGAAAAAGTTTGCGAAAATTTTTTAAACGTTTAAATACGGTTGAAATGGATTGTTTTTGAAATAATTTCTGAACATCACAATGTCGGAGCATCTTAACTTTTTTTAAATTGAAAACATCATGTTAATGAAGTGAAAATTTTGTTTAAAATGATACCAAATGGCTTAGATGACACAGAGACAGTTTAGAAGTGTTCTACACATTTGCAACACATTTAATGTTCTTATTTGAAATTAAGTTGGAATGCATAAAATGTGTTTAATAAATAAACATTGTCATGCAATATATGAATAAATATTGTGTTCAGACTTAAAAATTTTAAGTAATAAAGGTAATTCTGTCAGAACTTATAAGAGCGCAGTTTATATGCATAGTATGTACTTTCGATGTCGCGCAGTTGAATATTTTTTACTGAACTCAACATAATCAAGTCTTTCGACCCAGATGGCTTTCCAGCACAATCCTGAGGCGTCTATTTAAACTGCAGGTATTGTTCTGTTTTTGTCAAAGGTTACAACGTCAATCCTCATAAAGAAACGGACTAACTACTCCCCAAAAGATATATTGCAGACACTCTCTAAAATCATTGAAATATGATTAACTATCAGCTTGAGAAGTTTTTAGAATATTACAATTTGAACAGCATCAGGAAGTACGACTTCGCTAAGGCCAGTTTTAGTGCTGATCTGTTGGAGTTCTTGTAAGCTAGAACCAGCATGTCTGACGAAAGCCATTTTATCACAGTATGTTACGGTGCTTTTATTGTCGATAATCGTTTCCATTGATTTATATTAAGCTTAAGCAGAGATCACACCATATGAACTATTATAGAAAGAATTGCATCTGACATGTTTAGGCTGTATTCAGGGATACCAAAAATTCAAGTTCTGTCTCCAAATTTGTTTTATTTCTACCTTATAAAAACGTTTAAAATATGAGCTCTTAGATTGCAAATAAAATAAAAATAAATTTGTGTTTAGTTTTAATTAAAATCCTTTCTTATTCCTACAATTCTGTGTGCCACTGTTCACAACTTGATGTAAAGAACAACAATTGCTTTTCATTGTTATTCCTCTGTTTTTACTCTTTGCATAAACAATAACAATCACTAAGCAATTACTCGAAAGATCTTTGTAATGGAGATCTTCAAACCACGATTAATCTCTTCAAATGCACCGCGTCTTCACACAAGACTGACTGAACTTCACTAATTCCGGTAGCCTGCTTTACCTTGCCTTTTATATGGCAAAGTAAACAGTCTGACGAAGGTTCTTGAAGGCGAATGTTCATGACTTCGCCTTCTCGAAATTTATTTCCATTTATTATGAAAACATCATTGTTTACATTCATTCCTGCAGTGTTGTTGGTGTATTTTTGTTTACTTGTTTACCATCTTTTTTATGCTTGTGTTTGTTGTTATATAAAGCTGTACGGTAATTTGTAAACAATTTTGTTTACTGCATTGTTGTGTTTTTATAGCTTTTGTTTATAATTTTAATGTTAAGCGATGCAAAAGCAAAACATCAGTATCTAGTTTTTTCATTTTCTTAACAATATTAACGATCTGCACTAAATAACTCTCAATGTTTCATTTCATGACCGTAAACCAAGCTCTGGAAAGACTGAGGTGAAAAACTTTAATATGAGTGAGTCATTTGCCATTGATCTACAGTAAGTCTTCGAGTAGAATCGTACATATGGATCGCCCAGTAAAATACATGGTGAATTTGTGCCTTTTTTTGGTTGTATTAAATAAAATATTTCTATGAAACGGAAGTACATATTCATTCCACATGACGGCTATTTATATGGAGGCTGGCAAAGTTTTGGTGTACGAATTGAATTACTTTCATCGTGTTGGAGATTCTATTTTTAATTATTGTAGAGATAATTTTATTAATCAGATTTGAAGGATCGCTCTCCTTCGGTATATTTATTATCAGATTTTTGATCATTTTAATCTAGAAGTTTAAGCCATTTAAATATGCAGTCGCAATTGAGTATTTTATTAACGCTTGTCAATGTCTAGAGGATTAAGGTCCTTACGGCTGATACTGTCTCATCACGCACTATCGTTAATACTAATGGGTCCGCCATTTAACGTTTTTTTTTTCAACTTGTGCTTATTGCGTGAATGGTAACACTTAGCTCATGTCTGATTTGACAGATAATTAGTTTTATCCTTCGGCTGAACGAATATGGTTGTGTATACGCTTGAACAACGCTGAGAAATATTCCGACATTACTTTGAAAATCATGGTAATGTTGCAGAATGTGTGCCAAAATTGCGTGCGGATTTTGGAAGAAGAGAAGCACCGTCAGCTCCGTATGTTCGTTATCTTGCGAAAAAAGTTAAAGAAACTGGCATCCTCATCGATAAACCAAAGCGTGAAAAGCCAAAAACAGTGCGCACACCCGAGAATATTGCTGCTGCGGCAGAGAGTGTGTGTGAAGCGCCATCAACATCAATTCACCGCCGTTCTCAACAATTGAACATTTCGGAGATATCATTGAGACGAATTTTGCATAAAGACCTTGGTATGACGCCATACAAAGTCCAATTGGTTCAGGAGTTGAAGCCAATTGGCCATCCAATGCGTTTTCGCTTCGCTAAGTGGGCCTGCGATCGACTTACAGGAGATGCCGATTTTGGCAAAAAAAAAATTATCTCTTCAGATGAAGCTCATTTTGATCTTGGCGGGTACGTAAAACGCATTTGGGGCACAAAAAACCCGCACGCATACATTGAAAAGCCGACGCACCCAAAAACGAGTCACTGTTTGGTGCGGATTTTGGTCCAGAGGCATAATTGGACCATTGTTCTTCGAAAATAAGCAGGGAATGGCCGTTACAGTCAATGGCGATCGTTGTCGGGTCATGTTGAATGAAGTTTTGTTCACAAAAACTGAAGAGGAGGATATTGGCAACATTTGGTTTCAACAGGACGACCGGTGTAGGCTACTGCATGGCCAGCCGAGGCAGCCATTTGAATGAAATTATTTTCCATTATTAACCGGAAGGATTGTACTTTCAAATAAAATAAAGAAGTTTGAGAAAATGTTCAGTAGTTTTTTTTTAAACATTTTCAAAAAAAAAGTTTTTTGGCGGACCCTTTATTAACCTGATTTTAGTACCGCCAGTTCTAAATACATTTTTATCACCGATAATATGAATTCCTATTATATGCTGTAGGCCAGAGTTATTAGAACCTATTTTGGCACCTAAATCCTCCATTAATATTTACTTGTGTTACTAATGTGGTATTAACAAGTTTATGAAAAGCATTTTTCACATCCGAAACATTTTTTTATCATTTTTTATCTTGATATCTTGACTAAGTGAAATAAATTTCGGTATGAATCTCCTCGGTATATTGGCACTCTGCCTTAAAGACCTTATTTATGATGCGATATTGTATCTTTCTTTGCTTAGTAGCGATATACATACATATGCATGTAGCCATAATTGCTATCAACAAAATATATTTGTCGTTAATAATTTCATATGACTTAACGTCCATTACACCAAGCATTTCATAGCATATATGCGATCAAATGGCGTTGTTCTTGAGTAGGGTTTTATTGGTATCCAATTGTAGAGCACAGTATCAAAGGAGTGTAAAAATTAATGAAAAATACCCGCTCAAAAGGGGGAAACAAAGCAAAAAGTACCGCGAAAGAAAATAATATTAAAGGAAACTCATAAACCATGAGAGCATAAAAATACACTTAAAGAAAATATTTGAAATATTTATGTGTGCATGTGTGTGTGTGTGATAAAAATATTGTTTCTTGCCATACAACGCCAAAACACAGCACAATATCCACATGGTATGCGGGTGTATGTGTGTGTGTGTTTGTAACAGCAAAAAAAAACTCTATCAAGACTATCAACAATGTTTGTTTAGTTAAAGAGTTACTCAAGAAAAATAACAAAAAAAAAAAACAAAAAACTGCAAATAACAATAACAATGTTGTTGTTATTGCCATAGCTGTTATAGCTGACACCAGCCCTATCACCAATGAATGCTAAGGCTGCCGTTGTTGTCTACGCTTTTATGTTGCTGCTGCAACACTGCAAAAGTAGCTGATAAAACAACCACTGCGGCAACAACGTAAACAAGTTTAAGTTTTTTTTCCTACAAAAATTTTTTTTGTTTTTCTGTTTTTCCTCAGAGACCACACCCTTCCCTCTAAACAACCGCCACAAGCACTCCTAGAAGCTATGTATGTATGCATGTATGTTTGTATGGCTTTTGGCTGGAAAAGAGCGTTTTTATGTTTTAGCCATATATGCAAACGCATATGCTTGTAAACGTATAAAGTTGTTACGTTGTTGTACAAAATCGAGATGGAGTGGCAGCCAAGATAAAAAATAACGCCAAATGATGAAAGGAAAACAAAAGTAAGGAAGATTGCATAAAACAAAACAAAAACAAGAAAAGACCCAAAGGGAGTTGTTTCAAGTAAGTATGGGAAGACTTTTAGTTTATAGGGCAACAACAAAAACAACAGCAACAACAACAACAACTATGACAACAAGAAATTTATTTTCTATTGTTTCTTTGAAAGAAGTTTGCAAAATCATTGGAGAATTTTTCCTTTTCTTGCAGGAAATTTAAAACAGAAAAAAAATTGAGAAGCGAAACATTAAAAACGTAATTTTTTTAATAGTGCATGTATGTTAAGAGATAAGATTGTTTTAAGTGGCCTCTCTCACTCTCTCTACTCAAACGACTGCAGTGATAGGTTACAAAAGGCAAAAACTAAAAAGGTTTTCACCAGAAAAAAAATATGAACGACTTTAAAATATACTAAACAGCTGGAAAGCATTTAAATCAAGGGTATTACACTTACCTTTAAGGAACTAAATTAAGTCAATAGGTCAGGATATGTTAAGTGTACGGCACGCAATCACTAGGAAGCTCTTTAGAAAATAAAAGAAAAATCTGAGGAACCCATCCACATAATAATCAAGAGCATTCATCCCGAAAAAGTCATTGCTTTATGTGGATTTTGGACTGGCAGAATTGATGTCGCCGTAGTCTAGTAGGTAGTGTGTTGGCTTATTAGACGTGAGGCTACGGTTCAAACCCCAGGTCAGACATCTCCAATAAAACGAAGTATAAAAAATACTTATTCGTTCTGAGTCGGCCCCGCCACTCATGTATAAAATTAAGAACACAACATAAGTGGTGTGAGATGCTAAGTCGTAATCTTGATTGAAGGGTTTTAATGACCAATTATGTATGTATGTATGTTGACAAAAGGAGGATGAGAGAAAAGTAAAGAAAGAAAATAAAAGCGTGCGGCAAAATCTAAATGGAAATTGAAAGAAAGACAATAAAAGAAAAGTAGCATATGCCCTATCTCTTATGGACAAGATAACAATATCTTGTGTAGTTAAATACTATGCAATACATATGCCCCTATCCAGTCAATCCCATGCGCAAAAACGCAATATATTCTGCAATCGTTAAGGTCTACCAGTTCTTCAAATTCACCATCGAACCATTTCTGCCCACGTACTTACAGACATGCGGCCCTATGCTCCCTAGAGGAGTAAGAGGAACATATATATATATATACTTACAGACATGAACAGTTGCATAAAATATGATCTCCTGTTTGTTCTGACTCTTCACTTAACCTACAGAAATTAGGAATAACCTTGCTCCATGTTATTGGTTTCAGCACAGTACACTTGAGAGCAATACACGAATGGGGAGTCAATCGAAATTTTCCTAATCATTACAAAAGAGATGACTATTTGCCTTACTGGCTGATTTTACTCGTTTATTTGCAACTTCCTTACCGGCACTGTCACAATCACCAGCTATCCAACATATTCAATTTCCATAATACGACAAAAACACGACTAACAATCTCTTGCACTCCAGTCCATATGTGGTCTAAAAGTATGTCCCGTCAAAGCTTTCAGTGATGCTTGATTATTTCTAAAAACTGTTAGTCTGAGGCTATTAAACGGTACGAATATCATGATCAGTTTTGCGGTCCTAGTAACCTCTGGAATTTCCGAATGTGAATTAAAAAATTTTCAAAGAAAAAATATGTATAAAAAGCAAAATAATTGTTTCGACCCAAATAACACCCAGGACATTATGTTGTATTAAAACGATCATCTTTCAATGCAATATTTAGTAACAGTTATAGACAATCTTCCATTTGATAAGATGACCATTCGATTACGAGTTGTTTAAACGCTGTGGAGAAATGTGTCTTGCGTATACAACCTAGACTCACATAAATTTTGTTGCAATACAATACAAGCAAAACTACCCTTGTTAAGTTCTGACACAAAGCTAAACGATTAGTTTAGCACAACTCCCTTGGCATTGAAGTGTGCAGCACAGCCTCTGATGGTGATGAGAGTAAACAACAGGTTTTATTTCCATGAATTCTTAGAATATTTCCGAAAATTTTTGGACAAATTGTCCTTAATTGAAGACTGAAGATATTCAACAGCAAAGCACAGATACAGAGCGTTTTCTTTTGTTTCGCTTTCCGTAATTAGTGAAATTTAACGTATTTTGGTAATTAGCCGAATAGTTTTGGTGAAGAGATTAAAGATTAGAGTTATTGGTCGATGAAAACAATTATTCGACAATCCATCGGTACCATAAGAATTTTGAGTTGTATGCCTACACTGATGTCGTTAAGGTTACCAGCCTTTGCTAAAACATATCGCTCACGTGATAGACAACTATACAGCTCGTTAGGTGTGTGACATAACACACGAAAGACGAGGTAAAAGAGAATGTCAATGATAGAAGTTCTTTTGAAAATTGTTGTGGTTATCTTTAGAAGAAGAACACGAGACCATAGCGCTTGAACTTCCATATTCTTTTGAGCGGCTGACGCTATAATGGCTGATCAAACCTGTTTTATTTTTATAAAAATTGTTATTCATCGATACATATATATTTATTCACTGCCGATAATATCTCTTCTTGGTCACCTTCATGGCATTTTTAATTAATTATGAAACATTTTCCATTTGAATTTGCACATCCATTAATACACTCCAACTCACGCATCGGGATTTATATTGGACCATTTATTAATGCCTGTTTGATGGACGCTATGGTCTGAGGATGTCTAAATCAATATTCGTTATGTTAATCAAGATATAACGCCTGAAATATTCTAAACAAAAATGATAGAAAACAGCCTCAAAAGTGTTAAATGCTGCAACCCTTTAGTCAGGATTACAATCTAGCTTAGTACAGCACCCATGTAGTCTGTGTTAATTGAGTGCCGAAACAACTGGGTTTTGAACCATGGGCTCTTGTTTAATGACCCAATATACAGCCTAACAGACTAGGACGACCTCATTCATTTCGTAGGTGCGTGTTATTGAACCTTAAGTTATTGAACATAAAGTACACATGCAGCGGCCTTGAGAGTGAGAGTGTTCGAGAGAAAAGTACTACGCAAGATCTTCGGTCCAGTGCGAGTTGGCGATGATTTCCGTATCCGATACAACAGTGAGCTGTATGACACCGACATAGACGTTGCATGTCGTTCGAATGGAGGAGAATGCTCCGGCGAGACGGGTATTTGATGCGGAAATCTGCGGAAGTCGGCGAAGAGGACGACCTTGCATCCGTTGGAAGGATCACATCGAGGAAGCCCTGTCATCGATGGGTGTGACAAACTGATGTAGACGCGCACGAAGCAGAGGCGCCTGGAAGGATGTGTTGCGGCAGGCTGAAATCCATTAAACGGGTTGTTATGGCCAATTAAGTAAGTAAGTAAGTGTTATTGAACCTTATTGTGGTGTCAGCAAATACCTGCATACATACATAAATCGCCATTACAACCCTTTAGCCAGGATTGCAACACACCAATTATGTTGAGAGCGTTAATTTTATGCATGAGTGGCGGAATCGACTAAGAACGACAAATTTTTGAAAACCTTTTTAAAGCCAGTTTTATTTTATTTACTCAACTAATGGCAAAGCCTTTTGTATTTTTATTTAAAACTATGAACACTTAAGAAAATGCTTTCTCTCATCTTTAGAAAAGCATGCAGAATACTAACAAATTTGCATACACATTGTATTCTGCACTTAAAACCAAAACTGTTTAAAAGTTTTCATATTAAAATATTCATGAAAACCTTATGGTTTTATTAATTCAATCTTATCGATAAGCCTTAAAGTTTTTAAGCCCTCATTAGTTGGAATAATATAAGAAACTCCCACTAACACTTCAGGCTGTAAATGGATTTTCTTGAATAAATTTTCTTGTTATTGAAAACGATGAACAACAAAAAAAAAAGTTGTTTAAAAACTAAAACTAAAGGCTTAATTTAATTATTTCTTATACGGTTTCTATAGCGAACTCTCTCTATCTCTTTCTCCTTTCCTGTTAAGTGTTTCTAATCCCCTTCATCTTTATTAATAGTTTTTTCTTTACGTAATACATGCTGAAAAGAAATTCTTACCGAATATGAGGTACACAATACTAAATGGACTAAACAGAGCTGTAATTAAATTTAGTTTTTCTTTACTTATTCCTATACTTTAAGCATACATACATATGTATGTATATATATATGCAGAAATGTATATGCATGGCTCATAAATTTGTATATTAAAATGTATTCTAATAGAGATTAAAACACCTCAGGTGTTGCTTGTGCATATCCAGAGTACAGAGTAAATTTTTCGTATGTCTCCTACTGCTGCTGTAGTTGTTGGCCATTAAATGGCCAGTCTTTGTGTCAGTCTGTCTGCCTGCCTGATGCCAGCCACTATTGGTAGTAACACAATGGTAGCTTTTGCCAGGTGAATATACAACAGTTACAACAACAACAACAATATTATTATTATCATTTCTTTTCTCTCTCTTTTTTTTTCTTCTTTTAATTTTTTCCATTTTTTTTGGGAAGATAATTGAAAATTATGCAAAATTTTATGGTAAAATGAAAACAAATAAAGGTGAACAAAAAAGATAAACTGAATTAATTACAGAAGAAAAAGGACACAGAAAAGTAAAACCAAAAAAAAAAAAATAAATAAATTCAACAGAAAAATATTTTCAATTGTGAAACCCGGCTTCAAATCATGCCGCCACTGTTAAACTGATTGCATTTTGAATTGTTATGAATTCGAGTGTAATTTTGAGACCCCAAATAAATTTATTACCTTGTCTAACGAAATAAAACACCATAACCATTACCATTAGCATTAGCATTTATAATATCACCTCCTTATTACCAAATGCATAAGAGTATAGAATTCAATCTATTGAACCTATGTATTGTAAGAGAACACAAACATTCATATCACTTTACCTTCTTAACTTTGTGTAAAAAAAAATGAAGAAAAACAAGTCAAAAGTTCATTCACAAAAATGGTAAACAATACCAAACCAAACCAATCAACCAACCAAACCATACCAACACAAGTCAACCAAACCGTTGAACAACCAAACCAACCAACCTATCAAACCAACCAAACTCCAATACTCGAATACGAATTTAAATGAAATGAAACTTCTACCAGAAAGCGACAAACAAATAAACCATTATACTGGGCTTTATATTGCCTTTACTCTGACCCCCATACTTACAGTTTCATGTTCGACACAAAAGGTAGCCTGGTGACGAACAAACGAACGAATGAAAGGCAAGCAAAGGATAAGGAAAAGAAAAGGCAACCGTTAAAACAGCAGAAAAATAAAACGTGTAATACGGCAGCGTGTGAATTTTAAACATAAAACTTAACACTTTAATACCCTCCCCTTGCAAATTTCTGTGTAAAATAGCGCGACAATCCATACAATTCTTAATAAAAAAACCCCATTTTTTCAGGAAAAAACCTATTGAAAAAAAATACAACACCAACAACAATTACTACTACAATAATAGGGAACAATACAATAATAACAATAACAACAACATGAAGTCATTTTCATTTAAATACAGTAACAAACACACAAGCTCGCGCAAAACTCAATGAAAGATACTTAAAGGAACGAAATCTTTTAAGGTTTAAGAAATTAAAAATGAATTTTCATTAACAGGATTTTTTTTAAGTGTTCATAACACTACTTAAGGTGTCTTAAAAATGTCAATTTCAAACCCCAGAGAACAAAAATGTTCATCACGGTTCTCTAATTTACAAATTTAGGGTCATTAGCCCCTCAAAATAATCCCCTTCAGAACGAAAAAGTTAGACAGTTCAGTCAGAAAGAGTGGGGCTCTATAAACTGCCACCACCACACAACACATGTTCACAGGGGACATTATTTGTAGGACATGATATAACAGGGACCTGCAATCATTCTAGAACTATTCGGGTTAGACTTCTTCCCTGGACTGATAACTTCTTCTCAGAAGGATAACTTAGAAAAGGCTCTGAATAACGTACTGAAACGTGCTATTCCATACTCAGCCACTTCTGTTTGATGCTATTGGTTCGTCAGAGCATGCCTCGTTTTGCTTGCATCAAGGTTATTTTATTACGGAATACACGCTAAAAGTATTTGCGAAAATAGCGACCAGAGGATGTATCTTCTGCCTTCCATTTTCAGCTCGATGCAAGGCTTATAATCGCTATAGTTAAGTAGGTGGTGTGTTGGCTTATTAGACGTAATGCCATGGTTCAAACCCCCGGGTCAGACATATCCAGTAAAACGAAATGTGACTTCATCTGTGGCTACCACTCAGCAGTACAATTATGTATGTCTGTAACCTCCTTGTATGGCTTGGAATCTTATTTCTGCTGTTGCAATTCTTTCTCCTTAACTTCCAAACTCTATTTCGCTCGTGCGGGAGTACATTGACCGGTAAATTTTCGTTGAGCATGAACATTGAGACGCAAAGGACTGTGCAGTAGGCTGTAGTAGCTCCGTGAGTGCCGCTGTTCGCTGTACTATGCCCAGTACTTTTCTGTGGGCCTTAGCAAGTAACTTCGCTGTCACTCTAGGTTGCTCCGCGAATACTTACCATCAGTCTACTTAGAGTCCCGGGCAGTTTGATAGTCTTGGTAAACAAGTGCTTTATTTGGGCCTCACACCCATATATTTCACAGTCTTTCACATACTTTCAAATGGAATGTGCCTGCTTGTCGTCAGCATTACTTCTTGTTCTTTGCAAGCTCTAAACCGTTGTTGTGCTCAACTCATATCTGAGTTCTTATTATGACTCGATTTAGTTTTCTCTTAAAATCTCTAAATATCTACGTTGCGAATGGAAATGACCCATATATTCTAGGAAGCATGTGCCTGTCTTCACACATTTTTATACCTAAAATCTGCGGGCAATTGGATGGATTACTTGGAGAGGTATTAAAGATTTTTAATTCTTTTTTTTAATTCGAAAATTATGCAAAGCTTATACAGATTTCGACAAAATCCACACACCACTTAAGTGGTGTAATTTTATTAGAAGAGTAACACTTATGGTTTGTAAATGCATTGTATTAAAGGTCTGCCTTAAATAATTCGCAAATTTTAAACGTAAGATTTGTTTTGTTGTATATTTTGTCGCCACACTCAGAGAAACACAAACGCGCTCACAATTTCACACAACGCTCACACTGCACAATATTCACACAGCAGTTCTCTGTGAACTGTTTTTGTTTTTGTATGCCTCAGCGCCTCATAGCTCCTACAATTCGATTGTTGTATGCAGCTGAGTAACGTTTATAGAAGAAAATTCGTTTTGCATAAATAATTTCTAGATTTTGTTGTTGTTTTTCAATATGAGTTTCAGTTTGTTTGGTAGCTGGAGATGCAAAGAAAAAAAGGAAACAAATGAACGTCAATAGATGACTAGATGATGCCCTACACGGTAATGAAATTGTAGCTATGAATACTATTGCATCAGAGGCAAAATATATTTCAATTGAGGACATCTTTTACACGACCAACAGTGAGGCCTTTAAGATTAATTCCTGTGCATTAAAAAATCTTATAAAGATTTCTTATGAGATCATCCTCCTCATGATGCTGGAGGAGATCATCAAATTTTTTTCCATTATAAGAAATAAGATCCACAACGGCTTTTTAGTCCTTTGGTTGTTTCAAAATCAGGTCAAGGAAGAACAACTTTTTTAAGAACACATCATCATCTGTAGCAGTGTAGCGTGTACAAATATCAACAAATAGTTTGTATTCGTTTTTCTCGATTTTCTGTTTTTTTTTTAATTTTTATTGTCATCATCAAACACAACACAAATACATTGGATTTCAACTCAAACGAACGAATCGCATGGCATCTCTGTAGCCCTGACATGATGACATCCAGAAAACTTCGTTCGTCTATGGAGACAAACGAACGTGCAACACAATATCGCGGTGAGCTATTCCGATAGTGCATGGCTTTTATAACGCGTTGTTGGTATACTTTGATTAATTTTTTCTACGCTCTACGCTCCATGGCTGATTTGTTTTAGGCTGAGGAAATTTTTCGAAAAGCACAAACAAAAAGAGGAGGAAAAAAGAGCAAAAAAGGAAAAGAAATAAATATTTTGTGTGATGTGGTTTCGCTGTAAAACGGTTGACTTTTGTTTTGAACTCTTTGATGTGGGAGAGCGAGAAGTTGGAATTGGAAAGAGTTTTTAAGTGTTTATTTGAGTTCGTTTTTGTGTGTTTTTGTATGTGAACATAGACTTCTTCTTCTTTGCGAGGGTTTAAAAGCAAGTCATTGTGTTTTGAGGTCACGTTTATAGCTGAAATTAAAGCGTAAATAATATGAGTTCGCAATTGTTTTTGTTTGCAAAAGTCAATCAAAATGACAAATTCATATGCATTGTAATAAAAAGAGGAAATACCTGCTAAAAAAATTTAATATTCAATGAATGGTTTTTTTATATAAATTCATTAAATGATATTGTAAAATATTGAATTCAACCTTAGAGTTGCTGACGGACATCAATATGTATATTTTAGTTACCTCATTTCTGGTAAAGGCCTTCGAATAAAGCCATGAATGAGGTCTTTTCTAAATGACAAAATGATGGCATTCTGTATCCTTCCCAACTGCTTACTTACTTGCTTAAGTGGCCATTACAACGTTTCAGTCAGGATAACGACCTAGTTTCTCACACTACCCATGCTGTGTTTGTTAATTTTAATACATAATTGGCGGGCTCTACTGCTTAAAATCGAATCCGAACGACAGCTTATTTGAAACTTTTCATGGCAATTTAATTTACTCTCAGAGTTTATGCCAGAAATCTGTTGATAAGAAGTTGGAGATCTAAGACCTGGAGTTTGAACCGCGAACAACACACTACCTACATGAATACGGCGGTGCTTAGATATTAAGTAGGCATAGGGACTGAAGGGTTGTAATTACCAATTATGTATGGATGTGTATGTATGTATGTATAAGAAGCACCGCAAATGGACGTTTGAACTACATTTTCAAACGATTCCAGTGGCATTTTTTTAATGAATTTGAGAACCTTGTATTGGCACGAAATTTCAATAGTACACTGTTATAATGGTGGATTATTTCTGAGCTGTTCTTCCATTAGTCGCCTTTGTTCACACCAGCCATGGTAGCCTTGGAAATTCTTCTACTAATTACAGTGCTTCCGTTATAATAATAATGCGTCTCAATTCTTCTCCGACAGTAGCATTAGGTACGTTTTGTTGCCTGCTGTCGGCATCTAGGTTGATTTTGAAAACCACTCGTTTGTCGCCAAGATCTGGATATCTGCCAATTTCATCTTCACTTGAGCAATGTCAAGAATTCGTGCCCGTAACGATAATGGCAACTTCTTTAACAACCAAATCCTGTTGACAATAAATTCCATCATTTCCTTCATTACTTGATACTGAGCCTTGTCTTGTCTTAAGATACACACATACGTAACTAGTTATTACAACGACCTAGCTTCTCTCACCACTTATGTTGTGGGTGTTAATTTTATACATGAGTGGCGGGACCTAAAATTTAAAGAGAGATTTTTGGGAACCTTTTTCATGATAATTTTTTATTTACTCTCAGAGGTTTTGCCAGAAATCTCTTGAGAGGCAGTCGCCTAAAAAATATTTGCCCATACTTCGCTTTGTTAGAGATTAATGACGCGGGGTTTGAAACGTGGCCTCATGTGTAATAAGCCAACACACTACCTACTAGACTATGGCGACAACTAATATTTTCATGATTTATTTCACAAGATTTAACTCAATTGGTTCTTTTACCGCCACTTTAATGGAAATTCTTCCTATAACAAAGTGGTCTAGTAGGTAGTGTGTTGGCTTATTAGATGAAAAGCTAGGATTCGAGCCCCAGGCCAGACATCAAAATAAAATACAAAAACTTTTTCATCGGCGACTTCCTCTCAACAGATCTCTGGCAAAAACTCTGACAGTAAATAAAATTGCCATGAAAAGTTTCTCAAAAATCTGTCGTTCGGAGTCGACTTTAAACTGTAGGTCCCACCACTCATGTATAAAATTAACACACACAACATAAGTGGTGTGAGAAACTAGGTCGTAATCCTGACTGAAGGGTTGTAATGACCAATTATGTATGTATGTAATAATGGATTATTTTTGGCGTAGTCAGCCTCTGATATAGGTTGATTTTGAAAGCAACTCGTTTGTCGCCAAGGTCAGAATATATGCCAATTTCATCTTCTTTTTGAGCAATGTGGAAATCTTGTCAAGAACTCGTGCCCGTAACGATAATGGCAACTTCTTTAACAACCAAATCCTGTCGATAATTATATCCATCATTCAACTGAACCTTTTATTGGTTATTACAACGACCTAGATTTTCTCACCACTTAAGTTGTGTGTGTTAATTTTATATATGAGTGGCTGGACCTTAAATTTAAAAGCAGATTTTTGAGAACCTTTTTCATGACAATTTGTTATTTACTCTGAGGGGTTTTGCCAGAAATCTGTTGAAAGGCAGACGCCGAAAAAATATGCTTTCATATTTCATTTTGTTGGATATGTATGAACCGTGGCCTCATGTCTAATAAGCCAAAACACTCCCGACTACTAAGGTTTTCATGCTTTATTTCTCAACATTTAACTCAATTGGTTTTTTGCCGCCACTTCAATGGAAATAATTCCTGTAACAACACTGACACTTGCAAAGAGATGATAAAGTAGGCAATTTTAGAATCGATAGGTTTCTACCACTAAAGTTCTCCTAATAATGTATCTTTCTTTGAAATCTGCCTGTTCCATCAACCAATGCAATTTCCTTTTTAGTACCAGAATTACAGCTAAAAACTTGTCATGACACTCTTGCAACTTCTTGCCCTTGAGCCAGAGTAGTGGAAAATTATGAATATTGCGGAGAGCACAAGCAAACATTACTACAAATTCACCATTCTAATGACATTAAATCAATTAAAGAATTGCATGAGATTGCCTGTGTTACACTACCAACGGTTTGCATTTAATAATACCAGGACATAAAAATTCCTCACTGAGTCATGCTGTTTAAAATTAAAAATTTCTTTCAATTTGTCTCATTTGTTAACATCCATCATGTGGTAGTTTGCGTTTTTCCTGCTTTAAAGTACTCTATGCCCGCTCCATAATAACCCTATCACATGCTGAGACATTTTATTGTTTTACTAAATCATGGCACACCTGATTTGTTTTTTTTTTTTTTTTAATAAACTTTTTGCTGCACCATCAGCTAAAACAATGACATGATTTACGATTTGATAAATTGTTGTAATTATTCATTAATACCTGCACGGTACTCGTTACTCGCTATTCCGTATAATTATTTCATTAATTTATAAATAGAAAACAACAACAAAAACGACAATAATAATAAAAAAATATTTTCATTACAAAAACACTGTGCATGTTAAGAGAATATGGGTGTGTAAGTGTTAGTATTTGTTGTTGTATTGTTGACTAATAGTTTTGTCTAGACGAGAGACACCATAACATCAAATGCAATAAAATCTCTTACATTCATACACACACATACATACATATACATTCGCATTAATTTTAACAAATATTTATTTACTCACACACACTTACACAGGCTCATACAATGCGTCAGACTTAATATATACACAGACACACAACACACTTACACACATCTATGTACACAAACGGAAGTCTAATGGCAGTCATTGTGTCGTCTTATTTTGTTTACGATTTTATTGTTGTTTTTCTGTTTCAGAATTTTTTCGGTTCAAAAAACCGTAACATGGCACAACAAAAACAAAAAAGAAATTTAAAGTGTTGTTAAACACGTGTTTTTTTTATTACGGGCATTATTAATACGCTCTCACTCTCACTCACTTTCTCTTTGTTTTCCATGTAAAAATGTTATTCTCTTTTGAGAGGAGTAACCAACTAAATATATATGTACGTACGTTTGCATGCAACAAAACAATTAAGTTACCAGAAAAAGGTGGAATTCAAACACATTATGGAAGTTTCCTAAACAGCTTTGTTCCGGTTAGGTAAACTCACAGACGCCCGCCAAGTTTAGTGATGTAAGTGGAATGGTTAGCATGACAGAAGGGAAATGATTCTTAAACGAAACTGAGTTAAATAAAACAAAAACATATAAAAACTGTCCAACAGTAAAGTATAAAAAATATTAACACTTTAATCCAGCTTTACAGGCAAATTATTGTGATAATAACAAGCAAACATCTAGAGGAGCTGATAATCAAGTGCAATGCTGCCGTTTTTATAAAGGGTCTGCCAAATAACTTTTTTTTTGAAAATGCTTTAGAAAAAAACTACTGAATATTTTCTCAAATTTCTTTTTTTATTTGAAAGTACAATCCTTCCGTTTAATAATAGAAAATAATTTCATTCAAATGGCTGCCTCGGCTGGCGATGCAGTAGCCTACACCAGAAGATGCCGATTTTGGCAAAAAACAATCATATTTTCAGATGAAGCTCATTTTGATCTTGGCGGGTATGTAAACAAGCAAAATTGTCGCACTTGGGGCACAGAAAACCCGCGCACATACATTGAAAAGCCGACGCACCCAAAACGAGTCACTGTTTGGTGCGGATTTTGGCCCAGAGGCATAATTGGGCCATTTTTCTTCAAAAATGAGCAATGAATGGCCTTTACAGTCAATGGCGATCGTTATCGGGCCATATTGAACGAATTTTTGTTCACAAAAATTGAAGAGGAGGATATTGGCAACACTTGGTTTCAACAGGACAGCGCTACGTGTTTTGCGCTCTGTTTTTGAAAATCGCATTATCAGCCGCAGAGCTGATGTCGTTTGGCCACCTCGGAGCTGCGATTTGATACCGTTGGGCTATTATTTTTGGGGTGCCGTCAAAGATAAGTGTTACGTCGACAAGCCAGAGACAATTGACGCCTTAAAGGACAATATTCGTGAAGCCATTGGTGAAATACAGCTTCACACAATCGATAATGTGCTTAAAAATTGAACCGATCGTGTAGGCTACTGCATGGCCAGCCGAGGCAGCCATTTGAATGAAATTATTTTCCATTATTAACCGGAAGGATTGTACTTTCAAATAAAAAAAGAAATTTGAGAAAATATTCGCTAATTTTTTTTAAGCAAACAAAAAGTTATTTGGCGGACCCTTTAGTTAAAATCTTAATCACAAGCAAAGATAGCATGCTTGCTGATCATAATAGTTTGTGTTCTTTTTCTCAGCAGAAGAAGAAGAAGAAGAAGACACACCATAATCGTAAGCGTCCAGCTAATAACACATAAGTATGGGGTTAAGTTATTAAAGGCAGACTCAAGATCAAGGAAAACTGTACATATACAAACGTACGTACTTTCCGTCAGGATTACGAGCTAACTTCTCGAACCACTTACGTTGTGTGTGTTAATTTTATATATGAGTGGCGGGACCTACAGTTTAAAGTCGACTCCGAATGGCAGATTTTTGAGTAACTTTTTCATGACAATTTTTAATTGCTGTCAAAGCTTTTGGCAGAAATCTGTTGAGAGGAAGTTGCTAAAGAAATATTTTTTCATATTTTGGTTTGTTGCAGATGTATGACCTGGGGTTTGAACCGTGGCCTCACGTCTAATAATCCAACACACTACCTATTAGACTACGGCAATTATAAACCAAGCAAATACGTTTGTCGATAATGTACAGCAACAACTTGCGTATTTACACGCAAACTGTTAAATTTGCGCAGACCGTAGTAGAAAAAGAGGCTCTTGGTATATCGATTGTCCTCTAAACGGCCACAAAATGAATTGAGGAAAATCTAAAGTATAGGAACAGATGCAGCCTTTGCCCTCTGAATAATTTCTGGCTTCCGTATAATCTCATACAGTTGTAACCTTGATTACTGCGAGGATGACGCCTTTGCAAATGGTAATCGTTGAAAGAGGGAAAGAAGGAAAAAAGTAGTAAGGGCCACGAAACTAGTACGCCACTATCAATTAAATGATGATTATAGACCGCAGCGTAATTGGCCATCTTTCTCTCTCTCTCTCTGAATAAGCAGGGACATTGTAAATACCGCTGCTAACGGTGATCACCGTAAAACAAGGTTGATTTCATTACGGCCTGGTAGAGGCGATATGTTGTGATGGGTCTAAGTCCCCAAATCTTATTAAATCTCTTCTCTTCTGGAAGGTTAAGCCCTTGGAGTGTTTTTTTTAATTTCTTAATTCTGGTTTCCGTAATTCGTTCTGAGCTGGGAGTACCAGTATGTATTAACTTTAGAGGACGCCCACACGGGAATGTTTCTGTCTCTAGAATTTTGAAAGGAAAACTTTTTTTTTTTTTAATTTTAAAAATTCTACAGAAAGCAAAACAATCTCAATTGAATTACAGATTCAACGATTCTTTGGCTGCCTTCTATGAATGCAATTTATTAAACTGAAATAGGCTAAGTGCAGCTGCCTTACTTTCTAACAAACGTCTAAAACGTTTCAGCATTTCTCCAAATACTCTGAGAGCTCTTCACACACTGTCCAATTCTATTGTAGTGTTGGTGTTAAAAAAAGAACAATTTCGTTTTAAAACAAAAATTAAATTCAGTTCTGAAGGAAACCGTATAAAGAAGAAACAGAGACACACAAAAATACTTTAAATTGTAACGATTTTTCATTACAACACCAGGCAATATAACACCAGGACATATTTGGGTTGATGAAATCCAAAAGGGCGGTAGTATGCAGCAAAGAAAATATTTTAAGTTTATGAATGGTTTTGCTACGGAACCTGAGAATTTAAAAAAAAAATTAATTGAAGTCGTGATAACACTGTTCTTGTATTTTATTAGGGAACTTATCTCAGAAGTCTTTTAGTCATCTGTAAACATACTTTATGTGTCTTCCTTTATTTCCGTAAAAAATGGTGTATGAGTCTAGAATTTCGGAATTCTCGATTTCTCATTAGAAAATATAATGTTTTGGGGCACTCGCTCCTTCTCTTAGAACCTGCTCTTACTAACACCTAAAATAAGCAACGGTAACAAAAGCTGGATCCTGCCAAGGATAATTTTAAAAGAGACTTCAGGTCAGAAATATTCCAGCCGGGAACAAGGCTTCACCTATACTTGATCACATTGGAAATAAATTTTTGGTCTTGCCGAAAAGGCTGGAGTCTATTATATTTGCATAGCTTCTGCTAAGTTATCGCGAGAAATTGAAATAACTGCGCAAAATTGTTCCACCAGTGTAGGGTATTAAGGCTATTGTTACTCCTACAATATACAAGCGAGAGTGCAGACCTGATTGCGCGGATTTAGTGTTCAGTTGTCTGTGGCATTGAAGATCAGAGCCACGTTGGTTGAACGAATCATCACTTTATGAAATTGAGTTCTTCTTCCTCCGATCTTTCAAAAATATATTCACGGTCTACACGTTTACAACAGAAGATGGTTGCTTGTGCAAATCATCTAGAGCCTAGCGAGCTCAGCATATCTTTTGCCGCTGAGGATGTTGGGCATATTTGGCCTGCAATTCAACTTTGCGTGGCATACAAGGTTTAAATTTTCTCCTGTTTCTTTCAGAGATGGCTCGCCAGCTTACCTAAGGTGTTACAAATACCCCGTATGCCAATCATTTGCATCATTTTCATTTGGTTTCATGTGTACAATATTTCATTTACCACTTGTGGGTCATCAAAAGTTCGTTTGTAGGCAACTATTGGCATAAAGAAAAGCAAAAAAGAAAAAAGAAAGTATTGGTCTTGTTATTTCTCATGATATTGTTGTTGTTGTTGCCGTTTTTGGTATAATCTTTAACCTCCACTTTTGGTTTTTTTTTCTGAAAACATGCCACATAACACTTACATTACATACGCATTAAAAAAGGAAGGAAGACTTTGAAGGGAACCAAAGCAAAACATACCCACAAAAACAAACCCAAAAAATTAAAATTGAAAACGAACTTAAAGAAACCCCAGAATCGTTTCTCTTACCACCACACCGCCCACACCTTCCAAAAAAGTTTTGTTTTTAACGCTGCTGAGTGTTAAAAGACTCCAAAGCCTATTTGAAAAGAAGCAAAGCATTGATGGTGAGTGTCTCATTTTCCTTTTCGTTTAGTTCCAGACTATTTAAGGTTGTTTTTTTTCCTTTTTTTTGTTTCCTTTTATACAGTGAGTTTGTCTTCCCAAAAAAGAGGAAAACCAAATCTTTAACGAATTCCTTTTTCCGTTTGTGCTCCTTTTTCCGTGCTTTGGTCACATTCTTATTTCAAAATAAAGGCCAGAAAATTTTTCACAAACAAAACCAAAAAGTTATTTTAATTTGAAAGAAAAAAAGTCGTGAACATTTTGTTTTTGTTCAAATTCAGTCATTTGTTAACAAAAATTATTGTTTTTTTTTCATCTAAGGATTGAGGTTTGTTTTCCCCTCTTGTGGGTTTCGTCAAAATCGGCTTTAGAGCCACTATCCTTTCCTTATAGTCCACTTAAGTTCAATTTAAACAATATTTTTCATATGTCTATATTTAAAGCTCAGAGAAAGGATAGGAATTGTATTTGATTCACTTTAAAAATTTCCGAAAATAAGAACGAAAACTACAGTTTTACAGCTCTTGGCAATTGGTTGCAGTGCCGTTAACTGATGTATTGGATATCGAGACCAGAATTGTATGTATAATCAGTAATGACTCTAAGATTTATTTCTAGAATGATACCAGAGCCAAACTAAATAATTTCTTTGACAACATTGAAAATACAGCTGTTGATTGAAACCTGAAATTCTATACAACAAACGTTCTTACTTGTCCACAACAAATACTTGGTTTTAGCACCATTTACTGCCAGACACAGACAGCATCCGGGCCAGCTGACTATGTTCGTCCATTGATCTGAACTTCGCCAATATACGCACTGAACTGTACCAGAACACTGTTTATAATGCACTTGACGATCAGAGGTTGCCTTTTTTAAGAGCCCGCACGATCTCAAAAAGATTGAAGAGGTCTCTTTCTAGCTCAACAGAGCTGCTTAACATAATACAGAACATAATTTGGCCATTACAACCCTTTAGTCAGGATTACGACCTAGCTTCTCACACCACCCATGTTGTGTGCGTAGTTTTATACATGAGTGGCGGGACCTACAGTTTAAAGTCGACTCCGAACAACAGATTTTTTTGAGAGACTTTTCATGGTAACTTTTTATTTACTTTCAGAATTTTTGCCAGAAATCTGCTGAGAGAAAGAAATATTTTTTCATATTTCGTTTTGTTGGGGATGTGTGACCTGGGCTTTTTGTGGCGCCACGTCTAATAAACCAAACACACTACCTACTAGACTAAGGCGTCTTCACTTACATATGTACTTAAATTACGTGGTCATCTGTCATGCAATTACAAGTCTCAATCGCCATTGTTTATTGGAAGGCATGCTGATAGACTTGGCATGACTTCTATAAGAGCTATGGGTCTTGGCAAGAGTAAGAAACAATTTTTCACTTCATGTGTGATGACGCTGCTTTGCACTTTTTCTCAACCTTGACTACATTCTCCAATATAAAGATTGCTGCAAAGGCAAGAATTGTTGTGGAATCGAGTTGGAATGTTCGATCTCATGGTTTGATATAATTAATAATGCTGCAATGACCCTAAACACTGGTTTATGTGAAACCTTTTCCTTCAGGAAGTGTCCTTCACTAACATAGTTTGAAAACCTAGCTTCTCACAGAACTTATGTTGTGTGTGTTAATTTTATATACGAGGGGCGGTACCTGCAGTTTAAAGTTAACTCCAAATGACGTTTTTTTATTTATTTTTTTTTTTAAGCTTTTCATGACAATTGTTTAGTTTTTGAACGATATCTGCGGAGAGGCAGTTGTCGAAGAAATATCTTTTCATATTTCGTTTGGTTGGAGATGTCCGAACTGGTGTTAGAATCGTAGCCACACGTCTAAAAACCTCACTTCTCTTTTTTAAATTTTAAACATCAAATTGATTAGATGTTGCAATAAGAAGCTATGTTACTATACTCTGGCGAAAGATATGGATTGCCATAATAGCCAAAGTAATAATCTAACCAAGCTACAGACCTTGAGGAATCTACATTAGCATTAAATCCTCCACGAAAATAAATCCGAAATTTTAATTTAAATTTAGAAAATTTATTTGATTTCTTGATTACAAATAACAACGACATCCTTAACATTAATTTGTCAATATTTTATCAGACACACTCATCAACAACATTAACATGTTTTACATACGAATTTTCATTCTTTTGCTTTAAAAAAAAAAAAAAAAAAAAAAAAAAGAGAAGGAAATTCCTTAACAAATGAGTTTTTCCATAAAAGCCATTCAAGATCACTATCATCAGCAGACAATTCGAAATCATAATGACAACATTTTCAATTAAAGAAAAAATTAAAAAAAAAAGAAAAATGAATTCTTTAAAGATCTTCTGAACTGATGGCAAACGAAATAAAACAAAAAAAAAAAAAAAAACTGAATGAATGACTTACTGACTTGATTGGATGATGGGAGGCCCTAGGGAAAATACATTAAAATTTTTTTTTTAAAATCAAAAAACAAAAAACAGAAAAAAAATTGGATAGAAATGAAAATTGAAAGGGCGGCACACTTTTCACACACTCAAGTGATTGTACGACAAAAAAAAAATTGGAAAAAAATAAAAAAAAATAAAACATTTCTACAACAGCAAACACAACAGTTGGAAAGATAGACAGACAGATATACCCAAATGACATTAACATACCGCAACAACAACAACAACAACAACAACATAAAAACACTTACAACACACATGAAATTGAAATTTTTCTTCAGTTCCAAATCACTTTTTTTTAAAACGAGAGTACCAGCCAGCAAAAAAAAAAGAAATCACCTTCATAAGGTACTGCTGCTGCTGCTGCTGCTGCTGCCATTGCCTTTGGTGGTGTGGTGATGGCTGTTGACTGTGGCATGAACCTTTTGGAAGACAAATTGTTGTACAATTTCTCACTTTCTTTTTATAGATTTTCCCCCTCCCCACAAAAAAAAAAATTAAGGTGTCAACGAGCAAATCAAAATAGCAAAAGAAAATATTTTTCTATTCTTTTCTTTCTTTTTTTAAGATTCTTTTGTTTTTAAATAGAGCTGTTCAATGTTTTTTCTATTCTTCGTCTTATTACTACTCACTACTGTTTAAAGATTTCAATAAATAATTTTGATTTTTTCCTTCTTCATTTTAATTTGCTTTTTTTGACATATTGATGAATGTTTTAACATATTTTTGTTGTTTATGTTTTCAGTTTTCATTATTTTTTTATTGTTTTCGTAAGAAGACGCGTGCGTCTGTGGTACATTGTACAGTAAAGATGAAAGAAATAGCAGAAGCTTGTGGAATATCGTTTAAGGACAATTTGTAATTGAAAGGACATACAGATGAATTTATATGTATATTCCGTAAGCTCTATGAAAGCATAGGCTATGAACGGGGAATCTCCATAAGTCTGCGTAGTCTGCTGGACCATAGTTCAATGAGGGGTTTCCAAATTTTATTTGACATAACTTTGAAACGTCAAAGTTATTTTCAATTGTTTTTATGTCCTCAACCTTGTTAGTTCCATTCTAATATCTCACGACAAATTTCATTATATGGTCCTCTGAGAGCTTGACTAATCCAATCGTTTCCTTATCTGTGTTTTTTTATTTTTGAACGAGTAGTCAATGAACGACAAGGCTATCACATGTATAATAAATACACTGCATGGGTGAAGGTAAATGACGTTGTCGTTATAGTCTAGTAGGTAGTATATTGGCTTATTAGACATGAGGCCACAGTTCAGTCCTCAGGTCAGACATCTCCAACTAAACGAAATATGAAAAAATATTTCATCGGCAACTTTCTCTCAGCAGAATTCTGGCAAAAACTCTGAGAGTAAACAAAATTGCCATGAAAAAGTTTCTCAAAAATCTATCAGTTGGAGTCGGCTTTAAACTGTTGGTCCCGCCACTCATGCATTAAATCAACACACAAAACTTAAGTGGTGTGAAAAACTAGGTAGTAATCCTGATTAAAGAGACGTAATGACCAATTTTGTATATATGTATGTATTGTTCATCTCAAAGTTAACTTGAGTTGTCCTCTTGCCCTCAACTTTGTAGGTGCCAATCTAATAGCTCATGCCAAATTTCGTTACAATGTCCTCTAAGAGTATTACCAATCCAAATATATTTTCGTTTCCTTCTCTGTGTTTTAATCATATATTGGAAAACGATTTGAAACGTTCACCCTTTGCTGAACGTTTGAAATGTATTCTTTATTTTCTGTATCACCAGTCAGGCATCGGATTCGTAGAGGGGAATAATTTCATACAGATGTTATGAATATAAATTTCAGTCTTCAATGAGCCAGCGTTCTGCAGTTTCAAACATAAATAATTTGACAAGTTACACCTTCCTGTTGAAACCAAACATCGGTCACATTAATACCACGAAGAGCAAGTGCAAAACCAAATCGGTTATCATGGTGCGATAGGTGTCCCCATTGACCGTAATGGTTGCGTCGTCCTCATTTTTAAATAACTATGAGCCAATGATGACTCCGCTCTACAAGCCGCACCAAACAGTCGCTCGTAATGGATACATTGGCTTCTGGAAGACCACGTGAGCCAATGTACCCATCTTCTGAAAGCCCACAAGATTGTAAAAAGAAGATTTCGAAAAGATGATTTAATTGGTAAAATCGGTATCATCGTGCAGTTTCTCGTTGGCGAAAAGAAATTGGATAGTCATGCGGTTTCAACTCTTGAACTAATTAAACTTTGTAAGGCGTCATACCAATATCTTTTCGCAAAATTCGACGTAAGCAATTCTGGATGATGAGGACTCTCAGTCACATCTACGATATTTTCGGGTCTACGAACTGTACGAGCGCAGTCACGTCTTCGGCTCTTCAATAATGAACGAACTTTAGCAGTAAACTTGCATATGCCTAGCACTGTTGGCCCTTCTCTGCGCCCAATTTTTGTACGTCATTTTAGTGCAATTTCCGACCAAATGTCTTTGTTTTGGAATTAAATTTCCAATAAATCCCAACGTTGCTCAACCGTAAAACGATTCATTAGGTTCAGTAGAGAAAATATACTGAGTTTTGTGACAGAATAGAACAACATAAGTATTGGCAGAATCGAAATAACCGATGGTTCAAATTTAAACCTATAGATGGACCACCCGATAGATAGAACGAATGACAGAAGTTATGAAACGTCGATTATAATGTAACCCAGTTTTTTTAAAAGATATAATGGAAGTCGCCGTAGTCTAGTAGGTAGTGTGTTGGCCTATTAGACGTGAAGCCAGGGTTCAAACCCCAGGCCAGACATCAAAACAAAATACAAAAAAAGGATTTCTTCGGCGACTTCCTCTCAGCAGATTTCTGGCAAAAACTCTGAGAGTAAATAAATTGTCATGAAAAGTTTCTTAAAAATATGTCATTCAGAGTCGACTTTAAAGTGTAGGTCCCGCCACTCATGTATAAAATTAACGCACACAACATGAATGGTGTGAGATGCTAGGCCGTTATCCTGTCTGAAAGGTTGTAACGGCCAATTATGTATGTATGTATGTAATGGTTAGAGAAGTTATCTGTATTGTTTCGGTGCATTACAAACAAAAATGTATCTGCGGCACGTGTGTTGTTACCATGCCTGAGATTTTGTGAATATTGAAAGGAAGTGGAATCCACTGCCGGTATGATGCTATGGTTTAAAAAGAACTGCAACGAGTACGAATACGCATTAGGACAGTTCACGAAGTAGAGCGAATAACAGAGGAAAACATCAAGTATACTGTGGTAACACATCCTTGAGAGAATTGACTCCTAATTTAAGAGCAGTCGCAAGTCAAAGTAATGCTGAAGTTGCGTGGGGCTTTGTGCTGGTAATAAATTTATAAGTAGTGAGCCCAATACATCCTCTGAATTAGGATCATCTCTGAATTAGGATCAATAGAAAATTGTTATCTTCAATTAGGTTAGGTTAGGCTAGGTTAGAGGACGTCTACTTGTCAATTAAGACAATTAAGTACAGTACCCGGTGTGACCCATTTCACAACGTCCTAGTTTCTCACACTACTTATGTTGTGTGTGTTAATTTTATACATGAGTGGTGGGACCTACAGTTTAAAGTCGACTCCGAACACAAGATTTTTGAACAACTTCTTAATGGCAATTTTATTTACACTCAGAGCTTTTTTTGCCCGAAATCTGCTGAGTGGAAGTCGCCGAAGAAATATTTTTTTTTTTGTATTTTGTCTTGATGTCTGGCCTGGGGCTCGAACCCTGGCTTTTACGTCTAATAAGCCAACACACTACCTACTAGACTATGGCGACTTCAAAAATTCAGTTAAATAAATACAGAAAAATTGGGTTTTAAGGATATTTCTGAAGAGAAAGAAAAATTGTTACGGGAAACAGCTTCAGGGCCTGAAAACATGATACAATATATGATCACCTGATCGTCATCGTCCATTGTTAATATACGCTCGCTTAAGGCTCTACTTTAGGAAAGTTTTTTTTTTTTGGCAGAAAATGAATTTGTGTTATTTATTTACCCACTACTGTGTTTACTCTCAAAATAAAACGTATATTTATTATATGTTTTCAAAGTTTTTAAGTTTTGCTATTGAACTTTATTTGGCGGGTGTGAAATAAATTATTTACAATTTTTCTTCTTTTATTTTTTATTATTGCTCTCTCTTCGTTTTTTTTTATATTTGTTTTGCCCAAATGTCTGAGTTCATCAACACATCCCACATTGAAGCGAAGTGGCAAATTAAATTATTGTCTATGAGTTGGTAGTGACTGCCACAACAAATAAATCTTAAGTATTACGCAGAGAATATGATGTCTTATGTGAAAACATAAATCACTTTTTAGATTAAACATCTGTACAGCTATCTCTAAACACAATCTATCTATTCATGCCATCTATGCCATCCATCTATCTATCTATCTATATTGCTATCGTATTTAATGTATTTATCGTATCTATACAACTCTATTACCAATGCCTTGTAGCTGTAAATGTTATCGGATTTTTATTTTAAATCGTTTCTCTACTAGAGCATGGGAATTTTTATTTTTTTATCAAAAAAAAATCGTTTCTTTTATTTACTCAAATGCTTAGCATCTGTCTTCTTTTAAGTTTTATAGCTGAAGGCAAAATGATTTATGTATTGATATTGAATGATTTTAATAATATTACACACATCAATTTTGTGGTGTTCTAAATGCAAAAGGCAATGCCGATAATAATAAGTATTCATATGAAGAGAGCAACAGTTCCAAACTATTGACCATTAACATGCGATTAAGTTTCAAGCATAAGAATATTGTTTACTACACACGAAATTATGTTCAATTATTCCTAAGTAACTATAATAACCTAAGCAAAGTGTTGTTTGATTCATACTCAAGCCATTGAATGATATGTTAGCTTTACATCTTACGTCATAGATCTGCCTCCTTTTCTGCAGTAATTTACAACATGAGCCACATCACAAAAAAACAAAAAATTTGCATTAGCCTCCCTACCACCATCTGTGTAAATAACGTCATTATCAGGATTTTACAAAAAACGAAAAAGAAAACGAAGAAAAATCCTTCAGTCCCCATTTAATTGGTTTGATTGGATACAGCATCCATAATAAAAATGCATTTAAAGCTGCCGATGCTGCTGCTACGGCAATAGTTCTCCCTGAAATGAATGTCTGGCAAATGTGAGCGTATATGCCATTAACTGTAAAACGAGTTCCCGTTACACGAACATTAAAGAACATATAAAAACTAAACTGAAAACGATACGAACTCTCTTCTCTATTAACATTAGGAGAGAACATCAATGTTTCTTTAAGCAGTAACAGTAAATGTTGTAGCAAATGCCTGAAGTTCGCTTCAAACTGTTATATACAACCCAATACAAAGCAACTGTTAATGTTAACATAACACTACAAATGAGTAATTATAACAGTTTTCCTACATAAACAATGTCAAGTGTAACGGTAAAATTTTTAAAAGGAGAGTATTTTTGTATTTCATATTTAGTCGTCACTCTATTGATGCAAGCCAATAAGGCAGGAGATTGTGCTTATAAAGCGAACATATATATGTATGTGCTAAAGGGACATATATTTAATATCAAATTTTCTTAAAAAAATTTTAAAAATTTTGAAAAAAAAAATTGCTTTTTTAAGAAATAAAATCCATTTGCATTTAGTTTTGTATAAAAAATAACGTAGCGAATTATAGTTTATTTAGCCAAATCATTGACCTATTTTTCAATATGAGATAATACAGAAAAAGAATGATGCACAAAATTACCTAACATTGTCTTCTATTAAAAGATATACGTTTTCAAATGTACAATATAAACAACCGGCTCAATGGGGGCATATTTCTTTCCCACTGTTCTAGTTCTCTGTAGCATCGTATGTTTCACGTGCTATTTGGGCCTCCATTGTCTATTGAACTTTGAAGATGTCACTGTAGTGACTTCTGCCGTTATTTCATACGTATTATTTGGTTTTCTATTAGTTCCTCGTTGGTATAGTTCCTGAGATCCCTATTGCTGATTATATTAGGCTAGGATACGTAGCATATGCTAAGCTAAACAGAGTTCAATTATGTATAACGGGTTTATTTATGTACAACGGACGAAAAAATTCTTGCTTTATTAAGTCAACGTCCATTTCTTCACCGTTGCTTGTCACTTTACTGTCCAAATATCTGTGTACTCAACTGGTTGGTCTTGTGGGACGACATTATCGGTGCTGAGGTGGTAATTTTTCTCATGGCATCGGTTTTCTTGGTATTCATCTAACATTCAGCGATTTTAGTGATAATTAAGACGATGGACGCATATATCAATCAACAGCATATGCAAATTAGAAAATTATTTTGTCGAAATGGGCGCTCGGCATACTTTTTGATCAGCATAATGGCTCTACCGACAGAGCTATTCACAATAGATGTAGTAGATGAACACCCACGCTATGACGAAACGGAAGATCTGTTGAAGACATAACCTATGTCCATAGGAGTTTGCGGGAAAATGCAAGACATTTCCATCGCCCGCAAGAACTTGATTATTCTCAGACCCTAACGTAGCAAATTTTGGGTCATAATTTGTATCTGCACCTGTACACAATTCAGCTTATGGCGGACGGTAAATGACCACATAAAGACAGCAATATTTATTCGCCGAATAGGCTTTTGAGCAGTTGCAACTGGTTTTAAATGATGAGGCCCATATGAAGGCGCCGTAGTCTAGTAGGTAGTGTGTTTGCTTATCAGACGCAAGGCCACGGTTCAAATCACAGGTCAGACATCTTTAACAAAACGAAATTTGAATATTTCTTCGGCGATTTACCCTCAGCAGAAATCTGGCAAAAACGCTGGGAGTAAATAAAATTCTCAAGGAAAAGTTTTTAAAAAATCTGTCATTCAGAGCCGACTCTAAACTGTAGGTCTTGCCACTCATGTATAATATTAACACACACAAATTAAGTGGTGTGAGAAGGTAGGTTGTAATCCTGACTGAAGGATTGTAATGATAATAATTATGTATGTAAGTACATATGTACTCGTATACTACAAGAAAAAGTGTGATTTCTAAAAAACTCTGAGAGTTAATTTTCAAAAATCTGTTGTTCGGTGTCGACTTTAAAGTCTCCCGCCTCTCATGTATAAAGTTAACACATACACAATAAGTGTAAAAGTTATTTCGTAATCTCTTTCAGGTGTTGTGAATAACTCCAGGATCGTTAGGGATGTCGTCACTGTCTCTACCTTCTTTCTGGGCGCTTTAGAGTCTCACTGGTCTGAATATTACTATGTCTGGGGAACTGCAGGGCCGATGAACTCGCCAGAACTGGGGTACTCATTTCGGAATCCTGTTCAGTAGAATTGGGTATGCCACTCGCCTCGGTCAAGCTGGCCATTTCCGCTAAAATTCTTTCTATACGTCAACCTATCCTGGGCCAATGAGGAGTACTGTTCCACCGCTAGACTCACCTGGCCCCTGATGGATAGAAGCCGTACCAGTTACTTGGACTTGGTCGTGGCATCATCTCAATCACAGTGGCCATGCTTACAGCTCACTGTGTTATGGGTAGAGACGCGGAAAGGATGCGGCTTCCATTTAACGACTTCTGCCGTGGATGCAGATCCGCTGAGGAAGAGGAGACCCATCTCTTGCGAGGTGCAGATATAGGTTGTTTGGCTCTCCATTTCTTGTCAGCTTGACGGAGCTTTCATCTATTGCTGTCAAGGATATAGCTTCGTTCATCAAACTTTCAGGCTGGTTTTCCAGTGTGGGGTAGTCGTGCTTTGATGTTGAAGCCCCTGCCCTGACCAATTTTCTTCTCTGCCCTGATTTTGATGGAACTTGGCCAGTACAGAGACTGCGTTCACTCGTGGCATCACAACGGGTCGCTATGCGTGCTCAAGTGAGCTCTTTGATATGAGAGCTTCCACTTCGACCTAACCTAACCTATGTCGTAATCCTGGCTAAAGGGCTGTAATGACCAATTATGTTTGCATGTATGTATGTAAGACGAATGTGGAACTATACCATACAAATCCAAATAATATAAGAGAGTTTCCAAAGCACAGCAATCTGATCTGGATGATCTGGAGATCATCACCAATTGGATGGCACAACGCACCTCATGCCGAATAGGGTATTGTGTGATGTGAAAACACCTTTATTTGATGTACAGATAAGGTGTAAACCGGCCACAGAGAACGTGCGATTTGACTACGTTAGACTTTTTCTTGTGGGGTTGTCGAAAGTCGCAGGTGTGAGCAAATATGCTACTACACACCACAATGGCTCTTAAAGCCAACATAATCCATGACATGGGTCAGAATCATGGACAATTGTGTTCTTACAGTTTTTGGACTAAGAATTGTATATTTTATGTGGCACTGAAAAGTTCATCTTCGGAACGAGCAAACCTCATGAAGAGCGGTGCTACTCCTACTCCAATAGATAAAATTCGAAATTTTTCATAAGGCATGCCTGTTGATAATTTTTATACAACTCTTGTTTAAATGCGGTGTGTTTGATTGAAAAATATTTTTTAAATTAAATTAAAAAAATTAAAAAAAAAATACATTTTTTAATTCAAAACAAAGTTCCCCTAATATTATGAAATTGAAAATGTCTTTCAAATTAGTTTTATTTCCCCATTTTTATTCTTTTTGTTTTCATGACAACTGAAATAGATTTTTTGTATATGCCCGCAGGTATTAAACGAATGAAATTTCAGTGAATGTAATTTCAGAATTTTGTTTTTCTATTATTCGCATTCAATAAATAATTTCAAGAGCTTGAAGTTAATAAAAATGGAAAATATTCTCAAATAATAGAAAAGCCTCACCCTGCAGTTAAATAAATTTTTAACTGCTGCATATCATCATTGCAACCAACAGACATACAACACAGTAAGTGGCGGAAGACAATATTGTTAGCAAACAAAAGTGAAATTTTAATTTCAATTGACCATGACCAAACAGTGGAAGATATTTCTTTGTTTTTCAAGAATTTAGTCTTTTGAACTTAAGCGTGTTATTAAAAAGAAAAACTCATTCCCATCATCGTATCGTTTATGTAACAATGATTCATATCACTTCTAGTTTTCGTTTCATTGTTCGCCCCCTTTTTTTGCACACGTCACATGTCATTATAAATCAAAAAGCCACAGAAATCAAGGATAACAACACGCACGTACTTATAGCCGAGGATTCATAAACGTTATACCACATATCATATATGTTGGGTTATTGTAGACACCCACGCACACACATACATATATATACATATATACATATGTACATGTACATGTATTTATGGCAGACATTTAAACGTACGACATTTGTTTGTTAGTATGTCGGTTAATTCAGACATTCATTCATTCATTCATTCATTCATTCATTCGATGTTTTATTGGTACCAGTAATAGTAATAGTGTTACAACAATATAATTTGTTACGTTCCTTGCTCAATACATTCAAACCAACAGAAACATTCGTTTTTAATGTTCTGTATAGAGTTGCCAGATGGTTAGATGATTTCTTTTGTAATTCATTTAACAAAACATATTAGAAACGCATCCATTAATCAATCAATGTTGACTTTTTGTACGAATTTTTTAATTTTTTATAGGGTATCTACCTCTGTACATGTAATCTGGCATCCTTGTTTAGAGTTATATGTATAAGAAGGATATTTGAAAGTATCATTCACAAAAACATTCATCAACTGGAAATATCAAGTCATCAAATCTCGCATTTCATTTCGTTTTGATTTCTCTTTTTTGCGATTTTCTTTGAAGCCATTTATTCCACGAGTCATTGTTGGTATATTTTGTTGCGAAAATTATTGGATTTTAAGGACCTTTTAACCACATTTGACCAGGATTTTTTAACAAAAAAATACAATTCAAAAGCGAATTATTGTTTAAACAACCAAATAAAGGAGTATTAAGGTTTAGTTAAGATTAAATGATTTTAAATGGATTAAATTTAAAGTGGTTGTAGTACTGTGGTTAAATAAATTTCAAAATATAAATAAATTTCGCTAAAATAGGCAGTAGGAAGGATAACCAAGTTCCAAGCAAAAAAATTAATTCTTACTAATATTTGAATTTTTCAAAATTTGTGTTTAAACTTTAAAGCCCAAAAAAATGAATTAAAAAATTCTCTTGTCTCCTATCAAACTGCCTTTACCATATCTATGGAGATTCTACTTGAATCCAGTTTCCCATCTCGGTCTATTATTTGTAACATTGAAGATTTTGTCAAATCAGTAGAAAAGTTGGAAGCGTCAAAAAGATTTCCACCCTTCCTGGATGGATGAGGAGGGAAGAACAGAGGCATTGGGGCAATGGATCGGGATGTTATGTGTCTAGATGTCTATGACCTACTATAGACAGTGCGAGTACCGGTTTGCTGCTAGGCTTATATAAGGCCGGTCTGAGGCTAGTTATTAGTTTCATTACTTGGCACTGCGAGATTATATCTCTGACACGCTGACAGCCGGTCTACGTTGCAGGATATGTTACGACCAGGAGTAGTTGGAAACTATCAACACCTCCTTTGCAACTGTTCTGCCCTTAGTAAGTTGAGGTTGAGAACGCTGGGCAAGGGCTTTTTCAAAGGTTTGGACTCGTTTTTGGGAACCTACCTTCATAAATACGTTGAGCTGGTTGAGAGGTGCTAACGCTTCAAAGTTGTAGTCGCGCTCTCTTGTACGTTTGCGGTCCATCTGATTTTTTTCTCCTGTCTCTTTATCCCCCTTTATCCTCCCTTTACTACCTCTTCTCCTTTTGCAATTTCCCCAACTCTTTAATACAATCCTTTGGGTATTGTAACTGCGCCAATGACAAGTACACGTCCTCAAACCTAACCTAACTTACCACCTTTTCTTGTTTCAGTCTCGGCAAGGGTGTTCTCTATTTATTTATATAGCTCGTCATTTTTATTTCAGATATTCATTATTTTTTAATATTCATGCGATAGCCCAGTACTAACTTGTCAAGAAGGAAAATATTTATTTAGTGATGGTGGTTTGACAAAATGAATCTGCTTAGCTCCACTTACATAAGTAATCATAATGTAAAGAAGTCTTCAAGGTAAGATTACAAATAATCTGAACAGCACAAAAGTCTAAGCATTATAAGGATTTCAAAAAAGCCTTCAGTATATTAAATGAACAATTTACGGCAAGCATTAAAAAAAAGGAGTGCTCTAGGAAATATTTTCAATCATAACAGTTTGATGCAAGGATACGAAACTTCCAGTTCTTCATAACGAAATCATCAGATAATTATTTTATCCCAAAGCCACAATTATAGACCGTTATATGTTCTAGATCCTATTGTAATATTACAATTATCCATTTCTTTTAGTCCTGGAATCATCCAGAGCATCTAACGAAGCAACCGAGGCACATAATATCCACAAAAAATAGATCATTTAGAGCGTTTGCATAGTAAACTACAAAGTGATTTCTAACGCTGGACTTGCACGGATGGATCCTCTTTCTGCCCTCTTCACTGTCGACAGCCATTAATCTTCTTGGAGTTCGTTGCATTAAAACTTAATGATTTAACAGCTGTTGGGCTACTTGAGAGTGTGATTGAATTGTCTGCCAAAGATATATGCATCCTTAATAATCTTTACTGCAGGTTGAATGGCTGTAGTGCCTACCAACTTAGAAAAAAAGCCATCACCCATAATACCAATCAGGTTTTAACCGTCCCTGAAACCTACTTTTCCGGAATGGATGTTTTCGAAGTCGTTGTAGTCTATTATGTAGTGTGTTGGCTATGTAGTGTGTTGGCTTATGACGTGAGGCCACTTTTTCAAATCCCTGGCACAGTCATCTCTCACAAAAGGAAATACGAAAAAGTGTTTTTCGTCGGCTTCCTCTCAGCAGATTTCTTGCAAAAACTCTGAGAACAAACGAAATTCCCATGCAATAGTTTCTCAGAAACCGGTCGAGAAGGTAAGAGAAGTTACGTTGTAGGAGAAGTTAGTGGTAGAAGAAGTTACGTTGTAATCCTGATTGAAGTGATGTATGTATGTATGTATGTATGTATGTATGTATATATGTATATATATATATTTCACGTGTGCTATATATATATGTAAGTATGCATGTACAGATAGACGTTCTCGATATTCTTGGAAAGTCACAATGGGGCATCATGTTGTTAATACTCTTGATAGTTCGAAATTTCTTTCGGAGCCTCGAATGACTAATATTTCACGTGTGCCATTGACCAATCGCTCAGAGAACTTGACTAGTTGTAGCTGCTAAATCTTTACAATAAAAATCAAGCGGACAGATGTGTAAAGTTATCTCCAACGCCAATACACAATAAATTGTGTATACAGATCTTAGTATATGCGAGAGATTGAGTAATTATTAGAAATTAATTAGAGATTGTAATTAACCACTTGTGAAGATGTACAATGTGCCATCCTAGGCCCGATAAAATAGCTACAGTGGTGGCCTTATAATTAGAAACGACTTAGCAACATGTACATACATATGTTTGTTAATTTGTTTTACAGTTTTCACTGTATACCTGGGACCAAATGCTTTATTTGGAGGACGTCTTACATACGTTTTTCCATCAGATTGGAACAAATTAAACTTAGATTCGTCACTCCAGAGAACTTTGTTACAGAAACATCGTTTCTAATTATAAGGCCACCACTGTATAACGATACAGCCAACAATTTGTTACAATCCTAGAAGGTGATGAAGGTCTTTTTTTTTATCGTGTATTTAGTTTATAATGATGCTTTCTCTCTAGAATAATACCCAAAAATGCATCATTGAATCCAACGTCATCCAATATTTAATCACAATTGTGTCATCCACCTTTTAATGGAAAAATTGCCTTCGTTTAGCAAGGATTCAAACCTTTAGAGAGATCAGAGTACCCTAACCTAATAATTTTTCTCCTGGTAATTATTGATCTCCCTAGCATCGAGTAGATTGTTCTTCCACAAAGAATTTCCAACAACCATTTAGGAATAGTTTTTGGTAGGCAGATTTTCTCTCTCCATGTGGACAACTCTTGGAAAAATATTGTCTGAAGTATTTTAATTGCCATTGTAGAAACTATTTTTATTTTTCCTTTCTCTTTCTCCATGAACAATGAACTTTAACAATAAATTTGTAGTTGCTATAGCCATGAGACAGACAACTATAGTCATTGTTACTGGGAAATAACAAATTTTTATTCGTCCTCCCTTCTTATGCGGAAGATATTCAAAACAATGTATTGGGATATTATAAGTGTAATAGCATTGCATATACTTACATACAATGTATGTAACCATACATATGTATGTATGTATGTGGTAAACATGTGTATGTGTTTAGTTAAGTTCAGGGATACTTGAATGTGCAATAAACTAAGGACGATCTCCAATACAAACGTACATATCATTATAATAGAATGGGAATACAAAAAAATAGAAAGACAGTGTATATGTTACAGGCTAGCACACTAATGCATACGAACTCATTCATACACATATACAATCATGCAAATATAACAATAATTTTCTACTTATAACAGTATTTGTCTAAACAAAACATTTCATTTAAACTTAGTATGCACAAGAGCACATGAGGGTTTGTATACGTATATGTATACGCACCCTCACTTTTCTATCACATGTTTGCTTGCATATGTATGTGTTTGTGCTCCTGCACATACATATAGGCGCTCATGAATAGTTGGTATAATAATTTCCCAATTTTTTTTTCCTCTTCTTTTAGAAACAATAAAAAAAAGAGGAAAAACAAAACATTTTGGGGAATTGTTTCTCTACTCTACTCTGCGTGTAAATGTGTGCAAATATTCTTATTATGGCCTCTTGAGCTTTTTCCTTAAAAAAATAAAAAAGCAGGAAAACGAAAAAAATTCCTTTTCTTGCAAATGCCACTAATACAACAGCAGTTACATACTTTATTTACTTTTCATATGATGTAGTAGTGTAGGTGGTAATGGTGCTTTTAATTTATACCTACACCAGCCTTATGTGCAAATGTGTTCAAGTTTTAAATGGCATTGAATGTAACAAGTGAAGCCAACAAAACATGTCTATGAATATTGTTTAGAATCATAATAAAATAACAGAAAAAATATGAAAAGAAAGAAAAAAATGTGAGGCTGGCTGTATAAACATTATGAATTGCTAGTTTAGCAAATACTGCCACTGGCACGGCATATCGGAACATGACTAACCAGTTGTGAAAACAAGCAAAAAAAAAAAAAAGGGAAAGTTGGTGCTACATAAATGGGGATTTAAAGTTTACAGTCGATAAGGAAAATCTACAGTTTGATACGTTTCAAGTTAAGTTTCAATTTAAATTTCTAATCGTAAAACTTATAGTTTTCCGTACTCCTTTTTATTCGTGATTAAATCAATACATTGAATCAGCGACTTTGTGTAAATATTGAGAAGTTGGCTCTCCAAGTAATTCCGCTCAGTTCTCTATATATATCGTTCATAATATTTAACAAGAAACTGAATAGTTAAGGAGCTAGAGGTCCATTACTGCAGCGTTGATATAAAATGATTGCCTGATGATTTCGTTATGAAGAACGTCTGTGTCTCTGCAGCAACCTGTTATAATTGCAATTATTTTCAAGGCCACTCCTTTTCTTTTCTTTGCATTCCATAAACAGTCCATTTAAGACGCAAAATCAATGACATCTGAAATCCTACGAGTTGACACTGAAGCCATGCAAAATCTCTACAACCTCCCATTGGAAGAAAGAAGGACTGCATCCAACTGGGAAAACCAGTCATGATTTTAATATCAACGAAGTGGCAGGTTAACATAATGAGTCTGCTTAACACAACATACAGAAATAAGTAGTCAGAATGTAACGAAGACTTCAAAGTATTATAAGGATTTCAAGAAAGTCTACTTTTTAATTTTCTGACGATCTTCTGCATTGCATTCATACATACATACATATATACATTAAGACAGGATTAAGATTTTGCTTCTCACACCACTTATGTTGTGTGTGTTATTGTTATACATGCTTGTTGAGGCCTACAGTTTAAAATGGCCACTGAACGACAGATTTTTTTGAGCAACTTTTCATGGCACCACTCATGTATAAAATTAACACGCACAACATAAGTGGTGTGAGAAACTAGGACGTTGTACAATGACGTTGTAAAATGTCTTAATTGACAAGTACACGTCCTCTAACCGAACCTAACCTAACCTAACCTTTCATGGCAAATCTTTTATTTACTGTCAGAGTTCTTGACAGAAATCTGGTGAGAGAAAGTCACCGAACAAATATTTTTTCATATTTCGGTTTTGTGGGATCCGGCTGATTTGGGATTTGAACTGCAGCCCCAGCTCTAATAAACCGACGCACTACCTATTATATGACGACTCTCATTGTACTTTATCTAATAAGAATTGGCTTATTTTCTGGAAGTCGCCGTAGTCTAGTAGGTAGTGTGTTGGTTTGTTAGGCGTAAAACCCGGGTTCGTATCTCAGGTCAGATATCAGAAACAAAATATAAAAAAAAAATTGTTCTTGTTCTTTTGATTTCTGCCAAAAACTCTGAGAGTAAATAAGAAATTCCCATGAAAAGTTTCCCAAAAATCTGTCGTTCGGAGTCGACTTTAAACTGTAGGTCCCGCCACTCACGTATAAAATTAACGCACACAACATGAGTGATGTGAGAAGCTAGGCGTAATCCTGACTGAAATGTTGTAATGACCAATTATGTATGTATGTATGTATGTATGTTATTTTCTTGGAAAAATTGTTCTACGCACTACCATTTCCAAGCCTACACAAAAACCATTGTTTCGACAATCATACTGTGATGTAAACTAGCGTGCTATGCAGTTATTTCATACAGGTGGACACAATACAGTATTGTGTGGTTCCCGAAAATAGAAGCAATACTTCTCAGTTATGCAAACATTTCATCAGAGTTGTAGAAAGGAGAGAGACCGTGGTCTTTAATGATAAAACAACTAGCTTTAAAGCCGTAAAACTGCTACCATACGATCTGTTGTATTGCCCTTGCGGATATTCCTATGATGTCTCCTCCAAAGCTATTACCCTGACAATATGATGCTGCTCGGTGTCAAAAAGGAAAATTAACTGTTTATTACCTGATATGCACACAGGATGAAGTCGCCGTAGTCTAGTAGCTAGTGTGTTGGCTAATTAGCCGTGAAGCCTCTGTTCAAATCCCAGGTCAGACCTCAAAATGAAAATATGAAAAAAGATTTCTTCGGCGACTTTCTCTCAGCAGATTTCTGGCAAAAACTCTGAGAGTAATTGAAATTGCCATGAAAGAATCTGTCGTTCGGAGTCGACTTTAAACTGTAGGTCCCGCCACTCATGTATATAAATTAACACACACAACGTCAGTGGTGTGAGAAGCTAGGTCGTAATACTGACTAAAGGCTTGTGTTGACCAATTATGTATGTCTGCACACAGGAATTTACTTATTGCCTCACGCAATTCACTCTTACGATTCAAACTCCAGGTCAGAAATCTCAATAAAACGAAGACAGAAAAAAATTTTCATCTGCTTCCTCTCATCTGATTTCTGGGAAAAACTCTAAGTGAAATAAAATTGCCATGAAAAACTTTCTCAAAAATTTGTCATTCGAAATCGCCTTTCAACCGTAGGTGCCGCCACGCAACATAAGTGGTGTAATCCTGACTGAATAGTTTTAGTGTACGTTGGTATGTAATATTTGCAGGGTACCGTGGCGTATAAGTGATTAAAATTAATAAAACTCCATAAAAAGTATACTCATAAGTATAAGTAACGCTACACATCACCATTTAAAAAAAAATAGAAAAAAACCCCGATATTCTGAGAAACTTTAATTGCTAAATTTCAACAGTAAATGTGAAAAGTTGCCTTAGTTACACGATTTCTGATATTTTATAAATTTGCTGTGAAATTCGTATAAATTGTAAACGTAAAGTGAAATTGAAATATTCTACCTTCCATATGAGTATGTGCGACTTCATATTCATATTTATTTTTGATTTATTTTTTATTTACAATAAATATGGTAAGCAAAACCTGATAAAAGATGAATTCTTCATAAAAAAATTTTGCAATTTACATTCATTTCCCGATTTTTTGCCTTTAAGCATTTGAGTAGCAGCTTTTATGCTTTTACGAAGAAAAGAGCGAAAACAAAATTTACTGCCTTGCAATGTGTGCAGTTTTCTGAAGAATACTCTTCAATTGACTTGCATTACGTTTTCCGTAGACTTGCAGATTAAAATCCTTATGAGCTGCAGTTGTAAGCAAAAAGATGAGTCTGAGCATTGCATTTTTTTTTTTTTTGTTTTTCTTGCCTGAACACCAATTAAGCCGTAGTAGTCTGCATTTTGGCTGAAAATTGTAGTCATCCACTTCCACTTATTTAAGGGATTTTTAATCTCTCATTTTGCCATGTCTACCGCATGTGTGTGGCAGCCTCATTTTGGTGTCTGCACATGATTTCAATTAAAAATTTTTTTTTGTCACAATTACACAGGCACCTGGTAAATTAATGAATGTATGTTGCAACGATTTCATCGTCATCTGATTGTAGGCACCCTACGCTAAGGGAATATAAGATTTTAAATTGAAAAATTAAAATAAAAAAGGAATAATTTTGAAATTTATACTGCTCTGGAGCAAAGCAAACTGATGGTTTAAGACCTCTAACATGGGCAATAGGCCCAGATTTGTGGACAAACATCTACTGACTGTACCTGGCCACGTTTAGTAAATTTTGGGCAAAGTTCACTCTCGTTCTTGCCTAACCGACAGAATATGTAGGCAGTCAACTATTTTGAGCTCCAGAGCCCTCTTCTATAAATAAGGATTTACATGCTATACACGTTAGGCTGCCCTCCAAACTTCATTAACGCAGAGCTCTGAGCTGTTGGCATTAAAACATAAAAAAAGATTCGCGTGTCAAAAGGAAGAAGTCGAATACGGACCCTTAGGAAGCATACTAACCCCTTAATGCATTTCAAAAGCCATTCATTTATGGCAACATCTACTGACCACTTTTCTCTTTTACTTCAGCCTTAATTATAGTCGTTGCGTTTGCCTTTAACGAAATTTTCTGACACTTGCAACAGCTTTCTTTGCCCGCATGTAAGTGAGAGTGCAATAAATTTTTATTTTCTTTAATCAAATCTGAAAGAATTTATTTCGTTTTCTTCAATATGTTGCAAGTGTGGCAAATAAGATTCATATTAAGTTGCAATTACAGAGAAAAAAAGAATCGTTGTGTAATTCATATGAATGTTTTAAGGAAATATTTAAAATTAATATTCATTATTGGCTGAGGGGAAAAGTACATTCTTTGGAGGTAATAAATAAAATACTATGATATGTCTTTATGAAAAATAGTTTTTAAATATTTCTTAGGTTTTCCAATATGAAAGGAAACTGGAAAATATTTTTCAATTATTTTTCTTTCATTTAAATCCAAGAAATCTTCGTACTCAAGTAAATCAATATTTTTCCATGCTAATATTGTAACCATAAGAGCCATAATAATAAGGTATATTTCGCATATTTTTCACACATTTTAAGAAATGTGAACATTTTATTAAATAATTAAGGACAAGCATATTAAGACAGGATACAAAGGATTACTATACACTTACCTTACAAAAATGGAATACACTGATGCAATACAACACTATGTATGTGATAAAATCAATTGTTGGAAATTAAAATTATAACCTTAATACTCCTACAATATGATGGCTAGACTTGCCTAATTGAAAAGACTGGAAAGTCAATAAATAAGCAGACTAAATATTGTTACGAAAATGACAAATCTAGATAATTTTGAATCAATTTATGTTTTAAGTAACAGAAGAACTACTGTATGAACAGTATCCGACATGTGTATAATACAGCAGAAGAATGTTTAGTTTTGGTAATCTACTGTTTCAAAAGAATACATTTCGAGCAACTCTTCCTTTTCCTGCCATAATACATACATAAGAGTTGCATAGCATTTTCATTCACATACATTGGAAATACTTCTTGCATCGATTTAGAGAAAGTTTAATGTTAAGAGTCGCCATTGTCTAGTAGGTAGTATGTTGGCTTATTAGACGCAAGGCCACGGTTCAAACCCCAAGTCAGACATCAAAACGAAAAATATGAAAAAATATTTTTTGGCGACTTCCTCTCAGAAAATTTCTGGCGAAAACTCTGAGAGCAAATCAAATTGCCATGAAAAGTTTCTCAAAAATCTGTCGTTCGGAATCGACTTTAAACTGTATAAAATTAACACACATATCATGAGTGGTTTGAGGAGCTAGGCCGTAATCCTGACTGAAGGGTTGTAATGGCGTATTATGTATGTATGTTAATAATCTTAAATCCCATTGAAGAGAACTTCGAATGATGTCCCAAAGGTAATCTTCAAGCTTCGACGCTCCTATAGAAACTTTGTCATCTGCAAAGCCAGACAATCAGACAAATTATTCACATAATTGGTGGAAGATGAATGTATAAATGACTACCGTAAAGGCAGTACAGCCCCTGCGCTGACTAACTTCTTCAATGAGTTTGATGGCTCAAAAAGAAGAGTTTAGCGTGCTCCAATGAGCTTTGATATTTAAGCTGCGACCCCAAACTACCTACATGCCTAGTAAGGATGCCAAACGGGATCGATTTTTAAAAATCCCGGGACAATTCGGGATCGAAAAATCCCGAAATATCCCGGGATTTCCCGAAATATCCCTTGATTTCGGGATTTTCTCTTGATAAAAAGAGCTAAAAACAATTGTATTATTAATTTTTATTTATTAATTTTCGATCTTTATCACAACACACATGTTATAAAATAAAAAAACAGAATAAAAAGTAACACAAATAAAAATAATTCATCTATCTCTCCATACATACATATATATATCTAGACACATTAGTGAAGAAACAAATACCTACCCCTTTAAGAACACTATTTAGTGTCCAAAACATATATTAATTATATTAATTGTTTTAAGTAATTTTTTAAAAAGATCAAACACCCTAATATTTCTTGCCTTAATTTTGATGCAAACAAAAACATCTTTCACTGAAAAACATTTTTAGCAATCTACACTTGTGGGCCAAATGGTTTCAAGATAGTTATATGCAGAATATAACCTCTAGCACCTCATGATTCAATCAAACCTATTCTTTTTAGAAAGTTGATTGTCTAAACCACCAGCTGTATTAACAGATTTTATTGGACTTCGAGGCCAACGTTTAACTTTTTAACAATGGAAGTCGAGTTCTTATTCAGAATATTATATAGTATATAGAATATTCACTTAATTGCTGCATGATACACTTGAAAAACTACATGAGTGTTATTTAATGTAATATTAAATAAAATAACAATGCCATAGGCTCAATTTTTTTCTTATTTATAAAGTTTATATGTATGAATTTACAATCCCGAAAATTCCCGGGACAAGTTTTAAAAAATCCCGGGATTCGGGATTTGGGAATCCCGAAAATCCCGGGATTTTGTGATTCGGGATTTCCCGATTGGCATCCCTAATGCCTACCATAAAAGTAGTAGGAATGATGTTATCGAAAAAAGTGTAAATACGATAGAATTGAAACATGAAAGAGATCATTCCGGAAATTGGCAAATAGATTTATGGTACCCTCGAATATGCCCTTCAGACTTTATCTATTTTTAAATTTATATAAAACTAAGTGTATGACTATGGGTTCGGCAATTTTTATTCGTTTGAAAGATCTATCGATGCCATTACGTGTGGATGTAACGTCGTTCAAACATGGCTATGTTTTCTCTAGGCGAAATGTATCCAAAAAGTCCAATGACTCTGGCGAGTAAATCGGACTGAATTTGACCGATTGCATAGATTATGTTGGCTATGAGGACCACTGTCGTATTCTCCGGCGACCACACAAATTCACAATGGGCGCTGTGTGCAGCCAAAGTGTATCCGCTCATGACTCCTTCGAGAGGACATCCAATGCTACCTACCTACCTACATCGCTCGATCTCTGCAATAAATTAACATCACCTGCAAGTGCGATAATCATGCCGTTTAAATCGCTCTTGCAGAAAATCTAATGTGGCATTAGCTGTGTGACACATAACGTTGTGCTGTTGAAACCATATAACGTGGTATCCTGATCATCCAATTCAGTCCTAAGGAAGTGGTTATTAACGACCTATATTGTTTGCAGTTAATGGTGATCGTCTAGCCAACGAAAACGATTTCAAATAAAACCCGCAACTAAGAGTGACTTTTCAGGGATGCATGTGACACTCCGGGATCTCAAGCGGATTCGGTCATTTTATTACCATTCATCCAGATATGGTGCTAATCGTTGAAGACAATTTTTCTATAAAATCGCATGATATGTTGCTCACCGATTTCAATAAAACAATTTTATGATTTGTACACGTTGCTCAATACTATATCTTTCCAAGGTGATTTAACAAAACAGGCAAATAATTTGATGGTCGTCATCAACTTTCAAAGTTTCGGAATTGCCTGTTACTGAAAGATCCGCTAGAGCAATACTATATGCTAACATTTTTCTATTTAAGTTTAAAGAGTACATCAACATTTAATGATTCGATTAAAATATTTTCCAAGCATATTGAAGAACCAAAAGCTTTAGATTCCTAATTTGATCTTTGACTTCAATTACATGTTTAATTAACCATAAGCAACAAAAGACAGCAACATGTATTGGCCATATCCTAACTATTGTGCATTAAATTTGTTTTTATAGACAATACCTGTTACATGCCCTATCTCCTACACCCACCCTTTCATTGCAATGGTAGAGAACCTCTTATAAATATTTTAAAATCTCACAAATTTACTCGTAAGTCCTGCTGTACTAGGAACATAATGTAAGTAGACAAGGATAAACAATAACCCGATTATTAAATATTGATTGAAGTAAATGCATGTGTCTGTGGATGTGTGCGTGTATGTGTATATATATATTTGAGTGCTTTGAATCAAGATTATTGAGGCTGTTTACATAATAATTACTTGATAATAAAATGAAGTATAAAAGAGGGATATTTATTAGAAGAATAATTGATACATTATTTGACTTCCATTTGCCAGCATGTGAGGTCGTAGAACTTTTGTAAATGGCAAGTGCAGGTTGTATTTACATGGCGTCTTGTGTTTATAATATGATCAGATGAGTAGTTGTCTTGTATATAAGGAAATATTCAATTTTTTTTTTTAAATAAAAAATTTTTTTTAAATAATAAATAAAATTAAATAATTTTTTAATTGAATTGTAATTTAATATCATAAAAATTCTATCGTAGCCTTGGTTACAAAACATAAGCCCTTCTCTTTCATATTTTCATTTTCATTTCTCATTTTCTTTATTTCGATTTCATCTCTCTCTGAGCATTTTGTTATTGATTCCTTGTGGAAATAATTTTCTTTTTTATTTTTTCTTTTAATTCATTCAAAAGCCTTTTATGTGCGTGCCTTTTGTTGTAGTTGTTGTTGTTGTTGTTGCTTCTAATGCTCATTAATATTTCTTGTTTTTTGCGCTCATTTTATGCCCTTTACTGCTGCACATTGAATTTTTAATAAAAGGCAATAAAAATCGAACGTGAATTGGTTCCAGAATTGATATTGACCGAAAGGGAGGGGAAGAAAAACGGAATAATTTCTTTGAAAACTAAATAAAGAAAATGTATTATTAGTAATATAACGAGTATTATTATGAAAGAGGATTAAAAAATTTATTAAAGTGTAAAGGAAAATTGTTCATACAATGATAAACTGCGGAATCACTTGCATTTGATCTAAAGGCAATCCCTGAATGGTTCCCTTCGAATACTCAATAGTCCAAAAGATGTTCATTGACTCATTACTTGACGACATTAATATTGATATCATGATTCAATATTGTGGGATCAGGAGCTCTTGATGTTATGGGCATACAAATTCTATGTTGTCTTCGCTAGAACCGTCATATTTTTCAAGGGTCGAAAGAAACATTATTTAAGTGCCAAGGATTCTTAAGACAGTGTTCTCGTCTTAATCATACAAGTCATACAGAGTCTAACAATATTTCTTGAATTTTGAGTTTCCATATAAACTGAAGCCGTGGTCTAGTAGGTAGTGTGTTGTCTTATTAGACGAAAAGCCAGGGTTCGAGCCCCAGGCCAGACATCAAAATAAAATACAAAAAGTATTTCTTCGGCGACTTCCTCTCAGCAGATTTCTGGCAAAAACTCTGAGAGTAAATAAAATTGCCATGAAAAGTTTCTCAAAAATCTGTCGTTTGAGTCGACTTCAAACTGTAGGTCCCGCCACTCATGTATAAAATTAACGCACACAACATGAATGGTGTGAGAAACAAGGTCGTAATCCTGACTGAAGGGTTGTAATGACCAATTATGTATGTTATGTATAAACTGAGGCAGTCGAAACACATGTGCCCTTTAATAGGTTGGGAATTAGTTACATGCATACATACATAATTGATCATTACAACTCTTTAGTCAGGTTTGTAACCTAGCTTCTCACACCACTTATGTTGTGTGTGTTATTTTTATTTTTATATGGTGACACCTACAGTTTAAAGTCGACTCCGACGTTTATCGACTCTCAAGAGTTTTTGCCAGTAATCTGCTGAGAAGGAGCAGATTTTTCTGAGTAACTTTTCATGGCAATTTTTTTATAGACTCTCAAGAGTTTTTGCCAGAACTTTTCAGAGGGGAAGTTGCCGAAGAAATATTGTTTCGTCTCACATCTAATAACCCAAGACACTACCTACCAGGCTATGGCGACTTAGTACGTCGCAATGCTATTTCAGACTATATCACTATGTTCTGGAATCCTGAATAGCTCTGAGGAAACTTTGGCATCCATGCATGAATACGAAGATCTAAGAGATTTTCGATAGGAGCTTAACCGCAGCCTAGGTAGACGAGTGAAATAAAAGATTTTCAGGAAATATCTTACCCCACAAGAATTAGCCATCATTTCCATCTAGAAAACACTGAACTGAATGGCATTTTGAAGCCATTGGTTGAAGACATACTCTAAAATCAAATGTCTTGTTCAAACATTTGTAAGGAACCATATAGTCAACCTGCATGCATACATATCTTCTCAGAATTACGCAAACCTTGATGAACTTTATTGCATTGACCCTTACTGACAGAGTGCTACTGTGCTTGAGTAGAAGATCAAAAGTAAGCTAATTGAGTATAGCAAATAATGCAAGATTGGTTCAACCACAGCTCGATTGAATCTGTATATGATGGCTGCTTTAAGCCAACAAGTCTGGCCCACTGCTCTTTTAGAGACGATATGGTTGCTTCAATTACCCTCTCGATTACGTTACGGCCTTTCGTAGTTACCTGTAAAGAGTTACTAGAGAACGGCAGTGTTTAAATTTGCAAGACGAATAGTTCAAAGCTATACTGTGAGCGTCAAAAGAAACTGTACATGGATATGGATAAACCATGACCATACTCAACCAAACTCAACTATTTCGTAATTTTTTGTAATTTTTTTTGTTTCAATTTTAAAAAGTGGCTATAAAACCATTTTAAAATAAAAATAACCGTTATTTATTAATGCATACATATTTTTGTTTAACCGTTTGACAGCTACGCGGCGCTTTTGTTACGAAAATCGCATTTGCGCTGAGAATTTCAGTGTAAACATTTAGTCAAAAAGAAAAAATGTAATTAAAAGGTCTTCTCTTTATACATAGGTTATTAGAATTTTGTAGATTTTTTTATTATAATAATTAATTGTAGTTTTCTAGCAGTTTTCGAACGTTCTCACCAGAATCGCTTAGCAGTCAACGGTTAATGTACAATTTTTTTTAATGATCACTGTATGTATAGAAACCGAGCATTTTCAAATATTTCTGCACATATCCTTTATAACTTATCTCTTTTGACTTTCAACATTTATGAATTCTCTCAGAAGATATTGAGTTTCCAAATAAATTTGTAATTACTCTTTTTGTTCGCACTGTAAGTAACCCAGTAAATGAAGTAATTTATAAAGAGTGAAAAAAAGAAAAAAACTACGCATATAAAATAAATATCCGCTGGTATCGTACGTACATTGAAGTATCAATTATTTAATAAGCGAATGTAAAAACAAATTATCCTTGAACTACTTTAGAACGTACGAGACGCATGTATAGAATATTGCGAAAAAAAATTACAATAAAAATGCGTTGTTATAGGAATGGTGATAAGTGATATTTAAGTCCAGTTTAGTTTACATATTATAAGGATTCATTATTGCTTTAGTTTCTCTAAGGAGCATAGGGCCATCGAAAGCATTTCAATTTTTTGTAGGAGTAACACTTAGGAGAATATAGTGTATTGTGTTGGAATTAGGAGAATATATTATGGGCAGGAAAAAGAGGATGTAGTGTTTGTGGACACTAGATTTGAATCTCTTTATAAGTAAAAACCTCGGTAGGAAGAGAGTTCAACTTACGAATAGTACGGCTCTAAAGGAAGAATTTTGTCTATAATTCAGTGTGCGATCTATTGACCAATCGGCCACAAACGTACATATATGCTCTGCGAGAAAGACGAGCGTTAAGTACGAATACATAATTCTCTGGAATACATACGTCCCCTTATTTCGCTCGAGTAAATTCTTTTGTATGCGATCACCGTAGTCTACCGTAGTAGGTAGTGCGTTGGCTTATAAGACATTAGGCCAGGGTTCAAACACCAGGTCAACTTGAACAAAACGAAGCATGAAAAAATGTGTCTTCGGCGAATGCCTCTGGCAAAAAATTTGAGGGTAAATAAAATTGCCATGAAAAATTTTCTCAAAAATCTGTCGTTCGGAGTCGACATGCAGATACCGCCACTAATCTATAAAATTAACACGCACAACATAAGTGGTGTGAGAAGCTAGGTTGTAATCTTGACTGAAGGGTTGTAATGATCATGCATACGTGCAGCGATGGAACAGTGAAACGCAAGCCATATTGCGCCGATGCTCCAATGAATCAATAGAGATGAATACCCTACCCTACGTTAATGAGCACCTTCGTCCTCTGCTTGTCGCTGGGGATACAAATTGCGCCGATGCTCCAATAAGTCAATACAGTTGCATACCCTACCCTACATTAATGAGACATCTGCTGTACGCAGGGAAGACCAAATAGACTTCGAGGCACCGGCCCATACATGAGAGTTGTATTCCATTCTCGGTCGGATCTAAATGGTGTACATAGTAAGAAAATCAGATGAAGTAAAGTCTTAAGAAACCGAGGCACTTGAATGCTACTTTTGAGACTTGTAAAATATACTGATTCCACCGAACATCACACTGAATTTGCATGCCTATAACAGCAAGAGCTGCTCGACTCCCTAATATTTACATCACCCGTAGGTTATTATTATTATTGTTGTCCTAATACGGTTGAGCAGCACTTAGGTTGTCAAGAAACAATACACTCTCTGAGAGGCTCTTTGCTCATTGAACTATTTGACTGATCTTTCTTTTACGCGGCTGATATTATCTTTAAGGTTAAAGGAATTGGCCAAATCCAAGTCCTAATAATCTTCCCTTAGAAATTTTATAGTTCGATATGAAGTTTTCATTTAATTCCTTCAATTGTTACGACAGAGCATTGGGTAGATTTGCAAAAAAATGTACTTCCAGAGCTTGCCTCTGCAAAAATCTTACTGTGGCATAGCCACAATGCTTACACCAAGTCAATGTTGCTACATATCTTCGCCGATCAATAAATCATTAAACCCGATTTAATAAAACAAAATTCGTAACCATGGGTAAACAAGTTAACGCTGAATAACTAAAAACGATACAAATTATAACAACTAAAATATCATACGAAATACAACAACAACAACAACAAGAACAATACAAACAAACAGAAATAAATATCAAGAGAAATTGTTGTTCATGAAAAAGACAAATAAAAAGAAAAATCACCAATACATACGACCAAATAGCGTGTAACGAAATAAAATCTGTTTTCAGTACAATTTCGTATCCACTAACGACAATGGCAGCGCCTGATACTGAGACTGAGACGGAGACCATTCAAATTGTTGTAATATTTCGCTTTTATTGTTGTGTTGTGTTATTGTTGTTATTTTTATTTCTGTTTTATATATTTTTGTGTAGCGAGAAGTATAGAAGGACACTCTGTTGGAAGTGGTTTTTTTTTTCTCTCGCAAATGACAATTTATTGCTGGTTTTTACAATTTCCACAATTTTTAATCCACAAGGAAATACATTGCGGTTGTCAGATGCAAAACGAAAAATACACATATGTATGTGCACACAGACTGCATACACTTGCAATATGATATTTCGTATACAGAAGAAACATACATACTCGTATATAAAAGACAAACAGCATTTAAAATAAAAACTATAAAATAACATGGCGATCTACCGATTTTATATGTACGTATACACAAGCAAACAAACATGCCAATATACATATGGAGCATATGTGTGTGTGTACAATTGTGCCTGTGTGATTGCTTGAAATCGCAAATGTTATTGCAATAAGGTGGTACATATTTATATAAGGAAGAATCCTATACATATTACAAGCCTAGAGAAATTATTTGTAGAGATCAAGTTCATGATTTGATCATACAAACATACATACATACATACATACATACATAATTGGTCATTACAACCCTTCGGTCTGGATTACAACCCAGCTTCTCACACAACTTATGTTATGTCCTACAAACAGCATTCAAGTGCCTCGGTTTCTTAAAACTGATCTTCTTACTATTTACACCATTTATGTCCGACCGAGAATGGAATAAGACTCTCATGTATAGGCCGGTACCTCGCGGTCTTTTTTTCTCAGCGTACAGCAGAGGACGAAGGTGCTCATTAATGTAGGGTAGGGTATTCAACTCTGTTGACTGATTGGAGCATCGGAACAATATGCCTTGTGTTTCACTGTTCTATCGCTACAACAGAGGATTCTACATACATAGTACATAATTGGCATGTATATTTGTATGTATGTATGTACATATGTGTATAATTGATCATTACAACCCAGCTTCTCACACCACTTATGTTGTGTTTGTTAATTTTATACGTGAGTGGCGAGACCTACAGTTTAAAGTCAACTCCAAAATACAGATTTTTGTGAAACTTTTTCATGGCAATTTTAATTACTCTCAGAGTTTTTGCCAGAACTCTGTTGAGACTCTGACCTGGGTTTGAACCGTAATCTCACATATAATAAGCCAACATAATACCTAATACACTACAAGCTCAGCAATAATCAATTCTCAGATATTGAATTGGAAATTTTCATGACGTATAGGTAGGTAAGTAGAGCTGGTTGTCTACCCAAAGGGTTTGAATAGTCACATAAACCCACATGAAAGCACTCTTTAACCATTCGGATGATCCGATGAAGCGACGTTTTCTATCAATCACTCATATTCCGTTAAAATTATTCATGTAGTAGACACTAAGGTGTTACTTTCTTCTTTGACTTAGTTTTAGTCATGTGCCGAGCAGTTTATGTACAATTTCGTCCTTTTTCTTATCTGGACAGCTCCTGCAAAAGTCATTTGTCAAATGCCTAAAACCTATGCAGCTTGCATGAGTGTCCAGTACCACACTGAGTAGACTTTCTGTGCGCCCACTGTCAAGCCTTCGCCAGATTTTCTGGGCCGTTATGCCCGTATACGAACTCGTCCATCTGACATTGATGACGCCGTTAATTCTATTGTGAAATATATTTCCAATTCTTTGGAGAGTTCGAGGGTTGTACCACATCTGGCCAGTTCATCCGCTCTACAGTTACCCGGAATATCATTACATGCCGATACTTATGTGAAATGAACATCATATCAATTTGCGATCTCCTGAATTTACGAGTGTCATAGGCATACCTTTGGGGAGCGGGTATGTAACTACAAGGCAACGCCACTGATTAGTTTCAACTTGGTGAAGCCCAGTGCTGTCCTTGCAAGTACATACCAAGCAGCTCACAGCCTCCGTATCTTAGATTTGGTGCTCCCCGGGTACTGGTACTCAGCATACGCTGGGAACTTGCTAATGTGAGAAGGCAAGATTGGCGATTCGGCTTGACCTGGACTATGTATGGAATATCGATTTTGAGAATGATGCAAGTGGGCTGACGTTTGTTGCATTCTGTTACCTGAGTACACCGAATGAAAACCGGTCTAAATGGCTTTCAGGATAATGTAACAGACACCTCCGTTCCGTTAAATATGTGGCGGGGCTTCAAGTACGTTCGATTATTGTCGCCATTTAGTTGGTGATGCAGGTTTAGTTGAGACGACTCCTGATTAGTGTCCGACCTGGCTCTGAACGCAAACTCCCATAAGGATTTGTGTCAACCCTCGCGAGGACCTCACTGATTACCATAGGCACCCTCGGGTTCTCTAAAGGACAACTGCATAGTCGATAGGAGATAGCGGCTTGAAGATGGAAACCAAATCGAAAAGATGAATAAAAGAATACTAGAAGTAGAAGAGATGATGCAGGTCGAGGTTGCCTTTATGATGTATAAGTATGTCAAAATAATTTCAGATGATATAAACGTTTTTTAATATTCCCGCTGCAGCTTGAATACCCACCAATTCCGTGTGGAAGACGCTGCAGTTATACAGTAGCCTTAAAGATTTAGCTATGCCCACAGATTCCTGATGCCACCACTGCTTCATTCAATTTAGAGCCGTATATTTAAGCGCCAATTTTTCTTTCCAAAACCAATACCCCTCTACTATCTATTTAGCTTATACACGCGTGCATTGCTTTCCGCATGTGCATGTATATATGTATGCTTGTATGCATGTATGTGTGTTTAAAAGTATGTTTGTATTTAATGTAAATGGTTGATATTTAAATGTATGAGTGCAAATCGTTCAAGCATAAATATTCTTATGCACATTCGTACACATACTGAGAACGGAAACATGGAAAGAGAATTTTCGTTTTTCGTTTTTTGTTTTTTTTTTTTTAATAAAAATCACTATGTTTACATGGGCATGTGTGAGTGAGTGAGTGTGAGTGCTTGTGTATATAGTTGTTTATTTAAATATACGCGAATATATTTTAAGTATAACTGTGTATAAGCAATAGTTAGTCACTGATGTAACCCTATACTTTGTAAATATTAAAAATACTCACACATATACACACATACACACATGCATCTGAGCGTATTCTTTTGCATTTTCTTGTTTTTTTAATCACAATACAAAAACACATACACACACATACACTCACATATGTGCAATTCAGTGTCGAACAAATATTAACAGAATAAATATTGGTTTTATGCGACAGCAAAGTAAAAAGTCATCATCATCATCTACTCATGGTTGTAGCAGCAGTGTTTGTTGTTATTGCTGCTGCTGCTGTACATGTAGTGGTACGTTTTAACTTTATTTCTGTATTTCTGTGATTTTGTTTCTCTCGTTCTTTTCAAATATAAGAGACGTGCAAAGGCACATCTATGTATATGACCAAAATGTATTCCAATACAAAACAAAATATTCGCTTCAATGTTTGGCTGTGTATTACTGTGTACAACTTATATGCGGATTGAATTCCATGTTATTTGTTTTTGTAATTTTATATTTTTATTAAAAAAAATAAAAAAATGAACTCAAAGCAAAAATTTTATAAATTTTTACTTTTTAATGAAAAGAAAAGAAACCAAAAAAATTAAAACAAAGTGACAAAACTAACAAAGTTTTGTTTTAACTGTTAAAAGCAAGTTTGTTGAAAAAAGAAAGAAAGAGAAAAAAATCCTGCAAAAGGCAAAGAAAAAATGTTTTTTCAATAAAAACTCAAAAGCTGTAAAAAAAACTACACATACACACACTCACATACGCATAAGGAAATGTTATAATAACTACAACAAAAAAATTTTTTTCAATAAATAATAAATATTCCGCCATAATTCAACAACGACTCCAATGCCAAAACACTACACCACGAAACGTGCGGTGTTGGGCCAATATTTTACCAGCTTGAATTATTCATTTAAATATTACAAGGTTACTGGCATGAAATATTAACGGAAAATTTAAAAGTTAACGCAGAACATTTTTTTTTTAAATTAATTCGTTCAAGATCAAACAGACTTCCTCAGGGAGGTCAATAAATTAAATCACAGTAATAAGTTTATAAAAAGTATTTTAATGCAAGAAATGTCTTTAAAAAATGCCAACTTTGCTCTACGGGGTACATATTTGGTGTATGGTGCACAAACACCAATGCCATTATCTACTAATAGACAGAGTACGCTGGCAGTCAGCTGTTCTATTCCACTCCAACCAAGGCATACGTAATAATCATCAGTCAGGATCACAATCTAGCTTCTCATACCACTCATATTGTGTGTGTTAATTTTATTCATGAGTGGCGGGACCTACAATTTACGGTCGACTCCGAACGACAGATGTTTTGAGAAACCTTTTCATGGCAATTTTAGTTAATTCTTTAATTCTAATTTTTTTACTCTCAGAATTTTTTGTCAGAACTCTTCTGAGACAGAAGAAATCTGCTGAAAGAAGTCGCCGAAGAAATATTTTTTCAGATTTCGTTTTGTTGGAGATGTCTGACCTGGGTTTTGAACCATGGCCTCACGTCTACCAACTAGACTAAGGCGACTTCAAACCAAGGCTTAATGTGCCATACTCTATTGGCTCCCCTCTGACCTCTTACGAAGGCAGGGGGCTAAGTTGTTGGCAGTAAGACTCAATGCAGTCAAAAATCTGGAATACGGACATGCTGCTATTCCTGGCAGACATAGACACACAAGGGTCATTTACACGATTCCTTACAATTTTCTGAATAGAACATTCGATTTTAAAATTCCAACTAGAAAGCTTTGATCTAAGAAGCCGAAGGTTCGCAATAAGACCCTTGAAGCTTACACTATATTATCTTTATTAAAGATCCAGATATTAACCCTGTATAAGAAAGGCTGCCTAATTACTGCAGTGTTTTCTAAGCAGAGGTCATGGCAATTTGGATAGCAGCGCAATGCTTGCTAAGCTTTGGGATTTTCCCTGAATATCTCTTGATTTACATGGATAACCAGCTACAATTAAGTCCTTAACAAATGTACTTTCAACGTCCGTTCTTGTCCATGAATGCCAAGGATCTCTCAGAGAAATTTCGAATTATTCAAAGGTAACGCTTCTATGGGTTCAGTTACACAGGAATGTTGTTGGAGATTGCATTGCTGATAAGCTGGCCAGAAACGTTGCGGAGCTAGCAATCTCCGACATGTTACAGGGCATAAGTATACCCATGGCCTCGTTCAATTTGGTCATTGACCACTCGCTTTATGGGAAGCCTCAATTTTGTTGGCAGCAGGAAGGTACGTGCAATATTATCAGACTCTGCTGGAGATATGTGGACAAAAAGAAGTCTGACTCATCTCTGTAACTAACTCGTATGTCTATCCCTCGCACAATAGCGATTCTTAAGGGTCATTTTCCTTTAGGTAGGCATAACAGAAGCTCGATATTCCGACTAATGACTTCTTCAGGAGCTGTGGAGGAGGTCTTCCAATCTGACCTCATGTCCCAGTGCCCTACTCTTGTCATAAAGAGACGGAGGATCTGACATCGTTGACCGAGCTCTCTAATATAAAGATTGCTGAAATAGCACGATTTAATTTGCTCTAGAGATGATTGAAAGCAAGATAAAATTAATTGTCGTATCACAATGGGCCTAAATACTGGCCTAAGTGGTACCTCTTCCCTCGAGGGGGTGCGCCACCTAAACTAACCTAACCTAACCACCATGTAGTACATAAAATGTCACTGCAGGCTGATTCTTTCAAGGTTTATTTTATTCTTCCATTGACACCTTGTGACCATAATTCATAGCAAATAGTTACATTTCTCAGATGCTATGGATTGCGATAATCCATATGGACTTTCGTATATGCGTCCATATGCGTCCATATGCGTTCATATGCGTCCATATGCGAAAGGATTTTCACAATCCATAGGATGTAAAAATTTTGTTAATGGAAGTGACAAGCGAGTGAGAAATGAGCTCAATGCAGAGAAGATTTTGTATAAAAAATCAGCATTGAAAGCCTAATGCTCTAGCGGCCTGTGGTCATCCGGCTTTAAACATAGCATGAGTTGAACTTTATACCAATAGAGAGGCAAATCCAAATGTTTTCCGTTCTTAAATGATTATAAGCCTAGAGATGTTCCTTCTTTTTCTACCACGTTATATTTCTACATGACATTTGGTAGCTTTGTTAAGACAAGTTTCCATGAAAAAACGATTTTTACGTGTTAGCATCAGCATTAAGCCACAAAGATTATACGATTAGAGTTCATTAAATATTTTTTTCTATTATACTGTGTATTTACTTTTGCCATTCACTGTATTTATTTGTTCAATACGAATAATATTTTTAATATTCATTTGCTCATTCACAACATCAACAACTACTTCTTCCAAAAAAACAAAAGCAACAACAAGAAAAAAAATTAAAAAATTCATAAAACTTTAACACTTAAAAAATGTTTTATTGCATCACTTACCGTTATGAACTTCATCCAGGATGAATACTGATGAACATCATCCTCATCCACATCATCGTCAATATAATAATTTTTTTTATTTGTTTGTACACGAGTGTGTGTTAGTTTTTAGGTTTATGGCTGTGGAAAGAGAAAAAAAGGTGTTCAAACTTTATCAATTGACTTATAAACCATTTTAGTGAATGACTATGTGTGTGTATTTGTATGTATGTATGCAGTTAGTTGGCATTAGCCCCTTTTCCCTTTGTCTTCCCTTCCTGTCTAGTTTTTGGAGCATGAATAACTTTTATACACCTGGAGTTTTTTAGTTGGTTTACACTACGAATTACTGTTATAAAATTTTCCAAAAAAAAAAACAAAAACAAAAATAAAGAGAATTACAAGAGTAGCATTTTCTTTTTGTTTCTATTGTTTTTGCTTTCGTATTGTTATTGCTGTTATGTTATGTTATTGAAAACTAAAAATTGCAATTATGTTTGTATTGTATGTTGGATTTTCTACATGGCTTTTATGACATTTTATGGATTTATTAAAAAATTTTATTTTGTTTAGATTCTCTCTGTTGTTTTTTTTCTTCTGTTTTTTGAAAACAACAAAAATTTAATAGTTTTAATATGAACACAAACACTCTCAACACACACACTCATGCATTTTTAGTTTTCAAAACGGTAATAAAATCGAAATTTATTGCTGAACTAAAGAGGAATTATGACACTATTGTGTTGAAAAAAAAAATAAATAAAAATAAAAACTATTTTTAAGCTTTAAATGCGCTTAGAAAACTAATTTAAACTGGTTGCAAGGCTATACGGCACATTTATAGTGTTCTAGTTAAGGATCAACAAATGAACATAATTCGATACTGCAAGGTACGATTCTTTCTTTCAGTTTGATTTCTTAAGCAGCAAATTCCTAGAACGTGCTGACGATATCATCTTTGCAGCGGCTGCTATTTGTTCACAGACACCAATTTTCTCTGGTTTATCAAAACCATTCTGATGAAATTGACAAGAAGTAAAAAAAAGAAGAAAACATCACAATTTGTGTAACCGCCATAGTCTAGTAGCTAGTGTGTTCGCTTATGAGACGCGAGGTCACGGCTCATACACCAGCTCACACATTTTTAACAAAACGAATTAGGAAAACATATTTCTTCGGCAACTGCCTCTAGATATAAAATCTGAGGGTAAATGAAATTGCCCTGAAAAATCTTTTTAAAAATCAGCCGTTCGGAGTCGACTTTTTATATGCAGATCCTGCCACGCATGTATAAAATTAACACACACAACATAATTGGTGTAAGAAGGTTAGGTTAGGTTAGGTTAGAGGACACATTGTACAACGTCCTAGTTTCTCACACCACATATGTTGTGGGTGTTAATTTTTATACATGAGTGGTGGGAACTGCATATTAAAAATCGACTCCGAACGACAAATTTTTGAGAAACTTTTTCATGGCAATTTTATTTAATCTCAGAGTTTTTTCCAGAAATCTGCTGAGAGGAAGTCGCCGAAGAAATACTTTTTGTATTTTGTCTTGATGCCTGGCCTGAGGTTCGAAACCCGGCTTTACGTCTAATAAGCCAACACACTACCTACTAGACTACGGCGACTTCATTGGTGTAAAAAGGTAAGTCGTAATCCTGACTAAAGGGTTGTAATGACCAATTATGTATGTATCAGAGATCAGCAATGAGTATTCAAAAAGATGAGTAGATTCGAATCATACTCATAATTTCTGATACTTATACGCATTCATACTTATTTTAATGTCATACTCATACTACTCATATTCAAAGTTTGAAGTACTCATCGTACTCATACTTGACAATACGCATAGTGTTGTTGATTTCGACTCTCCTTTACTCAACATTTACCATAATCACAAAATAAGTATGATTCGCATACGAACACTACAATACTCACAAGAAGGTTGTTTGTTTGCTTTGCTTGATGTCTTTGTCTTTTTCTTTCTTCTTCTTTTGTAAATGCAGCAACAACTAAGACTGTAAACTCGAATCACTTATGAGTATTATAAGTATTTTTCTAAATTTATGAATCTGAATGAGTAGTATGAGTATGAATCAAACATATTTCAAATGTTATGAGTTTGATTTCAACGTTGTACTCATACTCATTGCAATCTGTACTTATAAATTAATGTTGTAGTGAGTACTAATGAATCAGTGTAGTTGAATTTCAATACTGTTGACTGCCCTCATACTCAAAATTTCATGAGCACTTATAAGTACCGAAAAAACGATACATTGCTGATCTCTGGGGTATGTATCACAATTTGTATCGCATAGTGCATCAGCGCATAGATATTTATTCTTAACTCTAAGCCAACCTGGAAAGACAACCTACTGCTACGGTAATTTGTAAATAAAGCGACTTCATCTAGCACTGCTTTGCTGTCTAGGCTTATCAAACCTAATCCTCTTAATGAAATACTCTTCTACTCTCTAAATTACTTTATGAAGAGTGTAGACCTCTGCGAAGGGAGTTTTTCTTCTCGCCATAATATTTAATGCCCGGGCGATCCCTCTATTTCCCTATTGAGATTCCTCTATCCTATACAACTCCGAAAGACAAATTTTTGAGAAAGTTTTCAGAGCAATTTCACTTACTCTCATGGATTTTGCCAGAAATCTGCTGAGAGAAAGTTGCCTTTTTTCATATTTGATGTCTGAGCCCGGGTTTGAAGCTTGGGATTTCATCAACACTACCTATTAGACTATGGCGACTGTATAAATCGTTCTCTTCAGTGCTTAAAAAGCGAGAGGTCGAGAGGTATGATGGTTTCTTTTACGAGATTAAAATTATATTCCAATTTTTGTTTTTAACATCATTTAGTGAGTGTGTCTCTACCTCTTTTGATTCACTATCTTCTGTGTTACAGAGTGTCATAATATTAATTGAATTGCATTGTTTTGAGTGTCGCAAATAATTGGGAAAACTCTCTTCCTCATGTATTGTATGCCATATAATAGTCACTTAATTTTTTATGTATTTTTGATGGCCATAAAATTATTTCTCATTAAAGTTTCTCTTACGGACATCATGCAGTTTAATGCTGCTGCAAATGTCTAAAATATCCTGTTTAGAGAAGCAAACAATTATAAATTAATTATCTCTGCACAAACAATTATTTTTCTGTGGTTTTTTCTGTCCAGTTTTTTTTTATTATTTTTTCAGAAAAAAGGAAATAAAAAATAAACCTCAATGACAGTTGAAATTGGTTTTGAAATATAAAGGATTTAAACAATGATTTTTTTAAGTGAATTTTAAAATGGAAGATAAGTATAATTTTTTTTCTTAAATTTGGATTTCAAAAGAGTTTTAATTACAAACACGATTATAAAATGGAACAAATTATTCGGGTATAAATTAAAAGTGTGATTACTTCGTCAAATTATTGGCATTTTTTGTGAAACAATTCTGAAAGAGCATCACAAACAGATCATATACCTACATACATATGTGCAGACCATATACATACTTTTTGAGCTATGCAGCTCCACCTGGGCAAAGGTCTGAATAAGTCCACTTAAAAGTAAGACATGGAACTCGATACAAATTCTTTATTATCGGATATTTTGTTGTCTTTGGACGGTATCCAAAATCAAATTAAATTAACTGAAATTACCATAGTGTGTTGGTAACGATTTATACCCCAGGTCAGACAGAAAGAAATATTTCTGTGGCGACGTCCTTTCAGCAGAATTCTGACAAAGATTCTGGCAGTAAATAAAATTGCCATGAAGTTTCTCAAAAATCTGTGATTCGGAATCGAGTGTAAACAGTAGGTCCTGCAACTCAAGTATAAAATTAACACACACAACAAATGTTGCACTCTGTTTTCCTAGGTGCAAGACTACTTTAAAAACTGGCATACGTGCAGACGAAGAAGAAGTTTAAATGGACTGAATGCAATGAATGATAGAAATCAAAGAAATTGTTGGTAAAAGTATGGCTCGAAAATATATGGTGCTTTTAAGAAAGTAAAGGAGTGAGTAAGTAAGGAGAGCGCACGAATGAAGGCTTTTATCTCTTACAGTGCTTGAAAAAATTACCGCGACTTTATTTTTGTTAATATCTCTTTCGCTCAACAAATAAATAAATCATGAAACGTTTTTCCAGCAACGTCCATAACCGATCAGAATCATGCACAAAATTGTATGTGGAATGTTTAAAACGGTATAGAGATGCTGAAAGTTCTCCATCTTACTTACTTACATAATTGGCCATAACAACCCGTTTAACGGATTTCGGCCTGCCGCAACACATCGTCAGCCTCTGCTTCGTGGGCGCCTACGCCAGTTGTTCACACCAATCGATGACAGGGCTTCCTCGATTTCGTCCTTCCAACGGATACAAGGTCGTCCTCTTCGCCGACTTCCGCAGATTCCCGCATCAAATACCCGTCTCGCCGGAGCATCCTCCTCCATTCGAACGACATGGCCGATCCAGCGCAGCCGCTGGATATTAATAACAAGTCTATGCATCTAAATGGTACATCAAAGCACAGCGATGTGATTCATCCTTTTGTCATTCACTGTACTCGCACAATATTCGGTATTAGAAATGAAAAACTCTAAATTACTTCGCAACGAACCCCTTCAAAAAACAATTCGTTTACATTACGTATACATTGTATACGATGCAGTTTAAGAAAACTTTCATAAGCCATTTGAAGCCTTAAGGTTAAGATTAGGTTCGATAAGTTGGCGAACTTCTCTAAAGGGCAGTATTTAGGCCCATTGTAATACCAAAATCAATATTCCGGAGATTGAACATTCCCTAGAATAAGCCAACCAGAGACCAAAATAAATCTTTCTATGGTTGCACTCTTTATATACGAGATCTTGGCTTAATATATTAGAAAGGGAGAGGACAGAAACCTCCTTCTCTCTATGACAAGAGCAGCTAACTGACACATGAGATGGAAGACAGTCTGTTCTTATCCATAGGCGTCCAGCAGAGTCTAGCATTATTGTACCCTCTGGCTCTCTCTTGATCCCAACGAGATTGAGCCTCCCCGTAAATTGTTAAAAAATTTCCAATTCAATTGATTCCATAGAACTGCATATGCCTATACCTATAAAATATCGGAAATTGCAAACTCCGTACCGGCTCTAGTCAACCTATCTGCAAAGCAATTTTCCACAATAAGCCAGAAAGAATTTCCTTTGAATGATCCAAAATTTCCCTGACAAAGGAAATTCAGCAACAACGCATACATATATACACACATACATATATATTTGGTCATTACAAACCTTTAGCTTTGATTACACCCTAATTTCCCACACTAAAAGTCGTCTCCGAACGACAGATTTTTGAGAAACTTTTTAAGGAAATTTTATTTTTTATAAGAGCTTTTGTTTTTGCCAGAAATTTGCTTATTTCGTATTTCAGTTTGTTGGAGATGTCTGACCTGGGGTTTGAATCGTGGCCTCACGCTTAATAAGCCAACATACTGCCTATTAGACTACGGCGACTTCATAAACAAATAACGGACGTTAAAATTACATTCTTTAGGGACTTGAGCGCGGCCTGGCTTACCGAGTAAATCAAGAGATATTCAGAGAAAATTCAGACACCCAACAAGCACTGTGTCGCCCTCAAAATACCCACGGTCTGTAGTTAGAAAATACTGCAGTGGCCAGGCAGCCTGTTAGAAAGCTGAATATTAGAACCTTTAATAAATACATTGCAGTCCTCACTGTAATGCATCTTAAAGTCATCAGTATAAACCACAGAGTCACATTGGGAATCTGCTGTGCTTTAGATCAGAAGTTCTTATATAACCAGTCAGTATCCCCTTGACCCTTAAGTTCAAAGATCGACCAGCTTATGATAGATTTTTATAGAGTCATGAACAAAGGCAAAACTGTATCAAGTTCTTATTTCCATTTCGCATGCCTCCCTTTACTTCTCTTTTAAACGAAAACAAACTATTACAACCAATATTTCATAGAAGCCCTATATAAGTCTTTTGTTTTGTAGCTTAACGAATACCAATTTGACGTGGATAGTTTCTTGCCCCAAATCCAATACCACCTACACCATATGTCACAGACAATTCATTTCCATACTCATGGAATCGCTTTAAGCTAACAACTTAAGTACATAATTTATGTAAAACCCTCTTAAACTACGATATTTATACTGATTATATCGGCCACCCAATGGTTATGTGAGCAGATGGGAGGGGGAGGACATGGGAAGCCAACAATAATCATTGTAATCATTTATAGGCCGTGTATCTATAATAATGTATTAATGAACACCAAGTAGTATATACTCTGAGTATGATTTTCTAAGTAAATTCATTAAGTATCGTTATTAGAATAGCACGAATGCATGAATGAATGAAGGAATCAATGAGTGAATGAATGAGTGAGTGAGGGAATGTATTAGAGTAACGAAACAATTAATTTCAAAGATATTTACTGTTAATCACACAGTCTATGTGACAGCATTATGAGAGTCACAAAATAAATTCATAAATTAATTATGATGACAATGATAACAATGTTCCTGTGTTAGTAAATGAGATTTACAAGGAATTAACGATAATATTCACAAAACACAACGACTGTCTTTGTCTTAAGGGATATTGACGTTTATTTAGGTATTGACACAAAAAAGGCTTTAGCTGTATTACTAATTTCCCATAAAATCAATACAAGGTATTGTTTTAAAGTAAAGCATTCACGGAAATGTTTAAAACTTTATTAGGAAAATAAATAAAAAGGGATTTAAGTATTGTTTATACATGATTAGATTAGATAGTCATTCGAAGACGACATGACGCGACACACACAACATTGGTGGTGTGAGAAGATATGTCATAGTATTGACTAAAGGATTTGTAAAGCCCAAATTAAGTAAGGAAAATAATATCACAACAGGAAGGAAAATATTGTTACGAAAATGAAAAATCTTTATACTCGTGTTTTACTTTTACATCGCTTAACATTAAAATTATCAGCAAATGCTACAAATACAAAACAATGCAGTAAACAAACCTGTTTACAAATTCTCGTACTGCTTAATATAACAACAAAAACCAGCATAATAAAAATGGTAAACAAGTATGTACGGCCAACAACTATACTTTTGATACAGTCAAGGAATATATTTATCTTGGCTTCGCCGTTACCACCAAAAATGATGTTAGTCTGGAGATCAAACGCAGGATCATTCTTGCCGACAGGTGCAATTGAGTAGCAGAGATGTCTCTCGTACGACAAAACTGATACTCTACAAGATGCTCATCCTACCCGTGTTTCTTTTTGGCGCATGGGCCCTATTAAGCACTGATGCAGCAGCCTTGAGAGTATTCGAGGGAAAAGTCCTACGTAAGATCTTCGGTCCAGTGCGAGTTGGCGATGATTACTGGCATCCAATCCAACAGTGAGCTGTATGACCTCTTCAACGATATAGACGTTGTCCAGCGTATTAACATCCAGCGGCTGCGCTGGCTCGGCTATGTCGTTCGAATGGAGGAGGATGCTCCGGAGTGACGGGTATTTGATGCAGGGATCTGCAGAAGTCGACGGGGAGGACGACCTTTTATTCGTTGGAAGGACCAAATCGAGGAAGCCCTGTCATCAATTGGTGTGACCAACTTGCGTAGGCGCGCAAAAAGCTGAGGCGCCTGAAAGGATGTGTTGCGGCAGGCCGAAATCCGTTAAATGGGTTGTTATGGCCAATTAAGTAAGTAAGTAAGTAAACAAGTAAACAAAAAAATTCACAAACAACATTACAAAAATAAATGTAAACAAAATACACTAACAACAATAATGAATGTAAACAACGATGTTTACATTTATACAGATTTCGAGAAGGCGAAGTCATGAACGTTCGTCTTCAAGAACATTCATCAGACTGTGTACTTTGCCATATAAAAGGCAAGGCAAAGCGGGCAACTGAGTTAGTAAAGTTCAGTCAGTCTTGTGTGAAGACGTGGTGCATTTGAAGGAGTAATCATGGTTTGAAGATCTCCGTTACAAAGATCTGTCCAATAATTGTTATTGTTTACACAAAAAAGTGTAAAGAGAAATAACAAACAAAGCAATTGTTGTTGTTTACATCAAGTTGTGAACAGTGGCACACAGAATTATGCGCATAATAAAGAATTTTAATTAAAACCTAACACAAATTTATTTTTATTTTATTTGTAATATACAAGCTCGTATTTTAAACGTTTTTAAAAAGTAAAAACTTAACAATATGATGCTCAGGAATATATGTCGAGAATACAACAAATAATTTCTTTTTAATTTTTCTAAAAATTTAATGTTAAAACTATCCCTCGACATCTAAACTTTCCCTCCCGCCTAGAAGCACATTTCTCCCTTGAATATTACGGCTTATGTGAGATGATTCAACACCATTGTGTTGTTTAAAGTTTAAAACTTATGGACTGGATAAGTTTTATGCGGTAATATTTTAAAGCTCTCTAATAATAATTTGATAGCTTTACTAAGCTTATTTCTCCCCTTATTTCTGCAAACAGCATACGCTTCACAGTTACACAGTTATTGGATCTGGTATAACTTCTAAGCCATTAAATTTATTGGTATCAAATTGGAAAGGGTTAAAACTGCAAAAAAAGCAACAAAGCAAATAAAAAGAAAACATTTCCCCTTAAATATAAAAGATTGGGAGAGAAGGCGAAATTTGTAGGTATTGATAACAAAAACAAACACAATCTGTGTTAAACTTTCTAAAAAGGAAAGGAAAAACAATTGAGAAAAGATGCTAAAAAAAAAAATAAACGGTGATAGTGGCGATAGTGGTATTTAAATAACACATGTCAGCTTATTTTCATCTTTGTATTACCGCCGGTAAAACGATATGAAGCATTGATACGTTGTTAAAAGGGTTTAAGGGACTAACACTACAGGATGTGTTGTAGCTGGTAAGGTAGCAGTGACTCAAGGGCAGAGTGCAAGCGAAAGAAAAGGTATTAAGAAAACAAACAGCCAACAGCAGCAGGGATTTAAAAGTAAAAACCTGCAAAAGCTTGTGAAAGACTTAAAGCAGACAGAGAAAGAATGGTAAATATTAGTGAAGGGTAAGAGTTATTTCCATTTGAATTTTAAATTGTTTAAAATATTGTTACGTTTATCTCTTAAAAATGTTTAAAATATGAGGTCATAGATTGCAAATAAAATAAAAATTAATTTGTGTTTAGTTTGAATTAAAATGCTTTATTATTCGCACATTTATGTGTGCCACTGTTCACAACTTGATGTAAACAACAACAATGGCTTTTCTTTGTTATTCCTCTGTTTAACCGTAGATCGAGCTTTGTATCAAAAATGATACATTTCAGTTTTTTAGACTACATAACTTTAATTCATAAAAAGTTAGATGCCTGATATTTTTATAATTCGTTAGTATTGTTATCGGCATTATTTTAAGCCAAATAAAGAAAGAAAATTTTAAAAAGGGATTACAAAATTCAAAAACTTCATAATTCTATCTTATGTATCATTTTTGATACATACGACTTTCCTAGAGATTCTTTGGTGTTGTGTATGTAATTTTTTTAAGCTTTTAAAGATTTTGTGAAGTTTTATAGTAAATAATACAATATTTATGGTTTTTGAGAAGGAATTGAAAGAAAAAAAATATATTTATCTTAATTTTTTGTTCGAAAATTTTAACCTTTTTCATAAAACTTTTATCACACAACTTGTAGTTCTATGTAAGAAATAATACTATATAAATAGTTTGGGATTAGCTATCATACTTTCAGAGTAGTCCATATATCCTTTTTTTAAGATTTTTAAAAATTTAATTTTTTGTTCGCCTGAAAGGTAAGAAAATTAAAGAAAATATTTTTAAATAATGATACCTATGTTTTTATGTTGCTTTTTGGTACATTTTCATTTCAAATTAAAGTTTTTTAACAACAGATTTCAAAAACTTTTTAGTTTTATTGTGGAAAATGAAAAATACCTCCAGCGATTTTAATTGAAATTTAATACTTATTGATGGAATACTTACAGTAATTGTTAGGGAAATTAATTTAAGGATATTTATATAAATCAAGCTTCATAAAGTGATTTACGGAGTAATGCTTGGTATTGAGTTATGTTTTCTTTCCTTTTATTTTGTTTTATTACCTTTTCAACTCATATTTAATTTTTTCGGTGTAGATTAGTAACTAATTGAATTTTATGGTCGTTATAAATTTCGTGGTCCACCAAGTACATGCTACGTACGACGTCAAATTATTACCATTTAGAAAGAAATAAAACCAAGCTGACATGAAGTGCTTGATTTTTATGTAAAAAACCATGCCAATGTACATAATGTCAAAAATTTTGTCGCAAATTTCATAAAAGTGATAATAAAATGTAAATAAATAGTAAATAAATAGTATTATTAAAATGAATTAAAATATTAAGATTTTGCAACAAAATCTATCAATAAGCGTGACAATTCCATGTACTACAAGTATGTATCAAAAGTGATACATAAACTAGAATTATGAAGTTTTGGAGGCTCGATCTACGGTTAAACCCTTTGCATAAACCATAACCACCACTAAACAATTATTCGACAGATCTTTGTAACGGAGATCTATTCAAACGCACCGTGTTTTCACACACGACTGACTGAACTTCACTAACTCTGTCGCCTGCTTTGCTTTGCCTTTTATATGGCAAAGTAAACAGTCAGATTAATGTTCCCAAAATCTCTATCAATGTAAACATCGTTGTTTACGTTTATTATTGTAGTGTTGTTGGCATATTTTTGTGTACTTGTGTACCTTTTTATGCTGGTGTTTGTTGTTATATTAAGCAGTACGATAATTTTGCAAACAGGTTTTTTTACTGATTGTTTTGTCTCGTTTTTCAACATCATAAAGCATAATTACCTGCGATACAATAATGTTCTCATGCCATTCCGGCTACTTATTTGCATGGCTTCTCGCTATAGACGATGTTGAAGTCACTTCAAGCATTTCTTTATGTATTTATTTATTTATTAATTACAATACAATTACAAATTATATTCTAATTATATACGAGCGGAGTAACTTGACTATATGCTCGGTGTAGTTGTCACAGACCAGAGTCTTTGGTGGGAATCGAACCCACAACCCTCACGCTAATAGTCTAGCACACTACCCACTAGACTACCAGGGCATCCAAGCATGAGCCCACAGATGTCATCGGATGTCTGTCACCAAAGGATGTTTGGTATAAAAAGTCACAATTTATAGGTAACTTCCCATATTCCCGGCTTACTGTGATGCTACTTAGAGCCATTAAATGTTACAACGCAAGATATTAAAACCGCTTAAATGCTTTAAAAACCACAATTTTTATAAAATAAAAATTTAATTGAACTATTTTTCTAAAACGAGTTTACTTTTAACCCTACCCAATATTCGTACATAATAGAAACATGAGTTTACAAATTTGCTTACGTTAACATACGTACATAAAGACGATTTTTATGTTGATTTTTTTATTATTTTGCTTGCCTTTAGTTTTAGCGATAAAACCAAGAAGAAAAAGGTAAACACATTGTGATTGGTTTTCAGATGTATTTGTGGTCATCTTATAAGATCATGCCAAACACAATATAAAATGAAAAGCCATAAAGAGTTAAGAAAATATTTATATGTTCCTTGCCTTTCATCCTGCTCCTTTCCCTTCCAGACGTTTATTTTTAATGCATTTAAATTAAATCATTAAAGAAATCACTAAGGAAAGTCGAAAAAAAGATACAATTTTTATGATACTTAAAATAATTTTCACAGAAATTTTATTTTTTGTTTGCTTAACATTTTTCCTCGAAATTCGTTTTTCTTTTCATTTTACATTTTCGAATTCCATTTGGTGGTTAATTTTTCGCAAAAAACTTTTCGCGTAGCAAAGCAAATATATACTTAAAAAAGTTTTAACCTCTTCAAACTAACGTTTATCATATCAATTATTTCTCATACCTACCTACGTACCTACCCTCTCCCTTCTTTACTTACTCATTCCCTCTTATAACTTGCCACCAAAGTTAAGTACCCTTTAGTTAGTCTATAAAATGATGAAGTGTGTATGTGTGTATGAATGTAGAAAGAAACAGTTGGAGAGTGTTGGAAAATGTTAAGAAAGTTTTTCTCCACGCAAAAAATTACTTAAGTAAACCTGCATTAATGCATTGAAATGTTTGCAAGCGAATAAAAAAAACAGAAACCATGGAAAAAAGTGGCAGAAAAAAAAGAAAGAAAATGTTCATGATTTTAGCCAACATTCTTCAGCAAATTAAAATGTTGTAGGCAAAGTTTTTAACGTAGAATTCGTAATGTTTGCAAGTGTTATGCCACATAGTTACAGTTGGTGGGTAGCAAGTGATGCCAGATATTACGAAATGAATTCAGAAAATAATTTTGTCGTGTAAATTTCTTTTCCTATATATAATTGGTCTTTACAAGCCTTTAGTCAGGATTACAACCTAGTTTATCACACCACTTATGTTGAGTGCTTTAATTTATATACATGGGTGCTGGGACCTACAGTTTAAAGTCGTTTCCGAACGACAGATTTTTGAGAAACTTTTCATGACAATTTTATTTTATTTAATCTCAGAGTTTTTACCAGTAATCTGCTGAGAGAAAGTTGTCAGATTTCGTTTTGCTCGCGAAGTCTGACCTTGGGTTAGAACCGAGGCCTCATGTCAAATAAGCCAACACACTACCTACTAGACCACGGCGACTTCTTATCCTATGGCTTCCATAATTCACTATTCACGCTTATATAGCCATGGCTCTTGGAATATCTTACCTTCTCCATATGTCTCTTGGCTGTCCACGACATCCGGAGCTTTAACGATGTCACTCTCTCTGATAGAATTGCCGAACTATCGTCATTTTCTCCTTTTTAATTATGTTTCTATGTGTTCCATGTTGATGAAGTTCTAGAGATCCATGTTGCTGTTGTTATTATTCCAAAATAATGCAAAAATTACAATGAATCTACGACATTTGGATTTGACCGATGGAGTGGGTTATGTTAGCTTTTGGGCTCACTGTAGTTTTATTTACATACAAGTGCGATTTAAAGAATCCCCATGATTCGATAGGGCTAAAGAATTTGGCAATCATCGACTTATGGTGTTCACCATTGGCACTCATAGACAACCGATAACTTCGTCAACTCAAAATCACTACAATCGAGATGTATTGGACACTCTTGGTATCCTTGTGGCTCGGTATCGTTCCAGAATTGACAATTTTGATTGTTTAGCTACTCATTCCTCCCAAAATGAACACCATCGCTGAATATGATTCTGGTATAAGGTACTTTTTCGAATAAATGGGTACGGGAAGAAGCAAAATTTTCGGATTTCTTCGATGCCAATTTGCCTGGTATCCAATAACGTCCAATGCATTTACAAACAGTCATTGTTTGGTGTGGATCAGATATCAGCAATGAATCGTTTTTTCGCTACTCATAAGTACTCATGAAATTTTGAGTATGAGTGAGTCAACAGTATTGAAATTCAACTACTCTGATTCATTCGTACTCATTACAACATTGATTTATAAGTACAAGTTACAATGAGTATGAATACAACGTTGACATCAAACTCATAACATAAGAAATATGTTTGATTCATACGCCTACTCATTCAGATTCGCAAATTTAGAAAAATACTTATGAAACTCATAAAAGATTCAAGTGATTCGAATCATTAATCAAAATTTACAGTCTTAGTTGTTGTTGCATTTACAAACAAGAAGAAAGAAAAAGACAAAGACAGCGAGCAGAGCAAACACACAACCTTCTTGTGAGTATTGTAGTGTTCGTACGCGAATCATACTTATTTTGTGATTCGTGTATACGATGAGCTATGGAGAGTCGAAATCAATAACATCATGCGTATTGTTAAGTACGAGTACCATGAGTATTTCAAACTTTAAATAAGAGTGGTATGAGTATGACATTAAAATAAGTATGAATGCCTATTAGAAATTATGAGTATGATTCGAATCTACTCATCGTTTTGAATACTCACTGCTGACCTCTGCTGTGGATATTAGGTTGGCGGCATCACCGTCCCATATTTCTTTGCGAATGACGTTGGCCAGTCAATGAATGGCCACCCCTTTTACGAGAATTACTAAATTCTTTTGGCATGCGTTGAATGATCTGAATATCTGTGAGATTTGGACTCAGCAGGGCACTGCTAAGTACTACAGTGCTTATGCGACATCTTGCACGTGCAATTTGAGAGCCTGATCATCTCGCGTGAGAGTGATGTGGCCACCGAGTCTGAGCGATTTGACATTGTTTAACTTTTTCTTGTGCTGTTTTCTGAAGCAATAGGTATACGGAAGTTAGCCATAAGCCACAGCGGTTCCCAAAGTTAACATAACACATGTCAGCGCTTAAGATCACATACATACATACATAATTGGTCATTACAACTCTTCAGTCAGAATCACGACCTAGTTTCTTACACAACTTATGTTGTGTGTGTTAATTTTATACATGAGTGGCGGGACCTACAGTTTAAAGTCGACTCCGAACGACAGATTTTTGAGAAACTTTTCATGGCAATTTTATTTACTCTCAGAGTTTTTGCCAGAAATCTGCTGAGAGGAAGTCGCCGAAGAAATACTTTTTGTATTTTGTTTTGATGTCGGCCCTGGGGCTTGAACCCTGGCTTTTCTTCTAATAAGCCAACACACTACCTATTAGAACACGGCGCTTAAAGTCGTAGTAGTCTAGTAGGTATGGTGTGTTGGCTTAATAGCCGTGAGACCATGAGTTAAACACTAGGTCAGATATCCATCAACGAAATCTGAAATTTCTTTAGCGACTTCAAAAACTTCGTGAAGTAAATAAAATTGCCATGAAAAGTTTCTCAAAAATCTGTCGTTCGAACTCGACGTTACACTGTAGATCCCGCCAATTATGAATAAAAGTAACGAACACAACATTAGTGATGTGAAAAGCAAGGTTGCAATCCTGGCTAAAGGGTATATTCTACACATAATGATAGCAAACGAATAAAAAATTTCATTGATATTTCATACACACTTTGTTTAATTTAAAATTTAAAGATAGGAAGTACTATCTAGGTCTTTAGATCTAAATACTTACTAAACCAACTAAACAAGCTGGCCACCTTTAAACCTCAGAATGAAATATACAGAGTTAATGTTATGCTTTATAAAGTGCTTTTGTCTTAAAAAAAAATTGAAAAAAAACCAAGAAAAACAAAAACCCGAAATACATATTTCTTTACATACATACCTACAGATATAATTTATTTTCAGTTGGTTTGATTAAAATCACTTTTGCGTAAATGCTAACAATTCTTATAAAAAAAAAAATAAAACCGAAACAACAACAACAATAAGAAAAAGAAAGTAATTGTTGAACTTTAAATAAAAATAATCAAAAAGTGCAAACGAAAAATACTACGAAACTACAAAATGCAAGAAGAAATTGAAGCAACAAGAGAAGCAAAAGCAGAAACAGCAGAAGCAACCAACAACTAAAAGCACCTTGTGGAAAAGAAAGAAAGAAAAGTTTCTTATGCAAGGAAAACTTCTATCGTGGTTTGAATATTTAATAAATTTTGTTGTTATTGTAGTATTTTTTTTTGCAAAACGCATGAATATTTTTAAAATTAAATAAAAAAAAACGGAAAGTTTATTTAACAATTCGCATGAAATTAATTTAATTTCAGTTCTAGGCATGATATGCAGCGAAAAATATAGCAACAGGATGCAGGCTTTAAAAAAAGGCCTGTAGAATTTGCTTTAAAAATTTCGTTCATTTTTATTTTGAGTTCTAAAAACAAAAAACAAAAAAATAGAATTGAAAATGAAAATAAAATTGGAAAACCTATTAAATTTGTAACGTTTTCAGACAACTAAATGGAGCACACACGCTCGTCTTTTTTATACCTGTTAACTTTCATTATTTTACAAAAATTCGTGTTTTTTTTTTTTGATTTGTATAGAGTGGGCCATATAAAAGTTTCAATAAACAAAAACGTATTTTTTTCTTTTGAAATACAATTTTTCCGGTTAGAAATTTTTTTTTTTCGCCGAGGAGGGGTAAATTTACCTAACCGCACCACAGAGGGAGTCGTCACATCCTCCTTGTGTGGGGTCCTCACCCACTAAATCCCCCCCCCGTCTCCTGTGGACTTGTTTGTGTCCACTCCGGAACTACGGTGGTATTATTTCGGAGTGGAGTCCTTTTGGCCCTTTGGCCTCTTCATGTTTATATCCGCGTCCGGATTGCGAATCGAAAGTTGAGGAGTCATCTAAGCGTCTCCACTATTCCTTTCGTCTAAATCATCGTCTCGGTCACTCTTGGCACGTGTGACAGTATCACCTATGCCGACATGCCTACTCGTTCTGCAGCCTCAAGATCTCTATTCTTCCGTCTCAGAATGCGCTCTACGTAATTCACTACCGAGAATTCCGGTGAGAAATGGAATATTAATTCATCCATATAGCTAACGCGGCTGGCCTCGCAGTATATCATTTGATCGGACGATATTTTTCCAGCGTATGGGGCCGAATCTCGGCAATGGCATCACGAATGATAGCCTTCAAATGTTCAATTGTCTTTGGTTTATCGGCATAACACTTTTCCTTAAAGGCGCCCATTGAAAATAGTCCAACGGTGTCAAATCACAGCTTCTTGGCGGCCAATTTATCACCATTTAGTTTCATTAAACGGCCATCAAACGTTTGATGCAATAAATCGATTTTGGCATGATATGTGTGGCAAGTTGCATCATCCTATTGAAAACAAACATAGTTCACATCAATACCATGTAGAGCGGGTATAAAACAATCATTTATGATGGTGCGACAAGTGCCTTCTTTGACCGTAATAGTTGCGTGTCCTCATTTTCAAAGAAATATGGGCAAATGATGCCTCCGCTCCACAAGCTGCAGCAAACAGTAATTCGTAATGGGTGCGTTGGCTTCTATAAGACCTCGTATGGGTTTTCAGATCCCCAGATACGGCAATTTTACTTATTACACACCAAGAACAAAATGAGCTGCATCATTATCATCGTGCATTTTCTCATTGACCCAATAAATCCCAACGATGCTCAAGCATAAATCGATCCACTAAGTTCAGTGGAGATAATATACTGAGTTTTGTGACAGAATAGAATGACATATGTATTGCCAGATTCGAAGTAACCTTTGGTTTAAATTTAAGTCAATATATGGCCCACCCTATAGTTGATTTAGATTTTTATTTTCCCTTTTTTAATAAACCAGCTTTTATTTTGGTTTACATTTTTTTTTTTTGAATTTTTATTAGAATTTTTTGGAGTCGTAAAAAAAATTTTGGTTCTGCATATTTTGCTATTTGTTGACTGTAGAGGAATTTATTTGATTTGCAAAATGATTTCTTTTTTTATTATTATTTATTCTCCTCTAAAAATTTTGTTTCTCTCAATTTGTTTCTCTCAATTTTCCCTCTTTTTTTCCCTATTATTTGTTGTAACGTAAACGGATAAATATTTGAGGCAAAACTGTATCCATTTTCCCATATTTACCACAGAATTTTTTAGATTTGATTTTTTGGTTTATTTTTTTAGTGGCATATTTATTTAAGCCATGATTAAATTGCAATTAAAATGCATATCATTTGTATTTAGCCACTGTAATATGCTAATATAAAATTCTTCATTTTGGTTTCTAATTTTTGTTAAGGCTTTTAAAAGGAATATTTAATGAAGGCAATAAAAAAAAGCAAAAACAAAAACAAATAATTTCAAATGAGACTTAAAGCAACTCAGAAAATCTAATAAACGAGGGTGGTTCAATAAGAATGTGTCTTTTTAAATTTCTCTTCATTTAACTGAAATTGTAAAAGAAACGAAAAGATGGACGAACTAGCAAGCTAGGGATCGGACATTTCTGAGGAAGAAATGATAGAGGAATACATGAGCCCCTAAAGGAATTCATAACACAAACATTCATTACAACGCTTCAGTCAGGATGACGTTCTAGCTTCTCAAAGCTTTTATGCTGTGCGTGTTAATTTTATAAATGAATGACGAGGCAGTTTAGAGCAGATTCCAGACGACAGATTTTTGAAAACTCTTCCTCGCAATTTCATTTACTCTGAGTTTTTGCCAGAAATCTGCTGAGAGGCAGTAGCCTAAGACATATTTTTCCCAAATCGTTTTGTTCGAGATGCAGAACATGTGGCTTGAACCATGGTCCCACCTCTAATAAGACAATACACTACTACGGCGTCTACAAGAATATCATTTCAAACTCAGCATAGACTGGTTGTCGAATAGCAAAAACTAAGAACTACTTGAGTTCGGTAAGAGAACTGTTCGCACCGTTCTAACGAGACACTGCGCTATTGGCAGTTTCGCTAACATACTCGGTCTGTCCTACCAGTATTACTGAAGAAGCTGCCAGGATATGGAGGAAACGGAATCGGTACAACATCTTTTACACGAGTGCCCTGCACATCAAACCAGAAGCCATCGGTTTTTAGGTCACAGAAAGTTTCAAGATCTGCTGAGATGTTCGCTAACAAGCTTGGTCTCTCCCACAAGGATTTATTACAGAAGTAGCCATGATGTGGAAGAAAAGGAAACGGTACAACACCTTTTATGTAAGTGTCCTGCACTTGAAAACAGACGTTTGAAGATCTGGGCATGGTAGCGAACGTATCAATGAGGAAACTGGCCGGCTTAGTTTGAAGCTCGAGGAGGCTCAAACCCACCACTAACGGATTATGACAATTGGGATTACCTTACACTGGCTAATACAATGGGCCATATGTGTCACCGTGTGAAAATGCCTGTGAACGGCAAGCTATTCATTAACCTAACCTAACCCAACCTAATGTAACCTAACATAACCTATCTCAACCAAATCTAACGTAACCTAAACTAACCTAAACTAACCTAACCTTACCTAACCTAACCTAACCTTACCTAACCTAACCTAACCTAACTTAACCCAACCTAACCTAACCTAACGTAACCTAACCCAACCTAACCTAACCTAACGTAACCTAACCCAACCTAACCTAACCTAACGTAACCTAACCCAACCTAACCTAACCTAACGTAACCTATCCTAACCTAACCTAACCTAACCTAACTGAAATAGTAAAGTGAAATTGTGAAGTACTTGTCAAGAAGCAAATTCCTGTTGAATCTATTACAAGTAAAACACGTTTCTTTGTTCGGTTTATATTGGATATTCGATAATCTCTAAGTTTGAGGGAAAAACTAGAATTTCTTGTACAAACAGCAAGAAATTCTAAAGTGAAAGTAGTTTTATATTCCCAAGTTTCATTGGAGAATTTGTCGTACATCCTGATGCATGAAAATTTCCGGACCGAGATTGACAAAATTTCTCTCTAGTTCTGGTAGGCATTAATGTATGTTAAGAAGAACTAATTGGAAGAATTAATTAACGATTTGTACCCAATATAGTTCGATGTTCGTAATATATAGGCCAGGCAAGTTATCGAAACTAATACATTTTATTTCATCCCTTTGCCTCGGAAACTTTATCCCTGTTCCATTTAAAATGGAAAATGTGAAATTGATTAAATGGAATACAAAAATATCTTCGCACATTATTTTGACTTTCATTTCACTTGTATTTATTTGCAAAGATCTTTACGTAAATGGATTTCCTTGTATGGTTGGGGTGTATATGACAAAGTGTTTGTTAGAGATGTCTTCCAGTGAAATTCTTGAGTCAAAAGTAATTCTTTCATTTGTATTCTCTTTTTCTGTGATTGCATACTCCTTTTGGATTTGAATTGAATCAGAATGCAACAAAAAAAATGAAAAAAAAATGAAAATGAAAATAGTCTTCAGAGTGAAATAGTCAAACTAACCTAAACTAACCTAAACTAACCTAACCTTACCTAACCTAACCTAACCTTACCTAACCTAACCTAACCTAACTTAACCCAACCTAACCTAACCTAACGTAACCTAACCCAACCTAACCTAACCTAACGTAACCTAACCCAACCTAACCTAACCTAACGTAACCTAACCCAACCTAACCTAACCTAACGTAACCTATCCTAACCTAACCTAACCTAACCTAACTGAAATAGTAAAGTGAAATTGTGAAGTACTTGTCAAGAAGCAAATTCCTGTTGAATCTATTACAAGTAAAACACGTTTCTTTGTTCGGTTTATATTGGATATTCGATAATCTCTAAGTTTGAGGGAAAAACTAGAATTTCTTGTACAAACAGCAAGAAATTCTAAAGTGAAAGTAGTTTTATATTCCCAAGTTTCATTGGAGAATTTGTCGTACATCCTGATGCATGAAAATTTCCGGACCGAGATTGACAAAATTTCTCTCTAGTTCTGGTAGGCATTAATGTATGTTAAGAAGAACTAATTGGAAGAATTAATTAACGATTTGTACCCAATATAGTTCGATGTTCGTAATATATAGGCCAGGCAAGTTATCGAAACTAATACATTTTATTTCATCCCTTTGCCTCGGAAACTTTATCCCTGTTCCATTTAAAATGGAAAATGTGAAATTGATTAAATGGAATACAAAAATATCTTCGCACATTATTTTGACTTTCATTTCACTTGTATTTATTTGCAAAGATCTTTACGTAAATGGATTTCCTTGTATGGTTGGGGTGTATATGACAAAGTGTTTGTTAGAGATGTCTTCCAGTGAAATTCTTGAGTCAAAAGTAATTCTTTCATTTGTATTCTCTTTTTCTGTGATTGCATACTCCTTTTGGATTTGAATTGAATCAGAATGCAACAAAAAAAATGAAAAAAAAATGAAAATGAAAATAGTCTTCAGAGTGAAATAGTCAAGTTTACAAATCATAACGAAATCCATTTAAATTCTTACACGCTTGTTACAGAAAGCACACACACACGCATACATACACACTCTCATGCATTTGCATTAAGGCTTTTATGGCAAGTGTGTATATGCCTGTATACTACACACACATATATGATGACTTACTTTCATACTTTACATGTACAAACTAACTATGTATGCATAGAATGTGTCTGTACAGATCTCAATGCACTTGAGTTGTTTGTCGAAACTGCAAGGATTGTATTGTATTGGCCATTTCATTTGCTTTCACTCAAATTTTTTTTTGCTTTCTCTTATTCCTTCTAAGCTGAGAATTTATTTTTTTCTCAGTTTTTATACTTTCAAACCAATACTCATAGCAGTATTTGTTTTTGTTGGGCATTTTCTATGCAGATTACATTTATGGTGTGTTTTTGATTGGAATTTGAGTGTATCCTACGACCATTACTCGTGCTACTGCCACCACAAAATTTCATTTTTGAGGAGTTTTCATTAAATTTCGTAAATGATTACATAGTAGCATAGTAATGAAGTAGGAAAATGTAAACAATTATTACAATTAAGATTTTTATGCATCTTTTTCTTCTTCTATATCTCTAGCAAATGAGTATTAAGTACGAGTATGTACTTTTATTCATTATTTTATTTTGAAGACAGATTTTGATAACCTCAGTTCGAGTAATTCTTGAAACAAAACTTTGTTCAAAAAACTTTTCTGATATAATCTCAAATTTAATCTTCAAAAATGAAAAGTTTTTAGATTTTAATCTAGAAAGCTATTTGGGTTTTGCTTTCCTTTTATAAAAAAACAAACAAGAAAAAAACTGAAATAATTAACACTTTTCAGGGCTTAAAATTCAAATGACCGGTTAAAGATATGAATTTTCGTATTTCGAATTCTTTTACCCACGGTACATATAACTTTACATACATAATTGGTCATTACAACCCTTCAGTCAGGATTACCACCTAGTTTCTCACACCACTGATGTTGTGTGAGTTAATTTTATACATGAGTGGCGGGACATACAGTTTAAAGTCGACTCCGAACGACAGATTTTTGAGAAACTTTTCATGGCAATTTTTCTTTTACTCTCAGAGTTTTTGCCAGAAACCTGCTGAGAGGAAGTCGCCGAAGAAATACTTTTTGGTGTTTTTGTTTTGGATGTCTGGCCTGGGGTTTGAATCCTTGCTTTCCGTCTAATAAGCCAACACACTACCTACTAGACTACGGCGACTACAACAGGTAACTTTGATGACCGATTTGATTTAACTGCAGATTTGCATCATTTCATTACATTTCATTATTCCATGCTGAATCGGGTTGTAATATAAAAAATAAAAAAACCTAGGAATTGAATTTTTTTTGTTGTAACTTTTAAACATAATCATACAATTTTTCTATCAAAACAACCATGATCTATCCAACAGGGGTTTCGAACTTTTACAGTTGATGCCAGCCATCTTATTGACGGTACACCTGTCAAACTACATATGTACATACACACATACATAATTGGTCATTACAACTCTTCAGTCAGGATTACGGCCTAGCTTCTCACACCATTTATATTGTGTGTGTTAATTTTATACATGAGTGGCAAGACCTACAGTTTAGAGTCGACTCCGACTGACAGATTTTTGAGGAACTTTTTCATGGCAATTTTATTTACTCTCAGAGTTTTTGCCAGAAATCTGCTGAGAAGAAGTCGCCGAAGAAATATTTTTCATATTTCGTTTTGATGTCTAACCTGGGTTTCGAACTGCGGCCTTGCGTCTAATAAGCCAACACACTACCTACTAGACTGCGGTGATTGCACCACTCAAACTAGTAGTCTTTTATTCAGTCTGTTTTGACAAACCAGCCTGGACGGATATAGCACTCAACACAATGTTCAAGCCCACTTCTGGGTGAAGAGGTACGTGAGGAATCAAAATTGTCAAATTTATGACAATACCAATCGACATGGGACCCAAAAGCGTGAAATGCATCTCGAAAAAGTCACTGTTTGGAGTGAATTTTGGGCTGGCGGTGTCATCGATCACCATCACTGTCAACGTTCATAGATAACACCAACAACATGTTTTAGGTTTAGGTTGGAGTGGTAGCTCTGATATCACAAAGTTCACTTGAGCACGCATAGCGGCCCGTTGTGATACCACGGGTGAACGCAGTCCTTGTACTGACCACCAAAATCAGGGAAGAGGAACAATTTGGTCAGCGCCAGGGCACATCCAACAACATGTGGTTACAAAAAAAAAACGATGTGGATACGCAAGCGATTTTATGACCACCGAGATTGTGCGATTTGGCCTCGTGAGACTTTTTCTTTAGAGGTTCTTAAGGTGCAGGTGTATACGAAAGTAATCTTCAGCGTTGAGGCTCATGAATAGGGTAAAAAATAACCAAAATTGTTGAATTTTATATGACACCAATTCGCATGAGATCCAAGAGGCCTAATGCATTCAAAAAAAGTCATTGTTTAGTTTTGATTTTGACCAAACATTATCATCGGTCCACATTTCTTTGAGAGCAATGTCTGCCACCACTGTCAAAGACGAGCACTATACTTCAATGATGCTCTGGACACCAGCGGCACATAATTTCAGTAAGACGGCACTACGTGCCCCACAGAATATGTCGAATTGGATAATGTACATGAACGAAAACGTGCAATTTGGTACCGTTAAACTTTTTCTTTTGAAATTTTCTTAAGTCACAGATGTATGCGAGGAATAAGCCACAGCGGTCTTTAAAGTCAAATTCAGTCTGATTTACGTACCAGAGCTATGGAAAATTGGACATTTCGGATGCTCCCCACTTAGAGAAGTCGTGGCAGGCATTTGAACGATATTATATGAGACGCATAAAGGCATTAAAAGGTCTTTCAAGCGAATAAAAAATTTCGATAAGATTTAAAGAAAGACAGCTCTTAATGAAAGATCTGATATGTAAGTCCTCTGGGACCTTAGTCACGTGCTCTAGATTTAATATACTAGTGATGCAGATCTAAGACTCATCTCTTGTTTTAATTGCAGTTTAACTACAGCTAACTTGTGGCCGCAAAGTGATTATTTCGTAAGAAATTCTGTCAAAACTGCGATTAATTTCTCATTGGGTGTGTGTGTTAGAGAGATTGTTGGTAACCTGCCAAGGCATGGAACGGTGAAGTAAATTTTTGACGAATTATTCAGAGAGCAGGCTTGAAGTGCTATGAGAAGGAATGTAGAATACCCAGGTTACTATGTGCCAAACTTACTCGTGCTAGGAGGAAAAGTGCATTAGGTGCGGGTAGCATATTTTATGCCTCTACGACGGAGTGTAGAGTGCCCGATTTTTAATCAAATTTATTTAAAAATTCCAGTGTAAGTTACACTTCACATCAACTCAGTTGCCTTAAAGTGAACACAAACTATCAAATAATGTTTGTTACATTGCCTGAAGTAACCGATATTTTGCTAAATTCAATACCATCAACAACTGTCTTAACATATTTCCTCTTACAAGTTTAACAATTTATTCCTTTGTTTCAATTTAAGTCTTAAAAGTTCCAAATGCTGAGTTGTTAAATTATTTCAAATTTAATTGTATTCTGATCAGATAAACAAGCCAACAACGCAGCAACAAAAACAATACAACGCTTGATATTTAAAATTCTTCACGTTGTCAACGGTGTTGAGTTGTTGGCTTAAACTGTTTCCGTTTTCGATCTGCTTTTTTACTTCAGGGCAAAGAAAAGGGAATAAAAAATTATCATAAATACACACACACACACACATCTTCAACGTTTTTTTTTTATCACGGCCATAAAGTGTCACGAATATTTAACTTTCATGGAAGAAGAAATCCTCGTGTACTTAAAGGAATAAAGGAGTAAAACTTATATGCAGATTTTGCTATAATTTATTACAACTACAAAGAAGATACACGAGGCCGATATCCCTTTTTTTGTAATTGTTGTCTTCTTGCTTGATGCTGCTGTTTTCCGGCATCAGAACAACTGTTATGCGTACTCATACTAGTCACATAAATGTTGAGGTATTTTGTAGTTGTTTGTATTCATCTCTTGTGTTTTTATATGTGTTTTAAGGATTATAAAAATGTAGATAAGTTTGTGAATAACAAAAGGTAGAAAGGCAGTTTATACAAGAATATTCAAAATTCTAGCACATCCTCTCTTATTGTTAGTATTTCATTGGAAATAAGTACATTGTTAAGATGAATTTTTAAAACAACATGTTATTCAACATATTGCTTATCAGTAGATTCGATTTCTTCCCCATCTTTTTGGATTCCATCCCAAAAATCGTTTGTATTTTGAGGCCAAGAAAGAATCGAGACAATTTTTAACACCCTGCTCTCGAGTGAAACATATTAAAGAATGTACGTTCTGCATGGATCCAAATAAATTGTATTCAGAATGGCAAGTGAGAGAAAACTTCCCATCCACTGTTTACAAAACAGTTTTTTATCGTTGCCGCAGTATGGTAAGTCGCCGGGCCGTGGCGCAATGAAAAATTACGTTGTCGTGTCTATTTACATATTCAAAGCGTTTTTTTGGCCAATGCTTGCTTGAAACGAATTAAATATTAGCCGTACAAATCTTCCTGGACAGTTTGGTCCGATTTTAGCAGTTCATACTCCACTGAACCTACCATATACAGAGCATTACCTTGATGCAATCAATTTATTGGAATTGTCGTAATGAATACATACATACATACATACATACATACATACATACATACATACATACATACATACATACATACATACATACATACATACATACATACATACATACATACAGACATACATACATATATACATACATACATACATACATACATACATACATACATACATACATACATACATACATACATACATACATACAAACATACATACATACATACATACATACATACATACATACATACATACATACATACATATGTACAAACATACATAATTGGCCATTACAACCCTTTAGTCAGGATTACTCCCAAATTTCTCACACCACTTATATTGTGTGTCTTAATTTTACACATGATTGGCGGGACCTACAGTTTAAAGTCTTTTTTGAACGAAAGATTTTTGAGAAACTTTTCATGGCAATTTATATGTATTTACACTCAGAGTTTGCCAGAATTCTGCTGAGAGGCAGTCACCGAAGAAATCTTCTTTCATATTTCGTTTTAGTTGGGTTAGGGTTTGAACCAAAGCCTTACGTCTTATAAGTCAACACACTACCTATTAGACTACGGCGACTATCATACATTTTTCATCTCCAGTGATAATTCTATGCAAAAATAATTTATTTTTTACTAACAATCCGCAGACATGTAAAAGCATCTTTCAACGTGTCTCGGCTTCAGTTAATGTGGCGCCCAACTTCTTTGATTTTGAATGAATTCTGCTTTAAAGTTATTGCTTCAGTCACGCAAATGATTGTGCAAACTCCTTTTCTGACTGACATGAATTTTGATCGAGTAATTTTGGCAATTTAATGTCTTCGAATTTTATTTATCTTTCATACAAAAATCATCATTTTTGTAATCCTCAAACCACTGTAATTTTGATGGAGAATATTCGCTTTATAATTCAAAAAACAAACGATGACTCAAACGTGCAGTTTTCTTTTCAAAAAAGTGATGCAACAAAACTTAACGTAAATACTTTTGTTTTTTGACAGTTTGACAGATTTTCTAAAGTGAAAAAAAATTTCGACACATCAAGTGGTGTCATCTAACGTTTTTAAGTTCCTTGTGATAATGTATTGGATTATTGTTATTTCTGTAGGGGTCGGAAAATTTTCTCTGACTTGACTGAATGAAATTAAGGGTAAATATTTAATTTTTATAGTGGGACAGCTTTAAATGCCTTTAAACCCTGTTTAGAATCATAAGTTAGTTTCGGTTGGTTTTGACTGTGAACTCGCGTGATACCCAGCTTGAACAGATCTTTTTCATGCCCAAATATTCAGTCACAATATATTCAACACGTACATTCTTCTGTAGGGTGTCAGCTACCTTGATCAACTCACTTTGTAGTCTTTCCAAATGATGTTGTGTATCTTTTTGAAGTTTTCTTCGGTAGTAACATTTCGGGGGAGTTTCTACGTGCATCATCGTAATTGCTCTTTCCGCCTTTTTTTATTTTGCAACCCACTTTATTGTGCTACCTTTGCACTTGAAAATCAATGTTATATTAACACATGAAATGTTGTATTCATACTCAACAACTTAAAATTCTGTACTCGTGCATTTATTTACGTACTTAGTTGTAAGCCAGGCTTTCCACTGACCCATGTTGTGTGTGAGTGGCGCAAGCTAAAATTTAAAGTCGATTCCGAGCGACAGATTTTTGAGGAAGACACCGAAGAAATACTCTTTCGTATTTTGTTTTAGCTTGAGATGTCTGTGTAGACAGTCGTCTGACTAGATGTCTGACTGATGTCTGCTAGACTAAGGCAAGTTTAGCGAAAATCATTCATAAGCGCCAGCTGTTTATTAACCTGTGACCTATACTGCGCAACTGTTACTTCAACCAAACCGAAATTTAATTCGACGTCAATCTATAGACTTGGGCTGCAAGTGATGTTAATTCCGTCCTTTGATTTGAAATTCCTGATTGAATTTTTAACACTTCTGTATCGGTTATTTTTTTGTAGTGCTATTTACAGCGTCTGATAATAACCGCAGTTGGTTTTTTGTTTAATGAAATTAGTTTTTTTTGTTTATATTTTACGTGTTATTGAAAGTGACTTCTTGTCTTGTTTAATGGAACGAAAAGAAAACAAATGTGAGCCTATTTTCTACAAAAGGAATAGGCTTTAATTTTCAACGTGTTAAAACTTTCATTATGAAGAAGACACACACAAATAAGCAAACGAATCGCATAAATCAAAAATAGATTTAAAAGCTTTTATTTCAAATGACATGAGCAATTTTTAAGATCAAATTTCGCTACCATTTACCATAACACCGCAGCCATATAAAAACATCGAGCGTATGTGGAATATTTTCTATAGATGTATAAGAGAAAAATAAAGTATACGACCTGTTATAAGTGTTTTCATTATAGGAAATGTATGCCGGTTAAACAAAGAAATTAAATCTTTTTAAATTAAATAATATTGTTTTAAAGGCTTCACAAAATAATATTTAAATGATTAAAAATATAAAAAAATATTAAAATATTTCTCTCAAAATTAATTAATAAATTAAAATTGCCTTTTCCTTCTAAAGGGACGAAAGTAGTAATCCTGTGGTAAATTGAAATATATTTTAAGTATCGTTTTACAATGTTTATTTCATTTTTAATTTAATGCCCAAATTATTATTCCTTCTTAGCTTTAATTTGAATGGTTTCGTAAACCATTTCTAGCTTGCTTACTCTATCATTGAAACCACAAATTTGCACAACCTTCCCATTTACATTTATTGGACACAAATTAAAAATGTATAGCCTGTGAAACTGAAACCAGCAAGACAAGTAATAAGACTCACAAATGTAATGAAAAGGACATTTTCTTAATTACAACAATCAACTCTATGATCACTAGACATAAAATCAATTATTTTAAAATATTTTCTCAATGAATTTAATGTCTTGCTTTAAAAGCAATAAAACTTTGCTATCAGATGCATACACCGAATGTCCATTCAAGTGGTAAATTATTATTATTGACAGCAAATTAAGGACCTCAATTACAAATTATGAAATTAAATATGGTTCTTAAATAAATTAATATTTATATTTATGTCATGTTGTGAATACAAATTATCAGGGATATGAATAGAAAGTTCACTATAAAATTCACCAAAAAATTCGGCTGAATTTTGAATTTTTTCTATTTGTTTCAGTCCTGTGAACTAACTTCTCTGGTTACCAAGATATCACTTGAGCACGCCTAGCGGTTTGTTATGAAGCCATAAGAAAGCATAACTCTTGTACTAACCGAATTCCACCAAACTCATTAAATTAGTTGGACAGTTCAAGGGCTACGGCTAACCAATTTTGGTAAACGGCCTGAACGTTTAATAAGCGAAGCTATGTATGTCCTTCATAGCAATGGATGATAATTCCGGTTAGCTGACAAGAAATGGAGAGTCAAATAACCTTTAGTCCAATGCGCTTAAAAAGTTTATTACGACAGATTCAATATTTTTTCTTGATTTTTTGAAATCGTTATGAGTTTTTGTTCACCATTACTGACGCCTTCGAAGTTTCAGCATTATTTTAAGTGGTATCGTAAAACTGAAAGGAATTGAAATCCATTTCTAATGGCTGTCTTAATTTGGGAAAGCTGAATAATAGATGTTTCCCCATTTCCATCTTCATATACACTATTTGATCATCTAAAGAATACAGCATACGCAAAGCCTTAAAGGTATTTCCTGATATTTAGGATCTTTAATTAAAAGCTCCCAATCTTTAAATTTGAATAAAACAAAATGTGTGTGAGATAACATCGAAACTTTTTCTTTAATTGAAAGAAATATTATATACACACATACATACATACATAATTGGCCATTACGACCCATAAGTCAAGATTATGACCTAGCTTGTGATGTTCTTGTTCTAATTTTATACATGATTGGCGGGACCTACAATCGACCTCGAACGACAGATTCTTAAGAAAACATTTCCTGGTAATTTTATTTACTCTCAGAGTTTTTGCCATAAAGGAAGTCGCTGAGAGGAATTCGGCGATGAAATATTTTTCGTTTTTCGTTTTGTTTTAAATGCCTGACTTGGAGTTAGAAATGTGGCATCACGTGTAATAAGCCAACACACTACCTACTAGTGTACGGCGACCTGCGCGGAATAAATGCTGTGTGGAATATAGGTTAGGTTAGGTTAGAGGACGTGTACTTGTCAATTACACGGAGGTCTAATTGACCCATTGTACAACGTCCTAGTTTCTCACACCACTGATGTTGTGTGTGTTAATTTTATACATGAGTGGTGGGACCTACAGTTTAAAGTCGGCTCCAAACTACAGATTTTTGAGAAACTTTTTCATGTCAATTTTATTTACTCTCAGAGTTTTTGCCAGAAATCTGCTGAGAGGAAGTCGCCGAAGAAATACTTTCTGTATTTTGTCTTGATGCCTGGCCTGGGGCTCGAACCCTGGCTTTATGGAATATAACACCGTTGAAATATCTGGTGTGGAATATAACATCATTGAAATGTCCAAAATCTATGGAGCGAATTCGAAATATTCCATGACTCTGGTGCATAAATCTTTTTGAATTTAAACGATCGCATAGGTTATGTTATCTTTAAGTAGAGCTGTTGTTTGTAGTTTATTCGCACAAACGTTGTAATTTTGCAGTTACATGTCGTTGGTGTCCAAATCATGCCAAAAGAAGTTGGTAATCATCCGCCTATAGTGCTCGCCTTTGATAGTGCTTCGCTGACCAACGTCGTTCGCTAGGAAATATGGGCCGTTGAGCCACATAAAACTATGACCTTTTTTTGGAATGCGTTGGACGCTCTTGGATCTTGTGTGGATTGTTATCGTCCCCATTTTGATAATTTTATTTATTCGCATTCTCATTTATTCAGCAAATGACAACTAATTTGACAGATATATCTTCAACAAGATGGGCATTTTTGACTGTAAGAGGTCTGTAGTGCCGGTTGGAAGTACCTTCATCACTGACTAGTTAAGAACTTGTTCTGTAGAAATTCGAAATTTTTCAGAAATAAAAAAACAGAAAATCACTAGAAGGGTTCTGGAGCCCTTAAACCCTACAAAATGCCACATATATCAGCACTGAAGCCTTAATCGAAATAAAACTCTTAAAAAAACCTGAGCCCTATTATATTAGCTGATAACAAAACAGCAGATACGGAACTAAATTTTTTTATATTGCATCTGTTATTATAGGGTATTTTACACTTGGCTTCGACGGCTAACAATTTTCGTATTTATTTTAGTTTTTAGTACGTCTGCAGCTTCATTAAACTTAATTACAAAAGTAAATACGTTACAGGGGTTTTGGTTTCTTTCATTTTTTATTTTTTATTTTTAATATTTTATTTTGACTTCAAATGTACAAATCATTTCTTTGGTTTGTTTTATTTTTGTATTCTATTTAACACCTCTCAGATAACACAAATAGTAGTATGTACACCGAGAACTCGTATGACAAGATTTTCATTACAGGGTAATTGTAACTAAATCGGTTTTTACTGCAAGGAAGTGTCATCGTTAAAAATAAAGTTTATTAGTTAAAGAAGTGGTGTTCAAAGAGTTACTAGTGTAAAAGTAATCTATCCCTTGTACATTTTATCACCGCCGCTCTACTAACTACTTGACTTGTATGGCGTAAATGTAAAATGTAAAGTAAAATTCATTTGAAGTAATTTAATTTCATGTTTTTATTTCATTTTTTCTCTCTCTTTTCTTCTGTAGTTCTTGTTACTGCTGCTGCTGTTCCTGTTTTTGTATATTAATTCAGTTTTTATTTGACTTTTCTTCTTTTTTTTTTTTTTTTTTTTTGCTTTCCAAACCACATCCATCCACATTTACCAGTACTTGTCTGTTAACTTAATATGTTGCATACAACATTAAGGAGTATACACAAGTACGAGTATGTGTATCTAGCTGTCTGTCGGTTTCTCTCTCTCTCTCTCTCTCTCTGTCTCTCTCTATACCCTGGTATGTAGTGGTTACAAAGTTGTTATATTTGCGGTTTATAACGATTCCTTGTTTTTATCTTCTGTTTCTTTATTTAACATGAACTTTTTCAAGCGTTTTAGTTGTAATTTTCTTTTCGAAATACGACAACTTGTTGGTATAGGACGTGTGTGCATCATCGGTATACTGAATATGAAGCAAGGAATGTATATGAATACGAGCATTAATGTCTGACGGAAAAGTAGATGATGAAAAAAATGGAATTTTGTTTTGTAAAATTTTTTTAAGAATATGCAATAATTAATACTTTGAAATGTACAATAATAGTGTAATATTATGTTCATATATGCACTTTTATTGAGTCAATATTCTGTTAATTGAGTACAATATTTTAAGTGTTCAGGCATAATAATATACGAGGTTCAACTGCTGGCTTTTATGCTTTTTTTTTTTTTTGTTGTTCGTCGGTTAATTGTAATATGCTCACTAAACACACATATGACAGTGCTGCATTTTAAGTTTTACTCAATATTATAACAATTTGCGTATTTATTTCGCAATTATTAATTGAAACTTTATATGAAATATTGAACTCAATAATGGCATTTATTGCCATTTACGCAATAAAGGTGCATACCTGAACACCGTATAAGATTGGTAAGCAATTAAGTTGAGGTTAATTTAAAAAAAATTCACTTTCAAGTAATGAAACACTACTCGATACAATAATTCATTATAATTGGCAGAGAGTCAATAATTGAAATTGATTTAAAATTTTGTATATTTATGCACTTCAAATGGATTAAAGAGTATGCAGCGATTACTCCTTAGAATTAATTCAAGGTATGGTATTGAGAAGGCAAGATTACTTGGGACTCAAACGCCCAAAATCCCTATAACATTTGCCGGCCAAAGAAGATAACATAAAGTACATCATACTGAAGGTTAAGCAAATACAGAAGATAGAGAAGTTTGAGAAAGAGTAGTACTCAGTCAACAAAGATTATCACCAGCACGCTCAACATACATATATTCAGAGAGCGTGTTGTTCGCGCTAATTTGCAAAAACGTGAAAGAAAACTGAGAAATAAAGTTTTCAGATACATACATACATACATACATACATACATACATACATACATACATACATACATACATACATACATACATACATAATTGGTCATTACAACCCTTCAACTAGAATTAGAACTTAGCTTCTCACACCACTTACGTTGTGTGTGTCAATTTTCTACATGAGTAGAGGGACCTTCAGTTTAAAGTCGACTCCGAGCGACAGATGTTTTGAGAAACATTTCATAGCAATTATATTTACTCTCCGAGTTTTTGTCAGAAATCTGCTTGTTTTGATCGAAAATGCAAAAAGGAATATGAAAAAGGCAAAATGGAATATAAAGAATTTATCGACAAGCGAATAGAACCTACAAGCCAATGTGCCTATGGCGATATAACTACGGAACACGTTATATTTAAATTTTTTGGATTTTGGGACTCACCTGGGAAACTTACACTTTATTTAGCCAGAGCCTAACGGCCGACAATGCAATTGAGATGACGATACTGTCCGAAAAGGACTGAAATGCTGTTAATAGGCTCATGCTTTCGGAGCGTGATGTCGACAATGGCGGTAGTTTAAGTTGGTGGAAATCCGACATGCATACGTTCCTATATCTAACAAAAGAAAACCTGTTGAAATATTAGATGCTCTGTGGACCTATCCACAAGACACTGGAAAGAGACTTTTTGATACTGAAATGCAGTTAACAGGCCCAGTGTTGCTGTTAATAACATTATACTACAATCGTAGAGAAAAGGGAACGATCAGCCAGGAAGTCTGATCACACTCCGCGGAGTGTGGTGCTGACAATGGCGGTAGTTTCAGTCGGTGAAATTCCGTAACATAACATAATTGGTCATTACAACTCTTCAGTCAGGATTACGGCCTAGCTTCTCACATCACTCATGTTGTGTGTGTTAATTTTATACATGAGTGGTGGGAGCTATAGTTTAAAGTCGACTCCGAACCAAAGATTTTTGAGAAACTTTTTATAGCAATTTATTTACTCTCAGACTTTTTGCCAGAAATCTCCTGAGAGGAAGTCGCCGAAGAAATATATTTTTTTTTTTTTATTTCGTTTAGATGTCTAACCTGGGCTTTGTACTACCTACTAGACTACGGCGACATCACGACAAAAAAAAAATTAAGAAATTTCATAAAATATCAGACGTCCTAAGTTTCCGATTGTAAAAGTCAGGCTGAACTGCCAAGGGACTTGTTTGATACGATTTGCGAATCCTGATAGCTTGGAAGAATATGTAGCAGATTGGTTTGAAAATTTGTAATTAAAACTGTATTACTTTCTATAACAATATGGTATACATACTTTGTGAAGTCACCATTTTTAGTAGGTGGTGTATTGGCTTATTAGACATGAGGCCACGGTTCAAACCCCAGATTATACATCTCCAACGAAACGAAATATGAAAAAATACTTCTTCGCTGACTGCCTCTCAGCAGATTTCTGACAAAAACGGTGAGAGTAAATATTGACTTTAAACTGTTGGTCCCACCTCTCATGTATAAAACACACACTACAAAAGTGGTGTGAAAAACTATGTTGCAATCCTGACTGAGGGTCTATAAGGACTAACTATGTATACTTCAGAGATCAGCAATGAATCGTTTTTTTTTTTTTGCTACTCATAAGTACTCATGAAATTTTGAGTATGAGTGAGTACTCTGATTCATTCTTACTCACTACAACATTGATTTATAAGTACAGGTTACAATGAGTATGAGTATAACGTTGACATCAAACTCATAACATTCAAAATATGTTTGATTCATACGCCTACTCATTCAGATTCATAAATTTAGAAAAATACTTATAATACTCATAAATGATTCGAGTGATTCGAATCATTCATCAAAATTTACAGTCTTAGTTGTTGTTGCATTTACAAAAAAAAGAGACAGAGACAGCAAGCAAAGCAAACTTGCAACCTTCTAGTGAGTATTGTAGTGTTCGTACGCGAATCATACATATTTTGTGATTCTTGTAAATGTTGAGTAAAGGAGAGTCGAAATCAACAACATTATGCGTATAGTTAAGTCTGAGTACGATGAGTACTTCAAATTTTGAATATGAGTAGTATGATTAGTAGGAGTATAACAATAAAATATGTATGAATGCGTATAAGTATCGGTAATTATGAGTATGATTCGAATATACTCATCTTTTTGAATACTCATTGCTGATCTCTGGTATGCATGTATGTATTGCTATAGAGAGCACGGCTTGTTTTCATTTTAATAATTGATTAAAATTACAATATAAATTACACTTTGAAACATATATTCGTATCAGATGATATTTTAATGCCTTTCAGCCAACAATGTACAAAATTTATGAAATCATTGACCTCATTGCAAATAAATTTGTATTGCAATAATAGCTTGTCTTATCTTGTTAATAATATGTTCTAATTAACTTGTAATTCAATTTCTTTGATTATCTAAAATACGAAGTAGTTCTTTTAAAACTTTTTAGATGCTTGAACATAATTTGCTTACAATCAAAATTCTGACACCTTCAATTAGGTCAACATCAACATCAACATAATTTTCTGCTTAATTTCCTTTACAAACAAGTATACACGCTATTGAATTTAATTATTTTCTAGGAATATCCTGTATTACAGCGAAAAAACCAATGAAAAAATAGGAAAAAAATTTGTGTGTAAATAAGTTTTGACGGCCATTTAATCATTTAATCAAAATTAATTTAAATAAACGAAATGTTATTTAATTATTTACAATAATATCCTATGCTATTATTATTATTTAACTATACACTCTTTAATTAATATGTTCTTTTGATCAATGCAAAGCAGCGGCATTAATTAAAAAAAGGGGGACGTTTTCTATTATTGCATGCAGGACATCAAGCAAATGAAACAAAAAAATTCAAAAAAAAAAAGGAAACCGAAAAGAGGTTTATAGGGAAACATTTAAAAAGGAAAGAATTAAAAAAAAGAGAAAGAAAATACCATGAAAACAAAAGAAACAACTTAACGAAACATGTTGCCAGAGAGATTATAATGATGGTTTCCCAATGCCGTTCCATCATGATGCAAAAGAAAACCCATCAGCTTAACTGCCAACGAAGAACAGACAGGGAGAATATAAAGGCCACGAGCAAGTGGAAAAGTAGAGAGAGAATGTTATAATAATAGTGTGATGATAATAAGATAAATAAAATGCAAATATCTCTTTTGTTAATGCAAAGTTGATGTTCCATTTAAGCGTTTCTGCTTCTCTGATGCTACCTCCTCTGGCTGTTTCATTTGAATGTTGTTTTCTTAAGCCTTTGCTAGAGATTCCAAGGCTTATATGCTTTTTATTTTACAAAGAACTTCTATAGAAATCGGTATTTTAAAGCATCATTAGTTCGAAAATTCATAGGATTTGGTATCGGAATTACATCAATAAAGTGCTTAATGATCGTCTAGTAGGTAGTGTGTTGGCTTATTAGACGTAAAGCCAGGGTTCCAGCCCCAGGCCAGACAGCAATACAAAATACAGAAAGTATTTCTTCGGCGAGTAGATCTCAGCAGATTTCTAGCAAAAAATCTGAGAGTAAATAAAATTGCCGTGAAAAGTTTCTCAAAAATCTGTCGTTCGGAGTCGATTTTAAACTGTAGGTTCCGCCACTCCTGTATAAAATTAACACACACAACATAAGCGATGTGAGAAACTAGGTCGTAATCCTGACTGAAGGATTGACCAATTATGTATGCACTATGTAAAATTAGGTACGATCAGCAGAATACCAATGGCAGGACGCTGACATATGATTGCAGTGAAAGACAATCTCTTCCTTCTCCTCGGATCCACAACCACTGCAGAAGACATTTATTTGATGGAATGCCAAGTATTTTGGCATATTTACTAATTGCACAGTGACCTGCAAGAATCTATATGACTTAAGGACAGCAGTGAGTCGATCCTCTTCTTGTCAATTATGTGTCCAGCAGAGTCCAGCAGAGTCTAGCAATATTGCACGTAACTCCCTGCTACCAACTAGATTAAGCAAAATAACTGAACCATTTCAGACATTGCGTGCTTCGTGCCGTTTGTGGCCAGCACATCAACAATGCATTTTCCAACGATATTCCTATGTCCCGCACCCACATATAGGTTACATATGAATGATCTGAAATTTCTTTCAGAACTCCTCGGCATCATTTTGTTGTAAGCTTTAGAGTCTGGTTACATATCGAAGAGAAAGTGTGCGGGTCGAAGACTGATGCCATAATTATCAGATCATCTGTGTTACCATGGATCTTAAAATCACATCGCTGCTCCTCTACCGAGTTATTCCAGTGTGCCTCTGTTAACTTCTCTTGAGAGGCAATTAACATACTTTTGGTCAATCGATCAGTAACAAACTTTGTAACAGGCTCACTAACATTACTTTTATCAAGCGTGCCAACAACAGCTTCCGAGTAAAAGCAGGTGCCGTAGTCCAGTAGGTAGTGTATTGACTTATAAGGCATCGATTCAAACCCATGGTCAGACATCTCGTACAAAACGAAATTTGAAAAAATATTTCCTCGGTGACATCCCCTCAGTAGTTTGCTGACAAAAACTCTCGAGAGTAAATAAAAATTGCCATGAAAAGTTTCTCAAAAATCTGTCGTTCGAAATCGACTTTAAACAATAGCTCCCGCCACTTATGTATAAAATTAACACACACAGAATAATTGGTGTGAGTGGCTATGTAATGGACATTGTTTAAAGCGTCCTCCAGGTCAATGAAAGCTGCCTGAGAAGTTTAAAGTTTGTGTATGCCTTAGCTTTCTCAATGTGCTCCACTAGGAAGCTTAGTACAGTCTCCGTGGCCATGCGTGGTTTGAGCGTTGGTTTCAGCACTAATTATTACGGGCACTTCTCTCTGTCTGGTTTCCTCTATTGAGTAGCTTCAACGTAATTTGCCTTGCAATGCCCTTAGCTATCGATTAATAGAAAAATCAATTGGTTTTCTTAAATAGAAGTGATCACGTTCACCTACCTCCCATTTATTTGATTTTTTGAATTGAAGTTGAGCCTTTTTAAGCATACTCTACAGACTCTGTAGGATATAAACATGCTGATGCAAAGGGTACAGCTTCTGGAAATTAAACTCATTCAGAAGTCTTATCCCACTCTGAACCTAATGACAAAGTAAGTATCATTTCTTGCATTCGTATACAACTGTCCGCCTTACGAATTACAACACCTTCCTACAATTCATTCTCTTCGCAATGCCTTCAACAATAGGGTAACCTATCAGCCTATTTCTTCCCCTTTTTTTTCTTAAATGTTCTCATTTGATTTTAACGTCACACAGAAATCTCTTTTATACTTACTACTTACTCAATGTTGTTGTTTTGTTTTTCTTACCAGAGAAAATATTTAAAGGCCAACGAAACCAACAAAACAACAACAGCAACGGCAAACGGCAACGGCAACGGCAACGGCAAAGGCAAAGGCAACAGCGGCAAAAGTGAAATGAAATAAAATCGTTAAATGTATAATAAATGTAAGAAAAACAAAAACACCAACAAACAACAACAAGTAACATGACAGCCCCAACAACATGCCGTTGTTAAATAATGGCAACCAGAGAAAAAACCTCCAATTTCTCTCACTCTCTCTCTTGTGCTTTCACTTCTTTGGCTTCGACAGCAAAAGCGGAAAATGGATATTAAAGCATTAAAGTTCCGCTGCTGTTGTACTTAAGCTTTACATTTCACTTTAATGTTGTTGTTGTTGTTGTAAACGGTAGATTGTATGTCTAACTAAACTGTGAGTGTGTGTATATACACCGTTTTTTATAAGCTTCATTAGGTTTAATTACAACAGATAATAGCAATTAATGCATTTAAGACAAGTTTATTTTTGCCCATTAAAAATGTTGTTGAGTCCATACTCTTGTGTCTTTCGTTTTGTTTTTGTTTTTTTTTTTTTTTTTTGCTGTTCTAGTAAATAGCAACACATCCTTATAAATTAAAAAAAGAGAATTCAGTTTTCATGGCTGTGCTTTACTTTTGTATTTTTAATATAACACTTATGGCGTATGTAAGATACGTACGTACGTAGATAAAAGGTGAAACATGTAAACAAAAGACAAAATTTGTCCTTAAGAGTGCTCTTTTGAAAACATAGAATAAAATGTTAAACGAAGATTTCACATGAATTTCTGTTCAGTTTCTAGAACAGAATTTTTGTAAATATGTATGACTGCAGCAAATTATTCTCCAGTCATACATACAGTAGACAGCAAAAGTCTTAGTACGGCAGTATATTTTAGCACTTTCATGGATTTTAGCCAAAAGTTTATATAAAAATTTATAGTTTTCATATTTATTTTATTAATTTATTTCTGTTTTTATTATAAAACAAACAATTTTTTTATGTTTTTCATAAAACAATAGAAAAATAAGGAAAGGTTTCAGATGCCGCCATAGGTACCTCAAAGAGAACCCTGAGCAAATTTAAAATTAAAAGCCCTAATATATGGAAATGATCTCCTAAATACTCTCTTGAAGTTATATCGGGACTTTGTGCAATAGTATTAAGCCTGTGGGGACGTACTAAGACTTTTGCTGTCCACTGTACATACATAATTCGTCATTACAACCCTTCAATCAGGACTAGGACTAGTACCTAGCTTTTCATACCACTTATGTTGTGTGTGTTAATTTTATACATAAGTGGCTGCTACTACAGTTTAACCGTTTGATTGCTAAGCGATTCTGGTGAGAACATTCGAAAATTGCTCGAAAACTACAATTAATTATTATAATAAAAAAATCAACAAAATTCTAATAACCTATGTATAAAGAGAAGACCCTATATCTATTTTTACACTGAAATTCGCAGCGCAAATGCGATTTTCGTATAAATGAACGCAGCGCTTTGGCGCCGCGTAGCAGTCAAACGGTTAAAGTCCACTCCAAAAGCCAGATATTTGAGATGCTTTTCATGGCAATCTTATTAACTCTCAAAGTTTTTAACAGAAATCTGATGAGAGGAAGTCACCAAAGAAATATTTGTTCATTCTCTGTTTTGTTGAAGACGTTTGTCCTGGAATTTGAACCGTAGCCTCAAGTCTGATTAGCCAACACACTTTATACTAAACTGCGGCGAGTTTTTAGTTCTGGCCATCACTGCCATGAAATGTACAAGGTCATTTGTCCGCTTTCGCTACTGCGAATTCTTACGTAAGCTGTTAACCAGTCAACCCCATTTTGAATTTTGAATGAATTTTTCTGTTTATTCGCGAATACCCTGAGGACTCGAAATAAATTATTCTGTTAGAAAAAAATTATGCTTTTAAAAGATTATGTATAGTGCAGATGGATTAACCATTTAGATTTGTTAAGAAAACTCGTTACAAAGCATTTCCCATGGCTATTGAATCTATTTATACTGCCCAGAGTATAGTTAATGCAAGAACTATCAGTCACTGCATTCATTAAGTTATGAAGTTTCTCCTATTAGCCTAACCTTGGTCACCATAGCTTCCAGCAAGAGGGCCTAAATCCACCAAAATCTTACTATCTCCTATCTATCTTCTCCAAGGAGGAGTTTCCTTCAAAAATTTTAAAAATGTATGTATGTTACTAACAAGCATTTTTGTATAACGATACGTATGAGTAATATGAGTGTGTAGAATTGAAATGGAGTACACCAATCATACGCCCTCGTATTATTACATCAGTTCGTTAAAAAATTTCAGATTTTCATTTAAGTTGATTCAGTTTTACGTACATATTTATAAGAACTCTTTACCTGCTGCAGCAAAGCGACAGTATTTGCACTTTTTTATTTCGGTGTCTATATTATCTCGTCTAACTGGTGGTAGTAAGTTATCATTTGGAATAGGAAGTGCCTACCAAATATTTAATATATTGCGCAGGCATTTATTGCAAAATACGTGTAGAACAAGTTTAATATTGTATCAGCCTTAAATATCTACAGAATTGCCATGACATGCACTTTAATTTATATTGTTGGTAATAGTTCAGTTGACAGTTCTCTCTAGAAATATCGGGTCCGCCATCTAACGTTTTTTTTTTCAACTAGTGCTTATTTCGTGAATGGTAACACTTAGCTTATGTCTGATTTGACAGATAATTAGTTTTATCCTTCCGCTGAACAATTATGGTTGTGTATACGCTTGAACAACGCTGGGAAATATTGCGACATTACTTTGAAAATCATGGTAATGTTGCAGAATGGGTGCGAAAATTTCGTACGGATTTTGGAAGAAGAGAATCACCGTCAGCTCCGTATGTTCGTTATCTTGTGAAAAAAGTGAAAGAAACCTCATCGATAAACCAAAGCGTGAAAAGCCAAAAACAGTGCATACACCCGAGAATATTGCTGCTGTGGCAGAAAGTGTGCGTGAAGCGCCATCAACATCAATTCACCGTCGTTCTCAACAATTGAACATTTCGGAGACATCATTGAGACGAATTTTGCATAAAGACCTTGGTATGACGCCTTATAAAGTCCAATTTGTTCAGGAGTAGAAGCCAATTAACCATCAAATGCGTTTTCGCTTTGCTAAGTGGGCCTGCAATCGACTTACAGAAGATGCCCAATTTGGCAAAAAAAAATCATCTTTTCAGATGAAGCTCATTTTGATCTTGGCGGGTATGTAAACAAGCAAAATTGTTGCATTTGGGGCATAGAAAACCCCCACGCATACATTGAAAAGCCGACGCACCCAAAACGAGTCACTGTTTGGTGCGAATTTTGGTCTAGAAGCATAATTGGGCCATTTTTCTTCGAAAATGAGCAAGGAGTGGCCGTTACAGGCAATGGCTATCATTATCGGATCATGTTGAACGAATTTTTGTTCACAAAAATTGAAGAGGTTTCAACAGGACGGCGCTACGTGCCACACAGCCGAAGCTGCACCCGATGTTTTACGCCCTGTTTTTGAAGATCTCATTATCAGCCGCAGAGCTGATGTCGTTTGGCCACCTCGGAGCTGCGATTTGACACCGTTTGACTATTATTTGTTGGGTGCCGTCAAAGATAAGTGTTACGCCGACAAGCAAGAGACAATTGACGCTTTAAAGGAGAATATTCGTGAAGCTATTGGTGAAATACAGCGTGTAGGCTACTGCATGGCCAGCCGAGGCAGCCATTTAAATGAAATTATTTTCCATTATTAACCGGAAAGATTGTACTTTCAAATAAAAAAGAAATTTGAGAAAACATTCAGTAGTTTTTTTTAAGCATTTTCAAAAAAAAAAATTATTTGGCGGACCCTTTAAAAGTATAATTATTACTTAAAACCACATTCTTTTGTACATATAATTGCAGTCAATATTTTCTTAGTATTTCCACTGAAAATATAAAGTATTTTTCCTAAAACTGAATTAAAATGAAATTCTTATTAAATTAATTTTCTTTTTTTTTCAACACTTTCATTTAAACATTTCTAGGTAATGCAACACCCCCCCCTTCATTACAATTGCATGTTTTTTCGTTTGTGCTTAAATTAGCGCAATCAAACAAAAATGAACTTCTATTTATTCTCTCTCTCTCTCTCTGTTTATTTCTAACTCTAATATTATCGTTTCCATTAAAAATAAATACAAAAAACAAAGACATACACACTTGCATGCATTTAAAGGAGTTTATTTTAGTTTTGCAGTTGAATAAATAAATTTTTATTGTCATTAACAGATGCGCAAAAGTTTTCCTTTCGACGAACAACAAATTCAATGCAAAAATACATTCGCTCTGACAATAATTGTTACACTCGCATACACTTTTTATGTGTAATTATAATATCGTTCTAAGCCACAAGGTGCGCCTAATAATGAGTGCAATTTTAATTAAAATTTTTCAAAACAAAAAAAAAATTAAAAGCTATTGTATAAGAGGAGCAGCAGTTCATCCATTACATCAGTAAAATTTAGAAATCGTATGTATCACGATAAGAAATAGTAATCAAAGTAAACTACCCCCAAAGCAGGGGTGAAAATATCGGCAAAATGGCAACATGTTTCTTCCTTTCCATTTAATTTTCTGTGCCAAAACAGCAACTAGTGTTCCTCATGCAAAAGTATCATGATTTAACCGTAGTAAGCTTGCGCCAATACCAGCCTCTTGCCACAAACCACCACCCTACATCGTTTACGGCAATATAAGGCCTAACCTAAGGGCTTATAAGATACAGAGATCGATTACTACAATCATTACCAATTCGAAATACCCGCCTCTTACTCAAGATAAATACCATTATTTAACACTAGTATGCTAGCGCCTTGAGATTAAAAAACAGTCGTCAATGCCAAACTATCATACTTCAGCACTCACCGCAACATAAGAGCTAGTCTAAGTGCTTCTAAGATACAGAGATCGACGACTCTAATTATTTCCAAACTTAAATATCCGGCTGTTACTCAAAGATAGCAGTCTTTTCACGGAAATCAGAGGGACAATGGATCACATGACCTTTTTCCCCAACTAACCAGTTTTTGTCATCTTCGGACAAACGTGCTGGATCGTTTGCATTAAGTTTGAAAAGGCTATCGTGAGTAAGAGGCTGATATTTGTTCAAGCATCTCCGGACTACACCACCAATGCCTACAGTCTTCAAACCTCGCAAATTAGTGATGGTGAAAAGTCTAACGTGGTCTATCATTCCCGCATTTTCAAGACTGATGGAAATGTAAGTATTGAAGGTATTCTTGAAGGTAAATTCCACCAGTCTAGGCCCCTCACACAGTTGTCGTGATACTTGTTCAGATCTTCATTCTGAGCGTTATAACTTAGTGAGTTGGTACGTGATTCAACAATTTCATTTGAACCCACATTCCTAAAATTATACTCCCAATACTCTCTCCGAATAGTTAACGATCTCATGATACGCAATCATTATCCTTAATGAAAAATGGTTTCAATTGATAAACTATCATGGAAAGGTAATTTTTAATGGCTCCAGAGCCACTACTATTGCGACTGAAGTCTAAATAGCTCAACAAACTCACACAAGGTTCAATACCTTTCAACGTTCATCATTTTAAGACTACAACAGCGGCCTTTTCCTACATTTGGCCGATGTAAATCTGCAGAGATGCAGACAGTATTGATCGGCCTCTACCAAATCTTGGTTCTTGAATGAGTGCCTGGTAACCACTAGTCTTTGGTTATTAGTTCCCAAGTGTTTTTGATGGAGTCTATTTTGAGAGCTCTTTAAAAAAAACTCAGCTGGGAAATGAGTTCCTTATAAAACCAGCAAAAAGGATTTCAAACTCACAAATGTCTAGATGGTATTCATAGTCATAATGGCAGATACATACATAATTGGCCTTCAGCCAAGATTACGACCTAGCTTCTCACACCACTTATGCTAAGTGTGTTAATGTTATACGTAAGTGGCGGGAGCAACAGTTCAAAGTCGATTCCGATTTTTTTGTGAAACTTCTCATGATAATTATGCCAGAGTTCTGCTGATAGGAAGTTGCCGAAGAAATATTTTGTCTTCTAATAAGCCAGCACACTACCTACTAGAGAGCGGCGATATAGGACGATGGTCTACTGAAACTGTTGTCCTATTTCTTGACACATACATTCCTAGTCATGTTTTATTTCCACGATAAATTCCTTTCTTTTCTTTCAAGATGATATGTTTCCCAGGCCGTTTCCTGCTAACGTTTAAAACGGGAAGGACATTATTCTTAAGTTTATTCCATTGGCCGGCTGCACATCAATAACAGTTGGTATCCGCGTAGTTTATCTTACATCCTCGCACTTTATAGTTCATTAATCAATTTTTAATACCATCAATGGTTAACTCTTTACATTTATATTTTTATGTGACAAATGTTTCCAAATTTAAATACACAAAATGCGCTTTCAGTTTTGCTAGAATTTCTGATACCGTGGTTGCCTTTGGCGCTTTGCTTAATTAATTCTTCTGAAACGTTAAATGAGTTCCGTTTTTTTTTCAATTTATTACAATGCAAAAGGTTTTTGAGTTTATTTTTAAAGAAAAATAAAAATTCAACACTTTTCAGACAACCCCCGCTTATAATTTTAAACAATATTCTATATTCCATACGTTTAACTTTAATAACTATGATGTGAGGTGCTACGTGTGTGTATAGGAAATATTTGCTTACTTTTGTTGGATAGAGAGAGAGACAGAGAGAGAGAGAGAGAGAGTTTATTGCTGTTCTGTTCATATTTGCATATTTTATACATTTAAATAAATGCATATTCTTTTTTTCTTTTTTTTTCGGAAATTTTGGTATAAGTAATGCAAGCATATTTTCATTATACATACGCTTTCAGTCAACCATACCGTATGTTTGTTAGCGTGTGATAGTCAAAGTTCTGTCAAATAAAAGTTTCTCATTAATTAAGCTGGAGTTGTGTGCAGAATTTCCTACGAGAGTATCTCTTATCCTTTTTTTTGCATTATTATTCCATTTGATGAAAATATTCAAAAAAAAAACAGACTGAACTGTCATTGTCACTCAGTATTTACTTTTTTTTTTGGGGGATTGAAAAATATTATTTTTTCCCAGGTTAATGTCGATGTTATATTGCCAGGATCGGTTTTTAAGTGTGTGATAAATTTCATTATATTCTTCAGTGTTATTTTGTAATATTTTTAATGACGTGCAGTAATAAAAAAATAAATTTGAATTTCAATTCAAACAAAAGTCATAAACTTATTGAAATATTTTTTGAAGTCAAAAGCTCGTTCGGTGCCGATGTTAAACTGTAGGTCCCAATCAGAGATCAGCAATAAGTATTCATAAAGATGAGTAGATTCATACTCATAATTTTTGATACTTATAAGCATTCATACTTATTTTAATATCATACTCACAGTCGCCGTAGTCCTGACTAAAGGGTTGTAATGACCAATTGCGTGCGTGCGTAGTCATACTACTCATATTCAGAGTTTGAAGTACTCATCGTACTCATACTTAACAATACGTATGATGTTGTTGATTTCGATTCTCATTTACTCAACATTCACAAGAATCACATTCATTCGCATACGAACGCTACAATACTCACTAGAAGGTTGTTTGTTTCCTTTGCTTGTTGTCTTTTTCTTTTTCTTTCTTTTTTTTTGCAAATGCAAGAACAACTGTAAATTTTGATGAATGATTCGAATCACTTGAATCATTTATGAGTATTATAAGTATTTTTCTAAATTTATGAATCTAAATGAGTAGATGTCAACGTTGTACTCATAATCATTGCAACCTGTGCCTATAGATAAATGTTGTAGGGAGTACAAATGAATCAAAGTAGTTGAATTTCAATACTGTTGACCCACTAATACTCAAAATTTCATTAGTACTTATGAGTAGCGAAAAAACGATTCATTGCTGATATCTGGTCCGAATACTTGCAGATAAAATCAAGACGCAGGACATGAGTGATTTTAAGAGCTGTTAGGATAAATAGTATTTTGTATTTGTCTGTATGAGTAGCACAGTTTTGTTGATATCAAGCTCTATGGTTTTTCTAAAATTGACTTGAATATGTTGTATGCAAACATACGAGTATAAGATTTGTGGATATAAATGCCATGTTAGACTTTAATTGAAGTCAGAAACATACAAAGTTTAGAGAGTATTTGGCTAAAATGTGTTCCTCGTTCAAAGAGAATGAAATTAGGACTCTTGTATCCTCAATAAAGGATCATGACCATGAAATTTTTTCCAGTCCCATATGTTTCATCATAAGTACATTCTCTGTTTTGCCGACTGAAACTTTTTTAATACGTAAAATACGCTAAGAGTTCAAGGCATTCATCACCAGATAGATGTCAACAATTTGAAACAAGGAAGCTCGATATTTCAATGAAACGTAATCAAACAATTTTCAAAGCAAATAATAATGACCGATAAAAAGTAGATCTACGTACTTAATTGGTCATTGCAACCGTTTAGTCTCTATTACAACCTAGCTTGTCACGCCACTCATGTTGTTCTTTCAAGAACTTGTCAAGGCAAGTTTTATTTACTCGCAGATTTTTTGTCAAAAAACTGCCTAAAAGAAATATTTTTTTATGCATATTTCGATTTGCTTAAGATGTCGGAGTCAGCTATTAAACCGCGAGCTGTTGATTGATTGATTCTAAGAATGATTATGAACTTCTAATTCTGAGTCAACCGATTGCTTCTGGTTTTCTTTGTTAGCAACTGAAGAAGGATTTGAACCAATAGCCAGATATTTAATGCCATGATATTTACTTTTAATATATGACCTCAGGTCAGTGCCCATTTCGACTTCATATTTCTTTCAATCAGACCAATTTTTTACTACTTTTCCCAATAAATCTGCCGGCATCTTCGTTCCAAATGTAGCAATTTTGTTTATTGACGTCACCTTTTAAATAGAAATGTGCTTCATTACTAAACACTATTCTTTGATAAAAAATGTTTCTCTTTGGGGAGATTCAGGTGAGCCCAATAAGCAAAAATACGACTAAAAATATGTTAATTTGGTTTTACTTCTTACAATTGCTGTATTTTTAGACATGTAAGGCAAATTCTTCACTACGTAGTCTTTTCTGCTTAATCGAAGAGCAAAGGTTAACAAGTTCAGAACGGCGCCTAGACCTTCCGCTACAGCAGCCATATACTCCACGGTACACACATTTCTTTCTGTTGTTGATGGTTTTGAATCGAAAAGAGTAAAATTTGTGCGAAAACGATCAATAACTCTTGACTTGCTGGCTCTAGAGCTCAATTATATTGACATAAAATGGACAAAGTGCTCTAAGAACACTTGCAAGAATTTTTCCATCGTTAAACGATCTACGATGAATTGTCAAACCTTACTGAACAGTAATGTCTCAATGTAGATATCAATAGTTCTCATGCGGCTTAAGAAGATGTGATGTTTTAGCTGTCGTCATAATCTAGTAGTTAATGTGTTGGCTTATTAGAGATGATGCCACGGTTCAAACCCTAGCGCAAACGTCTTGAACAAGACAAAATAAAAAGAATATTTCTTTCAATGACTTCCTCTCGGATTTGGAATTCAAAGTCGTCTTTAAACCATAGGTCCCGCCAATTGTGCATAAAATTAACACACACCACACAAGTGATGTTAAAAGCCAGGTCGTAATCTTGACAGAACGGTTCTAAGGTACAATTATGTATGTATGTATGTATTTTACCTGTCATTTCAATCTTCAATCGATCGACTATAATGCCTTGAATATCAAATGAACATATGATTGCTCTTGCATTGCTACATTACGCATATTGGCCGTGCATTAACAAACAAATATTTGCATGAATTCATAAATTCATAAATGTATTGTTCATTGCTTGATTTTAATGTAAATGTTTTACATTTTAATAAAAACCATACACCATGCTGGCGGTGAACGTGTAATAAATTAAAATATTACCAGCATTCGTTGCACGCTTTCAGGGAAACTGTTTACCGTAATTACTGTTAGCCTTTAGCATAGCTAGCGGCTAGAAACTTATTCAATGATATATCGTATGATAATTTAAGACTTAAAATGAACAGACATTTTATGTGCTTACCTCCTCTCGTTATTTCCCTTGAAGTAACAACTTTTTTTTCTTTTTGATATGAATTATGTTTTCTCAACATCATTTTGCATAATTTGGCAATTTAATGTCAAACAATAAAGACTGTTTCTTTTACCATTACCATTACCGTTACATTTACAGTTACAGTTAATAATAATAAAAAAAGTTTTTCTTTTTCGCAGTAGCATTCATTATGGCCAACAATTGTGGTTTCTTTTGGTGTTATCGTAACGTAAATTGTATGAAATCGTAAATCTATTGTCTGGCAATAAAACAAGAAAACATTTCAAATGAATTGCTTGAAATGAAAGTAAAATTAAGTTTGAAACAATAAGAAAAACTTTTACTTTTAAGGGCCCCATGTATATGAGGCTTTCTTTCTCTTTCTCTTTCTTTTAATTCTAAAGCAATTTGGCTTTAATTGTGTTTAATTTGCTTTCACTTTGCCTGCCAAAAACAAAAAGTGTACAAAGAAATGCAATAAAAATTCTTTTGTATTTGAATGTTTTTTCGGAAAGAAAAGTTTAAGTTCAAACGAAAGCACTTACTTTGCAACTAAAGAAGTTTATTTGTTGTTAACATTGTTACTTACAGCCTTTGGCCTTTTCTTGGAAGGTCATTAAAAATACTTTCGTTTTGGGCTTTTTGATTTGATTTTTTTGTATTTTTTTTTATACTGGAATGCAAACAAAAGAGTTTTTGTTTTAAAGAATTCGTGCTTTTTCATCAAAACAGTTTTAAAATAGTTCATCATAAAGAAGTGATCAAATTCACATAAATATTTCAGATCATACTTAAAATTAGTCATGGCAGAGTAGTAAATGTAAATAAAATCCTTAGACTTTAAGAAAGATTTGGAAGGCTTCGAAAAGTATTGAAATACCGCGTAATTTTTAGCTGAATGATAGCGATAATTATGATGTGTTAGCTGAGAATGTTCAACGCTCTTGATATATTTGTTCAGCAAAATTTGATAAATTTACTCGCCGTCGTCTAGCAGTTAGTACATTTTCTTACTAGACGGGAGGCCACAATTCAAAACCCAGCTCAGACATTTCCAACAAAACGAAATATAAAAATATATATTTCTTCGGCGGCAGCCTCTGTAAAAACTCTGAGAGTAAATAAAATTGCCATGAAAAGTTTCTCAAAAATCTGTCGTTCCGAGTTGACTTAAAACCCAGCTCAGACATTTCTGACAAACCCGAATATGAAAAAATCTTTCTTCGGCGACAGCTTCTCAGCAGATTTCTGGCAAAAATTGCCTTTAAAAGTTTCTCAAACATAACATAACATAACTAACGTGAGAAGCTCGGTAGGATTCCTAACTGAGGGGTTGCTATGAATAATTATGTATGTATATATAGTGAGCATCAAATAAAATAATTACCGTTATTTTTACTTCAAAATTGTTTCAATGACAGTTTTTAAAATTGAAACAAAAAAAAATTACAAAAAAATTTCGAAATATTGTTAAATTTTTTCGTGCACTCTCCTTAAGTGATAAAAGTTGAGTTTTGTGATTGTTAGAATGTTATCCAAGGTGTACAATTTCCGTTGATGATCACTGTATGTATGCAAAGTGACTGTATTTGAAAAAAATATTTTTTTTTTGATACTTTGTCCAATGTGGACTTAATATGATCTCACAAGCGCAATTTAGTGCTCACTCTAGTCAATCATATATTTGGCTAACGCAACCCAACCAATAAAACCGTATACACATATAATTGGGAACTTCTTTTCAGCAGATTCCTGGATTTCTGTCCTTCGGAGTCGACTTTAAACTGTAGGTCCCGCCACTTATGTATAAAAGTAACACACACAACAAAAGTGGTGTTAGAAGCTAGGTCGTAATCCAGACTAAAGGGTTGTTCTGACCAATTATGTACGTATGTATGTGTGTATGTCATGAAAACTTGAACATTTAAGATGCATTCAACCAAGAGTATTAAACGTATGTATGAGTATGTAAACGATGTTGTATTGTGCACATGAAGAATTGCAATTATATTCCTTGTCTTACTTAAATTTAGAAATATAAAGCTCTTTAGAAAGGACCCTATACCAGTTTAATATTAACAGAAATAAACACTTAAATCTCTTTTTAAAATACTTATCAAAAGTAACGAAAAACTGTGAAACCAAAAAACTACATACGATGAACTAGTGCCGGGTGCGTATGATTAATATTTATTTTACATTTCAATGTTACTCATACGATACCATATTCATCAGAAACAATATTTTTAAATTATAAAATCAAAGCAAATTCGTAGAGAATTCAAATGAATTTAAACTTTTGATAGTTTTACAAAAATCAAAATAAAAAAATATTGAAACAAAAAAACTACATACACACATACATAATTGGTCATAATAACACTTTAGTCAGTATTACGACATAGTTTCTCACACCACTTATGTTGTGTGTGTTATTTTTAATACATGAGTGGCAGGACCTAACAGTTTAACGTCGACTCCGAATGACAGATTTTTGAGAAACTTTTCATAGCAATTTTTATTTACTCTCAGACCTTGTGCAAGAAATCTGGTGAGCGGAAGAAACCGAAGAAATATTTTCTTCATATTTCGTTTAGTTGGAGATGGCCGACCTGGAGTTTGAACCGAGGCCTCACGTCTAATAAGCCAACATACTAACTACTAGACCATATACTGTACGTTTTTATTTCCAATCTAATGAATAAAATTTTTTGCTTGCATAGAATTAATTAAAATTGTATAAATTTTTTATGATCTATTTTACCTTCTTATCTCCATAAAAATCCAACATATTTACCAATTTTCTTTTTTTCCATTTGAAAAACCGTTAATTACATTCTTTAAGGACTTTTTGCGAAAAGTGTCAACAAACAGAAAGACAGAAGCAATGGAACTTCATTTAACTAATGTTGCTCATCTAATTGATTTCCATGTTTATCTAAACTCGATGTTTACATGGATATTTGCAAATTAGAAATCCTTTTTACTTCTTCTCTCTTTCACTTCCATGTTTGTATTCTCCTGTATCCATACAAATAAACTTGTTTATGCAAAGCTTCGATTTAAACGGAGGTATGTATGTATGTAGGATATCCTTTAGACTTCTTCTTTATTTACAATCATTTTTTTTATCCATCTTTCGATAATCCATAGCATCCGTTAATTGGAATTTGTATTAATAATGAACGGGGACAAAAACTTACATGAGCTAGCCTGTACATGCAGAGCCAAATCAAGATTCAGAATTTCTTTTTATTTAAATCTGATTTTCTTCTCTTCTCTTCTGTTATTCTTCTTTTTTTTTTGTTTTTTTTTTAATTAACTTAAGTAAACAGTTTTCCTTTGCAGATATTTACCCCGTATTGGCTGTACGTAGTTGGCATTTTGTATTTTAAATAAGCTATTAAGGTAATTAGCATATTTAATTATGTTTGTTTGTTTGTTGTTGTTTATTGTGGACTCAATATACTCTTCACAGAGGAATAGAATTTTAATGGCAAAGGAACACATAAAAAAAATCAAGTGGCAACTTATTTAACTGGAACTTTAATTACGAAGAAAGCTAATAAATGTTATGAATGATTAATACAGTTAAAGTTTTAAGAGTTCATTAAGTTTTCTTAAATGTAATACGAATACAATATTTTAGGAACTAACTCAAACACACACTCTTTAAAGCTGTAACAAATTGATGAAATTGAATTCGTATTGAGGACAATGAGTTAAAATAGATATTAAAATTGGTAAGCGGGAAGCAATAACAGCAAACATAGAAGAACATTTGACGTCATATACAGAGGGCCACAAAAGTATACATACGGTTAACAAATTTCAGAAATTTTTTAACCAATCCGTTTTCATTGAAAATCTTTATAATTGTCTGACAACTTTCCTCGAATTTAAGACGGTCTTTTGCATTGGTTCAGAAATTTGTGAAATTTGTTAATCGTATGTATACTTTTGTGGCTCTGCACAGGCCTGCACAGGCCCAGAAAAGTTAAAAAATTTCAGAAATTCTTAAAATCGAGGAAATTTGTCAGATAATTATAAAGATTGTCGGATTAACCGATTGGTTAAAAAATTTCTGAAATTTGTTAACCGTATGTATACTTTTGTGGCTGAGTGTGTATATTGTTTTATAAATAGCAGCACACCGAACGCACGTCATCACAACTCTTCACACAAGCTTACATCCTTTACAAGTAATGGGACCTACAGATTAAAGTTGACTCCAAACGACAGATTTTTTGGGGATCATTTCATGGCAATTTTATTTTTATTTAAATCTCAGAGTTTTTGACACAAATCTGATGAGCGGTAGCTTCCGGAGAAATATTTTTTCGTATTTCGTTTTGTTAGAGATGTTTGACCTGGGGTTTGAACCGAAGCCTTACGCCTAATAAGCCAACACACTACCTACTAGACTACAGCGTCAGCATGCTTGCAGAACAATATTGAAGAAATTTACCCAATAGGAATAAATAAAATTTTAGAATTTGAAACGATAACACTCCACGTGAGAGCCAACAGCCCCCAATTAATCACGAAAAAAACACTGTTTGCTGTTTACTTTATTTACGGCTTCATCAGTCCATGTCTTTGAAAATGACGTTAGCCAGACCCTGACTATCAACGGCGTGCACTAGAGGTCAATGATTATCAATTTCTTTTGAACTGATTGATATGACTTACAGTCGCCGTAGTCCAGTAGCTAAAGTGTTGGCTTAGTGGACGTGAAGTCATGACTCAAACCCCAGCACAGATATCTCAAACGGAACGAAATATAAAACAACTTCCTTTCAGCAGATTCCTGGATTTCTGTCCTTCGGAGTGGCCACTCATGTATAAAATTAACACACTAGGTCGTAATCTAGACTAAAAGGTGGTGCTGACCAATGTATGTTATAAAATCTTGAACATTTAAAATGCATTCACCCCAGAGTAGGAGTTGTGGACATTTAAACGATTTTGTATTGTGCACATGAAAAACTGCAAAGATATTCCATACATACTTTGTTTTATGTAAATTTAGAAATATGAAGCTCTTTAGAAAGGACCCTATAGAAGTTTGATGTTAACAGAAACAAACAATTAAATCTCTTCTAAAAATACTTATCAAAAGTAATGAAAAATTGTGAAACCTAAAACCTACATACGATGAACTACTGGAGGGTGCGTATGATTAATATTTATTTGGCATTTCAATGTTACTCATACGATACCGTATTCATCTGATACAGTATTTTTAAATTATAAAAGCAAAGCAAATTTTCAGAGAATTCAAATGAATTTATACTCTTGATAGTTTTGATAGTTTTACAAAAATCAAAATAAAAAAAACTGAAACATAAAAACTGCATACGATGGGATAATTAGTTCTACGTGCGTATGATTAATATTTATTTGGTATTTCAACGACGCTCATACGATACTAAGGGCCTAGCAAATTCCCAGGAAATTCAAATGGAAGGACAGTTTGACTAAAGCAAAAGAAATTACTATCTAACAGAACTTTTTCGTACACCCAATACAATAGATTTCCATTTCCTAATTTTTAACCTCTCAATACTATTACTTGATGAAGTCGCCGTAGTCTAGTAGGTAGTGTGTTGGCTTATTAGACGTGAAGCCAGGGTTCGAGCCCCAGGCCAGACATCAAAACAAAATACAAAAAGTATTTCTTCTGGGACTTCCTCTCAGCAGATTTCTGGTAAAAATTCTGAGAGTAAACAAAATTGCCATGAAAAGTTTCTCAAAAATCTGTCGTACGGAGTCGACTTTAAACTGTAGGTCCCACCACTCATGTATAAAATTAACACACACAATATAAGCGTTGTGAGAACCTAGGTCGTAATCCTAACTGAGGGGTTGTAATGACCAATTATGTATATAATACTATTACTTTCTGTTAAATAGGCTACCAATAGCGTAGCTTTCTATCTGAATCAATTCTTAGCAGTGCAAGTAACTTATAAAACGAAAAATATTTTCTATTTTCCTTAACGTTCATGAATTTTTCTCTGAACATTTTCCAAAAATTTAAAACTTTTTCCATTTCATCTCTTTTACACCATTTGATACGGATCACTATTCTAAATACACATACACGATGCATGCGTGTGTAAGTGTGCAGCAAAAACCTAAACCGTCATCAAATGCTCGTGGAACTTTTTCTATGAGAAGAAAATTTTAAAATGTATACGAAGAGGAAGAGTATATGCATGCGTGCCTTTTAGGAAAATCTATGAAAGTAGTGTGTGCGTATAATGAAGGCACATGTTGCTGATTTTACTTCGGCTGTGTTACATCTCCATATTACAGGTTTTTTTTCTTTGCTTTTCTTCTGTTTTTGTTTAATTTGTTTTCGTTGCTTTCCATGCTTCATATTATTTAAAAGTGTATGAGTCTCAAAATGTATGAGAAAGAATTTGTTTTGTTCATTTGTTTTCTTGTATAAACAAAAACACACAATCAACAGTACATACGCATATTCAAACAGAAATTCTCTCTCCTTCCCTCTCTCTCCCTCTCGCTTTTATATTTCTTCATTATGTTGTAAATATGAAAAAAAACGTATAAAAAATAGGAAACAAAACAAAAATATGAGCAAAACAAAAAAAAAACCTTTTTATGTGTGTGTGTGTAAGAAATGACGGAATATAATGAATGCGTATGTTTTTATTATTATTTTGTTGTTTTTGTTTTTGCCTTCGTTTCTCTAGTAGCACTTCTTTCATTCACTTTTTTTCTATTATTCTCCTTGCCATAGTTCGTATACAATTAAGCATACACACACATACACACACTCTTACAAAAAGGCTAACAGCAAAAACATTACACCAACAATAGCTGTTAAAAAAGTCAACAAATTATTACAAAAAAATGGGAAAAAATTACTTCAACACGTATCTTAAATAGAGAAAGAGAACTGCTATGAGCAAATGTGTGTAGAGAACTTGAGCTGCAAGTAACAAAACTTTTTTTATGTCTTTTCCATCTTTTTATTTGTAACGTAAATAAACGTCTGAAATTAATATCAGGAAGAAGTGTACGCTACTCTACCATAACGAGCTTACCACCAAAGGCAGCGCTTTGGAATTACTTTCTAAAACCTTTGTTCGTTGGAGACGTATTTAAGCTACCCCGAGTCCCTTATGAAACCAGCCAGTTACCTCAATGGCACGGTCGCCACTATACCCAGACCTTCAAATGTTCTGTCACCCAAAAACCGATGACGTCTGTTCTGAAGTGCAGGGCACTCGCAAAAAAAGTGTTGTACCAATTACGTTTCCTTCACATTATGGCAGCGTCTTCAGTAAACCTGTTGGAACAGATTGAGCCTGTCAGCGAAACGGCCATTAGCGCAGTGTCCCATTAGATTTCCTGTTTGAATGCAAACCATTCTCTTGTCGAACTCAAGTTTAGGTTAGGTTAGGTTAGGTTAGGTTAGAGGACGTGTACTTGTCAATTAAGAAAAGTACAGTACCCGGAGGTCGAATTGGCCCATTGTACAACGTCCTAGTTTCTCACACCACTTATGTTGTATGTGTTAATTTTTATACATGAGTGGTGGGACCTACAGTTTAAAGTCGACTCCGAAGGACAGATTTTTATTTATTGAGAAACTTTTCATGGCAATTTGTATTTACTCTCAGAGTTTTTGCCAGAAATCTACTGAGAGGAAGTCGCCGAAAAAATACTTTTTGTATTTTGTCTTTGATGCCTGGCCTGGGGCTCGAACCCAGGCTTTTGCGTCTAATATGCCAACACACTACCTACTAGACTACGGCGACTTCAACTCAAGTCTTTCGCTGGTTAAATTCGGAAACCAGGTATACTGGACCAACCCCTCGGTTTGTTGAATTCCATGCTGCAAGTATTCTAACGTCTACACCTCAAACATTTCCGATCCCTTCCTTGCCAATTTGTCCGCTTTTTCATTTCCGTCTATGCCACAGTGGCCCGGAAGCCAACAGTGGTAGGTCTTGTGTCGACGTATACGGTGTAGAGAGTCCATGCAAATCCCGACGCCCTTTGACTTGAAGTAACCTAAATAAAGGCTTTACATTTGCAAGCGTTATCATTATGGTCATGACTACACCCTCTTACTTTCGTATTTTGGTATAAAACATCAGACAGTCAGTTATTATCGACCATAATTTCTTTAACTTGTTAATTGTTGTGTTGTGTTGTGTTGGTGCCATAAAATGATGGCAAAAATAACAACAAAAGTAATGTTGATGTGTGGTTTCTATAAACAAATATGTACGAGAGTATACTCGTAAATGTTAGTCTAAGTACAACACATAGAATGAGTTTCTCTGTGTATGAATTCATGAAAACATAAATTTATATGTGGATGTGTAAACACATACATATTCAGCTACAACTACATACATATGAAGTAAACATAAAAGTAAATATTTTTGTATACATTTCTTATGTACACATATGCATTGGTAATGCTTTTGTTGTTGTTGTTGTTGCTTGTAAGATTGTCAGAAGGATGTGCTTTTTCTGTTTCAGATTTTTGTTGTTGACATTAAGAAGAAGGCGAACAACATATTCTCTCATTAGACAAGTTGGTCTTGTTGTTTTATTTTTTTGTTTTTGTTTTTATAAGAGTTTAATTAATATTTCATTAATTAATTACGATTCAACAAAAATATTAGGAATAAATGTCCACACATTTATGGTAGAAATTTTCGTAAAAAACGTATCTGTTGGCGTATAAGTAAGCATGACTTCATAATAAAAATCGGGCGTATGTACACGCCAAGTGTTCGAAAATGTTGAAAAGCTTTGGAATAAGCATTTTCGATTAATGTTTTGGCATTATACTATTGGGCCCTCCAACAGGAATTCCCGAAATTTGACATGAAATATGATATGCATCCAATAGCCATTGGGACTCATTGGTTCAAAGACAGGCAACAAGAACTGCATGACCAATAATTTTTCGCCAAATATTGAGCCATAGACCAGCGGATATGCAGTGAGTATAATCATCGTAAAAATGTAAATTCCCAAAAACATTTTCTATAATTTCGTTGTTAAGTCCGTGCGATATTTTAAAACTTTTATGTACTTCACATCCACCTTCTCATACTCAATGTAAATACTCTCCAAAGTCTTACTCAAATCAATTATAATCAAGCGACTATGTATGTATGCCATACATTACTATAACCCTAGAACAGAGCATTAAATCTTTCCTCTACAAATCTTATTATTAACGGTACTTACCTGTATAACTGTACCTGTTAGGCACTGCGATTGCAATATTATATTCCAGTCCTTATCGATTACAACACCCAAATACATGATGTAAATGGTGCAGGAAAAATATGCATTGATGGCCATATTCTTGAACTACAACTGTCAAATTAATTGTCATTTATTTCTTTTATATTGCGAAATCGACATGCGTAATGGGCTCTGATGCAGCTAACAGCTGACCCAAGTTTTTATTGAATAATCATCTGCCGAGATGAGGCCAATTTATGGATGAATAGACACGTCGCTAAACAAAGTTTTCAAATTTAGAATGATACCAATACACATGAGATCCATGAGCATTCAATGCATTCCGTAAAATCGCTGTTTGGTGTTGAATTCGGCTCGGCGGCGTAATCGGTCCATATGGAAATGATGAGCATTAAGGTGCGGATTAACAAATTATCTTAGCCTGTATTGGATGATCTGAATACCAGCGACATGTGTTTTCAACAGAATAGAAAGGTTTTATGCCATATTGGAAGAGGAATTTGTCATCATGGTCTTGTCACGTGGAGGTCATCTGACCATCATAATCGTGCGATAAGACCCCGTTTGTGAGGTTTTCTTAAGCCACAAGTGTATTTTGCATACAGTGGCATGTGGTTTCAACAGAACAACGCTACGTGCCATATAGCTCATGCCATATTGGACGAGAAATTTCAGATCATGGTCACCCCACGTGAAAGTCATCTGAACTGACCACCATACTCATGCGATTTGACCCCGTGAGACATTTTCTTGTGGAATTTTCTTAATTAGCAAGTGTATGCGAATAAGGTAGAAACCACAGTGACACTCAAATCCGCGATTACTCATGCCATTGGTTAAATTCAGCCTGATTTATTCTCCTGAGTCATCGATATTTCCGATGTGCTCCATTCAGAGACACCGTAGGGAATACTATAAAGGTGTTATATTTCAGTCGCCGTAGTCTAGTAGGTAATGTGTTGGCTTATTAGACGTAAGGCCGCGGTTTAAACCTAAGGTCATACATCTACAACAAAAAAATTTATGAAAAAATATTTCTTTGGCGATTTCCTCTCATCGGTCTTCTGGCAAAAACTCCGAGAGTGAAATAAAATTGCCATGAACATTTTCTCAAAAATCTGTCGTTCTAAGTCCACTTTTAACTGTAGGTCCCTACAATTATGTATAAAATTAACGCACACAACATGAGTGGTGTGAGAAGCTAGGTCGTAACCCTGACTGAAAGCTTGTAAATCAATTATGTATGTATACAGTGAGCTTCAAAAGAAACTGTACATACATACATAACATACCTACATAATTGGCCATTACAACCCTCCAGTCAGGATTATGGCCTAGCTTCTCACACCACTCATACTGTGTGCGTTAATTTTATACTTGAGTAGAGGGTCCTACAGTTTAACGTCGACTCCGAACGACAGATTTTTGAAAAACTTTTTCATGGCAATTTTTCTTTTACTCTTAGAGTTTTTGCCAGAAATCTGCTGAAAGGAAGTCGCCGAAGAAATATTTTTTTTCATATTTCGTTTTGATGCCTGGGCTTTTCGTCTAATAAAAATCAACACACTACCTATTAGACTACGGCGACTTCAAGAAACTGTACACTGTGGATAAAATTCTAACAATCCCCAAACTCAACTTTTACCACTTAAGGAGAGTGCCCGGAAAAATTTGACAATATTTCGAATTTTTTTTTTTTTGTTTCAAAATTAAAAACAATGGCAATGAAACAATTTTCAAATAAAAATAACGGTAATTTATTAACATATATTTTTTAATGTACAGTTTTTTTTTTTTCTTTGACGCTCACTGTGTATGTATTGCGCACATAATGCTCTCAATAGAGCTTGCTCATCGTGTAGTAATTAATGAAGTAGTGAAGGCCATGTCTTAAGTGCCATCTGGCATGAGATCTCCTGATAATCTCCTCCCGTTTACCTATTTAACTACGTATCTACTGAAAATTAAAAATCTTAGAAGAACACATTTTGAACGAATTATCATTTGCAATAATTTTCTCTGTACATGCCTGAATGAAATTCATAACATTCTAAATGAAATTCTGCTCAAGACTAAGATTAAATTCTTTTCGCAAACACTTCAATCAGTTTTAACGATTTATGTGCCAGTAAGCACATTGTTTTTAAAAAACTTAGATTTCCCCTTGAAATATGTTATAAAAAAAATCGACTCATTTTCTTTTCCGGAATATGCTAGTGATGGTTGCGGCAGGATAATGGGCGAACAATAGAAACTCAAGTACGAAAATTGTTTTAAAAATGAAATGAAATAAACTATTGTTTCCTAAGCCACAGAAATCAAAATCAAAGCGGATATTGAAGCAAATTGTTAAACCAAACAACAGTAACAATAACAATAATAACAATAACAACAACAACAACAACAAACCAAATACGTAACAAGAATAATAATAAATGAAAATAGAAGCAGAAGAATATAACGGAACAAAAAATCTAAGAAACCATATGAATTCCAAAATGGTAATGGAAAGGCAACAATAGACTTCGAAAAAAAAGTGGAGAAAAACACAATCAAAGTTAAAACAAAAGAATGCATTTTAGAATGGAGAAAAAGGAAAGAGAAAGAATGAAATGTAAGATGAGAGAGGAACAGAAAGGAAAAGCAAAAGGGAATAAAAGCATATTTGCTTATTCTATGGATCAATGAAGTTTAGTTTTGTAGATTGTAATAATATTTCTTTGTCAATATATAAAATGAATTGCAAAGAAAGCATAGGAAATGTAGTGAAAACAAAAAAAAAAGAAAGAAGAAAAGAAAAGAAAATCTTACAAATTCACATACATTTATATCCAAGAAGAAGAAGCAAAAAATAAACGAAAGCCAAATGCATTTAAGTGTTAAAGTTCTAAAGGAATTTAATAAAGGATTTCTTCAAAAGTAAAGCAAAAAAGAAAACAGAAGAAAACGAAAAGGAAACAAATTGTTGAGTGTATCTAAAGAGGAAAAAAATATCTTCAGCAAAACTTTTACAAGCAACAGACCATGAAAAAAATACAAGAAAAAAAAAGAAAAATAAAACACCCATATACACTCTGCTCTGCTCATGGCTACATTTCATTCTATGCGTATATGTACGTATTGGATTTTCTTATTTATATTGTCTGCTTTTGTTTGTCTTGCCATCCTTTTGGCTGTGGCTGGTACACTTTGTAGCCTTTAGTTGTGGCTGTTTTACACCATTAATTTCGTTTGCATAACACCAATTCCAGCATAAAAGTCACCAAACACACTAAAAGGAGACGACAAACAAATAAGTTTCAAAGCAGTCAACACCAACTCTCCAACATTCTATAGTCAAGGCAAGAATTTTTTTGAACAACAAGATGCCTTAGGAGTATATCAGGCAAGTGCCAGCATAAGCTGACACAAGATGTAATGAATGAATCACGCGACACTACCGTATACAAAATTTTGTTGAACTCTTTATCCATGGAATATTACATGTGATTAGCATTGCCTTTAAAGGTGGAATAAAACTGCAACCAGACTAACTATTGTACTCCTTTAAATCTACAATGCCTTCTCCAATTCTCTGCCCATCTCTTAATGTTCACCCAGGAATTTTTTAATATCTTTGCTACGGCTATCCAATTCCTCCTCTTTAAGATTGGACAAGGGTTTGGAAACAGAGAGCCCACTGTGGGAGTTGAGCCTTTTGTCCCCAGAAAGTTCTTTATTTTCGTTAATTATAGATTTCTCTTTGATTCCCATATATGTAGGGGAGAGAGACGCCGACCTGGCAAAGCCAATACATATTCACCGTAGAGGCCAGGTATCGGTAAAGCTTTGTTTGCGACTAGAATATTTTTGAAGAGGAAATCTAGCCAGACTGATCCTTGACACACCACGATCCAGCCCTTTATATCGTTACTTACTTTGATCGCGAACTAGTATAGATACTGAGAACAGACCACATTTCTCACATTTAATAATTCCAGCTGTGGGATAATGAGAGTGATTCCAAGGAATCATACTCTAGCACATTGCCGGCGTCTGCTAGTCGGAGATAGTAAGTCTTCTTATGCGGTTGTCCATAAGGATCGTCTGAAACTTTAATGAAATTTAGAACATCCTGATCTTTTAGAATAGTTTGAAACTCTAAACTTATTAGATAACTCTTCCTAAGCTTATCGTATTGTTAATGAGTTCCAGTTTTACGCAAACCGATCTCTGTAATATAAAATGCTGCAAAAGCATAATTTATTGTGGACTCAGTTTGGTTTCCTTCAGGGAATGTTTAATCCCCGATTTAAATTCGTACCATCGGTTATTTTGAATCTGGCCATACTTATGTCATTCTATTCTGTTACAAAAGTCAGTATATTATCTCCACTGAACATAATGAATCGATTTACACTTGAGCAACGTTGGGATTTATTGGGCCATCGAGAAACTGCTCGATGATTATGATTTTTGCACAAAAAAAATCATTTTTTCTGATGAAGCTCATTATCATCTTTGTGTGTACGTTCATAAGCAAATTTGCCGTATTTGGGGCTCAGAAAACCCGCACATGATCATAGAAAAACCAATTCACCCATTATTTAGTGACTATTTAGTGCGACTTGTGAAGCGGAGGCTTCATTGACCAGTGTTTGTTTGAAACTTAGGACAGCACAACCATTGTTGTCAAGGGCGACACCTATCGCTCTATGTTATCTGATTTTTTGTTCACGCTCTTCGTGGTATTGATGTGAACGATGTTTGGTTTCAACAAGATTTATCTTCGATTTATTGCGTCAAACGTTCGGTGGCCGTTTAATTATCCGAAATGGTGATGTCAATTGGCCGCCAAGAAGCTGCGATTTGACATCGTCGGATTATTTTCTGTGGGGCTCAATTAAAGAGAAGTGTTATGCCGACAAACCAGAGACAATTAAGCATTTGTAGGACAACAATCGTAATGCCATTTACGAGATACGACCTCATACACTCGAATAAGTGCACGAAAATTGGTACGATTGAATGAGATACTGTGGGGCCAGACGCGGCAGCCTTATGAATGAAATAATATTCAATTTCTAACCGGAACAGTCGTACTTCACAACAACAAAATAAATATGTTTTATTGCATTTTATAAATTTAAACTTTTTACCCTTTAAGTACTTTTCTGAATTCGGATAAACGATTCGTAGTGCATTCCATCATAATTAGTATTTAGAATACTTCAGTCGCCAACACTTTTTTAAAGAATTTGAGAGCATTATGCAACAAACTTATTGATTGAGAATTGATTTTACAATTTAAAAATAGTGTTTCATACGAATACGGTATCGTATGAGTAACATTGAAATGTGAAATAAATATTAATCATACGCACCCGGCACTAGTTCATCGTATGTAGTTTTTGGGTTTCACAGTTTTCCTTTACATTTAATAAGTATTTTTAGAAGAGATTTAAGTGTTTATTTCTGTTAACATTAAGGCTCATCTATCCCCTTTTCAAAAAACTTTGGATTTTGAAAAGAAGTTAAAAAATATTTGGGCAATTAATAATTTTGTGTGAAATGGTCAATAATACCGTTTTTATCAAATAGAACAAGTTTGGAGGGTTCAAGAAATATAAAAAAAAATATTTTTGAGTTATACTCAACAAAACTCACAACTTACACTATGTCATTAGCTGGATGTATGTATTTAATTTTTTTTATTTTGTCGCATAGTGTAATTTTCATATTCCATTCAAATTAACTTAAACCGTAAAATAATATTTAAAAATAAAAATAAAAATAAAATTATTTTTATTGCTAATCGAACATGCTCTAAAAGTACGTTAATATCTTTAGTCGAAATATATCGTATAAAATAAAATAAATTTTTTGAAAATTGCAACAAAACATTGTCTTGAAGTAGAAATTGCTTTTAGTTTGTTAAAGGCAACCAGAAACTAAAGAAAATTAAGTATGTTATCCGGTACTCCTTATATTTTTTTTGCTTTTTTTAAACTTTTTTCTCTATTCAGCTTAAATTACTAGACTTCGTTGTTCGTTTTTCGTTTTTTTTTTTGTGTTCACTTTTAAAACTTCAATCAGTAAAGTTGGAAACAAATTTCATTAATGCCAAAAACACAGAAAAACTACTCTCCCGAACACGTAAACAGCTTTACAATTTGTTTCTCTCCTTTTTTCTCTCATTTTTTCTCTTTTTTTTAGAACTTATTTCCTCATGAACATCAGAAGCTACTGCTACTGGTCATTAAAGCAATTGCAGTGATTTTTGTATTTTCGTAATCGAAAATTTACTTCTTTTACGGCCTACACACAAGGAGGCAAGAAAGGAAAGGATCGAGGAAAGTCGATATCAAAACCCAATAACCATCAAAATTATTATTTTTGCCTAAAGGCTGTAATTGTTGGTTTAATGCCTAAAAAGAACAATTCCATATATTCTTCTACTCCTGCCGCCCCCTCCTCGCTCTTCGTCCTTCAATAACTAAGTTGTAGTTGAATAAAGAAAAAATCCCCAGAAAAAATTGCTTCTTATTAAAAACAAAAAAATTTCCCACAAAAATTGTTTAAATTCTGTGAAAGTAGAATGGAATGAAAGGAAGAGAAATTAAAAAAAAACCGAAACAAAACAAAAGAAAAAAAATATGATTACCCTGGGCAATACTGTTTAAATGCATACATACTTATATTCAGTTATTGTAGCCCAAAAAAAGGATGGAGAAAAAACTGAAGAAAATTTTATAGAAAGGGGATTCAAGAAATTCATTTTCATTACAATCATGTCCATAACTTACGCTTGGTTGGCCTTAAGAAATCATTTCAAAAAAGATGGCAAATAAATATTGGGTGTGGGTAAGAAAGAAAGTGTTTTTCCGTTTCCATGAAAATTTCAACAAAGAATTTAAGAAGTGTAAACATATAAAGTGTAGACATTTGTGGGCATCTCAATACTGGGGACATAAATTATAATTGGATTGAAATTTTAATTAATTTTTTGAAAAGTGCTCAATGGCCGTATGACAACCAAACTTTTTTTAGTCTGAAACTGAAGATGACTTATTGGACAGTATGTGGCTTCTAGAAGACGATACCATCAGCTGCACAGACGACTGGTTTTGGCTTTATTGCATGTAGACTTACTTACTTAATTGGCCATTAACATTTCGATTAACGGATTTCGGCCTGCCTTAACACATCCCTCCATAAGCCTCTGGTTGGTTGGAGCTACCTTGATTTTGTCCTTCCAATACAAACAAGGTCGCCGACTTCCGCAAATCTCAGCATCAATATCCGTCTCGCCGGAGCATTCTTCTCCACTCGAATAATACGGTCGAGCCAGCGCAGCCGCTGAATGCTAATACGCTATACAACGTCCATGTCGTTGAGGAGCTCAGACAGCTCTTTGTTGGATCGTATGTGGGAATCATTGCCAACTTGTACTGGACCAAAGACCATACGTAGGACTTTTCTCTCGAATATTCTCAAGGCTGTTGGATCAGTGCCTAGTAGTGTACATGCTTCTGCGCCATAAAGGAACACTATCGTCTTGATGAGCGTCTTGTAGAGTTTTAGTTTTAGTTTTGTCGCGCGAGAATGGTCTCTGCTACAGAATTGCCTACTGAGAGCATAGTAGCACCTGTTGGCAAGAGTGATCCTGTGCTTGATCTCCAGACTGACATCATTTTTGGTGGTAACTGCGGAGCCAAGATAAACAAATTCCTTGAATATATCGAAAGTATAGTTATCAGCCGTAATCTGAGATTCAATAGCCCGCATGTCCCTACTTGCCGACAACTTATATTTCGTTTTGCTCTCATTTACTGCCATATCCATCTTAATAGACTTCCGTTCAATAGCACCAACAGCAGCAGTAACATCTCGCTTGGTACGCCATATGATGCCAATGTCGTCAGCGTAAGCAAGCAACTGGACGCTTTGGAAAATAGTGTCATTGCAATGTGAAGTTGAACAGGTCGCATGATAAGGCATGGCCTTGTTTTAAACCTTGCAAGGTATCAAAAGGTTCGAAGAAGTCCATTCTTAACTTGACGGAGCTGCAGGATATTGCGGCAGAAGCACGATTCCTAATGAGGCTATCGAAAGTCGCCTTATAGTTGACAAAAATATGGTTTGTGTAGACTGGTCTTTAGTTATTCTTCTGCAGGGTTTGATGTAGTGTGAAGATCTAGTCAATGATAGCCTCGTCAGGTCTGAAGCCGCACTGGTAAGGTTTAATCAGTGTCGCTTCAGTTCTTTACACAATACGCCTTATACGCGATAGGGAGAAGGCTTATACCTCTGTAGTAACTTATTGCATGTAGAAATCGCCAGAAAAATGCGATTCTCATTGATTGATATAATTTGACACGCTACAGATAATCGTTTAACTTTGAAATTCCATTGTAACTTCCGCACCCACCTAACATTGCAAGACTAAATATTAAATTGTGTCATTTGCTCTCGGTTTCATACTTTAAGACAAAGATTCTTTCCAATAAAAGTGGTTTTAAACAAATGTTTACATTGAAATGCAATTGAAAGTTTCATTTCGTTGCGTTTGTGTTTAAAGAATATTGCTCAAGTTCTTCATACACTGAGCAATAAAATTAAAAAACTTTCCTACAAAGCTGAGCAGCAGCAGCAACGACAACAAAAATGATGTATTTTATACTCAACTTTCATTTTTTATCAGGTTTTTTCCATTTTTTTCTTTCTTTCTTTTAAAAGCTCATAATTCATGGTTGTCCTTATGGTTTTCTATGTAAACTAATATACTCTGCATGCGATCAAAAGTTGGGGGGGGGCGGATAACAACAAAACGAAACGAAAGTAGGGAATAATTTGAAAATATGTTATGGAGAGGATTTCGCCACTAATCTTCTACTTCTACCAAGTAACGTATGAAAATACCGTTTCAAGCATAATTTCATATGCACTTCATATATCGTAAGTCACGCAATTTCTCAGAATTTCTTTTTTGCATTCCAGCTTAGCCTTGATGTAAAATGTCTCATATATTTGAATTATAATAATGATTATGATGTATGTATAGTATATGCATGTATGCATTATACAATATACGTACATATATAGTTTATAGAGAGATTGCAAGGGGAACATATTTTGCATATACAAATTTCTTTTTAAATTTATGCATTTATGTACACATGCATGTACATACATACATGGTATGCTTTAATGCTCTCACAGTTTAGGTGTTAAACACCGAATTGTATTTTCACTATCCACAGTATAACGAGTGTTACTAATTTACTAACTCATACATACATATGTACACTACATAACTAGTCATTACAACCCTTCACGCAGGATTACGTCCTAGCTTCACACACCACTTATGTTGTGTGTATTACTTTTATACACGAATGGCGGGACCTACAATTTAAAGTCGATTTCGAACATCAGATTTTTAAGAAACTTTTCATGGCAATTGTTTTTACTCTAGGACTTTTTGCCAGAAATCTGTTGAGAGAAAGTCGATCAAGTCTATTCTCTTACTCCTTATCATTTCCTTAATTTTTATCCATCTTATCTTGTAGGTAGTATGTTAGCTTCTTAGACGCCAGACGATGGTTCAACTCTCGGCTCAAATATCTCGAACAAAGCGAAATACAAAACAAATATTCGGTGACTTCTTTTCAGCAAACTTCTGGCAAAAACTCTGACAGTAAAATAAAAATTCAATGAAAATTTTTACAAAAAAATCTATCGAATCCAAGCTCAAGTGAATCCAGGCTATGACCTTTTATATGCGATTATTAAAGCACTTCTTGCTTATTTATTCAAAAGAGTGAGTAAATTCTCTAGAATAATATAAATACTACGTGAGCATATTTTTTTCAATCATTCTTATTCTCCATACATTTGTAATCCTACAGAAATTTCACCCAGTTTCTCATGACTATCAGGAAAAGTAGTGTCATCCGAAAAGGAAGAACTGAAATTAAAATGGAATGCATTGTTAAATCTTTTCCTATGAAGTGTTATTTATAATCAACTGTTAAGCACTCGCAAAGACTATAAATCCAAGTATTCCAGGTTCCCACAAGATAGGGAATAATTCATGCATATCTTGAATTGATCCTTAAGGTCCTGTGCTTGGAGGTTTGCTTCATACTTCATTGCATAAGAAACTGTTCAAACAGTTTTGTAATGTATATTTAGTAAACAGAGCAGACTTTCTCAATGCAATTCTTAGAGCTAGTTCTGGGTTGTTCTCTCCGCTCAAAACATATTATGCCTGAGAATATCAGTGTCATCCATGTGTGACAAATGGCCGACTTATCTTATCTTTTAAGCCTTAATCAATATGTTTGGGGTTAAAAATTGTTCATGTGCTCGATCACTTTTGATAAATAAGTGGAATGGTTAGCATGACTGTAGGGAAATGATTCTTAAACGAAACTGAGTTAAATAAAAAAACCTATAAAAACTGTCCAACAGTAAAGTATAATGCAGCTTTACAGGCAAATTGCTCATGGTAATAACAAGCGAACATCTATACGAGCTGATAATCAAGTGCAATGCTGCCGTTTTTATAAAGAAAAGATGATTTTTTTGCCATGATTTTCAAAGTAATGTTGCAATATTTCCCAGCGTTGTTCAAGCGTATACACAACCATATTCGTTCAGCGGAAGGATAAAACTAATTATCTGACAAATCAGACATGAGCTAAGTGTTACCAGTCACGAAATAAGCACTACTTGAAAAAAAACGTTAGATGGCGGACCCATTATAACAGATATTACACGTAACTACCCTAATTTAATTACAATTTTCATTTCATAGGCCATAGGCTATGATACGATCTGCTTATTTGACATAGTCCGCCCCATAACCGTTTATGTCGTGGTAAAAAATCAAGTTAAATATCACCGCAGAGAAAGATTCTACACTTTCTTATTATTACATTACAAACCTAGCAATTGTTTTAGTAATATGCTCAAGCTAGCGCAAGCTTGGCAAACAATTTACCTATCGATGCTGTTAATCCCCTGTTTAACACCTATTAATAGCAGGTGCTTGTGTGTACTATGTATACATAACGTTTCTCATACTTTATTCGTTTCTACAACACTTTAGTCAACATTAACACTCATACATTCATAATTGGTCATTACAACCCGTCAATCAGGATTACGTACTAGCTTCTCACACCACTAATTTCATACATGAGTGTTGGGACCTACAGTTTAAAGTCGATTCCGAACGACAAATTTTTTAGAAACTTTTCATATCAGTTTTATTTCACTCTCAGAGTTTTTGCCAGAAATCTGCTGAGAGGGAGTCGCCGAAGAAATATTTTTTAAAATTTCGTTTTGATGTCCACCCTAGGGTTTAAACCGTGGCCTTACATCTAATAAGCCAACACACTACCCACTAGACTAGGTCAGAATTACGGCCAGATTTCCACACCACTTATGTTGTGTGCATTATTCATAATTAGCGGGTTCTACAGTTTAACAAGGAATCTTAACATAAGATTTCAGAAGCTTTCCAGTCTTTACTAGTTTTTTTAAAAATTTTAGAAGCCAGACAAACTAGGAGCCATTTTTTCCTTTTACTTTAAAACACTACCAATCAAAGGCAAAGAAAACTAATGGAAAGATGGAGGAGGTAAAGACATTTGACTACGCTTTTTCCTTTACTCCTTTAGATAGGCAATGTAGTTAGTTAGTCAACATAATCTTTAATTATCTAGACAAACGGTAACAGTTTAGAGACTAACTGAGAAATCGAAAGTAGTTAATGGACTAGGTAAAAAGGTACATATCATATGTAGAGAAAGGTCAATTGCTATGTCAAAACTAGCATAATACTATGCCCCAATATAGCTAATATTTATATGAAAATATATGTATGTGTGAATGTGAACATTATTTAAAATGATAGCAGAGTATATGTTGGAAAGTAATAAAACATTAGAAAAACTACAACAAGTTCATATTCAATATATGCAAACAGTTTGCAGCAATAAAAATGGAAGAATTTAAAATTAATTTTATACTTTAAATTTTAAAATAATTTATGCTGAAGACTTTTGTATAGTTTTTAGGCCATTAAAGCATTGTTTGAATTTTCCTTCTTGTTTAATAGTTGTAATATAATTGCTTACCATTGTTGTATTACCCACTGTACTTCCTTTTATATGCGTTACGATATTATAATGCATGATTTGTGTTTTGTACGTGTCAAATGCAAGAGAGAATCATATTTTTATTTAAATTCCTTTTCTGCATATTTCTGCTTTTTTTTCTGCATTTTGTTCATGCATTTCTTTCCCTCCTCCATAAATAAATGTATTCCAAGCATTTCGAAACGATTTTTTTATTATAATTTATACAAACGATTTTTATTTTCATTTAATCAAAATATACGCACTTAAATAAATCTGCCTCTGGTATAATATCGTGTGTGTGTTTTCTATATAAAACGTACTGAAAGAAAGAAAGAAGAAAAAGGATTGAAGAGAATTTAGAGGAGAAAAGAAATTTATTTTTATAATTTGCAAATGCTAATAATCAATCAATTAATGGATGTAAAAGGCACTCACTCGTATTGCCAATGCCGCTAAATGCATACAACGCATGCAATTGGAAAGCAAAAGGATTACAAGGAATTTATAATCGAAACGATTGTATTGCGAAGGTCATGGCGGTTGGAGTTCATTATAAAGAGGCTTTTGCTTATGAACTAATTTACATGACATTTGCAGTAGAAAGAGGGAACTTAATAAAGAGAGAAAATAATGAGAACTCTTCATTGGCGTATTTCTTGGAATTAATAAGGTTTAGCAATAAATTCTGAGAGAGAGCGAGAGAGAGAGAGTTCTATGTGTTGCTAAGCAATTGACCTGGACCTGAGTTCATATTGTTGTACTTGAGACGAATTGTTCTCTAGACGTTCACGTATTATTTATTTATTTATTAATTACAATACAATTACATACATACATAATTGGTCATTACAACCCTTCAGTCACGATTACGAACTAGTTTCTTACACCCCTTATGTTGTGTGTGTTTATTTTCTAGACTACGGCGACTTCTAGACTACGGCGACTTCGACAATACAATTACAAATTATATTCTAATTATATACGACCTGAATAACTTTGACTATATGCTCTGTGTAGTGTCACAGACCAGAGTCTATGGTGGGAATCGAACCCTCGACCCTCACGCTAACAGTCTAGCACACTACCCACTAGACTAACAGGACACCCTGTTCACGTATTAGTTAGCTGTTAAACAGTACAATTTTTCATTTGACGTGTGGAATGCATAAAACATGATTTATAAATCGTTAAAGACAAATATCGAAACGAATATATTAAGAGACCATGTTTGATAGGAAGATTTAAGGGATGAATACTACAACTGCCTTTTCTGATGACATGAAGGTTTCCCAATCAATCTTACCATTTTATTTTCATACAAGTCACCGTAGCCTAGTTGGTGTCGGCCTCCTAGATGTAAGGCCATGGTTCAGACGCCAGCTTAGACATCTCCAGCAAATACGATAAAATAAAAATTCGGCGAATTAATCGCGGCAGACTTCTGTCAGAAAGAAATCGCCGTAGTCTAGTAGGTAGTGTGTTGGCTTATTAGACTTAAAGCCAGGGTTCGAGCCCCGGGCCAGACATCAAGACAAAATACAAAAAGTATTTCTTCGACGACTTCCTCTCAGCAGATTTCTGGCAAAAACTCTGAGATTAAATAAAAATTGCCATGAAAAAGTTTCTCAAAAATCTTTCGTTCAAAGTCGACTTTAAACTGTAGATCCCACCACTCATGTATAAAAATTAACACACACAACATAAGTGGTGTCAGAAGCTAGGACATTGTACAATGGGTCATTTCGACCTCCGGGTACTGCACTTGCCTTAATTGACAGGCACACGTCCTCTAACCTAACTTAATCTGGCAGAAAACTCTGTGAGCAGAATAAAATGCAATGAAAAGCTTTTTCAATGCCTATTATTCGGAGTCAACTTTAAACTGTAAGTTCCGCTATTCATGGTGGTGTGAGAAGCTAGGTCGTCAAACTGATTAAAATATTGTTATGACCATTTAAATAATGTATAGCTAATAACCTTACTAGAGGCATGCTATTTATTGATAAAATTAACATACACAACATAAGTGGTGTAAGAAGCTAGGTTGTAAGCCTGACTGAAGGGGTGTAGTGATCAATTTATCAAGTAAGTGTTTATATTCCTCAGAATATTGTAAGAGTAGAGAATTATGATTGTCTCCCTATTGTTCATTCAAATGCAATTGATTAACAAATTCATTCACATCAAATAGAATGAAGACGCTATCAAACTCTTCACTGTTATGGTCAAAACTGTAACCGAATTAGACAATGAATTCCATTAAGACGATGTCTAACTAGTGAGTAATCTTCAAGTGAAAGTTTCTAAAGTGAATAAATTTGTTGTTTGTGGCTTTAAGTGAACGTTATTAGATGTTATTTCATACAAATTTTGCTTACCGTAGTTTACTTTTGTTTATTGCACTCTAGTAGTACTTAACTTACTTTGGTGTGGATGTGGGGTGGAGAGGTGAACCCTTAGCTGTGACTACTTCCCGTAGTTTCTTGGCGAAATCTTTTACCATATTGAACAATAGGTCCCGCCAACTATGAACAACATTAAGGCACAGAAAATGCATGATATGAGAAGTCAGGGAGACATTATGTAATTCGAATCCATCGCTATGCCAGCATTGCGGTTGATTCATATAATGCTTTTATGTTCTTGTGAGGGCAACGAAAGCGAACGTAATATTTGATGTCTTTATGCATCCCCGAAAGTCTGCACAAGCGTTGGATTCGAAGTCGCCGTAGTCTAGTAGGTAGTGTGTTGGCTTATTAGACGTACAGACAGGGTTCAAACCCAATGCCAGACATCAAACAAAATACAAAAAGTATTACATCGGCGACATCCTCTCAGCATATTTCTGGCAAAAACTCTGAGAGTAAATAAAAATTGCCATAAAAAGTTTCACAAAAATCTGTCGTTCGGAGTCGATTTTAAACAGTAGGTGCTGCCACTCATGTATAAAATTAACACACACAACATAAGTGGTGTGAGAAACTAGGTCGTAATCCTGACTGAAGGATGGTAATGACGAATTATGTATCATCACAAATGGCCTTTTGGTGAAAAAACAAATGAACTTTGTGTTCAAAGTGTTGTTCCTAAATGTTTATTCCTTCATGGTATCGCTAGGAGTATGAAAGCGTCTTTTTAGAATCATATGTGAACCAATTCTAATTCTTCTCTTTTGGGCAAAAGGTCTCTTACTACACAATATCTTGGTCGATTGATTTTAAAGTTTCAATTTTCACATTCTTGAGGAAGTTGAGTCCAATGACTCCAAACCAAATACATTTCTAGCTGATACCAAAATGTGTCATGTATTCCGAAAAGCAATAAAAGCAAATGAAAATGGATCAATCTAAGTTTGTGACTCTGTACAGAATGAATTCAACTGCCTCGAAATTATAACGTTTCCTCTTTGGTTTCAAGGAATTTTGTGCAATGTTGTCCCTTGTTTAGCCTTGAGTTCTGTTTATTTATTATTAAACTAAGCTGGTGTTATATCATTAAAATAAAATTTACGTTTTTAATAAATATTTAAGCAAAATTTATCTTCAACCACAAGCATTTGTATTCACGATTTTATTTAATTTTTTTCCATACCACATGTAGCCTCTGTGTGTGATGTGACACTGTCAGATCAACATAAAACATCGGATAACAAAAATATTTTTTTAAATTAGAAAATATATTCTCACATATCCACAACTCATATAAAAATAGGTTAAAAAACAACTTCTACGGGGCCTTATTAAGCTTTAATATATGAATTTATTTGAAGATTCTTTATTTTTTGAGTCCAACATCATACAATTTTACCATAAATGTTTCTAAAACTAACTATTAAAAGGACCTTAAATCTAAAGGCCTTTCACTCTCACACCCCTTTTTAATGTTGATGTGTGTAATACAATCTATTTTGTTATATTTGCTGTGTGTAGCTGTTGTTGTTCAAAAAAATAAACTATTTTTCAAACTTGTAAAATGATATCAAAAAAAAAAAAAACAGCTTCAAATGGTATGAGAAGAAACGAAACGTTAGTGTCAGCTTGCTTAATGGTTGACTGAATACAACAACGCCAGAGAAAAAAAAATGCAAAAAAATCATCAACAAAAATCAACTGCAACGAGAATATTCCATTCAAACACCAATATTTATATTACGTTGCAAGAATATTTTTTTGTTGTTTTGTTTTCTATTTTTTATTTTTGCTCTCCTTTGCTTATTTTTATAACATCAGCAGCAACATGATGCAGCCAACCAACCAGCAGCAGTGCAATGAGCAACACTAACTAACGTCCACTCAAACAAACCCGCAACAGAAATCATGTCATACGATGAAGATCATCATCATAATAATGATGATGATGATGACGATGATGTGTATGATGGCGTATGAACAATATTCAATGGTGTGTTCATAATTATTTTAGACTAGAATAACAACAACAACCACTTGAACTGAATGAATGCAAAAAAAAAATCAGAATGAAAAATATAGCTGGTAGGGGCTGATGATTCAATAACCTACGCTATGAATTTGAATAAAAGTTGAACGATGTTTGAGGAAACTTATGCTCGACTTGCTGTACCAAAAAGATCGAGAGAATGATGAGAGGTTCCTGCAACCCAAATGTCTATTAAGGCCATGGTAGCAATTGTTTGAAGAGTAATTCAACGCTTGATCTTCAGGCTGAAATCATTTTCTTTAGAATATAAGGAACCAAGTATGGCCGTAGTCTAATAGGTAGTGAGGTGACTTAGTAAACGTGAGTTTACGTTTCAAACCCCAGTTACGACATCTCCCACAAAAAGAATTTTGATAAAATATTTCCTAGGTGGCTTCTTTTTTTAACAGATTTATGGCAAAAACCCTGAGAATAAATAAAATTTCCATGAAAAGTTTCTTTAAAATCTGTCGTTCGGAGCGGACTGTAAACTGTAGGTTCCGCCACTCGTGTATAAAATTAACACAGACAACATAAGTGGTGTGAGAAGCTAGGATGTAATCCTGCGTGAAGGGTTCCAATGACCAATTATTTATGTATGTAAGATAAAGAACTTCCTTAACTACGTCGAAGTTATAGTTGTCGAAGTACTTTGTTTTACCTTCATTTAATGGCAGACCTATTGGACCATTAAATCATACATACATAATTGGTCATTACAACCATTCAGTCAGAATTACGACATAGCTTCTCACATCACTTACGTTATATTTGACAATTGTATCCATAGGTGGTGGAACCTACACGTAACGTCGATGCCGATTTTTTAAAAACTTTTCATAACAGTTTTATTTACTCTCAGGGTTTTTGCCAGAAATCTTCTGAGAGAAAGTCGCCGATGAAATATTTTTCATATTTTGTTTCGTTCAAGATGTCTGACCTGGTGTCTGAACCGTCTAATAAGCCAATACAGTACCTACTAAACTACGACTACTTCTGTTGAATGCTGAATTATAATTGAAAAAAATGTTGTGTGCGAACTTGAATTACACAGGTCTTCTACTGGATTTGGCGAACATCTGGTTGTGTGCGAACATCTGGTTGTTGGTTGCGTTATCAGGTCTGATGCCAGTCCAATCAATGAATTGACGAGTCTTTGGCTGGACAGAGAACTCTCTAACGGAATATTTGCAATGCTGTAGGGCATCACACAAAATATTTGTATGTATTTACAGTGATGGTCATTTAATGCTTACAACATAGGCATTTTGAACCTATTATGCCTCCAAGGACAGAATTTAATTGTAATAAAGTTCGTGATAAGTGCAATCTAATACTCATTAAAAATTATTTTAAAACAAATTTTTCAAAATTTACTCCCTAAACGCAGCAGAACTGTTTACTGTGGTGACTTGTTTAATAAAATTTTATAGAAAAAGTTTGTAACAACAAAAAAAGATAACCAGAAAAATATTAATCATTTATTTATAAAAAAAAAATAGAGTGAGCTATAGTAAGAGAGAGAGAGAGGAAAGAAAAATCATATTTTACACGTTGCATTCGTTGTTCAGTGGCCTGTAGTCGTTAGATGACATGAAAGACAACAGCAGAGACATAAAAATGTTGCTGTTCATTAATATTTGTTAAACGAGATGTTGTTTGTTGTCTCCGACCAGCTGATGTTTAATGAAATTAAATAGAAGAGAGGAGAAGGCAAAAAAAATGTGTGATATTGTGGTAAAGTTGTAATTGATTAAAATTTAATGCACTGAAGTGCTTTTAAGATACAGGAAATAATCTTTAAAGTGAAAAATTTTATTTTAGAATAATACTTTAAATTCATAGCGCTATACATACACATATCTTTAAATTTAAACAAACCAAAGAGTATGTGAGGGTAACTGCAGGACCGATGAACTGGCCAGGCGGGATGCAACCATCGAACTCTCCGATAAATCAACAATAGATGAGTAACTCCGGACACGGTCAGAAAATAAGAGAAAATTTAGCCGAGCCTAGATGGAGAGCGCACAGCGCTTAAACTCCAAGAGGTTGATGAGGTTATAACGAGGGCATGCAAGGCACATTGATCTTGGGCCCATCACTTATGATTTCTGCAAAATATGAAGAGAGAGATGAAAAGAAGAATGAGACTGTTCTTCACCTACTGTGTATATGCCGCATATTATGTTGAAGAAAACGAAGACACTACTAATATATGGAGGATCTTGATGAACTGTCACGCATTGATAATGACAGATTGATACACATTATTTGAAAGACCGATTGATGCCATTACATGTGGCATATAACATGGTTTAAATATCCTTCATGGCTTCGCTGGGTGGGCTACATCCGACATGTTGAATTTTCTTTGACTCTAGCTTATAAACCAAACTAAATTTGACCAGTAACAGGGATTATGTTCGTTTTGAGTACCGCTGTCGTTAGCCTTAAAACTCTGTAAAAAAAAGTAAAATAAATGCCATGAAAAGCTATTCAAAAATTTGTCGTTAGGAATCAACTTTAAACTGTAGGTCCCGCCACTCAATTATAAAATTAACACACACAACATAAGTGATGTGAGAAACTAGGTCCTCATCCTAACTCAAGACTAGTAATGTCCAATTATCTATGTACGCATGTATACCCTCAAATGGCCCAAGCAGAATATCTAATACTGTGTAGCACATAGCGCCAACCTGATGAAACAACATGTCATCGCTGTCCCGATCATTCCACTCAGGCCAAACCAAGTTGGACTGTACTGGAAACCTAACAGTGACTTTTCCGAAATACATTGGATACTCTTGGCTTTCATGTAGATTAGTGTCATCGCAAAATCGAAAATCATCTCAAAACAGGCCACATTAATGAAGACGACATTTCGCTGAAAGGTTGCCAAACATTACATCCATAAGCAAAACTGCCATATTTGGAGCTCATAAAAGCCAATGCACCCACTACAAGTGACTGTTTGGTACGGCTTGTGGAGCGGAGGCATCATTAGGCCATATTTCTTTGAAAGTGAGGACAGCACAACCATTATGGACACAATGGAGACACTTAACGCATCATGATAATCGCCTTTTTTGTATCCGCTTTTCATGACATTGATGTGAACGATGTTTGGTTTCAACAGGATGCTGTAACTTGCCATACTTCTCATGCCAGAATCGATTTATTGCGTCAAACCTTTGATGGCCGTTTAATTAGCCGAAATGGTGGTGTCAATTGGCCGTCAAGAAGCTACGATTTGACACAGTTCGGCTATTTTCTGTGAGGCGCCATTAAAGAAAAGTGTTATGTCGTTAGACGAATAGAAAATTTTTGACCATATTCCTAGGCATACTTCAAAAATGACTAAATTGGCGATATTTTATCGGGGTTTGTATAGCCTTATATGAATGTAAGCTTACATCAGTGTTAGATATGAACAATTGCATCAGTTTTTGGTATTTCTTTTCATTAAACTTCATATTCCTATAAATAATTGCCTCAATTTACTAGTAATTTAATATTAAATTTTAATTGCGTTCTGAATGCCTCTGAATTGTGTATAGTAATGAACCTTTATTTTATATCACAGAATACAGAAGACAATAAAAACATATTTAATTAACATCTATTTTTCGCTAAGCACTTATTATTATTTTTGTTGTTTTTATCATTAAAACATAGAATCCTGGTAACCATTTGGTATCGAGGCAAAACAAAATATAAACAAACAACAACAAAATTCTATTTCCACCATACACTTACAAAACTTGTATTTATTTGATAGCCTAGAATCATTAACCTCCAACTAAATTAACAGCTTTAGTAACAAGATTTTCTTGTTTTTCTACTAGGATACTCGATAATACAATACACAAAAAAGCGATATTAAAGTTAGAATCTTAGAAATTTTTGTATCGTTTTGTTGTTCTTGTTTAAATACTTCTTATGTGTGTTGAGCTAAATGAGTTGGTCATTAATGCTTTTGTTTTTGTCTCTACTCCGTATGAACATGGCTTAATGAAACAACAGCAATAAGGAAAATTCTTAATAAACACACTTGTTAACTGTTAGTTGTTAGTGGTGTTGGTGAAATATACAATAAAAAAAATTAAATACGAAAAATATTTATAGAGAATGAAAGGAAATACTGTACCATACACAATAACAACAGCAACAGCAACTTAAACATGTGTTGGTAATGCAATAACGGCTAACAAATTAAAATACAAAATAACAGTAAGTTATGTACAAGCTAACAAGAGATGTTGCATACATAAATACGTACGTAATTAGTTATTAAAACCCTTCAGTCGGGTGTACGACCTAGCTTCTCATACCACTTATGTCTCGGAGCGCTACAGTTTAAAGTCGACTTCGAACATCAGATTTTTTTAGCAACTTTTCATAGCAATTTTGTTTGTTATCAGAGTTTTTGCCACAAATCTGCGGAAAGGAAGCCACAGAGATAATATTGTTTCATATTTCGTTTCGTCGGAAATATCTAAACTGGGGTTCGAACCGTGGCCTTCCATCTAATAAGCCAACACAGTACCTTCTACACTACACTATTCTCCTGGTGATAAAACATATCTTTGGCATCTGAAGATATTTGACTCATCCATCTTTGCAAAAGATATGGTCTTACAGATCAGGGCATTAAATAAGGCTTTCACACAGCATGGTTAAGATTTGGTTAAGATTTGTTACAACGTTGGTATTAATACACTTATAAAGTATAGAGTGAGACACTTAAAAGTTTAAATTTAAAAATTCAATGAAACAAAACCAGTTTGAAATTTTGCCAACTTTTTGTTGTGAAGTACAATTGTTCGAGTTAAAAATAGAATATGATTTCATTCATACGGCTACCGCAGCTGTCCTCACAGTACATCATTCGATCGAATTATTTTCATGCACTTTTTTGTGTGTTCAGGGTCGTATCTAGGCAATGGCATCACAAATGTTGTCTTACAAATAGTCAATTGTCTCCGGTTTGTCACCGTACCACTTTTCCTTAAAAGCGCCCCCCGAGAAAATAGTTCAACGGTGTCAAATCGCAGCTTCTTGGCAACCAATTGACATCACCATTTCGTATAATTAAACGGCCATTAAACGTTTGACGCAATAAATCGATAGTGACATGAGAGGTGTGGCAAGTTGCACCAACCTGTTGAAACCAAACAATCTTCACATCAATACCATGAAGAGCGGGTAAAAAAAAATCGTCTAACATCGAGCGATAGGTGCCTCCTTTGACCATAATGGTTGCGCCGTCCACATTTTCAAAGAAATATGGGCCAATTATGGCTTTGCTCCACAAGCCACACCAAACAGTCGCTCACAATTGGTGTATTGGCTTTTGTAACACCACATGTATGCTATTTTGTTTATTAACGTACCAACCAAGATGAAAAAGAGCTTCATCCATCATCTTTTTATTTGAGCAAAATCAACATCTTCGTGCAGTTTACCATTGGCTGAAGTCGCCGTAGTCTAGTAGGTAGTATGTTGACTTATTAGACGTAAAGCCAGGGTTTAAACCCGAAGCCAGTCATCAAATGAAAATATAAAAATATTTCTTCGGCGACTTCCTCTCAGCAGATTTCTGGCAAAAACTCTGAGATTAAATAAAACTGCCATAAAATGTTTCTCAAAAATCTGTCGTTCGGAGTTGACTTCAAACTGTAGGTCCCGCCAGTCTTGTATAAAATTAACACACACAGCATAAGTGGTGTGAGAAACCAGGTCGTAATTCTGACTGAAGGGTTGTAATGGCCATTTATGTCTGTATGAATAAATCCCAACGTTGCTCAAGGGTAAATCGATTCATTATGTTCAGTGGAGAAAATATACGGAATTTTGTGACAGAATATAATGACATAAGTATTGCCAGATTGGAATTAATCGATTTTTCAAATTGAAAACGATAGATGGCCCATATTATAGTAGAAAAGGGATACCGTTTAGGAATTCCATATTGTCGACTACTGTTCGACAAGTTTATTCTCTACAACTGGATGTTAGAAACATTAATTTTTGAGGCCCGCATATGCCACCTCTGCTACTTCCACCTGAAGCTTTACTGTCTCGGAGATGCAATTCAATATTTGAAAATCTCGTTCGTCCATGTCATTACGTTTTTTTTTTTGTCCCCAAACTCTTATGTCCACCTGTTCTGTACAGTTAATTATTAAATTGTTGCCAGGCATTTAAATGCCTGGAATAACATCGACAGCAACAGTAGCACAAACAAGATATTTCTTTTTTTTTCAATGTTTTATTATTAACAATAATTCATTAACAAACGGATAATTTTGTTATCTTTATGAATACATTAAAAAGCAAAAAAAACAAGGAAAAAATTAATAAAAATACACAGAAAAAGCGAAAACAAAAATGATTTTAATGTTAAACAACTTTTATTATGGTGGCCGGAATACTTCATTCTTTACACGTTCGTATAACAGTAATACGCACTTTGCAAACATGTACTCAGAAATACATACATACGTTTATAAATATACTCTCAATATATTTATTGATGATGCATTGCCAAACAAAAGCAAAGATCAATGCATTCCGTAAATCATATGGCAGTTGTTTCCATTTACTGTACATAACATTATATTATGATTTAAAATAGCCTGTTGGTAAGCATAAAGGGTGACTTTTTTTTGGATATTTTAGTTGGTTTTTCATTTGAAAACCATAAAAAAAAGAAAAGACAAAGCCGTCAAATTTTTTAATTTTATTAACAAAGCACTTGCCTTATGAGAAATATATGGTAGGCCGGCAGTGTGTCGGCTTACTAGACGTAAGACCTCGTTTCAAACCCGAGTTCAGACACTTCGAACAAAACGAAATCTGGAAAAATATTGCTTCGGCAACAGATTTCTGGCAAAAACTCTCAGAGTAAATAAAATTGCCATGAAAAGTTTCTCAAAACAAAATCTGTCGGAATCGACTTTAAACTGTGGGTCCCGCCACTCATGTATACAAATAACACACACAGCATAATTGGTGTGAGAAGCTAGGTCGCAATCCAAACGGAAGTGTTATTATGACCAATTATGTTGTGCGTAATCTTCCCACCGAACCAGCTCTTTTAACGATTGTGACAAAATTTCTCACTAGTGAACATTAGTCCATTAGTGCAGTGGCTATTATTCGACCAATCCCTATGCCAGGGACACATACCCAAGAGTTTGTCACTGCTGTATCGGTCAGTGTCAAAGTAGAATGCGATGTATGAAAACACAAACCCGGTTTTTAGCAACTAGGCTTTTGTTATTCGAATATCTGGGAGAAGGGATTTTGCTTAGAAGCCTTATTATAAAACCGTGGTTATGTACCACAACGTCGATTGTTTTATCAATCGACCTTAGCAAAGCCTTTTTATGGAAAAATTGTTTACAGTGTCGAAGATTTTGTCTTTTTTTCCTATAACACTTTGGGAGTGAACCCCACGTACGTAGTTCATTGTATTGAATCTAAGAAAATCGGTTATAAGTGAAAGGAAAAACAGTAACGTTTAGTTTAGTAGATACTGTGTTGGCTTATTAGGTGTGAGGCCATGGTTCAAATCCAGTATTAGACTTCTCGAATAAAACGAAATTTGAAAAATACTTCTTCGGCGACTTCTTTTCAGCATATTTCTGACTCTGAGAGTAAGTAAAAATTGCCAGGAAAAATTTCTCAAACAAAAAAATTTCGTTCGGAGTCGACTTTCAACTATAGGTCCCGCCACTCATGTGTGAAAATAAAGCACACAACATACATAAGTAGTGTGAAAAGCTGGGTTGTAATCCTGACTAAAGGGTTGTAATGACCAATTATGTATGTAAGTATGTAGTACCATTTATGGACGCTGTGTGTGTGAAAATCACAGAAAAAAATTCTTCTGAAAAAGCATTCCACTTGCGGATAATGCGTAGAGCATTCTGAGATAGGCAAGTAAATTTTAAAAACATGTGATATTCGCTAGCAAGTCTTATTTCTTTATTTCACTAGAAGTATTAGAACAGTGAGATACAATCCCCATTACGATGATGCTACAATGAGTCAACAGAATTTGATGCCCTTAATATAGACTTTGAGGCATCAACCACTATATGAGAGTTGTATACCATTTGAAGTCGCCATGGTCTAGTAGGTAAAGGATACGGTTCAAACCCCAGGTCAGACATCAAAACGAAAATATGAAAAAAAATTTCTTCGGCGACTTCCTCTCAGCAGATTTCTGGCAAAAACTCTGAGAGTAAATAAAAATTGCCATGAAAAGTTTCTCAAAAAATCTGTCGTTCGGTGTCGACTTTAAACTGTAGGTCCTGGCGCTCATGTATAAAATTAACACACACAACATAAGTGGTGTGAGAAGCTAGGTCGTACTCCTGACTGAAGGCTTGTAATGACCAATTATGTATGTATGTGTATGTATTCCATTTGTGTGGTGCAAATTGTGAGCACATCACATGGTGTGAAGTATTTCTTGAATTAAAAGGCCCAGAAGTTTTAGTGCTCATGACTCTTTAATATTCATACCATTTATAGTTACAGATTGCATGGTATTACTGCTGCACTTATGAGATATTAAACATCATCGGGTCTTTTGATCATCGCCCCTATTCAGTATTAAGTCTTTCCCCTTTTATCTACAAGGACCTCGATCTACAGTCAAGGAAATATAAATGATAAATATTACCATCGCCCATAAAATAACAGATCGAATAACAAAAATACAATTAAGGATTGCAGATAGAACAAGAATTTTGTCAATTTATTCCAGTGCAGCGTTCGACACTGTTTGCACCGCAGTTTGTGACCTGAAAGCATCATTAATAGCACCAAATTGTAACACTGTTTGCCATAATTCTTCCCCTTTTTAAATACAATTCAAAGATTCTTTTTTTTTGGCAGCCTATAGGGTTAATTTCACAAGCTGATATTGTGGCCATAAGAGAAATTTTACTTAAAGTAGATTTGTAGATAAATATTTAAAATTAAAAACATAAATCAACAATTTAATAAACAAACAAACAAATAAATACAATAAAATACAATGTTATTATCCTTCCATTATCAAATTATTAATACATTACGTTTTTGTTTTCAATTCATTTTCTCATCATTTTTAAAAGGGCCTACAGTGAAAGCTCCATCGAATGGACGAACCAATATGATACACAATGAACATTATTAGTTTGGAATAGCGGGTAGCTAGCTCAGTGTTATAATTCCTTTCAGAGTGCTAACAGTTCTCGTGTCGAACTGAAGAAGTTCCCTGGTTTTCCAGCAGTTTTGAAATTCGACAATCAGATTCGTTGGACCACCCACGCTTCATTAGAAGTCGCCGTAGTCTAGTAGGTAGGGTGTTGGCTTATTAGACGTAAAGCCAGGGTTCGAGCCCCGGGCCAGACATCAAAACAAAATACAAAAAGTATTTCTTCGGCGACTTCCTCTCAGCAGATTTCTGGCAAAAACTCTGAGAAATAAAATTGCGATAAAAAGTTTCTCAAAAATCTGTCGTTCGGAGTCGACTTTAAACACCAGGTCCCACCACTCATGTATAAAAATTAACACACACAGCATAAGTGGTGTAGGAAACTATTTCGTAATCCTGACTGAAGGGTTATAATGGCCAATTGTATATGTATGTATGTATTCTTGTACGTATGGCTGAAACCAGGAACGTATCTCCTTCGAACTTGATCATGTGTGTGTTAATAGTTAAGCAGCAATCCAAGAGTTGGGATTTCATCTCGTCAAATCAAAGGGCGTTAGGTGTTGCATGGACTCTCTACATCGTATATGTGGACACAACATCCGCCTGTATTAGATTCCATTCTGGCATGGTGGAAAACGAAAAGGTTGACGATGGGATGGGATCGGAGATGTCTGAGGAGGATACAATAGAGGCAATAAATGCGCCCCTACAAGAATACATACATACATAATTGGTCATTACAACCCTTCAGTCAGGTTTACAACCTAGCTACTCACACCATTTATGCTGTGTGCGTTAATTTTATACACATGACTGCAGGGACCAACAGTTTAAAATCGATTCCCAGAGGCTGGTTTTTTTGATAAACTTTACATGGCAATTTTTTATTAATTCTTAGAGATTTTGCCTGAAATCTGCTGAGAGGAAGTCGCCGAAGGAATATTTTTTTAAATTTCGTTTTGCTGGAGAAGTTTGGCCTGGGGTTTGAACCTTTGGCGCACAGCTAATAAGCCAACAATCTATCTACTACACAACGATGACTACCCATACATTTTGACATTACTTTTAATTTGTATTCAAAATTTTTGAAGAATTAAGAACTATACTTGAAGAATTTTTTCCAAACTTCAAATATTTCCAAACCTATTTGAATCATTAAGACATTAAAGAACAAGGCCATACAAGCGTACTTTTAATAAATGTTTGGAAAGCCAAAATGTCTTCCCTTCCTAATACCTACCCCTGTAACATCATCCATTTACTGGCAACAACCGTATCGAAATTCATTCGATATCCAATGATTTAATGTGAATTTTATCCGCCATATTTATCTCGAAGTAAATATGAAAGAATTTCATTATATTTCCCTGCTTTATTTGTATAACGTGGGCATAGGAGTTTTATTTATTTGCGCATGTAAAACCATTAAAATAACAATCAATTTATGCATCTACAATAAAATAATTAAATATCGTTCGTATATAATATAAGAGAAATACTTTTATTATTATACACTACACTACAGCATACTCACATTTCATTCTTGTTCATTATTAACATCATTATTATGATTATTATTATGATCATCAATGTTATTACTGGCCATTAATGTTGAATATATTTTATGTGGAGTGTTTTTTTGCATTATTTTTTAAAAAATTAATTAAGAACACCACAACTGTATAATAAAACTGGCCAGTAATTGAATAGTTTAATAGCACGATGTTTTTTTTTTGTATAAAAAAAATCCGCGAGTTGATTAAAATATTTGTGTGTTAATAATGGCACTTTATTGTTTTGCTTTATAATAATTTACTTTAAATTACAATTACAACATGAACAGCAATATAAAGCAGCAGCAAAATATCCTTCAAGTGTTTTATTTTTTTGCAGCCAAAAAATCTTTAATTATTCCTGCAACTCCTCAAACTGCTTTGAAATTTTTGAAAATGTAAACACTTGATTGGAAGTGTTGTTGTTTTTATTTTAATTCTCAACCACCAGGCAACATTTACCATAATATTGTTTGTTTCATGCCATCATTTGACCCCAGCTCTACTGGCACTGCTTTAATCTCTCTCTCTCTTTCTCTCTATCTCACTCTCTCTCTCTTTGACTATTTCTATTAAACGATAAAATTAGAAAGAAAGAAAAAATATACACGATATTGATATTAATTTTCAAGTCGTTTGGCATACAATGACACCGCATTGCAGCAGTATATATAGCAGTATAGCCTCATCATCATTGTCATCGTCATCGACATCGTCATCGCCATCGTTGAAAACTAAATATTATTCCATAAACATTATACAGGTATCAACTTCAAAATTACAGCAACAACAGCCATGGCAACATTATCTCATTGCCAGCACAAATGCAGCTTCAATATCATCATCATCATCGTCACTGTCATCAACGCGAAGCGCCATAATTTTCCATCAACAATAATGCTATGTACGTTGGCTGACGTTAGGCATGTGGTTTTGTTAGGGGTCGCTGTAGGGGATGTTGGCAAACGTTAACAGTATCAGTGGTAGTCATCATTGTCACCAATGGCAACTCTTTACATACATATACGCATACTACTACCAGTAATAGTAATGAGTATGTATACATAATTTGCTAAAGTAATTTGAATTTCAAAATATAGTTGTAGCATCAACATTATTATGCAGCTTGTAACGCACAATCGCAGGATGGTACTTACTATGCCAAGGTACTGTGGCATGTATTTCCTGTTAATCAGAGAAAGTGAAAGTATTGACATACATACATATTAAATATATAAAAAAGTCTTTTAAAGAATCCTCTGCAACATATGTTCACTTACTTCAATCTTAAGAAAATTAATTCTTCAGAAATGAAACCTGAATACGAGTGAACCAAAAAACAAGACAAGACTACACATAACTGAAGGACACTCTTTGCAGAGTAATTTCCCACTTAGATCAGAGATTAGAGATACCACAATCTAATATATAATCTATATATACGTCTTGCTATTGATCCTTATTTTGAGGACTTCAGTAAAAGATCATAGAACAATCTCCACCTTTTCATATCAACATCCGGATTCAGATTACGGCCTAGCTTCTCACACCACTCATGTTGCGTGTGTTAATTTAATACATGAGTGGCGGTACCTCCAGTTAAAATTCGACTCCGAACGACAGATTTTTGAGAAACTTTTCATGGCAATTTTATTTCACTCTCAGAGTTTTTGCCAGAAATCTGCTGAGAGGAAGTCGCCGAAGAATTGTTTTTTCATATTTCGTTTTGATGTCTCACCTGGGGTTAGAACCGTGGCTTGCGTCTAATAAGCTAACTACCTACTAGACTACGGCGACTTCAAAGATACGGACTCAGATACGTTTAGTGAAAATTTAAACCCAATGCCTAAGAAATCCTTAGCTATTCACGCACAAAGACGATAAGATGAAATTTAAGGAAAAAAAAGATAGTGCTCCTCCTTTTTACCGACATTTCCTAGTCCTTCCCAGAGAATTATTTGCCATGTGGTTAATAAGTTCGAGTTCATTGGTTCTATAAATGATCGATCAGGACCTGTAAGTCTGTAAAATGCAATATATACCGAAAACATTGTCGGTGTCCGTGAGAGTATGCAGGAGGATCGGTGGCAATCAATTTTGCAGACCACAACTTATCTAATTTTCTATCGTGATTTGAATCTGCACCCATTAAAAATGCAGTTTATTCGGCAACTGAAAGTGAATGACCATAGATAACGACATGTATTCCCTAAAACAGTTGGAACGTGACCCAATTTCCGGATGAAACAACCAAAATAATCAAATTTAGGACAGTAAATTTATTAGTCAACACCGTTCAAAGCATCTCTGAGAAATCACAGTTTGGCTGTTCTGATTTCTGTGAGAACGCAATCTCTAGACCATCACCGTGAATAGCCAGCACTATACGTCAATACTTATGAACACCAACGACATGTGGTTTTAACATAGCAGCACTACATGAAACACACCTCATGCCATGTTGAATACTCTGCACGAGCGATTGAGGTGATGTAAACTGCTCAACGAGATCATGCGATTTGACGCGGTTAGACTGTTTTTTGTGGGGTTTTCTTTAAACGCAGATGTATACGAAGTCGCCCTAGTCTAGTAGGCAGAGTGTTAGCTTATTAGACGTGAAGCCAGGTCAGACTTCTCCAACAAAATGAAATATGAAGAAATGTTTCTCTGAGAGTAAATAAAATTGCCATGAAAAGTTTCTATATAACTCTGTCGTTCGGAGTCGACTTTATACTGTAAGTCCCGCCACTCATAAATATCTAATAATATCAGCACACATTACACAAGTGGTGTTAGAATTTACGTTACGACCTAGCCTGACTGAAGGGTTAGGTTAGGTTAGGTTAGAAGACGTGTACTTGTCAATTAAGACAAGTACAGTACCCGGAAGTCGAATTGACCCATTGTATAACGTCTTAGTTTCTCACACCACTTGTGTGTGTTAATTTTATATATGAGTGGTGGGACCTACAGTTTGAAGTCGATTTCGAATGATAGATTTTTCAGAAACTTTTTCATGGCAATATTATTTGCTCTCAAAGTTTTTGCCAGAAATCTTTTGAAAGGAAGCCACCGAAGAAATATTTTTTCAAAATTCCTTTGGTGGGAGATGTCTGACCTGGGGTTTGATTCGAGGGCTCACGTTTACTAAGCCACTTTACTACCTATTAGACTACGGCGACTTTTGATTCCATATATTCAGTCTGGAGATCAAGCGTTGAATTAATCTTCTAACAATTGCTATCATGTCGTCAATAGAGATTTGGGTAGCATCCTCTTGCTCTTTTTGGTACAGCATGTCGAGCATAAGTTTCCTCAAACATCTTTCAACTTTTATCGTAATCTGCTGAGAGGAAGTCGCCGAAAAAATACTTTTTGTATTTTGTCTTGAAGTCTGGCCTGGCCCTCGAACCCTGGCTTTACGTCTAATAAGCCAACATACTACCTACTAGACTACGGCGACTTCAAGGGTTGTAAGGACTAATTATGTATGTATACATAACCCATGCCATTGAGCAAATTCAAGCCGATGTATGCGCCAGAATGATGGAATATAGGCGAATATTTATATGTATTCCATACACAAAATGATATGAAATGGAAAATGCTTAATGAAAAATCCATTACGAAGACATCACATAATCAGAATCTCATCTCAAAATCATGGAATATGGCGGGCAAATTACCTTAAGAAAGTGTTTTACATCTCATATTTCGGTTGACATGCAGCCACTTATACTATGTTCAGATATACACTTTTATTGAGTCAATATTCGGTTTATTGAGTACAATATTTTAAATGTTCAGACATAATCATATATGCAGTTCAGCTGCTTATTCAATATTCATTTGATAGCTGGTAAACAAAACAGCTGGTTGTTTCAACAACATTATTTTTGTTTTTTATTTTTTGGTTTGTTATTTTCTTTGTTTTGTTTTGATTTTTGTTTGACGTTTGAGTTGTCAAATATCAACAGAAAGTGTTCGGATAATTGTAATATGTTCACTAAAAATACTTATGATAGTGCTGCATTTTAAATTTTACTCAATTTGCGTATTTATTGCGCAATAATTAATTGAAACTTTATATGAAATATTGAGCTCAATAATGGTGTTTATTGCGATTTATGCAATAAAGGTGCATATTTGAACAGCGTGATACAGTCACATTCATATAATACAAGATTTTTAAGTGAACATGAAGACTCGCAGAAGGTAATTCGGTAGCTTAAGCAATGGAAAATTGAAGTTGACAAACAAAACCTTTTACTTTTGACATGCTTTTGTCAGGACTGAAGTTGTTGCTAACTTGGCCCTTTTCTTCCGACAACCCCTACTCAAAGTCTCACAAGAAAATAGTATAAAAAGATACAATCGCATGATATTAGTAAGTCAATAAACTGCTAATAAGAAAAACGTTGCCTACCGAAGCCTTACCTCAAAGCAAAAGTGAATAGTTGATGTTAAACTGTAAGTCCTCATGTAGGGCTCATGAGTTGAATTAACACACACACACAACAAATGTTGTGTGAGGAGCTGGGTTGTAGTCTCGGCTAGAGAATTGTAATCCTTAAGTAAGTTCATAATAATTTTTGAATTGATTTGATTCCATTTTTAATTTATATTTAATTTTATTTTTCTATTGTCTTTAAAATTTACATGTAAAAATGTAATTCCTTTTAAGACTATTCTTTTAAACCAGCAGATGTATATGAATAAAGAAAGCAAAAATTCATAATTTTTTTTCTCTTTTGCTGTCTAGCTAGTAATGTTTTGATTTCACAAAGTCAACATTTGATTTACAATAATAAATAAAAAAAAAATATATAAAAAATAAAGAAATTTCAGCAGCTTCCAAAAATTCTGTTACTCTTCTACTCTTCTGGAAGTTGTATATTCAAATACACCTGCTACAAGTACGTATTCAGTATAAACGTATCACAATATATATGGGAGTATTTAAATAAAATTTATTTTATTTCATTTCATTTTATTTCATATTCCATTACGTTTTTCTATGCACACATATTTTTCTCTGTAACTTTTGCTATTTTTATGTTCTTTTGATACTGAGTTTATATTGCCTTAAGCCTGTACTGCAAAAGGTACGTTTTTGTTAGAAAAAATATTTATCTTGTCTTCCTTCAATGCATTTTGTTTTTTTTTATTTATTTATTTTTATTTCGTTCTTTTTGCAATGTTTTCCTTTCATTTTTATAAATATTTAATGAAATTTTTAATTTCTTTTAAAATGTCTTTGGAAATATTTTTGAAATTATTCAATTTGCCAGTTAAAGTAATGTCAAGAAGAGTTGTAGACAGTATGAGAAGCTGATTATTAAAAAATAACATTCCAACTTTACAGTACGAGTTAGTGCAAATATATGGTATGCAATTATATTTTCCAAGCTTAATAGCGTTGAAAATAGACTATGACGGACACAAAGATTCACCCGCATCGTTATAACGTGGGCATTACATACCACAGTTACGTCCGCGATGGTGACATCTTTTCTACGTGTTTTTAGTTTCAGATTGTAAGTGTTTTCACTTCATATTAGTCTACGTCCTTGTGGAACTGAATAATGTCTCGTATCGATTACTAGGCGCATGAATGTCGTCATGACTTCCTGGAATATTGATTGAATGCAAAGGTTTCTCGGGTATGACTCACCTCGTAAATGACTCAATACACCACACGGATTTTTCGCGACCATCCAGAGTATGCAGGCATGACGCATGGCTCCGTACGGATGGTTTGCGATCGAATGCAACTGAAAGGATCTTTCCAGAGTATACAGGCATGACGCATGGCTCCATACGGATGGTTGGCGACCGAATGCAACTGAAAGGATCTTTCCAGAGTATGCAGGCATGACGCATGGCTCCATACGGATGGTTCGCGATCGAATGAAACTGGAAACATCTTTCCAGAGTATGTAGGCATGACGCGCATGACTCCATGCGGATGGTTCGCGATCGAATGAAACTGGAAACATCTTTCCAGAGCATGCAGGCATGACGCATGACTCCATACGGATAGTTCACGATCGAATGAAACTGAAAGCTTTTTTTCAGAGTCGGCAAGTATGACTCACTATAAAGAAGTTTCCTATGTGGTTGTCGAAAGGTACGATAATCATATGTTTTTAAGATGTTCAACCACCCTCTCGTCCCAAATTGGATGATTTCCAATTCAGACTGAAAGCTATTGCAAGCATACATTGAGAAATCGATGATTGAATAGCTTCCAGCTATTTTTCAAGTTCCTCTTAAGTTGCATAGCAAGGTTCGTAAAGTAGCGCACTGCAATTCTTTATGGTCTGACATGTGCGATCTTTGTAATTCGTGTCAAACTCGCTACACCAGTTTTTCACAAACCAATTCTCCAATGCTGCAATCAAATAAATGCAGCAACAACTTATTTTCAAGTGGGCCGTATAGCATTTTCCATAACTTCTTCATCGGTTGATATTACCATGGATTATTCAGATCTTTAAAGATAAGGAGAATGGAGAGAGAAGAGATAAGATTTTTAGGGACAAATCTATCTTATGACCACAAAGGACTTAAAATCATTCACCACCGACCGGTGGTGGTACTATAGGTTTGTAGTATGACATTCGTTTAGAATATAGAAGTTAATATACCCTCGAGCATGCCACTATTGTGAACATGAGTCTGTTTAGACTCAAGTTCGTGACTGTTACAAGTGAAAAAATTTCTTCTCATTGTAAATGGACATATAGAGTCACCGCTAAGCACTATCTTGCACCAGGGAAAACAGTCTGAGAATATATCACACAAAGACAGCGAGTCTCAGAATGCTCTATGACTGCACTGATTTCTAGGCGGAAGCTTAAATTATTAACCGCACCGCGAAGTTGTATTAGGGAACTACATTTCGTAGCTTCGGCTATCCTTCAGTCAGGATTACGACCTAGCCTTTCCACACCACTTATGTGGTGTGTGTTAATTTTTTATACATGAGTGGCGGGACCAACAGTTTAAAATCGACTCCCAACGACAGATTTTTAGGAACTTTTCATGGCAATTTTATTTACTCTTAGAGTTTTTGCCAGAAGTCTGCTGAGAGGAAACCGCCGAAGAAATACTTTTTGTATTTTGTTTTGATGTCTGGCCTGGGATTTGAACCCTGGCTTTTTGTCTAATAAGCCAACACACTACCTACTAGACTACGGCGGCTTCAGCTTCGGCTATATAAGTGCACCGATACATTCTTTCAGCTCTAATGTAAAAAAAATGTCATCACAGTTGCAGATGCTCGTGAGCCGTGAGAGCAGACGACATTATTTCGAACTTATGTGGACCACACTGGCATTATAACGAGTGCGATTTTTATAGATTGATATTGGTTGAGGATGATGAAGCACAGGTGAACAAACATCCCAGAATTCTGGGGTCTTTTCTACCAGAGAAAAAGGCCAAATTTCACCCTTGTTCTTTCGGAGAGAATAAATTATAGTTTTAAGGAACATAATTAATTACTAGACACGTATGTCGGAGTTATTGCAGAAAGAAAAAAGTTGTAGAAGGTAGTATGTTGGCTTATTAGACATGAAGCAACAGTTCAAATCCGAGGTCAGACGTCTCCAATAAAAAACGAAATATGAAAAATATTTCTTGGGCGACTGCCTCTCAGCAGATTTCTGGCAAAAACTGTGAGAGTAAGTAACAAATTAACATGAAAAGTTTCTCATAAATCTGTTATTCTGATTCGACTTCAAATTCATGTATAAAATTAACACAGGGCCCTCTGGTAGTCTAGTGATTAGTGTGCTAGACTATTAGCGTGAGGGTTGTGGGTTCGATTCCCACCAGAAACTCTGGTCTGTTACACTACACCGAGCATATGGTTAAAGTTACTCAGCTTGTATATAATTAGAATATAATTTGAAATTGTATTTTAGATAATAAATAAAATTAACACACTCAATATAAGTGATGTGAGAAGCTAGGTCGTCACCCTGACTGAAAGATTGTAATGATAATTAGCAGATATTATTGTGCTAGGATTTAAAAACAAATTTAAAACTGCTATGAATTTATTTTCCTTCTTTCCACTTATGAAAATGAACATGTAAGTGTATTTTATTATTGTATTGTGTTAATATTACAAAAAGAACAAAAAAAGTTTTGTTCTTATATTCCCCTGTTGTTATCCTAAACATGATCAGAATGTAATCTTTATCAACTTCACACGAACAAGATGAACAAAATCACACAAGTGATTACTTTCAACAAAAGCCCTGAAATAAACTATTCATGTCAGTATTTATGACATCCATTTGTTATGTGGATATTCTATGCCAGAATGTATTCAAGGCATTTCTCTGATTATAACACGCCATTGTAATCATAATTAGCAGAAAAGAATACGAATAATTTGAACAAAAAAAAGAGAAAAACTTGAATGAAAAAGAAATAAATATTCTATACTCTCCTCCACTCTAGCTATGCTACTCCCTAAGCTGATAAATACTCACTCGATAATACATTATAATACAGTATAATGGACTCAATTACGTGACTGGGCAATGAGTTGCTCTGAATGGTAAGAAAAACTAAGAAATTATTTGTTAATGCTTAAAATGGCATTGGATTTGCTAGAGAAATAACATTACAAGTCAATTTATTTATTCTTATTGGTATTGTTGCTGTTGTTGTTGCAATTGTGCTTATAAGTATAATGCTTGTTTATATAAAATATTTAAAAGTAAATGTCAATAATAATTCCTTTTTAGTTTTTATCAAAAAATATTTCCTGTAGTTTGAAAGCAAAAAATAAAATGAAGATAATAAATTTATAAGTCCTTGAGCATCCATTGTTATATGACATCGAGTATACCCTACCGGAGGCATAAATAATATTTTTGCTTGTATTGACACTTATACATACATACATACATAATTGGTCATTACACCCCTTCAGTCAGGATTGCGACCTAGTTTCTCAACCCACTTATGCTGGCAATTTCATTTGCTCTCAGAGTTTTTGCTAGAAATCTGCAGAGAGGAAGCCGCCGAAGAAATATTTTCCATATTTTCGTTTTGACATCTGACCTGTCGCCAGTGGAATATTTTTACATATTTTGTTTTGTTCGAGATGTCTGAGGTTTGAACCATGGCCTCACGTCTAACGAGCCAACATACGGCGATTTCATACTTTTAATAGTTCGGGGGTTTTTTTGTTGCACTGACGTCTACTTCAAGTCTATAGATTTTATGAATGTAATGCCGAGAATGCAAGTGACAGTCTTTTTGATTATCCTATACACAGCAAGCAGAGACGATGCATTGGTTGCATCCCCACATAATTTATTCAACACTTAACATCGAATATAGAAGGCTTTCTTGAAATCTACTAACACTAGTACGCCATTCCTACGGTATTCATACGGTATTCACTTTCTTCAGGTGCCTCAAAATCATATGCGCGATATGCTGGCACACTAACATCAGCCCAACATGGATCTTTAGAACCTTTTCAATGAGGAGCCCATAATAAAACAATAAAAAGAGGAATAACAATGGATCGAGTGTACGATTTAAAACACGATAGTGTAACTAATATGGCGTTAGATTGGAATCCTCAAGTTTCATGCAAAGACGTGAATATAACAGATGCATGGAAATGCTATGTGGAAGCATTACGGTGAATAACTTCACGTCCACTGATTCACTAAACAATCGATTAAATATACGTTTACGAAAGACAAGAGCTGACAGAAGTAATGCCGCTGCTCATAAGAGTGTACATGAGAATCCCCTGCAGTCGACTCCAATTCGCTCACAAGAAGTCGAAACTTCGCTGGCCACAACATGGCGAATATTGCTTCGTAAAAAGCTCGGACTCGTAAAAAATTTAACTGAACCAGAAACTGAAAGTAAATGATAATCGACAACGGTTTGTGTTGTCTGAGTGGGTCTGAAGTTGTTGAAGTTGACTCTCATTTTCATCGAAAAATCATCTTCAGCGATGAGAACAATTTTTAGACGAATAAATACATGAACAAGAAGTCGGCTTGGTCTAATAGGTAGTGTGTTGGCTTATTAGACGTGAGGCCTCGGTTCAAATCCCAGGTCAGGCATTTCCAACTGAACGAAGTATGAAAAAATATTTCTTTGGCGGCTTCTCTCAGCAGATTTCTGGCAAAAACTCTAAGAGTAAATAAGAAATTGCCACGATAAGTTTCTCAAAAATCTGTCATTCGGAGTCGACTTTAAACTATAGGCCCGCCACTCATGTATAAAAATTAAGTCACACAACATAAGTGGTGTGAGAAACTAGGTCGTAATCCTGACTAAAGGGTTGTAATGACCAATTATGTATGTATGTATGTATGTAAATACATGAACAAGCAAAATTTGTCGACTTTCTAATCCTCATGAGTTCCAAAAGCATTTAGTACATCTCGAAAAATTCACTGTCTGGTGTGGCTGTGACCTAGAGACGTCATCAGCCCATGTTTCTTTAAGAGCGACGTTGGCCAGGCCATCTCTGACAACGGCAATCAATATATGCCGATGATTAGCAACTTCTTTGGATCTGAATTGGATTTTCTGGACACCCACCATCTGTAGTTGCAGCAGAACAATAGTACGAGTATATCCCAGGCCAGACCGCTTATGCCTCATTGGTACCAGCGATCATGTAAATGTGATGCGTAGACTAAAAATACGAATTTGAAATTTGAAGTCGCCGTGATACCACTATTCAAACCCCAGATCAGGCATCTCCATCAAAATGAAATATGAAATATACTTCCTCTCAGGAGATTTCTGGAAAAAAACTCGGAGAGTAAATTAAAATTGCCATGAAATAGTTTCTCAAAAAATCTGTCAATCGGTGTCGACTTTAAACAGTAGGTCGCGCTACTCATGGATAAAATTAACACACACAACATGGGTGGTGTGAGAAGCTAGGTTAAAATCCTGACTAAGCGGCATATTATTGACACAATCCTTCGAGCAATGGACACATTGCTACACGTTTTTCCAACAAAATTGCAATTGAGTATCAAAACTAAGCTTTAAAGTTGTGCCAACAAACCATTTGTAGCCCGTATGCCTGACCTTCTCCAAGTAGTTCTTGTTTACAAAATCAAAATGGAATTTATGAAAGAATGTCTCGTAAAATGAAATCCATGAAGGACAACGAAACGTATTTATTTATATTGAATCAATAAAATAAATGAAATTTTACAATTTAACACAAACAAAGAAAAAAAAAAAAGACAGAAAGAGAAGAAAATATTTCTTCATGGCATCATACTCTTGCACTTGCTGTTCGATAGCTACTACAGCAGCTCAAATTACGAGACACTTTCAAGTAGCAGCAGCACTAACAGCATCAGCATCAGTAGACATTGGATATCTTTGTTAAGAGCAGACAACAACTACAATGGCATTCAATAACAAAGATTGTATCTCTCCCTTCTACTAAGTAGATGCACTTGCAACAATTTGTTAAGAGCATAAAATATCATATTTTTTTTATTCTTTAAATATTTTATACAGCTGGCTACAACTACAACAACAAATAGAAATTTGGAAATTTTTTCACAGCAAAAAAAAAGAAAGATTGAAAGAGAGAGAGAGAGAGAGGGAGAGAGAGAGTACAATGCGTTATGGATTCTAGAAGTGGCCTGTAAAATAAATATCCAGACAGTTGAGTTGATTCATGTTTCTCCTATCCTATCATTTCCTATACTTTGCTAGACTTCTCTATACATACGTAGTGGTTAAAGAAAGAAAATTCTTAACAAAAATATGTTTTTTTAGAAACAACTTTGATCAGCATAATAAATAAGAAAAAGAGAAAAACTTATATTGGAAGCATAAGCAATAAACGGATCTAAAGTAGACAATTTTTTTTTTTATTGGGTTTGTTTTTCTATAATTTTTTGAATAAATAATGAAGCGGAAGCTAAATTAATATTTTTTTTTAAGCAGACGTTAAAGGCTTAGAGTAAAGGGAAATACAAACAGAAGTTACAACAATCAAGAAAGCAAATGACATCGACTGCGGACAACAGATTTTTGAGAAACATTTCATGGAGTTTACTCTCAGAGTTTTTACTAGAAGACTGACAGGCAGTCGCTTAAGAATTGGTTTTCATGTTTCGTTTTGTTCAAATTGCCTGAGCCAGTTGTTGAACCACGGGCTCTCTTCATTAAGGTATTAAGGTGAATATGAGAATAAATCAAAAATATTGTTCAAACCACAAACCTCTCTTTGTTTTAATAAGGCTGCCATAAATCAAGATTCAATTGAACATAATTGCTTACAAATGAAGACAACATTTAAGTTTTTAATTGTTAAATGCTCTTTTGCCAACCTAATCAGATAAACAAATTCATTTAAAGTTTATAAAGTTAATTTACTTATTGAATACAGCGCTAATAAAAGCGACTCAATTGGCATTTAAAACAATCAACCACAGCCCGTTATCAATGTCACATCGCGGCCCCTTCAACAGAATTCGAACAACAATTGCAAATCAGTTTACAAACAACAAAGAAATCAATAGAGGGGCTTACATTCAATAGGCACAGCGTATGAAAATCACTGCTTAAGCGAAAAGACAAACAAAGAAAACGAAATGCCCAAAGAAAAATTAAATAAAGGAAACTTTTCGTCTGGTTTTCAAAACAATTTGTAAAAAAAGGTTCACAACATAAATAACATGACACGACAATAGCAATAACAACAAGAACAGCCCAGCAGCCAAGAACAACAATGATAACATCTTAGAATAAAGATGACAAACTTTAAATATCCGTGAATAAGAAAAAGGAACGATGCATGAAGCAAAAGAACAATGACAACAACAGGCAAACCTATTTTAAAGGCCTGCTTTACAACAGGCAAACAATTTAGGGAGGCTTTTTAGCAGGACAGCCATACACCCTATATATATGTATGTATGTGCACGTACTTATATGTTGGTGTTTAGACAGATAGATTTCGTAGGCCGCTGGAATGAAAAGCTCAACAATCCATGAACTTGTATTCAAGTTTTTCTTTAACTTCTGCCTGTATGTACCAGTCTTTGCTGTCCTAAGAAAATTTCAAAGACAAACTACAGCCTTTAAATTGTTTGTTTATTGGAAAATGATTGTTGAACGTTGAAAGCGACACATCCGCATCGTTTGCCAAATTTAAGTGGGCGAACAAGTGAAACGAAAGGAAATTTAAGAGACAAGACAAAATTTTCAAAGACTGTAAAAGACTTTAAAGGAATTCAATTTAATAAATGCCGAAAGAATTACATTTCTTTTGACCACTCAACTTAATACCTTATGGAGCTTTAAACCATCAATTTACAACCTTTGTCTTGATCTTTGAAGATCTAGTATTGAGGCAACTTAGCTAAAGAAAAAGTCAATGGTAAGCATTACAACGTATCTTCTATGACAGTACTAAACAGCAAAGCTATTGCATTATTTTTGGCCACCTTGTCGAAAACTGAAATCATATGCTATGAATGTAGCTCGAACAAGTGCACTGGAATTTAGTCCTTAGGTTTAGTATACCAATATAAATCACTTGGCGCACTAGATAGTGTTGCGTAAAAATAAAGTTATTTGCGGTCATAAAGCACAAGTTGCTGGCTATGCATACATACATACAAAATTGGTCATTACAATCCTTCAGTCAGGATTACGACCTAGCTTCTCACATCACTTATGACTTCAGTTTAAAGTCGATTCCAAACGACAGATTTTTGAGAAACTTTTCATGGCAAATTTTATTTAATCATGGAGTTTTTACCAGAAATCTGCTGAGAGGAAGTCGCCAAAGAAATATTTTCTTCATATTTCGTTTAATTCGATAACTCTGACCTGGGGTTTGAACTTCACGTCTAATAAACCACCACACTGTCTACTAGGCTACAGCGAAGCGGAAGCATATCACATGGAAAATTTAAGACTTCTTATGTTTTCCGGGTAGCAGCGTTCTTTAATATGATTGCAATGTTATGACCACAGGTAACGCCGTTGATCTTTCCATTTACATTTATGATCTGTAATGTTATTTGTGCACTGAAAGTATCGGGTGGGCTATCTATTGGTTTAAGTTTAAACCAACGGTTATATCGAATCTGACAATCCTTATGTCTTGGTATTCTGTCACAAAATTCAGTATATTTTCTCCACTGAACGTAATGAATCGATTTATGCTTTAGCAACGTTGGGATTTATTGGGTCAACGAGAAAGCTGACGAAGATGTTGATTTTATCAAAAAAAAATCATCTTTTCGGTTGAAGCTCATTTTCATCTTGGTGGGTACGTTAATAAGGAAAATTGCCGCATTGGGTTCGGTTTGTAAAGAGGAGGCATGATTGGCCAATATTTCTTTAAAACTGAAGACGGCGCAACCATTACAGTCAATGGAGACACCAATCGCACCATGATAACCACTTTTTTGTACCCGCTCTTCATGGTGTTGACGTGAACAATGTTTGGTTTCAACAGAATGGCGCAACTTGCCATATATCTCATGCCACAATCGATTTATTGAGTCAAACGTTTGATGGCCGTTTAATTAGCCAAAATGATGATGTCAATTGGTCGCCAAGAAGCCGAGATTTGACATCGTTGAACTATTTTCTGTGAGGCGCCATTAAAGAAAAGTGTTGTGCTGACAAACCAGAGACAAGTGAGCATTTGAAGGCCAACATTCGTTATATAATTGCCGAGATACGACCCCATACAGTCGGAAAAGTGCACGTAAATTAGTCCGATCGAATGAGGTACTGTAAAATAAATTTTACAATATTTCAAACAGTTTTTGTGTTATTGCATATTGAAATTTAAACTTTTAAATGGTCCACTCTATATATTAATGGTCTGCCTTAAGCTTATATAACTCTGGAATAACAAATAAAACATGGAAGTGAACATTATTATATAAACTGTGCACACATCGAATACTAATTTAAAAATAATCTCCTTTATTGTTTATTTAGCCACGACTTTAGGAACGTATAGCCTCAAATATTCCTTTATCGTGTAGGTCTATACTTAGGTACTTAAAATTAGTTCCCTAAGCAAATAGTGGGAGAAAATTTGTTACGCGTGTTGTGTTAATTTCAATTTCATATTTCCACAACGAACAATCAATTATTTTTTGTGAACTTCATTTTGGTATGTGTTTACCAACAACATTTCCCCAATAGGTTTCCAGACCGCCACTTATCTCGTCATCACATACTAGACTCTGTCTTCCTCCAATAGGATGTCTAGTTGAACAGAGGACCGGATAATTAGTCTAATCAGTCACACATCTTAAATTCATTTATCTAACGAAATCCAAATGATCCCACGGAATACCTAGAAGTAAAAGGAGTAATTTTGTTGCCTATAACTCTTATTGCAGCAATAATCGAACCCAATTCATTCCATCTGAAGAAGTCATAACAAAACAGCTTGAGTATGGAGATCTTACTTAATAATTGAAAATTTTACTTAATAACTGAATCATGTTAGTAACCATACTTTGAGTTTAACTATGAGTATATTTACTCACAGTCTAAGCCCACTTTAGTCGTTTGCAATTGCAATCTCCATTAATACCTGATGTTGGACAAAAAATAATAAAAAATACATTAAAAAATATCCCTTTAAAGAGCACACTCTTTCAAATACCTTATTAACTTAAAGCAACACTTTCAACGGATGTATAAACAGATTTTAAAGGAGGACAAATAATAAACTAAAATAGACCTCCGGCACACGTTCAACAGAATCGTGTATTGTTTGCTTTCTTTCGTTTTGCTTGTTATAACTCGTCGACAAGTCTCAGCAGAGTTACAAACAGAAAGAGAGAGAGAGAGAGAAGACGCAAGTCTATTGAGCAGTAATACATAAAGGAATCAAATGAGCCGTTTATAATTCAATGAACCGTACGGCAAAGGAATAAAGAGCCATGAGACTAACAAATTATGGTCAACAATGATTAAATGCGAGCTACTTGTTGTAGGCTATTTATGACTGATACTTTGTAGACATATTTCATCACATTGATAGCAACGTAGAACGTGATTGCCTTAAAAAAAAACAGTTGGAGAACAGTTATTTATGAAGTTAAATTTAAAGAAAATCATTTCCATGACCTTTTGTTTTGAGTTAATTTTCAAACCACCCTCTACCATTTTTATTAAGTTTTATAAAGGCTGCAATATTTGCTAATTCCACCTGTAGAGTTTTGAATTATTTTAATTAATTTGATTTTATATTTTTGTTGTTGTGTTGTGTCGTTGTATATTTAGAATAATTGAAATTGTCTCCTTTGCCTTGAATGAGATGTCAATTATGTCAAGATCCCTTCAACATGTTGGTTTGACTTTAAATGAAATGAAGGCAACTACAACTGCTTTCTCTCTCTCTATCTCTCGCTATCTCTCTTCATGTTGAAACAAAAGAAAACAAAAATATTTTAATTTTATTAATTAAAGTCATTAACAAATTTTACATTTTTGGTTTCCTATATTAAAGCAAATAAACTTAAAAGGGCTATTTAATCCAGTGGCTTAGATGTTATTATTTTGGCAATTAGAACCTTTATGGTCAACAATTGTTCGATAAGAACTTCATAAATATTCAAATATTTAAAGACAATTTAAAGTTTAACAAAAATGTAAAGGAAATTAATTAATTTCTACAATGGTATGCTGTATATGTATTTATGAAAATTTCATTCAAATACAGTGAGCATCAAAAGAAACTATACATTAAAAAATATACATTAATAAACTACCGTTATTTTTATTTTAAAGTCGCGGTAGTCTAGTAGGTGGTGTGTTGGCTTATTAGACGTGAGGCCTCGGTTCAAATCCCAAGTCAGACATGAAAATGAAAATATGAAAATATTTTCTTCGACGACTGCCCCTCAGCAGATTTCTGGCAAAAACTCTGAGAGTAAATAAAATTGCCATGAAAAGTTTCTCAAAAATCTGTCGTTCGACATCGGGTTCCGCCACTCATGTATAAAATTAACACACACAACATCAGTGGTGCGAGACGCTAGGTCGTAATCCTGACTAAAAGGTTGTAATGACCAATTATGTATGTATTTTTATTTTAAATTGTTTCATTACCATTTTTTACAAAAATTTACCAAAAAAATTACAAAAAATTTCGAAATATTGTCAAATTTTTTCGGACACTCTCCTTAAGTGGTAAAAGTTGTTTTTAGTGATTGTTAGAATTTCATCCATAGTGTACAGTTTCTTTTGATGCTCACTGTATGTAAGTGAAATTGTTCTGTACGCAGACAAAGAAGAAATACGAATCACTATCGGTTACATTAACTATGTATGTATTTCAGCCGCTATCAGGTCAGTACCTTGTTTAAACGGGTCTATTAGACTTAGGGGGCATGATTTTCGATTGAAGCAATTATTGAAACTACAACCTGAGCGCCAATTAGTTATTCAATTATTCATTAATATGGAAAGCCTCTAAATACAGTTGCGAAATACTCACAAACGTTCAGACATGTGTTGGATTATGAAGGGACCCGTAATGCCGCAGTTAGCATAGAACAAACTCATGCAATTGTAACAATTGTCTTTCAGTGTAGGTTAGGTTAGGTTAGGTCGGAATGGTAGCTTTGGTATAAAAAACTCACTTTAGCACGCATAGCGGACCGTTGTAACGTCACAGGTGAACGCAGTGCCTGTACTGACAAAGTTCTACCAAACCAGGGAAGAACAAAAAGTTGGTCAGCGCAAGGAATGCACTGCCTTTCAGATTACTTCTCAATTATATTCGAAATTACCTCAAATGTGTAGAAATCACATTCTGTTTCTTGTATAATATCGTTGACTGTGGTTATAAAGGCCTCGTTTGCAAAAACAATATTTTTTCTTTCTACTCTGTGGTTTATGGTTACAGTTCGTGACAACAAGCACTTACTTAATTATCTAGTCATTGCAAACCCCTTAGCCAGAAGCAAAACCTTATACCATCCATGTAGTGAGATTTGATAAACGATTGAGCAGAAGTCCCCAAAAGAACTAGTTTTTCATATTTCATTTCCTTCGAAATATTAATATTTTAAAAATGAAGTGTCTTAAAATATTCTTAAATAAATCAAAGAGTTTTTTCCTTGATGCTGGACCAAACTGAAAATATCATCGACCACGTGTATCATAGAGAGGTCCAACAGTGTAACCTCTAAGGATAGAGTAGCAGTAAAGTTCTTCACTAAAACACTCAATACAGCAACCCAATAAATTCTGAGAGTGTAGTTAGTAGGCAACGAAAGATGGTAACCTTATCTGCACAGATTTTTGCATACAATTGAAACACAGCAAAGGAAAAAACTGGAAACCATATAAGATGGTTTAAAGATAAAGAGTGGACCGTTTAAAAGTTTAAATTTACAAATGCAATAAAACAAAAATGGTTTGATTATTTTTATTTTTTTTGTTGTGAAGTACAGTTATTCCGGTTAGAAATGGAATATTATTTCATTCATATGGCTGCCGCGGTTGGCTACACAGTACCTCTTTCGATCGGACCAATTTTCGTGTACTTTTTCGAGTGTATGGCATCTAGACAATGGCACCACGAATGCTGGCCTTCAAATACTCATTTGTCTCTGGTTTGTCGGCATAACACTTTTCTTTAACGGCGCTCCACAGAAAATAGTCACACGGTGTCAAATCGCAGCTTCTTGGAGGCCAATTGACATCACAATTTCGTCTAATTAAACGGCCATCAAACGTTTGACGCAATAAATCGATTGTGGCATGAGATGTGTGGCAAGTTGCACCATTCTGTTGCAACCAAAAGTCTTTCGGTACAAATTGGTTAACATGGTGCGATAGGTGTCTCCATTGACTGTCCGTTTTCAAACAACTCTACAAGCCAGTCACAACAAATCTTAATGGGTGCATTGGCTTTTGTAAGACCATGTGTGGGTTTTCTGAGCACCAAGTACCACAATTTTGCTTATTCACGTACCCATACATAATTGATCATTACAACCCTTTAGGCAGGATTAAGACCTAGTTTCTTACACCACTTACATATGTTGTGTGTGTTAATTTTTATACCTGAGTGGTGCGACCTACAATTTAAAGTCGACTGTGAACGACAAGATTTTTGAGAAACTTTTCATGGCAATTTTATTTACTCTCAGAGTTTTTGCCAGAAATCTGCTGAGAGAAAATCGTCGAAGAAATATTTTTCACATTTCGTTTAGTTGGAGATGCCTGAGCTGGGGTTCGAAGCGAGGCCTCACGTCTAATAAGCCAACACACTACCTACTAGATCACGGCGGCTTCTTTACGTACCCACCAAGATGAAAATAAGCTTCATCCGAAAAGATGATTTTTTCTTTTTGTCAAAATCGACATCACCGTGCAGTTTCTTGTTGGCCCAATAAATCCCAACGTTGCTCTAGGGTAAATCGATTCATTACCCTCAGTGGTGAAAATATAGCAAGTTTTGTAACAGAATAGAATGACCTAAGTATTGCCAGATTCGAAATAAGCGATGCGTCAAATTTAAAACGATAGATGGCCCACCTTATACTATATCATCTGGAACTTTCCTCTTTATATTCAAAATAAAAAGGTATTTCAAGGAGGCAAATAATTCAAAACCTATTGACGCGGTATTGACAATACCTACATACATATATGGCCTTTCTCCGTAGTAGACTGCAATAATGTAAATTTATACTATGTTCAGACATGCACTTTTATTGAGTCAATATTCGGTTTATTGATTACAATATTTTAAGTGTTTAGACATGACAACATACGCAGTTCAGCTACTTATTCAATATTCATTTGACAGCCGGTGATTTCAACAACATTGTTTTTGTTTTGTCCGTTGTTTTTTTCTTGTTTGTCGTTGTTGATATTTATTGCGCATAAGTAATTGAAACTTTATATGAAATATTGAGCTCAATAATGCCGTTTATTGCAATTTACTCAATATAAGTGCATGTCTGAAAATAGTATTAACTGCCTATCTATTTAACAATTTTGCTTATTACCGAATACGGTTTAAATTTGTGAAATTAAATTCCAAATGATTTTAATTTCTAAAATTATATGCCAACAACATTATTAAGAGGATAATTTCAATTGATGGTTCTATTTAGAGCATCTTACGCTAATCTGTTTAAGTATTTTTCATTTATTTTATTTTGGATTTTTGTTTCTTTTCTGTTTGCTTTTCCTTCATAAATAGTTGTTAGAAATAATATTTTCCCATGAAGTAAACTAAATAATATTAAGAAATGTATAAACAACTTAAGTTGTTACCACCATAATTTAAGACTTTTAATTCGGTGGTATTTTCGGTTTTAGTCGCACTTATAAGAACAGCGTATATCGTATAAGCAACAACTATCTCTTTCGCTTAGCACATTCCGAAAATAAAACAACAACAACTAAATATACGAAATTATACACTGAAAAATATTTTCGTCAGGTTATACATCCAACGCATAATCTTGATTTGCAGGCCAAAAAGTCGCTACGATCCTAGAGCGGAAAAAAATTCGGTTACTATACTGCACGTACGTCTATTCAAAGCTTACAAAGTTGGGACCTTATCTGTTATCAAAATATCACATACTAATTCGAGTAGTTTTTGCCAGTGTATGTATAGTGTACGCTGAACAGAAACTTTTCAGTATATTTGTTCAGCTAAAATGTGTACTTAAAACTGGATGTCGATGATATTCTACAAGAAAACACAGGCGAAAATCATGAAGTACACAATGCTTACAGACATAAACTCATACACACTCACCCCTGGATACTTAGTACATGGGGACAGACAAACGCTTAAACTATTTGGATAACACAAGAAACCTCTTATTAGACAAATGCAGTCAAATTCACACAACCACGCGTACATATGTATGTATGTACATACACAGCCACATACTTAAAAGTGTAAACTGAGGAAATTTTCAACACTTTACATATTTTTGGTTTTAGATTAATGGCAACCATGGCAGCCATGGTTACCATACGAAAACTATTCGCCAATGCTAAAACAACAAAACAATTTTACGTAATTTTCTCTTAACAAAAGGGAAACTAAAGTTTTTCTAGATGGAAATGGAAAATAAAAACATTTTTTCAAGTTTTAGAGTTTTTATGCAAAGCAAAAAGTAAAAATTTTTGTGTATAAATATAAGTATGAGTGTATGTTAGTATGGGTTTTTTAATTTATTTTTTCTTAATTTTTATGATAAGCACAAGCACAACTAATTTTACCTTTTTGAACACACACGCCACAGGTTGTTTATGTTTTTAAAAGGGATTATGCAACTCAAATCCAGGCAAGATATAGTTTTGCAGGGAATTATGCAACCAACAAGTAATTGCAACATAAAAACGTAGACAGCATTGTAGTATGTAAGGATACAATAAAACAACAACAAAAAACATATTAATTGGATTCAACATAAGAATCCTTATTACAGTTCCTGTTTTATTAAATGAAAATGAAGGCAAAAGAATACATTTTAAGCATTGAATATAACAACAAAACTGACGCGCTTAAGAAGACAGGTGGAATGGAAAATTCAATTGAATTGATACGTAAGATTACCATATCAAATGATCTCATAGAAGTTGCGTTTATATGAGCCCACCTAAAGAGAGCCCAGACTGATTTGACCCAATATAGTTACGTGTAGAATAAGATTTGTATTACACCATACCAGAGTCCATCTTTGGGAACGTCGTAGCCCTTATAACACTAATTTTTGAATCACGCACTATCTGACAATGTCTGCTGCAGAAGTTATTACGACAAGAAAAATGTGGACACAATCTGTGGTACAATGTGGAAACAAGCTTTTATGTGTTTGGGAAATTATTGACAGTATGTTTTGAACAGAATCAATGTCTTTATAAAACTATCGGAATCACTGATAGCTGCCAACTACGAATTATAATTGTGTAACAGTGTCGCAATATCGCTGTTACAGCAGGATACCATGCTAATTTAATCTAATCTAACTACACTGATGAACTCCTAGCACCTCTCAACCAGCCTAAGCCACTAATGAATTTGTGGTGAGCCTTGATATCGGCTCTCGACACAGAATTCAAACTCTCAAAGAAGGCCCTGCCAAGGGTCCTCAACCTCAATCTACCTCAACCTCAATCTGGGCAGTTACAGAGGAGGTGTTCGATAGTCTCCAACTCCTCCTCATCGCAACATGCCCTGCAATAGTCCGGCTGGGATCTGTTTAAGATCCCCGTCAGCGACCTAATCTCGCAGTGCCCCGTCATAAAACCGACAACCAACCTTAAGCCCAGCAGCCAACCTGTATTCCTATTGTCCACAGCAGGCCATAGACATCTAGAGACAAAACAACCCGGTCCATTCCCCCAACGCCTCTGCTCTTCCTCCCTGACCCATCCATTGATGAGACCGTAGAGGTCAGACGGGGTTGCTCAGGACCAACTATCAAATCGCCCCCAGAAAGCGAACCTAACCTAGCGAGGGCATCCGCCGTCTCATTGCCCAGTATTCCGCTATGACCTGGAACCCAGCACAGACGGATACGGTCTAGTCCAAAAGTCCTCAACGACTCCTTGCACTCGCGAGCGAGCCGTGATTTACACCAGACCGACGCAATGGCCCTAAGGGCAGCCTGACTGTCAACGAAGATCATGTAAGGTTCCGAATCCGAAGCTGGGCCACCAGGTATGGCCTCAATAGCCTTCAAAATTGCCAAAATCTCCGCCTGAAAAACGCTGCAGTCATCATTCAACCCGAAGTGGAGTTCAAGACCGAGTTCCCTTCCTAACTTAGACCCAGCTGTGAAGATGGGTATACCTCTTTGCCCCTCCGCAATCAACCTACTATAAAGGAAATTTGAACGATTATAATAAAATTTAAAGACGCCTATGCCCCATCGAAATATATGTACATCTAACCGAAAATAATGCTTCTCATATGGCGAATAATCAGAATTTGTTGATTTTGTAGAGTTCCCAGCCAGTAAATCCCGTTTAGGCACACTGGAAGAACTGTTACGCATTGATTTTGCCAGTCTAAGTAGCTTCATCAGAAGCTCGGAGTGGTTCCGGAATTAGGGGTTAGCGAAAAACTGTGGTTATACCATGAGCCTTGTGTGGCCTAAGTATGTCCATCCAAATTCCTTAACTGGACGTTCACCTCTACCTACGTATACACCTAGGCTTCTTATGACAAATTTTGCATTTGAATTTGCATTTCTATTCATATCTATCCACTTCTATCCGCCGTAGTCTAGTAGGTAGTGTGTTGGCTTATTAGACATAAAGCCAGGGTTCAAACCCCAAGTCAGACATTAAAACGAAAATAGGAAAAAAAGTATTTCTTCGGTGTATTCCTCTCAACAGATTTCTGACCAAAAACTCTGAGAGTAAATAAAATTGCCATGAAAAGTGTCTCAAAAATCTGTCGTTCGAAGTCGACTTTAAACTGTAGGTCCCGCCACTCATGTATAAAATTAAAACACACAACATAAGTGGTTCGAGAAACTACATCGTAATCCTGACTGAAGGGTTGTAATGACCAATTATCGATATAAACTGCTACTCTCGCATCAACTAAAGCCACCTTACCATTCATTATGAAGGCACCGTAGTCAAATAAGCAGTATGTTAGCTTATTAGACGATAGCCCGTCATTCAAACGAAACGAAATATAAAAAAAATATTAAATTCAGCGACTTTATCTCAACTGTCTTTAAGCAAAAACTCTGAATGAAGGTAAATTGTCATGAAAATTTAGTCATATCTGTAGTTCGAAGTCGATTTTAACATTAAGTGACGACACTCATGGATAAACAATATAGGTTAGGTTAGGTTAAAGAACGTGTACTTGTCAATTAAGACAGTACAGTACCCGGAGGTCGAATTGACCCATTGTACAACGTCCTCGTAAACAATATAGCTTCAACCGAAAAAAATACGCTGAGGATAATTAATTCATTTCTGCAGCCTCCTGAGCAACCTAGTAAAGGATTTCGTATTTCATTTGATGCAAAAAAGTGCTATAATGTTTTGCAACATCAGATCTGATCTGATTTTTATTAATGTTCTGCTCTACGAAAATTTAAATTAAAATCTAATCCATAATCTTCAAGGAAATATTCTATCAAAGACATTAAACAACCTGCACTTTCCATAGTCTGTGTCGAATAATGCACTTTAAAAGCTTTTCTTTCTTTTGTTAGTTTTACTTCTATAACACCTCAAATAATAGAAACGTTACTGAATTAAGTCTCTCTTAGTTTATATCAAACATACACACATACATTTTCCCTTTTTTTTATCAAAAGAAATGACTTTTCTTCGAAGAAGACATCACCTTTAAAAGCTCATATTTCGTATAATCTCTGAAGCATAAAAATACACACTCATCTACCATTTATGCTCACACATGTGTGCGTGTATGTGTGTGTATATTTATGAATTTATTCGTAATATAATTTATTAAATTCCACTCATAATTTACCGCTATCGTTCGTATACATACGCACACATAAATGGATACAAACACTTGTACACTTGTGCTCTCATTCATATGATTTTTCAAAGAGAATAAAAATTTCAAAAGGCACACATACACATGTACTATACATGTGAAGACTATTTCTGGCTATACAGTGAATAACAAAAATATTTTTTGTTTTATTTTGATTTTCATAGAAGCTGATGTAAAAAGACAGTTGAGTAGTTTAAAATGCAATTTCTTCTGAGCAGACAACAACGAAGTGAGAGTTCTTGAGAGAAAAGTTGCTGATTTTTAGGCATAAAACAAATTTTTATGAATTTCTTTCAAAAACCGGCATATAAATTGTTTTAAATGTTTTGTTTGTAGTTCCTTCAAGGAATGTAGGACAATAATTATGGTTTTCCATCTTAGCAGCTGATTTGTTTACAGCAGCAATAAGTTCCAGGATATATTATCTGTTATGCTATCTGTCACTGCCTTCTTGTAAAGTTGAATTGTTGTATAGGTTGTACGTTTATTGATTTCGAAAACGTCGGTCTGTCAAGGGTGCGTAATTGGCAAGAAAATAAAAGAATTTGGCAAAACATGAAGTCGCCATAGCCTAATAGGCAGTGTGTTGGCTTATTAGACGTAAAGCCTGGGTACGTATCCCAGGTCAGGCGTCGAAACGAAATATAAAAAAAATATTTCTTCGGCGATTTCCTCTCAGCAGATTTCTGGCAAAAACTCAGAGAGTAAATAAACCTGCCATGAAAAAGTTTCTCAAAAATCTGTCGTTCGGAGACAACTTTAAACTGTAGATCCCGCCACTCATGTTTAAAATTAACACACTCAACATAAGTGGTAGGCCGTAATCCTAACTGAAGGGTTGTAATGGCCAATTATATATGTACGTATGTATAAAGGTTGACAAAGTTCTTCAGCTCTTTACAGCACAGCAAAATGTGGCGAATAATTAATCGATTTGATAATGTTCTTGGCTATTAAGACTATTTATGGCTCTTTACGATATATTTTAACATTGGATTTGCACGTCCGCATGTAGAAAGTACAACTCAGTCCGATATTAATGCCGGCGCAACATACACATCCCCGTAGATATGTTGATTGGCTACTAGAGATTTTTTTCAGTGCTTCCATATGCTTCCAATATGCTGCTAATAACGCTTCCACAAAGCATTCCGGTCCTTTTTCCCTTTCTTTAATAAATTTTTGTTGTTAAAACTAAGAAGGCAATTACCCTGCTGTAGCAAGTCCTAGGATAATGGTGCTGTCATCTATCGCTGCCTAGAAACAACTGCTAGAGTTGCAGGATTTTATTGCTCATTATTTCGAACAAAATTCCCTTCAGCACTGAAGCTCATTTCTAACACAGTGACCACGTCAGCAAGCAAAATTATTGTATTTGATTCCTTGAGAATCTCATTGTAAAAGCCATGGTTTACGAAAAAAATTAGTGTTTGGTTCACATTATAATATGGAGGTGCCATCAGGACAAATTTTTTAAAAAATTACCTTCTACAGGCTATTGCAGATTATAAACCGGATGAAGTCACCGTAGTCTAGTAGATAGTATTTTGGGTTATTGGACATGAGGCCACGGCTCAAACTCCTGGTTAGACACTTCCATCACAGCGAAATATGAAGAAATATTTCTCCAGCGAATTCCTCTCAGTAGATTTCTGGCAAAAACTCTGAGAGTAAATAAAATTGCCATGAAAAAGTTTCTCAAAAATCTGTCGTCGGGGTCTACTTTAAACTTCTTCACAGTTTGAATGCCTGTATTGTCCAGTTATTCAATTACATTCACTTCTTCACTGACAGAGCTACCAAAGTGAATTTCTTGAGCAAACATCGAACTTCTTGAGCAGCATTGAGCAAAGCACTCACACACAGCACATTCACCGTATACTTTACATGCATTCAGTCAGCTTTACGACCTAGCTTCTCAGACCACTTATGTTGTGTGTGAATTTTATACATGAGTGGCGGGACCTACAGTTTAAAGTCGACTCCGAACGACAAATTTTTTTTTTTGGGAAACTTTTCATGGCAATTTTTATTTACTCTCAGAATTTTTGCCAGAAATCTGCTGAGAGGAAGCTGCCGAAGAAATATTTTTTCATATTTTCTTTTTGATGTCTGACCTGGGATTTGAACCGTGGCCTTTACATCTAATAAGCCAACACACTATCCACTAGACTACAGCGACTTGTACTGACCGTATACTTTAACGTACTCAAATGTTACTTCGTGTTAGTTCGATTTAATCTAATCAGGGTAGTCCGTGTTAGAATGGGTATAAAGAGAGAGGCAACAATGTTATTCCATTTCAATGCTTTGTTTTGTTTTGTCACTCACTGTATCTCATATTAACCCGAATGAAATGTTTGTACATTTTAATACTACAAGGTATTGTGTGAATATTTTTTTTTCTTTTTTCATACAATAAAACTAAAGAAAAATGAAGGTAGAAGAGGACCGATGGAAAAACTGGCAAAAAAAGGAATGTTGGTAAGTGAGCAAGAAATAATGAAGGTGTGTGTGTGAGAGAGAGAGAGAGAGAGTGTGAGTGTGTGAGGCGGTAGGAAGGCACTGTTTAATGGTGTTAAATAAAAGTTAAATCTCATTTTTCATGGCATAACGTACATGTGGCACCAATTATGTCGACATTTATGAGTCGTGTTGGATCAAGTACTCGTTTATCACTGTCATTGTTTGTGTTAAAGTGAAACAAAAAACTGCAAAAAAAAATGGATAACAGAACACGAATACCAAAGTAAAAGAGTAAAAAGCAACGCACACAGTAAAGGTTTTGATTATTGCTGCGTGTGGCTTTGAGACTCTGTCATAAAGCATATGCAGCAGCAACAGCAAAACAATATAAAGCAGAAGACAAAAATGGAGAAGGGAGTACAAGCAGTTTAAAAATATTTCAACATTAAAAGGGACTTTAACAACAGCAGCAGCAGCAGTAGTAGTGGCAATAATATTATAGTCCAACAATTATTTGCTGCATGTTGCTGTTGTTGTACGTTGTACATAAGAGGACAATATTTATTATGGAATATGATGACTTTTGTTAACTTTTCTGGTCAGTAACAATACCGTATAGCATAACAGAAACAGGACACACTGTTTTGCGTATAAAAGGAAGTAGACAGAGACTGCAATAGGGCTATGTATGTGTGTATGAGTGTGTATGTATTTGTTTTATGGATTCCAATGTCTGGCTCTCAGTGGTACAATTTATTGTGATTTTTACAGGAATTTTTCTGTGCAAGTGTACATTGTGTTTACTTATGCACGGTCTTATGGTATTTGTTTCAGCATATGTATGTATGCATGTATGTATGTGTACAAATTGTATTGTATTACTAATTTATAAATATTGTTAATAACTTACATTCAATTCTACATATGAATAGTTGCTACCACTACCACACGACCAGTTACAGCCACAATAGCCAAATAATGTTGAATTCAACCAGTGTGCGACAACAAGTGGTTACCAGTTGGGCAGTGCAATATTAATGTAATGAAAACCGTTGAAAATATTCTCGTTTTTTTTTTTGAAAGAGCCTTTTGTTTAAACATATTTGAGTTTTTTCTTTATGCCATAAACTATCATAAGAGTGGATGTATATTTGTAAGCGCTATACGACTTGATTCTGTATTGAATGGTCGCGATATTTCATTTCTAAGGCGATTTAAATGATATTTTTCTTAATTTAATAATTCCATCCTATAAACCATAAATAAATTTGTTTTAAATTAAAATTAAATCTTTTTTCTTTAGGTCTGGCCTAAATTCAGTTAACTTTTCAGAAGATTTAGAACTATCAGATGAGTTTACGCTGAATTTAGGGGCATTACTGGGTTCTGCTCTATTAGTAACTCTAATAACTCTACTCCTTTCAACTATAAAACCTACCTACACTTTTGCAGATGATTTTGATGATCTGGCCACGTAAAAACAAAGCAATGTTCGCTGGAGCCTGCTTCATACATACAGAGTTGCAAGATTTTCAGAAAAATCTCAACAAAGTGAATTAACACTTTAAGACAACTCTTACACATACATACACACATACATACATACATGCATACATACATACATACATAAATACATACATAATTTGTCATTATAACCAGACGTCGGCACCAATGTCCCTCAGGGTAAGAACATCTTCGGCTTTTTACACACATAGGACACGAACATCAACTATGTTCGTTAAAAACAGCGTAGAAATGCATTCAGTTGCTTGTCAGCTTCTAAAGAAGAAGGTTCATGTCGCTTTTTTTCAGGCTTCAATTATACACCCAAAGAAATATCACAGTGGGATTCACTAATATCAATGAGAAATGATTTCGATTTTTGGAAGAATACTTGCCATGTTAAATACGGTGTCTTTAGGGATTTAGCGCAGTAAAATTTTTCTATATTTTCCGCTCACATATACATATTATTGGGTTCATAAGTAGACTTGAAAATATTACTAAAAATTTTCCTCTGGGTTAACACATGTCTCTCCCAAATACACTCACATTTTTATCATGTACTCTTTGTGCCGACGTCTGATTATAACCCTTCAGTCAGGATTACGACCTACTTATCTTTTTACACCACTTATGTGGTGTGTGTGTGTTAATTTTGTACACGAGTGGCGGGACCTACAGTTTAAAGTCGACTCCGAACCATATATTTTTGAGAAACTTTTTCATGTAAATTTTATTTACTTTCAGATTTTATGCCAGAGACCTGTTAAGAGGAATTCGTCGATGAAATATTTTTTCGTTTTATTGGAGATGTCTGACCTGGGATTGTTTGAACCGAGGCTTCATGTCTAATAAGCCAACTCACTACATACTAGACCACGACGACCAGTATGTTTCATTCATCTTGTGATCACGAAATCTTTCCAAAGCGCTCTCATTTTTATAAATTCTATTAAATTCGTAATTTTTTTTTGTTTAAAATATCCTCTTGAAAATTACTCGTATTCGTAATTTTACTTCACTTTCATTTTAAGGCCATTATCTATGCTCGGACATGCTGCTGCACTTGTGCTGTTTTCATTTTAACGTTGTTCCAGTTAATAATTTTTCATTATTCTTCTTACCAAATGCTTTTCCTTTGTTTTATTTTTTATTTCTACTCTACTTATCGGGAAATTTTACCATCACTTCATTAACTTAAAATATAAAAGGAACGAGAGCAAAAAGAGAAAATAATGTCTGAACAATATGAAGTTAAAGTTTCAATTGTTTTTTTATTTTTTTACTTGATTTTTTAAGTATATTTCCTGAACAATGTACAATACAGTGTACAATACATTACAGTACAGTGGCACTTTCAGTAAGAATGGCCAGCAACAAAACAAAGAATTAAAAAATGAAAATGATACAGATTATTACCAGTATTGTGTACATAATTATGAAAGTTATCAACGTAATTACCTATTGTTAGACGATAGATATGGCCACCAGTAGCAGTAGTTGATATGGCAAGAAGACAAACAGAAGAAATAGCATTTAAATGGGCAGAGCAAATAAAAGAACGAACACTTAGTAGAGAATGTTCATGTAATTAGCAAAGTTTGAATATTTTTGAAAAGTGCACAACAACTGAAATAATTCTTATCTGAAAAGAAAATAAATAAAGATGAGAAGAAAAATTTTAAGTAAAAAAAATTATTTACTTTGAATATCATAATTTGAATATAATAAGGAAATAACCCAACTCTGTTTAAGCGGCTCAAAGTACATACATACATACATAATTGGCCTTTACAAACCTTCAGTCAGGATTACGGCCTAGATTCTCACAACACTCATGTTGTGTATGTTAATTTTATACATGAGTAGCGGGACCTACAGTAAAAAAATGATGAACGAGAGCTGGGCTGTAACCATAAAGCATTGTACACTTGAATAAAGCTTTTATCCTTATGGTCAGCTATCGCTGCCAAGAAAAACCTTTTTTGTGGAAATATATTGAACTCGTATTGCATTGGGTTTACTGTGGTTAGTTGTTGTTGTTGTAACAGTTCGGCTGTTGTCTCCGGAAGCTTTTCCTTGTATGTAATATAAAGATGGATTATAATTTTAGTTTATGTGCTCTATTGGTTGTGTGCCGGGTAATTCGGTGGGGATGGGATGGATTGGAGATGGGATTGTTGTTGTTGGTTGTATATGGTCAGCAGCTCTGTTTATTGAGTTCTAACCTTTTCTAAAGGCGGCGGTATCTGTCCTGTCAGTGATTTTCTTTATAAATAAAGGGCTATCCATTTCGTGGTTTCAAAAGTATGGGACTGGAATTCGACATCTGTCAAACTAAGTTGTGAAACCAATTTTTTCTTTTCAGCTGAAAGCCTGACTTTGACGAAAATGGATCATTTAACTATCATACAACGCATAAAAATTATCAAAACCTACTACAAAAATGGTGATTCTGCCACAGCCACGTATCGAACAAAATTTTCTTCAGCGATGAAGCACATTTCACACTCGGTGGGTATGTTAATAAACAAAATTGTCGTAGTTGGGGTTCTGAGAAGTAATTGAAGAGAGGCCATTACATCCAGAAAAAGTCACTGTTTATTGCGCTCTTTGGTCCGAAGGTGTGATTGGACCTTACTTCTTCGAAAACGACGATGGTACGACTGTCACGTCAATTCGGAGCGTTATGGTCATATGATAACCGACTTTTTTTGCCTGCTATTGAAGAATACGACTTGGAGAATATGTGGTTTCAACAAGACGGTGCCACATGCCACACAACTCGAGCGAATATGGCTTTATTGCAAGAGACATTTCCTGGCCGCGTAATTTCTCGTCGTGGCGATATCAACTGGCCACCAAGATCATGTGATTTGACACCATTAGACTTTTTATGGGGCTACGCGAAAGACCGTGTTTATGCAGATAAATCTTCAACTTCAACTTGAGCACTTAAAAACCAACATTTGTCAAGTTATGGCTGAGATACCGCCCAATATGTGTCGAAAAGTGGTCGAAAATTAAATTCGCGTGGAGGTCATTTAAATGATGTAGTGTTTTACACATACTATAATGTCAACGTTCAAACTTTACAATAAAAAAATAAATATCAAAAAAAAATATTTCATATGTGTTTTATTTACGTTTACTTTTGAAACCATGAAATGGATAACCCTATATTATCACATGCAGTAGTTAGCTGTCGGGAGACTTCTTGAACGGATTATTTTGAATAGGATTGAAGCCTCTTAGGTTTTTAATTCTGAAAATTTAAAAAAAGTGTGGATTTTAATTACAACACCTTTGATTAGACATGTTTTGTGAATAAAGGCTGGCTATCCAAGTATGTTTCGTTTCAGATTGTGGTGGATTCTTAGTGATACAGTACTTCTGGACAGTACTTCTGTTGCATAATAGCATATGTAATTGAAACAAACAAATACAACCCACTAACTAAAGTTCCTTTCAAAAGTCAAATGCAAACTGAAACGCATTAAAATTTAAACATTTCCGTCCTTCGCCTTGAATCTCATTTCCAATAAAATTCGTGTCACATTCAACATGAAATCAACACTATAATCACACAGCAAAAATAAGAAAAAAAATGGAAACTATTTCATGATTTCAAAAGGTCAAAAGCTTCAGATGAATTACAAAAGGAAAAAAACCCACACGTCCAAATGTAACGAAGTCCAGTTGTATACATTTTAACGTTTCACGCAACTGTATACTTTTGATTGCATTTTTATATGCAACACACTACTAACATCAAAACATGTATGGCGCTGTATTTGTATGTGTATGTAGCATGTGCTGAATCCTTTGATACTCAAATAACATGAAATCTTCAGAAAAAATTAAACTGGACGTGTCCACTCATATGTTTGCACTCATATGTTTGCAAAACCATCAACTCAATGCAAGGCTTTTAAGGATGTTCTTTTATTTAAAACTTTTGAAATTTTTTTCGAAAAATAAAATTTTTTTTTAAAACTTTTGCAAAGTTAAGACGTATTTTTATGTATTTGCGACAGTATGTATTTGATTCCTTCATACAACCGCCGTTAAATAAATATCAAATATGTTGCTATTTCTATGGAGATGATATGATGAACAACATTGAAGCAAAGCATAGTTTTTTCTTTTTATTTTACAAACGATCAGGGTATGGTCTTGATACATGTTGGGTAGCAAGTTGGAAGGAGATTGTTGAAGGAGAAAGAGAGGGAGAAAGGGCGTTAATATAGCTAATAATAGTGCACCTAATAGACAAATGCTCTCACATGCTATCAAATCGAACATGTGGTGTGAATCGTGTCTATGCGACAGATTAGTGCTTTCAAGAAATAGTCGGTTTTCAGAAAGAAGATATTTTAGTTCACTGGAAAACATTCCGTTACAGCACCAACAGTGAAATACAAGACACTTTGCGATCGACGGTCGTCAAATGAATAAATAGAGTTGAATACTTTACTGTTATTATTCAGTTTTTCTGCTCCCTTATAGAAGTCGTCATTACCAGAGATCAGCAATGAATCGCTTTTTCGCTACTCATAAGTACTCATAAAATTTTGAGTATGAGTATTGAAATCCAACTGATTAATTCGTAGTCAGTACAACATTGATTTATAAGTACAAGTTGCAATGAGTATGAGTACAACGTTGACATCAAACTCATTTATACGCCTACTCATTTAGATTCATAAATTTAGAAAAATAGTTACAATACTCATAAATGATTCGAGTGATTCGAATCATTCGTCAAAATTTACAGTCTTAGTTGTTGTTGCATTTACAAAGAAAGAAGAAAGAGACATAAACAAAAAAGACAAAGACAGCAAGCACAGCAAACACACAACCTTCTTGTGAGTATTGTAGTGTTCGTACGCGAATCATACTTATTTTGTGATTCGTGTATACGATACGAGTCATGGAGAGTCGAAATCAACAACATCATGCGTATTGTTAAGTATGAGTACCATGAGTATTTCAAACTTTGAATATGAGTAGTACGAGTATGACATTAAAATAAGTATGAATGCGTATAAGTATCAGAAATTATAACTATGATTCGAATTTACTCATCGTTTTGAATACTCATTGCTGACCCCTGGACTAGAAGTCTCTATAGTTTATATTAACATTAAGTAGATCAAACAGAGTAGTGGTATTAAGCACCGTCTTTAGAAACCCAGCCTCTTGAATGTTAATGTTTTCAAACTTAATAAATATGCAGTCTCGGGCAAACTCCATATTGTTTTTTCTTATCCAGAATATTAAGAGCGTTTTGGATCCCCAATACTTACACTAACCATGGTTACCGATTGCAAAAGAAAAAACAAACAACATTGGATCTTATCAGCAATAAAATTGACTTGATTCCCATGATCTCATTCCAATATTGCCTGTAGGTGAGATACGGGTTGGGTACTCATATCTTGACGTACGGTGATCTTTGTGGTACCCTCTAACTTTACCTGAATTTCGCTGATGGGACTCTATCTCTAACGGATAGTATAGTGGGATCTCTTTGAAATCTTATACTTTGCTATACTTGTGTTACATTTCAGAGAAAAAGGGAAAAATACAGACAAGGTATGAGGGACTGAACACTTTAGCTGGTGGAAGAATAAGCGCGCTTCAATACCATTGCTGGAATACGATTCACCGGATCTTAACATAAGAAAGTCTTCTGCTCGTAGCAAGTCTTCCGTTTATGTTAAGATCCGAAGGAACTCATTTAATTTTACAAATTCCAAAGGATATAGTATATGCTGCTGACTCTTATGACTTCAGTCAGTGATTTCATACCTTTTTCAAGCCATTTTGAACACAACTTTTATAGGTAACCTGAAAAAATTTCGCCTTAAAACCTCGTAGCACATAATCTTTCGTTGTCTCTGATCACATGTAATAAAAACAATTTCGGGCAATTATTTTTTTGAAATTTTAATGCAAAGCAAATGGAATTCGTTTTAATTATTTCTGAAAAGCATTCATCATAACACTTCATCCCGGTTGTCATCGCCTTTACCCTCATCATTGTTGCCAATGGTGATTCTTTCCTTTTCTTGAATTTTTTCTCCTTTTTTTCGGGTCTTCGTTCACGTATTTTTCCAGTTTTATCATTGACAATAAAGTATGCAAGTGGAATTTCATTTCATTTGTACGCGAACAAATACACAAACACCCACATGTGTTGATGGAAATATACTGGCTCTTAAGCCCTGGTTATCCAAACATCAACTGAATGTAACGAAACATTCGTACGTTTTTAGAATATGAAAACCAATAAGAGAGATTACCAAACCGTTATGTAATTCCGGTAAGCATTTACATTACTCTTCATATGGTAAAAACGGACGAACTTTCCGTTACGTTGTAGACGTTTGGCTAATCGAGGCTTTACAAACATTTACACTTACGGAAAGTATAAAGAGTGCGTGAGACTTCATACAGTATTTGTATATATGCTTGGCTTTATTTTTTAACGGTTTTAATATTTTTGTCGTCTTTCGGTTAAAGACAAAATGAATGAAAAGAAAATTGTCATCAACACTATCAACAACAGCAGAATATGAAAATATATGGAGATCCAGCAAAAGAAACAGGATTGAGAGTGTAAGTGTGCGTATGTAAACAATCAACCAAAACAATTTGAAACGTAACTCTTATATTACAACACACTCATACTTTTTTGTGTCTTATTTTGTATATATTTAATGTAAGTAAGCATGTATGTATGTATTTCCAGTAATAACATATTTTAACATCAAACGATTATTAAATGCCAGCCTTCCTTTTACTAGGAATTGTGCAAAAATTTTTTGGTTTTTCATTTCAAAATAAAATATTTATTATTGGAAAATTAGTTCCTAAAACAATTGCGTAAAAAGAAGCAATAAAATTTAGAGCTAAATATGGTTAAAGCAATTGAAACATTGGCAAGAAGGACCCTTATGGTAGGCTTTTTTAAAAAAGCCAAGAGGGAAACTTTGACAGTTGATAAGTGCCATCCTGTTAAAGCTATATCTATCAAGTCATTTATTCAGTCTGTTTTACCAGATTACCATGGATATAGCATTTAACAACACGTTTACATAATAAACTTTCATACATACATACATGAAGTCGCCGTGGTCTAGTAGGTAGTGTGTTGGCTTATTAGACGAAAAGCCAGGGTTCGAGCTCCAGGCTAGACATCAAAATAAAATACAAAAAGTATTTCTTCAGCGACTTCCTCTCAGCAGATTTCTGGCAAAAACTCTGACAGTAAATAAAATTGCCATGAAAAGTTCCTCAAAAATCTGTCGTTCGGAATCGACTTTAAACTGTAGGTCCCGCCACTCATGTATAAAATTAACACACACAACATGAACGGTGTGATAAGCTAGGCCGAAATCCTGACTGAAGGGTTGTAATGAAAAATTATGTATGTATGTATGTATTATGTATGTACAATTATGTATGTATGTATGTATTATGTATGTACATACATACATAATTGGTCATTACAACCCTTCAGTCAGGATTACGACCTAGTTTCTCACACCACTTATGTTATGTGTGTTAATTTTATACATGAGTGGCAGTGACAGTTTAAAGTCAACTCCGACCGACAGATTTTCGAGAAAGTTTTCATGGCAATTTTTATTTACTCTCAGAGTTTTTGCCAGAAATCTGCTGGGGGGGGGGGAAGTCTCCTAAGAAATAATGTCTGGTTTTTAATCGTAGCCTACTTGACTACGGTGGCTTCTATAAGTAATAAAATTATCTTATCAAAGCAACGTTTTCAATGAAAACTCATCTTCAACGATGATGATCTTTTCCTGAAAGAATTGTCGAATTTAGGGCACTAACAATCCACATGAAATCAAAGAGCATTCAATGCATCCCAAAAAAGTCACTGTTCGACTAAAGGCGTCATCTGTGCGTATTCGTTTGAAAACGATGTTGCCCAGGACATCACCGTAAGCAACAAACTCTATAGGTCGATGATTATCAATTTCTTCTGGCCTGATTATCAATTTAAGCTCTGGACAAATGGGTTGATTAGAAATCACTGCATGGGTAATGTAAACTGATCGCCAAGGTAATGCACTTTAGACTTTTTCTTGTGAAGTTTTCTTAAGTCGCAGTTATATGCGAATAAGCCACAGCGTTTCCCAAAGCCTACATAGCATATCAATCAAATTCAGTCTGATTTATGCGCCAGAATTATTGAAAATTTAACATTATAGATGAACTGCGCCCAGATATGCCGTATTGGGCATTTTAATGATGTTAGGTTCCACACATAATGGCATCAATGATCTTTCACACACATATGTACATACGTAATTGGTCATTACAACCCTTTAGTCAGGATTGCGACCTAGCTTCTCACACCACTGATATTGTGTGTGTTAAGTTTTATACATGAGTGGCGGGACATACACTTTAAAGCAAACTCCGGAAGGCAAATTTTTTGCAGAAGCGTTTCATGGCAATTTCTCATTTACTCTCAGAGTTTTTTCCAGATATCTGCTGAGAAGAAGTCGTCTAAGAAATATTTTTTCAAATTTCGTTTAACTGGAGTGTCTGAACTGGGGTTTCAACCAAGGCCTCACGTCTAATAAGCCAACACACTACCCACTAGACTACGGCGACTTATATCTCCAACACATTTTATTTTATTTAAATTTAAAGATACTCTCTCTACTGCAGTAGACCGATTCCATAATCGGCTGAAAAAATTTTGAAACTCGAACAAAAGTACAGAAATAACCAGAGGATGAGTAAAACATTTGATGTTCCTTTACTATATGTTCCTATATTCAGTATTTCCTAGAACATATCTTATGCTACAGTCAATGAAAACACTGAAAGATCTTGTGACCGATGCTTTGCGTAGTACTATGATAATGCCACCACTACCAGCGCTTTTGTTATTTATTAAAGTCCTGATTGAATATTTGCACGGGTTTCCAAAGTCTTCAATGTTCATTCTGTAAAACGATGAGATTCTTGAATATATAACCGACAACGGATTTTCCCCCTTATTTAAAAGTCTTGTTAGATTCCCTTAAGTAAAAAAAATAGGAATTTCTTCTTAAATTCCAAAACAGAATACTTCAAATAATCTATTCGTTTAGTTTTTTAAATCGTAAATCATAAGGCCTGACATTAAATTATGGCCATCTAATGTGCAATAAAAAATAAAAATTTTTAAGGCATTTAAACTATTAAAACTGTAGCATCAGCAATGACAACAGCAACAGCAGTTTTTAGCAAAACAAATTGCCCCAATGCGATAATAAATAGAAGGTGTTTGTAAATCTTTTATTTTCAAACTCCTACAGAAAGTGTGAATTTATGACTGCAAGAAAAAAATTTCATAAATTTTTTTTTGTCAGCAACACTGCACAAAACGTTTTGTTTATTAAGGCTTCAGTTTCTTAGGCTAGAACATGTGTGCTGAACAGGACATAAATATTAAAAAAAAAAACAAAAACAAAAATAAAAATTTATTTATTTTAAAGGATGTGCCTTAAAATATGAGTATTAAACAAATACTCGTATTTGTTAATATTTTGAACATAAAAATTAAAATTTTTACAAATTTCACTTTCTATTCTTCTTTTTAACATATACAACAACTACAAAAAAAAACAATGTTAACAAAAACAGAAATAAAATGCTTAACAACCTTTAATGAATAAATTTTACGGAATGAGTTGCAACTTATTTGTTAATTATACGCTACCCTCTTAGAAGAGATATTTATTGGTTCTGATGCTATTTGTAACACGCTTAACCACGGGCCATTGCCATACTTTAAGCAACATTTTCTAAACTTAGTAGATATCAAGTAACAAAAGCATTGAATAGTCAGTTTGCAGCTTTTTTATACCAGTTTTCTAGAGAGCCTTCATTTAATATTTTTGGACCGGATGATTGCGGCAGCCAAAAGCCGCGAGAATGATTTCTGAAAAGACTGCTACATTGCCCTTGAAAGTATTACTAGATTTCTAGTTAGAGCCCTACGATAGTAGTATATTGAGGCCTACAAGGACATAAAATTTTAGACTTAGAACAAGAGACTTCTGGTTTGAAGATTTGGTTCTAATGCGGGGCTTTAGACGTTAATCATACACAATGGCTCCCAAACGCTGGACAGGGTAGACATACAGTGCTGGACAATTTAATGGAAACTTTTTTTGGGATTTACTTTTCTATCCTTAGAAGTCGAAAACCAAAAACAATTTCTGAAGAAACTGAAAAATTATTTAGCAGTTTTATTTTACACATTCTGTTTGATGTGTTAACAAACAAAAAAGACTTGCATAAAAATAACATTCTTCTAAAATTATAAAGAAAAGTAAAAGTATTCAATTTTGAGGTATTGACAAAACAACGGAAACTTTCTTTATAATTTTAGAACAATATTATTTTTATGCAAGTCTTTTTTGTTTGTTAATACATCAAACAGAATGTGTAAAATAAAACTCCTAAATAACTGTTAAATTCTTCAGAAATTATTTTTGTTTTTCGAATTCTTACAATGAAAAAGTACATTTTAAGAAAAGTTTCCATTGAATTGTCCAGCACTGTATATTAAGGATTCTGATACCAAACTTTCGTATAAGCTGCATTACCACTGCAGTGTTTTCCATGCGGAGGCCATGGTCATATTTAAAGCTGCATAATGTTTGTTGATTATTGAGATTTTGCCTTAAATTTACATGTACAGTGATATTACGATTAAATCCCTAATGAACATCATCACGACATCTATTCTCGTTCATAAATGAAAAGGTTTTATAGGGAAATTTGGGAAGAAGCAAAGGTAACTCTTATTTCAGTGCTAGCCACCACTGGCATGGAACTTACAAACTCAGACATTTTACAAGGCATGTTACAGGGCGTACATAATTGGTCATTACAACCCTTCAATCAAGATTACGATCTACCTTCTTACACCAATTGTGTTGTGTGTGTTAATTCTAATTCTAAGAAGTCGCCGTAGTCTGGTAGGTAGTCTGTTGGCTTAGTAGACGTAATGCCCAGGTTCGTATCCCAGGTCAAACATCAAAACAAAATAAAAAAAAATTATTTCTTCGCCGACTTCCTCTCAGCAGAATGCTGGCAAAAACTCTGAGAGTAAATAAACCTGCCATGAAAAAAGTTGCTCAAAAATCTGTCGTTCTCACGTATAAAATTAACGCACACAACATGAGTGGTGTGAGAAGCTAGGCAGTAATCCTGACTGAAGTGTTGTAATGGCCAATTATGTATGTCTGTATGTGTTGATTCTACACATGAGTGGAAGGACCGATAGTTTTCATGGCAATTTCTTATTTACTCTCAGAGTTTTTGCCAGAAATCTGTTGAGAAGAAATCGCCGTAGAAATATTTTTTCATATTTCGTTTTGTTCGGAATGTCTGAATTGTGGTTTGAATCATGGTTTCACGTCTAATAAACCAATACACAACCCACTACGCCGACAACGGTAGGTAGGTAGAAGTGGCTGTCCCTCGATGGAGTCATGAGCGCACACAGAGCCCATTGTGATACCACAGTTTCACATTCTTACCTATTCCAGGAAGCACTCTGAGCTTCTGATGAAGCGACTCAGACTGCCAATATCCATGCATAACAGTTCATCTAGGTCCTCCATGTAGTAGGCGAAAGGCGTCTCTTTCTCCTCTGACCACGTGCACAGTCAGTGGAGAATAGTTTCATGCTCGTCCTCATCTCCACATCTTCTGCAGAAATCATTCGCGAGGTGTCCAATGCCCCGTAATAACCCCAATAACAGCGCTTCTCCTTTGGAGTTTAAGCAGAGTCGCCGAGTGCCTCCTATCCAGCCTTGGCCAGATTTTTTACGCCGACAACGGTACATATGCATAAATTTTCTTGTCTTGCCGTTTTAAAAGGAGGCACAACTTCGTTGACAGGAGGCACGTACATTTTAAAAATTTTAAACTACGCTAGCCTTATATGGATAACGAGAGTACTGTTTATATTCTGTTCTGTTCTTAAATTGCATGCTCACATATCGCAAATTTTTTTGTGCTTACTCCTAAGGTGTATAGATGCACATACACAAATGCAAATAAAACACAAGAAACATGTACGAATATAGAGTATCGTATACAAACAGAAGCAAACACTTTCTTGTTAACATTTCTGCATTATTTTTCAATATATTTTTTAATATTAAATGAAAATTTAAAAGCTCAACAATATTTTCCTCGTTAAAAACATACAATAAATAGTTCCTGTTCTACTATATTTAACAGCAGAATGTTAAGAGTTTTAATGAACAAAAGATAATTTTTTTCAGTGAATTTACAGCAGTTTTAAGAAAATATGTAAAGTTGAGTTCGAACCTTAAACAACATCTGATTGTTTGCAACAAACAACTTCAGAGATTTCATAAACATTTTATATATGAAAAGCTGGTGATAATGTAATGTGAGATTCTTGTAAGGAAATAAAAACTACTATTTAAGGATAATCTTTAATAAGAAAATAAAATGAATACTCTTTTCATTTCCTTTCCCGCTTCCAGCTACTGCTTACATTTTACCAATGCATGACCATTTCCTAACCAATCCAGTCAGCTAGCCAACCCAGTCAGTCAGCCAGTCAAGCCTCTCTCACTTCAATGCAGTATATTTGTTTATTAAATATTTACATTTTTATTATGAATGCTATGGAAACAGCTTAAAAAAAATACAACAACAACAACAACAAATGACAAGCTATGAAAATGACCGCGAGCTGACAACAGCAGTGAAAGGACAAATACAATACAAGAAACAAAACAAAAAAAAATGAAATGAAATGAAATTAAATAAATATCTCTCCGTATATATCATGATACAAAAGCATTTATTTTCAACATATGCACTAAAACATACACAAGCTAGTTATACATACATACACACACATATACGTACAGTTATAAATATGTATTGTATTGTATATGTAGTGCAAACAAAAAAAGGAAAAAAAGTATGACATGCAACGTATTTAAGGAATTAATACTTCACAGTGACGTTGTGAGAAACAAAAAAAATATACGAAAATTAAACAACTGAAGTGATACTAGTCGACTGCCATATGTCAGGAATGATTTACTACTTCACTAGATCTTCAATTACAAGCCATTTTTTATGATTCGAATATTTCTTATCATATTCCAGAGTAATGAATCGCTAGTTTAAACTATTTTGTTATTTCGTGAATGGTAACACTTAGCTCATGTCTGATTTGACAGATAATTAGTTTTATCCTTCCGCTGAACGAATATGGACCATCCAATGCATTTTCGCTTCGCTAAGTGGGCCTGCGATCGACTTACAGAAGATGCCGATTTTGGCAAAAAAAAATAATCTTTTCAGATGAAGCTCATTTTGATTTTGGCGGGTATGTAAACAAGCATAATTGTCGCATTTGGGGCACAGAAGCCGTCAAAGATAAGTGTTACGCCGACAATCCAGAGACAATTGACACTTTAAAGGACAATATTCGTGAAGCCATTGGTGAAATAAGCTGCACGCAGTCGATAATGTGCTTAAAAATATAAGTATAGGCTACTGCATGGCCAGCCGAGGCAGCCATTTGAATGAAATTATTTTCCATTATTAACCGGAAGGATTGTACTTTCAAATAAAAAAATAAATTTTATTTTTTATTCTGTAGTTTTTTTTAAAAGCATTTTCAAAAAAAGGGTTTTTTGGCGGACCCTTTACAACTAAGCACTTTAGCTAAGGTCTAACATACATAATTGGTCATTACAACCCTTTAGTCAGGATTGCGACCTAGTTCCTCACACCACTTATGTTGTGCGCGTTAATTTTATACATGAGTGGCTGGACCTACAGTTTAAAGTCGACTCCAAACGACAGAATTTTTGAGAAACTTTTTCATGGCAATTTTTATTTACTCCCAGAGTTTTTGCCAGAAATCTGCTGAGAGTAAGTCGCCGCATAAATATTTTTTTCATATTTTATTTAGTTGGAGATGCCTGACCTGGGGGTTTGAACCGAGGCCTCACATCTTATATGCCAACACACTACCTACTACACCACGGCGACTAAAGTCTTACCCAATTATATTCCAAATTTATGAAGGCTTCCTTACATTTGGTGTAAATTTACTAAGCAATAGAATCGCAGAGTTTCACAATTTTCATGAAGAGCAGATGTATCATGTAAAGAGCGCACCCAACATTGGTCATTACAGACTTTCAGTCCGCATTACGGCCTTGCTTCTCTCGCCACTTATGCTGTGTGTGTTAATTTCATTCATGATTGGAGGGACCCACAGTTTAAAGTCGACTCTGCAGCAGATTTATGAGAAACTTTTCATGGCAATTTTATTTACTCGCAGAGTTCTTTGCTAGAAATCTGCTGAGTGGATGTCGATGAAGAAATATTTCTTAATAAGCCAACACACTGTTTACTAATTTATGGTGACTTCACTCAGATGACTATATTTTAAGAAATAATGGAACAATGTTGCATCCTTTTATACATATACGTATACATAAACGAAACGCTTTTAGTGTGCAACACCTTCAAACAATGCTTAGAATTATTAATTCGTTGTTGTTCTTGTCGTTCATTTACGATATGGGCAACGTGTTCCATTGATATCTTTGATACAGACTCAGCTATATTTATCAACTTCATATTGTAATCATCCAAAACTCTTTGTAGACTTTTTTTAATATTTTCCTCGTTTTCTCATTTTTCATCATCATGATCATCATTTTTCATGCAGAAATCAAATAATTTTGATAATCGCCGATATTTTATTCGGCAAAAACAATATCTTGTTAAACTTATAAGAGATGCTTCATCGAAGTTCCCTATGCCACAAGCTAATAGTCTAACAGCTGCAATATATGTACACGTGTCTTTTGGTTGTTAAAGTAAACTAAAAATCATATGGATTTATTACTACCAGCGCCATCTGTGTGTTAGTTTATGAACTTTTCAGTCCTTCCTTAATTAGAGTTACAAGATAGGCTACAGAAATTGCTATGTACTGGCATGACAGAGGCTTTATTGAGTTTAAGACCGTCATATGTTAGTATAACGTTATGGAGTTATGGAGACTCGTCAGTAAGCATATTGTCCCCCTGACAATACCAGCAAACTCTTGGAGTATGGGAATTATTTTCCAAAGAGCGTGCATAATAAAAGTCAATGGAGACAGCCACCAATTGGTGGTATACGGGTGATTAAAATTCAGATAGTAGAATGGAAGCGAAAACACTTGAAAAACTCGTTGGTATCTTGCAAGCGAATATATACAGACAGGATCTAGCAATCCTCAGGCAGTTATCCGAGCATTTAACTCCTATGACGTTAACTTGTTAGAATTTTGGAGAGGTATACTAGGCAATTTCCCATTCTCCCTTCCTACTTCCGCTGCTTTTTCCTGTCCAATCTTTTAACCTTCCTTCTTAAGGACGTTATGTACAATGGGTCAAATCGACCTCTGGGTACTGTACTTGTCTAAGTTGACAAGTACACGTCCTCTAACCTAACCTAACCTACACTAGGCAAACAGAAGATAGAGATTTGAAGCAATTCGAACTTATGTTTGGTGATTTTAACTGGAAGAGATTCGAGTCTTACATCACATTATCCAGAAAGAGTTTAAGGATTAGTAACCGAACTTGTTTTCGAACATTATAGAGTCAATGTATTTTTGTTGGGAATAGGATTCAGTTCGCAATCCAGTAAGCAGATTCTACTTTGAATTCTACGGGGTGAATAAATTAAATTACAGAACACCCACATAGAACCTGTATGGAGTAAATGAAACTCAACTGCAAACACCAGAGTACTTATAAAGCCCCTAGTTTGGTCTCTTTGACAACCAACAACAGCGTAGACGCAATGATTATGTGAACTTTGGCTTGTTGCAGTTGAAGGGAACGCTGTTCACTGATAAATGTTGTTTTCTGATTCGTGTCCTGTTATTCTATGTTGCTTGTTGTTGTTTTCTTGGGGGTCCTCAGATATCAATAAGTTTCCAGAAGGGATTATTTGGAGGATTTGAATGTGAAAAGATTTTAGAAACTTATTCTTACTAAGGTAAGTACAGATAATATCATGCTACAAAGCTAAAGAGGTCATTACATGAATTCTTCTGCTGCCTAAGTAGTGCATTTAAAGGGAATGATGCCACAAAAACAGATGCAAGCAGCATGCTAACCAGCTAACATCAACTTATAGATATCCTAACGAAATAACGTAGAATATTCAATGCATACGTAAATTCCATTGGGATACAATTTGTCTAATATCGAAGGTAAGTAAAATTGAAACGACCATACCCTCAGGAGAAATTACGATATTACAGCTTTAGGCTCAAGAAACCTTTGTTAAATAAAAAAAAATTTGAAAATTTTAAAACAATTTTTTCGATCCTTAACCTACCGTAGGGCATTAATATTTTTGTTAAACATAAAAAGAAAAAACAAATACGCAGTGAAATTTATCCAACTGTCCAAGGTTAAATCTTAAACAAACACACCAAAAAAAACACACATACACGCACACAGAGAATTAAAAGTGAAACAACATTTTACTGCCCAAATGAAGGAAAAAAACGACGACAACAACGGAAAAAAAGAAAGAAATAAAATTTTATTTAATTTTGAATTCGTTTTTTACTGAAATTTTAATGTCAAAAGCGTTAAATTCTCTTTATTATCTCAGTGACACAGAGACAAAGAGAGACAGAGAGAGCAAGAAAGGCAATTAAATGCTTAAACGCTTCTCTTGAGTCCTTTCAATCAAGCCTTACATACCTGCGTCTCTAAGCCCAATTTCAATTATTGGCAGTTCAGTGTTAGTATGTGTCTATATATGTACGTATATATGTATAGGTATGCAATGATAGTGTCATGAAAATAAATATTGGCTCAATTATCGATACCCCAAACACCATATGTGGATCCTATTTGTGTAATGGGGATATATTGGGTGTTAATAACAAAGCATGGCAAGCTTATATACCAGTATGTATGTCGGTATTCCTGTTGATGCACTGACAAATGTCTGTCAATATAATTTACGGCTTTTTGGGTTTTATAGCAATTGTTGTGCATTTTGTTGTTGTCCGTGTTGTTGTTGTTTCACTTAATTTTGCTATTCAATTATTTTGTATTAAAATTCATGAAATTGCTACAAAACAAATTGAAATTCTCATTGTGAAATTTTGTGGCCTCAACTAAAATAAATATTTATACGGTAACCGAAAACGTTATTTCAAATGTTAGGCAACACAATCAAATGCTTGAGAAAGCGTAGGTATTAAACACTAAGAGAGGGGGCATGACATAAAATAGATTTGAGAGAATTTAAATCAAGGTTTCATTTGAGTGAGTACGAAACCTAATAAAAAGAACTGCTATGTTGAATTTGTATAGGGTGGGCCATCTATCGGTTTAAATTTGATGCATCGGTTATTTCGAATCTGGCAATACTTATGTCATTCTATTCTGTCACAAAATTCAGTATATTATCTCCACTGAACCTAATGAATCGATTTACATTTGAGCAACGTTGAGATTTAATGGAAATTTAATTCCAAAACAAAATTGCTCGAAAATTGCACTAAAACGTCGTACAAAATTTAGTCACAGAAAAGAAAAAAAATTTTTTGGCATATGAAAGTTTATTGCTAAAGTTCGTGAAACTGGTTTCATTGTTGAAGCGCCAAAGACGTGAGCATGCTCGTACAGTGCGAACACCTGAAAATATCGATGCTGTGGCTGAGAATGTGCATGAGAATCCGTCGACATCAACTCGTCATCGATTTCAAGGATTTAACATTTCACGCATCAATTTACGTCGAATTTTGCAAAAAGATCTCGATATAACGCCTTACAGAGTTCAATTAGTTCAAGAGTTGAAACCGCATGACCATCCGCTTTATTGTCGCCTTGCTAGATGGACCAGCGAGAAACAGCTCGATGATGTCAATTTTAATAAAAAAATAATCTTTTCAAATGAAGCTCATTTTCATCTTGGTGGGTACATTAATAAGCAAAATTGGGGCTCAGAAAACCCACACTTGGTTTTACAGAAGCCTATGCACTCATTTCGAGTGACTGTTTGGTGCAGCTGGTGGAGCATAGTCATCTTTTGCCCATACTTCTTTGTACGATTAATGGAGACACCTATCGCTCTTCATGGTACTAATGTGAACGATGTTTGGTTTCAACAGGATAGTGCAACTTGCCACACATCTCATGCCACAATCGATGTATTGCGTCAAACGTTTGATGGCCGTGTAATAAGCTGAAATGGTGATAACAATTGGCCGCCAAGAAGCTGTGATTTGACACCCTTGAACTATTTTCTGTGGGGTGCCGTTAAAGAAAAGTGTTATGCCAGTAAACCACAGACAATTGAGCTTTTGAAGCTCAACATTTGTAATGCCATTTGCCGAGATACGACGTCATACAGTCAAAAAAGTGCATGAAAATTGGTCTGATGGAATATGGTACTGTGAGGCCAGCCGCGGCTGCCTTATGAATGAAATATTATTCCATTTCTAAATGGAACAATTGCACTTCACAACAAAATAATAAATTTGGCAAAATTTCAAACCGTATTTGTATCAATGCATTTTTAATGGCTCCAACTTTATCTACTTCAACTGCAAAATAGTCGTGGTTCGTCATAAAACTTGACTCTTCTGAGCCAATGTCAAAGGCAAAATATTCTGTCCAAGGCAAACAGATTAGCTGATATTGACACTTCGTGCTAAAGGGTCCTGCGTAAGGTTTATTATGAAAAACTTTTCACTCTATTCGGTCTTATACGGCATATGAAAAATATTTTTTACTTCAAGTTAAAATACCGAATATGAGCGACAGAATTTTGGGAAAACTTTAGGACCCACTAAACATTCCTTCATTCATTCCTTTCTACATACATACATTCCTCTCCTTATTACCAATTACTTATGAATACTAATAAAATAATAACAAATCTTTAGGAACTTCCACTTTTTGATCCAATCTAAGCCTGAACTACGTCTCTGTCTCACCTCTACATCTGCGTCTACACGCATTCAAATAATAGAGTCGAAAATTTCTTTCACTGGCAACATAATTCATTACAATCTAAGCGTTTAATACGGCAGAGGTACAGAGCAAGTAGGAAACCAGCAACAATTGCTATTTTCACATTGCCAAAGTAAGTGAAATTCAGCCACAAATAACAACCAATACAGCGAAAATACAGCCGGCAGCTAAGAAAACAAAAAAAAAATAAGCAAACAATTGCAGCACAATGAAAATATAAAAACCCCATGCAAAAGATAAAGAAAAAAAGAAAAAAACAACGAAAGGCGCTAACTACGAAGAATTACTGAAAGAAGAAGACAACAAATAACAACAACAAAAACAAGAATAATTGTCACCAAAGCCTGGTTAAAATGTTTTCGTGTAACAACATAGTTTAACACTAACGAACGAACAACTAAATCTACACAGTAAAACCTTATTAAGGAAGCTTTCTTAATATATTCCTTAGACATTAAGCTATACATGTTCCTACTATTGAAGGTAAACTGTAAACCTGTCTCTCCCTCTCTCTCTCTCTCTCTCTCTCTGCTAAGAAATAGTTGCCAAACTGAAAAGCATTTGCCTGAGCAACAACAACAAGCAACCACAATAACAATATAGAAGACAGAATACTTAAGGATGTAAAAGCAAATATTCAACATCTTCGTTTATACTATGTACACGAGGAGTACAGAGTATACAGAATACAGTGCAGTGTACTGCCGTCTAAAATAAACTTGAAGAAATTGCCTGACAAGCGCAAAAAAAGCAGAAAAAAAATTCAATTCATTTTTTTTAGTTTCTGTTGCTCATCTTATGCCACTTATTGTAGATATTGTGGCAATGTTATGGAAAACAATTTTCTTAACAACTTCAACAATAATATGAGCAACGTTACACTAGCAACTAACAACTCCATAAGAAAGAAAGAAAAAAAAGGATATACGAACAACAATAATGCTGTTGTCGGCATCTACAAATATGTGGCAATGTTTTGTAGTCTTAATATTCTACTTCAAGTAGAATAAAATAGTCAGTCGACGACTTTATCCGGTTGGAAGGGAAACGATACACGTCTAGGCATTGAAGGAAGTGGTTAAAAGAGAGAAAAGAACATCAGTTAATACAGAATAGTGCAATTTAAGGAGAGAAAAAAAAACGCTGCAGATTCAATGGAGGGCCAAAAACCAGACGCGAATAAACTCCGAAAATTCAAATTAAGTATCGTATGATGACGGTAATTGAATTTAAATTGAATTGAAAGAAATTTTGTGGGTTTTCTTTCATTTTCTGTAACTTTCTGGAAAACTATTGAAAGAAAACGTTCACAAACGTTCAGCAAATGCCAATTACCCAGCAGCGAGCAAGCTGGACCAACAGCTTAGTAGTGGTTTGCATTCAGAACAAGGCAAGTTTAAACACTTCGATTGCTTATGTACAGAAGCAACAGGAGATCAGTTCCGGTCTTCAACCGCAACTAAGAGAAAGTGATTAATAAGTTTTTACATTGCTTATGAAGTCGCCGTGGTCTAGTAGGTAGTGTGTTGGCTTATTAGACGTAAAGCTAGGGTTCGAGCCCCAGGCCAGACATCAAAACAAAATACAAAAAGTATTTCTGCGGCGACTTCCTCTCAGCAGATTTCTGGACTTTAAACTGTAGGTCCAGTCACTCATGTATAAAATTAACGTACACAACATAAGTGGTGTGAGAAGCTAGGTTGTAATCCTGACTGAAGTATGTATGTATGTATGTTCACAAATGACTACTACTGACCAAGTAGTGGCTTACAATTGGAACAACGTAAGACCAAGCACTTCGATTGTGTGCCTACAGAAGCAACATAAGATTAGTTCGACTTTTCAACCGCAGAGAAAATACTCGTATATTTTTACAGTCCTTTACGTTCCTCTAAGGTAAACATAGCTATCGCAAGCATATTCTGCATTTTCTTAGTATTATTTTTGCTTTGTTTCACTGTCAGTCTGGAGATCAAGCACAGGATCTCTACTATGGTCTCAATAGGCAATTGAGTAGCAGAGATCTCTCTTGCACGACAAACCTAGCACTCTACAAGACGCTCATTTACTCCGAGCTTCTTTATGGCGCATAGAAATGGATACTATTAAGCACTGATGCAGCAAGCTTGCGAGTATTCGAGAGAAAAGTCCGTACGTAAGGTCTTCGGGCATGTGAGAATTGGCAATGATTTAAGCACCCGACCCAACAGTGAACTGTATGAGGTCCTCAACGGCATGGACGTTGTGGATCGTATTAGCCTCCAGCGGCCGCATTGGCTCGGCCATGTCGTTCGAATAGAGGAGGAGGCTTCTGCGAGATTTTGCGAAAGTCGGCGAAGAAGACGACCTTGTTTGTATTGGAAAAACCAAATCGAGGATGCCCTGTCATCGATTGGATATGTCACAACTTGAAAACACCAAAAGAAAATATGTTTAGCGAAGCGATAGAAAAAAACTTACAGAGCAGAAGATGTAAAGAAAAAGTTACATATTGAAAGATCAAAATGTTACTGAAGCAACTGAGTTACATATACATATGCACGTGAAGTACTATTGTTGAGGTCATGTGCTCGAAAATCCCATGTTCTGGTCTGGATAAAGGCAAACAAAAATATTTCATTTCCTTCTAAATAATTCATTCAGTAGCCGTCAAACTCAAAGTTTAGTCAGACTTACGCCAAGTCTGCTCCATTTTAATAATACAGTCCGTGATTTTTTTCTTTAATTCTGAAGCCACTTATGATTAAAGACCAGATGTTTCTCTTCCGTACGACATAACACTGCAATTTTTTTCTGCATATAATTACTCCAGACGTGTTACTTTGTAGCACACGAAATGTCTTACTTGCAAGCCTACTTGTTTTCAAACGGGATATCCAATGTTGAAAATTAACCTGAAAGTTGGTTGATAGTGTCACGTATAGCCAATTCAATCGCTTTGCATTTTCCCGAAATACCACCCTGTCTGATGTGATGTGAATGCAGTACAACATTCTGCCGCTCCTAGAGGATTATTTTTCCGAACTACAATCGTGTCCCATATGATGTGAATATTGTACTGCCCTGTCACTTCTGGTAGATTAACCGTATCATACGAATCATCGCTGATGATGAGACACTTTATACAGTTTTATGTTCTCATAAAAAGTAGTCTCTCTGTTTTCCTCAAACTAGATGTTTATTAACGTCCACTCTCTCTCTCTACGCGTAATAATCTCGATCTACCTTTCCTACATATCAAACCAAAAAGGTTGCGAGACAAGATCCCTTGGTTCTGGACACAAAGCTTCAGTAAAAGAAAACTTTGCAGTCTCCAAATGAATTCAATGTTACATACATACATACATACATAACATACATAATTGGTCATTACAACCTAACCTCTAAGCAGGATTACGACCTAGCTTCCCACGCCACTTATGTGTGTGTCTTAATTTTATTTATACGTGGCGCAGCCTACAGTTTAAAGTCGACTCCGAACGACAGATTTCTGATAAACTTCATGGGAGTTATTTTTACTTTCAGAGTTTTTTCCAGAAATCTGCTGAGAAGAAGACGCCGAAAAAATATTTTTTCATATTTCGTTTTGGTGGAGATGTCTGACTAGTGGTTTGAACCATGACCTCACGCCGTAAATTACGGCGACATAATAAAACGACAGCTTAAAATAAACGGAATAGGGAAATAGAAAAATTGGTTGAGCGGAAAGGTCATTATAGGCGGTGTTTTTACTACGAGTCACAAACAAGAAATAGGTGTATAGACTTTCGAACTAACCGGTCTCTATAATCAGCAACAGTTTTAAGACATTAAGGCATGACTCCCCTGCAATATTACCGCACATATCCCTATATTATCCATATCTAGTAGGTAGTGTATTGGCTTATTAGACGTAAAGCCAGGGTTCGAGCTACAGGCCAGACATCAAAACAAAATACAAAAATATTTCTTCGGCGACTTTCTCTCAGCAGATTTCTGCCAAAAACTCTGAGAGTAAATAAGAAATTGCCATGAAAAGTTTCTCAAAAATCAGTCCTTCGGAGTCGAGTTTAAACTGTACGTCGCGCCACTTATGTATAAAATTAACACACACAACATGAATGTCGTGAGAAGCTAGGCCGTAATCCTGAATGAAGAAGTGTAGTGGCCAATTATGTATGTACTTACGCCTGCAATACACTACAGTACTGTGTGTGTTGAAAAGATATCAAGCCCATGGCCTAACTTGTTCTCATGTTTAGCACCATATGTTTAGACTTCTAACAAATCCACTGAAATGCTAGTGTTAGAGAATTAATATCTTTTACTAGGAAATCCAGTGCATTAGGATTCGGTTCTGTAGAGACATTGACAAAGCTATGTGTAAACTCAATTAGAAATGAATCAAAAAATTAAAAAAAGGTAAAGAAAGTTATTTTTGAACGCCTTGTTTTATGCAATACGACTAGAGAACTCAGTATGAATATCCAAATTAAATCTGCCCACTATATTCGCTTAAAACGGTTATAGAAATACTAAAAAGTTTTCAAAATATAGATCTGGAACTGAATGCACAGCAAGTCACGACTGATACTTTAATTAGCCGATTTTGTTGTTCGTTTCGTAAACAATACCTGAAAGCAGAGCATGCGTATGAGCTATATTTATTGAATATTAATCATACGCGGCGTTAAACATCAGTAAGTTTTTTATGGCACAGTTTGATTAGAAGAAGTTCATTAATAAACATTTTCAAGTTTGATTTCATGTATTCCCAGCATTTCCAGTCTAACATTCAACAATTTCTTGAGAAAACAAATTTCTTATGACTTTTCATAAAACACTCCATTAAAAAGTTTCCACCACCATCCAGCCATTCAATCACTCTCGTTTAAGAGCGAAACCAATAATGGATTCATTTAAATTATTTATAGTCATCCAACTTTCAGCCATTTCAACTATTTTTCCACTACCACTTCGTTTTTAAATAAGTTTTGCTTGTTAACAAAACCTCAGCAGAACAAATCTTTTAACAGACAGCCAGAGAGAAAGAGAGAGAGAGAGAGAGAGAGAGAGTGCGAGACTTTTAATCATTTGGCTACGAGCAGCCAAGAATCGAGAAAAACAACAAACGAAAATGCAATTAAAATTAACAAAGAAAAGCAAAAAAATCAAAAACAATGCAAACGAAACAAGAAAATAAAACAAAAACGTAAAACAAATATTAAAAGCAAGAAAAGAAAGAAAGAAAAGAAAAAACATTTCTTCGAAGACAAGAAGACCATCAGATAAGAGCTAAAACAACAGAAAAGAAAAGTTTTCTACTGAACAAAAGGGGAATGGCAGGAGAAGTAAAAGAAAGAAAAGTTGCACTCAAAAATTTAATGAAAATGAAATCTCAAGATGGAAGACAAGAAAAAGACGAGACATTCAGTTTTTTTTTTGTTTGTTTATTTTATTTGTTTTTATTTCTTAAATGCATAATTGTGGACTTTTATTCTATTTTTTTAAACTTAAGAACGAAATAAAACTGAATTTTCTTGTTTTCCTTTATCCAGAGATATTTTAGTCCTTGGAAATTTATTGCATTGCATAGAATCCAAATAGTCTTTTTCAGCAAATCACTCCTCCCTCCACCCTCTTCCATTTTAAATTTAATGTAATTGACTTTGTCTCTTTGTCGTTAGCATTGTCGTTGTCAGTTTTCAGATGTCATTTTTGTTTTCCAAAGAAAAAAAAGAAAAACAAACACAAAAAACTAATTGCGGCTGGTTGAAAATCGAGTTAAAAAATTTCATAAAATCAGTTTAACCAGTTAAACTAAATTGAATAAAATGGCTTTGTAAGCTTTTATTTTAGTTTTTGGTATGAAAAGTTTTATACGGACTTTAAACTGAAACAAAGCATAAAAAAAAGGAGAGGCATAGAGAAATATTTTGTTGTAAAGGAAACATATTGTAGCCTGGTAACCTAATTAGTTACTTATTTCTTAACAAAACACACAGATGCCATACAAATAACAACCGAAAGAGTTGCCATATCAATTACACACTGAGCCGAGCACTAAAATATGGGGTAACTGTACAGTTATAGTGAAGTCGCCATAGTCTAGTAGGTAGTGTGATGGATTATTAGACGTAAAGCCAGGGTTCTAGCCCAAGGCTAGACATCAAAACGAAAATATGAAAGGTATTTCTTCGGCGACTTCCTCTCAGCAGATTTGTGGCAAAAACTCCGAGAGTAAATAAAATTGCCATGAAAAGTTTCTCAAAAATCTGTCGTTCGGAGTCGACTTTAAACTGTAGGTCCCGCTATAATTTATAAAATTAGCATACACACACACAACATAAGTTGTGTGAGAAAATAGGTTGTAATCTTGACTGAAGGGTTGTAATTACCAATTATGTATGTATGTATGTATCTATCAGTCTAAGATATTTACTGAACACGCATAAATTCTGGTTACTGCTAAGCTCATCTCGCTAAAATTGAATAGAAAGTATACCAATCGATTACTTAAGCTAGATCGTAGATGAATATCTGTGATCAGAACTATTCTAATACCTCATTGCCTAGTGGTCTTACGTCTAATAAGCCAGCACACTACCTACTAGACTACGCCGACATCTAGACTGATAGACACTTCAACGAATTAAAAAAGACAACCTACTTCCTTATTAGGAAAAAACGAAATAAAAAAATATTTCTTCGACGATAACTTCTCAGCAGATTTTTGACAAAATCTCTGAGAAGTCGACTTTAAACCGTAGGTCTTGCCACTTAACATAAAAGTGGTGTGAGAAGCTAGAATCCTGGCTGACCAATTGTGTATGTTGCTTCTTCCGTTTAATAATGTATTGATCCCCCTTCTTTTAGCATCTCACGAAATATTTATTTCAGAATCTGTAGCCTTCGCCTACACAGTACACAAACAACAATAATGAAACAACAATGTTTACATTTATAGAGATCTCGAGGAGGCGAAGCCACGAACATTCCACTTCAAGATCATTCATCAGACTGTTTACGTTGGCATATAAAAGGCGAAACAAGGCAGTCAACGGAGTCCGTAAAAATTCAGTCAGTCTTGTCTGAAGACGGACGGTGTTTGAAGACAATAATCGTGGTTTGAAGATCTCCGATCTGTTCGAACAATTGTTATTGTTTACACAAAAGTGTATAAACAGAGGAATAACAAACAAAGCAATTGTTGTTGTTTACATCAAGTTGTGAACAGTGGCACACAGAAATGTACGAACAATAAAGAATTTAATTAAAACTAAAAACAAATTTATTTTAATTTTATTTGCAATCTACGAGCTCATATTTTAAAAGTTTTTAAAAGGTAAAAACATAGCAATATGTTTACGTAACACGCTAATCTTACGTCAAGATATGCTTGAGAATGTTGCTGTAACTGTTCTAACGCTGCAACTCTGTTAACTTCCGGTTTAAATTAAAAGAAAAATTCCACTAGACATGCAATTGACAAAAACTCATTATAAAATATACGGGAATTCCAAAACAAAACAAAAAAAACATTTAAAAGAATATTAAAAACGAAACAAAATAATTAAGTGAGTGCAGCAGTTAAAAAAGAAAAATTATTGCACATGTCAGCGAAATAATCCGAAAATAGGTTTAAAAATTAAATTTTCTTTGTTGATCTTTAATTTTCTCTTCTCTTATTTTGGAAATCATGGAAATACGTTACCAAAAAAAAAAACAAAAAAACTTTATTAAAATTCCATTATGGTACTGAGCTAGCTCTGAATGGCTGTGTTGACCCTGTTTATGAAAAGACAAAACAAAAAAAAAGAAAACATTGACTGGACAATATGAAAAACTCATTTTGCTGTTCTAAAGATGGCCAAAACAAATATACACTACACACATACACACACGGTCTGTCAAAAAGCAAAACAAAAAAGAAACGTGACAGACAGTAATTAACCCAACCAACAGCATGATTTAAATTAAAACCAAGAGAAGAGAAAATAAAAAACAGTTTTTGGGGAAAAAAATTCTTTTTTGAGTGCATAAAAGAATGAATGAAGCTGGTATTTCTTCAGTACAATTTTTTTTTCTGTTTTTTGGAAAAACACACACCAAATGTCAACAGTCACAATAGCGGTTATAGCCTGGTTTCATTTTCATTCATTCATATTTCTTCCGTTAAACATTTTTCGTAATTTAATATTAAAAGAGGTTCTGGTATCCTTCTCCTTCCTCACTTTTATTATTTTTTGTTTTTTTTTGGCCTCATGCCTTGTGTCCTCTTTACAAATGAAGGCAAAAAATTAAGAGGATCTCAGACAATAAAGTGGTTTAAATAATAATTTTGTAGTGTCCATTAAATGTGTTTATTAATGTGGCCGGAATGATGATTAAATAAAATACACAGAAATGTTTCCCAAATGATTTGTTTTTTTCTTTTTGAGGTCAGAAAAGTTTTAGTATGTTCTAATTTATATTTAACAAAATTAAATAAGTTTTAATAATAATTATGTTTTAGCACAAGGCAAATGAGTCTCATATAAATATTGATTCTTTTTTTTTCGATTCTGGCAATACTAATATCAGTCTATTCGGTCACAGAACTCAGTATATTTTCTCCACTGAACGGAATAAATCGATTTACATTTGAGCACCGTTGAGCCAAGGAGAAACTGCCCGATAATGTCGACTTTGCCAAAACAAAAATCATTTTTTCAGATGAAACTCATTTTCATATTGATGGGGCTCAGACAGCAATACAAGCTCTTACAGAAGCCAGTGCACCGATTACGAGTGACTGTTTGGTGTGGCTCGGCCCACATTTCTTTGAAAATAAGGACGGCCCAACCATTACGTCAATGGAGACAGCTATCGTACCACGATAACCGATTCTTTGTACCCGCTCTTCATGATATTGATGTAAACGATGTTTGGTTTCAACAGGGTGGTGCTTGCCGCACATCTCATGCCACAATCGACTTATTGCGTCAAACGTTTGATGGCGGTTTAATTAGCTGAAATGGTGATATCAATTAGCCGCCAGGAAGCATTGATTTGTCACCCTTGAACTATTTTCTGTGGAGTGCCGTTAAAGAAAAGTGTTATACTGACAAACCAGAGACAAGTGAGCATTTGACGACCAACATTCGTTATGCCATTGCCGAGATACGACCCCATACACTTGACAAAGTGCACGTAAATTAGTCCAATCGAATGAGGTTAGGTTAGGTTAGGTCGGAGGGGTAGATCTGATATCACAAAGCTCACTTGAGCACGCATAGCGGTCCGTTGTGACGCCACAGTTGAAACGCAGCCTCTGTATTGGAAAAGCTCTACTAAAACCAGAGAAGAGGAAGAAGTTGGGATGCCGAATGAGGTACTGTGAGACAAGCCGCGGTGAGACCAGCCGCGGCAGCCATATGAATGGAATATTCTTCCATTTCCAAAAGGAACAATTGTACACCAAAATAAAAAAAAAATTGGCAAAATTTCAAACCGTTTTTAAACGGTCCACCCACCCTTTAAAACTATTTATTGGGACATCTGCATATAATACGTCTGTGCTTTTCTCCAAGAGCATTAAAAAAATACTGTTCAATCATCCAAATCAACAAATGTTCGTAGACAAATTTGCTAAAAAAAATTTTGCAAATTTTTAAAAATTAATTTTAAAAAATTAATACGCACATCAATCAACAGAATTATTACATCCAAAACGTTGCACTGTTTCTTGCGGTTTATGTGCAGAATCAATTCTGTGAAGTGGTAGTGGATGTTTAAAAACGTATGCCAAAGGTGAGCCAAAGGCCCTTCTCAAAACAATTGGATTTGAGGCAGTCAATTACAATCAGAGCAGATTTGATTTGTGCATCAGACTATTCAAAAATAACATGAGGTTGGTAACTATAGGACACTGTGTACTCAGATTACACCAATACAGTCCTGTGATGGTAAGAATCGTAACCTGTAGGTCATTAATGCATTCCATGGTTGCATATTCTATTTTCATTGCTGACATGAGCAGCATACTGGAATATGTCATGGCGATAGACTTGCAGCGATATATGCATGCTCTGGCTGCCTTCCAAAATGTACCAATACAAAGTTTGTATGCAGTACCGTATATACATTTTGTAGATATGAAAAGTTACCAAAAAGTGCATCAACTATAAGTCCGATGCCTGATTGACTGCGTTAAAAATACACACTGACGACGTTTTGAAATAGAATACATTGTATATATTTTGTACAGCGGCATTATGGAAAACGATACTTTATTCAATCACAAAGCAACTAACATTTCGGAAGGCAGCCTCTAAGTTCGAGTAGAGTACAATTAATCACATATTGGCAGTACGAAGCGTCGTCTTCACATAAATAATAATAATAAGCTACCGTGAGGTTATTACAAACATTTTAGTCTAAAATGAAGAAATAGAACCGATTGGCATGTACCTATAAAAAGACGGTGCTACAAGCGGCACGGCACGGCATGCCATGAGCAGTTAATCTCACGTTTAGAGGGCGCTCTAGTTTGGCCGCCAAGGTGAAGCATTTTTAGGCAAAATAATAGTTGACTGACATTCATGAGATACCAGTCGAAGTGCTGAAAAAAGTATATCAAAACCGAAGCTTGTCGTTGTAGTCTGGTGGGTAGTGCGTTGACATGAGGCCACTGTTCAAACCCCAGGTCACATATTTCCAACAAAATGAAATATGAAAAATATTTCTTCGGCAGATTTCTGGCAAAAACTCTAAGAGTAAATAAAATTGTCATGAAAAGTTTCTCATTAAAATCTATAACTCGGAGTCGACTTTAAACTGTAGATCCCGCATGTATAAAATTAACCCATACAACGAAAGTGGTGTGAGAAGTTAGGTCATAATCCTGACTGATTGGTTGTAATAACCAATTAAGTATGTATGTAAGCATAGCGTATAGTCTTAAGAAATCATTAATAAAAACGGAAATCCATTAGAGTTTTAAAATTTTGCTATTTTACTTTTGTGCGATACTGTACATTTTAATTATACGAGCTATTTAATACACACTTTTCTATAAACGCTTTTCAAATTTAATTTTGAAGTTAATTTTAATTTTTTAATTGTCTTATCTTAATAAAACAAAGAAAAGTAGTACGTTTGAACGCCTCTAAATATGCTACAGTTAATTTGAAACTTTCAAAATAATTGCAATACACATACATATACAAAATATAAATACGTATAGAAAAAACACAGTTTTTAAATGTTGATGCTGAACTTTTCTTTTACTATTTTTTATAGTTGTTGTTGTTGTTGTTGTTAGTGTTGTCAATGTTGTTGTAATAAATTATTGCAATAATTAGCAGTGCCATTATTAACTGTTACACAATTACAATTACAAATGACTGAAGCGAACGAACGAACGAATACAATTCCCAATGCAAATTATATTGTACTCCAATGAAAATGTAAAAACAAAACAAAAAGGCAATAAAACTTATAAAAAAGAAAATGAGAAAAAATACAATTCAACAATACCACTAACAATAACAACATCACACCTTAACAGCATTCCTTACATTATCAATGGGAACTTTGAACCGGCCCTCCTTCCTATACAAAATACATACGTATACACCCACTCAATCATTCATTATAACTACACAATGAATTTTAAATAAATACGAGTACATACTGTAAAGAGAAATAAAGACAAGGGTAGGGGCTGAAGAGCGAGAAAGAGAGAGAGAGTGAGAGAGAGGAAAAGAATTAAAATATATTTATATTTTGTGTGTGTGTGTGGACTATTTACAGTGAATTGTAGTTATTTTTCGAATGAAAATAAATGAAATTACAGCTGTCAAGCTGTTAATTATGGTACAATGAAAAATAAGCAATTATTCTCACCCAGGTTGGCGTTAACGGGTGGCATGGAGGCTGGCCTCATGCCTACGATTACTCTTACTGCTGCTGCTGCTGCAATTGGAGATGGAGGTGGAGATGAAGGTGGCTGGTTTAGCACAAGCTGGCTCCAATACTTGCTGCTGTTGCTGACTGCTACTTGGCCGGATGCTTCATTTGCTTTACTTGTACACAGTCAATGTTCGTTATTGTTGTAATTGTTGTCAATGTTGCACATTTACTTTTGGCTTTGGCGTTGGCGAACTTGTTGGATGACACAGAATGTTAAGAAATGAAAGAAACATTTTTTAAGTGTTAAAATAAATTCATAATTGTTTGTTATTGCCATTGTTGTATGCAATTGTTGTTGCTGCTATTATTGTTATTATGTTTGTAAATTTTTGTATGATGTGCTAAAAGGCATAAAAGCCATAAATTAAAGAGAATTTATTTTCTGTCATTTTATTTATATGTATTTTATGTGTTTCTGTGTCTGTGTAAAGTATAATTTATCATTAATAATGGAAAAAAAAATTTTTTTGGTTTTATTATGACTTCTATGGCATGTATCGAATTATTGCGGCTTAATTTTTGAATCGCATATTTTGAAAAATATTTGTGAGTATAACAATTAAAGACACTGAAGATAAGACTGTTTAATATAATTATTTTAATTTAGTAGGTAGTGTGTTGGCTTATTGAGGCCACAGGTCAGGTACCTCCAATAAAACGAAATAAGGAAAAATATTTCTTCGGCGACAGCCTCTAAACAGATATACGACAAAAATTCTACGAGTAAATATAATTGCCATGAAAAATTTCTCAAAAATCTTTCGTTCCGAGTTGATTTTAAATTTTAGGTCCCGCTACTTATGGATAAAACTAACACAGACACCACGTGAGACGTGACGTGAGAAGCTAGGTGGTCATTCTGACTAAAGTATTGTTATGACCAATTATGTTATGTATACACATATGTACAGTGGTGGCCTTATAATTAGAAACGATGTTTCTGGAACAGAGATCTCTGGAGTAACGAATCTAAGTTTAATTTATCCCAATCTGATGGAAAAACGTATTCAGGACGTCCTCCAAACAAAGCCTTTGATCCCAGGTACACTGTGAAAAATGTAAAACAAATTAACAAATTATAAGGCCACCACTGTATGTAAGATTTTATGTAAATATTTATAATAACACTAGAACTAACTCTTGCTTTTTACAACAGTTAGGTAAATTCTAAAAATTTCTATTGTAGCATTGAAGTCATACGATATACACTCAGCCACAAAAGTATTTATACTAACATAACAACAACAATTTCAGAAATTTTTTAACTGATCCGTTTTCGTTGAAAATCTTTGTAATTGTCTGACAAGTTTCCTCGATTTTAAGACGGTCTTGGTTAAAAAATTTCTGAAATTTGTTAACTTTTGTTGGCTTGATGTACACTTTTGTGGGCCTGCACAGCCCACAAAAGTTAACAAATTTCAGAAATTCTAACATCCTTCTTCGATTTTAATACGGTCTTTTGCATTTGTTCATAAATTTGTGAAATTTGTAAATCGGATGCATACCTTTGTGGGCCTGTGCAGGGCCACAATTCAGTTCAATTTCAGAAATGTTTTAACCAATGCAATAAACCATCTTAACATCAAGGAAACTATAAACATTTTCAACGAAAACGGATTAGTTAAAAAATTTCGGCAATTTTTTAACCGTATGTATACTTTAGTAACTGTGTGTACGTCCTCCTTCAACCATCAGTTGCTTGTTATATTCTTTAGGTTTCCCAATTTAAGATTACAATATAAGTTTCTTGACTCAGTAGTCGTATAAGGTGCTAAAGTACTGCAATCAGACGATCACCTATTCTATCCTTAAGCTATATAGGGTTCGGTTTAATATTTCCTTAAGGTTCAGAATACTATCCGGTATCTGGAAGGTATCGCTAGCTCTTCTAAGAACTTGATAAGCATTATGAAGTATTTGCACAAATTCCATATTTGTGTTCTTTGAATTCTTTCTCCGCCTCTCTGAATTCATATGCTGGACTTGAGTGCATTCCTTGAGTATAAGATGCCTAAACACTACGCCAGTTACTATTCCCTGGCTATACCTGGATATTATACTTTAAGTCTTAATTCCCATCTTACGAGCAAATGCTTAGATTGTCCTAAACCCGTTTAGTTTGCAAAATATCTTTGCCTGTCAAGCTTTTTGGCCCTCCTGCCCAGTTCATTCACTATGCTCAGACTGTCTCATATTAATCTGAACTCATAGAAGGTATGTACTTGGATGACGAACTTGCTGTCACATGCCAGTGCTATATTCCATTCTCTGTGCATCCCACTTAATTAAATTGAGTACATCTTTCAATGACGAAAATTTCTGTTTGTTCATACGTTCCAAATATTTCTTTCTATCTGTCTGTAATCCATTCATATTTTATAAAGAGTGTACATATGTAGCTTCCTAATTCACTTTTATTACTTCAAAGAGTTTACTGATTCTTTCCAATTAAGACCCTTTGAGATACATGTATGTATATGATCGCTCTGTGAACAACTAAAGCCCCACCTTAGAAATAGTTCGCATTGAATTATTTATGTCAACGAATGACAATCTCTCCAATCTATCCAACTCCACTAGGGCTGTTTTAAAATGTATCCTGCCAACTGGCCTGACCATCCACTAATATACATACAACGTATTATTCTTGGGTTTTAATCCTAAGACTTTCTTGCAAACCGTTTATATATCTTTACGGCATACTAGGCCCGCGGTTTACTGTCTAATACCACTTCCAGACATATTCTTTTTTGGTTTGGCCACCCAGAGAGGAATGCCAATCTCATATCTTAATACTTTCGAATTAGTTGTCGCATTGATTTTATCAAATTCCCTGGTTATATTGTTACCTTATGTTCCCGTGTCCTCGTAGCTCATATAACGATAATTACTGAATGTCTTCCAGAATCACTCGACGTTATTGAACAATCTTCGCTGGCCGTGTTGTTTAAAGTGGCGGGGCCTACAGTTTAAAGTCGACTCCGAACGACAAGTTTTTTGAGCAACTTTTCATGGCAATTTTAATCACTCTGTTTTGCCAGAAATCTGTTAAGAGGAAGTCGCCGGAGAAATATTTTTATTTTCATATTTCGTTTTTCTGGAAATAACTGACCTGGGATCGTTGCGTAGGAGATAAAATTGGTTTGATCACAAGTCGTACAGCCCGTATTTACATATTTTTAGATTAAATGTACGTACCGGTTTACAGGCAGCCTAAGTGATGGTATCTTAATACAGTGTTCAGATATGCACCTTTATTGCGTAAATCCCAATAAACGTCTTTATTGAGCTCAATATTTCATACAAAGTTTCAATTAATTATTGCGAAATAAATACGCAAATTGTTATAATATTGAGTAAAACTTAAAATGCAGCACTGTCATAAGTATGTTCAGTGCGCATATTACAATTATACGAACACTTTCTGTTGATATTTGACAACTCAAATGTCAATAACGACAAACGAAAAAAAAAACAAAACAAAATATAAACAATGTTATTAAAACAATCAGCTGAACTGTGTATATTATTATGTCTGAACACTTAAAATATTGTACTCAATATACCGAATATTGGCTCAATAAAAGTGCATATCTGAACATAGTATAATCTGTGAGTAAAATTTTATAAACCATAGATTTCTTGTCAAAATCATAAACACTTCTCTGTGAGTTTCTAAATAATTTTCCCTCTTCATTTCGCTTTTACTCAACACTTTCGTACAATATTATGTTAACCTGGTTTCTTACCACGTTTATTATTCTGTTTTTCTGTGTGTGCTCTCTCTTTGCTTCGTTTAATTGCAAGTTGGCATAAACGTTTATTTTAACCTTTAAACACCCAACAGTTCAAAGAGTTATATTCTACTGACCCAACTTTTATTTAATTTTTGTTCAGTTGCTTTTGATGCTTGCCATCCTTGTTTGTGGTGGTTTGAGTTTGAGTCTGGCCTCGTTCATTGAAAATAGCAGCAACGAACAGCAACTACCAATAGCAGGAGCATGTAGCTGTAGCTGTAGCAGTAGCAGCAGAAAACTGATGATGTTGTTGACATTTTGCATAATGACCCTTAAAGGTAACTTTAATTATTATAATGTTATTACTCGTATTTTTTATTTTTAATATAAATTGTTGTTGTTCTTGTCGCAATTTAAATAAATGTTGTTGATGACGATGACGAAGTGTTAGTGTTAGTATGCCTTTTGCCTTTAACTGCTATTTCTTGACTATTTTTTTATTTTTTTCTTGAGTTTTTGTTTGAATGTAAATGGACAATAACAATCCATTTACATTCGAGTTGTTGTTGTTTTAGTTGGTTTGGCTGTTTGGTCCCCAGCACTTATTCCATAAGTTCTGTGTAGTTTTTCTTGTATAAACAGAGAAAAAAAGGAATGAAAAAAAACTGAAAGACTTCCAAAGAAAAATAAAAACCAACAAGTGCTTCATTAATGATATTTAAACAGTGTGTGGCACCCATTATTTTAAAAAAATATTTGCAGATTTAACAAATGCTTTTTCTTTTGTGTATATGAAGATATTTTTGAAATTAATTTCTTAAGCACATCCTTCCCTTTAAGGGCCACAAGGAAAGTGTTCCAAAACAAAAAAAACAAAATGTTTACCAAAATAAAAGGTCACACATTTGGTTTTAAACATAGAAACACAAATTGAAGAAATTGTAATTATTTTGTAATTAAAAAGCTTTAGAAAATGTAGAACAATTAAGTGAATGGGGGTTTTTGCTAAAGCCATAGTAATATCCTTGGTTGGTAGTATACATATTGGAAGTGCCCTACTCTGCCTATATAAGCTTTAATAGCATAAGGATAGAGTAAAAGAATTTCTCTTTCGAAAAATAGGACGAGACCCAGAACAGTTAGGCCGACACACAGTTGACGTTAATTAATTCATATGATTTTTAGTTAACCTTAACCTACAAAATACACACGCGAATTTTACTCAATTAGCTTATGGAATAGAATTTTTGAAGTGAAATAAAGAAATAAAGGGTCCGCCACTGAATATTTTCTCAAATTTATTTTTTTATTTGAAAGCACAATCCTTCCGGTTAATAATGGAAAATAATTTCATTCAAATGGCTGCCTCGGCTGGCCATGCAGTAGCCTACACGATCGGTCCAACTTTTAAGCACATTATCGATTGTGTGCAGCTGTATTTCACCAATGGCTTCACGAATATTGTCCTTTAAAGCATCAATTGTCTCTGGTTGGCGGCGTAACACTTATCTTTGACGGCACCCCACAAATAATAGTCCAACGGTGTCAAATCGCAGCTCCGAGGCGGCCAAACGACATCAGCTCTGCGGCTGATAATGCGATCTTCAAAAACAGGGCGCAAAACATCGAGTGTAGCTTCGGCTGTGTGGCACGTAGCGCCGTCCTGTTGAAACCTAATGTTGCCAATATCCTCCTCTTCAATTTTTGTGAACAAAAATTCGTTCAACATTGCCCGATAACGATTGCCATTAACTGTAACGGCCACTCCTTGCTCATTTTCCAAGAAAAATGGCCCAATTATGCCTCTGGACCAAAATCCGCACCAAACAGTGACTCGTTTTGGGAGCGTCGGCTTTTCAATGTATGTGGGCGGGTTTTCTGTGCCCCAAATGCGACAATTTTGCTTGTTTACATACTCGCCAAGATCAAAATTAGCTTCATCTGAAAAGATGATTTTTTGCCAAAATCGGCATCTTCTGGTATAGGCTACTGCATGGTCAGCCGAGGCAGCCATTTGAACGAAATTATTTTCCATTATTAACCGAAAGGAGTGTACTTTCAAATAAAAAAAGAAATTTGAGAAAATATTCAGTAGTTTTTCTTTAAAGCTTTTCAAAAAAAAAAAAGTTATTTGGCGGACCCTATACTATGTATATCACCCTAGTGAATTTCTCTCGCATTCCTTGTATACGTAACGTCAGGTCCAATTCATTTAATTTTGCAATCATTCTCATTAATTTATGTATGATTACTATTTAGCTAAAATCGTCCAGAAACACGATCCTACTCAAACAATTCCCTGGCAGACAAGGAATAAAGTCTAGTAAGTCTCTCATGAGAACAGATATGACTTCCCCTATTCCAATTAATTATCGTCCCAGAAACAGATTATGCCCTGTGAAGTAATCAGTTGGCATGATATTTCAGATAAAAATGTCTTAATAGCAAACGATTCAATGTTCGCTTTGATCAGGCGCCCACCCAATGTACAACATGACTTCTGCATAGTTTCACAAGGCAATTGGGCCAATAACTTCGGCTGCAGTCTATTAGTAATTTTGTTGTCGAGACCTAGAAGAGTAGCAATGATCAATTATATACGCATTGTATGACCTAGAAGAGCACTATTTTATTGGCCGCCATGAGTTGCTGAGGATGATCAAAGCATTAAACAACCATTCAGTGCAATTTGACTATCCAGAAACCATGACACTACTATGTAGTTTCATTACAGCTTCTTACTTACTTAAATTGATCATTACAAGCCTTCAGTCATAATTATAACCTAGCTTTTCACACTACTTATGTTATGTGCATTAATTTTACCTACAAGTGGGGGTTCCACAGTTTAAAATCCACACCGAACTACAGATTTTTGAGAAACTTTTTATGACAATTTTTATTTACTCTCAGAATTTTTGCAGAAATATGCTCAGTTAAATTCGTTGAAAAAATTTTGTTTTCATATTTCGTTTTGTTCGACATGTCTGACCTGGGATTTGAATCGAGGCCTTACGTCTAATAAGCCAACACACTACTTGAAAACAGCGACTTCATCAAAGCGCCCAATTGAATGTCACTTGTTCATTTTTTTTATAAGTACACGCAGAATCGAATGTCTCAGTAATTGATCCATTTCCAAAACTTTTTCAGGTGTCTGGGCAACACAAGACTCGACTGAAAAAAACTGTCTACGATCAGGGAATATAATGTTGAAACTACTTTCGATATTCAAATTACTGTTCATCTCTATGTCATGTCCAATTAGGTTCATGTCTTCTTTCTATAACGCTCATGTGAACAAAGTCCCTAAGTTCTGGCCTTGACTCAAATTACATCCTCAAATTACTCCTCATAGCACATAGCATGCACGCAAATGGGCACGCGGAATAGTCTTTTTATGACCTCAATCGTAGCAGTAGAAAACTGCATGTGATTCCAGTTATAGCCAAATGAGCCACTCTTATTTAATTTATTTTCTAACGGCCACTTGCATCACTTTAGCCCATCGAACAATGTAGGTAATGATGGGCCTAATAATTCTAGTATACATCCAATAAACCATCACAGAGTTAATATACTCTGCTGCAAGCCAGTCAGGCCCAGGCGGCTCCAAATTCAAGACAGCATCCAATACCAAAATGTTATCAACCATTTGAAGAAAGGTTTAGGCATAATTTTGTGGCATATATGTATATAAGCATACACCGGAGACTTAAGAAAACTATACAAGAAAAAGGGTAAAGGCGTCAACCACCACGAAAGATGACTAAGACCTCAATGCAGAATATCCAATGTGGAATGAGCACGCAGCGCAGTCGATGAAGAAATATTTTTTCATATTTCGATTTGATCGAAATGTTTATCCTGGGGTTTGAACTTCACGTCTAATAAGTCTACACTCTGCCTACTAGACTACGCCGACGGTTGATGACAACGCCATCCCAAAATCCATGTCAAACAATGAGTTTTTCTTGATGCATTGGACGCTCTTGGCCCTCATTTGGATGTGTATCTTTTCCAAATTCGACAATTTTGTGTTGTCACATTCATTCATCCAGAAATGGGTCTCATTCCTAAAGATGATTTTTCGGTGAAAGGTATGGCAAGCTGCCAGCTGCCCTAGAACCTATTCAGCAAACATACATCGTTATCTATGCTTGTCTATGATGATTTAGCTAACGAGACTGAATAAATAAGAAATAATTTGACAGACATAGCTTCAGCAAAGAAATTGTCGAAACAACAAAGTTCGAGTGTTCGTATTCGAAGACCCTAAAGGATATGTGTGTTCAATTTTCATACGAAAAAACAACACAAAATTGCAACACGCTGCATAATATTTTAAAATTATTCTTAATCTTCACTCAAAAGTTAAGACTTAAGACAATTACCATTATCATCAACAATATGTAGTCGAAACACTAGCCCACATACACACACCATCTCATTTAATCCTCAATAGGATTCTTAACTATTGGTAGGTAGCCTTTCTAACTCTATCGAGAGTATCAGTTTAAGAGCAGTGCGGGAGAGGTGCGGTATAGTTGTACTAGTACTTCAGTAATATGAACTCTCAACAATTAATTGTATGCCAGAGATACTAATTGAATTTTAGCTTTGAATAACACATTCACACACGAACGCACGCACCCACTTACAGGCACGCCCTTATGCTCATGCACTCACACTCTGCTCTTCGCTCGCCTACTTACACACGAACAATTATTATAGTCGTACTAAGGCTGCAACATAGTCATAGCTATGTAGGTAGTATGAAGTCTAGGGTGGTAAGAAGTGGATGGAGAAGAAGATGAAGAAGAAGAATTCGAATTTCATATACAAATAGTGTTAAATACTGTTGTACTGTAATGTAATCTTAACATGTATTTCAACAAAACTTGTGATAATAGCTTAAATTGAACAATAGAAGAGAAGAGAAGGAGAGAAGAATTAGAGGCGAAGAGAAGGAGTAAAATAACATTTGGTTATATTGGTTATAAACATTTTCACATACACATACGCACACTTACACACAAATAGACGAAATTAATGTTGGACTTTATTTCCTTCAACATACATTTACAGTTGAATATAATAACACACACACACATATGTTCAGCATATTAACACAAGAATTTGATAAATGCTAGAAGCCTTACACACACTTATACATATGAAAACATACATTAGCACACAGATATTCAACCAGAAAAACCACAAATTGTGGTGGTCTTAGCAGGCTTCATCACAATCGCAATCATCTTTATCATTATCAAGTATTAAATACCAATGATGATTATCGTCATCATCATCATCATCATTGTCGGCATATTCATTACAAAACTATTTAACTTCTGTTGATTTTTATTGAATAAATTTATAAGAAAAAAAAAATTAAATATTTAACACTTCCATTTGACTTTTTCTAATGTCAATGGAAATTCCATTTTAAACGTAAACGTCATACGTCATAAACTAATTGTAAGAAGTTATCTTTTTTTCGATTTCAAAACATCTATGATTTCAATGATTTGGTAGTAGACAGCGTAGTCTACTACGTATTGTAAAATATTAGATGTGAGGCCTCAGTTCAAACCGCAAATCAGGCGTCACCAGCAAAACGAAGCCTGAAAAATATTTCTTCGGTGACTTCCTCTCAGCAGATTTCTAACAAAAACTCTGATAGCGAATAAAATTCCAAACAAAAGCTTCTTAAGAATCTGTTGGCCGGAGTCAACATTAAACTTTAGGTTACGCCACTCATGTATAAAAAATTAACACACACAACATAAGTGGTGTCAGAAACCAGATCGTAATATTGACTGAAGAGTTGTAAGGACCAAGTACATATGTATGTATGTTTGATTTCCATTAAGCTTTTATTCGCAGTCCAGTTCATAATCCTAAATCCCCAATTGCAAGTTAAAAAAGTAGTTTAAAATAAGGCCACAGCACTCTGAATTGATGGTAATTCCAAACCATAATGCGCAGTAATCAGTCGCATTTTCCGTGTACAATGACTTTCCAATATCACTTGTCGGTTCTCCCAGTCTGAAACGCAACAATTTTACTTGTTAACGTATCTACCACGTAGTCTTTCACTAAAGCAAATTCTGTTTGAAAATGAGCATTGAAAGCCTGTTATTCTAGCACTTAATCCGCATATTTATGCCATTACTATGGATTAAGAATCTGTTATTAGGAGATAAGCTGGAAGATAGGTCCAAAGGCAGACAAAGCATGGAATCGATAAATTCAAATTATTCGTTTCCTTTTTTTCAACACAAGGGTTATGTTGGGCAATGCGTACATTGTGATGATGCTTAGTTCTAATACATCTGTAACGGTTCCTGTCCTTTTAATTTCCTTTATTATCCTGCCGATTCCCGGTAGAGTAAGTCATCTCGTAATGCTCGACGAAACTAAAGACGTTTGAATCATCACAGTAAGTTTTTACAAATGCTACCCGTTCACCGGTTAAATAGATCATGGAGTTACATATCTGGAAAAATTTCCCATATCAACTTCGCATCATGCCTAAAGCAAAGCAATTCATCAGATATGGTAGCAAAACACAGCAATCACTGCAGTATAGAAAACAAACAGTAGCAAATTTTTAAATTCATCGCTTTCCTTTAAGTGCTCTCCACAATTGAGAATATATAAAGGGTGTTTTTTATAGAGGTATAGAACTTTAAGTTGGCATTACTTTTCAAGATGGCGACCGATTTAACAGCTGTTAAGTGATTTATTCTCAGTTTGGTTTGGCAATTCATCATGAATAGACTCACGACTGAACAACGCTTGCAAATAGTGCAATTTTATTTCGAAAATAATGGTTCTGTGCGGAAAACGTATCGCGCACTACGTCCATTTTATCGTCGACAAAATCGTCCATCGTCAACAAACAAAACTGCCGTATTTGGAGTGAAGGTAATCCTCAAGTGTATGTGCAAACACCGTTACATCCAGAAAAACTGACTGTTTAGTGCGCTTTATGGGCTGGTGGAATCATTGGTCCGTACTTTTTCAAAAACGATGGTGGCCAGAACGTTACAGTCAATGGTGATCGGTATAGAGCCATGATTACTAACTTTTTCATTCCTGAATTGAATAACCATGATGTCCAGGAGATGTGGTTTCAACAAGACGGCGCAACATGTCACACAGCTCGTGCCACAATAGATTTATTGAAAGACACGTTTGGTGACCGCCTAATTTCACGTTTTGGACCTGTGAATTGGCCTCCAATATCTTGTGATTTAACACCGCTAGACTACTTTCTGTGGGGCTATGTAAAGTCATTGGTCTATGCGGTAAAGCCACAAACGCTTGACCATTTGGAAGACAAATTTCGCCGTATTATTGCCGATATACGGCCACAAATGTTGGAAAAAGCCATCGAAAATTGGACGTCCAGATTGGACTACATCCGCGCCAGCCGTGGCGGTCATATGCCAGAAATCATATTTAAAATGTAATGCCACAAGATTATCTTTCGGATAAATAAAATTCATGTCAATCGAATAATCCATCGTTGTTTTATTGCAACTTAAAGTTCTATACCTCTGTAAAAAACACCCTTTACATAGGTCAGCCCCAACATGGGCTTGGTAACCTGTCTGAAACAGTAATTATTGTTACAGTTCGGGGAGGAATTTAGTTGCTGATAAAAATGATGAAAGATATGATTGTCATATTAATATAACTTAAATTAGATTTCTTTGAACGAATATGTCATTCGAAGTATTGTTCCATCTTTTTTGCAATTTATGGATTCCGTGCCAAAAAACAGCTCGTATTTTGAGGCCAAAAATGAATCGAATTAATTTTCGATACCTTGCGCTGTTGTGAAGCATACTCCAGAGAGAGCATTCTATGTCAAATGGTAGTCAGAATGGATAAAGTCTGATCTATACGGCAGATGAGGTAAAACTGCCCAACTACTGTTTCCATATAGTTTTTGATCAGCGTCGCAATTTGAGGCCTAGCATAGTCGTGATGGAAAATTAAAGCTCCGCGTTTGATTGCATATTCAGAATGGTTTTTGTCCAATACTCATATCAAACGGGTAAATTGTTGTCTGTACAGATTTCTCGCAATAGTTTCCTCTATTTTTAACATCTCATAAGGCACCACATCTTTCTGATCTCGCCAAATATAGAGCTTTACCTTGGCGCAATAAATATTCTACTCGGCCGTAGATTTTGCTCGTTGCGCGCGCATATGTGAAATTTTCTTACGCTTGGGTTTGTCATAACGCAACTATTTTTCGTCAACAGGGATTCGAATCAAAATTTTTTACTTTTGAATGTAATCAAACAGCATTTCAGACGTACATAGTCGTCTTTAAGCATCATTCGGCTTTAATTCATATGGCACCCAAAATCCTTTTGCTTTCATACGCCTTAAAATTGCTACTTGAGTCATACCTACCATAATGCTTGCACAAGTTCTTCTTGATCGAGTAATATTTCCAATCTATATGGTCTTCAAACTTTATTTGCTGCTCCGAGAACTCTTTGTCTTTGCTGTCAAAATCACCATTTTTTAAACTCACAAATCACTAGATACACTGTGTTTCTGATAGCGCGTGCTCATCTTATGATTTCACAACCATACAACGACTCACTCCTGCTGTTTTTTTTTGGCAGTTTGAAATCTTACAAAAAATTGTGATGTGCACCTCCAACCCACACAATCTTGGCTGATTTTGACAGCTGCTGGATTGTACTATTAAGTAACGTATACGTTATTGACATAAAACTACGCATAAGCAAGTGTTGCCGTCTAACGTAATAGCCGGTTTTTAAGTTATACTAGGTAGGTAGGTAAGTAGAAGTGGCTGTCTACTTTGATACGCTAAACTAAACAGCACGCTTAACTATTAAAATTGTTTTATCAAAATGGGTGTTTTGTCGTGTACCGATTTTAAGATCGCCATAATTGTCATACCGTGAGAACTATTCGGAATGCGTTGGAGTTCGACTCCAGTGGTTCAGTAACGAGCGAACAATCCTCATACCTGGCGGAGTTATGAAGGGACACACTTAGGCCACACACTTAGGCCACACACAGGGCCCATTGTGATACCATAGTTTCCCATTTTTTTTCCCAGTCCAGGAACTACTCGGAGCTTTCGATGAAGAGACTCAGACTGCCAATATCAATGCAAGTTATACTACCAATGAAACAAGTTGTTTATGAAAATAAGGTGAAGAATTCAAATTCAATAAGATGTTGGTGGAGATAAAAATAACCACCACTAGATTACAAGAAAAACAGCATTAAAGATTACACCCTAAATGATCAAACGCAATTTGATTTGATTTCGTTTCCTATTACTTCCTGAGTTCAAACGCAGATCGGCTTAAAATTTGAAAAGTGAAAAACCTAGTTCATCTACTCCTACTGCATTCTGTAATCCCGTCTCTATCTTATCGCTGCCCCTACTCTCTTGCACACCACATACAAGCACAGTTGACTTTAATTAGAAAAAGTTAAGTGCCGTTGATAATGTGTCACATTCTTCTTTTAAGTTTCATTGGGAGACTTAAAGGACAATAAAACCGGAAGAAAAAAGAAAGGGGGAAAGAAAAAAGTTATTGCAATTGCAGTTTTTGGTTAGTAAAGTTAAATCAGTTTATCTCCTTATCTCAGATACTCGTACTCGTACTCGTACTCGTACTTTGTAGTGCTTATTTCACAATATTTTTCCTTTCTTTTTTTTTGTTCGTTTTGTACCAATTGGTTGCTGGCTCTTTTGTTTAACGAACAAATGCTACAAATTACAAATGATAAATTGCAATTTTATAATTGTAAAGCACGAAATAGTAAATGTAAGCCAGAGTTCACATAAAATTCGGTTACTTAGGGGACTTCATATATGTATGTTGGCGGAGAAAAGAACTGGCTGTATAGATGAGGGCGATACTCTGAAAAAAAGCATATTTTTCAACATTCAAACATTCGCCTTCAAAAACATTCATCAGACTGTTTACGTTGGTATATAAAAGGCAAGACAAAGCAGGCAATGGAGTCAGTAAAAATTCAGCCAGTCTTGTGTGAAGACGCGCAGTGTTTGAAGAGAATAATCGTGGTTTGAAGATCTCCGTTATAAAGATCTGTCGAACAATTGTTATTGTTTACGCGAAAGAGTGTTAACAGAGGAATAACAAAAAAAACAATTGTTGTTGTTTACATCAAGTTGTGTACAGTGGCATACAGAATTGTGCGCACAATAAAGAATTTAATTAAAACTAAAAACAAATTTATTTTTATTTTATTTACAATCTACGAACTCATATTTTAAATGTTTTTAAAAGGTAAAATCGTAAAATACATACAGCGAAACAACTGAACATATATTATTTACTTGCCCGCGATACGAATACCGATGAAATTTCCTGCAGAGGATTCGATCGTCCTCTGGTAACAGGTAACATGGTTAACCTGATGCAAACATCTTGCGAAAACTGGATGAATGTGTCTTCAGGAAGGAAGTTCTAGTACAACAAAGAATAATATAGAGAGCAAGAACAGCAGAAGTGGAAAACAGCACTCGCTGAATCTCCACCTCCTCTGATGTAATACTTAACCGTAGATCGAGCCTTAAAAAACTTCATAATTCTAGCTTATGTATCAGTCTTGATACATACTTGTAGTACATGAAATTGTCACGATTATTGATAGATTTTGTTGCAAAATCTTAATATTTTAATTTATTTTAATAATACTATTTATTTACTATTTATTTACATTTTATTATCACTTTTATGAAATTTACTCCAAAATTTTTGACATGATGTACACTGGCATGGTTTTTTACATAAAAATCTTGTCAGCTTGGTTTTAATTCTTTCTAAATGGTAATAATTTGACGTCTTGCATCCTGCTTTGTGGCGATTTATAAGTTTCCAATTGCTTAGATAGGACAGCTTATTGTCACTCGCATCTGTAACACTCTCAGTTGAGGTCTGGTTGAAACCTGATGGTACAAACCATTCTTGTGATTTGTTAAAAATATTTGTTGTCAACGTCATGTAAGGCAAAAAAATTTCCTGGTGATTATGTCAATAACAATTTTCTCTCTTTGATTCCTCTCTTGTTTCCCGGATACGGGTTTCTCCAAATACTGTTGTAAGTAGTTGCTACGCACGTAGCATGTACTTGAATCTAAAACTGCCAATTCGAAGTTGGTAGACCAGGAAATTTATAATGACCATCAAATTTAATTAGTTACTAATCGACAGCGACAAAATTAAATATGAGTTGAAAAGGTAATAAAACATAAATAAATACCAAGCATTACTCCGTAAATCCCTTTATGAAGCTTGATTTATACAAATATCTTTAAATTAATTTGCCTAACAATCACTGTAGGTATTCCATCATTAAGTATCAAATTTCAATTAAAATCACTGGAGGTAATTTTCATTTTCCACAATAAAACTAAAAAGTTTTTGAATTCTGTTGCTAAAAAACTTTAATTTGAAATGAAAATATACATATATAGGAACATAAAACATAAGCATCATTATTTAAATATATTTTCTTTAATTTTTTTAGCTTTTAGGCGAACAAAAAATTAAATTTTTAAAAATCTTAAAAAAAGGATATATGGACTGCTCTGAAAGTATGATGGCTAATCTAAAACTATTTATAGAGTATTATTTCTTACATAAAACTACAAGTTGTGTGATAAAAGTTTTATGAAAATGGTTAAAATTTTCTAACAAAAATTTAAAATAAATATATATTTTTTTTTTAGAAAAAAAATCCTTTTCATTTGAATTTTAAAAAAATTCATTCATTCATTATTCATTATCAAAGCGAATGATTCTGTTATCTCATACATACGTAGTTGACCGAAATATTATCATCTGTAATAAAACATGGGACGAAACACATTCTTCTAATGTTTGTCTGTCACGTGAGATAAAAGAAACTACTAGATTTTTTCATCGTAAACTACTAAAGGCAGTTTGTTCTATTCCAAGTAGTACCATCTTTGGCGATAAACATTCTGTTGTCACGTTTGTTGCTGCCAATACTTTCTCCAGTTCATAAGACGAGCTTCTATTTTTTTCTTCTTCAAAGTCTTTAGCAGCAAGAATATTATATATATAATTAATATATAATCGGTCATAGCAAACTTTCATTATAAATTGGAAATGTTTGAGCTGAGTTTTGAACCTTGGTCTGACGTCTAATAAGGTAACACTCTACAACTAGACTACGACTACTTCATATCAGATATCTGATCTGCTGTTTGAACCGTGGCCTCACGTCTAATAAGACAACCTACCACCAACTAAACTATAACGACTACTAGACCTTAGCCAGTATTACGTTAACTTTTATCTACAAGTAGCGTTACCTATAGTTTAACGTCGAAAAAGGCCGTCGCACTTGAAATGCTTTACAATTATTGAACTTTTAGTGTCTTCCTAAACCTTTATACCGTACAACCGGATTTTATGTGAACAATGCTTTAGTAGATGCAGTAAAAGCAGAAGTTAAAATACTCTTTCAAGTTGTTAGAAATAAGCAAAACACTATTACAACAATACCACTGACATTTGCCCCGTGCCACTGTGTCACTGCCACTGTGCAATACGCCTTTGCTTATACTTAGTTATCAGAATAGAAGGCGATATACGAGTATATTCTGCAGACTGTAAAACATTATTTTTTTTCCTCTTACAGTCTACATTTACTGGAGCGTATGGATAAAAATAACCCTTTTGCTGGCATTCACTTCATTATAATGAATGAAAGAAAAAAAAGAGAAACACAAAATAGAAGAAGAACTGCTTGCAAATTACAAATTCAACTTAATCGCTTCTTTTCTTCCTTCCTTTCTTTCTTTAGTTCTCTTTTTTCTTTTTTTTCATTTTTCTTCAATTTTCTTTTCCTTATTATTGTTGCAAATGAGGCAAAAAGGGCTGCGTTCTCTGCTATGCGTTCACATACCAATAAATTCTAATAAATTTTCCTTCTTTTCTTATGGCATTGGGAAGGGATTTTTATTGCATTTGCTATGCATCGCTAAGGATTGGATTGGTTTTCCCTTTCCAAGCATTGTTGAGTTTTATTGCAGCAGCATTTATGGCTTTTTGTTTATTTTATTGCAGCCATTGGTGGCAACTTGATGGTTCTGGTCGTGGTGTTGGTGTTGGTGTTGGTGTCAGTGTTGGTGTTGGTATTAGTGTGGCATTGGCATACTTTATTGTATTAACATTATTCCATACCATATACTGTTATGTTTTAATTGTGTATGTGTGTGTGTGCTTAATTTTCACTATTCATAAGTTGTTTCTCTTACTGTGTACGTTTTAGAAATATAACCAAGTAAACCATTGTCCTTAAAGACAAGTTTTAATTCACTTAAATTCACGTCTAAATTTTGAGAAAATTCTATTCGATCAGAAAGCATAAAGCGTTAACCTCGTGAAGCGATAGATTGAGAAAGATTAAACGATAACTTGAGTTATTGTTTCACGAAGATATCGTTTTGATTTGCAATAACTTGGAGAGACGGTAAAAGAGATGAGGAAGTCTAAAGCGATTATGCAAGCAATTTATGAAGCAATAACGCCTTGTTTTGGGGAAAAACCTTCATTCTCGGATTAGTTTTCTTTTAGGAAACTATGATTGTTTTCTGTAGGTTTCAAATACATCATGAAACAAAAAGAGTGATGAAGATGCGTACATCGAAAAATTTCTGTTAATAACAACACTAGACATGGTATGTTTAATTAAGAAAAACCATCTCTATCTTCCTCTCCCTCCCAATGTTTCAGTGCGTTACTAAGCCACTAAGCCATGGAACATAGCAATACTATCTGAGAGTCAGACAGTAATCCCAGCTTTGGCTCTTAGTGAATTAAACGTACATTGTTGGAAGCCATCTGGTGAAGCTAAATGAGCTAAATAGGGAAAATAAATTTAGCCTCTGGGCTAATGGGACATATGGGAACTCACGTCAATGAACATTAGAACACGAGCTTACAAAGTGGGAAGAGGAAGAAGTCGCCGTAGTCTAGTAGGTGTGTTGGCTTATTAGACGTAAAGCCAGGGTTCGAAACCCAGTCCAGACATCAAGACAAAATACCAAAGGTATTGCTTCGGCGACTTCCTCTCAGCGGATTTCTGGCAAAAACTCTGAAAGTAAATAAAATGGTCGTGAAAAAGTTTCTCAAAAATCTGTCGTTCGGAGTCAACCGTAAACTGTAGGTTCCACCGCTCATATATAAAATTAACACACACAACATAAGTGGTGTGAGAAACTAGGACGATGTACAATGAGTCAATTCGACCTCCGGGTACTGTACTTGTCTTAATTGACAAGTACACGTCCTCTAACCTTACCTAACCTAAGAGGGAAACTTCCTGAACCTTCCTGTGAAATGGGAAGAGATACAAGGAGAGCCAAATAAGTTAAAGCCAGACTTAACTAATGTTTATTGATTACAATAGAAGAAGGCTTAACGTAAGCGTCAGACAATGCAGAAGTAACCTTAGAAACTGGCCTTTTTACAGGATACTGCAGATAGAAGTCAATACGTAGTAGCCGTGATGATGAGAATAAATCAGGCTGCTGCAGTTAGAATCCAACACGTAGAATTTATGATGATGAGAATAAATCAGAGGAACATATAGTTGGCGTTAATGCCGCAGAAAATATCTGGGTGCCCTTGTTAATAGCGTGTATCATCCGGAAGCTTGTCAGAACGAAAGGGCTTGAGAGAAGACATTGTAAGGATGCCAAGTATAGATTGAAGGTAGTAGAATGGATTACATGATCACAGTCTCATGGCCCCCATAAGCGCAATTATAACACTAAGTCATCATGTTACAGCGTAAAACTTTGGAGTATTTAGGAGTGGCATTACGTGGAATATCTCAACATATTTCCAATTCCAAAGGCAAAGAAGAGCTTAGGGAAGGCAAAAACTCTTGGAATATATCACCAGGAATATTATGACCCGAATTCAATATGTGGCCTGATAATATGTTCGGTAATGGAATTTTTTTGACAAGTAAGAGTGTATGAGTCCAATGTGAGCTGTAATGTGCTCTTCTAATAATAAAAATTCTGAACAGCTTGGTCTTGTGCAGGAGAGACTAGCCTAATTGGGTCAGATTGCAACATTTTAGTGGGCGTAATTATTTATCGAATTTGCCTTTCAGTAGGTGTCATTGTATCGCATACCACATAGAGCTGACTTCTTGAAAACCACATATCAACTACGTTCAATTCTTTCATTTTGAGCAAACAAAAATCAGTAGGCATCGCATGGTACTAAATAGAGCTTCACTTTCGACAATAAGGTAACGATGTAAACCGTATCAATATTATTTAAAACTTGTCTAAAACTTCAGCTATTTTAAATAGAAAGATCCTACAAAAATGTTCATTGGGTTAAATAATTTTCATTATATGCTCTCAAGGCATCTTAATGAACGCAATGTAATGACAATAAATTATTCCATCCTGTGCGTTGCTAAGAAAACGAGTCTGAGGGTGTAAAGTTTTTACAACAACTGCAGTCACTTAATTTTGTTTTCAGTTTATTTTTGCACATTAAAGTTCATTTGTAATTGAAGTAATTTTTAATTTTAAAATTTTAATTAACTAAACATTAAATAAATAAGGTTCCTTATGTAAATCTATTACCGTATTGCGATTTGTATTGAAATTTATCTTAAGGTTTTCTAGTTTTTCAACCAAAAATGCTTCAAACGAAAATCCACGTATGCAAAGCCATAGAAAGAGAGGAAAAATCTCATTAATATTTATAAATTTTCCATTAAATTGTTTACTTATACGAACATGGAACATCTTCTTCAGATATTCCTCTTGAAAATCTATTAAAATTATTTCCTTTTTTACAAATCTTAACAAAATAAATACAATTCAACTCGTGATGATCAAATCTTTTAAATACAAATTAAGTTGTTTTCAAGTATGTACCATACTCCTTCCTTAGCTTATCCGCTTTCATTTTCTCGTTTTTCTTTTTCAAGTTCCTGTGCCATAATGAAATCACAACACATACTCAAGGAAAATAAAAACATTTTCAATAATAAAATAATTTCTTTAACATGTTGCCAAAATCCAAAAAAAAGCGAGAAAAAAACTGAGAAAAAAATCGTTTTTAAGGCGTATGTGCAAGTGTCGATAGAGAAAATATTCTCGCGTGCCACTCGAATAACAAACATATTCGCCAAATTTCTATAGGATTTGAAAGCAAAACAAGCAATAGAATATTAACAGGGGGTAACGAGAGTATGAAAATTAAATTTCTTTTTAATATTTCGAATTCTTTTCCATATACTTTTTCCCTCTGTTCATTGAAACATATTTGCGAAAATCGTTCGATAAGTACTTTACTGTAGTGATTTCTATTGATTTGCACCGTATGTAGCAAGTAGAGTAAGTAGGGATGTGATTGACTATGTGTGGAAATCGATGAAAGTGTGATACGAAGTTCTTGTTCTTTCGAATATATTTTTTAGCTGCTTGGGAGCTTATGAATTCCTCAAAGCATCGCCATCTTAATCGTTTTACTGGCGATAGTTTTGCAACTTACTTTTATTTTAAATTGTAATGACACAAATGTGTACCTACACACAGTTACTAAAGTATACATACGGTTAACAAATTTCAGAAATTTTTTAATCAATCCGTTTTCGTTGAAAATCTTTAGATTTGTCTGACATCTTTCTTCGATTTTAAGACATTAACGAATAGCATAACTGTGCTCACACCCGATTTAAAAGGCTTCGTAACAAAATGAAAGCTTGGTATCATTGAATACACAGTGAATACACAGTGAAAGTTTAAAAAATCCCAACTGCTTCTAATTTAGTACCCCAATATTGATTGTGTTCTTTAAACAATGTTTTTTGGTACCGTCCTACACTATTCTTACTAGCCCTTCACTCTACATGCCTTCGAACTTTGTAAAAGCTGTCATAAAGTAGCACAAGAAACTAAAGTCAGGATAGTAGATTTCACGCAATACTCTACTCTTTGGTATACAATCGCATATATTTCCCTTCAATGAGACGTTGGCACGATGGATAATTCAATATGCTAGGCTGTACAGTTTTCAACTTTTCAATTTCTTACATTTCTTCTTAATTTTTTACCGGATCTCGAGGACTTAAACAAATCCCACAAGAAAAATTCTAACAGGGTTCACACGATTTAAGTGGCCAATTCACATCACCTCCAAGTAAGATATCCATGCCCACACATCACTCGTTCAGGATGTTCAATGTGGTATGAGTTCTGTGACATACAGCGTCGCCGGTTAGTGTCCAGGCCAAGAGAAATTGATCGATAATACTCGTTGATGCCAGTGATGACCTGTCATGATATCGTTCTCAAAGAAATATAAACCGATAATGCTGCCAGCCCAAAATCCACACCAAGAAGTTAAATTTTTCATGCTAAATTCGGCAATTTTGTTTGCCGATGAACCCATTCATGCAGAAATGAGTCTCATCGCTGAAGATGATTTTTCGTAGAAAATTAGGGTCACGTTGCAACTGTTCCAAAGCCTATTCACGCGAATTTATGTCAGCCATAGTTATTTATAGTCATCCATATTGATTTAGCGAAAAAAACTGAATAAACGGTCGTTATCAACTGCCAAAAATCGGAAGTCCCTGTTGGAAGCCCATATATTTGTCTTCTGTTTTACAAAAGACTCTCCCCTTCACTTTCATTATTAAATAAGCAGACAGCAAACAAATATTCACAATGACAATAACAACAATAACAATAATAAAGAGAGATATGCTATAAAAATATTATCAAATACAAGTTAGATTTCGACAGGAGGGAGTATAAGACAAACAACAAATAAAAAAAGTATACAACACAGTTAAAGTATCAACAATAAAAGGATGTCGAGGACAAACAAGCGACAACAATTGTTAACAATTTTTTTTTTTTTTTTCATCTTGTTTATCTCTTAAACACCCTCTTTATTCGCCTCCATTATTTTTCTTCTGCGCGTTTGAGAAAGACTAACTGTTTGTTTAACTTTTTAAAACTGTTATTGTTGTTGCTGTTGTTGTTGCTATTGAGGACGTAGAACGGGTAGATGTTAATGCTGAATGCCAAGCAGTCAACCAGGCAAATCAACCATCAAAGGCATTCAACCAGTCAGAGACAGAAACAGTCAAACTGATGCTTTGAATATTTTTAGAATGCTATTCCCATGTTTCGTATGCTTGGTTGAGAAAGAAAGCAGAAAGAGGATGAAAGTGTGTGTGTCTGAGAACGCGATATAACGTAAATAATTTAATTACAATTTAATCGCAAACAACTTAAACAAACTGTGACAACAGCATGAACGGAACAAGCAAAAAAAAGAAAACTACAGTCGATCATGATGAATCTTTGCTGAACTTAAGTAATGCCTAGGCTATCTAAATTATATTTCAGATTGATTTTCGTCCCTCAGACAACCAACTGATTTTACCACAAGACCTGAAAGAGCTGATATTGATTGATGTTGACAGATACTGATATTGATTGATACTAATATTGATTGATATTGATTGATATTGATTGATAGTGATATTGATTGATATTGATTAATACTGATATTGAGACTGATATTGATTGATATTGATATTGATTGATACTGATATTGATGGATACTGATATTGATTGATACTGATATTGATTAATGTTGATTGATATTGAAATTGATTGATATTGATTGATAGTGATGTTGATTGATATTGATTGATACTGATATTGATTGATAGTGATATTGATTGATATGGATTAATACTGATATTGATACTGATATTGATTGATATTGATTGATACTGATATTGATGGATACTGATATTCATTGATACTATTATTGATTGATATTGATTGATACTGATATTGATTTAGCGTAGAATTGGAGTGATACAAAGCATTCCAGATTTGAATATCTCCAGACACAAACAGTTTTCCATCCTAGTTTTTATATTTCAGAAAGGACTTCATTATCCTACCAAATAATTCAGAAATCACCTTAAAGAGGATAATTTGAATATCAAGAAGCTCCACCTCTCAGGAAGGAGTAGAAATTAATGAGAAATGTTTCCCAAGGTTATGACATTTGACAACCCTATCATCCTAGAATAGGCTAAATTTAACCCTAAACTTGATAATGAAACCAAAACAAGGCAATGAAAGAAAAAACACACAAGAAGGTGAAGATGCTTTATAAAAGCCTCCAGCTCTAAGAAGCCTAACTTACATGCCTACTTTGTCTAAAAAGTATTCACACGGACTAGAAAATTTAAATCATAAAATTCTACAAACTCTAGAACACTGGCAATTGGCTTTTGTCGTATCTATATCTGTAACTTAGGGTGTAATTGCTGCCTTACTCGCATCCATTAAAGATTTTTGTGACTGCAAGAATAGAAAAACGAGTTGCTTTGCTTTAATTTCTTTACACTGCCTTACCACTTCGCGTGATGCGATCTACGATTTGACATTATATTGCTCATGTACAAATCTCTCTTCTAAGACTTGACTTAAATTATGTTATACGAGTTGTTGTAAAACAAATAAAATTTACAACAAAAATTTGTTTTTCTGTTTAGTTTGTATAAGACAAACAGGAATTATTTCAGAGGGGGAAGAAAAGAAGTAAAACGAATTAAGTGTTACAACATTAACGATGACAGATATTGTTTAACGAGGGCTGAAGTGTAATTTGTTGTTTTCCAACATTTTCGTCATTTTAAAAGTGTATACTTACACACATAATTGGTCATAACAACCCTTCAGTCAGGATTAAGACCTAGCTTCTCACACCGCGTATGTGGTGTGTGTTAATTTTATACATGAATGGCAGGACCTACAGTTTAAAGTCGACTCCAAACGACAGATTTTTGACAAACTTTTCATGGCGGACTCGTATTTAATCCATGGCTTGTTGTGGAACTCAAAGCTTATTCGCCTATAAAAGTCCAATGAATGAAGAAATTGCAGTATCTCCTGGCTAGATTATATATCACCTCCACATCCGATGTACATGCCATGTAATCGCTCGTGCAAAATAAACAATGTGTCATGAGCTGTGTGGCATGTTGCGCCCTCCTATTGAAACCATATGTTGTTGACGTCTAGAGCACCCAATTCATGCCAAAAGATGTTAGTAAACGTCGGCCTATAGTGCTCGCCACTTACACTTTGCGCCATTCTATTGAAACCATATGTTAATGGTCTCCATATCATCCAATTCAGGTCAAAGGAAGTTAGTAACCGTCAATCTATAGTGGTCGGCGTGTGTTCATATTCGTGTCTGTTGGCATATTCGTGTCTGGCGGCATATTTTTCGCCTAATGTGCGCCTCAAACCAATTAATTATGCGCTGCTCAGGTCTTCGGTGATAATCTGTCGCGTTTTTAAAAGATTATAATGGATCGCACCCTTCTGTTTCCTACAAACACAGAGCATTAGCTTGGCACAATGGATATTCTGTTTGGCCGTAGATTTTGTTTGTTGATATGTTTTCGTAGATGTTGTCATATTGAATCCATTTTTCATTGGATTCACTATCAAAGTGATAAAACAATATTTCTAAAATCAGTTTTCAACATCTCTCGACTTCAGGTAATGTGGCAGCCTATTTGCTTGCTTGAGTCCGTCCTTATAAATGAATGAATGAAAACTCCTCTTTCGTCTGACATGACTATTGATCGATTAATATTTCCAACTTATGGTCTTCAAAGTTTTGTTTGTACCGGACGCTCTTTAAGTGGCAAACCCTTCGATACACTGTCTGTGTTTTTGATAGAGCATGAGCACTGCATAATTCCATAAGCAAAAGAAGATTTATTTTGTCAGCTCAGCTTACAAATTGTTCTTTCAAATGACGTAGTTTAATCAAGTTTTCTTCAACGAATTTCAGTGCTAAAGCCTCTAAAATCTCTATTCATTATTTCATGTGCATTATAAGTTTGCGAAAGCTTTTAAAAATTCTTAATACGACTACCCCTCGTTATTACAATCTCATCAAGTTTACAATATGATATATTTTCCATATACTTTTGTAAGTGTCTTGTATACTTACAAACTGACAAGTAATAAAACACAGATTAGTTTACTTTTATAGGTAAAATCCATCCATCCATTCATGCTACATCAGTTGTAAAAGCCCGTCTGTCGACGCACTCAAACAGATAAAACAATATTGTTGTTTGCTTAGTGGTTAGATTGTATGATGTGTGTTGGTAATTTCATCCACTACCTCCTCCCTCACTCCTCCTTGCTGAAAACCCACTCTTATGCAAGAGAGAATCTAAAGTTACAAGAAACATGTGTCGGGCAAATCTTTTGTCAACTAAATTGGCTTAATTTTCCTGTTGACGTTTAAAATTGAAGCCTCAAACTTGTTGTTACCACTAACAAGGACATGGGCAAGGACTTAAGCTAACACAATAATACACTTATACAGACACATAAAAATACACACATACACACATACATGTTTACAGCCAAGCAACATAAACCTTATAAGGCCATGTCCTAAATATAATCTTATGAGTCTAATATTTGTAATAAAAAAAAACGTATAAAAACCGAAAGCAAAAAACAAAATAATGCAAAACTTTGTTTATTTATATACACTATATAAATAAATTTCGTTGCTTTCTTCTTTTCGTTTTCATTTTTTAATTCATCTTTTTCATTCGTTATGAATGGTTTCTTGTTTCTTTCATTCTTTGGCAATTGCTGTGTCGTTTTTTATTGCAATTATTTCATAACAAATCTACAACAAAAAATTAACGAAATACAAACGTTTTCTTAACACAAATATATTCAAAAATAACAACAACAATAGCAACAACAACAATGACAACAAAAGAATATTTATATCATGGGAAGGTCGTAGGTTTTTGTACGAAGTTATCCTCCTTGTGGCCATTGTTTAGCTGGTATCATCTTAACATCTTCCACATCGTTGTCGTTGTCGTTGTCGTTCTCGTTGTCGTTGTCTTCGTCGTTATTGTTATTGTTGGTGTTGGTGTTGCCATTGCTGTTCATAAATCTTTGTTAAACTTTTATAATTGAGTTGCGGTTGAGAGTGTTAAATTTAACTTTATTTTTTTAATATTGTTGCTGTTGTTTGTGTTGTTTTTTTTATTTAAAAATTCTATATGAGAACAAAAGAAACATAATAAAGCATGTATAAAAATTGTATACAACAACAATAATAACAACAATAAACATTAGCCTTACATCTCTTAAAGTCGTATAAGAAAGTGACAGTGTATGAAATAACACTCACACTAACACATACTCAACCAAAAAAAAGCAAAAATAATAAAGCAATGATATCTCATCTTCATACTTGAAATAGCTCAGCCTAACAAGCGTACACTGAAAGAAATTTGCATTTAAAAGGAGTGGGTATTTGAAAATTTGTGTTAAGCAATGCTTCCTAATGTTTGCTTTAGTAATCCTTGATCTACTCTGCACTGTTTTGTCAATCACACCCTTAATACGTTTTTTTTTATTAAAATAGATGTTGCGATTGCTGGCCCAAGTCTTGTTTACGCAGCATGTATTTTACACACTTAATGATCAATTAAGCGCCGTAGTCTAGTAGGTAGTGTGTTGACTTATTAGACGTAAATCCAGGGTTCCAGCCCCAGGCCAGACATCAAAACAAAATACAAAAAATATTTCTTCGGCGACTTCCTCTCAGCAGATTTTTGGCAAAAACTCTGAGAGTAAATAAAAATTGCCATGAAACGTTTCTCAAAAATCTGTCGTTCGGAGTCGACTTTAAACTGTAGGTCCCACCGCTCATGTATAAAATTAACACACACAACATAAGTGGTGTGAGAAACTAGGTCGTAGTCCTGACTGAAGGGTGGTAATGACCAATTATGTATGCATGTATGTAATGATCAATTGCACAATCTTCTCAGTAGAATCTACAACCACTTGTGTGGAGTAAGCGTCTACGGTTTATAGTTTCCGCTTTCTTAGCTTCTAGGCTAAGAAATTTTTTTGGAATCGTTGAGACTAACACTGTCATTTAAATATCTTTCTTACAATGGATATTCTTACTAATGTCGCCGTAGTCTAGTAGGTAGTGTGTTGACTTGTTAGACGTGAAGCCATGGTTTATACCCCGGGTCAGACCTCTCCAGCAAAAGAAAATATAAAAAAAAATGTTTGGGCGACTTCCCCTTTAACAGATTTCTGATAAAAACCCTGTAATTCCCACCACTCATGAATAAAATTAACATACCCAAAATAAATGGTGTGAGAAGCTAATAAATAGTCCTGAGAAGTCGTCCTGAGAAGTCGCCATAGTCTACTCGGTATTATATTGGCTTATTAGACATGAGGCCTTTAGGTTCAAACCCCAGGTCAGACATGAAAACGAAAATATAAAAAAATATTTCTTCGGCGACTTCCTCTCAGCGAAAAATCTGAGAGTATATAAAATAGCCATGAAAAGTTTCTCCAAAAAAAATCAGTCATTCGGAATGGACTTTAAACTTTAGCGCCCTCCACTCTTATATAAAACTAACACATACAACATAAGTGGTGTGAGAAGATAGGTCGTAATCCGGACTAAAGGGTTGTATTGTCCAATTATGTATGTATGTATGTATGTTATTCTGACAGAAGAGTTGTAATGACAAATTAAGTAATTAAGTAAGGATATTCTCATTTCCAACTTTACAAAACTCCACGTTAAGGACAAAAGGTAAACACGAGCTAGGGTAAGTCTACTCAATACTCGTTCGATCTTAGAAGTCTGCCACTTCATGTTCTTTATGCCTTTTGTTTCAAATTTGATTCAAATTAAATTTTTAACAATCTTTTATTCTTACTAATATGTTTGCTCTTTTGTTAAGGATTTCCACCGTTTCCTGTATTACACAGAATTCCGTCTAGATGACTTTTATATTCTTGCTTAATAAGAATAATCTACTTGCTCGCCACCTAACTAATCCAGTACTTACATATGTTTGATACCTTTGTAGCCATTTTATGTCTGCGTTCTACTACTCCTAGAATGGAAACACCACCCTTAACTCCTGATCCATCTGAGCATAGGGTATGGGTACCCCGATGGCCTAGTCAGTAGTGTGCTGAACTTGAAATGCCAAGGTCATGGGTTCGGTTCAAACCAGTGACTCTGAGTATTTTGAGAATAACTGATTGTTGACATTAATTATGTGTGATTAACCGATAAAGAAAAAGAAAGTGAGAATTATTACTGCATGAGTAGGAGTTCATCTCCTGAGTATTGGCCTCCAAAAATAAATAATGTATAGAGTATACAATACTATACAAAATTCTGAGATGACTGAAAAGTTTTCATGTCTACACCTCTGTAGATTACGTTGGACGATGCCTACATAGCCATATTAGAATCAGAAGAGACTCCATAGCTCTCGATTTCCTAAGGCTGATTTCCTAAAGCACATGTTGTATAAGCAAACAAGCGTTTGTACTCTCCACAAAGACATTATTTGTTTTTTCCTTCCCCTTCGAGTGAGTCGTATTAGAATTTTGATCCCATGACTAGGGCCAAGTTAGCCTCCTTACAGGATAATGCTGAAACCTGAATAATATTCATTCCGAAAATAAGTATTTCGGTCAACATTGTTCTGATAAATTTTACAATCCTTGACGGATTGCGTAGCAACTTACTTCCCATTTTCCCTGTGAAATTGCGTTCTTCATCAATTTCACAAAACGTTTCTTCTGATTACCACGTAAAAGTCGTGTTCACAGAAGTAATTCTGAAAGTAAATTTATCCTCAACACATTTCTTCCTGTAAACCAATAAATTTATTTCAGTGTTCCCGAATCTACTACACCCACACTAATTTGATAGAATTATAAACAGAGAACTGTAAATTACATTACAGTTATTCATTGTTTTTTTTTTAACTTTAGTCTGGTTATTGTTGTTTTTGTTATGTTGAATTTGAATTTTATTTGATCAAATAAAAATTTTTTTTAAGTTGTTAACCAACAACAAAAACTGTGTTGCTTATTAATGTAGTTAATGTAATTGGTATTGCTGTTGCTGTTGTTGTTGTTTATTGTTAGTACCCGCAAATATTATTGCCTCACATTTTCACTTTCGTTTATTCGTTATTCAGTATGCCCCGAGTAGTCTCTTCTTTTTTTTCTTCTCTTTCCACTTTAATTTTATACTGGGGCCCTATTTTGAAAAATTTATAAAGTTTATGCTTTATTACCGTATTTACGGTTATATTTATGCACTTGCCATTCTAACTTGGTAAGTTAGAGGTACCCTATAGCATAACTTTAAGTATGATGAAGGGTGTGGAGAAGAATTTAATTTCTGACTTCTGTAAGAGTAACAAACTTAAGACAATTCTGTCTGTAATTAATTTTGAAATCACCGTAGTCTAATAGGTAATGCGTTGGCTTATTAGACGTAAAGCCAGACTTCGAGCCGCAGGCCAGACATCAAAACAAAATCCAAAAAGTATTTCTTCGGCGAGTTCCTCTCAGCAGATTTCTGGCAGAAACTCTAAAAGTAAATAAAATTGCCATGAAAAGTTTCTCAAAAATCTGTCGTTCGGAGTCGACTTTAAACTGTAGGTCCCGTCACTCACATATACAATTAACACACCCAACATAAGTGAGAAACTAGGTCGTAATCCTGACTGAAGGCTTGTAATGACCAATTATGTTATGTAACATTACGATCACAATAAAAATACTAAAATTTAAAAGGAAAATTTTAATTTTAAAAATTTGCAAAAAAACCTAAGTTTATAATTGTCAAATATAATAATGGAATAAGGTTACCAAAAATGTGTCTACAAAATAGTTACGAAAAATAATTTTTTTTATCACAACATCTAAAAATATTATTATAACATGAGATTAAGGAATTTATTATTCTCTTTTTCTTTTTTCTATACAAAGCAAATAAATTAAACATTAGTTTGTGGACAATTTGTTAAACTTTTAACATTTTAAAGAACAAAAAAAACATAACAAAACTACCAACAAAAAAAAGAAAACAAGAAAAAACTGAATTACTTGCAATAAATCTACAGACTATAATCTCTTTCTGGCAATTTTCTTGTATTTGACACGCAAGAAATTAAGAACAAAAATTTCTAAGAAATAATCTAAGAAAGTTGACTTTTTCTTTACAAAAAAAAGGAAGGGACAGTAAGCTAGCACAACATATAAATAAAATTAAAAATTTTCGAAATAGGAAAGCATTAATCAACACATTTTAGAAGTGAATTCTAGGAAAGAAAAACTATAACAATTGGCTATACTTCCCATTTACCTGTGAGCCAATAGAAAATGTTTTCTTCCAAAAGTATTAAAGGTTTCTAATACACGCAAAATACTTATTCTTGTTTTTTTATTTTTCTTCGAATAAAGAAACTTTTTTAATACACAAACTAAACACAACATCGATACACACACACCTGGGGATTACAACTTTAAACTCAATAATGCCAAAATTGGTATGAACATGCATTTTTCTAGGGATCAAGAGAAGACAAATTAAACAAAAGACAGATTAAAAATGTTTTTTATACAAACACACAAAGAGAAAGAAAGAAAAAAAAGGAGAAAAGGAAAAAGAAATATTCAAGAAATAACAGTAAAGATATAGTCGTGCTTTAGTGGTTTAAGTGCAGATATAGCCGATTATTACAGGTTGAAACAAGAAAGAAGATCTAAAGATTATGGCATAAGCCTGATTTTCCCTTTGAAATGGTTTCCTTTGTATCGTATTTAGACGACTCTTTAGTATCAAACAGCTAGCAAGACGTCATTTTACCTTTAAGAGCAGGAAATTCAAATTTTAAGCTTCTGATGTCGTAATCTTTAGTCGTATAATGCTTGTGTTCCACTATGATAACACTCAACTGAAAAATCTCCTAGCCATACAAAGAGTTTTATTTTCATTCTGTCCTGTGTTCTTCTCTTCTTTCTCGTCATTACAGCTTCTGCAGAAGTTATTGTGAAGTATACCCAGACTACAGGAGTCTGCACTCAGAGATTTAATGCAAATTTAATCTGCATTTACCTACACCAGGGCAGATCAGTCAGATCTCTTTACATCTTTCTTTTACAAATGAATGAAAATTGCGTGAAATGATTCGTTTGCTCCTCTGTAAAGAATTGTCAATATTTTGTGCGAATTCAATAGAATTCTCGGCTGTGCCCGCTTTTTCAATTGTATCGGGTTTATGGTTCCTTGCAACCTTTCAACATCCAGAAACCCATATGAGGGTAATTATCGAATGTCTCGCTATCGCCTCTAGAGACACCCGGAATTCTTGGACGCACGTTCTGGTATACACGTTCTCTAGGGATCTAGTGACCACTTTAGTGTCGGTAAGTATGCGTACATCACCACACGATATATGCTAATATCGGATTCGCAAAGCGGCAATCTTTGTAGGCATTATTACATAATGAATAATGAATACATTACTACAGCAATCGGGTAGTACAAGAGACAAACAAACCAGCATTCTGAAACACATACATATGAAGGGTTTGAGAAACAAGGTCGCCGTCTTGACTGAAGGGTTGTAGTAATCTGTTAAGTATGTAAGTATCAGCGAATAGGTAGCTAGGTAGAAGTGGCTGTCCCCTCGATGGAGTCATGAGCGGACACACTTATGCCGCAGACAGGGCCCATTGTGATACCAAAGTTCCTCATATCTACCTATTTCTAGGAACCATTCGGAGCTTCCGATGGCGCGACTCAGACTGCCAATATCCGTACATGACAGTTCAACCATATCCTCCATGTAGTAGGCACCCAGGTACCTCTTTCTCCGCCGACCAAGTGCCGGACATGCGCACAATAGGTGAAGAATAGTCTCATCTTCCTCTTCATCTCCACAGTTTCTGCACAAATCATTTGCAAGGTGTCTAAGACCAATACACCTCGCATGCATTCCTATAATGCAATGCCCCGTAATAACCCCGATAACAGTGCTGAGCCTACTTCTTTGGAGTTTAAGCAGAGTCGCCGTGCGCATCATATCAAGCCTCGGCCAGATCTTTTGCGCCGCTCTGCCCTTAACCGAAGTTGCCTACATTCTGTTGACGAGATCTACAGTTGCATTGTCAATTATAAGTTTGAAGGCCCCAAAGAGATCCCAAGTATCAGCGAAAACTTGGAAGACATTTTTTAGGTGTCTCAGATCTATCTGGGATCTACGTTAAACATCAAACGCAAACTAACCTATTGATTTAGTGTATTAAACATATTTAACAGCAAGAAAAGTCGTAGTCTAGTGGGTAGTCTAGTTGGCTTATTAGACGTGAGGCCTCGGTACAATCCCCCGGCCAGCCGTCTCTAGCAAAACGAAAATATATCTTCGATGACTTCTTCTCAGCAGATTTTTTGCCACGAAAAGTTTCTTGAAAATCTATCGTTCGGAGTCGACTTTAAACTCTAGGTCCCACCATTCAGGTATGAAATTAACACACACAACATAAGTGGTGTGAGAACCTAGATCGTAATCCTGACTGAATTGTTGTAATGACCAGTTATGTGTGTGCATATGTATGTGAAAGCAAAACCCAACAATATTTAACAGTCTTTTCTCTTTGTCAATAGCCCCGGAATTTTAAAGACGCAAAATAAAAAAATTGTTTACAAACGAATTAGCTGATCCACCTCCAATGAAAACATTTTTTTTGTTCCCCTTTTTTAAACAAAATTAATGCAAGAAGAACCCGAGAAAAGAGAAACATACAATCGAATAAATTAAAAAGCTGATAGAGAGAGGGAGAGATAGGCTGTCCATAAACGGTGAATTACAATTTAATAGATGACTTTTCAAACCACAATTGATTACAATACCGTTAATTTTGTTTTATTTCATCTTATTTTTTATTGCTTAAAAGGATAATCAGTATTATTATCAACACCATTATCGTTGTTGTTGTTGTTGTCATTTTAATCATTATCATAAAACAATACAAGCCAAACAGCCAACCAACAACGATGCTACAAGTATACATCATGATATTTTGGGCTACTCACCCATGCCACCTGTATTATAATCATTTATCATTAACAACTTGAAGCCATTAATTTAAGATGACATTATCATTACCACCTCATCTTAACTCATTGGAATTCAATGTTACAACAACGCATTTCAGCCTTTACACGGCAACCATTTGCCGTGTACAAACCCACCTCATTTCTGCCAGCAACCGTGAAATACTCATCACCAAAAACCACCGACAGGAAACAACAATATCAACAAACGACAGCAATGTTGTTGTTGTTGTCTTTGTTGTTAACCAAATGACAAAAACAACCAATAATAACAACAACTGTAACAACATTAACAAATATATGTAAGTAAACAGCTAAAGAGCAAGAACAGAAACATCATCACTCAAATTGTAATTGTAACTGAAAGTGAAAACGAAAATGAAAATAAAAATTAAAAATTGTCATCTCCTGCTTCTTTTTCTTCTTCTTCTTATTTAATTACAAACCTCCTTAACTTTTCAAGTGCAACCACGCGTGTATATTTCATTTCAAAGTTGAGCAACAAAAACAACCGCCTACCATGTACTACGTTACAATTATTTTTTGCTGTCTTTTCCGGGAATTTGCTTTATTAAGTCGAGTTTATTATCTGCTTGTGAGGTTATATTTTTAAAGGCTTTATTTTTGGAATATTTACAGCGAAATAGGGTTGAATAAAATATAATTTTTTTTAATTGTAAACAATTATCATCAAACCAACATTTAAAAACCATATCCAAATATTTTACTTAGAACCATGTCTTGACTTCATCTGACAACAAAGCATCATCTGACAATAAAAACAAAAGAAGATAAAAGAAAAAATATTTTGAACCGCATTTAAACGAATATATTGCCTAGAATTGGTTGGCTCATCTAGATTAGAAATATCGAAATCAAATGACACAACAATTATCGGTTGCATGAGAATAAACATTACACAGCCCTGCATGGGTTTTGCAAATAAGATGGCTCCAGGTGTTTCCGAAGGCATTTTGCGCGCTGAACACGAAAAATTTGCCATCACGTCAGATTTTCGAGAAAAAGGGGATTGAAACCCCTAAAAATATCGTTTTTGGCCATTTTTGAAACATTGTAGAGCTAAACACTGACGTGCTAGAACCATCGCTATTATCAGAAATTGACAATTGATGTTTGCTCTTTAAAATGAGCCCAAAGCCAAAATGTTTGCATGCACCCTTAAAGTAGGGGGTGGGTTTATGTCAAGGGGTGCAAGAGAAAAATAAACACATTACGGAGGTCTTTCAAAATTATTCAGATTTACTTGAAAATTGTTACTCAGGGGTTTTTGGGGTCGCTGATTACAGATTTTCATTCAGATTTAAAAAATTCAAAATGGCGGATCCAATATGGCGGTCGAGGTTTATAAAAATTAATCAGATTCACTTGAAAATTGTTTTTTTGGGGTCGCTGATTACAAAAAAACTCTGAGAGTAAATAAAATTTGCATGAAGTCGTTCGGAGTCGACTTTAAACTGTAGGTCCCGCCACTCATGTATAAAAATTTTAAAAATTTTCGAAACCCTGACGTGATGGAAAGTTTTTGGAACCAAATTCGTCTTTAGCGCTCAAAATGCCATCTTATTTGCACAAAAAGTCCAAATTTGCAGGACTGTGTTATTTATAAATATAGCTTGACAGCTTGATAATGACAAACTCAAATGAGAGCCAGAACAATGCTTTCAATTTGGAAATAACCTTGGAAAATTTATAAACGAAGCTTATAGAGCATTACGTCCATTTTACAGTCCACAGAAGCGGCCTAGTGACCAAGCAATTTATGAAGTTTCTGCTGGTTACAAAGCTAACAACAAGCTACTGAAGCTAGAATGTCGGTTTGTCTTCATTCTCAGCTTGTTGGTCTTTGTCCTTCGGCTACGTCAGCTATTTTATTGTGTTCACGCTGGCCACCCTAATGTTAAGTTTAGTTTTAAGTACTTTTATAACCGTTTTAATTATTTGCTAATTGTGAATTGTTATAAATATGAACGAAAAGAGATTATTATCCAACAACCCCCAACCCGAAAGGTACGTCTTGTCGTATTAAATAAATTTTGATATTGAAATTAATATTTTCGTATTTTATTTATTTTGCCAAATATTTTATTTTATTTGTTTTCCCTGTTCACCCCCACATTTTGGTCCTTCGAGCCGGATGAACCAGCGACCCATGATTGAAAAAAGCAGGCTGACAAGGTTGCCAACGGTTTGCTATCTTTCATCCGCAGTGTGTTTTCCATTTATGAATATGGATGGCATAAAAACCAATCGACCGATCAATTATAAAGAAATTTAAACAAACTGGCAGCGTCGCTTTTGTGGTCAGATCTGTTCATTATCACAATGTATGCATTCCATATCGTTTTCAACAAATATCTTTTATTTTTCTTTATTTTACGGCTCATTATTACGTCCAACTCTAGGTGCATCAGTTGATTGAATCATCCGCAACACCATAAATGTGTAACGGTGGTCATCTCCGTCAACAAGTTAAATTCCCGCATATTAGGCTTAGAGAACGCGGAGGTGATGTTGGAAAAAGGTGTCATTGGTGTGGAGATATAATTAGAATATATTTTTCGAAAATGACTCTGAAAAGATTTTTGATTACCGTTTTTTTTTTAGCTAGGTTAGGTTAGGTTAGTGTGATAGCTTTCATACCAAAAGCTCACTTGAGCACGCATAGCGGCCCGTTGTGGCGCCACAGGTTAACCAAGGAGGGAGAAGTTGGTCAGCGCAAGGGCTGCACATTCTTAAAGCACGACTACCCCACGCTGGAAAACCAGCCAGAAAGCTTGATAAACGAGGCTATATCCTTGACATCAATGGACGATAGCTCCGTCAAGCTGACAAGGGTTAGAGAGCCAAATAACCTATATCTGCAACTCGCAAGAGATGGGCATTGGCAAAGAAAGTGGATAACAATCTCCTCTTCCTCAGCGGATCTGCACCCACAGCAGAAGTCGTTAAATGAAAGCCGCATTCTTTCCGCTGGCCTACCCATAACACAGTGACCTGTAAGCATTTACGACCAAGTCCAAGTAATTGGTTGGTGCGCCTTCTATCCATTGAAGGCCAAGTGAGCCTAGCGGTGGAACAGGACTCCTCATTGATCCAGGATATGTTGGCGTCTCGAAAGAATTTCCGCGCGTTGGCCAGCTTGAACGAGGTAAGTGGCATTCCTACGTTGATTGAAGAGGATTCCGGAAGTAGTAGTTTTGCATGCCCAACAACTTAATATTATGAACCGAACAAAACAGTGCCAAAAACCACACAACATCGATTAAGTTAGGCTTTGTTGCATGAGAAATTTCCATAAGAACATATTTTACGTTTTGATGACATCAATTAGCCATGCAATTTCACACCGTTTAACATTTTTTATACGTCAAATACCATCTTTTCGAGAATAATATCATAGCATTAGAGCATTTGAAAACCAATATTCATATCAAATATCTAAAGATGATCGACTGCTGTAACAAATCATTGAAATGACATCGTACTACCCACATAATGGCAAAATCTACCCAATCAAACCAAATCCACAAAATATAATCCGGTAAACAATATTGCAAGTGAAATTATAACACCTGCTCGCAAAAGTCTTTATAAAAGAGGTCTGCTAATGCCATTTAAAGCTGATTTTTTTGTATTTATTACAAACCCTAGACAAAAAACTAACCCCTTGTTTTAGCACCCTAGCAAATTTAATATCCATTTGCCGGTACATCATTATTAATTCTAGGCAGTGTTCATATAAAATTCGTATAATTTTGTTTATGAACAGTTCTATAGACAAATAACATGTAAGCACATGTACCATGTATGCTCCTGTACAAACAGTGACTGCATCGCATAATCGAACATGAGGCAAATATGGGAATATTGCATGTGGTTCAACAGAGTTATTTAATTTGCTGGCAAAAGTAAAGGCGATTGAGAACCATTATTTTAAGGAGGTTCTTTGCTCCAACTAAGAGCCTAATTTAGGACACATGTGTACAGGATTATACATATATAAAATATAAAATATAAAATATAATGAATATAATATATAATGAATATAATATAGTATATGTCGCCTAAGAGACTGTAGCTTTGAAATTAGGTCCACAGTTATATCCATCTCGAGGGTTGAATGTCTCCGTATTCTGGGTATATTTATGAATAAACGATATAATTGGAAGGACCACATACTTATTTTACAAACCTCCTTATCACTACGAATGAACATTTTGAAATGTCTGTCTAATCCTAAGTGGGATTCTAACTCAATCGAACTCCTCTCCGTAATGAGCACTAGTTCTTTCAAAGATCAATTATGGTTTACAATTTTTCGGTTATACTTCCACATCACAATTAGCTAGAATTGACAGGATTATTAATTCCTGTATGAGAATATCATTGGGCACTCTACGATCCTCCTCAACTGCGAACCTCCGATATGAGGCTAAGATTAGATCCTTGGTCAATCAAAGGGACATGCTTACTACGAGATTATGTCGTATCTTGATTTTCGGTGGTAAAGGCTCATTAAGACATATAGCTAAAAAGATAAGACGTTCCAGAAAAATTCCGAGAGTACCTATTCTTTATCGAGTGATACGGAATAGCGACGATTTTAATCTACCTAAGAATATTCCCACACAAATTTCTGAACTTCCACCATGGTCACTGGATCCCTCATCTATTGATTCTACTCTTCAGAAATACCCGAAAACTGATACTTCCCCAACTCAATATAGGAAGATGTTTGCAGATCTAAGGGAAACACTTTCTGACCATATGTTTATATTCACCGATGTTTCGAAATTGAATAACTCTGTTGCATTCAGCATCACGACGGATAATATGGTCTTGAAAATAGCAAAACTTGATGAGTATGGCTCAAACTTCTCAGCGGAGATTATTGCAATATATGAGGCATGTATGTTGGTGAGAGGGCTAAGTAGTAGATTTGCTATTTGCACTGACTCTCTTTCGGCACTAAGGTCGGTTCTTAATGTATCTAATACTGGATTTTATCTATCTTCAATCAGAACGATCTTGATTGAGAAATTTCCTAATCTTAAACTAATTTGGGTTCCTGGTCATTGTGGGAGTACAGGAAATGAATTTGCAGATCATTCGGCAAGGAATGCAATAAGACAGGCTTTATTTTATACGGATAATTTAAACTGGATAGATTTGGCAAGGCAAATAGATGGCCACTACATGACAATTGATAGGGATGAAACGTTCAATTATACTTCCTTTTGGTATAAAGCGGTGAATACTGAGTGGATTTCTATGTATTTACGACTATTTGGATGAATATACTAGTAAAGTTTACAGGCTTGAGAGCATTATACTGCTACGTAGCTTATATACTATACTAAGATTAGTATTATTACTAAGATAGTATTTTTTATCTTATAATTTTAATTATAAGCTAAATATGTAAATAAATAAATAAATAAAATATAGTATACAGAGCAGTATACTGACTTTTAACTTTTCGTCTCATAAAATCATTTCCAGTTTACCTTGAATTTTTTAAAAGATTTTTTCATTACTTCAGCTAAGACTTGATTTAGTAGCGCTGTTGTAGAGACAATATTTGCCTCAAACATAATGGTATCCGATTATTAGATAGACTCACTGTATGTGCAAAATTTCCGGAATGAGGAAAGCTTTAAAGAGGAAAGAGGAAATGGTAATAATATTATAGTATTTGTATTCGGCTGTTGCTTGTCTGTTTATTTATTTTTGTATAAGCATTTGTATATGTATATGTATATTTGTATTTGTGTTTATCTTTGTATTATTCTTTTTCTGTTACAATAATAGTGTTGTGTTAATGTTATTGTATCTCTCATAATATTGTTGTTGTTATTGTTATTATTGTTTCTCTTAGTTTGTTTATCATAGATGTGTTTGTATATCCTGGTATCTATTTGTTTAACTGTGTATGTTTGTTGTTTAAGTACATTTGTATGTGTCTGCATGCGTACGTATGTATTTGTTACTTTGATAAATTATTATTATTCCGTTGTTGTTAATTAAATTTTATCGTTATTGATTGCTATCAATATGAATATATGGAGAGTATATTCGTATTGGTGTTGTTGTTATTGCTGTTGCCATTGCTATTGCTATTTGCTATAATCATTGTTATTGTATTATTGTATTGCTGTTGATGTTTGATGTGTATTAATGACATTGTTTTACAATTCGAAAAAAAACTCATACGACGTGTGTGTCATGTTTAAATGAATTTGCATATGTAGTTGTAGTTGTAGAACTACAACTGGGAACATAAAAGACGAGTTAATATCTGTATGAGGCATTTATGACAAACAAATTATACACTCGGGAATTACATTTTGGAATATTTAATGACACTTAAAGAAGAAATTTTTTCACAGACAATGATTGCTTAAAAAATGTTGTTGACAGTAGACTAACTTTCTTTGGTTCTTTAAAGGGATTAAGAAGGATTTTTTTTTGGTAGTGTAAAAAATAATTTCATATATGGAACGATTACATACATACATAACATATATAATTGGTCATTACAATTCAGTCAGGATTACGACTTAACTTCTCACACCACTTATGTTGTGTGCGATAATTTTATACATGAGTGGCGGGACCTACAGTTTAAAGTCGACTTCGAACGACAGATTTTTGAGAAATTAGAAATCTGTTGAGCGGCAGTCACCCAAGAAATATTTTTCATATTTTCGTTTTGATGTCTGACCTGGAGTTTAAACCGTATCCTTACAAACGTTTAAATTCCACAAATTATTGACGATTTCTCCTTCCATCTTCGTTAACTGAAAACAAACATTTTCTGCCTACTGTTTTTTGCTCTCAGCTGTAAAAAATTTTCAAATGTAGGTATGTTCAGCTGTGTGTCAAATTAAATGAGGTAGACAAATGCCAATTAAGTATTATTTTATAACATTAATTATAAAGATCACTACTAATTAAATAAAATAGAAAACAACAAAAATTATTTATTCTTTTAATGTCATTTCCCCTTCCATATTATACTATACTACCACGAAATCAAATTGATTTTCAACAATAATCGCCATCATTAGTGAACCGGGCTGTATTGAGGGGTGGTGTTAAAATAAGAATTCGATTTGCCATTTTGACACCGTTATTATGTTATTAGTGATAATCATTAACTTATCAAATGTAAATGAAAATGAAAATTATGACATGAATGCAGAAAGATAAAAAACAATTAAAAGGTATTGAACTGAACACAAGCTTCAACTATTGCAGTGTTATGTGGAAGCTTGCATTTGATGGTTGTAATACCTTATGACGTTTATAGAATTGTCCTCTGAGTATTGTCTTTGTCCCAATGGCAAGTACATGTCCTCTAATGCACAAGCCTTCTGAGCTAAACATAATTGCCGATCGACATATATTCCACTTTCATTTTCTAAATAAATCAATGCCCCGAAAACTCTCAAAGTTCAGAAACTAGTACCCATCTAGAGGCCCTGTTTTCTTTCCCTGAATTTATTAGTTTGGAATACCTTTTGAATTATTATTCAATACCTAATAGTCATCTGTCATGAATGTTAAGTACTTCAAGAATATCGTAATGCTACATCCAACAAAGGCTTCAAAGATTCCATAGTTCCTCAACTAAGAGTAATATTGAGTTATCTGCCTCATGTACCAGAATTTAGGTATTTATGTTAAGAATTCGGGTTTTTTTGGGAAATTTTGAGTGTTCTCCACTAGACTGTACCGGTCATGCTTTGAGGCCAAAAATTAGTGTCGGATATAGTGTTAGTATCGCCGTGGTCTAGTAGGTGGTGCGTTTGCTTATTAGACGTAAAGCCAGGGTTCAAAAAGTATTTTTTCGTCTCACCAGATTTCTGGCAAAAACTCTGAGAGTAAATAAAATTGTCTGTCATGAAGGTTTCTCAGAAATCTGTCGTTCGGAGTCGACTTTAAACTGTAGGTCCCACCACTCATGTATAAAATTAACACACATAACATAAGTAGTGTTAGAAGTTGGGCCGTAGTCCTGACTGAAGGGTTGTAATGACCAATTATGTTTGTATATATATATATATTTGTAATATTTATAATAAGAATTCGGGTTTTTTGGGAAATTTTGAGTGTTCTTGACTGAACTGCACTGGTCATACTTTGGGGCCAAAAATTAATTAGTGTTATGAGGTGAAGTGAATTCCAGTTTACGCAGATGTTAGTTGAGGCTATGGGTATACGTTAGCCCTATAAGAAAATATCATCTAGAGGGTCACTGGACTCTCCAAGAGTATAATAACAATTATGAATGCCATAGAAACATGAGAAAAATCATGGAGTTAACACTAATGGAATAATAATTCCTTCCGAATGGTTATCAGCTGAACCTTACAAATTGTATGTAGGAGTTGTGTACGTTTGGGTCCACAACATGGCTGGACATGGAGTAGTTTTATTCGGTACCGTTTCTTCTGAATTATTTGCCCCCTTTCAGTAGATTATATTAGGTGGTATTCTTCTGATTCCACCAAACACAGGAGATTGTTTTTCTGCACCGATATTGTGTCTAGCTTTCGTTGGTCATGCTTCACAAAGAATCCCTTGCTCTTCAGGTTTTCATGATGGATCCATTTTTAATCGCTATCCGTTGCAAAACAAATTTCTTTTTATGGCGTTAAAGCATTATTTTGGTCATGTAAAATCATGTTTCAAAGTCTGTCAGTTTCAACTCAAATAGCACGATTTTTTTTGGTTGTACATGAATCCTGTTGCTTTCAATTTAAATTATTTCACAAATTCTTCCTGAGTTTGATCACAATATTTATGAAATAATGTCTCCGATTTCTCATTTCTGAACTCTGTGACTTCCACTATAAACTCATTAATTCTGTGAAGCAAACATTATCCTCCTGTTGACTGAGTTCAATGGAACATTCGTAGGATAGTATGGATGAGCAATTAAAGCACTTCAACTGGAACTTTTTTTTTGTTTTTTCAAAGCGAAAGAGACACTTTTTTGTCCGAGGCATAGCCTCGAACTTGTTTGAAATGGAATAAGATAACAAATAACATCAATCAGTCCGTTCTCAAAGCAAGTCATGAGGTGTAAGAAAAAATTCTCTCTGAAATCGAGAGTGAAGTTATTCTGCATTAGGTTCTAGTACACTGTAGAGTCAATTAAAAGGAAAGAGTCGCCACACTTCTACGTAAGAGTGCAGTCGAACAACTGATTCTATCAGTAGCCAAATTACGCCTACATGCCGACGTGAATAATACTAAAAAGCTTATGGGATTTCTTACAGTATAGTGGGCTCGTAATTTATGTGCCAGGAACTGTAGAGTGCCTACCTTTATGAAATTGGGCTTTAGCTAAAAAGCGCCTAATATTTCTGGTCCCATCGTATTTCAGACCTTAAACCGAAGGAAATCATTGTCTTTACAAACAAATTAAGTTTCTCGCATGCTAGCGTAGGTTTAAACAGATGACAGAGTTGCATCAAGTCGCCAATCGATAGGCACAAGCGTCGTAATACCCTTATCCATCCTTTTATCTCTTTTCTCTAAACTGAACCCATCTCCATAATAGTAGCAGATTAAAAGACTTGGACAAGCAACCGCATCATCAATCGAGTGAATAACCGATCTATCAAGTCCGTTAACTATTCCGATCCCAAAAATATTCTGTGTCCAGATCGTCTTACGGAGATTCTAATGCGATCATGGACTTGACTTGACTGTTAATAAAAAGTAGAAGAAGCGGCGTCAACCACAACATACTTTCTTCCAAATTAGAGTTTGAAAATTGAGGCCCTAATATATGAATTTTTTAATTCTACCACACACATACAATACCTACATATGTATTATTTACATATAATTTTACTGTGTTTATTAAATATTCTTTTCTAAATCAATTTATCTTCTGTGCAGCATATATTTCCAGTAAAAAATGTAGTTTTTTTCTATTAAATTTTAAAATAATTTTCTTTTTTTACCACAAAAATGAAACCAACTCTACTGTAGTCTATTCTGTATATTTAACTAGAAATTCTTGTTATTTTTATACTGTATGTGTGTCTGTCTGTGTTTGTAAATTAAAATACAAACCAGAAGAGTAGAAAATTTACTTAATTTTGCTTTTAACAATATTGTTGCAGTACAAAAATCCAATAACAACAACACTATAAACACAACAAAACTGATAAAAAAAAAAAGAAAGGTACAACAACAATTTTTTACTACTGCCATTATCATTATGGTTTACAGCAGCTATGTATGTATTTTGCTGGCTGCTGTTGTCTGTTTGCATAGGTATGTTGCCAACAGAGCATGAATAAATGCACCTTTAATGTTGCAGTGACTCATTTAAAATTCATAAATTGCTTTTTTATGCAAAGAAAAAAAGCAACAAAAAACTTAGCACAGCTCAACTCGTTTCAACCAAGACAAGATACTACCGGAGCATATTTTGTTTTTAAAAACATTTTTTTTTTTCATTTTTTTCTGCATTTTTTCTACTTTTTTCTGTTTTAGCCTGTAACTTGTAACATAAAAACGAAGTAAAACTGTATTGCATTGCATTGAACAATTTTGAAACATAAAAATGCAAAAGAAAAAGGAAAAAAAATGCAAAATGCAGAGAAAAAATATTTAAAACTTTAGACAGCCACAATCGAGAATCACAACAACAATAGCAACAGCAGCATTGTTTGGTGATGCCATTGACAATTATGTGGCATTGCAGATGGTAATGCAACCAACTAGAAACCAATGATAAAGAGCAATCAATAATAAGTTTTCAATATTTCCAATTTAGAGGCCTATTTATTTTCTCTTTGGAGGCCTATTGACCTAAACATTCAAGCAATGGTTGTACGATTTTTTTAATTTTCGTGGTTGGGGTCCAGGATCATTTAAACAAAAAATTTCAACCCCTTGGTTAGATAGCTTCACCGTACATAATTGCGGGTGGTTCACATTCATACAAACATAATTGCTACTTCCAACCCTTCAGTCAGGATTACGACCTAACTGCTTACACCACTTATGTTGTGTGCCTTAATTTTATACATGAGTGGCGGAGCCTACAGTTTAATGTTGACTCTGAATGACGGACTTTTTTCGAGAAACATTACATGGGAATTTCTTGTTTTCTCTCAAAGTTCTTGCAAGAATTCTGCTAATAATTTCGATTTATTGAAGATCCCTGACCTGTGGTTTGAACCGTGGCTTCACATCTAATAAACCAACACACTACCTTCTAGATTATGGCTACTTCAAGGTCCTTATCCTAATTTCAAATAATTCCATAAGAAATGTTAAGAATGAGGTTCCCAGTATTCTCCTACATATTGAGAGGCCTCTTCGTCCCCTCTTAGTTACAGCTTATCGCCTATCAAACGGGCATGCCCTTAAATTAGGCACTGTCCCCTTTACTAGCATCGAATAAAGAATTTTCCAGTTTCCAGCCTTTCTGGCCAGAACGTCTAGTAATCCGCAATTCTTAGAAGAAGTACGCGAACATCTTGGGCAAGCCTGAACTTACTTTTAGGCTCGACGTTTGAAAGGGATTGCATGGCATTCTGGCTATCCAAGAATATCAGCATTTTCTCGGGGTATATTTTTTTCTATTTAATAGCCATGAATATAGCCATAGCTTCAGACTGTAATACAATGCAGGGATCCAGGAGAGCCTATATAAGTTCCTGATATCTAAGTCCTCTGTATACACTCGCCACATATTTTGTTATCATTTTCAGAGTTAAGCGTATAATCCAGAAGAATATCTGGCTTTGCGTTCTAAAATTCGTTCAAACTAGGGAACATATAATCAAACCAAGGAATAAAGGTTTATAACACTAACATGACAATGGTGTTGTTTAGGTCAGCAATATACCGAGTTCAACTTGATCAATGCCTGTTGCTTCAGGCAAGCCCATATAACATCTCATAAAGAGCCCTATCTGTCGTCGTTATCAGGACGCTACTACGGACTTCTCACGCCATTTAGAATCTTGAAGCAACATTGTAACTCAGGTGCTATATATCCTACGGGCAAACCGTAAAGCACGACTTATTAAAGTATTGCCATGTACAGCCAGGACGTGAGGAAATATTTCAGCTCCTTATTTTACCAGTTGCTTGTATATATGTTTGGAAAATCACATTAGCTTTTCTAGGGTAGGTTAGGTCGGAGTGGTAGCTCTGATATCAAAAAGCTCACTTGAGCACGCATAGCCACGGGTGAACGCAGTCTCTGTACTGTCCAAGTTCCACCAAAATCAGGTAAGAGGAAGACGTTGGTCAGCGCAAGGTCTGCTTTTCTAGCTTCGCTAGAATTTTTAATCGATCAAGAATTTGTATTCAGCAGATATCTGATCGTAGAAGAGAGACTGTGTTCTATGGCCACCAGTCGGAGGGGATGGTTTTACGGGATTAAGAAGAACAAGTTTTGCTTTCTATGGATCTACTCACAGACCAATTGCTCCACTCCACTTAGCAGAATAGGTTAGGTTAGGTTAGAGGACGTGTCAATTAAGACAAGTACAATACCCGGAGGTCGAATTGACCCATTGTACAACGTCCTAGTTTCTCACACCACTTATGTTGTGTGTGTTAATTTTATACATGAGTGGTGGAACCTACAGTTTAAAAGTCGACTCCGAACGACAGATTTTTGAGAAACTTTTTCATGGCAATTTTATTTACTCTCAGAGTTTTTTGCCAGAAATCTGCTGAGAGGAAGTCGCCGAAGAAATACTTTTTTTGTATTTTGTCTTGATGTCTGGCCTGGGGCTCGAACCCTGGCTTTTCGTCTAATAAGCCAACACACTACCTACAAGACTACGGTGACTTCAACAGAGTATATTGAAAGTAATATTGTGCGCTCCGAGAGCATATCGGGTAGCCTGAGATATATGAATAAATTGTAAGGATATCCGCTTTGAAAATATTTTTAACGAACGCACCGTACCTTTGAAGGAAGTTTAAAACCAAAGGACCGCTGAAAAATCCTGGAATCCTAGTGGGCCAATGTAAACAAAGCTTCTGAATTTCTTTATTAAAATCCAATCTGTCGTGTCCAAAGTCCTTAAAAATATTGTCTTCCTTCAACTTTGGTTGGTAACATTACATTTTTTTCGGGTAGCGAAACATTTCCATTGTGAATATAAAATTCGATTGTAAACTGGTGTGTTAGAGGTCTATTACTAAAACAAGGTGGAATAGATTTTGTTAAAAAAAAAAACAGCATGACAACAACAGCAACAACAACAACTACAGAAACAATAAAATGTTTCTACTAAAAACGGAGTCTGTTTCATTTAGTCACCACCATTGGTTTTCAAGAAAAACAAAAAAATGTTCTTGTGGTTCTGCCAGCAATATTGTTCGTTGGTCCGTTCGTTCGTTAGTTACAGACCAGGTTAGTTGATATTTTCTTACGTTTTTATGGGTAAATTATGCGGTTTAGAAAGTTTTCATTGAAGCATTAATTTCAACGGCAACGTTAATATATTGAAAATGAAGCAGCATAAAACGTAATAATATCTTACGAATAACAAGGACAAGGACAAGGAAAAGGAAGGAAGAGGCTTACAGGCCATGACAGCAGCAAGGAAATATTGAGAAACTGCCAACTGATGCCGTAACTGCTGCTGATGTTATTATTTGACAAACATAAATATTTAACAGCGCATATAAAATGCAAAATAGATCAATTTAATGCAGAAATTATGAAAACCAAAAAAATTCAAATAAAATATTTCATGAAAATGCTGAGGAGTTGAGAAGCAAAAACTAAAAATTTACGAAAGATTTTAATTTAATGGTGGTAATGTGTGAGAGCGAAAGAATATGAAAAATAATTTATTGTGAAAGTTTATTATGCAAATAGCACAGTAAATAGGGCAGCAATCATGAAAATATTTTGGGCATGAATAGGCAAAAAAAATGAAATGCTTTTTGCTGTGAGGCATGCATATGCCGTGACCTGTAGTGTGTTAGGAATGCACACACTATGACACTTAGAAAGCATAACGTCAATAGCATTCATTAGAGAAAGGTCAGGCAACTTTAATTTTTGAAAAAGAGTACGATTCAATCACAACTACAACCGCAACAACAACACCCTACATTTTTTTGGAGAGTTCTTTCCAAGTAAAGGAAGCTGGCAATCCTATCATCCCAGAATCTGCTACAAAATTAAAAAATGGAAACATTTTGAGAATAAATAGGTTGATCGGTACAAAAACATTTTTAATGGCATTTTGCTCTGTTGCATGCTTATTCTTTAATGTGTTCAATTCGCTTGGATATTGAAGAAGTGTTCTTTAGGGTTTTCGAATTTAAAGCCTTCAAATCCACCTCCTAATAATCCATTAAGAAATTCCCATAACTCGTGGTGTTTGACGCTCAGAGAGCATAAAGTAAAGAACTTACATCACAGGAAGATCAGGCAGTTCTAAGTTTTGAAAAAGTGTACGATTCAATCACAACTAGAACCACTAAAACAACACAATAATTTTTTTTAGAGTTTAGTTTCTAAGCAAAAGAAGCTGGCAACTCTAACATCCCAGAATCTGCTAAAGAATACCAAATGACTTACATAACTTGAAAAACTTGAAGCAAAAAAAAACGAAAACCAAATAAAATAAAATGGAAATATTTTGCAACAACCTTATGCTGCCTGAAAGGGACTACAAGATCATCTCAATAATAATGTTTGCAAAAAAAAAAGAATACCATGTAAAGCATAGCAGCGTGACTACCTAATGATATTCTGTTTTTTTCAAATCTTTTCGATCTTCAAGCTGTCTTCTTCACAGCGTATAAGTGGAACTAAATTGCAATGTGATTAGTGACCATCCTTAGAACTAAAGACATCACTCATCCTCAAATCCTATGATCTTGGACTGGTCTAAAACGATGGATTAACTCGTTTGTCAACAGCTTGAAAGGATTCCATATTAGCTCGTTGAATTCACAAGTCAACCAAATTGAAGCCTGCCAGTTTGTGAACTACTTCTGGCTGCTCTACACTCCAAATTATGTGTTGTGTACAAAATGTGTTGATATAGTACACTCATGCTTTATACGGTCTTTATAAGTGATTGCACCTCGCATAATAATACGAATCGTTATTGATTCTTTTGTTGATGGCAAACGCTATAAAATTATTGATTCTGCATGAAGGTGCAAGTAATGATGAATTTGCTGAGCGGCATTACCATGACGTAAAAGTCAACAACGAGCATATTTTTGTATCCCTTTCCGAAAGGAGTATTTTGAATATTATTATCAGCACTTCATGAGAACTTTAGATGAAATACGTTACAAAGATAGTAACGTGAGCAAACACGTGTGATGTTTTTTCCATGATTCTTTCTCTAAAACAATTGAGCTGTCGTTCCCACTATTTAAGTTCTACAATACGATTCAATACAATTGAGTTGAATCTGATCCTCGAAAATTATTTTTTTAAATAAAAAATTTCCTGCCAAATCCCCTGGCTAACATCGGAAGAATAAATTTTTCTCAAATATTTTTTTGAAGCAAACTTTTTCCAATACTGTTGGCATTTAGACCACAAGAACATAGAACATTATAGCTTTGTCAGGAATACTGGTTGTTTAATGGATATAAGTATATAAAAAATAAAAAATAAATAAGTATGTAGATGCGGTAAATCTAGGTGAGCAGGAATTTTTTGACATTCTAAGAATGAAAACTCAATGCAATGTTCGATGTTTTTAGCGTCGAATGAAGTATTCAAGTTCCTCAGTTTCTTAAGAAGAAATACTTGACTCTATCCGATCTCCTTAACATTTGCGTCCATCCGGAACAGAAAGCGACTGCCACGGCAGGTGTTTCGTAATCTATTTTGCGACTTTTACTTCGCATCTTTTTTACTACTTCTGCGGAATGTGTTTGAGGGAAATAAATGTTCATGTTCCCAAAAATTCCTAAGGCTTTACACCGCTTTTACGTAAACCACCACCGTATCTCCCTTTCAGAAACTATTTTCCAACACAAGACACTTCATGAGTAGGAGCCATCCCCTGAGCGTTGGTCGTTAATAAAAAATATTTCTTGCTCATATGGTAGGTTCCTGAGGTTGCTACACGTCACTGTCGAGAAGCAGAATATAAAAATCTATTTTTTTTATTATAGTTTTTGCACTGCAGTGCACTTTGTATTATAGTGCGAGCGTTGCTTAGTAAGTTTCACTTCCTTTTCAAGCGGTCTTCCGGTGGGACTGGCCTATGCTAGTCGTACTTGATGTTATTCTCTGTCATAGCAAAGTGTTAAGAGACGTTCTGTACGGATTATCTAGAGAGAGATCGAAGAATTTTAATTTTTTATTCGAACATGTTCCTCAAAATGGAAGATTGTTGTAATCAAGCATTTTAGGTCACTTAGAGGTCAACTTTCCTTAAATTTTAATTTGTTTTTTAATAAAAATTTTATTTTTAAAGCCCTTTTTTTCTTTGTTTTTTGGTGACTTATAGCGCTTCATTAACAAAGTTTCTTGTGTAACAAATTGCCAAAAGTACGATGACAAGTTTTAAGACCAGAACATAAAAATTAGTTTTAAACATACACTCACCAACTAATATTAGTTTGATGACATATTTAACGTTTAAAACTGCCACTTACAAAAATAATGAACACACATAACACATACCAAATACACATACCGTACTAACACTTGCTTACATAACAACACATGTAGAAGGTGTTGGAGAAGGATTTTGGTGACATCTAGAATCCTGTTAAGTGTTATACATTCTCAAAGTCATTTGACAAATACCCTCGTCTTTTTCTATGTGGAAGTGTGTGTTGTACACAAGCACACATTGTTGTATGGCATGCCAAAAGATGATGACGATATAGAAAATAAGAAGCAGCACAAGAACTGAAACTGAAATTTTACAAGAAGTTTTTCAGCACAGGACAGGCTAAGGTGAGAAAAAAAGCAATGTAAAAACAATACACTGAGAAAAAATTAAATGAGTTGAAAATGGAATTTAAAAGAGAAAGTTTTGAAAGAATTTTACAAATCCATTTTGAATTTAAAAAAATTTAATTTTCAAACAGTTTTCAAGATTAATTCCTACAATTTCTCCCTGTGTAATAGATGCCCATACACTCACATACTACTTTATGCAACTAAACTGCAATACAAACTCCTTTTTCTTCAACATCATGTTGAAAATCGTTACAAATTGTTGCAATTTAAGTTATGCCACAAACTGACTGGCCAACAAAACATCAACAATAACAACTGCAACAACGCCAACAACTTCAGCAACGACAACAATGAAGGAACAATGTTAAGCAACAATTTTTTTTTTTGTTTTTCTTCATCCCAATTTATTGCTACAAGAGCACAGAAATAAAACCGAAACGAAAGCTTTAAAACAAAACGTTGATGAGAAACAATAGAAAAGGAAATAGTTTTTTGTTGTTGCATATTTAAGAGAAAACAAGCCAAGAAACCTCAAGATAAATACCAAGACGGCAAAAACAAACACAACAAACATAATGAAAAACAATAACTTTTCGAAACAATAAAATACCGAAATATTGTTGTATTTGACTTCCAAAAAATCCGTCGTAGAGCATGAAAATATTTATTAAAAAAGCCAAAAAATTACTGCAGTAATGAAAATAGAATTTCATAAGGCATCTCTAAAGAAATATTTTTAAATTTTAAATTGCATTCTTAGAAAAACATAATGAAATATATACAGAACAAAATTTATTTCCTTGAGAGAAGACTTAAGAAATCTAGTAGGATATACAATAGTGCCATATAACATGCTACTGTTTTAAATGCTATCTATGCCTAAGCCTTAGTAAAAAAATCAGGTAAATAAACCATGTACAGAATGTTAAGACTCTCTATAGTTGCTAACGACATGTTACTAATGTTGCACTTATGCAACATTATATCCTTGGTGTCACAAATGCTTCTACACCAACGATTGAATCATTCTAAGGGTGCTCAGTGTAGTAATGCAGCGGTTCAACGAAACCATCTCTACACTGCATTTAGGCATACGTAGCTTACTGTATAAGAAAGTCTTGCAAGACGACCATTTTCTAGTAGGTAGTATGTTGCCTTATTTGAGGTGAGGCCACGGTTCAAATTCCAAGTCAGACATCTCTAACAAAACGAAATATCAAAAAATATTTCTTGCGAGGACTTCCTCTCAGCAAATTACTGGGAAAAACTCTCGAGAGTAAATAAAATTGCCATGAAAAGTTTCTCAGGTTTGTGGTTGCCGTGGCCTAGTAGCACTACCTACTAGACGAAAAGCCAGGGTTCGAGCCCCAGGCCAGACATCAAAATGAAATACAAAAAGTATTTTTTCGGCGACTTCCTCTCAGCAGATTTCTGGCAAAAAAACTCAGAGAGTAAATAAAATTGCCATGAAAAGTTTCTCTAAAATCTATCGTTCGGAGTCGACTTTAAACTGTAGGTCCCGCCACCCATGTATAAAATAAACACACACAACATAAGTGGAGTGAGAATCTTGATTGTAATCCTGACTGAAGGGTTGTAATGACCAATTATGTATGTATGTATTTTCTCAGCAGCGTTCTTTGAGAGTCATCATCCTTGCTTATTATAATGCTGTGATCATGCTACAGATATAAAGAAGTCTCGATAAAACAAACTTTCGATATAATCCAGGTTGCAATTACCAGGCAAGAGAACACACACACCCCTTTACCTTAAGGTTGACCCCAAAAACGGATTAGCTTTTAGTAAAATGGTATCAAAAGTGTATTCAACAAAGAGTAGATATGATGAGCTCTTAACTTCGATTGAGTGCGAACTGTATGTTGTGGTTCCCACAAGATTTACTTGAACAAAAGGCGAATTAAGGTGGACTGTAGGAAATATTCTATTTAATATAATTGTTGCAAGAAGCTTATTTAATAATAAAATATATTTTTTCGGGTCAGTAACTAATATGCCCCGGTTTCAGGCATCCGGAACATTGAAACATTAGATCCGCTTATTCCTAAGGAGTATAATTGTATGAAGTCGCCGGAGTCTAGTAGGGCGTGAGGCCACTGTTTAAATCCCAGACATCACCAACAAACGAGGTGTAAAAAATTGCCATGAAAAGTTATTAAAGAAATCTGTCGTTTGGAGTCGAGTATAAACTATAGATCCCGCCACACATATATGAAATTAGCACACACAACATAAGTGATATGATAATCTAGATCGTAATCCTGACTGAAGGGTTGTAATGACCAATTATATATGTATGTATGTATGTATGAGTGTATCATTCATATTAAGACTTTTCGCGCTATACTCAAAAGAACTACTTGGTCATAAGATTACGAATGGCAGATGTGATTGTCGTCTGTAAAACAGTCTTCAAAATATAAAGGAGAATATAAAATCAAAGAAAAAAACTGAAAAAGGAATAGAGTTGGTAATAGAACAGTACCTTGTAAAGCCCTTGAAATCACTGGATATCATATAATATGATCGGAAGTTAAACCTTAAAAGCAATAAATCGTCAAGTATCCATAGCAGAAACCATAAAGGATCAATTAGCCATGCAGTCAATAGAATATCACATGAAATGTGGCTCCCGAAGATTACATTGACTCCAAATCTATATTTATCTCCAAGAAAGGATCACGAATATTATGTTTAAACTACAGGACAATCGCTGTGATATATCAGTTGCAAAATTTTTCTTCACAACACAAAAAGCTGTAAAAAGCTAGCCTGTAACCCTAGCTAAATGGTTGTAATATGCAATAATGTATGTGCATATGACGTGTTCGAAATAATAAGAACATTCAAAGCGAAACAAAATTTCGTTTTAAAAAATTTTTGAGAAAGATTTGAAAATATGGCTTTTTATTATTTTTATTGTAGACATCTTTAGCTTTTTAAAAATACTTAAAGTTATGTTTTAACTCATCTAATTTTTTTTATACTGCCGATAATGTTGAACTAAGTCGAAAATCAGGTGTTCGAAAAAATAAGAACAAATTGGAAAATTGGTAATAATTTCAGTTTTAACGTTTGTTAAATTTACAGATTAGTATTATTTGTTTGTAAGTAGTTAATATGAAGTAGCCCCTCCGCGATTAATGATTACTTCGGCACATCTGGACCTCATAGAAGCTATCAAAGTCTGACATCTGTGGAGTAGAATATTTTTCCGTGTATTCTTCGCTACAAATCAAAGTTTCTCCATATTTTTGGGCCTTGCATTTCTAACACCTTTCTTTACATCAATCCAAAGATGTTCAATTGGATTTAGGTCCAGCGATTGTGCCAGCCAATCCATAACATGGATATTATTGTCCTGGAAGCAACGCTTTGCTTTCTTTGAGGTATGCTTCGGGTCGTTGTCTTGCTGAAAGACCCATCGGAAAGGCATTTCCTCTTCAACGTAAGGCAACATTACGGCTTCTAAAATATTTTGACCGTAATAGGTGGCATCCATCTTGCCAACGATATGGACTAGAGATCCAACGCCGATCTACCCAAAGCACCCCCATAGCATGAGCCTGAAACCGTCATGATTTATAGCTTTTATAGTGTACTTGTCGTTGAATTGTTGATTAGGAGGGCGTCTAACGTACTATTTATCTTTGCCGTGGTAGAATTGGACTACTTTTGTTTCATCGGTCCATAAGATATTACGCCAAACAGTGTCAGGCTCATCGATAAACTTTTTGGCAAACAGAAGTCCGTTCTTTAGATGTATTTTTTTCAACAATGGTACTTTTCTAGGACTTCGTACTTTCAAATTGACTGCGATAAAACGTTTTCTTATCGTCGTTGTAGCAATTGGGAGGTTTAATTCGTTTCTAATCTGTAAAGACGTTATAGAGGGGTGCTTTTTAACGATCCGTGTGGTCGCATTATCCTGTCTTTTGTTAGTTTTCCTGCGCCTTCCGCGACTTTCGATCTTCAGTGACCAGTTCCTGGCATTTGTTATCGCTACGTTGGAAATTCCAAGCTGTTCCCTTATGAAAGCACACATTTCCCTTCGCTGAGCAATTTTTTTTATTATCTTACGTTGTTCGATAGAGCAATGCTTGCTTCTTCCCATTTTAGAAGAATTTTTCACCAAAATAAGTCAATATTCTGCACAAAAAATGATCAAAGGCATCTCAACAATTATATTTGTAACAAAACTTTAGACTTTTTTCACATGTGAGGAATGTAAGTGGGACCAATATGATTTGTTCTTATTTTTTCGAACACCTGATTTTCGACTTAGTTCAACATTATTGGCAGTATAAAAAAAATTAGATGAGTTAAAACATGACTTTAAGTATTTTTTAAAAGCTAAAGATGTGTACAATAAAAATAATAAAAAGCCATATTTTCAAATCTTTCTCAAAAATTTTTTTAAAATGATCTTTTGTTTCGCTTTGAATGTTCTTATTATTTCGAACACGTCTGTATGTAGATCTGACTTAATCAACATCAAACGTGTGATTAGTTTAAGAAAGGAGCAAAGGATTTGATGTAGAAAATGGAATTTAATATTAATGCATGCAAGGTTAAGACTCCTTTAAATTGGTGCTTCTATGACGTGTTTTTTTATTTTTACAATTATGTATGCATTCCAAACATTTTTTTCTTTAATAAAGTTGCTCTACAGGAAAATTGCAACTACAAAACGCGTCAATTCTGCGACAAGGCTGTATAACATTTCAACATTATTTATGTGCTTTAAAAATGAATTTTATTACGATTTAAAGCAATCTTGCATACATTACCCTACAAAAACACAGAGTAAGCTATTTTCTTAAAATAGCTGCCTGGAGTGGAGCAGTTATAGTCTCAGTTTTAACGCTGAAATATCGTAAAGAAAAAAGAGAATGCAAGAATTCTCAATAAGAGTTTATAGTGGAGTAGGTTATTAAAAGTCCCGCGAATCTTATAACTTATAATCCCCAAATCATTAGATAGACTGTATAATAGCAGGAGATAGCCTGAAGATTTAACCGACTGCTGCTGATTAGATTGTTTAACTGCAAATATTTACTAGATAATAGCCTTAAAAAATGTAGCCTAGAATTATTAGAATTAAACATTAGAGTTGCATCCTTCCAATACGAATAAAAAATTCAAAACGAGCGGAATTAAAAAAGCACTATAGCAACACCAGCGTTGCTGTAGCATTTTGTCGAACATCCTTGTTGCAATCCACAAAAACCCTCAAGGAAATAAATTATTTTCTAATTTATTCTTTATAGCATTCAATTAGAATTTCTTTTCCTATATTGTAAATAATATTTGCAAAACCAATTTTTTTTTTTGTTTCGATTTATGACGCTTAAGAACAATTTCCTTTCAAACATAATTTATCTGCCATTCTTCATCCTGTTGAAGTGTGTCTTAATGAAATTCCTTTAAAAAATAAAGCGATTTAATAAAGTAAAATGCTGAAATCATGGCATTTTTTTCGCCTGCTTTATAATATAAATTCAATTTGAGGCATTTGATTTACCAAATTAACGTAAAATTCTCATACAATGAAGTCAATAAAAATAAAGAGAAGCAAAAAAAAAGAAACGTAAATCACAAGCGGCATTTAATAAAAAGAAGAGAAGAATTTCAATGTTTTAAATATAAACACTGACACTCAACCATATGTATGCACGGATATGTGTATGGAAATTACACATACGTTTCGGTAGCCTGAAAATCAGCCACTTATTCACTTATACACACACGCACAGGCACACGACGCCAACACATGCATACAAAAAGAACGCCATAATAATGACAATGAAGAATAACTAAAGTTGATATGTATTTGCGTGTGTCATTATATTTATACATGCTCATCCTTACAGGCATACCTACACTCAAACACATAATATGTATGACAGCAAATATATTCATATACATACACAAATAATGGCATTAAATTGAAATAAATGATTTCCGTTTATATTATTAAAATGGTGAGCAAAGCGAAAGAGAGATACCGCGAGAGAGAGGGAGAGAAAGGACAGATTCATGGAATTGTTTTTTTACAGTCTTTTTATGTGCTTTTACACCCTACTGTCTGGAATTAGTTTTAATTACAACGACTAAATAGCACTGACTAAATTTCTTCTTGGATTCTGATTATTGGAGAGCGCCTTGTCCCTTTCATTTACGTCAGTCTTCATTTCAAACAATCTTATGATATTTAATGTTGATGAACATGACCAGAACTTAATCTGTCCAATGTAAAACCAATGTCAAAACTTTCAAGCTATTTTTATTCCTTTTCGTTGCTGCAAGGAGCCTTGGACTCACACACATACTTACTTAATTCACCATTAATAACCCGATTAACGGATTTTGGCCTGACTTCCAGACGCCTCTGCTTCTTGCGTGCCTTCGCCAATTGGTCACACTAATCGATGACAGGGCTTCCCGATTTAGACCTTCCAACGCAAACAAAGTCATCCTCTTCGCCAACTTCCGCAAATCCCAGTCTCGCCGGTGTATCTCTCTCCATACGAACGACATGACGGAGCCAGCGCAGCCGCTGGATATTAATACGCTGCACAACGTCCATGTTGTTGAGGAGCTCATAAAGCTCAAAGTTGGATCGGATGTGGAAATCATCGCCAAATCGCACTGGTCCGAAGAGCTTACGTAGGACTTCTTTCTCGAATACTCTCAAGGCTGCTGCATCAGTGCTTAATAGCAACCATGCCTCTGCGCCATAAAGAAGCATGGGAAGGATAAGCGTGTTATAGAATATTAGTTTTGTCGTGCGATAGAGGTCTTTGCTACTCAAGTGCCTACTGAGACCATAGTGGCACCTGTGAGTAGCAAGAGTGATTCTGCGCTTGATCTCCAAACTGACATTATTTTTCGTGGTAACGGCGGAGCCAAGATAAACAAATTCCTTGACTGTATCGAAGGTATAGTTAATGGACGTAATCTGGGATCCACTACTCCGCATTAAAATCTTCGAGGACGATCATGGACCGGATACTTATCATACACATCCTTTTCTTCCTTCGGGGCGTGAGCACAAATAAGGCTGATGGATTCACACAAGGTTAGGTTATGTTAGGTTAAAGGACGTGTTCTTGTCAATTAAGACAGGTACAGTACCCGGAGGTCGAATTGACCCATTGTACTACGTCCTAGTTTCCCACACCACACACTTGTGTGTGTTTATTTTATACATGAGTGGCGGGACCTACAGTTTAAAGTCGACTCCGACCTACAGATGTTTAAAAAACTTTTCATGGCAATTTTATTTACTCTCAGAGTTTTTCCCAGAAATCTACTGAGAAGAAGTCGCCGAAGAAATACTTTTTGTATTTTATTTTTATGTCTGGCCTGGGGCTCGAATCCTGGCTTTACGTCTAATAAGCCAACACACTACCTACTAGACTACGGCGACTTGTGGATTCACACAAACAGCGGCGAAATTTTGATCTTTCTTTACGGTAAGTGAGATTTTCTTCAAACTGAAATTCAAATAAAATTCATAAGTTCTCTGGTAATGTTTATTTAAAAAAATCGGTTCATAATCGTTTCAGGATCGATACATCAATTTGTAAGTAAAACATGTTTTTGCTCACGATAGTTATCGATAAAAAAATTTAATTTCGATAATCTAAAACTATAATTATCACGCTGTAGGTGGTCATGTAGTCTATTTAGATCATACTTAATTCCCAAATTTAGTTTATTATTGCTATTGTTGCTACTTTTGTTGCATTTTCACATTTTACTTCCTTTCTTTCTTTTTTTCAACTCTTCCTTCAACCAAGTATGACAAGGTACATTAAACGTTAAACGTATGTTTGTATGACTGTGTGTGGGTATATTTAACCATATTTTGCATAAAATTATAATAAAATTCTTCACTTAATCAATGTATGTATGAATGTCTAACAGAGAGAGAGGAAAGTGATAGGGAGGCGAAATCGTACAACACTTTTAGTCGCGGGTATAACGTTTATCACTCTGTTTTATATTCCTTTTGTGGCAAAACGTTAAGAAATGTATGACAGTATTATTGCACAGTATACAGGCATAATGGGTTTTAGAAATAATTCGTAACATTGTGTATTTGAAGGTAGGTTACCTGTTGAAATTCACTTAAAAATTGCAACTCAATATTCGCAATTTTCTAAAACAAACGATTTTCAGAAAGATAAGGGCGTTTCATTTCAGTTTTAATTGCTTGTCAGATGGATGTAGGGGCCTTCTTTGAAGTAGAGGCTTATGTTTGGAAAGGGCATCTGAAGAGAGGAAAGACTTTTGTTAAACCAAGTGGGTTTTAGGCAATCAAAGCTATTACTGGGGAATTACAATAATAGAAGATATGAGTCAGGCATCAGATTATTTTGATTGGTAACTGCTCTGGTCTAGTATTATTAGACGAAAAGCCAGGGTTCGAGCCCCAGGCCACACATCAAAATAAAATACAAAAAGTATTTCTTCGGCGACTTCCACTCAGCAGATTTCTGGCAAAAACTCTGAGAATAAATAAAATTGCAATGAAAAGTTTCTAAAAAATCTGTCATTCGGAGTCGACTTTAAACTGTAGGTGCCGCCACTCATGTATAAAATTAACACACACAACATAAGTGGTGTGAAAATCTAGGTCGTAATCCTGACTTAACGGTTGTAATGACCAATTATGTATGTATGTATGTAACTGCTCTTTTGCTCACGGTACATATATTCCGAATGGGGTTTGATTTGAGGCCAACATATGGATGACAATGAATCATCAGAACACATGCTTGAATCCTGCATCCCAGAAAGAAACACTAGGGTGTACATCAGGTGCTAGACAGGGAATCGTCATTATAGACACTGTGCAGCATCCTAAAGTTTTTCCGGGCAATAGGCTTGGATAAGGCAATATGGACAATAAAGTTGGGGGAAAGCAAATTTGATTGTAGGGTCGCAGTAATAAGGAATCTCTTCACAACAAAAAGAGGCATGTCAGCAAACTCTACAAAAATTTTAAGATTTCTGTTCTTCTAAAAATTATGGATCTAGAAAACCCCACTGAATCCAGACCAACAACAGCGAAGACAATGCCTTGAAGCATTGTTTCTGAGAAACAACAGATTGCAACGCTACCCCTAGAAACTGATATGCTAGACTAAACGCTTGCTAAGATGAAAAAATTTGATTAATTAAACTGAGACATAGCAACGGAATAACAAGAAGGTGGGGGAGATGTTTTGGTGTCTAGAAAATCATATTACATGTAACCATGTGTCATCGCATGACCTCTTGGTACAGTTCGCCATATAAAGTAGAGGGTTCAGTATGTTTCATCTACGTCATGTAGTTCATAAACAACATGCCGAACTGCCTAAGAAGAGCCGTGTAACTGCATAAGTAGTACTTGCATCCGTAAGGAATAGTCAACTATCTACCAGTGTCCACTCAAAAGAGCCACTAGTACTCTTGCTATCATATTCAGGCCACGTCTGTCTTGAACTCCTATAGCAGATGATTACGTAGATAACCTGGAATATCTCTTTACAAAGAAGAAGCCGAGAAGGTCCTTCTTAATAGACTCCAGACAATTTTTTCGCTCGTCTTATAACAGAAATTTATGGTTCCCAATAAGAAGGAAAATTTTTGCGTTGAATTCTAAAAATAAAGTCCCTGTGAACAAGACTCTTTTTTCTTTACTAAAGTGTGCACACCATAGGATGTCATTCTCTATTAACAATTGACTTGAATCATCCTTTCTTTCCTTAAAAAGTGTCTTCATATTCTCTTTTTTTTTCTTTGTTCTTTTCGTCGCTGATTGCAGCCAATAAATAATCAACACAGCGTGAGTGACAGCGATGTTCAGATGAAGTTGATACTGTGTGCGTGCGTATAAACGTTTGTATATGACAAGTGCTATGGATTCATGCTTTGGTATGTAAAAATGTCTACGAGGTTGCATTGGTGTGTGTGTGTGTGTGTGTGTGTAGCTGGTATAAATGTTTGTACTTTATCATGCCATCAGATATGACAATAAAATAAGAAGACCTGATAAAAGACTGGCAAAATTGTGCCAAGTAGCATAAAATGAAGATATTTTGTAAAGAAATGAAGCGGCGTTATTATATTTGTGACAGTTATCCATGCTTTTAAGATTAACAATAATGGCAACGGCAACAAAAATAACATGACAACAATGACAAGCAAAACCTCAACCGTTGTCATACAGTGATCAACATAGTCTGAAAAGCAAACATAAGATATCAGCATGGTTTTCTTGCTTTCTTATTTGGACTATGACATCATGAGGACATTTTCTTTGAGGAAAAAAAAGCAGAAAAGCTCCAAATTTTATTTGTAATCCTTTTTCACACCAGGTAACCACATCAGGATAATGTGTTGCTTTTAAAAAATTCTGTCGTATATTTCCATAAAGTCAAGTGTTTTTTTATACGCGTTTTGTCCTTTTTAAATTTCATATTCCCGTTGAATTTTTTTTAAAGTGGCAACATACCGTGCGTATGAGGAATTATTTTTTCTCTTCTGTTTAATAATTTCATTTACATTCCCTCTTTGCTATTGCTTTGCTTGGCTTTGTTGTAGTCCTTGTAACTGTTGTTTTATGCTAAAATTATGCTAATAAAAGCTGATCCAGAGACCTGATAGAGAAGGGGAAAACCACATGAATATTTTTACCTGTAACTGTTGTTTTACCTGTACGTTATTATAAAAATAATGAAATTCCCTTAATAAAACAAACGTATATTTTCTTTGGTTGTATTTCTTTTTTCTAAAAAGGAATTTAAAATATCAGTAACAAGGACGTTCCTTTTTAAAGCAAAAATTCTCAAAAATAAATCATGATTTAATAGCAAATAAAACAGCCGAGTTTAAAAAATTTTGACTGCATTAAACGAAACAGACACAGCAATATGATCACATGGACAATTCAGTAGTATGTTGGCCAAAAGCTCTAAAGAAATTCCTCAAACTGTAGGTCACACCAATCGTAAATAAAATTAACATGTTTGATGGCAGAAGCTGGACCGTAACTAAAGGCTTGAAGAGACAATAACGGACCTTGTTTGTTTGTATTAAAGAAGTAAAAGAATAAGAGTTTAGGGATGCCTTAACTAGATAAAATACTCAAAAGGTTGACCTAGTCTAGTAGGCAGTGTGTTGGCTTATTAGACGTATGGCCACGGTTCAAACGCCAGGTCAGACATCTTCAACAAAACGAAATGGAAAGAATAATTCTTCGGTGGCTTGCTCTCAGCATACATACATACATATATACATAATTGATCATTACAACCCTTTAGTCAGTTTCTCACACCACTTATGTTGTGTGCGTTAATTTTTATACATGAGTGGCGGGACCTACAGTTTATAGTCGACTCTGAACAACAGGTTTTTGAGAAACTTTTCATGGCAATTTCTTACTTTCTCTCAGAATTTTTGAAAGAAATCTGTTGAGAGGAAATCGCCGAAGAAATGTTTTTTCATATTTCGTTCAGTTGGAGATGCCTGTCCAAGCCAACGGCGACTGGCATAATAGGTGTTTAAAGAAATATTGTTTACAGGCAAATCTTTTCGGTAGACTTGCATGCGTTTTTAATGGTAAGACAAACTCTACCTACCGCTGAAAGAAACTAATAAACTAAGTATGCATTAAGTGAATTATAAAAGAATTGGAAGATATTTTGGCTCAGAAATCGCTTCTTGTTTTAATTTTTCATAAATTCATGGACTATGCTAGAGTTTTTAACGATTTCGATACAGAAGTTAAATCTCAACTTTAACGCGCTAACCCAAATTGAATATCAAAATGTTACTTGTGGGTTTTGTTTTTCTCCAAGCTAGTTGAACCAAGACGCTCATCCTACCCGTACTTCTTTATGACGCAGAGGCATGGACACTATTAAGCACTGATGCAGCAGCCTTGAGAGTATTCGAGAGCAAAGTTCTACGTAAGATCTTCGACCCAGTGCGAGTTGGCAATGATTTAAGCATCCAATACAACAGTGAACTGTCTGAGCTCCTCAACGACATAGACGTTGTGCAGCGTATTAACATCCAACGGCTGCGCTGGCTCCCCAATGTTGTTCGTATAGGGGAGGATGCTCCGGCAAGACGGGTATTTGATGCGGAAATCTGCGGAAGTCGGCGAAGAGGACGACCTTGTATCCGTTGGAAGGACTAAATCGAGAAAGCCCTGTCATTGATTGCTTTGACCAACCGGCGTAGGCGCGCAAGAGGCAGAGGCGCCTGGAAGGATGTGTTGCGGCAGGCCGAAATCCGTTAAACGGGTTGATATGCCCTCGTGATGCATTCTTTTGAAAGCCAAAGTTCAGTTATAAGATCATTCAGAATTTGTGAAAACTGCGGCAAGAAGTTCTCTACCAGTGATGAGTATTTTATTTTTCTGCATTTCTCTTTCAATTTGAATAATATTTTTTATCATTTATTCCTCAATTGAATTATTGGTGCAGTGTTTAGTTTTTTTTCGTTCTCTCATGTAATTTCTCTCAGTGCTTATAATTTTGTAAATTATCCCCAAAAACATTTCCTTGCTTAAAAACAATTTGAATTTTTTTCTTGCCTTCAGTTACTCCATCTTTGATTTATTTTCAGTGATAACGTAGTAAACATTGGTTAGCGCTTACATTGTATTCAATATGAAACGTGTTTGCCCTGCAGGTGACAATTTATTGTATAACTTGTTCTTATTATTTGGTTTTTTCTGTTTTTCCAAAATCTTAAAATTGTAAATATTTTAACAACAAATTTTATTTTATTAATTTTGTAATAGTATTTGTAATATTGGTTTAATTTGAGGGGAAGCATTGCATTAATAGTTATTGCGTTATAAAGTAATGTAATAGCGAAGATGCCGTTTGATTATCTTAACAGTTTTTGTTATTGCTTGTAAGTCCTTTGTTAATCACAATGGTTTTAGGGGTGTCAGTGTGTTTTTCAATTTAAATCTGCTGCCACTTTTAGCTAATATAGTTTTAAATTTGAATCATTTCATTCCTGTACAGGATGAATCTATATATCTCGCCATCTACTGCCTCGTGGGTGCCAATCAATATCATTCTAGAGTCATCATCTTGAAAACTTGGCCGATCTAGCTGCATATACATAACATGCATACATAATTGGTCATTACAATCCTTCAGTCAGGATTACGTCCAAGTTTCTCACACTACTTATGTTGTGTGTGTTAATTTTAGTGGTGGGACCTACAGTTTAAAGTCGACTCCGAACGACAGATTTTTGAGAAACTTTTCATGGCAATTTTTTATTGACTCTCAGTGTTTTTGCCAGAAATCTGCTGAGAGTAAGTCGCCGACTTTGTATTTTGTATTTTGTTTTGATATCTGGACTGGGGCTCGAACTCTGGCTTTACGTCTAATAAGCCAACACACTACCTACTAGACTACGGCAACTTCTAGCTTCACATTACTTTGGTAATGCCATTGCGGATTTGTATTTCGGAGGTCCTTTATTAGAAATTATGAATTTTGTTAACAGCGATTGATGGATTATTGCAACATCATGTCAACCTTCTAGAAGCAAAGACTTGACATTAAATTTAATGCGAATATCGACAGGAATAGGTACTTACGCCTAAGTTTTCCAGCTATTGAGACTAGGTTCTGAAACATCTAATCGCGCCACATTGACAGCATTCATATGCTTCTGTCAATGTCGCAAATGATATCCTTGATCTCAAGTTGAATGCTTTCAACTGTTAATTGCCTTATTTTGTGATGTCTATAATCCTTTTAAGATTTACTGCTGACAGGCCAATCGAAATATGAAAACAAATATTTCTTCAATTTGGGTGCCCTAAGAGTCTAGTGTGCTAGACTATTAGCGTGAGGGTCGTGGGTTGGATTCCCACTAGAGACTCTGGTCTGTGACACTACACCAAGCATAAGTTCACTTTAGTCTGCTCGTATATAATTAGAATATAATTTGTAATTAGGGTGCCCTGGTAGTCTAGTGGGCAGTATGCTAGACTATAAGCGTGAGGGTCGTGGGTTGGATTTCCACCAGAGACTCTGGTGACACTACACCGAGCATATGGTCAAGTTACTCCGCTCGTATATAGTTAGAATATAATTTGTAATTGTATTGTAATTAATAAATAAATATTACTTCGACAACTTTCTCTCAGCAGATTTCTTTCTGGCAAAAACTCTTAGAGTAAAATAAAATTGCCATGTAGCTCGGAAACGACTTTGAACTGTAAATACCTCCACCCATGTATAAATTTAACACACACAACATAAGTGATGTGAGAAACTCCGATGTAATCCAGGACTAAAGAGGTGTCATGACTAGCGATGTATGTCTTTGTATGGATACCTAAACAGAGAAAGCTTCCTGTGTAGATAGTGTGGAAGTTAGTAGCTTCGGTGGTATGAGTTTCAATCTCTTATGGATTGCATTCCTTGCATGCGCTATTAACAGCAGTATTAATTACACTATGCGACAAAGTAAAAAAAAACTAAATACAACCGCTAATGACATAGTGTATGTTGTGAGTTTTGTTGAGTAAAACTCAAAAAAAAATTTTATTTCTCGAACACTCCAAACTTGTCTTATTTGACAAAAACAGTTGTTTTGATCTTTTTACACAAATTTATTGATTACACAAACATTTCTGAACCGATGTCCAAAATTTAAACCTTATTAGAAAGGAGAGGGATGGCCCTTCAAAGCGATGTACTTATATATATATTATTTGACTTAATATGATATGAAGTTTGATGAGGTAAACTGCACAAATGCGAATTTTTTCATATTTTTTCAAGTTTGTACGTTTATAGTGGCATACTTTAATCAAAAAATATAAAATATGTGATGACATTTTGAAAGAACATTATCTTGTGAAGAGATTGACACAATCGTTTGAACAAATCGGACACAAATTACTATAGTTATTGTTTAAAGAGTCTAACAGTCGAGTTGTATTTTTCATATACATACATATTTTTTCAAATGAACTTTTAGTTCAAAAATTTTGATGGATCTTGATTGTTTATCGGAAAATGTAGCAATTTCACGTTTGGCCAAGTTGGCCAATGTTTGCGCAAAGAGAAATAATAACAATTGCAGAGAACACAAATATTTGCCGTCTTCTAGTAGTCGTGCATTTTGCAATAAACAATCAAGATCCATCAAAACTATTCAAAATTTTTGACAAGATAGTCGTAGCGTATAACAAGTAACGTATTATATTTGTATCATAAGAATTAAGTAAGTATTGTTGACACTCTACTGATTCTCAAACATTATTGGGTAGTGATTGGCGGTATTACTAAATCGACTTAAAATATGTTTTGAACAGTAGATCAACAGTGATTTCTGTTGAAACGCAAACCTATTCTCATATTAAAAAATTTACATATTATTTCTCTTTTCTGACTTTTTTCCTACCTCCTTAAAGTGATTATTGTTTCTTTCTTTCGAAAATTGCAAATTTTATGTCCGTCCCTTGATTTTTATGCCTCAATTTCATAGCATAAAACGTATTTGCCTGAAGACATAATTATTATTAAGTATGATAAGAAAGGAATTTGCATTTCAATTATTATTCATTATGCCACCACCCCTTCTCCCTTTTGCAAAAAAAGATTTAAGAAAGAATGGAAAAAAAACATAATTTTTGTTGAAACCATCTTATAATACCAGTCAACTGTTTTGAATTCCTTTTCTTTATCAATAAATTGCATAAAAAAATATTTTCTTTTTTTACTGTTATCCTTCCAACACATTTTATTCAACATTGAAATTCAATGCAGTATGAAAATATTGAAAAAAAAGAAGGAAAAATAATACACAATGAATTGAAAGAAATGAAACGTTTTATACAGCAATAGCTAGGGAACACTAGCTATTGGCAATAAAGTCTATAAATGTAGCAGCAATGGCAGCAGCAGTGGCTGTGGCAGTTTTTGTACTATGTTTTCGTTCTCTCTCTCTCTCCCTCTCTCTGTATATTACCAGTTTATTAAACAGTTCAATGGATTTCAATGCTTAAAAACTTTATTAGATTTCCTTTTCTGGCTTTGTGGGTTTACAGTTTTTATTTTTTATTTTTTTTTTTGCTTCCACTTTTCATACCTCCCTCATTCCCTTGAATATCCTCTTTTTTTTTGTTCTGCTATATACAGTCGATAGAAAAATTTCGATATTTTCTTCTCTCTCTCCTGTCCTTCCCTTCCTAGTTTCAGACTTTCTTTTTTGCTTCTTTCTGGCATTATTTGTATGAAATTTGTTGCTGCCGTGTTATTGAAAATGCATTTCTGTTGAAAGCAAGCGATAAAATGTCACAAAGTCAATAATGATGAATTGATGATTTGATGAATTGTTTAATAAATTTCTATGTGTTTGGACTGAATTTAAATAATAAATGAATTCTATGCCATTATTCACCAGGAGAAATAGAATGAAACTGAATTCTCATTTTTACTTTTTATTTTCGGGGGAAGGAAAACGTTAGTTTTTCCTCTGTGAGTGATCTTTTTTTCTTTTTTGTTGTTTGGTGTAATAATAAAAAATTTATTAAAATGGAAACCAATTGGATTTTATAAAAATGGATACGGAAAAATATTATTTTATGATTTTATTTTATTGTGTAATAAGTATTCCATTCCGAATGGATATCGTTTTTTAATAATGAAGTATTATTCGCATATTTTTTAAGAATGTTTGCTGATATCTTTCAAAGGCTTTGAATATTAAATTTATGAAATAAAACTATTTATTTACTATTGTTAAATTTTATTATCACTTTTATGAAATTTGCCCCAAAATTTTTGACGTGATGTACATTGGCATAGTTTTTGACATAAAAAATCAAGCGCTTCTTGTCAGCTTGGTTTTATTTCTTCCTAAATGGTAATCATTTGACTTGTAGCACCCTGCTTTGTGGCGATTTATAAGTTTCCAATTGCTTAGATAGGACAGCTTATTGCCACTTGCATCAGTAACACTCTCAGTTGAGGGCTGGCTGGTACAAACCAATCTTGTGATTCGTTAGAAATATTTGTTGTCAACGTCATGTGAGGTAAAAAAGTTTCCCGTTGCAATATAACATCGATTTAACAATAACAATAACAATTTTCTCTCTTTGATTCCTCTCTGGTCTCCCGGATACGGGTTTCCCCAAATACTGCTGTAAGTAGTTGCTACGCACGTAGCATGTACTTGAATATAAAACTGTCAATTCGACGTTGGTGGACCACGAAATTTATAACGACCATAAAATTCAATTAGTTACTAATCTACAGCGATAATATTAAATATGAGTTGAAAAGGTAATAAAACAAAACAAAAGGAAACAAAACATAAATCAATACCAAGCATTACTCCGCAAATCACTTTATGAAGCTTGATTTATACAAATATCTTTAAATTAATTTCCCTAACAATCACTGTAAGTATTCCATCATTAAGTATTAAATTTCAATTAAAATCACTGGAGGTAATTTTCATTTTCCACAATAAAACTAAAAAGTTTTTGAATTCTGTTGCTAAAAAACTTTAATTTGAGATGAAAATATACCAAAAAGCAACATAAAAACATAGGTATCATTATTTAAATATATTTTCTTTAATTTTCTTACCTTTTAGGCGAACAAAAAATTAAATTTTTAAAAATCTTAAAAAAGGATATATGGGATGCTCTGAAAGTATGATAGCTAATGCCAAACTATTTATACAGTATTATTTTTTATATAAAACTACAAGTTGTGTGATAAAATTTTTATGAAAATCGTTAAAATTAAAAAAATTCTAACAAAAAATTTAAAATATATATATATATATTTTTAGAAAAAAAATCCTTTTCATTCAAATTTCAAAAAAAGGCTTTAAGTATGATTATTAAAGGCTGCAAGACTTTCAACTCATTTTTCGAAAAGGCGTAATAGGTGTAAATATATCATTATCAAAGCGAATGATTCTGTTATCTCATACGTACGTAGTTGTCCGAAGTATTATCGAAGTATTATCATCATCATCACATTTTTCTAATGTTTGTCTGTCACATGAGATAAATAAATATGAGAAGAGCAGTAAGAAAGACTCTACAAGATTTCAGGAAACAGCTGCTACCAATCTGCATGAAAATTGGTTATATTTTTTCATCTCAAACTACTAAAGGCAGTTTGTTCTGTTCCAAGTAGTACCATCTTTGGCGATAAACATCCTGTTGTCATGTTTGTTGCTGACAATACTTTCTCCAGTTCATAAGACGAGCTTTTATTTTCTTCTTCTTAAAAGTCTTTAGCAGCAGGAATATTACATATATATGTACATATTTAATCGGCCATTACAACCTTTCGTTATAAATTGGGAATGTCTGACCTGAGGTTTGAACCTTGGTCTGACGTCTAATAAGGTAACACGCTACATACTCGACTACGACTACTTCAATCAATATCAAGAACATATCAAGAATAGAAAATTCAATATTTTCCCTTTCATCCAACATTTAACTTTCAATTCTTCCTCAAAAACCATAAATAATGTACTACTTACGATAAAACTTCACAAAATCTTTGAAATCTTAAAAAAATTACATACACGACACCAAAAAATCTCTATTAAAGTCGTATGTATCAAAATTGATACCTAAGATAGAATTATGAAATTTTCGAATTTTGTAACCCCTGTTTGAAATTTGGTTTAAAATAATGGCGATAACAATACTAACGAATTAAAAAAATACCAGGCGTCTAACTTTTTCCGAATTAAAGTTATATCGTCTCAAAAACTGAAATATATCATTTTTGATACAAAGCTCGATCTACGGTTAAATTGGCAGTCAATTCGAAAAGCATAGCTTGCTTACCTATACTGTCATACAATTATAACTCTTGGCTAGCATCTCTCAGCCATCCAGATAGTCCTATGAAACTATGGATTTTATCCAAATCAGCTAATGCCAGACACATTTTATCAACAAACCCTTGGGTGTGCAAGAATTCTTCTTCTTAGGTGGAGAATATGTTTTCTCTTCTTCTTCGTCATCACTACAGCTTCTGCAGAAGTCACTGTGATATATTCCCAGCCTTTGCGCATTTGCATCTAGAGGCCAGTTTTTCTTTATAACTGCTATCAGCTCCGGAAAATAGAATCTCTTCGGGTTTATTGTAAATTGTATTCCACATATATTTATATTGGTTCAAATCTTTATCGCTACTCAACAGGTATGTCAATTGTCCCATCTTTCTATAAAAAATAAATAAAGTTTGTAAAATATCAAATATTGTTTGTTCCTCTGCAAAAGAATATAAATTTCATGTCGGAATTCTATTAAACTTTCCGAGATACCAGTCTTTACGAATGTGCTCTAAAAGTCAAATGATAACTTTACTGTCCTTATACTTACTTACTTACTTACTTATTTAATTGATCTTTACTAGCCTTTAATCAGGTTTACAATCTAGATTCTCTCATAATCCATATTATGTGTCTTAATTTCATCCGTAAGTAATGGGATCTACAGTTTAATGTTGAATCTTTATAGCCAGTAAAGAAAGCATTTTTGATTTAGCTTTGCTGAAAAGATTCCGCATTGGACGTTGCCACGCGATCTGCAGCCGTCAGTGAACACTTAGGAGACGTTCTGTGGAAGGTATAAACTGATATTATTCTGATATATTTCGTTTTCATTGAAAAACTCTGATCGAGAACAGATTCTGGTGCCAGATAATTATAAACAAGGTTTTGATATAATTATAATTTAAGGATCATAGCTTCAATTATTGGCATATGGTTTGAACAGGATAGTTTCACACAACATACAATGAACCTGATAAGAGGCAAGTTAGGCGTATGATTAATCAAACGTTTTGAAACAATCAATTGGCAACCAATAAATTTTCCCATGTACAAGAACAATTCAATCACAGTTCCAGCATTTGAAGACAGCATTACCCGTTGAAATTATGGAAATGGTATATCATATTGGAGCGTGTAAAATCGGGGACAATCAATCTATGGTTTCATAATATTGTCTGAACATTAGAATAAGAGAGGTCCCGCCATCCAAAGGCAGATAGGAAAGTTTGGGTGGCTGTCCACTCTATAAAGTTGGACAGACACACTTAGTCTAAATAGGGCCCATTCAGATGAATCTACTCAGACTGCCAACGTCAATGTGTGGCAGTCCCTCCATGTCATCTATATAGTAGGCGCCAAAATGCCTTTATGTCCTCGGGCATAGTGCCTGGTTTGTTCCCAGTGAAGTCTCCTTTTTCCTTCATCTCTGCAGCGTCTGCATAAATGATTTTCAATGTGCCCAACTACATTGTAACTCATCTGCGTGTCTATTCTGCAGTGTATTAACAGCCCTGACAACCATATTCAAAAAGCAAAGTATCGAGCATGTTCCCAATAGGTGGAGAATCCTTTTCTTTACTTTCTCTACAGCTCCTGTAGAAATGATTTGCAAGGTACCCACAATGCAATGCGCTATAATGTGACTGAAAACCACATTGCCAGCCAATGCAAAGCACCATATAGAAGCCCCGATTCGATATCCTTTTGAAACCACATGTTCTCCAATGACAATTCGTCAATAATGTAACAAAAAGTCTTAGAGAATGCAATATCTACTCAACACGGCGTTTTCGAAAAAAAAAGATCCAATAGCGCCTCGTGAGTGAACATCACGCCATACAGTTGAAACGATAATTTTGTTTACTTATGTATCCACAAAGGTGGAAATGGATGGAAACTTTCGAAAAAAAATTGTCTTTCCCTTGGGTTCATATCCAAGATTGGCAACAGCAGCTGATGTATCTTTTTCACACTGTGAGGGAATATCTTTATGTAGTTCACAAAAATTGAATATATAGGGATCGGCGATTGAAGCTCGATTGCATGTCACATCGTCTTATTAATACTCCGGATTTCTCTAAAACATCTTCAGTCGCATGCTAGTTGTCCTCAGCAAAACCCGTCTGTATATTGCATTGGCCCTTCTAGCTCTTCTAAGCGACTTGACGCTTACGTTTTTGAATTTTCCAAACGATCGGGAAAAGTATGTTCAACTTCTCGCTTAACTAGTGCCGAAGCAAAACCAAAATTTACTGGCGATTACATAAGTTGTTGTTGCATATTCCATTACATTATAATTATTTCGGATATAACAACAAAGATTTTACGTTCGAGGCTCTCCCGCTGATAGTCTAGCTCCCCTATCCACTGGACTAACATGATGATTTTAAATTTACAAATCTTTTGGAAAAAAATTTTCCTTTTATTTACAACCAAGGAAAAACGTTAGAAAAACTTTAACAAAGTAACATTGTTTTGTTTCTATTACACATACTCCTCCTCTTCTATTTCTGTGTTTATGTATTCTTTTCTTCGTGTCATTGTATGGAGGAGAAACGCCTGCATTCATTGTATAAGAATTCCATTGTCTGGCGTATGTCACCCTTGATGCCATTATGCGCTTCAGATACTCAGTTGCTCTTGTTTATGCAGATTATTTTTTTTTTCTTTCTTTCATTTCATCTTTTTTTTCTAAAGAACAAAAACAAAAAGAAGAAGAGAAAAGAAAAATTGTAAAAAAAGGTGAGTCGTCCTTTACTACTATGTTTTGCTGTGGGGAATATTTACTTGTATAAGTGCAACAATAAGTCTGTGCGTGTGTACACATATTTTACTGAAATCCTTTAAACGAAAAACTTTGAAATACAAACGAATTCCAGCATGAGTGTTTCGATTTACAAAAAAAGAAAATGCGTAAAAATCTAATGCATTTGAAATTTTGTCAGTAATGGAGTACAAATAGTAACACAGTGGCCAAGATCACTTTGGTGTAATTGAAAATGTTTGAGGGGAATTAAACAATGTGTTACGAAAAAAAGTTAACGCATGGATATGAAATTCTTTTAATTCTACAACTGATATATTGGATTCACGAGTAATTTCTGTCGTCAGCTCTAAATCCATAGCAAAGAGTGACTTTTTCGTGAGTGACTCTTGCATCTCATGTGCATGGTATCGTCTCAAATTCAACAATTTTAGTTCTTCACATACATATTCATCCAGAAAAGATTGGACGATTATGGGATCGTAAAATAGACGAACATTGTGGGAAAAACTCTGACAGTAGACACAGTTGCTATGCAAAACTTGTCAAATGTATCGTTCAGAGTCGACGTTGAACCCATGGATAAAATGAATACACAACTTGTTTGGTGTGAGGAAATAGATTGTAATCCTCACTAATTGATTTTAGTGAACATTTAAGGAAGTTTTTTTATATTCTTAATATAATTTACTTAGGCTGCCTTCCAAAATGTTAGTTGCTTTGTGTCTGAACAAAGTATCGTGTTTCATAATGCCGCTGTACAAAATATATACAATGTATTCTATTTCAAAACGTCGTCAGTGTGTATTTGTAACGCAGTCAAAATGCAATCAGGCATCGGATTTATAGTTGATGAATTGTTTGGTTACTTTACATATCTACATAGTTTATATACCGTAGTAGAAATGCATACAAACTTTGTATTGATACATTTTGGAAGGCAGCCTTACTGATGCTATAGCAGCGTAAATACCAAAACCTAGTTCGAACCTCATGCTAAATGGCGGAGGGATTAACTGGATATTTTGACATGTAAATACAATCAGTGTGAAAAAGTGTGTGAAATTGATCATTACAACCCTTTAATTAGGTTTCTCACACCACCCATGTTGTGTGTGTGCTAATTTATCGTTGAGAGGCGGGACCTACATTTTAAAGTGGACTTCAAACAACAGATTTTTGAAAAACTTTTTTTTTCGGTAGTCTTTATAGTCAACAAAGAAACAACCCACGATTTAACTTGAAATCGTGTTGAAAAGATATCGTATCCAACCTCGTCATGGTAACTTTTACCCTCAGAATTTTTTTCATCTTGGGCGAGATGTCTGAGCCAAGTTTAACCACAGCCTCTCGTTTAATAATCCAACAGGCTACATACCAGGCGTCTACTCGCTCACTTTTTAAGCAAGTGATTGTAAGCAGGTTTACAGTAACAAGTTTAAGGATGGTAGGTTTACAAACAGAACGAAATGAAAAACATATTTCTTCGGAAGACTTCCTCTCAGAAGATTTCTGGCTAAAACTCTGGGAATAAATAAAATTGCCATGAAAAAGATCCTCAAAAAATCTGTCGTTCGGAGTCAACCTTAAACTGTAGGTCTCTCTATTCTTGAATGAAATTAATACACACAGCATAAGTGGTGTGAGAAGCTAATCTTGACTGAAGGTTTGTAGTGACCAATTATGTATGTATGTATGTAAGGATTGTAATGGACAATTGTGGGTAGAAACTTTGTTAACAAAGGATGCTATCTGACCCTGGATGCTGACTGTAGGGCATTAGGGGTCAAAAAGCTTAATTTTATTCATAACTTCAAAAAATTCGAAACTATGCTAAAAATTGGTACGTCTTCTCCTGCATAGCATTGACACAGCACTACTACTACCCTATCCAAGCATCAGTATTTCCATAAAATTTTGCTTGACTTAAAGCCAAGTTTCATTAAATCATTGTCAATCAAGAATTTACCATAAAGCATCTTCCATACAAGATGGCGGTTATGCACGTCAATATTACACGCGTTACAGGCAAAAGGCATGACTTTGACTTCTTATCATCTTCAAACACTCTAATACCGACCACAATTAAATCTCAGCTCTAATGCTGCTAAAATGCGCCAATTTAACTTTATTTTCCTATATGTTCTCCCTTTTTAAATCTTCTCTCTTTTAATTCCATTAATTTTATTGCAAAATTTTTCGTTGAACTACATTTCATTAAGCCGTCATTATTGTTGTTGTTGCTGTTGTTGTTTTACATTGCAATTGCATTGTTTCTCATACGTCGTTAATAAAGTACGAGGAGACTTTTAAAACTGTGCTCGAGCACAACCAAACATAAACCTTGTTTGTACACATGCATTCACATTGTTGTTGTTAAACAATTGAGAGAGATTTTGCCACAAAGAAGGAATGAGTATGTGTAGCCATGTTGAAATAGAAAGAAAGTGAGAGAGAGAGAGAGAGAGAGAGAGAGAATGTGTACTCTTAATAGACTAACAGAACTTTTGTAAATAAGTAATAATAAGCAACGAATGTATACTCGTATGTATGTGTGCCTACGTAAGAGTAAGAGAATGTATGTATGTATGTATGATTGTATCTGTATTAATACCAAAAGTGAACATTAAGTAATAGAAAGTTTTTGAAGTGCTGCTCTATGGATGCATCAATAGCAGCAACAGCAATAGCATCAGCATTATTATCCTTTATCCTGATGTTCATTATCAAAAGCATCATTGTAAGCATACTCATCATCATCATTATCATTAACATCATTATTATTAAAGAAGAGTCCATTAGCTTAACTAACGGGCATATTGTGTTTTGGTGGGATTTGTTTGTGTTTTTTTTTTTTATTTTTGTTCCGTGGCTACTACCATAAGTAGTCGACGATGAAAAATTCCAACACTGACTGACTTTTCATTGAATTGAAAAACTTTCAAGAACGTGTTGGATTCTTTAAATAGTTGTTGTTGTTGCTGTTGTTGTTATTGTTAAAAGCCCATACTTATATATTCGCCTACATATACACGCACAGATTCATTGTTATCGTTTGTATTAAAACAGAGTTTTACACTCTCATCTTAAACCAAAAACAAAAACTCATAGAAACACATGAAAACAAACAGAAAAACTGTGGAAAAAACGAAAATCCTTTTGCTGGAATGATTTCTTTAATGAATTTTCATTAGAAACAAAAGAAACATTCTGATTTTCATTTCACCGCACAAACAGTAAAATAGAAAACCCCATGAAAAATTATTTCGTTTTTCAATTTTTTTTGTTGGCATTGACCGACTTTTCTTTTCGCTGAAGATAAAGTAAATGGGTGTGGTTCTAGAGAGTGTTTTAAATAGAAGACAGCGAGGAATATATCACCGGACTAGCAATGCTTTTAACTGCTTAACTATCGGTCGGCTATGAAACAAAGTTTAAATCAATTCTACTTCTGGTTTTCAATGTCGGAATTAATAATTTCTTCCTGTGTTTTAGAAATTTGTTGCATTCATTGCCAAAATTGCTTAGAACTTTTAACACTACATTGCTAAAGTATCATGAGGGTTCTGGAAAGCCTGGTATTAATGTTATTAAGAAGTTTATGAGAGAATTACTACGTAACTTAGAACCTTAAGGGGCATAACCAAAATGGTCTACCCAGCCGATTCAGTTCCTTCAGATGCGTACGTACATAATTGAAAAAGAAAACCCTTGGATTACAACAGGATTACGACCCAGCTTCTCCCACCATTTAACGACAGATTTTTTTGGGAAACTTTTCATGTCACTTTTTTTTTATTGGCAGAGTTTGTGTCACAAATTTGATGAAATATTTTTTCATATTTGGTTCCATTGAAGATATGGGATATGGGGCTTGAACCGTGGCCTTACATCTAATAAGCCAGCGCACTACCTACTAGACTACGGCGATTTCATATAGTCAGACGTAAATCAACTACGTTGCCTTGTACAAGGCCCACATATGCATATCTACGTGTGTCATTCATCGTTACCTACTCTACATATAAACGTTAATGCATAACTTTCTTTATTAAAAGAAAACGAAAAACTTTCAATATTGCAGTCGTATGTGGATTCCAGGAAAATTTCTCATCTAAAATACACAATGAGTAAATTATCTTCAACGATGAACATTTGTGGCTAAATATGTACATAAACATCACTACACTCTTATATACCATATACATACGTATGTAGTACAACCATATACATATAGCAACACTTGGAATCCCTCAATCTCTGTATATGTTTCAGCTCGTATATCTTGTTCACTATGCCAGTAGGTGTGTATCACTATGTGTGTCAGTTTTTTTTTTCCTTTTTGATAAAACATATGGGTGTCATTGGTTTTCATTTACTTTTTAAACAAAATCCTGCAGCTTTTTTGTAAAAGAGCGTTTTACTAATGGAACCAATGACTGAATGAATGAATGCGATGAAAAGAGTGCACGGAATGAAGAATGGTTGTTAGTAAAAGGCATGACTGAAGAATGAAAAAATCAATGTTAAAATATTGTGGATACAATTTTTTGAACTTTTGTTGTTATTTACCAACTTATATTGAAGTGGAGAAAAAGTTCTCTAATAAAATACGATTAGTTCGGTAACTTTATTTCTAAAGATGATAATATGTAGACCTCATAGAACAGTGGTTCAAAACTTATTGTTTTGTATGGGGTTTTGTTGACATTTTAATTTTAGTAGACTTTATTAAAATGTTTGCTCCACCAGGGATTTGGATAACACACACTGATTTTCTTACAGAATGTATTAATCCTTCCTCACCCAAATCAAGGTTCAGTGTTTTAATCTCTGTACCAGAAGCTTTTACTGGATTTCAGGAAAGTCCTTGCAGCTCTAGAGTTAAAAAGGAAGATGCTTCAGAAGCTGTTTCTTCTCTGAACATGTTCTAGGGTCATTAAATGGATGCCAAAATAATGTAACTTGTGACACAAAAGTAGTATTTGCAGTAGCATTTGTAGTTTACTTTTCATGAAAAGCTTAGATATTCTGCCTCGCTTAACATTTCGTTACAAATACAAAGTACAGCAGGGTACCCAACTCTATTGATTTTTTAGAGCTCCGTTGCAATGTGATTTATGTTTCACTGTTTTAGGCTATATTCCTCAGTGAACTAAACAGTACTCATCTACAACAGCCTATCGTACAATTCACTACAACGAGTATTCGTTCATTATCGTTTAATTTAGTTTTAGTGTCTTTCTTAAAGACTAAGGCATAAAGTTAGTACTTTTGTTAAACTAAACCGATATCAAAGAGTCCCTGCATAAATGTCGCTGTAATGATAATCTTTATTTTTGGGAACTCAGTCAAACACGACTGAATATGAGTGGCCAACAATCTCCGCCCTTTTTCATAAGAGCGTAAGTGGGGTAATTCGAAGTCCATTGGCATGATTGACTTGTGATACTCACCATTAGACTTCTTATCTAGACAAGTACAGCAGTGGCTAGCAATACTACAAGTCCCTTCATGCTATTAACAAAATTGTACATCCCAATAAAACAGAAAGATAGAAAGATATCCAATTTAACTGAGACTTTCGGTATAATTAGCTCTTATAATAGTCTTAAATTTTAAACTCTGTTTTCGTCCTGGACAGTTCATAAGCAATCTAGTATTCATTAAAAATCTGTATATTTTGAAGAGATATTTTTGAATGATATTTCGGGGTATTTTAAGGAAAACATTGCATAGCTTTCAGCATAGCTATGGCTAAAACTAAAATACGTTGCAGTAATCAGACAGCTTCCTATAGGCTTCAAACTTTAGAACCAATAGACTGTAAATTACTGCTTATTCTGCTTACAATATTCAAAACAAGAGTATAGGCCACCAAAACATTGCCGGAGCCGTCGGATTGTTATACCGCATGGGACTAGTTGGAATTAAAAAGTAACACCACTATCTCTTCTAATTATTTCTTTTCAATGCTTTCATTGATTGGTCTACTGCAGCAGAATCTAAGATGGTTGTCTGCTGTTTACCTGAAAATAAAGTCCTCAATGAAAACATATTTGGTCGTCGTATAGGGTACAATGGTAAACAACTTGTCTTATTCTCTCTTACATTGAGGTGCTATCTGACATTCCTATTATATACATAGTTAATAGTACTTCCACTTGGTGGTAAGGGATGATGGCAAGAAACGCCTTGGTGTATAGAGAACGACTGAAACGATTTTTATAATTCAAAACCTCTGATGAAAATATCTCTGTCAGATGCTGGTTTCTTAGATGGATTGTTCGGATTGCAAGCAACTCTATTTCGATACAGTATTGATGCAAAAGTTTTTTCTGTTACAATATGAACAGATTGAAATACAGACTTTTTTGGGCCCTACTACTGCTTATTTGCGTAGCTGCAACAGATTGCATTGCATGGAGTAAGGGTCATTCCCTAAGTGTTGATCATGTTTTAAGAAACAAAAATCTTCAAAAGGAAAAAAAAAATAATGTATGCAAACAATACATTGTAAATTTAGTAAAGTCTTCTAAGAAAAATAGAGAAATAGTTTAGAAAGAATTTGGTGATACGTTAAATGGTCATTACAACTCTTTAGTCAGGATTACAATATAGATTTCCTTACTAATCATGCTGTATTGCTTAATTTTATCCATGAGTGGCAGGACTCCGAACGATAGATTTCAGAAACTTTTCATTGCAAATTTGTTTTATTCTCAGAGATATTGCCAGAAGACTACTGAGAGGAATTCATACTTTGTTTTGTACGAGATGTATGACGACTTCCTCTCAGCAGATTTCTGGCAAAAACTCTCGAGAGCAAATAAAAATTGTCATGAAAACATTTTTCAAAAATCTATTGTTCGAAGTCGACTTTAAACTGCAGGTCCCACCACTCATGTATAAAAATTAACGCACACTACATAAGTGGTGTGAGAAACTAGGTCGTAATCCTGACTAAAGGATTGTAATGACCAATTATGTATGTATGTATGTATGGAATATAATTCATACACCCAATAGTTGATCAAAGTGGGCGGTAAGCCAGTGTTTATCTATATCAAGCAGGTTTTAAGCAAGATTGTTGTTTTAATACGACTCCACAGCACCCATTACGTTAAGCTAACGATACATACATACATATTTTTGTTTCATTTAATCCAAAGATATTTGAAATTTTAAAACTCTTAAAACAATACCACATTTCCTTACGGATTTTAATGTAAAGTTACGATTTTAAGCAGATTTTGTTGTTTTTATTTTCTTCTAAAGCCTGATACTTTTCATTATTTTCTAAAAGTTACTGGGATTTATTTTTTTTTTCCAAAAACCGAAGAGAGTATAAAAATGAAAGCTTAAAAGAATAGAAAGAAAGAGAAACTGAAGAAAAAAATATTTTTTTCAGTAAAAAATTGTTTGGTTCTCTAGATTTTTGTGATTGTGTTTGTTTTGTTTTTGTAAATCTTTTTTGCAAAAATTCAAAATAAAAACAAAACAAAAAACTTTTCAATTGATAAATGCAATTTTCTTAAGAGAAACTTTTTCTTTCTTTCTGCCAATATAAAAGCAAAACAACAACAACGACAACATGTTGTTGTATAAAGTTTGTTGTTTTAACTTTTCTTAGTGTTAGTATTGCTTGTTATTATACATATATATGTATGAATGTATTTGTTTTGTTATTGTCATTATTGTTGTTATTTCTGTTGCAAGTCGAATGGTCGTACAATTTTTGTTTCTGGATGGTTTTTTCTCTTTGTTTTTGGTTGGTTGGTTAACAGTCGTTGCTGATGGCGTCTCATTGATACTAACGGTTATTTAAAGAGCGGATATTAAGTACTATTTATAAAAGTTTAGCCAAAAGGAAATTGCCAATAAAGCACTTTTTAATGAAAATAATATTTAAACAAGAAAAACTAACCAAAACAGAATGCATTAAGAAATTTTGTGAAATTTTTGTGCAGAAAATTGTTACAGCAGGAATACTAAGAAGCGAAAAAATCAATTAAAGTTGAATAAGTAGAACAGTTCTATGAATAAAAAAGCTAACAGTCATAATAGGTCACAGCAGAGTAATAGAATCTTAAACTATCACTGCTTTAAGCCTGAATGTGGTATTACTTAGTCGCCGTAGTCTAGTAGGTAGTGTGTGTTGGCTTATTAGACGTAAAGCCATGGCCAGGCATCGAAACAAAATACAAAAAGTATTTCTTCGGCGACTTACTCTCAACATATTTCTGCCAAGATCAGTGCGAGTAAAAAAAAATTGCCATGAAAAGTTTCTCAAAAATCTGTAGTTCGGAGCCGACTTTAAACTGTAGGTCCCGCCAATCATGTATAAAAATTAACGCACACACAACATAAGTGGTGTGAGAAACTAGGTCGTAATCCTGACTGAAGGGTTGTAATGACGAATTATGTTATGTTACTTACTTAACTAAGCATTACAACCCTTTGGTCAGGATTACAACCCAGCTTCTCACGCCATTCATGTTGTGTGTGAGTGGAAGAACCTACAGTTCAAAGTCGACTCCGAACGTCAGACTTTTTGAGAAACTCTTCATGGCAATTTTATTGATCCTCAGAGGTGTTGCCAGAAATCTGCTGAGAGGAAGTCTTCAAAGAAATATTCCTTCATATTCCGTTTTGTTCGAGCTATGTGAGCTGGGTTTTGAAACACGAGTTCACGTCTAATAGGCGATTTAATGTAATATAATCGTAAATGACGTCTGTCACGTCTGCCAAATCAATGGATTTTAAGACAATGATTTCTAGGACAATTTTCCGCTAACGTGAGTCTGTTAATGAGGTAACACAACAATACAACGTTCACATTATATGGGTACCACATACACATTGGTAATCCTAGAAACTGTAGAGCGAATAAATTGGCCAGATGTGATAGTACCATCGAATTTTGAGGTGAGGACTCCATATTAGGAATAACATTGAAAATCTGTAAAATTAGAATTGGAAATACAGTAACGGAACACATAGGTAACGGAACATAGGCACCCTGAGTTAAGTGTAACATGGCGTGACAGATCTGACCAAGCCGAAGATTATCTAGAGAGCGCATAAATACTCTACTTAAACTCCAAAGCAGCGGTCACAGCATAATAACTGTATTCATTACTGAACACTTGGGTGCTAACGTATAATAATTTTGGTCATAGGGCCTTTAATTTCTGCATAAGCTATGGATACTAGGAAGAGGAGGAAACTGTTCTCTTCGCTTCTTGGGTAAGTACCCAGTGTTCTATCATAGGATGCCGTTGATCTTGCTAATCTGGTGAATACGGAATGAAAGTCGCTGTAGTCTAACAAGTAGTGTGTTGGCTTATTAGATTTGAGGTCGAGGTTCAAACCTCAGGTCAGACATCTCCAGCAACACAAAATTTTAAAAAATATTTCTTTGGCGATTGTCTCTCAGCAGCTTTATGACATAAACTCTGCGAGTAAATAAAATTTCCATAGAAAGTTACACAAAAATCTGTCGTTCGGAATCAACTTTAAACTGTAGGTCCCGCCACTTGTGGATAAAATTAACACACACAACATAAGTGATGTGGGAAGCTAGGTCGTAATCCAGGCTGAAGGGTTGTAATAATCAATTATGTATGTATGTAAAGTCAACGTGGTTACCGCAATAAGAAATTATCCAGGTACCAAAATGGGTCTAAGGATATCCATTTTCTTGTGTTAATGGCTAATATTTGCTTTCGTAGTATTTATGAAACTAAGCCTTGGTGATGTTTTTTCATTTTTTTCAGAAGATACAATGCTTAATGGACACTTAACTACGTGACAATTCTTTTAAAAGGTGAGACTAAGAGTTTACACACATACGTCAACGTGAAATATACACGTTAATTTCTTACGGTGCATATCTATTGGCATAAATTATTAAATAAAATTTATTCCAAGGCATTTATCTTTCTTTGTATTCTGCAGTGCAAACAAAATAAAGTAAAATGTTTATTTTGTTGTGTTTGTGTTTTATTTGAATTTATAATAAAATAAATAAAAGCAAAATACCGACATAAATACACAACAGCAACAGCAACAAAAGAAAACAAAATTGAGAAGAAAAATGAAAATCAAATAAAAAATAAATGCCTTCAAGAGTTTTGGGTGTAAATTGCTAGAATTTTCATATTTTTTTTTCTTTATACCCACACTTTTTTATTTTTTCTAAACTTTACTTAAAATGCATTAAAAGAAATCTTCTTGAAATATTTAAAAGATTTCAATAAAGAAAAAAAAGATAAGAGGACCTGACCCCATCCATACTGCCTGTAAACGAAATTTGTAACACAAAACAAACACTCTGTGTGTTCTTAAAAACGAATTTTTTTTTTCAATTTGTCCTTACTTTTTTTTGTATTATTTTTTCCCCTTTAAACAGTCAGGAATATTCTAAGTAAGTGGCTTAGAACTGACCCAATGCTGTTGCCACTTTTGGTTTTTTTCTTCAGCATCATCATCATCATTTAAGATTCTTTATGGTTTTTGTACGCGTTGCTTGCCAGTGGCATTGTTTGAAAATAGATTATTTCTCTCGTTCTTCTTCTTCTTATTGCCACAATTTTGTAAAGGACCTTTTTCCGAATGGTAAAGAGATCACTTTTGCATACTAAATCTTAAACAAATATGTACACGTTTCGTTACAGACTATTTTTCACTGTATTGCCACAAAATGTTGATTGTTTTCGGTTGTCTTTGTTATACTCTATACCGTGCAGTGGCTTTCTTTTTACCACTCTCTCTCTCTCTCTCTCTCTCCCTCTTTCTCTTTTGGCCATGCCTTTGTATTCATTCCTATTTTGAGTGGCTGTTTAAGTGTGTATTTGTTTTCATTTTCATGTTTTTATTTGCTTTTTTTTTTGATAAACATTGTACACGAGTGTTCAGAAAAAACACTCCATTTACCATAATTTGTATTCTCAACACTTTATTGCTTCATATTTTATATGATGCCCCTCATAAAATATGCCATTCATATGCATATAAATACACACACACTCATACAAACATAGTTACAGTTACTCTTTCTTTCTCTTTAATCAAGAGCCACTCGTATCCTGATACATTTCAAGTTATTTAACTGTGTGTTGTAAAAATAAATGCAAGAATGAACGATTGAATAAATGAATTGGCATCTATTTTTTGTTGTTGTTGTTGTTTTTGTTTTTGTTGTTATTGTATTTTTTGTTTGGTAACAAATTTTTGGTAGTTAAATAAATATTTTATTTTATTGTAATCTGATGTGATGGAATTCTACTAAAATATTGGGTAGGGGCTAAAGTACTGAGTTTTCGAAAAAGTTCGTTTAGAAAAAATAAAATCCCTTTTCCATATAATTGAAACAAATATACATACATACATAATTGGTCATTGCAATCCTTCAGTAAAAATTACGACCTAGCTTCTCACAACGCTTATGTTATGTGTGTTAATTTTATCCATAAGTGGCGGGACCTATAGTTTAAAGTCGACTCCGAACGACAGATTTTTGAGAAACTTTTTATGGCTAAAGATCTGCTGAGAGAAAGGCGCCGAAGAAGTATTTTTTATTTAATTATTTTTTTTTTTTTGAGATGTCTGACCTGGGGTTTGAACTAAGGGGGAATATAATCTAAACGAAACACTAGTCTACTCCTGCGGAGGTGGATTATGGAAACAAAATATATAGGCATAGTACAAAACCGTAAACTGAAATCATTTCAGGGAGTGCGAATGATATACAAAAGGATTGTATATATATTGGGGGTATCACCCTCATGAGACCACTCAATGGATACGTAGAATGAATTTAAAAATAATTGAAACATGCGTTTGGTAACCTTGGCAATGAGAATTTGCCTTAAGGCGGTGCTTAGAGCTATGTTGGGTTTAATCTCGTTGCGTATGGTAGTGAAGACCAGAGCCACCAAGACCAAAATTATTATTATGGGGAACAGATTAAACACAAGATTCATCAGAGGCCATCAAAACCTGGCAAATGTAATGGTTGATAGCACTCTCCCCTTATTTGTCCTTAGGCTCTCACTTAAATACAGTAAGATCCCGCTTAACGCGGGGGATACGTTCCAATACAATCCAGCGCTAAACAAAACAATGTCAAACGAGGCAACTAATAAAGCAACTGTGATGCAGGAGAGATGCGTTCGTTCTGTGATTGCGACTTCAGAAAATACAGTTGGAATCTTTATTCTGCACAGACTAACAAAAGAGATTTGAAAAAGATACATAATATACAATAAGTATCCATACAGTGCATGATTTAGGGGAATCCCAATATTACCGCGTAATACTGAAACATCGTTAAGCGGGGTCTTACTGTAGTTTGGAAAATAGCTTACAAGGAGACAGAGTAGTAGCAATATGGCAACTATGTTGTATATAAACTAGGTCGTAACCCTAACTCAAGGGTTGTAATAACCAATGTATATATGTACATACCTTTTTAGAACATTGATCATTATTGTGGTGTACGAATGGACTTGACCAGGCGTTACAGAAGACGAGACATGTCATATCATATTATCTGATGGAATTATTTGGCGCTACTGTCTGGACAAGCTAGACACAGATCATATGGTAATTCAAGGCAGTGAACTGACTCTTGAATTTGTTAGGAATTCAGTATGAAGAGAACAGGAGTTTGGATGAGTATACCCGGTGAAAGGGAAAATAGAGAGAGACGGGCACTTTCCCAAGCAAAACGGGTTTCTTACAATCTAAACTTCTGCTAGGTTATTTTAGTAGAAGCAGATTTATGTCTTCCATCAGACTTATTCAAAAACAGCATAAGAATAGTGCAAAGCCAGGCATTAGAGATTCAAAGAAAATTGGTACGACATAGAAATTATTTTAAGCTGAAGAGGAAAACAAACTGTCAGAACACATATCTGGTTATCAAGTACTAGGCAAGGTAGTATAGTTGCTAACTCTGTAGTGCTTCTTGGAGTTCGACAGGGCTATAGCTATTACCATTCTCCCATTCCAAATTATCTGTTAACCAAGTCTCTGTTGCGTTTTCATACTGCCAAGAAAGGTTTTGTTATTCGTAACTGCGACTTAATACTTTATTGTCCATGTAAAGTTCCTGTATTTATTTCTTGGGTTTTGTAAAATAACGGTTACCATCTGTCGTATCAGTTCTCTGGTAAAAACTCTGAGAATAAATAAAATTTCCATGAAAAGTTTCCCAACAATCTGTCCTTCAGAGTCGACTTTAAACTGTAGGTCCAGCCAATCATGTATAAAATTAACACACACAACATAAGTGTGGTGTGAGAAGCTAGGTCGTAAATCTCACTAAAAGATTACAACCAATTATGTATGTATGTTTGTAGTAATCCAGAAACTAAATCTACTCTTAAATCATGCATTTTCTTTTGTTTTCCAAAAAGCAGGGCATTTTTAAAAATTTTGAAAATTTCAAAACAGAAATTGCTTTTTTCCCAAGCCCAATAATTTATGTACATAAGCTTGTTTGCATTTGCATGTATTGCTGATAAAGAGTCAGTGATAAATCGTATTTATTTAACGCATTATGACAGTACGAGAGTAATTTTTCGTATTTTTCACAAACATTAAATATAAAAAAGGACACTAACAAACACACACACACAGACACACAGAAATTATTGGAAAAAACAAGAATAATTTGTTTTTATTTTGTTTATATGAGACTTAAATATTAAAAAAAAAATAAATGTAAACAAAATAAATTGTTTTTTTCGCTTGTAAATAGGATTTATTAAGTTTTAAAGAGTAACTAAGCTGCTCCTGACACACACTGTAACAGTTTCAAGTTGCACAATACACGCTATACTCTTCTCTTCAACAACAGCTTTATTGACAGGGTGTGATATATCAAAAGATATCAAACGACAAAAGTAAGTGGATATGATGACGAAATAAAAAAAATGGCCATGCATTTGACACAAAAACTTATGTATGTGCGAGAAAAAAGATTTCTCTCTCTCTCTCTGAGTTAAAGGCATTAAAAGTTTAAATGCTTGAATAATTTATATGATTAAACTTTTTTATGAGTTTCTACAATTTCAAATTCGTAATGTGGTGCCTCATAGTATTTCCTTTTAAATTGTTTAACCATGATGAGGCATTTAATTTTGTAGTTTGTTAAAGTTGAAGTGTTGGTGTTAATACTGATGTTCTGGTTAAAAATACTTTGTTGTTCTTGTTATTGTTGTTGTTGTTGTTTTCTGTTAAAAATAACCCCCTTGAAGTCTGCGGTCAGATACGTCTGACATATTAATCTACTACCGTTTACATTATTGTTGTTTCAAAAAAATGTTTATACCCCCAAACATAAACACATAAAAGCCATCCGTCAGTATTATTACACAATTTCCATAAGAAACCCATTCAATGTTCGTTGCTATAGTTTAGTTTGCTTATATAAGATGTGAGACCGTAGATTAAGTCCCAGCGCTGAGAACTTTCGAGTAATTCGAAAAAGAAAAATATTTCTTTGGCGATTTCCTTACAGCAGTTCACTGGCAAAAAGTCTGAGGGCAAATTGCCATGGAAAGTTTCTTAAAAATCTGTCTCTCAAATTCCGATAATTTAGACACAACATGTTTCGTAATTTCGTATTCATGTAGGTATTGAAGATAACTTGTTGAGCTGTAGTGTCCGAAGCGATAAGAATTACTTCTATAACCACCTTGTCGTGTCGCTGCAAGACTATAAGGGGTTTAGTTTAGATAGGAAGCTAACCCGTTCTCTGGACCTGAACATTTCTCTCCGGCTGCCGAACTACTGTAGTGTGTTTCAGGCGGATGTGGTGGCCATTTACCGGACCGCTCAATGGATCCTCGTCACCGGTGCTCCTTCCACCCGCGTCTCGGTCTTCTCCAACAGTCAGGCCGCCATAAAATCTCTGTCGGGTTTTGTGAATAACTCCAGGATCGTTAGGGAATGTCGCCGCTATCTCGATCTTCTTTCTGAGCGCTACAGCGTCTCGCTGGTCTGGGTCCCCAAGCGCAGTAATGTTCTGGAGAACTGTAGGGCCGACGAGCTCGCCAGAGCTGGTGCACTCCTTCCGGAATCGTCTTCGATTGAGCTGGGCATGCCACTTGCCTCGTTCAAGTTGGCTATTGTGCGGAAACTCTTTCGAGACGCGAACCTATCCTGGGTCAATGAGAAGTCCTGCTCCATCGCTAGACTCACCTGGCCATTGATGGATTGCTTGGACTTGGTCGTAACATCATCTCGACCACAGTGGCCATACTTACGGGCCATTGCGTTATGGGCAGACACGCGAAAAGGCAGGAATAGATTATTTGGCTCTCCATTTCTTGTCAGCTTAACGAAGCTATCATCTATTGACAACAAGGATATAGCTTCGTTCATCAAACTTTCTGACTGGTTTTCCAGCGTGGAGTAGTCGTGCTTCTGATAAGCAGCCCTTGTGCTGACCAACTTCTTCCTCCTCCCTGGTCTTGGTGGATCTTGGTCAGCACAGGGGCTGCGTACACCCGTGGCATCAAAACGGACCGCTATGCACGCTCAAGTGAGCTTTGTGACAGGATCAAAACTACCACTACGACCTAGCCTAACCTAACCTAACCCGTTCTCAACAGAACGAAAATGACCTTCACTGTTAGAGAGAAAATTAGGTCTCGAACTTAGAATGTCTGTTTATATTTGCATTGTTTGGATCTTGAGCTACGGATACACGAACAGCGTATTCCCTACTTCATTATTATAGACGAATTATGGTTTCCACTAAGACAGTATGAAGTATTGATCATGAGGGCAGTGGCAGCGATTATTAAGGATGAAAATGTTTTTAGAAGGCATACTATCATACTTTTTAATAGCCAGGACTATTAACGTACGAGAACGGAAACTGGAGGCAATATGTTCATCGTTAAGACGTAGAAAAAGAAAGCTTCTGCTAAACAGATGATCAGACTGATCTGTCGAGAAAGGGTATTGAGAATCAATGAAAACTAATTTTACGTCGGTATTTTTTTCAATTAAAAATTCAATAAATACAGAAGAAAGGAGGTGTGTGAACATGGAAACTGTGTACTACCAGTAACATTGTGTTCTTAAGCTTTTTTTCTTGCCGCCCTTCATTTTGATACAGTTTTTTTGTTTTTGTTTTGTTGCTCTTTTTCTATTTTGAGTGACAGTCATGTTACGCTTAACAAAGTTAACAACCATCACTCAAATGTTGCAACCAGGCATAAAATAATACATACAGTATAACGAATAACTTTGGACACAAAAGAGCACAGCAATGACCTGAATTTCTAAAATTTAATTTGTGTACCATGTACAGCATATCGCGCTGTGTTATCGCCATAATCGCCAGCATACACCAGTATACCACCACAGTTAGTAAACGAAATGATAAAGTATTTTTCGAAGCCAACTAAAAGTATTTGTACATCAAAAAAAAGGAAATAATAATGAAAAAGGAATACACACGCACACATACATTCTCATTGAGTAAACTAAAGGAAACGTATAAAACTGCATTAAAGTAAATTGAGCGTATTTAATATGAATACGTACAAGCATATCATACCTCCCAACTCTGTGAATAAAACATCATATTTTTTTATATACTCCTCTGTACTTTATGAGTTGCTTGTTTTTATTTTTGCTTTTTTTCTTCTTCTTCTTGTTATTTATAAACATTTACTACATAAAAAATTATTATTATTAAAAATAAAAAGTAAAAATGGAATGAAAAAAAGGAACTTTAATAGAGTTCTTCCTTTTTTGCTTTTTTTTGTTTTTTGTTTCATTCTCCATTAAATTTAATTTTTAATGTTCTTTTAAAATGCATTTTGCAATATGTATGTAGCAGATATGAAATGTTTCTAAAACCTTGAAGATTCTTTACGTACAGAGACATAGAGAGAGAGTGACGAAGACAGACAAATATATTTATAATCCTGATAAAATATTACAAGAAAACTAATTTGTTTTTTAGAAAAAATGCTCCAGCAAATGTTACAAGCATTATGGAAAATGCATTTTATTTTGCTAATGGCTTTGAAGATATTTTTTTTAAATGTCATGCTGAAAGATGATAATTTAAAACGATTTAAATTATTCGAAATTAAATTGAAATATACAAAGAAAATAAATTCTTATTCATCAGCAAGCTACCTCAGCTACACATGCATGTAAGCAACAAGTTTACTAAGCCAGTTGCATGTTCAAAGACGCTTTACATGGAAATAAATAAGTTTTCTTAACATATACATACATACATACATAATTGGCCATTACAACCCTTCAGTCAGGATTACGGCCTAGCTTCTCACACCACTCATGGTGTGTGTGTTAATTTTTAGACGTGAGGCCTCGGTTGAAACCCCAAGTCGGACATCAAATCGAAAATATGAAAAAACATTTCTTCGGTGACTTCCTCTCAGCAGATTTCTGGCAAAACCTCTGATAGTCAAACAAAATTGTCATGAAAATTTTCCACTTTTAACTACAGGTCCCGCCACTCATGTATAAAATTAACACACACAACATAAGTGGTGTGAGAAACTACGTCGTAATCCTGACTGATGGGTTGTAATGAGCAATTATGTATGGTTTGTCATTCCATTTAACTGGTTTTATTATTCAGGTTGATTTATAAAATTAATTTTCCAAAGTATTTCGATTTCAATCGCATGAAATTGAATATTTTACCTGTTGATTTGACTAATAATTCTTTCTGGCAATCATTTTTATTTATTTACAATGGATTTTTAAAAGGCAAATAAACATCACATGGATCTAGTCCCATACATTTTTATAAAATAATAAAAATCTATTCCCATATGTATATGTACGGTGTAGTTACCCCAGTGAAATGTGTAATAAAAATACGTGCATATTATTATTCTTTCGCTTCTTTTCTAACTTTGGAAATATTTTCTAATATTTTCATTGCTTCTATAAAAAAATCTGTAAAGGAAGGAAAATAAAGAAAATTTGTTTCGCTATATTTTCAATTCCATTTCCTGCTCTTACAACAACAACAACAATTGTAACTACATTGTAATAAAACAACAATGTATTCGCTTTCAGAGAGAGTGTCAGCTGGTTTACATGGGCCATAGTAAATACAATTCTGGTTACATTTTCCCTGGAAAACTAAGCTCATATGTAAACAAATGTAAAATTTTACTTTTGAAAAAGCGGTTTTTCCTTATTTTCTTTATTTTCAAATATTTTTTTTCTTTGTGCCACATTTGTTTTATGTTGAACTTCAACTAAATGGCTTATTGCCACATATTTTGCAGTTTATTTAAAAATATTCGTATTTCATATGCACCAGACCATATTTTATGTAAGAAAAATAGGCAAGAAAGAGGTAAGAAAGAAAGTTTTAGTCCCTCAAATCAAACTATAATACACTTTACACTTTGCAACCTTTCATTACATACATATTTGGTCATTACAACCCTTCAGTCAGGATTATGGACCTAGTTTCTCACACCACTTATGTTGTGTGTGTTAATTTTATACATGAGTGGCGGGATATACAGTTTAAAGTTGACTCCGAGCGACAGATTTTTTGACAAACCATTTCATGGCTATTTTATTTTACTCTCACAGTTTTTGCCAGAAATCTGCTGAAAGGAAGTCACCGAAGAAATATGTTTTCTTTCATATTTTCGTTTTGTTGCCTGACCTGAGGTTTAAACCGTGGCCTTACGTCTAATAAGCCAACGCACTACCTACTAGACTACGGCGACTTCTAAGTTACAAAGTGTAATAAAAGACTGCATGTATTATTTAACGGAGTAGGGTATCATTAAACAGTAGAAAATGTTTCAAAACTAGAAACTAAAAACTGAACGCAAAGGGCAGGCACACAGACGACAGTTCTAAGCTTCCTGCTAGTGTTAGAAGAAGACATTTTTTATTGCACTATTTTTGATATACGGAACGTTACTTCAATTCCATATCCTTGCTTCTTATTTATTTTTTTAATATTACCTTGAAAGTACATACATCAAAAGGGAAATAAGCTTAAGAAATAAAAAGTATTTATTTGCAACATTTTCTTATTTTTTTATGGCATTCAGTACTATTTGCTTGCTCATATCGTTACAAATTTTTTTTAAATTTTTTTATGATAAATGATGCTTATAAAGGTCACAAATGGTCGTATTTTAGATCGTGAATTACAATGTAAGTTGTAAAAGCATTAAAATGCATACAAATGTAGTTATAAAATTTTCAATTTGTTAAAGAAAATATAAAAGTTTGAATAGAGGGTTTGATAGTTAAACTTACCTACATAATTGGTCATTACAACCCTTCAGTCAGGATTACGACCTAGCTTCTTATGTGACTTATGTTATGTGTGTTAATTTTATACATGAGTGGTGGGATCTACAGTTGAGAGTTGATGTCGAGCCCCAGATTTTCTAGAAGCTTTTCTTGGCAATTTTATTTTTTCTCAGAGTTTTGCCAGAAATCTGCTGAGAGGAAGTAGCCGAAGAAATATTTTTTTTCATATTTGTTTTGGAGATGTTTGACCTGAGGTTTGAACCGTGGCCTCTCGTCTAATAAGCGAACACACTACCTACTAGACTACGGCGACAGTAAAATCAGACTAATATTAAATCTGACGCAAAAATTTATTTTGAAGTCGTCGTAGTCTAGTAGGTAGTGTGTTGGCTTATTAGACGAAAAGCCAAGGTTCGAGCCCCAGGCCAGACATCAAAATAAAATACAAAAAGTATTTCTTCGGCGACTTCCTCTCTGGCAAAAACTCGGAGAATAAATAAAACTGCCATGAAAAGTTTCTGAAAAAGCCGTCGTTCGGAGTCGTCTTTAAATTGCAGGTCCCGGTACTCATGTATAAAATTAACACACACAACATAAGTGGTGTGAGAAACTAGGTCGTAATCCTGACTGAAGGGTTGTAATGACCAATTATGTTTGTATTTAACTATTTAAACATTAAACGAGTTTCAGAAACATTGGCACAACATATCGTGAGAAATCTGAAGGTTTGAAACAGTAGTGATTTTGGTCTTAAGTTGGCAAGAATCTTTACTACAAAATTTTATTGGATACTATTCGATATCATCCGTATTTCTGCTTTTATTTCAGAAAATTCCCTCAATAAGTCTTGTCTAAAGGCCAATTTTAATACCAGAAACTTAATGTCGAATATAAAAAGAGAATGGCTCCCCTAAAGGCATCAGCTATATGCATTTTGTGATTGTCTTCAGGGAGGAACTTATATAAATTCAAGAACCCTTATTGTAAAAATACAGAATTTGTGGACTGAACAAGGATGGCTTTATTCTGGACTTTTATTATGAACTAAAAACAATATACGATAGGCCAGCAACATCATTTGGCCTAAAAGCTGCTGCATGACAGACCACCAAACTTTACAACAAGGAAGTTGGATCTTTTACGAATAATAAGATGCTCAAACCTATTTTATATCGAAACTACAGCTCTTACAGCTTGTAAGATTAGATAAAATCTCTGATAGGTTGAAAGCTATCACTTCCTCCAAACCTCTCTTGAGCAAGAAAAATCTCTGGTAACATATGGACACTTTGTGACAGAGGAAGGAAAGCAAAGAAATAAATTACGGCTTGAGATTGAAGATATATTGACTGCACATCAGGAAGGAAAGAAAATGAATAAATTACGGCTTGTGATTGAAGATATATTGACTGCACATGGGCTACTTTCCTAGCCGTAACCGAATAGGTATTCACATTGAGGCAATTGGCATGCATATCTCAGTTTTCTTAACTTAACGACCGTTTTTGTTATACTTATTCAACCGAAAATTGTACGTAGTTACACTGTGGTCTGCACACAGCGTACTGCGGAGGTTCACTTAACTGTCTGTCTGGCAATGATAGAGACAAACTGGCAATGATACAGACAAGCTCTACAGATCAACCAGATCGACTGGATCTGTAATTCAATTTCAAAGTTGACTTTGAGCGACGAGTTGATAAATTGAATGCACAAAGTATTTCTGTGTATCGAGCCGTTATTTCATATAATAACGGTAGTAACATATAATGTCGTCTAGTATTAGATTTCAATTGCAAACCTTCACCAGTTTTTTAACAGCTTTAAGGATTTAAAATTGTGTTTATTTTTTCAAAAAGAAAAATGCTGCTCTTTGGCCCTAAATACATTGAAATTTTTTCTTTTTGTGTCAAATAGGAGGTCAAAGGTTTAAATAATAAATTTCGTGTTATTAAAGAAACTTATCTAATTAAGCAACACTTTCAACCATTTTTTCTAAATTTAATAAACAAAATACCGCTTTAAAAAAGGGGTCCTATAATTAAGAAACGCCTAATGTTTTTAATTGAGCGTATGTTTAAGGCAAACAAATACTCTGTCCTACAGCAACTAACATTTTGATAACGTGGCATATACATACGCGTACATTTGTGGTTTGTTGGCTTGAAGCTATAAAATCATTAAGATTATCACGTGTTCTTGAATTTTAAAAGCAAATAAACCAAATTGACGACACCACATAGAAACCCTAATTAGTTAGACAATTATGCCCTCAAGGTCAATACTAATAAATATTAAACAGACTTTAGACAAAGGAAGCACAGAATTCATGAAAAAAAATCATAAAAATTAACAGAAATTAAAACACGAACGAATCCCTTAAAAAACTTTTTTGCAACAACAAAAACAAACAATGAAATTTAATAAATAAAAAGCAACAGAAACGCCACTAAAGGACACATCGCGAACAAGCAAAAACTCCAGAGACAAATATGAACAAACAACAACAGTAGCAGCCATAAGAGGACATGAAAAGTAAATTCAAATAAAAACACTCAACGTAATAAATAATTCTAAATTACCAACACATACACACAAACACTTAGCAATGTAAATAGAGTGGTGTATGTGTATATATAAATAACCTACAGGATTAACATCAACATCAACATTAAGGTGGCTTTAATAAGAAGAAAAACACACGCATTAGAGAAACAACACGGAAAAAATATATTAAAAGGATAGCGACCAAAACAACAACAACACAACAGCCCATGTTGACAATGACACAACAACAAAACAGTATTTAAGATTAACATGATAATAATACAACAAACAATGACAACAACAGCAACATCAACAATAACAACAACAGAGAACATATAAATGCCATTCCACATACTCTTCGTAGTTAGTGGAAATCAGTTTTTCTGTTTTCCTTACTTGGCCTCGCAAACACCAACGCTAAACATTCAACTGGAGAGGCGTTTATGTTAGTATCAGCAGGTATGGGAGTGATGATATAATTTTGCAAAAAAAAAATAAGCGAAATTTAAATTCCTCTGAAAGATCTTTAAGCTTTATGGCCAGAATGCTTTTAAGTGGGAAGGGGGCAATTGATATTCCTGGGTAAATGGCGTGTAGTACAGTTTCTAGAAAGCTGGATGGCCATTGCAAAATCTAAGTTAAATGTTAAATCGATTGCAATCTTATATGAAAAAAGACAACAGGCCGAGACGGATTTCAGCAACTTAACAATGATATCTTGGTGTATTATTTTTAAGGACATAAATACCCGATAAGAACTCAGGCTCCAATCTGACCTTTACTAATGTCTCTTGTGTCCTTAAAAGCCAGAAAATTATCAAAACTTGATTGAACTTTAATCTTGGGACTATCTCTTTGGCTACCCATAATAATTATCATTTTATCCTTACAATGGGTGGCCCATCTATCGGTTTAAATTTGACCATCGGTTATTTCGAAATCTATTCTGTCACAAAATATCACCACTGAACATAATGAATCAATTTACGCTTGAGCAATGTTGGCACTTATTGGGGCAACGAAAAACTGCACGATGACGTCCATTTTGCCAAAAAAAAAAAGTCATCTTTTCGGATGAAGCTTTTTTTCATCTTGGTGAGTACGTTAATAAGCAAAATTTCCGTATTTGGAGTACAGAAACCCCTCATGTGGTACCCCTGTTTGGTACGGCTTGTGGAGCGGAGGCATCATTGGCTCTTGTTGCATTAAAAATGAGGACGGCGCAACCATTACGGTCAATGGAGATACCTATCGCACCCTGATAACCGATTTTTTTATACCCGCTCTGCATGGCATTGATGTGAACGATATTTGGTTTCAACAGAATGGTGCAACTTCTCATCTCATGCCACAATCGATTTATGGCATCAAACGTTTGAATGCCGTTTAATTAGCCGAAATGGTGATGCTAATTGGCCGCCAAGAAGCTGTGATTTGACACCGGTAGACTATTTTCTGTGAGGTGCCTTTAAGGAAAAGTGTTATGTCGACAAACCAGAGACAATTGAACATTTGAAAGCCAACATTCGTGATGAGATTGCCGAGATACGACCCAATCCACTCGAAAAAGTCCACGAAAATTCATCAGATTGAATGAAGTACTGTGAAGCCATCCGCGGCAGCCATGTGAATGAAATAAGGTTCAATTTCTAACCGAAACAATTGTACTTCACAACAAATTTTATTGCATTTTTAAATTTAAACTTTTAAATTTCCTCACCCTAGACATTTATAAAGTGAGGCTGTTTTTTATTGATCAATTGTGATTACCTAATCGACCTCACCTTACATTCTTCCCTATTGAATTCATGTAAAATTTATTACCCAAATAGCATTTTTTTTTTCTATTATTTTATAAAATAAATCATTACTCCCATCCATGACAATGCGTAACCATTCACGACGTTTCCCTTTATTGTACAACAGTGATGGCATTTATGTCAACAACAACATTTTACTATAAATTCTTAAAGAATTTAGAATTGCCAAGTACTTAATGTGACCACCACATATTTGAATGAAGTTTAAGCATTTCTTCAGAAGCTGCTGCTAAAGGGTGTTTTTAATATCGTAACATATATTTAAAAATGGAGAGCATTGTAGCAGGAATTAGCCCCTGAATATAGGCGCTGAAGCCGCCGTAGTCTAATAGGTAGTGTGTGGGCTTATTAGACGTGAGGCCACGCTTCAAACCTCAGGTCATACATCTCCAGCAAAAAGAAAAATGAAAAAAATATTTGTACGGCGGCTTGCCCTCGCAAAAACGAAGAGTAAATAAAATTGTTATGAAAAGTTGGTCAAAAATCTGTCGTTCGGAGTCTACTTTAAACTATAATTCCCTCCACATATGTATAAATTGTGTGTAAAGTTGTAACACAAAAGTGGCAGCGAAGTTGAGGAAACTGTCCTATCGGTCGGTGGACCTACAAACTGATCATATATATTGAAAGATGGATCAACTGCAGCGGAAGAAAAGTAAACTACCTTTCTTACTCGATGCAATAGTAGTGAGTTGATGGACAATTCGCAGTCATTTCGAAATATTTCAAGCATTTCTATCACCTTTTAGTTTACTTAGAGTGGATATTTATTTCGTTGCATAAATTTTTGGTCACGTTATAGTATCTCACTCCTTCGAGATGACAGCTAAAGTGAATAAGAAAGTTACAAGACTCTAACAAGCTCATTTGTTGTCTGAATACAACAAAAATTATTATTTTTGTTGTGTTGAATGTTGAATACGAAATTAAAATGTACGCACACACTATCATACAAACAAAAATATAAGTTCAAAAGAGACGAATGTCTGCCTTATACTGGTAAATATTACGAAGACACCTTATTAGCAACGAATCTAACCACCAGGAGACTATTATGACTACCAGAGTAGCGACTGCTACCATGAATACCGTAATCTGTATATTGTAGGTTCGATTAACACAAACTTCCTTAAAAACTGGTTTCATAAAGCAATGAATAAGTTTCCAACCTTAAACGATTAGTTTAATACTGGTATCTTGAGCTATCAGGATTCGTCTTCAGAAATCTTCTTATGCGCATCGCACAATCAAAATTATGTATTCTTTTATAAGACCTATTAGTGCCATTATGAGTATAACTTCGTTCAAATTTGTCCATAATGGTTTCTCTGGGTAAAGATAAACCGAAGCGTCTAATTTTCCATGATGCTGGCGCGTAAATCAGGCTGTATTTGACCGACAGCATGGGTTATGTATGCTTTGAGGACCACTGTGTTTTGTGCGTTATTCGTATATACTTTCCGCTTAAGAAAAATCCTATCAAATCGCACGATTTCGGTGGACCAATTTACATTATCTCCACGTAAGATGACCATTTCTCTAAAATTGCTTGTACAGGAAATCAAATGTACCATGAGCAGGCCTGTTAAAAACTCATATCGTTGGTGTCTATTTCAGGCCAAACAGTAACTTTTTTTGAGGGGATTGGACGGTCTAGGAACTCATGTGCATTGATGTCGTCATTATGAACTCACAAGGTTCGAATACACAAAATCTACAATTGGTCCAATGGCATAATCTTACATTGCTGCCCTACATGAAGAAATTACACACGTAACATAATTGGTCATTACAACCCTTCAGTCAGGATTACGACCTAGCTTCTCAAACCACTTCTATTGTTTGTGTTAATTTTATACATGAGTGGTAGGACCTACAGTTTAATTTCGGTTTCGAGCTACAGATTTGAGAAACTTTTCATGACAGTTTTATTTACTCTCAGTGTTTTTGCCAGAAATCTGCTGAGAGGAAGATGCCGAAGAAAAATTTTTTTTTTATTTTCGTTTTGATGTCTGCCCTAGGATTTGAACCGAGGCCTTACGTCTAATAAGAAGAAAGAAGAAATTAACTCTCAGGAAAATGGTATTGTAAGGTGATTTTGAACTCTATTTTCTTTTTCCATTTTCTCAGTATGAAAAAAGAATTCGTGACATGTGGCATTGATCAAATTTGAAGTTAGGTTTGTAATTTTACTGTGAATAGACTATAAAACAAGCAACAAACGTAATTCATTGAATTGTCTTATCAAAATTCTTGCTGAAGGAGAAATGTCCATGGTGTCTAGTCATGTCAGGGTGTCTGGTGGACCAGAACGATCAATTTTGGTGTATAATTTGTGTATATTTTGGTAAGTTAAAATATACTTTGAAAGATGTTCGTTACGGCACTTATTGGATGAAAGTGGCCTATTTAAAATCCTATTAAATAGAAATTGTTGTCTAACTGGAACTGCATAAGAAGCGACCGTCTACCGCCAATTACCAACTTCTGTGAGAGTTTTATTAAAAATTAATCAACCGCTAGAACCACAACTTATTCTACTCTAGTAAGATATCTGCCAATAAGGGGTACGTCCCTTAAACACCAAAGTTATAATTCTGTTTAAAATTTATGCCATTTGTCCCTCCTAATTCTCCTGCTTGCCTTACCATAAAACACACACAAGATATTTTGACTTCTTTCTGCGTAGCTGATTACTGACGACTGTGCTTTTTGCATACACTCGTATTTCTTATCAGTATCTGGTGTATCCTTTTCTTCTAATTATTTTTTCTTTTCTTGTTTTTTGTTTTTTTTTATTTTCCAACTATTATTATCACAATAATAATAACAACAATAATGAATTAAATTTTGTTTGTTTCTGTGTATTTTCTTTTTTTTTGTTTAGTGTATTTCTTTACATAATGAATGAACATTAAAAAATTGTGGAGGGGCTTCCCTGTTAGCTACTCTAGTTGTAGGGATAGCAAAGCCAAACATTGTGGTGCTTTCATCTTTTTGGGGGCAATTAAATTACTACACAGATAAGAAATTAATGGCCAATGTTAACAGAGTAAATTATGTTGCCTGATTAAAATTGCGGTTAAAAGTTTTGGTTTAATGAGTATGAGAAAAATTTTAATTGCACACCAACACTAGCAACAACAAGAATATTATTTTAATGTTTTAATGTTTAAAGCAAAATAATGAAATCTTTTAAATTTATGACCCATAATTACTATTTGCTTGCGAATGAATTAATAAAATCTGGTATGAATTATTCAAATATCTTGTATGGAGAACACAAATCTGATTACTTTAAAGAGAAACCTTGCAACTTACTTAGTCTAATAGTGTTAAAATGATACATGGCCGGCATTTATTTTAACAAAAGGTTCATTATGGATCATTTAATGAATAAAAAATAAAGTAAAAGAGATGTACGTACATCATTATTTTCTAGAATAAATTCAGAATCACCATATGAAAACCCTTCTAAAAAACTTACTCTTTGTGGTTGCATCAAAAGACCTACAATCAGATAAAAAACAATACAAATTTCAGCAGCTAAGAATCTGTCAGAAGGAAATCAGCAAAAATCTCATATCAACTGCCGAATTTGTATTGTGTAACTGCCATTTTTTTACACTCACACATGCAGCTAAAACTAAACCATGAGTTTTAAATGGTGGGCCATTTAAAAGTTTAAATTTAAAATTGCAATAAAACAAACACGGTTTAAAATTTTGCCAAATTTATTCTTTTGTTGTGAAGTCGCCATAGTTAGTAGATAGCGTGTTGGCTTATTAGATGTAAAGCCAGGGTTCGAGCCCCAGGCCAGACATCAAAACAAAATACAGAAAGTATTTGTTCGGCGACTTCCTCTCAGCAGATTTCTGGCAAAAACTCTGAGAATAAAATAAAATTGCCAAGAAAAGTTTCTTAAAAATCTATCGTTCGAAGTAGACTTTAAACTGTAGGTCCCGCCACTCATGTATTATTATTAACTCACACAACTTATGTTGTCTAGGTCGTAATTCTAACTGAAGGGTTGTAATGAACGCTTATATATGTATGTGAAGTATAATTTTTCCGGTTAGAAATGGAATATTATTTCATTCGTATGGCTGCCACGACTGACCTCACAGTACTTCATTTGATCGTACTAATTTTTGTGCACTTTTTCGAGTGTATGGGTTCGTATCTTGGCAATGGTATCACGAATGTTGCCCTTGAAATGCTCAATTGTCTGGTTTGTCGTCATAACACTTTTCTTTAACTGTGCGCCACAGAAAATAGTCAGGCGGTGTCAAATCGCAGCTTCTTGGCAGCCAATTAGCATCACCATTTCGGCTAACTAAACGGCCATCAAACGGTTGACGCAACAAATCGATTGTAGCATGAGAAGTGTGGCAAGATGCACCATCCTGTTGAAACCAAACAATGTTCACATCAATACCATGAAGAGCGGGTACAAAAAAATCGGTTGTTATGTTGCGATATTTGTATCCATTGACCCTAATGGTTGCGACGTCCTAATTTTCATAGAAATATAAGCCAATGATGCCTTCGCTCCACAAGCCGCACCAAACAGTCACTAGTGTGCAGTGGCTTCTGTAAGACCACGTGTGGGTTTTCTGATAAACGGAAATTTCGATTATTAACGTACTCACCATGATGAAAATGAACTTCATTCGTAAAGATGAGTTTGTTTTGGCAACATCAAGATCATCATGCAGTTTCTCTTTCTAGCTTCCAGCGAAGTGAAAACGAAGCGGATGTTCATGCAGCTTCAACTGTTCAACCAAATGAACTTTGTAAGATGTGATACTGAAATCTTTTCTCATATTTCGACGTAAACTGGTACGTGAAATGTTCAATTCTTGAGAACGATGAATTCTTGATGTTGATGGAATCTTACACACACTCTCAGCCACAGCTGAGATTGTAGATATTTTCGGGTGTACGCACTGTACGAGCACGGTCACGTCTTGGCGAATCAACAAAGAAACCAGTTTCATGAACTTTAGCAATAAACTAGCGTATGTATATTGGGGACCGTTGGTCCTTCTATGCGACCAAATTGTGTACGACATTTCCGTTCAATTGCCGACCAATTGTCTTTGTTTTGTAAATAAATTTCCATTAAAACCCAAAGTCGCTCAAGCGTAAATCGATTCATTACGTTCATGCATACATAACACACATAATTGTCCGTTACAACCCTTCAGTCAGGATTACGGCCTAGCTTCTCACACCGCTCATGTTGTGTTTGTGAATTTTATACATGGGTGGCGGGACGTACAGTTTAAAGTCGACTCTGAACGACAGATTTTTGAGAAACCTTTTACGGCAATTTTATTTGCTCTCAGAGTTTTTTCCAGAAATCTGCTGAGAGGCAGTTACCGAAGAAATATTTTTTCATATTTCGTTTCTGATGTCTGACCTGGCGTTTGAACCGTGGCCTTACGTCTAATAAGCCAACACACTACCTTCTAGACTACGGCGGCTTCTCATTACATTCAGTGGAGAAAATATACTGAGTTTTGTGACAGTATAGAATGACATAAGTATTGCCAGATTTGAAATAATCAATAACCTACATCTACTAACGCTACCTACTAGACTATGGTAACTTTGCTGAAAATATCATTTCAAATGTAAATAAAAATCGTCCTTAAATTAAATTGTCATCGTTTCTTACTTCTTATGATATTCCATTAAAAAAAAACAACAGTTTTAAGCAAAACGAAAGAAAACTTTATTTCCTACGAATTACAATTACAATATTTCGTCATATAAAATACATAAATATGGAGAATACAAAAGAAAGTTATTAAAAATATTAAAAAATAAAATAAATCTGCAAATCTTTATATCGTTAAAATAAAATTAAATATTCAAAGAACTCCAATGATTTCTTTGCGGTAATCATAAGAGTATTCAGCAATTCGTTGTGTTAGTAAGTGAAATAGAAATAATTGAACACGTAGAATAAAGTCTTGTCGTCAATAAATGAGTAGAAAGTCTAATCTTGATTGGCAGGCGGCTCCTTTTCATGCTCAGCCACTAAGAGAGCCTCCTGAGTCTCATTCTCTAAAGTGTCAGTCGTAACTTGCAACTTGTTGCTGTCCATTTCCTCAAACTTGGCAATGTCTTCCTTAACTGTAGTAGTTTCCATCTCAGTTTCAGTTTCTGTTTCCGTTTCTTCTTCCAATTTTACATCGTCTGTTTTTTCATCGTGTTGTTGCTGGCCAGGGAAGGGTAAATTTTGCAAACGTCTAACCATATCCTCAAGGGATTCACTTGGATTATCCAAAGTTTTGTTTTCGCTCTTTTGTAAACGTGCCGATTTGGGTCGTGCAGCAAGTAGCTGTAGAGAGGGTTTCGATTTGGGTATGGCTCCCTGATGGGCAGCTATTTGACTAGCTGTGGTGGTTATGGTAACACGTTCCCTTAACTCTTCGGCCACAATGCTAGAGCAGGCTACAGTTTTGGGTGTTGGCAAAAGTGCCGCTGCTACTGGATTATCCTCAGAGGTAGTATTGCTATCGTTATTATCAGTTGGGTCCCTTGTTGGTGTAGAAGACGAGCGTTTCTGCCGATTCAATTCTCTTTCGGCAATTCTATTTATCATTTTCGTACCTTTTTCCGAAGTTTCTGAAAGTCTGTTGATTAATTGACGTCCTTCCTCTTCCAAAATACGCAAACGTTCTTCACGATTGGAGGAGATTTTTTCAATATTTTCAATACGCTGTTCCACCGACATATTGCCCTGTGAAGCGCCACCCGTTTGGCTAGAACTGGCTGCTGTTGAGTCCTTATCTTCCTGAGATCTGTAGCGTTCATGTAAAGTGTCCAATTTAGTGCCTATCCTGTCGCCTCTCTGATTATTTTTCGAAAGTTTTGTTAGCAATTGTTTACTCTCTTCTTCCAGTCTTTGCAAGCGAGCAGCTCTACGTGCAGTATAGGCTTCTTCCTCTTCCGTTAGGGGACTTGCTTTCACTTTCTCAGTTTGAGAATTTTCTTGGGAACTGTTTTCGATGCCTGATGATGAATGAACATCTTCTTCTACCGGTTTGCACCCATCTTCCTCTGTATTGCTTTCAAAACTGCCCTCACGACTGGCCGGTGCTCTACGTATGCGATCCAAGGAACAACGTAAATAGTGGCCTCTATCAGAAGTTCGTTTGATGCGGGACATTAGCTGGCGACTTTCCTCTTCCAAGCGTTCCAAACGCTCTGAACGTTTGCGTGTGTATTCTTCTTCACGAGGAGTTAAACAGCCAGAGCCCGTAACAGGTACAGAGCTGGCTCGAGTCATACGTTCGAAACGTTTCTTATTGATAAACTCTTCCAAAGGTACTGCATATTGCACGGGTGACATTTCGTCTTGAAAACGTTTTAATTGCACCTCCAAACGTTCGCGATTGTCCGAGGTTTCCAACACCTGTTTAATCAAAGTTTTACACTGTTGTTCCAAACGTTGGATCCGATTGGCTCTATCATCACCTTCTAACACAGTTTCGGTATTTTTTGTTGCCTCATTGTTCGAATTTCTATCAATACTACGGCGTTTGAGGCGTCTTGAGCTTCTCACCTTCGGTATGGCGCCGGTCTCTGAAGACGTATTAGAGGAGTCAGCATTTTCTAGGACATCAAACTCCTCCTCCTCCTCCTCCTCTTCATCAGTGCCACCCGAATCACGCCAACCACAAGTGGGTGGTGCACTGTTCCAACGTAAAACCATATCCTCTGAGGTTACTATATTGCCTGCCCTGCCGGGCGAAGTACTTTGCATGCGTTTAATTTTACGCGTGTGTTCAAACATTTCACGCAAACGTTTGCGCCTATAATTCACACAACCACCAGCAGCAGCAGCAGCTGTATTATTGCCAGCCAAATTATGCTCATCATCATCATCATCATCATCCAACTCATCATCACCATCATGAGCATTTTTCATGACGTTCACACCACTAACTTGAGCATCTACATTAACAACCACCTCAGCTGGCAGTGCTGCCTCTTCATCAGACACTGGGCCACCCGAATCACTGTAACCACTTTCAGCCGAATTATTGGCATCTTCCAATTTACGCCTGGCAAATTCACGTCGTAAATCATTGCATTGCTCTTGACTTTCATCGTTTTTGGCACGTGCAGCTGCCCATTTGCGGCGACAGTGTTCGAGTTCATCCTTCAGTTCACTCAGCAAGCGACGCTTCTGCTGCAATTGATAGCGTAAAATTTGCTCTTGTGTATGCAGTTGACGGTGTTGACGTTGCATTTTGCCAACCAAATGCCAAGTTTTTGTCAATTCTAAAGATACGGCACTCAGACGTTTCTCTTGTTCGTTTAGGCGATAATCCAGATGGCTGTTCAGGGTTTTCAGGCGATTAGTTTCCTTAACCAATGATTTCTTTTCCAATATTAAATCCTATTGGTTTAGTTGATGTTGCAGGCGATAATAAATCATTTTTTTTTCAGCAGCAGCAGCAGCAGCATGACCATTAAAAGTTCCCAAGTGGTAAGAAAATATGAAAAGAAATTGGAGAAAGAAAAAAGAGACACATTAGAGAGAGAGCGAACGATAATTGTTTAGAGAGTTTGTCTTTCATAAACACACACAGAATTTTTTTTGGAAAAAGTTAGAGAGTGTGTTTTTTTTCATTTTACTTTTCATTTTCTATTTTTTGAAGTAGGCTTTTAGGCTATTGTTTATTTTCTTTTTTGTTGCATACTTTTAAGTATTAAATTATTTGAAAATGTTGAAATTTATTGGTCTAATCGGTTTAATGTTTATTGATTTTATCTCAAGATTAATGGTTTAGCTTTACCGTTAAGGAATTTTGCTTACCGTTTTGAAATATTTTGTATCATTAAAAATGTAACGGGAAGTTGAGAAATGAAGAATATTAATAACAAAGAAAATTGACTATAAGAGGCAAAAATTTGTTGTTTTAAACTCAGAAAGAAAATTTAAGTTAAAAAGCACCCATTGACACACAGTATGCAAATCTGAAATTACCGCCCAAATATTTAAACATGTGGGAATGAACCTATTATAAAAATGGCCTTTATCTTCTAAATAACGTCATCAGAATACTTACAAGGAGATCAAGGTCGCCCTCAAGAATACATGTGGAATTTTTCTCGATTAGTAATCTTAGATTGTCGTTTAAGCTGTCCTTTACTTTAATATAATTCAAACTGAAGTTTTGAGTAAAAGGACTCTCGCAGAACAGATCTGGTATCAAAATATAATAAATGCTGAGTACAGAAACCATAAAAACCTGAGAGACACAATTTGGGTTAATGCTACCCTATAATAAAGAAGTAATAATGGCGAGGATGAAAATCATCTCCTCTAAACACCTTCTCGGTCATTGTTTGACACTTTCTGATCAGAAGAAAAATATTTTTTGGGTACCTAGATTTTAACAACTTAACATATCTAGTCGGACATGCACTTATGTTGTGTGTGTTAATTTTAAAGTCGACTCCGAACGACAGATTTTTGAGAAACTTTTTCTTGGCAATTTTATTTTACTCTCAGGAGTATGTCGCCTAAGAAATATTTATTCATACTTCGTTTTGATGTCTGACCTGGGGTTTGAACTGTGGTCTTACGTCTAATAAGCCAACACACTACCTACTAGACTACGGTGACTTCGGATTATCTATTTAGTGGTTTCAAAACCACCGATAAGAGAAAACTGTTTGCTGTATGTTCGCTTTTAATGGTTTTTAATATCGCAGCCCTAAGTATACAATTGAAGTCGCCGTTGTCTAGTAGGTAGTGTGCTGGCTTATTAGACATAAAAGCCAGGGTTCGAGCCCCAGGCCAGACATCAAACAAAATACAAAAACTATTTCTTCGGCGACTTCCTCTCAGCAGATTTCTGGCAAAAACTCTGAGAGTAAATAAAATTGCCATGAAATTATTTCTCAAAAATCTGTCGTTCGGAGTCGATTTTAAACTGTAGGTCCCACCAGTCATGTATAAAAAATTAACACATACAACATAAGTGGTGTGAGAAACTAGGACGTTGTACAATGGGTCAATTCGACCTCCGGGTACTGTACTTGTATTAATTGACAAGTACACGTGCTCTAACCTAACCTAACCTAACCCAAGTATACAATTTGGCGCCTTTAAACTTGTTTGTAGGACTGCTAGTGCAACCAATACACAGTGACTGTATAAAGAAATAAATTCTCTTTGTAAACAAGGTGCCTTGAAAGCTTAAACTTCACTTTAAAAACAGAAGAATGAAGTCCGTTGCCTCTCTAAAAAGCAAAAGACCAAAACCTTCCTTTGAGAGGGGTATTGCCAACAGCAAACGCATGGTTAATTGAAAATGAAAAATTCTAAATATTAATCATACGTTACAGTGGCTCTAAAAAATTTCAATATCAATCATACGCCACTTGAATGCTTAAACCATGAAAATATTCCTTCATGTTCTATACATATATTCACCAAAAATTCTTTTTTATTGGAAGAAAGAAAAAATTATGATGACATTAAAAAAAAATAAAACTTTAGTTTCGAATATATTTACAATTCGATTGGACATAAGGAACAGGGATGTAGAGCATGTCCATAACAGAAGCAATACCCTTAATGCCATACACGTTATGGAATACAAAGAGCATTTTAAGTATTATAGTCATCATCAGTTCTAGATAATAAAAATAAAAAACCATTAATAGTTATACTACAGAGAATAAAAAGCAAAAGAAACGAGAAATAAAGTTTAAGATAAATCTATAACCCTAATTTTTTATTTCCTCATGGAATAGCCATAAAACCTTCAATATTATAACATTAATACTAATCAAAAAAAGAGGAAGAAAAATAGAAAAACTACAACATTAAGTTGCCACCAACTTCCTTAAACTATTACACAACATTGCCACCCGTAAAACTCTGTCAATAAGCTTAAAATGTATGCCACAGAGAAAAGGATGCCAGGGGTATATGGTGTAGTGGTATTTCGTACAAATAACAACATCAACCTCATCCACCATTGCCGCCATTACCACCACCAGCACCACCATATTTTATTATTATTTTAACATTTACTTCCTCAATTTTTTTTTTATACGACTACGAATTTATTTACATTATTATTACCATCAGCTTCTATTTGTACATTATTCTTCTGTTTTTTTCTCTTTTTTTTTGGAAGGAAATTTCGTTACTCTTTCTTTCTTTACATTTCTCTCAATATATTTTTGTTGCAGGAAAAATAAATATTCTCGTCAGCAGTAGGTAGTAGGTGGTCTTGGCGTAAAAAAACCCCAACGGAGATAGACAATAAATTCAATTACCAGCCATAGAGTCAAGGCTATGGAAACAACAGAAAACACCATCACCACCATCGTCATCATAAGATACTCGTACTTCAAGTGAATTTTTGTTGAGTTTCTTAGTTTTTAAGCTGTCTATGGCACATGGTGGGTAACACAACGATGAAGTGTACTCACACAAAATAAACTTTACACTGACATACTTAAGGTACTTAAAAAATTTACTTTACTCTATAACAGGATAAGGGCAACCTAATATGCAACAGTAGTAGCAGCAGCAACAGCAATGGCAATATGACGATGACACCGACCAAAAAAATAAAATCATATAGACAACTAATTTACAACAATAGCAAATGTTGCTGCATGTTAGATAAAAAGCAAAATATACGAGGGTGGTAGTACTATTGCATGTTGAAAAAAAGACAAAAAATATTTTATTAAGAGAACACAGGGAGTATTTTGTAGAAGCTGTTAGAGTTTAATTTTTTCCCTTTGTATTATATTACTTTACGAGGCTTGCTATGAAAGCCAGGATTCAAACCCCTGGTCAGACATCCTCAACAAAATAACAACATAATATGAAAAATATTTTTTAAGGCGACTTCCCCTCAGCAGATTTCTGGCAATAACTCTGAGAGTAAATAAACATTGTCATGCAAAGTTTCTCAAAAAAAATCTGTCATTCGAAGTCGACTGTATGTCCCGCCACTCATGTAAAAATTAATGCACACAACATAAGTGGTGTGAGTAGCTAGGTTGTAACCCTGATGGAAGAGTCCATGCCTATGTAAGCATTATGGAGTGAAGCACAAGCCCCAAGCTAAAGACAATAAGTTCTTCATCATGGGTAACGGGATTTGAAAATATTAAAGAACCTTATACTTGCCCCAATAACTCATGTAGAAGTACTTGAACCCCCACAGCAGAAAGTATCACACTTACAAATATCATAGGAAGGACTGGGAGCACAACTTCTTGAGAAGCAAGTGGTAGCACTTGACAAGCTAGTTGCCTAATCATTCTTCACAAAGGGAAACCGAAACGTCTGATAACAATCCTACTGACCTGCCACTTGGTTAATGAAATTGAGACCAAATAAAAAAATTGAATTGCTTTGTAAGAAAAAAAAGGAAAAAAGAGATGGCCATGGAGATGAGAAGAGAATAAGAATACAAGATAAAATTGAAAAACTACAACAACGGATTCGCTACGCCTAAGTGAACGTGTGCCTCTCAGTCAGTCCAATCCTGTTATAAACCTCGAAAGAGCACAAATGTCGGCTTTGAGAGTTTAGTTCTGCTTCAGCTATTCAAAGTCATTCTATCAAGGACAGGTCAATTAGAGAGGATTTGTTTCACACTTGTGTTTCCTACACAACAATAAACCGACGGGAATGCATCCCATATCCTTGTCCGCCACTTAACCGAACCAATACCTTGTAGAAAACACAATTACCCACGCTGGATTTATTGAGGCTCATTAACAAGCCGGTACAAACACCAACTGTAAGAGGCTAAATACCACAGGACAAGCAACATTTCAGTCTGTTTGCCCAATGATTATGCTCCCTTTCCCTTACCCATCTTCGATTTTTTTAACTAAACTTACTTACCCTAGTTAAATTCTCTAAGGTCTCAATAACATAAAAATTAAAAGCAGTTGCTGCACTGTATACTTACAACAACAACGTTTTTTTTCGTATAAATAAAGTTAAAATGAGAAGCTTGTCAAGAAGAAGAAGATGACACAGGAACAAAAAAAAAAAACACGAATAAAATACTTGAAGTCTTCATACTCCATGAAGAAAATGATGAGTTAATATGTGAAGTTTCCTCTTCCTGCTTTATTTTCTCTCATTCTTTAGGAGTTTTTTATTTTTCCATGAAGACACAATGTAAAGAAGTTTACAAAACAGGATGAAGTACTTAAAAGTGACAAGAGACTCCTTTTTCTGTAGAGGAACGCTAGAAGTTTTCTTAACTATCGTGCACTTGAAGAATATATTTTAGGAAGCAAAAACGAAAAACTAACGAAATAGTACGGTACTCAAAATTGTTTATTGGAACTGAAAAGGTAGAAGAGTTTGTTCTTTGGTACTATTTTAAATTACACTTTGGTACTATTTCAGTATCTTGGAAAAATGCTTGTATTCTAATTGAAAAAGTACTTTTTACTAATTTTTTTAACTATTTTTTTAAAGGATTTTGTTAAAGACATGTTTGCTACTTTTCTACATTGGTACTCTTTGTAAAAAGTACTTTTTTATCACAATTTTTAATATTATTCTTAAATATTTTATATCCAATATTATTGCTGTATTTGTTAAAGTACTAATGGCCAGATACCAACTGAACTCAAAAAGTACTACTGTATTAGTACTATATTTTAAAGAATATTTTGTGAAAGAAAAAGTACTTTTTCTTCAGATATTATATAAAGACTACACAATACTCAATGCTTTGCACAAAAAATGTTTGCAATTATTTAAAAAAAAAATTGAGCGAAAGTAACTTTAGCGATGGTTCAAAAAAGTACTTTTTACTCAATTTTTTAATGTTTCTACCAAATTCTTTGTTCCTTGTATAGGAAATTGTTCTGAAATTGTCCTAAAAAAGCATCTTTTGTCTGATATGTTTAACAAACTTTATAGTAAAATACGTTATTACCTAGTTTTTCTACAAAGTACTGAAATGAGAAAGTACTTTTTTAATTTTTTTATTGGTAATGAAATATATTTTGCATAAGAATTATTTGGTAGCTTGTTACAACTATTTTCAACATATTTCCTTAATTTTTTTTTAATTTTTGTATTGAAAGTTATAGCAGTGTTTGTCAAAAGTGCCTATCACAGGATGTGAAGTTAGAGAAAAAGTACTTTTGATTTAATTTTAAAATTACACATTGACACATAATTTATGAAATCTTTTGCACAAATAATATTATAATAATTTTTTAAATAATTATGAAAAAGTACTTTTCTCACAAAGTACTATTCTGTAGTACTTTTTGTAATAATTGTATCTTGTTGTCCAATACGCTCAATTTTTTTTATTGAGTTATAAAATATCGGAAATAAAAAATACATTTAGAGTACTTTTTAATATATCCGAAATAAGCTTTATGTAAGTACCTTTCGATACATTGCTACAAAGTACATTTTTATGTTAAAAATTTTTTTTTGAATTTTTTGTCATTATCTTGTAACGGTACCAAATTTCAAATAGTACTTGTCCGTATTTTTTCAAAAAGTACTTTTTACTATTTTTACGAAAGTACTTTTTATCTTAAAAAATATTTTTAATTACAATTTTGTTATCTTTCTTTCTAAAATGTGTTTATCTCATGGTGTTAATTTTCAATAGTACTTTTTAGTACTTTTTTAAAAAGTACTTTTTTCCTATGCTTAGCATTCTTTTATAGTTTTTCTTAAAATTATATTCCCAGCTGTGTTTTATAACTTACCTTCAGTTTCAAATACGTTTTGCTCACACTTAATTCAGCCTTGGGACCATTTGGTGTCTCCACCGATTTATAACAATCTTCACCTTTACCGTTTTCCTCAAATTGTACCGGATCAATTTTATGATGACTTAAGAGCTCCATTAATACACGCCAAACTTTCGGTAGATTACCAATTATCTCTTGAGCTGATGTCACTTTACCAATAATTTCAGCATCATGAAGTTCCATTGTTGCAGCTGCAGTGCAGGAGGTATGAGCAGCAGATGAAGATTTTCTATTGTTGTTGTTGGATGATATTTTACGATGATGTTTTTTAAGTTTATTTGGTAACGTAACCATAACTTTGCCATCTGGGCTATCGGTTGTAGTTGCATTAGCAGTCTCCATATTTGTTGGGCATGTCACGGGAGTTTGTGGCTCAGCAATTGCCTGGGTAGTGGTAAAAGTATGTTTAACATTTGATGTTAATGTTGCCATATTTTCATTATCCTGTTCACTTTCATCTTCTATAGTAGCAGTAGTATTGGACTCTTCACTTAAGCTGGGTGTAGGACTACGACTGTGCTGGCTAGTCGCTGTTGAGGGTGGTTTTTTACTGTCGTCTGGCGTTGCCGTTGAGGCCTGCTCCACTAATTCGAATAATAATTTTGGCAAAGTTGCACCATCCGTGAACTCCTTAGTTGCCATGTCATTTAACAATGTACGATTCTCCTCCAACATGGTTGTCAGTCTATCGATATCTAAATTGTTTTTGCCATTAAAACCCATCACCATTTGACTGAAGAGCTGGAAGAGTAACCAAAAAGAAAAAAAATACAGAAAAAAGAAACACAAAAAATGAGTCCATAAAACAAAAGATGATATGGGATGAGAGAATAAAAAAAAGTCCAGAAAAGAAAAACGAAAAATTGTTAAACATTATTTGATGGCAGCAAAATCAATGGATAAAAATTTCGAAGGGGGTGTTTCGGGTGCCCTCTACCGTCTCGGGAGTAGTTGCTACTAACTAAGAACGAGTAATTGAAGAATTTATATCGGTGTTCCTGAGTTCTGTTTATGTGTACGTAGTATATGTGTGTTTTATTTATGTTGTTGTTGTTTGTGTTGCTGTTTTTGTTGCCATCCAACCAAATGTCCATCCATTCATTCATTCCTTCACTCACTTGCCCATCCATCCATTGAAACATTCAATGGTTGATTAGCTCTACTGGATAGACAAATTTTTATGGTTAAGAAATAAGAGAAACAACAACAACAATGACAATGACAACAACAAGATAATGATTTTCTGGTTAAAGAGTCTTGAAAGTTAATGAAAGGAGTGAGCCTTTAAAGATTTTAAAGCAAAATTTTTTTAAATAACGTTTCAGTATTCTTATTTAAATCAGAAGATGTATATCCTTCTCCTCCGATTGAAAAATGTAACCTCTTCAGACTTGACATTTATTGACTTACTGAAAGCATTTTAACATAATTTAAGGCTACGGCTCAATCTTAACTACTCTACATTGCAAAGATTTTCCCGGAAAAACAGCATACCCTTCCAAACGATTTTTAATACTGTGGTACACATTTAGACCATAGTTTACCATTTCATAGCACAGTTGTGCAAAGAGAACTCACACGCATTCTTGTGTTTTTTCATTTAGTTGTCGATCAGACTGCGACAAGAACACATGTGCGGCGGATGCTTTATCATTTTATTTCAGCATAACACTCAAAAAATATTTTATGTTTAAAATGATCTATGTTATTAGCTAGGCGTATTTCATTTTTTTTTTATTTTGTCGCATAGTATAATTTTTTTAATGCTTTAGAATGTTTGCTTTTTTCTTTTAATAAAAAATGGGTTTTTTATTCTTTTTATTTTTATTTATCTAAAAAAACATGGCCTAATTTTTAAGCCAAAGATGGATAGCTTTATTGGATGGAGTTTTTATTTTATTTATCTAAAATTATTAAGCCAAAGTTATATAGCTTTACATATGTATGCTGATGAAATGAAAATAAAAATAGCGTATATTACTAACACTTTTCTATGGCTGTAAATAAATAAATTCTCTCAACTTATTTTCTCTCTCTTACTCACTAACACATAACCAAAAATTTTTTGACGAACCCTGATTTAGACGCACAAGGCCTACTAAGATGTTTTCAATCACCTAGATAGCAGAGCTGGGCTAGGAACAGACTGCACCGGGTGCAATAATAGAAATTTTATAAAGATCTTACACTGGTACTGTATTGTACTGTGCTGGATTTCGGAACATTGCGCCGATGGGCCAATGAAATTGTAAATGAATTGGCAAGGAATAGTGCAGTAAAATGCCATTACTTTGTGATACTTCATGATGAAATAGAAGAGATTTTAGAGTCTCCAACCGTTCTTAGACGGAATGGGTGATTCTGATCAGAAAATCTTTTACGATCTTAAAAATGTTTTTAACTAGACCTTAGGCTTTAAGAGTTAGACCAGCTTTCCGGGCTAGTTACATACCTTTTCTTTCTATTGAGCACATTTTATGTTTAAACCAAAGCAAAGGATTTTGATTTTTGGACTGCAGTTAATTCTTTTATGGTTCATGACATCGAGACTTTTACCTGTGACATTAACTGGCTAGTAAGTTAGGTTAGGTTAGAGGACGTGTACTTGTCAATTAAGACAAGTACAGTTCCCGGAGGTCGAATTGACCCAGTGTACAACATCCTAGTTTCTCACACCACTTATGTTGTGTGTGTTAATTTTATACATGAGTGGCGGGACCTACAGTTTAAAGTCGACTCCGAACGACAGATTTTTGAGGAACTTTTCATGGCAATTTTATATACTCTCAGAGTTTTTGCCAGTAATCTGCTGAGAGGAAGTCGCCTAAGAAATACTTTTCGTTACTTTTTTGTTTGATGTCTGGTCTGGGGTTTGGACCCTGGCTTTACGCCAAATAAGCCAACACACTACCTACTAGACTACGGCGTCTTCAATATTCTCATTTATCTCACCTTAATCTATTATTTTCTATTGTTTGTTGCTTCCTTCCGTTTTTTCGCTTTTCTTGTAAATTTTCGTCTCTTCCTTTTGGTCAACCTACGATATTGAAGGCACCTATAATAACTTAGGGCCTCTGGGTAGAAGAGGTTTTTTTACACATACACATACATTCGCCACATAAGCTAATCTAACCTTACTTATATAGTCTGCTTTCGAAAATCAAAGACGCCTACGTCAAGCTACCCACTAACCTAATCTAACATAACCTAACCAGATCAAGGTCTCTTATATGTCTACTTGCTTTCTCTCAATTGACTCAGTTGTTAGTTTCACTGCTAGAGTAGGTCTCTACTAAGTTAAAGACTTTTAATCCTTTTTTTATCTTAAGAACAAATGAAAGCCCAAAGGACATAAATCTACTAACAGTTGTCTTAGATGTTAACTGGCCAAATAAAATCGCAAATGTTAGAGTAGGAGCGGACCAAATACTAATTCATTTGAATATTAAGAAAGGGAAGTGAAACTAAATACTTCACATTCTAAGTAATGCCCTAGACTTGGTAGGCAGGTATAAACGCCGAGAAGGCAGCTGGCAAACGGGTATAAGGAATGTGATTAAGTAATTGTGATAAAATACAAACTTTTTCCATTTGCCAAAAGGAGAAGCTCTTGTATAGTTAAGCAAATTTCAATAAAACTACTTCCATCTATTTATACAGAAAATAAAGAACCATTGGAACTAAACGCTTTTACAGTGAGTCCGTATTTTAAAAAAATTGATTATTTTCTTTTTCTGAAGCTTAATTAAGAATTAATTAAAAGTCTTTATTAAAATGTATTTTTCTAACAAAGTCAACACTTGACTTAACGAAATAAAATTTATTTTTCAAAGAAAAATAATTTGAATTTAAATTCGAAAAAAGTAACGAACCAAATAAATGCTTTCCTTCCCTCCTCTTCCTTTTTTCCTGAATTGAATAACCATATAATACACATACACATATACATATATATATACATACATTCACACAATAACAAATAATAACAATGATAACAATAAATTCTAACAAGAATAAAACGAATAAAATGCAAATAAAGTAGAAATAAAATAATAAAAGAGAGACTAAAATGAAGTAAATTTTGACAAGAGGTTGTAGAAAAAATTCAATTTTTTTTTTATTATTTTTTGCAAATAAAAACCAAATCAATCAACTCAAGTATTCAGCAAATAATTTCAACACAATTTTACAAACACACAAACACACTCACACATACGCACAGTTGATTAATAAAATTGAGTAAAAAAAAGAAGAAGTAAATTCGTTTAGATTATTTGTTTATGTGTGGGTAAATGGATAAATGAAGGATCTCTCTTATACTGTCTCTCACTCTCTCTCTCTCTTATTAAGAAAAAAGTTTTTACTCGTATTTTCGTTTTCTTTCTTTCTGTATTTTATATGAAATTATATGGAAAGTATGTTAGTGTTCAAGTAAATATGAGAGACATCTATAGAGAGAGAGAGAGAGAAAGAGGACTTAGAAATAAGTTTCTTTGGTGAGAGTCTAATAATTTTGTTGGTAAGAGCATATGAAAATGTTTTATAAAGAGTTTGTATAAAGCAAAATTAGGGAAAAATAGGGTATTCATACACATGGAATCTACTTTAAGCGCTTCAAGAATATAGAACAAGAACAGTATATAACAAGTAGGTGTTCTCTATGGAAGTTCAATGGGAACTCCCTGCTAAAGTCATTAACTATAGTTTATGCAGACTACGTGACGTTGAAAGCTGCAGACAAAGATCTAAAGTTATAAACTGAAATAATCCGGTTAGGATTTCCGAACTTTGACAATTGATAACGGCCATCTTGTTGAAGCTAGAAATTTCTTATCATTTACTCAATCTGCTTTGCCAAATCATAATGGGCAACCATAAACAACGAAGTGTTGTTTTTTAATGAGATCTTGAGCAGGCAAAGAGCCTCTTCCTGGATAAATGGATGAATTTGGCACGATACGAACCCACATGAGGTCCAAGAACGCCCAATACATCAGGAGGAAGTCACTCTTTGGAAAAGATTTTGGCCATTTGGCCACAACTGTTAGCGACGTGTGTTCTATGTTGATAATTACCAACTTCTTGAAGTCGCCGTAGTCTAGTAGATAGTGTGTTGGCTTATTAGATGTAAAGCCACGTCAGACATTAGATGAAATATGAAAAAATATTTCTTCGGCGACTTCCTCTAAGAGGAAATAAAATTGCCATGAAAAGTTTCTAAAAAAACCTGTCGTTCGGAGTCGACTTTAATCTGTAGGTCCCGCGACTCATGCATAAAATTAACACACACAACATGAGTGATGTGAGAAGCTAGGCCGTAATCCTGACTGAAAGGTTGTAATGGCCAATTATGTATGTTATTGCAGTATATGAGAGATTCGTGGTTTATCCACAAACATACTCTAGAACAGGAAACCACAAGATCTTGGCAGCCAATAGGCTGCTCAAAAATATAAATTGAATTTGCACATTAAACTCGCCTCGCCTAGAGTCATGCTATCTCATGCCGCGTGGCATGTGACATTATCTTTTGGAAACCACATGTCAACAAATCCGATTCTTTAAGCGATATATGCTTGAAGTAGTACAAGTCATTGCAGTAGGTCAGCCATGCGAGTCATCTGTGATTATCGTGTAGTTTCAATGATACAACTTGTTAGCTCCAACGACATGATCATTTTTCAGGTCCTGTAGAACTCTCTTTGTGAAGAATGTTTGGAATTTATTTAGTTTTTTAAGGATGTCATCGAGGTCATGTTGGCTGGTTCTAGACTTGGATAGACATGAACATATTTATCTTTAGGTATCATATTGAACTTAGGATCTTCGGTTTCAACCTAACAATGGCTAGCTAACCATCTAATCTGATTTAATTTAACTTGTTTGGCTTTCTTTTCTAATAAAATCTTTGCTTTAAGTTTGTATACACGACTTATTTTTATGTAGCATGGGAAGAACAGTACCCATCCAATTCGTTTTAACTGCACGCAAACATAAAACTTTTATTTAATTTTCCTTTGAGCTGAATTGAAATAGTGGCAGCCACACAAAATTAAAACAAAAAAAGAAATCACAGTTATAAACAAGCATGTGTGCTAAACTTTCAAAAAAAATACACACTCCACTGTGTGATATTCTTTGCTTAGGGGAGGAATTCCTATTTCTAAGCTGTTGTGAAGTTAACTTGCTTACCGTATTAACAGCTCCTATTTCTTCTTTTAGGGCGGCCTTTTCAAATTTGTGCTCTTTGCATTCGTCACGCAGACACCCCAATTCATTGTTGGCCGTTTCGATTTCTTTGGCCAAGTTTTCATTGCGCTCCTCCAAAGCTTTAGATCTGCAATACAAAAGTATTATGTTTTTTAGGAATTAAAAATGAAAATTGAATGCATATGTATCATATTAAATTTAAAAATAAAATTTAATAATAATTAATAAAATAATTTAAATATTTTTCCCCTTGCTTTTATAATCAAAATTAAATTCATAAAGTTTTTTAATAAAAAAAAAACAAAAAATTTTAGTTCGATAATTGAAATTCAGACAAAATTGTTTGCCAAAAAATTTCCAAAAAAGAAAAACACTTTAAATTTATATTGATCCCTCATCAGTTTTTCCACGTAGTAAGGACTGCGTCACAGTGGGCGCACAAAAGCAAAATTGAAATAAAAAAATAAATTTTAGAAAACTCATGAAATTGAATTTCATTTTTTTATTAAAATTTTGCTTTATTGAACTGATTTATTTCTAGAAATCATCAGAACTAACCTCTCTTTCCATGTTCATAATCTACGTACATACATATATACATACATAATTAGTCATTACAACCCTTCAGTCAGGATTACGACCTAGCTCCTCAAAGCACTTATATTGTGTGCGTTAATTTTATACATGAGTGGTGGAACAGACAATTTAAAGTCGACTCCGAACGACAGATTTTTGAGAAACTCTTCATGGCAATTTTATTTAGCCTCAGAGTTTTTGCCCGAAATCTGCTGAGAGGCAGTCTCCAAAGAAATATTTTTTTAATAATTTCGTTTTGATGTCCGACCTGTGGTTTGAACCGTGGCCTCTAATAAACCGACACACTGCCTACTAGACTACGGCGATTGCTACATACAGCGCATAAAATTTTAAGGCGAAAGAAACTCTTGCTGTGACCTATAATATCTTCAAAAGTCGTCATATTTTTGCAAACAGCCATAGCAGCTACAGATCCTACAGGTAGTGAATGTGAACTTCAAACTTCACTAAGCGCCATTTACTAAGAGTTTGTCTGTTAATATCAGTGTCGATAATTGTTGACCATTCTCCTGATACTGTAATCAACCACCAATGGGTTTAGCGCCAGAAAATAAAGGCGCTATAGACATACATGAAACCGCCGTAGTGTAGTAGGTAGTGTGATGGCTTATTAGACGTTAGGACATGTTTCAAATCCCAGATCAGACGTCTCGAACAAAACGAAATATGAAAAAATATTTCTTTAGCTACTTCCTCTCAGCAAATTTCGTCCTAAAACTCTAACAATAAAATATGAAAAGTTTCTTAAAAATCTGTCGTTCGGAGTCCACTTGAAACTATAGGTCCCGCCACACAACAAAAAGGAGGTGTGAAAAGCTAGGTAGTAATCCTAACTCAAGGGTTGTAATAACAAATTATGTACATACATATATGTATGTGTATGTATAGACGTACTTAGACATGTAGATCAGCAAGTACAGTTTGGTATTCTAATCGGTCCATTAATATGGCATTTTCAATACTGCTGGTCTGGTAATCTGTGCTAAATATAAATCATTTATCAACGGCGTGATTATGGTTTACTGTGCAAGGACTTGAGGATTGGTTCTGGCCGAACCACTGCATCACCATAGAGCACGAAGCTCCGAAAATATAGCTTTCATTAGAGAGAGTGGCAGATAATCCAAGTCGAGTAATTCTACGGTTCTGTACACCCATCTATATAAAGCCAAACCCTCGTAAAATTTTTATTCAGCAATGAAGCCTATTTCTCTTTCAACGATTACCTCACCAATCCAACAAGAAAGATTGCTAAGAAAACATTATTTCCGAAAAGTAAACGTTAGAAGAGAATTTTGATTGAAGTTTAAAGAAAAGGGCTAAAAAGGAATTTCGTGTGTTAACGAAGCACTTTTTAGCAAAAAAAAATGCGGTTGAAGACTTGGCTTGATAAACATTATTCGGATTTTGCAGCAGGAAACACAGCCATTGCCTCGTTTAAATAGGCGAAAGAGCCTCTGAGGAGGATAGACGCAGAAACCCCCAAAAAAGTCAACAAAATAATATTAGATGAGCTCTAAATGTCAAAAAACCGCGTTGGAGCAAAAGCTGCAACAAATATACGATTTAAAGCTCTTCCACAAATCCACAAAATAATTTTAGAAGACCTCGATGCTTCCACCATAAAAATCCGGAATTAATTCGCTGAAATGTGTAACATTTCACATCAGAAACAAAACGATCGTCCTCTGGGTGGACTGCACATGATCCAAAACGTGTAAAGACACAACAGTCGGCTTGTACTATCAGTATTTTAGAATGCACATGGTGTAGCACTCAACATTAACAGGGACTGTTAAATAGCGTTATTGCAGGGTTTTTTAAGAAGTTTTCAGCTCGCCTTTTATTCGTAGAGCGGAAAAAACTCAGCATTAAACTCAAATGTTATTAATAAATTGGAAAAACAAACAAGAGAAAATGTAAAAGGGTTATCCAAGGGTTAACAGCAGAACGTAGATGCTTCGAATATTGACTTAGAAATTCTCAGTTTAAAAGAATTTTTTTTTTGCTTTAACCTCGCAAAGACTTCGAATATATTTAAATCTGTTGTGTGTATGTCTGTACTTGTATTTGTGTTTGTTTTTGGAAAACTTTCTGCAGTATTTGTTTTAGTATACACTCGCCCAAATTTATTATCCTATTTACTGATACATTAACAGTTTTTATAGAACCCGACCGGCAATTGAACTGTGTCTGTGTGCACTGGTGAAAATCTATGTTTTACATTGTAAATATGGTTGTGTATGTGTAAAAGATTGAATCTATTATTTTTGTAACCAGAAATTAATTTAATTTTTACAGTTTTTAAGGACTTTTTTCTGTTGATTTTTTACAACTACAAACTCGTTGTAACTTTGTTACAGTTCTTAAGTGTTTAATTTGATTTAAATTGATTTTCAATCATACTTTTGTCTAGAGATACACAAATTTAAACACAAATCTACATACTACTGTATGCATACATACTCGTATTTACATGAGTACATAGTATGTTTGAGTTTATATTTGTGTAGGTAATGCTCTATGTAAGCCACTGTATGCAGTTTGTTTAGATTACAGTTGTAAAACTCCGGAGAGGAGGGATTATTTTCAATGTAATCGCATCGCTTGGAAATGAAAAGAAATTTCCACAAAATCTGTTTTTCATTTCAAATATTTTCGTTTTGTTTTCAAAACCATTTTTAGTTACACAGTTTTACAACTTCAATTGAAGTTGAAATTTAAAATGTTTTTTTTTTCAATAAAATTAAATTTAATTTCCGTAAAGACAATATCCAGCCATAGCAGCAGGAATAAAATCAAAAAATATCCTGAAAACAAAAACAAGAAATCTCCCAGGACAACAACAAAAGGGTGTTGTTTAAAACAATAATTAAATTAAAGTATACTTTAGTTTGGCACGCAAAAGAGATAAAATTGAATTGATTGAGAGCGTACAAAGAGTAAAAAATAAAAAAACAAATAATTTTTAAATCTATACACTGCCCTAAAGGACAAATTAAGGAAAAACTTATAGCAGAACAACAAAAACAAAACAAAAATAATAAAACACAGGGAATTGAGGTCAACATATTTTGTCATGGCTAACAAGCAAAACAAAAAAGGCTGTAGAAACTGAAATTGCAACGGAATGACAGATGTTCATCAGCATTTCTTTTTTTTAGTGTTCACTGCTTTTCTTTTTCAAAAAGTCGCCAAAAAAAACAGCTAACTGATGTATAATGTATGATTGTACGTATGTAAATGGCATTTGTTAAATAAAATATAAGGAAAAAACCAACATACCATTCATATACCACACGTAGGATATGCCTTACTTGGAGGGAAAAAGCGGGTAAAGATTTTATTTGAGGCCTATTTATCAGGTTTTTAAGAGTTTAAAGAAAAATATAGCTGATAAAAACTTCTTCGATTTATCGATTAAAAACATGATTGCCGAATGATTTTCTACAACTCTCTTTCTTGCACCTTCAAGAGGGTTTTGCAAGAACCAAAACAAAAAGTAGTGCAAGGTGCGGTTCTTAAGCTAAGTGATCCAAACGTACCTAAATTTCTGGCGACTTGTCAAATATGTAAGTGATATTGGCAGGAATTGTAGAACGACGTAAACCACAGCATACTAAGCATACAGTCACAGAAAAAAGTCTACGTACAGCGCTGTATGTAGATTTTTCTCGCTAATTTTTATGTTTTTTTTTTTTTTTGTTTCTAATAAATTCCATCTTATATTATTTATATTCGATTTTGTCCTGACATCCTCACATTCTTAATTGTGACTGCCTTAAAGCACGCTATAACACCTTTTTTAATACGAAGAACATAGCCGGGAAAAAGTCTACATACAGCGGCGTATTTAGCCTTTATACTTGACTTTAGGTTTTTGATTGAATCGGTGATTTCATCTAGCCGTTTAAAGAGCGTCTCCATAATGCTTTCCGTCGTAGTTAACATTTTTTTGTGGCATAGTGTAGTGATTAAAATGCTTGGCCATATGCCCATGTTCCTAAGTTCGATAAGCGCAGAAAACAATTAATTGGTGATTACAATCCTTCAGTCAGGATTAGGATAGTTTCTTACTCCACTTATGTTGCGTTTGTTAATTTTATACATGAGTAGAGGTAGCTACAGTTTAAAGTCGACTCGAACGACGAGATTTTTGAGACATTTTTCATGGCAATTTTTTATTTACTTTCAGAGTTTTTGCCAGAAATCTGCTGAGATGAACTCGCCAAAGAAATATTTGTTTTCATATTTTGTTTTGTAGGAGATGTCTGACCTGGGGCTTAAATCGTGGCCTTACTTCTAATAAGTCAACACATTACTTACTAGACCACGGCGGCTTTAACAAAACATCTGCCATAAATACAAGGCCTTTAGTAGCCAAGCCTTGAATACCACTAAAGGAGAATTGCGGGTATTATAAGCATTTGTGAACTGTTCTCTAGGCAAAATACTAAGTATTCACCAAGCAAACAGCTTAAGCAATTTATTGCAATGGGCTATCGAGTAATAAATGTGCAGATAAAATGCTCCCAAGGGCTTTCGAATTATCACACGCTCCATAGACCCCTAGTAAGCTTAACCCGGAATTGTATCCATCGAAATTCACGATATAACTGTAGAATAGAATGTCTAAGCCACAGCTGGAGAAGCAGAAAAGCAGAAAGTCTATCAGTGTTTTTTTTTAATCAATCAATCAATTAAAGATTCTTATTTCCACTGTATATACAGAGTTTTCTTACCTTTTCCAGCTAGTTGGGCTATTACAGGCGAATTGTGTGATAAATTATGGGAATCTTTTTGTTAATTTAATACTCTACTCTTTTTTTCTGTTACAAAAACACACACACTCGTCACACTCGTCGTCAACGCGCTCAGTTAAATTAAAAAATGGGGAAAGCGAGAAAAAGCAAAACAAAACAAAAAAACTTTTAGTTTTAAATAACACCACATGTTTTGTTTTGTTTTGTTACGTTTTGTTTTGTTTAGTTCTTGTTGTTGTTGTTATTTATCCTTCCAAAAACAAAACTAACAACAAACAACAACCGCCACAATAACAAAACTGAGCGATACTCAACAAAAAAAAAATTACACCAGGCCACAATAAGTGAAAGTTTTTTTTTTCCGAAAGCAATAGAGGGGACAAAAAATTGCAACAAAAAACAAAATTAAAAAAGAAAAACAATACTCTCTCATGCACTCACACACATGCACACGTATACATTGCAACTGAATGCTGTTGTGCTCTGTGTGTATAATACTGCAACATTTCCCGTCACTAGACTTATAACGTTGAATCCCTCGAAACAATGGATTTTGGATTTGGGGTTCCACAAATTTTGTTTGCTATCCTTCTTGCACTTCTCTCTCTCTCTCTCTCTCTCTCTCTTTCATTCTTTTTTTTCATTTTAAACGTTTCTCTCTTCAATTTGTCAACAACAATACGTATTTGATGTACAATTTCAATTGCAATTTCTATTGCAATTTTTAGTTTTAAATTGATTTTTTTGTTAATTTTTGTTGTAAGTTTTTGTTACAAAAATTGTTTCACACATTCCATGTTAAAACAAAAAACTAAAAAAAGCAAGACAACAATTCAAGGGAATGTTTTTATTGTCATATTTTTACGCGAGAAGTTAAAAAAGAAAAAAATTAAATATTTTCAAGGGATTATTAAAGAGCGTAAGGAATTAAATAATTCGTTTAAATTTCAACAAAATTTTTATTTTGCTTAACGTTTCGTGGCTATAAAGAACTTATGATTGCCTTTTAAGGCCTCTCCGTTTATTTACAATAACACAATAAAGAAACAATAAAGAACAAGCGCAACAAGGCCGGCTTTGTGACACTCTACATAACACAATGTATCTACCAAATTCAAATCTAGCAAGTTCGCCAAAGTCTACGTAATACCGAGAGAGCAACATCATTTAGCAAGTGTATCTCAATTCTAGAAAATTTAATTATTAAATCCAATCAAAAGGTTCCATTTGGAGCATAACAGTCAGACTGATGCTATCCCCTTAAGGGCGATTTACTGTCAACGAAAATCCCATATAAAGAATCAAGGTCAGTTGCGATCTCAAATACCTTCAAAATAGGAAAATACCTTCAAAAACCTTATAATTGTTATCAAATCTGTAATGAAGCCCCAGTTGGAGATCCTCGCAATAGGACTCTAGCAACAGAGTCCTCTTCCAGTCTCGGCGATTTAAATAGTGCAGCATTTTTTCTCTTATTATTAAGAAACCCCTGAAAAATCCAAACCGTTTCCTTATGCGATCGTATGTATATTAAATGTCATCCCATTGGGAACCATAGAATACTTCTTACAAATTATGTAAGATACGTACGGTAGAGCCCATTTCCGGTATGCTTTCCCTCTTCAATGTATTTGTAAGTACACTGGATATTCTCACAGAAATTTCTGAACCGATTAGCACAGTCCACGTAGACAAAATTAAGCAGATTCATCAGTGAAATATGCTGGAAACAGTCCAGATCATGACAGACCCCTATAGCAATATTCCTCAGGCTAAATCCAAAGTTCGATTGAGAAACTAAAGTGAGATATCTGTATATCCCACTTGGCAAGAGTATAATCAATGGGCAATATCATAAATTTGAACGTCCGAATAACTTCCAACAATACTAATTCGACATGATATGGCCTAAACTGAAACAAAGAACGAATGTAGCCGAGATGTCACTCGGACTATTCACTTTACAGTAGAAATCATTAATCAATTTAATGCTGAATAATAACAGAAGCATAGAGACTTAATTCACGAATACATCTCGCAGCTAGTAGCGCAAACCTTGGTCGTTAAGTGGCTAACGGAACTGTGATGTAAATGACGTGTGACATGAATTTAGTAATGATTTTTTTTTATAAAAACAACAATTAACAAAAACAAAAAGTAGAAATAGGCATTAAGAAATACTTTTGAGAATCACGCCATTTCACAATTAAAGTATAAGCAATAATTGTATTTCGAATTTAAAAAGAAAGAAAAGAAATAAAGATGCTTTAATTAAAAGAACAACAAGCCTCAGAAGGTGTAAATTTGTATGAAGATAGGTAATGTAGATTTGCAGTAGATCGTTGTAATTAAAAGTAGGTTTACAATATACCTTCAACACATATTGTGATGGATGTAAACGAACTTTAAATAAAAATGGCATCACTCATAGCATAATACTGCTGCTTTAGAGTTGCACGTTTAATGTAATTAAAGAACTCTTAAAGGATTTTGTATACGCTTGTCTTGAATTTTATTATTTATTGCTATGATTATTTTTTTATAAAAAATTATTCATACTTTTTTTAAATGTTTCTCTTTACTGTCCTTTTTTAAGAATATTTCTCTCACGCTTTATACAACCTCCTTAAAACAATCGATATACACAGACTCATAGACCACCTTTAACAATTCAAAACCATTGAAAACCATTTACTAATTCGAAATTGTCAGATGAATCAAACAGTTAAACATAGGGTAGTGTAGAGTACTTTCTGGGAAGACTCAGTTATTATACGTGAGTACAGCTGAGACATGCCAAACGAAACGAAATATGAAAAAATATTTCTTCGGCGACTCTGTCTTCTGGCAAAAACTCTGAGAGTAAATAAAATTGTCATGTTCTACATGAGAATAATTTCAGCAAATGAATTCCAATGAAAATAACAAAGAGCCTTTACTCAGAATGTAATTGTTATACTTCTTCTTTTTAATTGGCCATTAAAAACCCGATTATCGGATTTCGTTCTACTTTAGCATATTCTTCTAGGCATTTCTTCTTCTTACTAGCCTTCACCAGTTAGTCCCATCAATCCATGACAGGGTTTCCTCGATTTGGTCCTTCTAACGCAGACAAGATGCCGCGTGAAATACCCATCTCGCCGCAGTATCCTTACCCATTCGAGCGACATGGCCGAGCCATTCAGCTACATACACACATAATTGGTCATTACAACCCTTCAGTTAGGATTACGACCTAGTTTCTTACACCACTTTTGTTGTGTGTGTTAATTTTTATACATGAGGGGCGGGACCTACAGTTTAAGGTCGACTCCGAACGACAGATTTTTTGAGAAACTTTTCATGGCAATTTTTATTTACTCTCAGAGTTTTTGCCAGAAATCTGCTAAGAGGAAGTCGCCGAAGAAATACTTTTTTTATTTTGTTTTGATGTCTGGCCTGGGGATCGAACCCTGGCTTTACGTCTAATAAGCCAACACACTACCTACTAGACTACGGCGACTTCTAGCCAGTGCAGCAGCTGATTGTGCAGTAGGCTGCACAACGCCCACGTCATTGAGGAGCTCATACAGCTCATTGTTGGATGGAAAACGGAAATCATAGCAAACTCTCACTAGCCCGAAGGCCTTTCGTAGGACTTTTCTCTCGAATAATCTCAAGGCTGCTGCATCAATGCTTATTAGATAGGAAAAGCTATACATAGTGGAATTGTCGACCGTTGAAGCGAAATCTATTAAAATAAAACCATTTATGCTGTCCAATGTTTTTTAGAAACCTTCATGTATCTCAGCTTTAACATTACTTCATAGTAATTAACATTACTAGCAGGGCATCAATAATAGAATCGAAAAGACAAGAAGTAGAGTACAAAGAAAAATACAAGAAATATGCAACATTTAAACAAGGAAGCAGATAAGTTGAGACTTAAACTGTAATCAATAATCAATATAACTGTAATCGATACCAAATTAAAGAAAAACTAGTCCAAAATTGCTTTTATAAGTATTCACAACATGTAGATAGGGTATCACATAATCGGCTATAACAGTTATTGTTTTTCCTTATTGTATCGCTATACGCTTTTCAATTCACTTACTTTTCCTGTTCCTGTGCCAGTTCATCTCTTTTAATCGATATTAAACGTTGTAAATTTTCATATTCCGCTCCAGCCACACGCTGTCTTTCCTCATACAATTGCTTCAATTGGCGGATATTAAGCAATTGCCTCTCGTATTCCTGACGAAGATTATCAGACATGATTTTCATTTCATGTTCGGCAAATGATTTTTCAATTTCAGTCAGTCTTTGTTTTAACTGGAAAAGAGAGGAAGAAAGAAAAAGAAAAACAAAAACGATTAAAAAAAGTCGGGAAAATAATGAACAAAAGGCTGGAGAGTTAAAAATAATTAAAAATAATGAAGAAAAAAATATGCAAATGAAGAGAGTGTAAGGAGCAGGAGAAGAAATTTAAAATTAATTGACTTTATATTGGTGTCTGCAAGGGAAAAAAATTATGAAATCAAATGATAAAACGTGCATAAAATTTGTGGGCCAACCAAGCAATAACTTTTTGTGAATTTTTTTTTCGTTTTATTTATGCATTTAAAAACAAAGAAATATTATTTAATAATTTCATATGACTTTATCATTTTTAAATGATTTTTGGTTTTTTCCTCTGCGTTTTTTTTTTTCTGAAAATATTACCAAAATTTCTATTTGGCTCTGTTCATTATTCTTTCGTTTTAACAAGTACGTACGTAACATACGTACACTGAGTGTCATTGTCAAGTTTTCTGTTGCACATTTTCATTTGAAATTCATTTGGATTTCATTTTTAATTATAAACAAAACGATGAACAATATGCAAGTATGTATGTACATATATACATACACATGTATGGATATACATTCATATGTATGTATGTATGTTAGGATTTACGAAAAACAAAAATTGAAAAAAAATTTTAAATTAATTTGTTGCGAAGACATAATGTGTCGAAAAAGTACAATTGCCTTCGTCATAGCAAAAAAAAAAAGAAAAAAATTAAACCTAAAACGAGTCATGGGACCATTATAGAATGATATACAAAATATGAAGAGTAAAAATATGATTTCAATGAAACTTTTATTTCAATATGATGTATGAAATACAATGCCAGAAAAAAAAACCATCTCTGGATTGTTTGAAGCAATCGATTACGACCATTTTTTACAAACGATAACTTGGCGAATGCTGGTTAAGAAATGTTACAACGTTAGGGGTTATGGTCTTTGAAATAGTCGCACAAAAAAGCTTAACGGCATCAAATTTCCGGGGGAGAATTATAACGTTTTATGCGCTGTTTTCTCAGTTAAGGCCAACTTTAATCATCCTTACGGTGTTTTTGTACCCCATGTGTCTTTTAGACAGAGGTTTTGGTATTTAGGAAAGTTTGAATTCTATTATCTTGGGTCACAGCCCAGGCCTTGCTCTTAGATCTTTAGATCTGACATTACCCCTTCTAGGTTAGGAAGATACTACAGGATTGAATTACTCGGATTTCTGTGAAAATAAAAGGGCCGGCGAGTTATCCCAAGGAGTTATTATCGACTACTACTTGGAAAGAGCAAAATTCAGTAGGAGAGATCTTCTATTTTTTAGTACAAAGGATCTTATCTGACATTTAACGCTGACATCACATATATATCACAGTAAGGTGATATGTTAAGGCTAGTGGCAGGTTGCAGATTACGCTCTATGCAACTATGACAATGTGCAAAGAGAGGAGACAGTCATAAAAATAGGCGTAGGATCCTTAGGAAGTGACTTTTCCTACACAACATAATCGAGACATTAGGTATTAACCCACTGAGCCACTTTAGACATTTAGATCTGACGAAATGGATTTTGTACACTACTTTTAACGGTTGGAAGTTATGTGGCATCTCACGGCACTACTTAACACTCATGGCAGTTACGAGTGAATACGTAAAACAACCAATCAATCAAACTACTTCTACGCCTCAATTTGTCTGTATTATTTACTAACGTACGTATGTAATTGGTCATTACAACCCTCAGGATTACAACCAAGCTTCTCGCATCACATATGATGCGTGTGTTCATTTTATTCATGAGTGGCGGGACCTAGAGCTTATACCGGACGCGGTACGACAAATTTTTAAAAAACTTTTCATGGCAATTTATTTACCCGCAGAATTTTAGCCAGAAATCTTCTGAGAGACAGTCGCCGAAGAAATATTTTTACATGTTTCGTTTTGATGTCTGAACTGGGGTAGTGTGTTGGCTTATTAGACGTAAAGCCAGGATTCGAGCCCCAGACCAGACATACAAAAAGTATTTCTTCGGCGACTTCCTCTCAGCAGATTTCTGGCAATATCCCTGAGAGTAAATAAAATTGCCATGAAAAGTTTCTCAAAAATCTGTCGTTCGGACGCGACTTTAAACTGTAGGTCCCACCACTCATGTATAAAAATTAACACACACAACATAAGTGGTGTGAAAAACTAGGTTGTAATCCTGACTGAAGGATTGTAATGACCAATTATGTATGTAAGTATGTCTGACCTGGGGTTTGAACCGTGACCTCACGTCTAATAAGCCAACACATGACTTATTTATTTCGATTACTTAATTAGTCATTACAACCTTAAGTCAGGGTTACAACCTAGCTTCTCACATCACATATATGGCGGCACCTACATTCTAAAGTCGATTTCGTATGGCAAACTTGTGAGAAACTATTAATGGCAATTTTGCCTTCAGAGTTCTCTGGAAGCTCCGAAGCTTGGACTACAAGCAATCGAACAAAGCAATGCATTGTTCCATAAAAAAAAACCGCGAATTTTTAAGAGAAATAATGGATTTGCTTACTTCCTTAATTAGCTTTAAAGCAAAATTTTTTAACTTTAAGTTACAAAATAAAAGCTTTTTTAAAATGATTCATAAATAATTTAAATTAGTCTGTCGTCCTACATAATAATTTGCCTTTAAACCTCATTACCAACATTGGCAATAAAACAATTGTTTCCTTCTATAACCGTATTACCACAGTTTATATGAATAACCTCTTTGGCGTCCATTATAAATAAAATAAAAAATAAAAAAATATTGAAATTTTTACAATAAACAACAATAAATCCATACAAACTTGAAACATAAATATTTAACAGATTTATAGAACTTTTACCGTTATAAAAATATACGTTAAAAATTTATTTTTTATTTTGAAAATTCTTGTTTCTTTTATTATAATAAACATTGGCCAGAAAGCAAACAAACGGTTTAACCGCAAAAAGCAATAAGTAATTGAAGAAATATTATCGTGGTTAAAATATTTTTACAATTACAATAACAATACCATTACAATAACAATGCCAACAACAACTAAAGTAAATATTTATAACGAAAAACAGAAAGCATTTAAAAATGCATAATTTTACAGACAAATTGTCATGATCATAAAGTCATAGAATTGTTGGCGCAATTTTAATAATAAAATGCACTGAAAGTGGTCGAAGAGAGAAAAAGTGTTTTCAAATACAATTTTAAGAGTATTTAAATAAATTTAAAATTAAAAGAAAAATTGTTTTTTTTTTTTTTTGGTTAATTAAAATTGTCTGGTAAAATCTAATGAAATTATTTGTCATGTGCATCCATACGTTTTATGTTCGCATATAGAGGCTGACGTCTTGCATACAGATGGCTTAACCGTGACATTTATGATGTAATAATTAGACAGACAAAAACGTAAATGATAATTGGTTTGTAATTTTTATTTCATTTTTTTTTTTGAATCAATAACAATTTCTTAACCCTTAAAATGAAAAGAGAAATCAGTCTTACAGAAATGTAAACATACATAATTGGTCCTTATAAACCTTCAGACAATATTACGACCTAGCTTCTCACACCACTTACATATGTTTTGTGTGTAAATTTTATACATGTCTGGCGGGACCTACAGTTTAAAGTCGACTCTGAGCAACAGATTTTTGAAAAACTGTTCACAGCAATTTTATTTGCTCTCAGAGCTTTTGCCAGAAATCTGGTGAGAGGAAGTCACAGAAGAAATATTTTCTCATATTTCCTTTTGTTGGAGATATCTGACCTGGGGTTTGAAACCTGGCCTCATGTCTAATATATTAACTCACTACCTCATGTCTAATATATTAACTCACTACCTACTAGACTACAGCGACTGCTTCATAGTGTAGTAGAAAAATGTATTTGATTTCATTCGATTTTACGAAAATTTCTTCACTAGTGTTGTTTCCTTGAGAAACTTATGGATATTTCGAAGTATTTTCCTCATCCTTTTATTATTTCTTTTCATTATTTCAGTTTCATTAATCAAGGTTCTCCAATTAAAAAGGTAAAGGGTTTACTTTGTCAAGTTCTAGGATAATAGGGTTGCCGAGTTGTTTTCTTAAAAAATAACAAGATTGTCACTTCTTATTATTTCGTTGTTTTGTTTCATGTATCATGTATTTTGTTCATGTATCAAGTTTTTTCAACCAAACAGGTCTACTGTAGCGATTGTGGTAAAAGAAAGTGTTCCCAACTCTGGTTTACTAGAAAAAGTATTGCGTGACGAAATTTTCTTATTGATCGTTAATTTTTCTTAAAACATGGTCTCTCTTAATCGAAATTGTTTTTCTACCGAGCATTTATTAACAATCCTATATTCTCGAGAAAACAAAACAGTGCTGTTAATTGGTTCCGTTGATATCAAAACGGTTGATATCAATAGGTTAATCCTGATTGAATGGTTGTAATGGCCAACTGTGTGTGTGTGTAGGTTATTAGGGAATGAAATTCGTCAGTACTTTTTACTCTTTCAGTGTCCTAGCATGTAATGACACATTTGTCGATTTTTAAGTCTGTCTCAGGCATTACTTAATCGAGTAGTCACAACGCTTCCGCAGACGTCTTTCAGAAATCAACAAAATTTTTACCGGCACAATTAAATACATAATTAGTCATTACAACCCTTTAGTCGGGATTACGATCTAGTTTTTCAGTTTTCTTGCAACGAGGCAATGAGAATAGTTCCCTGTAGACACAGATGGAAGTCACTTATTGAGACAATATCCTTCTATCATGATATCGGAAAGATTTGCAACAATTTCCTATACCCCAATAAGCCTTTCCATACATATGGCAATTATTAAAATATGGCCTCAGCTTTCATTTTTAATTACCTGCGTAATAATTGCAATAATACTAAGCAAATTTGATTTTTATAAAACAAAATAATGTTAATAAATTATTACAACGCAATATTTTGTCTACATATAGGATATATTTCAGGCCACAGTATATTATTTGGCTTGTTTACAATGCTTTAAATTCAAAATCCGTTACAAACGGTTGATATCAATAGGTTAATCCTGATTGAATGGTTGTAATGGCCAACTGTGTGTGTGTGTAGGTTATTAGGGAATGAAATTCGTCAGTACTTTTTACTCTTTCAGTGTCCTAGCATGTAATGACACATTTGTCGATTTTTAAGTCTGTCTCAGGCATTACTTAATCGAGTAGTCACAACGCTTCCGCAGACGTCTTTCAGAAATCAACAAAATTTTTACCGGCACAATTAAATACATAATTAGTCATTACAACCCTTTAGTCGGGATTACGATCTAGTTTTTCAGTTTTCTTGCAACGAGGCAATGAGAATAGTTCCCTGTAGACACAGATGGAAGTCACTTATTGAGACAATATCCTTCTATCATGATATCGGAAAGATTTGCAACAATTTCCTATACCCCAATAAGCCTTTCCATACATATGGCAATTATTAAAATATGGCCTCAGCTTTCATTTTTAATTACCTGCGTAATAATTGCAATAATACTAAGCAAATTTGATTTTTATAAAACAAAATAATGTTAATAAATTATTACAACGCAATATTTTGTCTACATATAGGATATATTTCAGGCCACAGTATATTATTTGGCTTGTTTACAATGCTTTAAATTCAAAATCCGTTACAAGACAATTAATCGTCAGCATTTTTTGCATTTGTTTTTGTTTTATTATTAAATTAAAAATATATTTTTACAAAAATTATTATTGTAATTAATTTTCACAAGACAATAATTAGTTGTTAAAATTTTTTTTTTGTTTTTTATTTTACAAAATATTTTCTCGTTTATTTTGTCACTTCCATTAAAGAATATCGATAAGACACCGCGAGTGACTGACTTCATGTTCATCACTCTCCTCACCCAAAAACAATAAGAAATTGTATCGTCTGGCTGTGTACATATGTATGTTTTGTCAGGGGGCATGCAGGCATACAGCTCATAAGTATCATCGTATAATGATTTGGTTTTAAAAAAAACTTTTTTTTTACTCTCCATTTTTCGAGATCCATTATCGAAAAATCTAGTGGAAAATTATGAAAAGTGAGAAAAAAAAATTATTAAACATTTGGTCTTTAATTTTTGTTTCAAATGAAAAGAATGGAATTTACTATTTACACGTGAAGGAATTACATATTTTGTACCTGAAAGAAATTCAATTCATTTTTATTTTTGAATTCAGAAAATTTAATGCATTTTAAGTATTTTTGGTTTAAAATATTCGTGTACGTATAATTTTTTATTTGGGCACTGTTATACAGAATATTTACTAGCTTTTATTATTTTGAAAGTAAAAATCAATGTATATAGAAGCTGGAATTAATTAAGAACTTATCATCAGCATATCACAAATAATGGATCAGTTGAACTAAGAAAAAAGCGACATGGATTAAACTAGGTCGAAAACCTTACTGAAGGGTTGTAATGACCAATTAAGAAGAAGGAGAAGAAGAAGACAAAGAAAAAAATTACCAGCAAAGACAACATAATATGGCAACCCTTTTATTTTAGAACCTGCTAAAGTATAACTGTCAAGCTAAGAAACAATAAAAAGATAAAGGAAAATAATGAAAAGTCATGATATTGTCCTGAATGGAATGCATAATATCCTGTGCAGCACTGTAAACTCTGCTTTTTAGACGACAGGATTCAAATCAATCATTTTCATATGAAAACTAAAAATCTGATGGATCGCTAGGCAGAGATATATGGATGACAGGACAACAACTCAGACTTTAAATGACATTTTTATGTTAAAATTTTCTGATAAAAGTCTGTTTAATGTTGATTCACGAACACTTTCAAACAGAAAGAAATTGTTGCTGGTGAAAATTAAAAGAAAAAGTCCCTAAATCTGGGAGTATTCCTCTGTCATGGGCTGAGTAACAGCTCTGAATATAAGCTTATTCCACGAATGAATCCAAATAGACTTAATTTTTAAGCGATTACGTGATTATTTTTTAGTGAACCATTTCCACCTTCTTTTGTTTTCTTTTCATTTCTTTCTTTTGATGATCTTTGCTATTATTGCCACTTTTAGGCAAAAGACGGCCCATCTGAGTGTCTATTATTTATTAAAAGGTCAAGATAATCTGTAAGTGTTGATCCTCATAGACAATTTTAAAACGTTTAGGGTGTTTTAATATCTTAACTATGCTAGAAGTGACAAGTTGAAGCCGCATTTGCAAGACCAGAATCAGAACATTTTTAAAAAAGTTTCTGTTTTCGCTTACATTTCTATGATAAATTGTGCCAACTTGTTAGGATTTGCATTCATGGAAACCCTACCACCTCAATGATTGTAAGAACTTAAGCGAGCTTAACTACGTCGGTTACTCATTGATTGTTAGAGCAAGCTTCTCGGAGTTTATTGGTGCAACTTTTGAAAGAAATTTAAAATAGTTAGCGGCAAAGGCAATATACATCCAACAGGACTGTTGTAATCAAAGTACGACTGAGTTCTGCTGGTTCTAAAAACCATTAGACTAAAATATTGTGAAAGATTAAGAAAACAAACTATACAGATTATGTGGGATGCACAGCTACACCTCTCAGCATAAACACAGTGGACAGCAAAAGTCTTAGTACGGCAATATATTTTGACAAAAAAGGTCCCCATAGGCTTAATACTCTTGCACAAAGTCCCGTGACCTCAAGAGAGTATTTAGGAGATCACTTAAAAAACGGTTACGTAATCGCTGAACCTGAAACAAAAGTCAAACGAAAAACTTGCTCATGGGGCCATCGGAAAACACTAAACAAAACTTGTATATTCAATTACAAATGGTTTAAATGGAGTGCTTGGCCTTAAGGGATATTCTACTAAATAAATTTTTATACAAACTTTTGGCTAAAATTTATGAAATTGCTAAAATACATTGCCGTACTAAGACTTTTGTTGTCCACTGTATATAAGACTGTGTATTTTATAGTTCCGATTAGAATTTTGAGGACTTCTTTCTTTCAAAAAAGTAATCCATGAATTGTGAACATAACAAATCAATAAAAAAAATATTAAACCAAAAAACAACATACAGGGGTCCACTTATCCGTTTTTATTTTGTAAGTAAAACGAAATAATCGAATCTAAATTTTAGGTCTTCAATCGATTTGTAGGCCACGTTGTTTTCAAATGTAAAAATTAAAAAAAAAATATTTTAAAAAATATTTTTAAAATTAAAAATTTTTTTTTTTATTTTATAACAGTTTTACAAATTAAAAAATATTTTAAAAATTAAAAAATATTTTTTTAAAAAAAATTTTAAAGTATTAAAAAATTATTAAAAAATATTTTTTTAAATTTTTAAAAATTATTAAAAAAAATAATAAAAAATTAATAAATATTTTTTTTTAATTTTAAAAAATTTTTAAAATTAAAAAATATTTTTTTAAAAAAAATTTTAATTTATTAAAAAATTATTAAAAAATATTTTTTTTTAATTTTTAAAAATTATTAAAAAAAATAAAAAGTTAATAAATATTGTTTTTAATTTTAAAAAAATATTTTTTAATTTCTAAAACTGTTATAAAATACAAATTTTCAGCCGCTAAAATAGTCTAAAGTGTATAGACTTTCAGACTGCAGCGTAAATCTAAAATATTTTTTCGATTTTAATTTCACCATCGATGATTAATTTTAGACACAGTATATAAAGCCAACTAAAAAAAAGCCACAACAACAAATATTTTGTTGTTTATATTTCGAAGGAATTTCGAAATTGTTTATAAAATTTGATTTGTTTTTGGTTTTTCTTCATTTTAACGGAATAAATATGATTGTCTATTAAACGGAAACTTACCTCATTGCACTGCTCCTCTTTGACAGCCAACATTTGTTTGCAGCAGGCAATAACCTCTTTTAGAGTAACGACCTGCTTCTGTACCACAGCCAATTCGCCACGCAATTCAATATTTTCCGATTGGGCCATCTGTAAAGCCAACTGAGCTTCGGCCAATTCAATATTGGCATGACGGCTACGTGCCAAAGGATTTTCATCATCATCGGCACTTAAGCCACTGGCGCCAGTCATTAGGCTTGAAGATGTGGAGGAGTGCTCCTCTACATGTTCGCCACGACGCAAACGTCTATTTATCTCACGTTCTTGTTGCAATTGCTGACGCAGCGTGTTGATTTCATCACGTAAATCTTGTACTGCGTTTTGTCTTTGCAAACGTTTAGTGCGTAATTCTTCTTTGAATTCCTCTAAAGATTGTTCTTTGTTTTCGGTAGAAGACGTAGTAGTGGTGGTAACTGTTTCTTTAGTTTCACTTATTTTCCTTTCTTTTTCCTGAAGCTCCTCCAATTCTTTGTTTTTGGCATGTTCGCTTAAAGTCATTTTAATTTTATCGGCTATTTTATGCAGGCGATCAAAATTGTCATCTTTTAAGATACTTTCACTTTCCGACTCTGAGATGCTTCGCTCCAAGATGGCTTCGGGTGAGGGTGTAAATACCGAGGTAACATTTGGCACTTGATCCAGTAAGAGATCACTGTTTTCTACCTCAGACCACCAGGGATCTTCTTCTTCCGCTTCGTCACCATTATCAGATTGTGACAAACGTACAGCGCGATAAGAAGCTGATCTAGAGGGTGCTTCATTACTATTTAAGACGGTTTTATTATCCACATCAAGCTCAGCTAAAGCTAAGCCTGCGACTGCGTCTGTGGCAGTAGACGTAGACGTAGCTGCAGTTTCAATTGTTGTTTCGATAGGCATATTAACACTTTCAGTTATTGCTGTGTTTGATTCTCCTTCAAACGTATTTGATTCACTACTGGCCATTGTAACAACAATGACTTTGAATTTATTTAAAAAATTTCTTCGGTTTTCTTCTCTTCTCCACACTCACTAACTAGCCCAGCTGAAGGCGAATTTTCTGAATTTTCTTTTGTTCACAACAGTTGTTTAATTATTACGTTTCGCTTGTTCAAAAGAAAAACAATTTTCAAGAAACAAAAAAAAACAAAGGATTTCTTATGGCAAATTGCGTTTTACAATCGTTTTTAAGGTTTATTCGCTTTAAAATTATTTGTTGTAGCAAATAGCGCGAGTTTTTGTATTTTTTTTCTTTTATTTTTATTTTTTGCCTTTAGCCGCTCACCGCTAAATTTTGTGTTTTTTTATACTCAATTCTCTCAGTTTCAACACACTTCTCGAGTATAGAAAAAATGAAAAGAAAAGCGATTTCGATTTTCTTACGATATCAAAGGTTATATGCACATACGAAAAAAACGAAAGATTCCACGTAACTTACACCACATACGTCTTTTTTTTGCAGTATTTTATTGAATAAAATATTTAAAAAAATTTATTTTAAAATTTATTAAAAATTTTTCCTCATCAACACAATATTTATTACAATTTTCACACTTTTCTTGCTTTTGCTTAAAATGAAATTCTTTTCTTTTCAAAAACTTTTGCATCACAACACTATCTCTACACTGCAACACCCATCTTAACGCCAGCACAACTCGTGAAAAACTGACGGTTGATGTCTATTTTTAAAAAAGTGGTATTTTCGAAAAATAAAATAAAACAAAAATTAATTTCAAAATTTTTCTACATTATGTATGTATATATTTTCGTTCTTATATTCAAACAATATATATACACACGCGTTTACTTAATTTTTTCGATCTTGGCATCAGCTGAAATTCAACAAAAATCAACACAAAAAAAACGAAAATTTTATTTCAAAAACATTGTATTCTAGAGAGCGATGAAGATGAAAAATAAAACATGATTTCTTTTGAACATATGATTTTAGATTTATTTGTAGAAAAAAAAAAAACAAATTTAAACAGAATACCTTAGATTTTGTATTTATTTAAAAACATTTAAGTTTTTTTAGAAAAACAAAAATCATAACAAAATATTCCATTATTTTTAGAAAAAAAAATTTTTTTTTTTATTTGCAATAATTTTTGAAACGAATTGATTCGAATTATACATCAAAAGATCGAGTTTTCTTCTATATAATATCTGCAACAGCCGGCCTATTTACCAAGTCACAAGGTCAAGTCAATAAAGCCATACCTTGTCAAATGAAAACACAACTTTTTAGATACACTTTACGCAACGTTTCTCTAATTTGTGAATTGCTTCCCTATAATAAGTTGTGCCGAGATCATCATATAAATATACTTCAAAAATTCTATAATCTTTGTAGAAAATATCTCTTAAGGTTTCAAAATAATAAACATGGCAGCGGGGTAATCAATTTGATTTTAAATGTTTGGATTTTTGTCATGAAATTTTGCAAAAGAATTTTATCCTGGATCAATAGCGGCCGATTTTTTAAATCCCTGACTCGAACGTCTCGAACAAAACGAAATATGAAAAGCAACATGTCCGCGACTTCCCCTCAGTAGTCTTTTAGCAAAAACTCTGAGAATAAAACAAAATTACCAGGAAAAATTTTTCAAATCTGTCACTCGAAATCGTCATTAAACTGTAGGTCCCACCACTCGTGGATAAAATTAACATACCCAACATGAATGGTGTGAAAGGATAGGTTGTAATCCTGACTAAAGGCTTGTAACGATACATTAGCTTTAGGCTAACAGATAGTATGTTAGTTAACCAAACGAGACCTGTAAGTTCAAATCTCAGTTCAGCCATCTTGAAAAACTACAAAACTCTAAGAGTAAAGAAAGAAAAAACTAATCTCTGAGCACTACTAATTGCCATAAAAATCTTTTCAAAAGTCGATGTCTAGGCACTCATTAATGAAAATAACGCAATAAAGATTATAAAGGCCAATAATGTGTGTATATGTATGTGTGTTTGTTTTAATCGACCCTATGTCAAGTTCGTGAATGTACAGTAGTCGACTGTCAAACCTACCTCATTTTCTTGACACCATTTTCGAGAAACCTACTGTTTTAACTGATCTTTGCTTTCTGTGGAGTTGAGGTGGATCCATGTTTTGACCGCGGTTCCTTAAAGTTATGATCTAGGTTATACACTCCTGTGAAATCGTTGCAAGTCTGCTTTCATGGTAGATTGTGAGCTCCCAGCTTGCGAAGAGCCCATTTTGATCTGTTATATCAGGTTCTAGAATGTTAAGGTTGCCATCTTTCGTTCCCTAGAAACAACATCGTCTGCAAAACATTTCCGTCATTGTGTTGGTTTGCTGTGATGAAGTTTTTTTTTTCTATGCTATTCTCTGAGAGATCAGGTCAATATCCTCCTACAAGTACTCGTATGATTTGGGGGGATATTAAGCCTCTCAATTTGTGAAATTCAAAACCATAACAAACATTTTTTCACCTCCCATTCGAACTTAGATTACGCTGGTTTATAGTCAAGCATTTTGACTAGTACAATACAGCACAACACACTACAAACATACTGTAGTAGAGATTTGTGTAGCATTTGGGATATCAAACATACCAAGTCTAATGTTCTCCATTTGAAATTTACCGTAAAATAAATCTAACCATACTTTTTGCTTTTCAGTAACAGTTGTGTGTAAGGAAAAATTATTTCAATACAATGGGGTATTATCCCCGAAGAAACTTAAGTACTCTCTTACAAATCTCATGCATAAACTTTAAGGAACAGGGTAGCAAGATTTAGGAATATCTCAATATCTATTGTAATATAAGGAATGCCCTGTAAAATATTTTCGACATAAACTAATTGCTCTGTTGAAAGCATTTAAATTTTTATAAAACCTTAGACTCTTTCAGCAGTGCAGTCTTATTGCGCTCATTTTCAATTTAGAAAAAATGGATGTCGAAAATGCCAAACTATGATTGATGAATTGTTGTTTACAACTACCCACGTTTTATTAGCATTGTCTTTTCAAACGAGACATAAGTGAACAAAAATATTTTCCTTATTGACGATACAACCTTGTACTAAAAAATAGTGAATGGATTCTTAAATTTAATTTGAGGTTTTCGGTCATTATATCTGACGTTACGGGGTCTAGTCTTCAGTCTTGATAACAGAACCATACACAAACAACACTTATTTCCAACTCGTGTTCAGGCAAGTTCATCACTAGTTCTTAAGTATTGTTCACGACACATCTGATGAAAATTAAATAGTTTCGAAATGATTATCACTGATCCATATACTCGTATGGCTCATTGATTCCCTAATGATTGTGATTTTATTCTGATTCGAAATTTTTTTAAGGCGAATCTATTCTCCTGAAAAAGCTTGACTTTTTTTACTCATAGTAAACACATGCCGTATCAATGTAGATATTAAAATTAGATTTGAATTGTATAGCCAGTCCATTTACTGCACGTGCGGTCTGACAGAGACGTTTTGTTTGTACATAAAAATATGCTGACAAATTCGTCAAAATATTTATTTATAAAATTAATTTTATTCCCAAAAAAAACCAAGTAGCTAAGTTTAGGTCAACCATAAGATACCCTAAATCATTATATAAGCCCTTGCATGGTTGGTAAGGCCGAATTTCATAAGCAATACATCGTTAAGGTATATATGAAACGGTTTATAAAAATACCATCACATTTCAAAATAAAATTTTTTTTTTAAATTCCAAAACAAAATTTAATAAAAAACTGCCCAATTTTAAAAAAAAAATGTCCCCAATTCCTTCAATTACAAAAAGAGCTCTCACGAGAGAAATTTAGAGCGGGAGAAAAATAATTTCGAAAATGTATTTTCGAAATTTCAATAATTTTTTTTTAAACAAATCAAAAAAAAAATAATAAATAATAATAATGACAACAAAAGAGATAACAAAAAATGTAAAGCAATAAAAAAATATTAATTTAAAAAAAATGAAAAAATAAAGTCACGTTTTTGGCAGCTGAGTAGAAACAAACGCAAAAATTATAAAAAACAAAAAAAAATAATTCTCAAACAAACTTCTGTGTTTTTCTTCACTGTTTAAAAATACACCTGATGTAATTACGAAATTAGAAAAGAAAAGAAACAAAAAACTTATGAAAGATACAAAATTTTTTTCCTATTTTGAGGTATGACACATACAACATAGAATGAAATATTTGATCAAAAAGAGGTGATTTTTTTGTCAAGTTTTTATTGCATAGACAGGGTAACTAAAAATGTGAAAAATATTATGTTTTTTAAATATACAGTCAAAGAAAAAAGTCAACATACATCATTGCATATAGACATCACTACAGACTACACTACATACAGTGGTGTATGTAGAACTTTTTCTTTGTCTGTACATGTACATATACATATGTTCTATACATGTTTATATTATTCAAGGTTAGGTTAGGAAATCGCCGTGGTCTAGTAGGTAGTGTGTTGACTTATTAGACGAAAAGCCAGGGTTCGAGCCCCAGGCCAGACATCAAAATAAAATACAAAAAATATTTCTTCGGCGACTTCCTCTCAGCAGATTTCTGGCAAAAACTCTGAGAGTAAATAAAATTGCCATGAAAAGTTTCTCAAAAATCTGTCGTTCGGAGTCGACTTTAAACTGTAGGTCCCACCACTCATGTATAAAATTAACACACACAACATAAGTGGCGTGAGAAACTAGGTCGTAATCCTGGCTGAAGGGTTGTAATGACCAATTATGTATGTATGTAGGTTAGGTTATCGAATACTTTGCCGTTCACAGGCAAGTTCACTCGGTGGCCCATGTGTCAAATATTGTATTAATATTTAAACAATTTTTAATCAAATTTTTCGAGCATATTACGGTATATTTTTAGGGTGATAACAGGGGTAACTAAAATATGCAACATTGTGCATCTTTCAATGGTCCAAACGACCATTGTGCACGCTTTTCTTCCACCTAACACGAAACTTGGCAAACGATTACTAGCATATCAGTTCTTTTCGGAAAAAGCTGGCTCAACAAAACTTCCCGCAAATGCTATTTTTGACAACTCAAGATATATACATATACATACATACATAATTGGTCATTACAACACTTCGATAGGTATATGACCTAGCTTTTCTCACTTTCAATTAACACTTGGGTGTGTTAATTAAATCCACAAGTGGCGGGATCTACAGTTTGAAGTCCACTCCGAGCAACAATTATATTTACTCTCAGAGTTTTTGCCAGAAACCTGCTGAGAGGAAGTCGCAGAAGAAATATTTTTTCATATTTGGTTTTGTTGAAGATGTCTGATCTGAGTTTTGAACCCAAGACCTCACGTCTAATAAGCCAACACACTACAAACTACACTACGGCGACTTCAACGCATACGCAAATGGTGTCATCTAACGTGAATGACTGGTTTTAAAGTTATACCTAAGAGTGTTATGTTGGGCTGAGGACAGACACTTTCCGGTCCAAGTCTCGGCCGTCGCTTTCGTGTACGTCTATGCTTGATCTGTCACATTCAGATCGGGATTTAGGTTAGGTTAGGTTAGAGGACGTATACTTGTCAATTAAGACAAGTACAGTACCCGGAGGTCGAATTGACCCTTTGTACAACGTCCTAGTTCCTCACACCACTTATGTTGTGTGTGTTAATTTTATACATGAGTGGTGGGACCTACAGTTTAAAGTCGACTCCGAACGACAGATTTTTATTTATTGGGAAACTTTTCATGGCAATTTTTATTTACTCTCAGAGTTTTTGCCAGAAGTCTACTGAGAGGAAGTCGCCGAAAAAATACTTTTCGTGTTTTGTCTTTTGATGCCTGGCCTGGGGCTCGAACCCAGGCTTTTGCGTCTAATGAGCCAACACACTACCTACTAGACTACGGCGACTTCTATTTTTTTTTTGACGGGACGGCGCGAACGCCATTCCCGGAATTTATTATTTGTGAAATTCGTTTACAGTACAGTGACACACAACGTTAGTTTGCCTCGTGTGCCACCACTTTAGCTACTACAATTTCAACAGTCACTGGACCATACAGGAGCGTCAGTCCTCTGCGATAATTAAACCACAACAATATTTTAGCAAAGTGCTGTAGGTCTTTGTATAAACAATATAATATTGTGCAGATATTTCCAATATTTCCTGCCCACCTGCCTTTGGTGTTGGTGTTCTAACTTTCTTACCACTTGTGGATAGTCTCCATGCGTATTATTAGCTAGTAGGTAGTGTGTTGACTTATTAGACGTGAGACCATGGTTCAAAAGGTCAGACCAAGAGAACGAACTATGAATAATATTTCTTCGGCCGCCACTCATGTGTAAAATTAAAACACACAACATAAGTGATATGAGAAGCTAGGTCGTAATCCTGACTGAACGGTTGTAATGACCAATTATGCATGTATGTATGTATGTATGGACTATTTATTTGACCACCCATATCATCTGTATTTCCATTACGTAGAAATCTACCGTTTTTCGTACCGCAACAGATACCTAGTTCTCAATCGTTTTAGGGCATATCATCTGTTTGTCCATCTCTATTTGTACAGTTACATGACACGTGGTGAAATCTAGAAGTTCCAACTAATAGAAAGCCATGCTTTGCCCCATAGCCCTATTCTAACCATTATCTCGGTCTCATTATAATATTACTCATAATTCTGGACTTAATAACGGTCCTCGTACCATATTAAAATGATGACAATTTAGCAATGCATATCTAATAAAATAATAAATGTTAATAAAATTTGTAAATAAAAAATTGTCCACTTTTATATGCTTTAAAGCTTTTACAGCATATTTTTGATCACCCTCATGCAAACTTCAAATGAAACAAAAAACTGAAGGCAATTAATTCTTTCTGATGTATTTAACAGAGATCATAAAGAAATAAGACAATTTTTTTATGTCAGAATGCCATTAATTACCATTAACCCACAGAGGCATGTTGGAGGTCAAATAAGAGAAGATATTAAGCAATGCATTACTAAATGTATTGCGAGTAAGAAACTTATTTTAGTAACAATCTTATTCATTCTTTTATAATGTTGTATACACACAACATTCGATATAAATTTTTCCCCCTATTGCTTTAGAATGGGTTAAATTTTAAGATGTTTTCACTTTATAAAAGTCCCTTTTTTAATTTTCATTATTTGCATACTTTTTTCTGGTAGTTTTTGCCTTCTTTTTGTATGCATTTCTTTGACTATTTTGAACACCAGAGCAGAAATAAGCATTATGTTGCTTCAACCATTTTCACATTTTCATTCATCCGTTCATTTTTACTTTTTCACTCGTTTCGCTTAAAAATACCCTACATGCTCATCTTAGTAGCATTACAGGCTGAAATTGTCTTATTATATTAAATGTAATGCAGGGCATTATATAGTCGACCATGTTTCTTCTCAACTCAATGTTTATTTTTAGTATTTTTTTTTCTTTTTCATTTACAATCAATGGACGTCAAAGTACAAAATGATTTCTTGGTATCTTTTATTCCCTTTTTACATGTGAGGGAGGAAAGGGGTATGGCCAGTGTTATCGTGTACTTTGAGCGAAAATTGTACGTTTTTCTGCGACTTAATTTAATGATGTACGAAATTTTATGCATTTTTACTGTAGAAAGACATACTTTTTTCAACTTTATTGTCTTTTTCTTGAGTACGAAAAGATTTTACACTAAGGCGTTGACGAACGGCCATTACAGGAGGGGAGATAAAATAAAAAAATTAACGGATTACACAACCAATCAGACAAACATTTGGGTGGCCACGCAAGACTCCTTCTTATAGTCTCCAGGAAAGCTTTGTGATATGAAGCAAATTATCGAACATCTGTTATTTACTCAACGCTTTTTATGTATGAACCTCCAAGCAGGCTTGTGTTCGCGCTTCTTCCAGTTCCCGTATTTATTAATCACGGTACGTTAAGGTCGCCGTAGTCTAGTAGGTAGTGTATTGGCTTGTTAGACTAGGCAGTTCAAACCCCTAGCGAATATCGCAAACAAAACGAAAATATCGACAGAGTTTTTCTCAGCGACTTCCTTTCAACAGATTTCTGGCAAAAACTCTGAGTAAATAACAGATTTGGTCATACAACCCTTCAGTCAAGATTACGACCTAGTTTCTCACACCACTTATGTTGTGTGTGTTAATTTTATACATGAGCGGTGGGACCTATAGTTTAAAGCCGACTCCGAATTACAGATTTTTGAGAAGCTTTTCGTGCCGATTTAATTTATTCTCAGAGTTTTTGCCAGAAATCTGCTGAGAGGAAGTCGCCGAAAAAATACTTTTTGTATTTTTATTTTGATGTCTGGTCTGGGGCTCGAACAATGAGCTTACGTCTAATAAGCCAACACACTGCCTAATAGACTACGGCGACTTCATTTTAAATTTGTAGTTCAGAATTGGACTTTGAACTGTAGCATTCGCCACTTATGGATAAACTTAGCACACACAACATAAGTGGTGTCAGAAGCTAGGTCGTAGTCCTGACTGAAGGGTTGTAATAACCAAATATGTATGTATGCATGTACGTGCCATTAGGGAATCTACGATGTTGGTCAGTGATAATTTGGTACAATCGACTTATAGGGATTTAAATATCATAACCGATAGACAAATGACAAGTAAGGCAATAACATCAAGGTATACAAGATCAACTTGAATAACCTCAATGCCCAGGCTAGAACAAAAGGCAGACACATCACATCGACTATTGTGGAATAATGACACATCAGAAAAAATTGCGAAGTTACGCTGTGGCGAAAAGCAAGAGTGTATTAAGACTGAACAAAGATGATGAAAGAGATGAGTGCACTAATGAACTTCTTTACGGTACACTCCACCTTACATTGAATGGATAATTCGAATGCAAAGCATATAGTGAGGTTATCGAAACGAGTGAGCATTTCTTACATCGTAGCCCGGCTTTCAAAAGCTCAAAATTCTAACATTTTGGGGAAGACACAATACCAAACAAAACTCATCTAAGAGGGGTGGATTGGAAGATGGTAGGGAAATGTGTAAAAACTACTGACTTCCCATAGAAGGTATGGTTGGTATCCTTAGAGCACAACAAGCCTACTTAATGGCTTATATGTATGCCGGTAGGTATGATACATGGTCTGTTGTAATGACCAATTAAGTAGGTAGGTAAGGTTCGTTAACGGATATCATTTGTTTTTGAAACAGGGTGTTACACAAACCCCAGATCGCTAATTGTAATCGTATAAGTATGATTGAATTGTTGTGTTAAGAATTTTTAAAAATTCAAATGCCATGATGAAAACTTTCTCCAGATTCAAAACTGGATTATTCATGTTACCTCCAAGGGTAGTAGGTATATTATAATATTCTTAGTGAAGGACTTCTTATTGTTTCTTTTAAAAAATAGTAGTTCTATTATCACTACACGACAATTGCAGTTACAATCACTTCCTTGCTTAATAAAAGAAAATGCCAAATACAATGATTTTCATGTCATATATAAAACCAATACTATATCGGCCGTTTATTGAGACCTCAGTGTGCTTTTATAAATATTAACATTGATAGCCATTGAGTCAAGTTAAAGTGCCATAAGATTCTTATTAAATTTAAAAGGTTTATTAAAATATTTCTCTTTCGTTTTGTTTAACCATTCTTCTGCAATTTCTCTTTTGCTTAATTTTTCTTTGTATTTTTTCTTCCTGCTGGCAAAAGTACAACAACAAATTTGTTAAAAGACAATAAAAAGAAAATATATTTAAACAAAAGCTGCATCATATTAAATATGCAACAAAAACTAAAAACAAAAAAACAATAAAAATAAATATTTTCCTTATACTAAAAGGCGATGATAAAATGTTGTTAAAATCTTTATTTATGATTAAAAAATTATTTTCAAAAATTAAAAGACAAAGAAAATTAATTTTTTTTTGGTAGAAAAACAAATTACACTCACTTTAATTGTTTATGTTTCAAAATGTTTAATATTTTACTTTTCATGTGAGGTTTTTCAAAAAATTTATTTTTATTGCAATTCGTCATTTGCGTTCTTTCCCAGAAAATACAATTCAATTGAAAATAAAACATTTTCGAGTATACAGCCAAAGTAGGTGACAGATGATCAACGATCTTGAACTAATTAAGTTAATAAGTGGAATTATTTTTAATCTGTATTGTAATATGCCATAAACGTAAAATGATAAATGAATCATAATTATTTGTTTTTAAAAATTCCAAGAAAAAAAGGATTGCAGAAATTGCATCAAAAGAATCGTAGGTAGATAGGCCACATGCCTTGCATTCATTATTATCTATCGCGGTCATATAATGTAAGGCTTGTAGTGCCCCGTAAGAGTTTCATCAGTTCACTTAAGTTGTCTTTTTTCAATCTCAAAAACACTCATGTTTTGTTTTCTACAGAGAAACTTCATGATTCTTCCTACTGTATCACTATGTGATGTGATGTATCTGCCTATTGTTGTTGCCTGGGCATTGGGTTATCCAAGGTATATCGGATAATATTATGGTTCTATTAACCAGATTGGTTGCCTTCTAATGGCTAGAAATTCACATACATACATACGTAATTGGTTATTACAACCCTTCAGTCAGGATTATGGACCTAGTTTCTCACATCACTTATGTTGTGTGTGTTAATTTTATACAAGAGTGCCGGGACCTACAGTTTAAAGTCGACTCCGAACGACAGATTTTTTGAAAAACTTTTCATGGCAATTTTATTTTACTCTCAGAGTTTTTGTCAGAAATCTGCTGAGAGGAAGTCACCGAAGAAAATTATTTTCATATTTTCGTTTTGATGTCTGGCCTGGGGTTTGAACCGAGGCCGTTTAATAACCCGACACACTACCTACTAGACTACTACGGCGACTAGAAATTCACATAAGGTTTATATTCTAGGTTATTGCTTGATCCTGTATCTCTTGATGTTATTGCCTTAATATTATTGCCATTTGTCTATCGATTCACCAAATTATTCTTGCCCAACATCGGACATTCCCTAATGGAACTTACCTACTCTTGAAAGAGCGCATTATGGTCGCCTAATCGGAAGCATAGTTTACATATATAATTTGTTATTACAGCCCTTCAGTCAGGATTATAACCTAACTTCTCACACCACTTATGTTGTGTGTGTTAATTTTATTCACGAGTGGTGGGACGTACTGTTTACAGTCGACTCCAAACTACAAATTTTTGAGAAACTCTTGACAATTTTAATTACTCCCATGGTTTTTGCCAGTTTGGTTTCTGGTTTTTCTATATGATAACATTCCATCCCAGTCAATCTCCAGTTTTAAAGCAATCCGTGTAGCAACAGGACCGTGTAGTATATAACAAGTAAGTATAGCACCTACACATATAGCACTCAACAAAGAAAGTCTATCGAATATCAAAGATATGCAATTGGTCTCGAATGATACGTTAAGCATCCTGTCAAATAAAGGAATTCTTATTATCTGGTGATACAATTTGTGTCTCTGCTGGATCCATTACCACATAGCTTAGAGATAATATGCCGCTAGTGATGAATAGTACGAATAGTAGTATTTCCAATACACTACGTGTAGGTACCTAAACAACACATTCTT